>OW026433.1:2512500-3762500 GCA_932274075.1 Diarsia rubi
GCGTGGTGATAGAATGTTTTGTGTTTAGTAGAGAAAAGTACTATGTATCTGCAGTTTCTGAAATGCAATTGTTACCCTGCTTTTACAACACGATACTGTAGCGTAATATTAAAAGCCGCTTGGGTCGATTGTTGTTGTATAGATTGTTCCGTGGAAGGGTGACCACCCATTACATTATTAAGTTTCCTCAGTGCCTTGAAATGTATTTCAATCCTTTCCCGGCTTTATTTTGTTATTTGGTACGTTTTTAAACTGACATGGTCACTAATACTATTATTAATACGGAAATAAGAATATTGGGAACACGCAACAAAAAGTAAACATGTCAAATATCTCGTTTTTAGTATTAATAATAGTTTCTTTTGTAGGCGTTTGACAGTCGTCACAGGTGGCACGTAAGTTCCACAAACAGTGTTTATTTGAGGTGTCGTAATACCCAGGAGAGCAGCGGTGGCCCAGTGGTGTCGGCCCCGACTTACGAACAGTTGGTCGTGGGTTTGAACCCAGGCAGGTGCATTACTTTGTGTAATTTATTTCATCACCGCTGCTCTCAAAACCCTGAAGGTAAACATCGTGAGGAAAGCATGTCTTAGAACTAAAGAATTCGAAGACATGTGACATCTACCAATCCGCACTGGACCCGTGTGGTCCATCCCTCTCCTAGAGAGGAGGCCTGAGTCCCTGCAGTGGGGACATTATAGGCTGATGATGATGATGAATACCCATTACTCACTGAGATGTGGAGGTCCAATAGGCAGCAGAATACCTATACACCTTCGTGTATAAGTATTTAGCCCGCATACGATTATTTATTTATTTATTTAGGGAAAAACAAACAGTAGCACAATAAAAATTAAACATAGTATCTTAAATATAACATTTTTAAACAATTATGCTACCCACTACGTTTTCCGCAGATTACAATTTTAAGAACATTGAAACTAGCTAGTAGCAATACAAAAATATAAAACCTATAACACAGTACATTTTTAAGCACAGGAATATTGTCCTATCATAAACAACGGCCATTAACCTGGAACTAATATCCCGATTTACAAGTATTTAAAAGAAAAAACAAAGAAAAAGTGAGTTTTTTGTGCGTATTACATTATGTCAATAGTATTTTAGGTACTTTGCTGGTCTTTTAGAGTTGCTAAGATTTGCCTCTTGAGTGCATTTTTACTTAAAAACAGAATATCGATTAAATGGAACTCATTGTTGTATGTTTCAACCAAACGATGAATTGGTGAACGCGAGCCAGCGTTGGATTTACAGAAGCTAGTAGCGAATAGACGTCGAGTGCGTATCTCACGTACATGAACTGTTCGAGGAACCAGGTAACACAGACTCCTAACTAAGTCCAGACAATCAAAATGATTACGGCACACATTGAAAAGAGTCATAACTTCCAGAAGTTTTCGTCTTGACTTTAAAGTCAAAAGATCATATTTTTTAAGAAGTAGGTGGTGTGACATTTTTTAGATTTTTTAGATTAGACTGACAGCCCACTCCAAAATAGTTGTGAAACGGCTGGGCAATCGATGGTCCTAACGGAGATCTTACAAGCTGGTACATAATTAGATCACTAAACTTACCCATAAACACACATTCTTTAAAAACCAAACAAATAACACAATCGCAAACAAAACAGTAGCAACTTAAACCAGCAATTTCTCCGAACAAACGACCGAAGAAAATTCAAACATTAATAATGAAATCTAAGTGCGAGTAATGCTCACATTTGACGTAAAACACCAGTGGAGCGCATTGCAGATATTTTCTGTGCCAGCTATAGCACCATGACCACTAACTGACGTTGAGATAAGCAAAGCTTTACCTGCTCATGACAAGGATTGATAATGTATTGTTTTGTTGTAATATTTTTTCAGGTGCTTTGCTGATAAAATGGTAAACTGTTCTGTGGATGTTGTTCGGTTGTTTTATTGTCAAAATATTGGTACACAACGTTATAACGTGTGCTCTTTAGGGTCATAAGGTCCCTCAGGTCATGGAATAATCCACCTCTCTGTAACCTAAAAGCATGGTCTAGAAAGAAAATGAATACAAGCTTTTTCCCGAGTTTCGTCAGTCAGAAGGAGCTTGTGTGAGAGGTCACATGTTATCCTATAGGAACGAACCACTGCACCCTGGTATGAAAAATGTTTTGTCCGGAATCAACGCGCGGAAAAGGTGCTTGTAGCTTCGTAAAGGGTATTTTTACACGCTTTGTTATATTTTCTGTGCCAACTATAGTACCATGACCAATAACTGACAAGAGGTGAGATTCACGCTTTTTTTTTTCTTTAAAGCGCGCACCGACACACCACAATGCGCAACCGGTGCGCTTCCTTGGTGCGCAGGGTGCGGGTCGGCTCCATTACGATCCTAGAGATGATCGCTGGATGATTAGACTGCCCTAATATTAGGGATTGTTGCAGTAAGGCATATAGCCAGAGCGTGTTAACAACCGAGATGTCGTTATTGTAGTATCATAATTATTCAGTTATTTATTAATTTATGCTATTATATTTTATTTAAATTTTACCCTACATTCAATGTAATTTTCGATTATTTTTATGTGACATTGACTTTGATTTGATTTTAGTGACATTGTATTTCTGATTTTTTGACACTGTATTTCAGTTTTTTTTTGACATTGTTTACATAAATCATTATTTTATTTTATAATTTTGTTTTTATTTTTGTTTGAAATGGTTGTTTAATGATTTTTTATGTAGGGAAAATGTGTTTCTTTTTCTCATGACCAGGATTGATGATGTTTTGTGTTTTGTTGCAAATTTTTTTCAAATGTTATGCTGTTAAAATGGCCAACAATTTGACATTTTAACGGTAAATTGTTGGTGTTTAGAGGGGATGCTGTTGAATTGTTTTGCTGTCAAAAAGGTTGGCTGTTTACTTTATGGCATACTCGACATAATAATGTACTGTTCACACTGATGGGTCATAAGCTAGCTTGTACTCTGGTCATTCTTTGTCTCGTGGATGGTGAACACTGGATTTTTGGTTTGGTTCTCCATCATGCTCGATTCTTCACGACGTCTTTACGTTTAAAAGCACTTATATCTTAAAACTTTTTTTTGTTCCTCTTCTCATCTGCTATCAGTCATCACTGCCTATGATCAGATGTGTGGAAAGATGAATCATATTTTTACAGAATCAGGACCAGTGTCCAAATTCTGCTAATCAGGCAGCACAATATCAGCTTTTTAATAATTTAATCGTTTTAATTATTGTTTTTTTTTTCGCTTTTTAATCGTTAATAATCATGTATTTTATCACAAAAAAGTCGTATCCTAGCAATATTTGTTGCCTTGGCTGGTGGCTTAGTCATGTACTTCAATATAAAATAAATGATTCGTCAGATTTTGAGTCAGAAATAAACGCTTCATTTACTTTCCAGATTTTCTAAGAACTCTCGAAATACACAATCAAATAATAAAGTTAGTTTAAACAAACAGTTGTAACATAGCCATTTCAACAACATTTAGTGCTAAACCTGTGCAAACAGCTTACATAAGCAGATATCTAGTTTTTTATGTTGACTAAGGTAATTGTTTTTAAATTGTGTGGTAATTGTTTTTGTTTGTGTTAATTTAATAAAGTAGGTAAAGTTTGATTCAAAATACGCTCTCGTAAAATCTTGTTTTTTTAATCAAGTTAGAAGTAATATAAAACGTTGTAACTATTAACTTTAAAAGCTCTGTAACCAAAAGGTCTACCTAGTATAAAAATGAATACAAACTTTTCCCACAATTTTTACAACAGAAGTTTGCGTGAGAGGTCAAAAGTTATCCCGCGCAAACCACTGGGATAAAGTTTATTATGTCCTAAACCAGTCATAAAATTTTTTTTTCTTTTTGGGGGTGGGAAATCATCAAATAACCCCTTCTGCTCTTGGGCAAGCGAAAGGGGGTATCTCCTACAACATCCCGCAGCAACCAGTCTTACTATGACGTCTTATATCAGTCTTGTATTTTTTTTAAAACCAGTGGTGGAAATGTGACAGATGTATACAGGATGTCTAGTCCAGCGCCATCTCTTTTACACTCTATAGAATAAAAATAAGTCTTGGTCTACACAAGTGCACACATAGTTTCTTCTTGTCGCATCGATGTTACTTCCATTATATACAGAAAAACCCAATAACACTTTGCCCTAGCTGGGAATCACATCCAGAACCTTATACACAGCTGTCGCGCTTCCAACCGACCGCCAAGACACGAGACTAACGCGGCAACACAAGCAGATTAATTAGGAATATAGTATTTTAGGTAATGTCATCAATCATTTGACTGGCCTGTTGGTCTAGTGGTTAGTGACCCTAACTGCTATGCCGGAGGTCGTGGGTTCGATTCCCACCCAGGACAAATGTTTGTGTGATGAGCACGATCATTTGTTCTGTGTCTGGGTGTAATTTATCTATAATATGTATGTATTTAGAAATATATAAGTATGTTTATCAGTTGTCTAGTACCCATAACACAAGCTCTGCTTAGCTTGGGACTAGATGGCGTTGTGTGATAGTTGTGGAATATTATTATTATTAAGTGCACACATAGTTTTTCTTGTCGCATCGATGTTACTTCCATTATATACAGTCTCTTGATGGAAAACCCAATAACACTTTGCCCTAGCTGGGAATCACACCCAGAACCTTATACACAGCTGTCGCGCTTCCAACCGACCGCCAAGACACGAGACTAACGAGGCAACATAGGCAGATTAATTAGGAATATAGTATTTTAGGTAATGTCATCAATCATTAATTTTCCCACTGCTGGGACACAGGCCTCCTCTCTTTGGGAGGGAGTGGGATATAATCCACCATGCGGGCCCAGTGCGGATTGGTAGATATGTCACATGTCTTCGAATTTTTTGGTTCTAAGACATGCCGGTTTCCTCACGATGTTTTCCTTCACCGTTTTGAGAGCAGCGGTGATGAAATAAATTACTCAAAGTAATGTGCCTGCCTGGGTTCGAACCCACGAATTACCGTTCGTAAGTCGGAGTCGCCACGACTGGGCTTCTCTTAGGTAATGTAATGCCCCTTTTTTTTTTTTTTTTATGTAGGTGTAAAATCATCGAATAACCCCTCCCGCTCTTGGGCAGAGCGAAAGGGAGTGTCAGACTTCTACTGACTAAAAACCACCCATGTTCCTTCTTCGCCTTCTATGTCGAGGCCGCGATAACCGTTGGACTACCCGCGGCCCCGACAGGCGTCGGCCCTTTCGGGCCCCTCCCATGTTGCTGATATCTCTTTAAGGCGCGCGTGGAACACGAACGCGCCGTCGACACGGCATGTTTTCGTCGTGAGACGGACGGACGGCGAGTTAGCCCATCACTCACCGTCCACAGGCCCGCGTCTACGGTGGCCGGAGGTCATCGCGGGACCCCCGACGCCCGGAGCGCCTCCCGCGGCGGCTGGGACGAGAGGTTCTCTCCCTCTCGCGTTCCGCCACCTCCTTCGCCAGCATCACTGCTTCGCAGAAGGAGGCGACGGCGTCCCATTCCTCCTCGCCCCGGACCATGGCTTGCACCAGGGCCGGGCGCGAGAGGTCGCCGCCGCCGATCGCCGCTACGAGAACACGGCGGGGCTCCGCCCAAGCGGGGCACACCTCCACTGTGTGCTCTACCGTGTCCTCCGGCCGATCCTCACAATGGTGGCATCCGGGCGTTTCCTCCCGCCTGATTCGGTGCAGGTACCTCCCGAAACAACCGTGTCCGGTGAGGACCTGCGTCAGACGGAAGGTGAGGGCGCCGTGGCGCCTCTCAAGCCACTCCTCAAAGAGGGGACTTACCGCCACTATCGTGGCGTGCCCTAATGTAATGCCCCTTAATACAGTACTCAGAAACATGAAAACTACACTATGTTTCAATGAAGCATATAATTACTAATAATGTAATTAGACTTAACATTTTACTCAAGAAATCTCTCAAACACAATGTGTTTTTATTCCTCTTTTGTGAATCCCTTCACAAAAACGATTTTAAGCTTCAAAGCCTTACTTAAGGTAGAGAATAACAAAGATTACCTCAACTTTCAAATTGACTGAAGAAATGAAAATGTTGTCTTGAAAGAACCAGAAAACACATTTAAATATACTTACCTGTAGACGTTTCAATAGGAGTTTTATCATAATCTTTTTGCAATGAGGAAGACAATTAAAAGCTAATGGGGATGTTTTCTGACCTAAAAAAAAGTATGATTCTGTTTAGTTCGTCAGTGAGATTATCGAAAAATATTAGATACGTGTTTTTTGTTTTATCAAATAAATTAAAATTAACGAAAATATAACGTGTCAAAGATCATGAGTGGGGATTTGTGACGTCACTTTCTGGTAAAAAATGTACCACGCTGTGACATCACACGAGTTTTCGAAGCACTGGTCTTCATTTTTTGTTTACGTGTCCAATATTTTTTGGAAATCTATCTGACGGAAAATTAGTCATTAAAATTATTTTTTGTCAACTATCGTATTGTCGATCTAACCTGTTGTTGGTCCTAATCTAACCAATGGTAACAGTGATAGTCTCACTGATGCAGCTGTCAAACTGCCAAGTCATAGGCCTCAAGTTCCAACCACGACGTCTAATTTTTCAGCCTTATGAGCGTAATGTATAATTATCATTTGCTTCAGTGAAGGAAAATCATTAAGGCATTAAGTCAGCCTTTGTACAGTTTTATTACTTGTGCATAAAGTTATAATAAATAAATAAAATATCGTTTCGAAACCAGCATCATTATCAGCCATAAGACGTCCACTGATGGACAAAGGCCTCCCCCAAAGAACGCCATAACAAACGGCAACCTGTCGTTTGCATCCAAAAATAAAACCAGCATGCCTGAAAAATATTTTTTGGTGGCAAAGCCAAGTCAGAGGCCCAACGGTGGCGTTATAATATTATCATATCAGCAGTGCTATTGCGTATGTTTTAAATGTCAGTGGCTATCATATTGTCCATGTATTGTCAAATATTATATTTTGACATATTATAATTTGACAGTATCAATTGGTTATGGTTTAGTACAAAATGGAACCATTTGACAGTTAATTGATGAACACTATATGATAACAACTGTCATTTGAAAGATATGCAATAGCCCTGCAGGTTTTTTTTTTTTTTTTTATTTATTTGCACAAACAGTCTTATCACAGTATCATATTAATTTCGTACCGATGAACCATAGATGGTAATGATGGACGGTTAGGTTAGGCATTAACCTTTGTTTTACAAGTGCCCATGTAGGCCTATGTGAAATAAAATATTTTGACTTTGACTTGACTTTGAACCAATCCTAAACAAAACCTGTATGACAAATGAAGTCAACCTTTTGTACATATACAATGGAATAAATATTGATTTTAGATGAAGTAACTGCGCCACTTATACGACACCCTTTTTTTTTTGAGAGTCATCAAATTGGTTCTGCTCTGGGCGGAGCGGAATGAGTGTCAGACTTTTACTGAGTAAAAAACACCCATGTTCCTTCTTAGCCCTTTGTGTCGAGGTCGCGGTATCTCTTTCGAACAACCCACAGTCCCGATAGGGTACACGACACACCTTGTTATTTGTCAGACTTTCGAACTTCTGATCAGTTGTAACGCCGAAGCTATCTTAAAATCTTTTTGGAAAAACATTGCACTTCTTTTTGCTTTATCACAGTCGAGTCGAGAGCCTATTAACGAAACCTGTATTTTTTACGTTTTCTGAGTGTTTCTTAATTGCCTGCACAAGTCGTAATAAGGCAATACTTAAGGAATAATTGGGGAGTTATAAACTCCTAAGGGCTTAATTATTTACTCTTATGTGGCAATTCAATATCAAGTTCTCATTTGCATACAAAATTACAGTTTTTTAGAATTATAAATCGTGGTTTCGTGTTGGTACACTTTCGTCTCTAACTGATATTGAAAAATAACATAACATCACGCCTATAATCCCTGAAGGGTTAGGCATACGTGTAATAGGGGGTGAGCCTATTGACATCAACTAAGGCACAAATCGAGACTGAGAAATTCCTAATTGAAAAACCCAATAACACTTATTGGCCCGACCAGGCAATTGAACCATTCCCCCGTCGCGGCTGCGGGATGTTGTAAGAGATACCGCAGCCTCGACATACAGGGTGTAAATTAACCCTTCACACATACGTCAACCAAGCATTCTGTACATCAAACTAAGTACCCCTACGCAATTTTTTTTTTCTACTACTTTAACATCCTTTATAGGGCTAAGAAGGAACATGGGTGGTTTTTAGTCAGTGGAATTCTGACACTCCCTTTCGCTCTACCCAAGAGCGGGAGAGGTTATTTGATGATTCTCCACCCGCCAAAACAAAAACGACCTTATGCACAGCTGTCGCACTTGCAACAACTTATATCAACGAGGCACTGATAACATACATATAAATAACTAGTTTTAGCCAGCGGCTTCATGCGCGTGTAAATGTCGGTTTTCAATACAAACTTTGGCCCCCTAGGGGTATATTAATTTTAAAAAATCCTGATTTTAATGGATGGCTACGTCATAAGAGGAATACGTAGTTTCTAGCTTTAAGGGTGTGGCCTGTGATCTGATCCTCAGTCAGCTTTTCATTTTATGTTTACAGATAAAAATAGACTGGATTGAATTAGTTCGATTGCCTATTTCCCCGTGATGCCTCTTCCTGGATTCGATACAAAGTACCTGGATTTATTTCGATCTCCATAAATTCAGTCTCCTTTACTAAACAATTAAATAACGATTTCCGTGAGCTCTGACTTACTAGAAATGTTTTCATTGGATTGGTCTTCTTTGTATTCTGGCGCTCAAGGAAAGGTTTTTAGTAAGAAAAATATTGCCAGAAAATTTACCAAAATATTAGTAGAACAAAATTAAAACTGCCTGTTAGCTATCTCAAATCTAAACATCGTCATTTTAGCCAAATTACGTCCACTGCTGGACACAGAAAAATCGAATTAGTCCGTCAGATAGATTTCCAAAAAATATTGGACACATATTTTTTCTTTTTTCACGTAAACACACAATAAAGACGATACAGTGCTTTGAAAACATGTGTGACGTCATATTCTAAGACATTAGTATGACATTTTTCCGGTGAGTAACGTCACAAACCCCCACTCAAATCTTTCACGTGTTTTCTCTTCGTCATTTTTTATTGATTTGGTAAAACAAAAAATGCGTATCCAATGTTTTTCGATAATCTAACAGACGGACTAATTATAATCATATTTTTTTAAGTCAGAAAACATCATTATTACACTATTGTCGCTATATTAATCGGTTCCCTGCATCTCGCATTCGGGCGGATCCCCGCAACCTTCACCAGTTTATCGGTCCACTATGGATTTACATAATAAAGAGTATTGTATTAACCTTTTGTTACCTCAAAAAACTATCACAGATTGAATCCCAAAATAAAAACTTCAGCAAACAAAAATTCGGAAACCACAAACAATACTAATCTGAACAACCATCCAAGAGAACAATCGAAGTACTTTCCGAAACGCTCACAAAGAGTAGTTATGATATTAGTCACGCAGACAGGCGGACAAAGAACACACTCTACCGAGAAATAACCGGAAAATAACCGAGAAAAACCACCTTCCCCCCAGAAAGGGGGATCGGAAAACACGAACTATTAGTAATACAAATTACGTTTCGGTAACAAAGCGCAGGCATTTTTCTTGCGAAGTCGACGCAACTTTTCCGGAGATGCGATATGTATAAGTTTTTGCTATTTGTTTGAAAACGTTCGGAATGGATGGGTCTGTTGTAAGAAGTGGTAGTTTTGATTGAGTGTGATTAGTGTGGGTTCGGAGTTTTGTGAGCTATTTTTAGGTTTGTTTTGCGACTAGGAGTCATGTGGCTTTCTGTTTAGATCTTAACAGACACTAGTAGGGTGTGTTTCAGTAGTTAAAGGCGCTATAATAATAATAATGATTTTGCTTGGTAGCTGGATCAAGGGCTTGATTCAGAAGGCGGTACTTCTGGACACGGCGCGTATTGTCAGGAGGTTCCTCTCTCAAGAGCCTGTTCCCAATGCCGGTGGGCTTCAATTTTTTATATTAAAAAATAAGACAAAACACAACACAAAATTACATTAGAAATAAAATAAAAAATAAATAAAATTAGAATGGCAATGTCAACAAATTAAAATTAATCATACATGTCACATTTCGAAAATAAAAAATAATCATTATTATAAAAAAATATTGGATAATTACGAGTATCATTTATAGAATAATTTAAATTAACATTTTAAACCCGTGAAATAGAAAATTTAGATAGATAATGTGTTGTGCTATTTCTACTGGATACTAACACCGGTACTGTAGTCTGCATCATTCCTCTGCTGAGAAAAGGACCCTCTCCATGACATCTACTTGTCTGATCACATATACATCGCTTGACTTGTCTAGATCGTACCGTCATCTTCCAGGGGTCACAGTTCCAGAAAGGGATTATTTTGGCCCACAGCTCATTGGGCATGCGGAAAATAGACTCGTCGGGATATCAAAAAAGTGGAATGGTACGCCGCAGTACGTCTGCTAGTCCGTTGGCAGGGGGGGACCACCCCAAAACCTGATCTCAATCAAGACGTGAAGCTTCCGCGCACACTGTCCGAAGTTCAGTCTGTAGAAGAATCGACCTTTTGTATCAATATTCTCTTGTCCATCCCAATAGGGTATTTTACAAAAAAAAACTAATTAGTCCGTCAGATAGGTTTCCAAAAAATTATGGACACGTATTTTTTCTTTTTTCACGTAAACAAAAGATTAATACGAAACAGTGCTTTAAAAAGTCGGATCAAGTCGTGTGACGTCACAAGGTTAGTACTTATTTGCCTACAAAGTGACGTCAAAAGCCCCCACTCATGATCTTTAACACGTTTTATTTTCGCCATTTTTATTAATTTGATAAAACAAAATCGAATATATTTCGATAATCTAACAGACGAACTAATTAGATTTTTTCAATGACGTATTATACATATATAGACACATCATGAACTAACATGGCGGCGCTTCAAAACGGCGAATATATTATATACCTACTTTTACGCGTAAAGAAAGGGAAAGAAAATAGGACACCGTACAGCACCTGCCTGTTGTCTTTATGTTTCGCGCAGGTTTACACACACGATTTAAATTAAGAACAAAAGTAACGTCGCGCGAGAGGTTGGTGCGTAACTAAGCGCGATGTGGCCAATTGGCTTCATTTCATGTTGTCATTTTTGAGGTCGGACAACGTATCTATAGTTTTAATATATCATTGGATTTTTGGTGAAATACCCTATTGACCTTTTGTAAATTAGTAAATTATTATCTAAAAACTTGTACCATTCATGCTGAACCTTATAGTATATGCTATATTCCCACTTATCATTATATATATCACATACCGTTTATCATCCTTTTTATAGTTTATCTTTATTCCACGCCGGGATTATGACACTGGATTCCACGCCGGGATTATGTCCGGTTGATGTTACGTTTGATTTTACGATCGACTCTACGCTGAGAATTTATGCTAGTCAATTCTACGCTAGTCGTTTCTGTCAATTCTACACGGGATTCTACGTCGAGGTTGTCCTGTTTCTACGTATGGATTCTGCATACGTGTAAATCTACATAGTTCTACTGTCCAGACCAACTCAAAGTGGATCACCAACATTACCGAAAATGGATCACCATCTAAGAAGCGGATCTCTCTTCTCTCAATTAAAAGTGGATCACTAACAAAATTTTCAAAAACCTCCGCCGCCTGACTGTGTGTTAGGTAGGAAGGTGTTTTTTGTATTTTTTATCTTATAAATTAATATTAATTGTACAATCTACCTTAACTCTTTTTATTTTTATTAGGGATCGGTAGATTCGTTACAACCTCCATCCTAAAATTCTTTATTCAAGACCCAACCCTAGCCTCATTTTAGCCTATAAAGGATAAACCTAAATAATACTCTAATACTTCCCAGTCCTTAAGAAAATCCTTGGTGACAATAAATAAAGTGCTTAATACTTTTAAAGGGATTTGCAGGGCCTTAAGCTAAATATTTGTGTCAACACAGTGAGTTAGATCGCCATGATATTGGCTGCTTTTATTGCTTGTATAAATTGTTTTGAGATCTTTTTGGGAATAAAGGAATTGTTTTAGGAGGATATTTCTTTTTCTTTACCGTGTGGTAAGTGGCTAACTTAGTGTGACCTGAAAGTCTGACAACCAGTCTTACCAAAGGGTATCGTATTACCAAGTGTTAACTGGGTTGTGGAGACACATGCTGTCGAGAAAAAGCTCGAACGTTATTCAAGGAGCTCGTAACTATTGTATAATAATGAACAGCCGCATGGGTCGATATTCAAGGTTAAATCGCTGTTGCCTAGGTCAGTTTGTGGATGGGTCTTGACACACCGTGTTTCTTCCATGCCTTGGAAGGCGTGCGTTTTGGCGAACATAAGTCGATCTTCGATAGTCGTTACAGGTCAATGGCAAAAAACTAAAGGGTAACATATCATCATCATCATCAGCCTATATTGTTCCCACTGCAGGAACTCAGGCCTCCTCTCTAGGAGAAGGATGGCCTATAATCAGTGCGAATTGGTAGATGTTACATATCTTCGAATTTTTGGTTCTAAGATATGCCGGTTTCCTCACGATGTTTTTCTTCACTGTTTTGAGAGCTTATTTTTTTTATTTAGTACTTGGAGGACTTATAGCTGAGAAAAACAAACTAGTTACCGTACTAACTGGGTTGTGGAGGTCAGATAGGCAGTTTATCCATGTAAAATACTGGTCTGATTCAGCTGTATATGTTAAGGTTGATAACCGATCCCAACTTAGTTGGGAAATGGCTTGGCAGATATCTTTACAGTATATTTATATTTTTATAAATACTCAATACTCAAACTTTATTTGCATTCCACAATGTGTACTTAGGTAGTAAATTAAAAAATTAGATCATTATGGACCCTGTCGGGCACAGCAAAAGACAAAAAAATTAGTAGGAGAGAGGAAGCTTTACAAAGTTCAAAAACCTATATCTAAAATAAATCCAATAATACGATAATAGGAGTTCTTTATACATATACATTTAATTAATAATAATAATAATATTTTTTTATAAATTATTTATATTTTATCTATTAAATATTCATTTAAACTATAATAGCATTTTTCTGTTAAAAATTGTTTTTTTTTAATATGTTTAATTTTTCTTCTTTTTTTATTATTTCAGGTAGTTTGTTGTATATTTTTATAGACATTACATAGGGGCTTGTTGAAATATTTGTTACGAGCAAGAATCGAAGCCACGACACGCAGCGCAGTAGCCAACTCCTCTGCCACAGTGCTAACCATGCCGTTGTCCTACATTTTCTCATTCTCCTTGTAAAACTTGTTTCAATTTCCCAAAGTCTAAATGAAAAATATATCATCTACGTTTTGTATCAGAGCGCCATTTGTCTAAAAGTTTGTTTGGTTAAGATTTCGGGGAGGGTCCTGAAACAAGGGAGCTATGTCTGAAACTTTTACAGTGAAAAGATTAGTAGACAATTTTATGTGACTAAATACTTTGTAAATTAAGATAACTTGTCTCCATTATGTTTGTTTTTAGGGCTCCGTACCTCAAAAGGAAAAAAACGGATCCCTTATAGGTCTGCCTGCCTGTCCGCCTGTCTGTCTGTCCAACCATTCCCCTCCCCATTATCTCCGAAACAAATGAGCCTAAAATTTTGAAAAAATACAGAAATTAGTTCAACACAAGTGTTCTGTAATCTATAAAGATAACAGAAAAACCTATAAGAAGTCTATGGTGCTAAAAAAACATGGTAAATCTCTCAATATCTACTACACTGTAACGGAAACTTTTTTTTTTGGAGTTGGGTAATCATCAAATAACCCCTCCCGCTCTTGGACAGAGCGACATGGGAGTGTCAGAGTTCTACTGACTAAAAACCACCTATGTTCCTTCTTAGCCCTTTATGTCAAGGCCGCGGTATCTCTTACAACATCCCGCAGCCCGATGAGCATGTAACGGAACCTTTCATGTGGAAGTCTGACTTGCACTTAGACTTTTTTTAGAAGGTTCAGTTAGTTTTTACCCGACTGCGGCGAAGCCCAAAAGGAGGGTTATTTGGAAGGTTCAAGTTACTAATTGGAGTTAGCCTAAATAAATAATAAATAATACGTGGTCACGTTGAAAATTACTAGTTCGTGGTGATTAGTTAATTAATATAATAACGGTTAAATTACGTTGTCGTGAATTTTTCAGCTAATGCTGTTTTGGGATTACATGTTTATTTAATTTATAATTGCTTTATAAACATAAAATAAGATCACGAGCACATTAGGTAAAAGTGTACCGAATAGTATCCGTGACTAGAACTGATAAATTCTAAAATGAGTAGTGTTGGTGATTACCGCTGAGGTGCCATTGAGACCCGAGCCGTTAGGTGAGAGCCTTAAGAGAGCCGAGGACGGTAATCATCAATACACACGTGTATCGTGTGAAGAAAATTATACCAAAAACCATTTTCAACAGTGAAAACGACTTGTGAAATTAATAGTTGCGAACGGTCGTAGACTACAAGAATGAGGTTTCTTTTTTCTTTGGCTTCTGCGGATGGGGTTTTAGCCACGTACAAAATGGCGACTTCAAAGTTTTATTTATCGAAGAGGGATGTGATGATTTTTCACCAAAAAACAAAAAAAAAGGTAATATTATGTGCCTAATTGCAGTGAAATTAAAGCCATGACTCTAATTTCACTGCAAAGGCACATAATGATATCAACATAATGATAACATTATGAGCAAGTCTGTTGACAAGAATATTCTAAACGAATACTTGTTCTCTTATTAGCGTGACGATGACAATTCAAATAGAGTTGCGCTATAATTTGGCGACGAGTTTGGAACTTTAAATGGCCTCCATCAGCTCCTGTGATGTGCGAGTAACAGGACAGGCTGGACACGATATCAAGTGCCCCATAGTTTGTCGTTCAAGACACATTTACACTCCAGGGCAGAGTCATTAGAATGCTTTAAACAGTGAATGATTCCTAAGGGATTTGATTGTTGCGGGAGGCGCTCCGGACGTCAGTGGCCACGTGATGGCCACCCTAGACGCGGGCCTGTGGACGGTGAGTGACGGGCTAGCTCGCCGTTAGTTCGTCTTATGACGACGACAGGCCGTGTCGACGGCGCGTTCGTGTTCCACGCGCTTCAAAGAGATGTCAGCAACAAGGAAGGGGCTCGCAAGGGCCGACGCCCGTCGGGGCTGCGGAATGTTGTAAGAGATCCTGCAGCCTTGACATATAGGGCTATGAAGGAACATGGGTGGTTTTTAGTCAGTAGAAGTCTGACACTCCCTTTTGCTCTGCCCAAGAGCGGGAGGGGTTATTTGATGATTTTCCACTCCCCAAAAAAAAAAAGGGCAGAGTCATCTCCCGTCGGGGCTGCAGGTTGTTCGTAAAAGATACTGCGGCGTCGCGTTTTTAGTCAGTAGAAGTCTGACACTCTCTACCGTTCTACCCAGAGTGGGAGGAGTCATTTGATGATTTCCAATCCTCCAAGTCATTTAAGAATCTCCACCTGAGCAGGTTCTCCATGCTTCGGTTTACCTATGTCCGGAGTCTATTTAGAGTCAACTAAAGAATACTTAAGTTTGGCAATTCTTCGGGCTACCTTGGTTCTCATGCGAACGTAGTAACTCCGAGTAAGTAACTCCGAGCATAGCTCTCTCCATTGCCCTTGCAGTGGCAGTGGGCAGGGCACATTGCTCGCAGAACGGATGGCCGATGGGGTCGAAAAGTTCTGTAGTGGCGACCGCGAACTGGAAGACGTTGCGATGGAAGGCCTCCCACTAGGTGGACCGATGACCTGGTGAAAGTTGCGGGGATCCGCTGGATGCGAGACGCACGGGACCGGTCAATGTGGCGACACTTAGGGGAGGCCTATGTCCAGCAGTGGACGTCTTTCGGCTGAAATGATGATGAAAAAATACTAAATCTCAATAATATACAAAACACAAACAAACACAGATGAAGTCGCGGGCAACAGTTAGTTAGTCGGTATTTTTCATACTAATTACACTTCAAAAACTATCCAATTACATCGCATTTGCTCGTAATTTAATAACAGCTTATTAAATTATACAACAGACATGCAATTGTAAATGTTTGAAATGTTTTCATTTATAAAATTGTATGTTAACTTTGAATAACATAACATTACGACTGTAATTCCCGACAGGTTAGGCAGCGGTGTACACATTGGTACACTCACAATTCGCCATCTATGTTGAAGTACCACGAAATAGAGAGCGAGATTATTCCCATCAGCCGAGCACAAATACAGACTCCGTAGTTGGTGCTGAGAAATGCCTGATGGAAAAACCCAATAACACGTTACCCGACCTGTGAATCTAACCCAGGGTCTCATGCACAGCAGCCGTGCAACTTAGGGTCTTATGCACAGCAGCCGTGCAACTTAAACTGTAAACTTGTCTTTACGTACTAAGAATGACGTGTCCATTTGCACGTTACTTATTGTCTCTATTAAGGCGAATCACTTTTTCTTCTGTTTATTTCTACATTACACTATCACTAAACACTATCTCGAACGATTTTGTTCTTTTTAGTCTTCTCACTATGTCCGTGTGGTCCAGAAGCTAGATTCAACGTTCACATGCTGATGACGTCTCTTGAAATGAGCTTCTGCAGATTTTTAGATCACTTATTTGATGCACTCAACGTTTAGGTCCCGATGGAGGTCATCATTTCGTTGCCTGTCGGGGCTGCGGGTTGTTCACAAGTTACTGCGGCCTCGGTTTATAGGGATAACAAGGAACATGGGTGGTTTTTAGTCAGTAGAAGTCTGACACTCCCTTTCGCTCTGCCCAAGAGCGGGAGAGGTTATTTGATGATATTACACCCGCGAAGGTCATCATCATTCTGACCATTCAAGACAGTGGGTCTAACCATGATTTCATAAACCCTCCTCTTGAGTTAAGGGCATCGCTGGAATCGCAGATTGTTCCCGTAACCAGCTACCATTTCATCAATCCAGTATTAATTCTGTGTTTAACATTACAATTTATTTCGCCATCGCTTTGCATGTTTGAACAATGATTCCGAAAATCGGAGCAAACAGGAAGGAACACGTCCTCTATTACTATAACTATAATTCAGCCTTTTTTCTTTTATAAGAATAATCAAATAATTTAAAAACTAATTAGTCCGTCAGATAAATTTCCGAAAAAAAAGAAAAAATTCGTGTACAATATGTACACGAATTTTTTCTTTTTGCACGTAAATATTAAATGAAGACGATACAGTGCTTCGAAAAGTCGCGCGACGTCACAGTTTGGTACATTTTTTACTATAAAATTACTTCACCAACCCTCACTCACGATCTTAAACACGTTCCATTTTCGTCAATATTTATTGATTTGATAAAACAAAAAACATGTGCCCAATATTTTTTGATAATCTAACAGACGGACTTAACAGAATCGTATTTTTTTAGTTAGTCAACTACCTTATTCTAGATAAAAGTGTACACGAAACTATAATATTATGCCTGAAAATAAATATTTCATGCAGCAATCAAGCGTTTAGTTGCTAGTTTCAAACCTTAATTTTGTATGCAAATGAAAACTTGATATTGAATTGCCTCATTAGAGTTAATAATTAAGCCCTTAGGAGTTTATAATTACCCGATTATTGCTCAAGCATTGCGTCATTACTACATTTGTACAAGCAATTTAGAAACAGCCAGAAATGTTGAAAAATTACAATTTACGTAATTAGACTGTAAGGCTTTTACCCGAGGGCCACGTAATGGCTTTCGGCCACCGTAGACGCGGGCCTGTGGACGGTGAGTAATGGGCTAGCTCACCGTCCGTCCGTCTTATGACGACGACAGGCCTTGTCGACGGCGCGATCGTGTTCCACGCGCGCTTCAAAGAGATGTCAGCAACATGGAAGGGGCCCGCAAGGGCCGACGCCTGTCGGGGCTGCGGGTTGTTTGCAAGAGATACCGCGGCCTCGACAGAGCTAAGAAGGGACATGGGTGGTTTTTAGTCAGTAGAAATCTGACACTCCCTTTCGCTCTGCCCAAGCACGGGAGGGATTATTTGATGAATTTCCACCCGCCAAAATAAAAAATGGCGAGTACATCACTCACCTTTGCCGACGATATTGTCGTCATGGCTGAGACCATGGAGGACCTCAGTACAATGCTCGATGACCTCAGTAGAGCATCCGAAAGAGTGGGTCTTAAAATGAACATGAACAAAACCAAGGTCATGTTAAATGCCCATGTAACACCCACTCCTATCAAGATCGGAGACTACACTCGAAGTTGTAGACAATTATGTCTACCTGGGACAAACGGTCCAGTTAGGTAGGTCCAACTTTGAGAAAGAGGTCAATCGTCGAATCCGACTCGGCTGGGCAGCGTTTGGGAAGCTGAGTAATATCTTCTCGTCCAACTTACCACAGTGTCTCAAGACGAAAGTCTATGACCAGTGTGTGTTGCCAGTAATTACATACGGGACCGAAACGTGGTCGCTCACAATGGGCCAATCAGAAAGCTTTTAGTCACCCAAAGCGCAATGGAGAGAGCTATGCTCGGAATTTCCTTGCGTGATCGAATCAGAAATGAGGAAATCCGCATGAGAACCAAGGTTACCGACATAGCCCGAAGAATTGCCAAACTTAAGTGGCAGTGGGCAGGGCACATTGCTCGCAGAACGGATGGCCGATGAGGCCGGAAAGTTCTGGAGTGGCGACCGTGAACCGGAAGACGTTGCGTTAGAAGGCCACCCACTAGGTGGACCGATGACCTGGTGAAGGTTGCGGGGACCCGCTGGATGCGAGACGCACGGGACCGGTCAATGTGGCGACACTTAGGGGAGGCTATGTCCAGTAGTGTGTCCACTGCTGCTTGCACTGCTGCTTTCGGCTGAAATGATGATGATGATGAAAGTAAAAAAAGCTTTTACCCAACTGTGGTGAAATCGAAAAAAGTTCAAAGCTTTTTTTTTTTTTAAAACGTTGCCCCACACTAGGAATTTCTCCTGTATTGTGGGTGCGTTTACAAACATTTAAAGTCACATACACAAATACCCAAACCCGAAACAACTATCCGTAGGCCATACAAATATTTGTTTCGTGCGGGGATCGAACCCGCGACACGCAGCGCAGCAGTCCAATCGCTCAGCCACTGCGCTAACCCTGCCGTCAAAGATGATTAAGATATATCCTATATGGCGTTACAAGTGGTCAGAAGTTCGAAAGTCTGACAAACAATAAAAGGTATCGTGTTAACCAGTGGTAACTGGGTTGTGGAGGTCAGATAGGCAGTCGCTCCATGTAAAATACTGGTACCCAGCTGCATCCGGTTAGGCTGGCAGCTAACTCTAAAATAGTTAGGAGCAGAAGATCACATGTAAGTAATTTCAGTATATGTGGGTGTTAATTAAATACGTGTTGACACAAAAAATGGAAGTTTTTCGTTGTAGGTTATGGTTCTATTTGCAGCGATCTTCGTTTGAATAGTAACATTTATAGCTAATTGCATGTGGGGAAAGAAAATGAATAAGCCTTAAACTGTAAATCCTAATTAGAGAAGCGTGCCTTCCTTTAACCTTTTGGCATTGTGACGTTGGTAGACGTCAACATTAAATATTTAGTTTAGATTAAAAGAAAACTAAAGAGTAAAGGAAAAATAATTGCTATATTGCCTAATTTAAAAAAATACATTAAGGGTAGAAGAAGAACCAGATCGCGGGTACGTAATTAAGCTGAATCTATTCGTGGCGTTACAAAAAGGTAACCACTTCCCTGGCAGCCGTGGTGTTTGATGACGTCGCGGTCGGGCAATCACTGTCCCGTCCTCTTCAGGGTCGAAATCAGCACGTAGAACGTAATTTAAGGTGGTCGAGCGTAGTCTCGTACAGGGACCCCAATCGGGGTTACACAAATTCACTGTTAAGTAAAATATACCTTGGTAGAACGTTAGAACGTTTTATAATAAAAAGAAATATAAAAATTTAGTAAAACCGTTAAAATGGTTTGGAGGGAATTCAGCGACAATGCAACGTATTCGCACGGCTAGTGATTGCGCTGGAATGTCCGATCAGCTGGAGGTCACCTTTAAACCGGCCGTTAGCCACACACGAGCCTAGCCGACAACATCCGAGTAGACACGAACGCCGCGCGCGCATAGATAAGCATCGGAAGACAATTAATTTCATTGTTTAATAGTTTAAAAGTAGTTTAACGTAGTGTGAATGTAAAATAGTTTAAATATTCATTATTATAGGTTAGCTTAATAAGTAAGATAATAAAATTTAATAAGTTATTTCTTTATGTAGATAAAAGTTATTAAAAACACGCACAGTGTTACAGTACCCCCTCTCCTAGATTAGGATTTTTCTTAGATAAATCCGCTAACAACTCTATTTCTCAACAGATACCATAACCAACATTCATAACTTCCTCTTACATACATTCCCTACTTTCTTCGCAAATCATCCATCAGTCTTTCAAATTAGCACCCACATTTTAATGTATTCCATTATGCTGCGCAACCTGACATACTGAGTATTTTGTTTAAGGAATTACAAGATACTCAAGGTTTTCTATTGATTGGTGTTAAAAGATTCATAATCTACTTATTTATAAATGGTTGTAGTTAAGTTTGTAGTATCTACCTAGTTTCCTTCCTTACTTTTTACGCTTAAAAACTGAACGTTAGTAGTTAGTTTTCATTTTTTTAATAATACAATGTGTTAGAGCCACTGTATTATATATTTTTATTTAATGTGTAGGACATTTTAGAGGTAGGTAATTGTAGATTTATGTTATATATTAATATTTCATACTCCTAGTCGCATTTTTATTTCAGAGTAGATTATGGCATTGTATTTAGTCAGCGTTTTTACTTTTACTGTTTATAGTTTGTAAGTTTAATATCTTTGATATGCCAGGTACCAAGGTTGTTGCCTTGCATATCTTCAAGTTCGTACACTAATGGTGATCTTTTTCCAATAATGCGACATTTCATGTATTTAGGGGCTAGTTTTTTTGTGAACCGGTTGTCTTTGTTGCTCTGGTAATATGTTCGCTTCCAAACTATATCATCAATATTGAACTCAGCATTCTTACGACGTAGATCATAATAATTACTATTTCTCGAATGAGCTTTAATCAAAGATGATTGCACTTTATCGAAAATTTTACGCAAGTGTCCTAAAGATTCCGCATACTCATCTCTAGGTGTAAATATTAGATCATCTTGCAGATCAGAGTCAAGATAGTGCGATCCACAACTAACTAACTCTCGTCCGTAGACAAGTAAGGCTGGAGTAAAGCTTGTAACCTCGTTAACTGAAGAGTTAATTGCAAATTGAATCTTAGTGATATTTACGTCCCAGGAGCGATGATCATCTTCGACAAAGGTTGAAATTGTAGTGATGATAGTTCTATTATAACGCTCTACGGTGTTCATTTGTGGCGTATATTTAGGCGTTAAATGGACGTTAGGAACCTTATATTTAGAAAACAGTTGTTTCATAGTACCGCTAACGAATTGTTTGCCGTTGTCCATGAGAACAGTACTAGGTACTCCATGGACTAGAAAAACCTGATCTTCCACTATTTTAGCTATGATCTCAGTAGTAGCACGTTTGATTGGGAACAAGAGACAAAATTTTGAAAAACAACAGGTAACTACGAACAGGAAAGTGTTTTGCTTTCTTGTAGGAGGCAATGGTCCAACTAAATCCATGCTTATCACTTGGAATGGCCTGCAACAATTCTTAGGTCGACCCATAGTTCCGAGTGTAGTATGGTTAGGATATTTGTAGGAAATACACACATCGCAATTAGCTACGAAGTTAGTAACGTCTCTATGCATATCCGGCCAGAAATAGTTGAGAGAAAGACGCTTATAAGTTTTAAAAACACCGAAGTGTCCCGCAGTTGGATCACTATGGTTATTTTGGATTATTTCATCCCTGAATTCAAGAGGTATTACTTTTTTCCATTGAAACTCATTAGTCAGTGGATTTAAACTCTTTTTAAAACGATAAAGTTCGTTATCAATGACCTGATAATCGGCATAAGAAGTCGGTGAGTTTTGACAGCCATTGAGAATGTTTAAATACCAAGAATCAGTAGTGGAGCTGTAAGGATTTGTTGTTGGAGTTTGATTGTCACCAATAGCAGAAACTGGAATGCTACGTGAAAGACTGTCTGGTACGACATTGTCCACACCCCGACGATGTTTTATCTCAAAATTATAGGCAGACAACCGAACTCCCCAACGGGCTAAGCGACCAGTGGGATTATTGATATTCAAAAACCATTTCAGTGCGGAGTGGTCTGTATAAACAATAAAAGTCCGACCATTCTCCAGATAGCAACGCCAATGTTCTATTGCAGTAAGAACAGCCAAAGCCTCGCGTTCAGTAGCGCTGTAGTTTCTCTCCTGCTTTGATAGAGACTTGCTCATGTAAGCAATAACCTTCTCCTTACCGTCTAAGTTTTGAGTGAGAACAGCACCTACGCCTACATCACTCGCGTCAGTATGTACTTGAAACGGTTCAGAATAGTCAGGGCATGAAAGAATAGGGGTACTTATTAAACACTCTTTTAGTTTTTTAAAGGCAGTGTCAGCTTCCGTAGACCAATGGAATGGAACAGCTTTTTTTCCTTGGGAAGTAAGTTTATTTAGTGGTGATGCCAAGTCACTAAAATTGGGAATGAACCTTCTGTACCACGAAGCTGTGCCAAGAAACCTACGCACTTCTTTGCGGTTAGTGGGAGTAAAATAATTTACTATCGCTTCCACCTTCTCAGGATCAGCGTGTAATCCGTTTGAGTCAACGACGAATCCGAGGTACTTAAGTTGTTTTCTGAAAAACTGGCTTTTCTCGTAGTTGATAGTTAGATTAGCAGTTCTCAATTTTTCATAAACACGTACTAGTAAGGACATATGTTGTTCGAAGGTTGAGGATACGATAATTATGTCGTCAATATAAACAAACACTTTATGCTCGAATTCTGGACCATAGAATAAGACATCCATAAGCCTTTGCTGAGTGGCAGGAGCGTTAGTTAAACCGAAAGGCATGCTCCTAAATTGAAAAGTACCACGAGCTGGTATGTAGAAGGCAGTTTTAGGACGATCTTCCTTTTTAATACCTATTTGCCAGAAACTTTTCGACAGATCTAAACTAGTCAGGTACTTAGCGTCACGTAGATTATCGAGTATTTCTGAGATATAAGGGAGACTATATGCATCTTTTTTTGTTATAGCGTTCAGCTTCCGACTATCTAGACAAAATCGCAGCTGGCCATTCTTTTTAGGGGTTAACAGCACAGGAGACGACCAGGGGCTTTCACAAGGCTCTACGACCTTTTCCTCAAGCATCTCGTCTAGTTGCTTAGTTAAAATTTTTAATTTTTCTGGGGACATTCTATAAAATCTTTGACGAATGGGGGCAGCATCACCAGTGTCAATAGAATGCTCGATTAGGCTAGTACGACCGAGTCCTCGTTTTTCAAATGAGATGCCATGAAATTGACCTATTATATGATCAGCTGTAGTCTTCTGATCTTCCGTTAGGCAGTCATAACCATGGATAAGTGTACCATTGTTAGTAGATAGATTCGACAAGCTACTATTATTATCATCGCATAAAATGACGGAATCGAGACGTGTCGGAAAGAGTTCGAAAATTCTCCAGAAATCCATACCAAGAATTAAGGAGGAATTGATTTCGGGGACAACATAGACATCCAAGATGTGTTACTTTATCCTGAAATGTAATGGGTATATGTATTTTCCCTATACTACGCAACTTCTGTCCTCCAGCAGCTACAAAATGTAAAGACTCACAGGGTTGGAGCGTGTATCCTAGATCGAGTAAGCGTTTATGACAGTTATTGCCTAAAATAGTAGCACCTGATCCGGTATCTAGTAAACCAGTTAGTGATTTACCCTCTATAGTCACATTAACATAGGGACGTGAGCTTAATCCTTTAGTATTGTGGATTGCAGATAAAGTGTAACATGAAAAGAATTTTGAAATAAATTGTAACCATTCTTTCCAGTCATCCTGATTAAATTTGCAGTTGTGAGATTCTATACTATGTCGACTGTCCCTGCAATCCACAGTACTTAGTTTTTTGTGTTAGATTTATCAGCATGACAGTTCTTGCAATCAGGGTATCGCACACCTTTCATTCCGCATTTAAAACAAATTAAGAAATGTGGTTCCCTGCACTGACCAAGAGAATGAGTATCATTCCTGCACCTAGGGCAATATTTTTTCCTTGTAGGTTTGTTGTTCGAATCGTTAATGGAATTAACACCGACTGCCTGATTTTGTTGTTGACTTGATTTGTTGTAATTAGAATTAGGTTTGTAGTTAGATTGATTTGAATTATTGTTTTTATTATCGTTGTGATTAGAGTTTTGATTCCTGTTTGTATTATAGTTGTAACCTGTATTAAAATTTTTGTTAGTATTGTAGTTGTTTTTATTTGAATAGCCAGAGTTATTTGGTTGAGTTGACTGTTTAGTGTAAGCAAACTCTCGCGCTAGTGTATCTGAAGTGACTCCAGGTGGTTCGCGAAAGTGTGCCAAGCGTGATTGTATACTTTCGTTGTTACGGCACAAAGTTTTCACGTCGTCAATACTTGTGATCTCAGAAGAAGCTGAAAGTGTACTAGCGTAACATGGACGTATGTTATGCAATAAAATCTCTAACTTTTCTTCCTGCGAAATTGGTTTGTCAAGCCTCGAAAACATACCATGCATAATTGCCAAGTAAACGGTAATGTTTTCATGTTCACCTTGTGTACGCATTCTGATTTCTGATGCAAGTTTGTAATCATAATCGCTCTGACTAAAATCTACTTTTAGCAATTCGACAACTTCATCCCAAGTCGTAACGTTGTCTTTGATACAGCGGTACCAGTGAAGCGCGTCCTCTATAAAAATCTCGTATGCGAAAGAAAGCAGCTTTTTCTTATCGATTTCTTTAGAGATAAGTAATTCATCAACTCTCTGAATAAATGAACGGACACAGGTTTTACCAGAATATTTAAGTTTACCTACAGCATCAGCAACGAACTTCGTATCACAACCGGATGTTGTCGCAGCAGTTGACTTTTCGGTATGAGAACTCGAGGAAGTCTGTGTTTGAGGTTTATAATTAATTAATTCTGTAAATTGTGCTTCAAACACAGCCTTACAGTCACTGTTAAGTTTAACAACATCAGACGTCGGTTTAATTCTTTTCATTCTGTAATAGACGTGGTTTAAAAGTGCCTCAGCGCGCGAATACGTATTTTTGTCAACCTTAGATTTTAAACTTTCAAGAATAGTCTTCGACTTGAGTAGAGATTCTTTAACGGCGATAAGATCTTCCTTAGGCTCTAAATGTGATTCAGCAATTTCATCAGGGGCAGCTAGTGGCGATAGCTTAACGATTTGCTTTCGTAGCTCAGCAACTGACGCTTCAGCTATATCACCTCCCCGAAGTGCAACTTCATATTCTAATTCAGATTTTTGTAAAGCCAAATATTTGATAGGGTAAGTCATTTTACGTTAAATTATTAAAATGGATTGCGTAAGTGTTGCAATAACAAACAAAACAATTGATTTAAAAGCGTAATAAATTGCGATAATCAGCTTACTCTCATCAATGGATCGTGTAAAATATAAAAAATAAATAATAAAAGATGACTAGATACAATTTTTTAAAAGACTAGTGTCGAGTTCCAACTAAGAAAGTTAAAAGACAAATTGAATTGATAAAACATAAAATAACAATTTTTTACTTGTATCGAGCACTTAAAATAAACAGTATGTATCCCTTGAC
Source organism: Diarsia rubi (assembly GCA_932274075.1). Lineage (NCBI taxonomy): Eukaryota > Metazoa > Arthropoda > Insecta > Lepidoptera > Noctuidae > Diarsia > Diarsia rubi. Next base: position 2,538,423 of record OW026433.1, read on the forward strand.
TAGAGCGAAAAGTTTACTAGAATTCTACTCATGAAACCAACACCGAAGATAACTACAACAAGCCAATAACAAACCGAACAAACTCAGCTCAATTCAATAGTTTGGGCGCCACTGTGACGTTGGTAGACGTCAACATTAAATATTTAGTTTAGATTAAAAGAAAACTAAAGAGTAAAGGAAAAATAATTGCTATATTGCCTAATTTAAAAAAATACATTAAGGGTAGAAGAAGAACCAGATCGCGGGTACGTAATTAAGCTGAATCTATTCGTGGCGTTACAAAAAGGTAACCACTTCCCTGGCAGCCGTGGTGTTTGATGACGTCGCGGTCGGGCAATCACTGTCCCGTCCTCTTCAGGGTCGAAATCAGCACGTAGAACGTAATTTAAGGTGGTCGAGCGTAGTCTCGTACAGGGACCCCAATCGGGGTTACACAAATTCACTGTTAAGTAAAATATACCTTGGTAGAACGTTAGAACGTTTTATAATAAAAAGAAATATAAAAATTTAGTAAAACCGTTAAAATGGTTTGGAGGGAATTCAGCGACAATGCAACGTATTCGCACGGCTAGTGATTGCGCTGGAATGTCCGATCAGCTGGAGGTCACCTTTAAACCGGCCGTTAGCCACACACGAGCCTAGCCGACAACATCCGAGTAGACACGAACGCCGCGCGCGCATAGATAAGCATCGGAAGACAATTAATTTCATTGTTTAATAGTTTAAAAGTAGTTTAACGTAGTGTGAATGTAAAATAGTTTAAATATTCATTATTATAGGTTAGCTTAATAAGTAAGATAATAAAATTTAATAAGTTATTTCTTTATGTAGATAAAAGTTATTAAAAACACGCACAGTGTTACAGCATTTAAAACTGAATCTTACCAATATTATAAATGCGAAAGTTTGTGAGGATGAATGTATGAATGGATGCTTGTTACACTTTCACGCAAAAACTACTGAACGGATGTGGACCAAATTTAGAACACAGCACAGATAGTTTATAACCTGGATTAACACATAGGATACTTCGTATCCCGGTGGTATTATCCCGTGGGACAATTACCGAACTCCTCGCGGCCGAAGCCGCTGGCACAAGCTAGTAGCACTAGGTGTTGCCAGCGGCTTCGCCCGCTTCAACTCGAAAATTATCCCACGGGAAGATAAAATCGGGAAAAAAATCTATCCTATGTGTTAATCCAGGCTATAAACTATCTGCGTACCAAATTGTATCCAAATCCATTCAGTAGTTTTTGCGTGAAACAGTAACATCCATCAATACATACTTCCAAACTTTTGCATTTATAATATGTACACTCTTTCAATGCATTCAAAACTCAACTTAGCCAGCACATAATTGCGGATCGATCACTTCTGGAGAAATGAATGCATTGGAAGGGTAACTATTAAGTTGTAATACTGATGACGAACTCATTGTAATCTATATTTTTAGTATTGTTCTCAAGTAAGTGACTAATGTTTTTATTGAGAATAAAGTTTCTTTAAACCGAATATTAGAAGTATAACATCACATCTCTGTGTAACCTTTTAGGACATCCCAAAAGTACTTGTCTGGTTTCGCATCCACAATCTACGATACTTACTCAAGTCTCTAGACCAACACTGCAGTAATAAATAATAAAAATAAGCTCAATCGTAAACTACGAACTAACACCACACCCCAACCATATCTCCTTGAAAAATTGTCCGGATGAGACAACACGGGGCTCGCAAATGAATATATATGTTCACAGCCTGAACGGGTGACCATGTATATCACTTTATACCATTAAACTCGGCCGTCACAGCTTTGCACACTAATCTGAACAAACGACTTTGGAACTTGATAAAAACTCCGACACTTTTGATAGAAAAGCTTTTTCGGAAAAACAAGTTGTTTTCTAATTGCAGCTTTAGAGTGGATTTTTTTTTTTTACTTGCATATAATTTATTTATACCTATAAAATAAACTTAAAAGAAACTATAAAAGGGCATCGAAATACTGCTCATCAATGCTGTCAGCCGGTAATGTGCCCAAAAGACTGGCGGCATTGCCACGTTGTATGGCAACGTTTAGCCTCTGGCCAAGATAAAAGCCAGCCCTTGGGTCACGAGAATCGTCAACTAACCGTTTAGAAATTTCCTTAAAAAGTCTATGAGCACTCGGAATTGCATGATAGCTGTTCTTATAAGTGATCTGTCTTTATAGGTAAAATGCTTTGTCAATTACTGCGTATATCGGCCAATTTCATTTTGAGCGGGATAATCTTCATGGATACCTCTCTCTGTCTGATACGAGTGGAAGGTTATATTGGTCTTTAACTGACCAAAAACTTACTGTTCCTACTTCCCGTCGGGGCTGCGGGATCTTTGAAAGAGATACCGCGGCCTCGACACGAAGGGCGTCGGGGCTGTGTGTTGTACACTAGTTACCGCGTCCTCGACATAAAGGGCTAAGAAGGAACATAGGTGGTTTTTAGTCAGTAGAAGTCTGACACTCCCTTTCGCACTGCCCAAGAGCGGGAGGGGTTATTTGATAATTTCCCAACCCCACCAAAAAAAAAAGGGGCTAATAGTAATAATAATTTATTAACACAGTCATCAAAACCCAAATTACATAAAAAATACCAAGTTATTTAAATTTACAAACATCACAAAATTACATTACAATATTACATTACATTAACGATTATCAATCAGTCTATTAATTAATCAATCACAATAAAATATTATCCAATAAAAACGACTACACAATTAATTAAAAGCAGGATTCATATATTCATTTAACACAGATGTAGCTAAGAAGGAACATAAAAAACTGGCCAAGTGCAAGGTGGATTTCCACATGAAGGGTTCCGTTGATAGATTTTCCATGTTATATTAGCACTTTAGACTTCTTATACGTTTTTCAGTAATTTCTAAGTGTTGAACTAATTTCTGTATTTATTTCAGAATTTTAGGTTCGGTAGTTTCCGAGATAAGGCCCCCCTTATCTCCGAAACTACTGAACCTAAAATTTGGGGGAATCGTCGGACAGACAGACACACGAGTGATCCTATAAGGGTTCCGTTTTTTTTCTTTTGAGGTACTGAACCGGGTAGGTTATCCTCCATTCAATAGGGCTTTAACTAGGATTTTAAAACTAGGGCCTTACTCTGGACACCCCTGTTTTGTTTCTGAGCGATATATTTTTGGGACGTTGTACAAGTATCCCTCTCCTAGAGAGGAGGCCTGAGTCCCTGCAGTGGGAACATTACAGGCTGATGATGAAGATGATCCGTGATAATGGTTCTTGCAACAGCGCCGAAATATCGGGAACTCTAAACAAACAGAAAACGTAGTAAATATCCCGTTTCCAGTGTTAATGCCTCCCGACTGCTGGACATGAGGTCCTGGGTTTTTTCAACCCTTATTACTGGGCAATAAAGTCGACATCTGCACTTTAGAGTCGGCCTCTCATTTTTCATTGTAAAGTAAACGCTAAATTGCATTTGTCGCCTAGTAGCATAATTTCAATAAGTAATTTATTCAGTTACATTCTGGACACCGTCGCGTATACCGATTTTGGTAATCGTCTCTAAAAACGCGAATCTTCAAGCATTTCTCAGTAGCAGTCACGAAGTCTGAATTTATGCCCCATTGATGGCAATAGGGTCGGCCCTATTATATGGGACTTCAACATACCTGGCGAAATGTGGGTGTACGTACACCTCTGCCAAACCCGTCTAGGATTACAGGCGTGATGTGTTAAGTTATGATAACGATAAAACATTGAACAATGCTGTAGGTGTGTTTACACCAAGCAGTTTGTGATCGATCGGTTCGAGGCGCGTCTACACTAATAATAATTATATTATAAAGAGAAAAGATTTGTTTGTTTGTAACGAATAGGCTCCGAAACTACCGATTTGAAAAATTCTTTCTTTCCGGGTGACATAGGCTAATTTTTATCCTTGTACTGTGGAACGGGAACTACGCGGGTGAAACCGCGTGACGTCCGCTAGTTTAGTATAAAGGCAGTTTTATACGGACTACCGCTTGATAAATACACACCTTACTACATTTTAAATCTTTAGTACGATTTCATGACACGTTTAATCCGAGATTAAAGTAAACATATTCTATCTTCGTCGACTTACAGCTCAGTGCCGAAAAGCTAAGCTAGTAAGCTTCTCAGCCTTTTCTTGCACGAATTCCATACAAATTCTCGCTCTGCCAAAACAAATAAGGCTAAAAAAGGGTGTCGCATTTAAAAAGTCGACGTTAAGAACGTTGTGCCTTGGCCCAGTTACTTGCCAATTCCGGATTAAGGCAATGTGTCGATATTTATCGCTCGTTAAAATTTATACAATTTTGCGTCGAGTTTTTCCCGAACGGCTTCGACGGAATAGTGGTATGACTAAGATTTTGGGGGAGTTAAGGATAGTCTTGTTTCAGTAAATGTGATTAAATCAAAATGCAGGTAATGCCACAGTTCGTGAAACAGTAGTATGTAATGTCGTGTCCCATTCAGGATGTAAAGAAAAAAATGTTTTTGGATTTTGATGTCGGTAAAGTCACAAAACCATTGGTTTCTAGGATTTATCCTTTACTAACAAACTTCCTTTACTATCATAAACCAAAAATGTCCTCATAAAATTTTGTAAACTTTTTCTTACCATTATATTTTGCTGATTACGTTAACCTCAATTTTAAATATTACATTATAATTGATAGAAAATTTATCTGACGTACAGACAAAATTACAAAAAAAAAACATAAAACGCGAAACAAAAATTTTACAACAGGACGATAACAGTTTGCACTTTCAATGGTCACCCGTAAAAATATATAATGTTTCATTGCAGCATTTCGTGAATAAAATAAACCAACTTTGAGCTAATAAATGCCAAACAGATCCACAGTCTTAACCTAAGCTTTCTCCCCGATTCTCTATCATATATTATGCAGTCGCATATTCTTCTTGTTAGTAAACAAACTTTGCCCGCGCCCGAGTTCTTTCAGAAAAAAACCGAGAACTATTGAGTAACAACGTTCTTATTGAAATAAAACTTCTGATTGTCCTGCAACTTGATTCAGTATTCTTTGTGTAAGTGTGTCGTTTGTTATGCATCTTATTACTAAGAAATGTGACGTATAGAACACTTCGTGAAATAGAAAAAAGACATAGTTTATAGTAAAACTGACTCATGTTAAGTCACATAAATGTTTGTAAGTTTAAAGTTACAAAACGTCAAGCGTGCAATCCCGAAAGGGTTAGGCACAGATTTACCTTATAGTACACCCCCCACATTTTGCCAGTTAAAGGGGGCGACCCTATTGCCATCAATCGGGTAAGTCCAGGCTCCGTGGCTGATAGAAAAACCCAATCCCCCAACTTCGACCGACCCGGGAATCAAACCTGTCGGGGCTGCGGGTAGTCCTCTGGTTATCGCGGCCTCGACATAGAGGGCGAAGAAGGAACATGGGTGGTTTTTAGTCAGTAGAAGTCTGACACTCCCTTTCGCTCTGCCCAAGAGCGGGAGGGGTTATTCGATGATTTTACACCCACCTAAAAAAAAAAAAAAAAAGGGGTCTAAAATTCCCCGTCGGGGCCACTTTAGCAGATCATAATATAAATTGCGTCAAAAGTCGTAAAATGGACTTTTTATCATAGTAGTCTGTGAACATTTTACGAATTAAAACGCAATTCATATTAGGTCTTTACCTATGAAATTGCCGTTCTGCAGTACTGGCCATTTCAAATCAAAATAATTTTTGTTTGGCTAAGAATTCTAATTTCAAAATAATTTTATTTTAAAAACATGGTTTTTTTTTCCAAAAGTAGTCATTTGTTTATTGATTAGTGTTACATTTTCATCGCATTTCAATCTTTTTCGTCATCATGGATACGTTAAAAATTCGAGTAATTATGGAATATGAGTACCGTCGTGGCAGCAACGCGGCACAAGCGGCACGCAACATCAACGACGTTTACGGAGCTAACACTACAAACCAACGCACCACCTGTTATTGGTTTGCTCGCTTCCGTTCTGGAAATTTCGACCTGAAAAATGAACCTCGCAGTCGTCCGAAGACTTTGGTCGACAATTACGAATTAAAGGCGATTGTGGAAGCTGATGATACACAATCTACGGCTGAATTAGCAGCAGCTTTCGACGTTAGCGTCAAAACAATATTGGTCCATTTGCGTCAAACTGGCAAGGTAAAAAAGCTTGACAAATGGGTGCCCCACGAACTCAATGATCGCCAGCGCGAAGTACGCGTCGAGACGTGCCTTGCACTGCTCAACAGACACACAAATGAAATAATTTTGAACCGCATTGTTACCTGCGATGAAAAATGGATTCTGTTTGATAACCGCAAGTGCTCAGCAAGTTGGTTGGATCCTGGTTCAGCACCTAAACAATGCCCTAAACGAAAACTTACCCCTAGAAAAGTGATGGTCACTGTTTGGTGGTCTAGCGCCGGTGTGATTCATCACAGCTTTTTACCAAACGGGGTGAGCATTACTGCAGATGTGTACTGTGAAGAACTGAACACAATGATGGAGAAGCTGGCACATCTCCAACCAGCATTGGTCAATCGCTCGTCTCCGCTGCTCCAGCACGACAACGCGCGACCTCATACTGCACAGCAGACGGTCTCCAAGTTGCAAGAACTGGGGTTGGAAGCTCTCCGTCATCCGCCCTACTCACCAGACCTTGCGCCTACAGACTACTACGTTTTCCAGAATTTGGATAACTTCTTGGCGGGAAAAAATTTCAATACCCGAGAGGCAGTACAAAATGCCTTTGAAGAATTTGTTGCCTCCCGACCAGCTGATTTCTTTAAGAAGGGCATCAATAAACTGCCACTGCGTTGGCAAAGATGCATTGATTGCATGGGTGATTACTTCGATTAATACAAATAAAAAATACATGAAAAAAAATCGTTTAAATTTTTTCATACAAAACGGCAATTTCATAGGTAGACCTATTATTATTTTCCTACTATGATCTATTTTTTCTAAATGTTCACAGACGCATTACTATTATGATAGGTCTATTTTACGCTTTTTAAAGCAATTCATATTATGATTTAGTGGCCATTTTAGACCCCCAAGTCTTCATGTTCATCACTCGTTCATCATTGAAATTTTGTCAGTTTAAACTTAGTATTATCAATATGTGACGTTGTCTAAAATTAAAAAGTGTAACAGCGCAGGATGGCCTTTACCAGAAATGGTCATCATAAAGTAAATCAGCTAGTTTAATATCACCAGGATTGAGCCACAATATAGCTGACCACAATATTGTGCCGATAAGATAGCAATGGCATTCACAGGCTAAAAGTAGTTCCCCACCCCAAGCAGTTGCATATTTTATTTAGTGTATATCTACGGTAAAAAGAATACGAATTAAAAAACATAAAATTTCACATCGACCGCGCTGCGCCACATCACAACCGGCATAATATCCGAATAATTTATTCAATACATTGTCACTACACCAGAATCCAATAACTGTATCCGAAAACAAAAACAAACCTAACTAAATCAATATTTTATTATTTTTTCGTTTCGTTTCGCACCAACAATTTTTGAGATCATATCCCATAAATAACAAAAGTTTGGTCACTTTATGGTATCTACAATTTCCGGCATTTACGCTTTCACACTGAAATAAATGGAAATCCAATTAATAGTCCGATTTTGTTTTATTTTTCAGTATTTGTGACACTATCTGGTTATTGTGTCTAAAATCCTTTTATATCCAGCGAATATTTTTGTATGAATATTTTAATACACAATTTTTCTAGACTGCTATCATTTGACCCCGAGCGCTGTATTTTCGTCCTGTTTTTCCAGGCAAAAATGGTGCTTCAAATTATGGGCTAGATTTTTCTGAATTTTGTGTGATAACTTGGGTAAAACGGAAAACCTCGTTTTTCTATTAAACTGTATACACAGATTTGTTAACGAAAAATGTTTAAGGTAAAAATCGACTGGATTAAAAACTTCCAAATTTTGCCAGCAATCAACAACATGCGAAAACTAGATGGAGCCCTAAAATTATGACTAACTTGAATGATTGCTGTAATATGATTACAAAAGTATTCGTAAGCTAAATTAACTATAATACTACAGCCCACAGTACAATTTACACACATTCAACACCACATTACCACTAAAATGAAACTGTAGTTACCTCCTAAACGCTTCCAAAACTTTCAAACCAGTTAACATCTCCAGAAAGTCACCTCAGGTCACTACAGTTAGCTCAAAAGGATCTAAACTCCCCAGTTAGATAAGGGAAGGTTTCCAAAGTTCTAGTAACGTCTGACTGTACCTAACCTAGTTGGTTTCTCTCCTTGTTTACGCTGCAGCGCTGAGGAACTCGGCTAAAAGTTCCGCTGCAGCGCAAAATTTGCTAAATTTACAAGCGAAACCCAAGTTCTTCGACCTAGTCTAATTGTTTGATAGTTTTCTCAGACCTTTTTGTTTGTACTTAAGTTGGGAACATGTTCAAGTTGTAATTTTCGAGGTTTTACTGAGGGTAATTGTTTGCTCGATTATAATTTAAAGTTTCTTCGAGTTTGGCTTAAAGAGCTTTGCTAATTATGGTTTTAATTGGCTCTTTGTATGAGATTTGAAAGCATTATTTGATGATTAAGGCGATCAGTGATGTTATGATAGCATTTACTAAACGCAATTTTAGCTAATTACTATGAGCTTCGTCTAAGTTTGAATAAGGCCGTGTGCTAACCCAAAAGCTACCATTGCACGTGAACGCAACGCTATAAGCAGTACAACTACCACATTTAGTTATGACCCGAAGTACCCATAATACGGGCTGCGGGATTTTGTTAGAGATACCGCTGCCTTGACATAAAGGGCCAAGAAGCAACATGGGTGGTTTTTTAGTCAGTAGAAGTCTGACACTCTCTTTTGCTCTGCCCGAGAGTGAAAAATAAATTACCCATACTATAGTTGCCACCATTCAAGATGTCAATAGCGGTCTTTGCGCTTTTCCTAATATATCTTCGTACGAACCAAAACAAATGAAAAAATATCGTTTTTCACTAGAAGAAACGTTGAAGATCATGCTAGATGACATGAACAGGCTTATTTTTGAATTTCAAAGTTAAGAACTATAATAAATGTAGGTGGGTCAAGGACAGCAATAGGGATATTTACTGACTTACTCAGACCAAATAAAAAGTATAGACGGATGCGAACAGCAAAGTGAAGCCGGTCAAACTACGCCTCGCATACACGCACACACGTCTCAGACCAAATAAAAAGTTTAAGACCAAGGCGTAGTTTATGTTGTACGTGTGTGCGTGTATTGTGTATGTACACGGCGAGGCGTAGTTTGACCGGCCTCACTTTGCTGTTCGCAGAGATCCGTCTTTACTTTTTACTTGGTCTGAGCTGACTTAAAAAAATTTAATTCTAATTAGTCCGTCTGTTAGATTATCGAAAAATATTGGATACGTATTTTTTGTTTTATCAAATCAATAAAAATTGACGAAGATAAAACACGTCAAAGATTTGAGTGGGGGTTGGTGACGTCACGACCGCTAAAAAAATGATATAATAATGTCTAAGAGTATGACGTCACACGAGTTTTCAAAGCACTGTATCGTCTTCATTATTAGTTTACGTGAAAAAAAAAAAATACGTGTTCCAATATTTTTTGGTTATCTATATGACGGACTAATTAGATTTTTTTTTTGTTGATTACCCTATTGACATCTTAACTGGTTAAAACACAACAATATGAACATTCTACATTATTTTTCGTATATTAGTGCCTTCTTTTGTAGAGTGGGAAATTAGAAAAGACTCCTCCCGCTTTGGGCAGAGCGGCAGGGAGGGAGTGTCAGACTTCTACTGACTAAAATCCACCCATGTTCCTTCTTAGCCCTTTGTGTCGAGGCCGCGATATGTCTTTCAATCACCCAGCAGCCTCGGCGGGCAACGAGGTTAGTGCCTGAACTAGTGGCGCAGTTCATATACCACCAATAGGCCTGACTTACCAGTCGCCAGGCCGTCGAGCAACATCACTCTAGCATGCTAGTTTGGTTTCCTCACGATCTTCTTCTTTACCGAAGAATACGCACATGAATCGATAACATCAGAGGTGTGTGTCTTGGGTTCAAATTCGAGACCTCTGACTCGGTGTAGTCCGACGGACACTGCTTCAACCAATTATCGATAGACAGCTTCATACCTATTATTGTAATCAAATATAACAGCTCACAACTTAGGACCCAGTAATATTAATGACAATAATATCCGTGCTAGGCAACTGGGCTTATCCCAGTTGTATACGACCCTGTGTGCTTATTTGACTTGTTCTGTTCTGTCTCCTGCTGATATTTTATGGAGGGAAGTGGAAATTATGTTTTTCCTACTCCTCCGCTATTTCTTCCTGATTAATTTCGTTGCGGGATCCAAGACAGTTGAATCGTTTCTCAGGGACTTCGTCGAGCTTCATTGTCTCGGCGCTTTTCTTGTGGTCGCCACTGTTGATTCTGGCTTTCAGGAGTTACAGTGGATTGCGAATAGTGTGGCGGGCTTGTCCCAATTTAAAGACAGCTTCATAACAGCAACTTACAAAACTAAAGTTCTTTATATTTTTCTTCCACCAGGTCGTCCCCAACCAACCTTAACTTGGCTGATCAACAACAAACAAATAGATGACCACACGATCCTCAAGAACGACGGGAAGGTCATCGTCAGCAAGATCAGCATAGGAGGAGCTGAGAGGAGTTGGCTGAATACCAGCATACGATGTCAGGCTACTAATACTCCTCTGCTTAGCCCCCATGAAAGGACAGCCAGGGTTGAGATGCATTGTAAGTACCGTAACAGGCATAAACATCTTTTTGTATGCATATTTTTTGCGATTGGATTGTTGCGTTGTCACAGATTCGAACCCCGCACGGAACAAATACTTGTATGGCCTACAGATAGTTTTTTCGGGTCTGGGTGTCTACTGCTTACAACACTATTTTTTTTATTTATTTATTCTTCTTTTTAGAATTTCGATGGTAACCTAAATTGTGTCGGCCCAGAATTGGTCCACAAGTTTGGCGGTTTCTTTAGCGCGCATCATTTCCTGCAGTGAACAACCAACAGAAGCCCAGTATTTATTGTCCCATTGTTTGTGGTACAGCATCAAATGTACACTCCAGTGCAGATTAATTTATGTATCTCCACCTCAGCAGGATTGCCATGCTGCCACCAACCTGGGTCCGGGACATGCTTATTTAAGAGCTCTGAACTTAACTTCAAAAAGTAGTATTTTTCCTAAATAGGGATGTTCACTGACTAAAAAAAATATGATTCTAATTAGTCCGTCTGTTAGATTATCGAAAAATAATGGATTAGTATTTTTTTGTTACATCAAATTAATAAAAATTGACGAAGATAAAACGGGTCAAAGATTTGAGTGGGGGTTTGTGACGTCACTCACTGGTAAAAAATGTCATACTAATGTCTTGGAATATAATGTCACACGAGTTTTTAAAGCCCTGTATCGTCTTGATTGTTTGTTTACGTAAAAAAAGAAAAAATACGTGTCCAATATTTTTTGGAAATCTATCTGACGGACTAATTAGATTTTTTTTGTTGTTTTCTGTTTTGTGTCCTATTGATTAAACAAAGTTGACGGAGGTTTCAGCGACTCGACTATACATAATCATTAGATTTATAAACATGTTACTTGAGCACATTATAAAGGAAACATAACTTTTCACTCTTGTTGGAGTATTTTAGTAATAAAATGAAGACAAAGTAACACAGTTAATTATTGTCAGACATTTTACATCATAATTTTGTTTGAGTCGCACACGTGTGAACTGAAGCGGGACCTTCACTGGATAAAATAAGCTTTTCGGTGGCCTATGTCAGTTCCATACACTTTTACCCGACTTCTAAAACACGGAACTTGTATTTTGGGCTTCACCGCAGTTGGGTAAAAAGCAGCAGTATTTTTTTTACTGACTGGCTCGTTTGTCAAGTGATCGTAAGCGCAACTGCTGAGCATGAGGTGCTGGGTTCGATTGCCGGTTAGGGCAGTGTTATTGGGGTTTTCCATCAGGATTTTTTTACTAGCAGCCACGGAGTTTGAATATGCACGTCTTTTTATGTAAACTGGGAGTACCCTAAAAGTTCTGTTAAGTTCAATTCACGTTGTAGGTCTCGGTCTAAATTTTTGTACTTCTGAAGGGACGAAGTAGATAATCTGAAGATAATTGTGTTTGTTTACTAGTCACAGTTCCAAAAATGTTGGCTCTTTAAGTTTCCATAAGAAAAAAATTTTGTTACTTTGACTAAATAAAGAAAACACATCTTTACATCTTTGGTTAGAATAATATCTTTTTGTTGAAAACATTTACGGTTCGCGAACACCTAATCAGTCGAATAAAGTCCGTACGTTGTCGACCGAATTTGGCCGATTGTACAAAATCATATCAAAGACATTGATTTGCTTCGAATGTGGCAGGTGCCAACAAGATATATTTATTTAAGACTAGATTTTTTTAAGAGAATTTGATAAACCATTCGGGTTGTTTGTTGTATTGTACAAAGTTATCAGGATGTAAAACCGGTCTATCGACTCTCTAGACTCGCAAAATGTATTAGACACAATATAAGTACATCGTTTTGCCGATGATATAGTCATTATGGCTGAATCGCTGGAACATAATGCTCAGAGACCTCAGTAACGTTTCTCAACAAGTGGGTCTTAAAATGAACACGGACAAGACGAAAGTTATGTCGAATGTCCGTGTTCCACCCGTACCGGTAATTGTTGGAAAAGATACTCTCGAAGTTGTCGATAGTAATGTCTACCTTGGACAAACTGTTAAACTAGGCAGATCCAACTTCGACAAAGAGGTCGCCCGAAGAATCCAACTCAGATGGGCGACGTTCGGGAAACTACGCGACATCTTTTCGTCTAAAATTCCGCAGTGTCATAAGACGAGGGTGTATAACCAGTGTGTGTTGCCAGTGATGACTTATGGCACAGAGACGTGGTCATTAACTGCTGCCCTCTTAGAGAAGCTCAGAGTCACGCAACGAGCCATGGAGAGAGCTATGCTCGGAGTTTGTTTGTGCGACAAAATCCGTAATGAGGAAATTCGCCGAAGAACCAGGGTCACCGACATAGCTCACAGAATATGCAAGTTGAAATGGCAATGGGCAGGCCACATTGCTCGAAGAACCGACAATCGATGGGAAAGAAAGGTTCTCGAGTGGCGACCACGAACTAGAAGACGCAGCGTTGGTAGGCCTCCCACCAGGTGGACCGACGACATCGTGAGAGTTGCGGGCAACCGGTGGATGCAAACGGCAGGTTGCCGTTCGTGATGGCGTTTTATGGGGGAGGCCTTTGTCCAACAGTGGACGTCTTATGGCTGATAATGAAGTACATGATGGCACGGTTGGCACAGTGGCTTAAGCAATTGACTGCTGCGCTGCGTGTTGCGGGTTTGATCCCCGCACGAAACAAATATTTGTATGGCCTACAGATAGTTATTTCGGGTCTGGGTGGTTGTGTATGTGAGATACAACGCATGACATTTTTTTTTAATTAAAACTCCAAAACAACATAAATATGTACAGCTTGCACGTCAAGACTGCCACAAGTAGGTTTTCACTCAACCGTGATGCTGTACTTTGGGAGACCCACAGCACTACACTGGTCACCCGTAAAAAAACGTATGAAACCCAAGAAATATAACATATATATGTATATTATTATTACCTGCGATATTGCATGGATACCATAATGTGTATTTTACTGTGATCGTCTATAGTCGATAACTAGTTTACGTTAGGTCAGGTGGCGTCATTTCTCGCTACACACGATTTTAGTTCTGAATAGGGATATTACCTGACTCCGGAGACTATCGACTATCGGAGTTAGATTATCGAAAAATATTTTATAAAAATATTTTTTTTTTTTATCAAATCAATAATAATTTTACGAACATAAAACGCGTCGAATATTTGAGTGGGGGCTTGTGATGTCACTCACCAGTAAAAATATCTTATTAATGTCTAAGAATATGACGTCTCCATTGTTTGATTGCGTGAAAAAAGAAAAAATACGTGTTCAGTATTTTTTGGGAATCTATCTGACGGACTAATTCGATTTTTTTTTGTTAAATACCCTATTGTCCATGCATTTTTGCAGGTGACTATACATGACTAAGAAAACCGGATAAGGTAAGATTTTTCTTCACAATCGACTAACATCCACCTCCCGTCCCCAGTGCGTCCAACCTCAGTGATGATCACCAACAAACCGGGGCAGATGTCTGCTGACACCGAGATCACCATCATCTGTGTGACCCATGGCAGCAGACCAGCGGCCCAGGTCACGTGGTTCAGAGAGAACAGAAGATATACCAGGGGAAAGGTAAGGGTAAGAGACCATGATATGCTTAATTTTACCGTCTGTAAATAGCTTGTGCCAGCGGCTTCGCCCGCGTGGAGTATGATAATCGCCCATGGGATCACGCCCGGGATAAGAAGTACCCTATGTGTTAATCAAGGTTTTTTTTAATGGGACAAGCCCGTCTCACTATTCCCAAACCACTGTGACTTCTGTAAGCCAGAATCAACAGTGGCGACCACAAGAAAAGTGCCGAGACAATGAAGCTCGACGAAGTCCCAGAGAAATGATTTGACTGTCTTGGATCCCGCAACGAAATTAATCAGAAAAGAATAGCGGAGGCGTAGGAAAAACAGAAATTAATCAAGGTTATAAACTATCTGTGTTCTAAATTTTATCCACATCCGTTCAGTAGTTTTTGTGTGAAAGATTAACAAACATCCATGCATCCAGCAATCCATCAATACATACATCCTCACAAATTTTCGCATTTATAATATTAGTAGGAATTAGACAATCAGTTTTACCAAGGGATATCGTCACCAGTACTGACTAACGGGGTTTTTCTTTTAAGCGTGTCTATGGCAATTTTCTATTAAATCGTTTTGGCCCAAAATTCTGCGATGCAAACTCCACTCGCTGATGGAGTCTTGGTCATCAAGTGTGCAGGTGTCAAGGCGCGCCACGCAAGTTGGAAGGTGGGACATTTTCTGTGAAGATACGCCGTATACACCTTTGAGGTCTGAGCCGTCGCGTCGGGGCTGCGGGTTGTTCACATTATCTGTGGAGATACGCCGCATATACATTTGAGGTCTGAGCCACCCCGTCGATGCTGCGGGTTTTTTTTTTAATTGGGAGAAGCCCGCCTCACTATTCCCAAACCACTGTAACTTCTGTAAGCCAGAATCAACAGTGGCGACCACAAGAAAAGCGCCGAGACAATGAAGCTCGACGAAGTCCCAGAGAAATGATTTGACTGTCTTGGATCCCGCAACGAAATGCGCGGGAATGCTGCGGGTTGTTAACATTATCTGTGGAGATACGCCGCAAACACATTTGAGGTCTGAGCCATCCCGTCAGGGCTGCGGGTTGTTCACAAAAGATACCGCGGCCTCGACATAAAGAGCTAAGAAGGAACATGGCTGGTTTCTAGTCAGTAGAAGTCTGATACTCCCATTTGCTCTGCCCAATAGCTGGAGAATTATTATAATATTTGATAATTTCCCAAACCCGTCAAAAAAATAAACTGAGCCGCCGATGAACTAGGTTCTGGAGGTCAGATAGTAGCGTTCCTCCTTGCTAGGAGAGACACCTTCTGTCTTTGAGGGGAAGTGGGCTATAATCAATCATGCGGGCTGTTATATTTTTATAAGCCAGATTGTTCACAGTGGTTGTCAGAATACCTGATCCTGACAACCACTGTTAAAGATCTAGAAATGACAGCTGGAACCAACGACTTGGCGCGGTTTCAAAGAAACGGGTTAATAAGCTCAGTATGCAAGGAATCATACATAGCCCATCCACGGATCGAACTAGGCAAGCGTAGTTTAACCTCAAAGATCGAGCCTTAAGAATTCTAATTTTGACGAGAAAATGAGATTAATTGCAAACAGAAATTACAATTTTCCTAGAAAATTTGCCTATGATATGATATTTTTAGATTTCATTAATGAGTTTCCGCGTCAGCTGTCTTGTTTACTAATCGGCCTACGTAAAAATTGTCAAAGCGTCTTTAGAAAGTAATTTTCTGTTCGCTATATTGTAAAGTCTAATAATATTGTTGTTTGTGAAGATATTTTATGGTTGGTCTACGTACGTCACTATTCCCAAACCACTGCAGAGCCAGAATCAACAGCAGCGACCACAAGAAAAGCGCAGAGACAACGAAGCTCGACGAAGTCCCAAAAAAACAATAGGGCAGTTAACTAAAAAAAATCTAATTAGTCCGTCAGATAGATTTCCAAAAAATATTGGACACGTATTTTTTCTTTTTTCATGTAAGCATGCAATGATACAGTGCTTTGAAAACTCGTGTGACGACATATCCTAAGACATGAAATAAAATGTATGTGTGTGTAAGGAATGATTTTTTTTGCAGTTAGTGACGTCACAAACCCCCACTCCAAATCTTTGACGCTATTTAATTTCGTCAATTTTGATTGATTTGATAAAACAAAAAATACGTACCCAATATTTTTCGATAATCTAACAGACGGACTAATTAGAATCATATTTATTAAAATCAGTAAACATCCCTATATAACTGTCTTGGATACGCGATGAAATGAATCGGAAAAGACTGGCGACGATAAATTATTGCTGGATAAAATTTTTTGGGGGTTAAATCACGTTAATAGTATATTTACACCCACGACTAAGGAGATCAATGACTAGAAAGACCACTCCGCACTGGGCCGGTGGATTATAGCCCATCCCTCTCCTAGAGAGAAGGCCTGAGTCCCTGCAGTGTGAACAATATAGGCTGATGATGGTGATGGTGAATTGGTGACTAAGAAGAAGTGAAGGTCAAATGGTGACAGCCTCAACTTTAGAGTTCAATCGCACGGGTTCGAGTTGTGGGTACACAAAGAAATAACACCCTATGTTACCTAGTGCACCATCAGTGTTGTTGGTGAGACTCAAACCCTGCCAAGGAATAATAAGCCTAATTTCAGAAGAAATAACATTTACACTTGCAATTTTCTTTAATTGGGCTAACGGGTCACTACGGCCCAATATTCTGCGAACTATCTTCAAGTAATCCCCACGCAATTAGTACATTGACCCACTTACACCTTCTTTTAAAAAAAAAACACAAAAATAACTAGATAAAGTTCCAGCGCAATCTTCGTTAGACTTTAGGATCGACTTGGGACCAAAACTTTCTACAGCTAAGGTCTTGTTCTGATGCCTCAAGGAGATGTCAGCAACATGGGAGGGGCCCGAAAGGGCCGACGCCTGTCGGGGCTTTTTTTTTTTTTTTTTTTTTTTTTAATTGGGACAAGCCCGCCGCACTATTCCCAAACCACTGTAACTCCTGTAAGCCAGAATCAACAGTGGCGACCACAAGAAAAGCGCCGAGACAATGAAGCCCGACGAAGTCCCAGAGAAATGATTTAACTGTCTTGGATCCCGCAACGAAATTAATCAGAAAAGAATAGCGGAGGAGTAGGAAAAACATAATTTTCACTTCCCTCCATATCAGCAGGAGACAGAACTGAACAAGGCCAATAGGCACACAGGGACGTATACAACTGGGATAAGCCCAGTTGCCTACCACCACGGATATTATTGTCATTAATATTACTGGGTCCTAAGTTGTGAGCTGTTATATTTGATTCCAATAATAGGTATGACAAAAATGCTTGAACGCACGGAAATTTGTTCTAGTTTCTACAAGGTCCGTATAGTAAATAACTCCGGAAGTAACCTGTACACTATTTAACATAATATTACGTTCATTCTCCCAAAGACTACACTCCCATAAGATGTGATGTGCAGATTGTTCATATTCGCAGTCAGATGTAGAACATTGACAGAAAGGCGAGGCAACAAGCTTGAAGGAAAATAATTTACTCTTAAAGTTACCATGACCTGTGAGAAATTGGGCAACACAGTGATCCACCTCCAGCCATGTCCTGGCCAGCCGCTCACGAACGGATGGAAAGAACTGGTGGAGGTGTCGGCCTTTGATGGAATTATCCCACCTACATTGCCATTCAGACAAAAGTTCCTCCCAGACGTCAGTCTGTGGTTTAAGTAATCTAGCTACTTTAGCACGGTCACGATGCAATAAAAAGTCTGCGTCCGCGGTCTCTCGTGCGCAGTAGTACATTGAAGCACGGCGCTGCACTTCAAGATCGACTGGAAGTACCCCTGCCAGTACCGGTAAGGCTTCAGTACTAACCGTCCTATACGCTTTACACAAGAAAATCAAAGCCAACCGCTGGCTTTGAAGTAATTTACGTCGTGCCGCTCCTATGGTGGCCCTATCGGCCCAAACTGGTGCCCCATAGCACATACACCCCAAGTAAGTAGCCCCATAGATCGTCTTTAGAGTTAAAAATGATAAACCCCACGTAGATTTAGATATTCTCGTTAAGGCATAAAAGTTCTTTTTAGCTTTTTCACCGACGGTTTTTATGTGTTCAATGAATGAAAAATTCCTCTCTAAGACAAACCCAAGGTAACACACGGACTGCTTCCTTTTCACGGGAACGTTATTAAATTTAATACTAGGACATGATTTAAGATTACCTTTTAAAAGAAGTTGAAACGTTTTGTGTGGTGCAAAGGTCAAACGGTTACGAGCGCCCCACTGGGATATTAATTTTAGGCAAGTGTCAGCCAAATTTTCGAGTCCAGCCCGAGTACTTGACTGAACGAGCAGCAGGCCGTCATCCGCGTAACCGGTTAATGAACAGCCACATGGAAGCGGAATCGCGAGGAAGTCATCGAAGCCTACGTTCCATACATACGGACCCATAACCGAACCCTGAGGGCATCCCATGGTGAGGGACTTTGACATAGAGCCTGTCGGGGCTGCGGGTAGTCCTCTGGTTATCGCGGCCTCGACATAGAGGGCGAAGAAGGAACATGGGTGGTTTTTAGTCAGTAGAAGTCTGACACTCCCTTTCGCTCTGCCCAAGAGCGGGAGGGGTTATTCGACGATTTTACACCCACCAAAAAAAAAAAAAAAGGCCTTGTTCTGATGTTTGATGTTTTGTCGGCGGTTTACGCGCTGTCTTCTTCTTAGCGTGAGCTGAACTGACACAGAACTTGGCATAGAGTGTGCCATCAGTTCCAATGATCTTCTTTTTTGGTCGTGTGGTTAGCGCCAAACTAGAAAACAAGAAACAAGATAAAACAAGTGTAAACAAGATTCCTTGATATTTTCCTTAATCAAAGCAACTGAATAATTATACAGTACTAGCGGACGTCACGCGGATTTACCCGCGTAGTTCCCGTTCCCGTGGGAATACAGGGATAAAAAGTAACCTATGTCACCCGGGGATAGTGTAGCTTCCCAACGGTGAAAAAATTTTTCAAATCGGTCTAGTAGTTTCGGAGCCTATTCGTTACAAACAAACAAACAAATCTTTCCTCTTTATAATTATTAGTGTAGACAATAATAGGTCTTGGGTTTCTATAATGAACAAACAACAGGAGACATGAGACGCGATGCTAGATGCCCCCATAAGTTTAATAAGTTCTAGTTTGATGACTGAGATTCTGGCATTTAGGCCAACGCTTTGTCAAACATTGGTTTTCGAGCATAGAACGTTGCTCCCATTTTTTTTTTAAACTGTCTAAGAGTCTGACATTTCGATGTGACAGTAGAGCTACTGCTTGGAAAAACAAAAGCTTATACCACCCTCTCCATTCTTTGCCGTGTCAATCAAAATACGAGCATGGCTCATAAAATCGCTTCATCAGTACCAGCCCTTAATTCTAACAAACTCAAGCACTAAACTAGACTCTTGATAACTCAGCATCATTAATTTTCGTTGTCCTGTCTCCTTTGAGGAACCCAGCTACCCAGCTAATTCCGTAGGTAAACTTAGGTGTCTGCTAATCTGTTACATAATCTAACTCCAAAACAGGACAAACAGGGTAAACAGGGCTATCTTTGAAACAGGACAAACAGAGCGTTATCATACAAACTTGGAACTGCGTCTTTAGGTATTTTTGTTACAGTGTTGTTTTTTTCTTTTCTTGAGATAAAAAGTTTGTTGGTTTCCTTTAAGGGCGCTTAAATTATTTTATTGGGAGTACATTCATATGAAAATAAATCTCGACTGGGAGGATAGCGTTTAGTTATGTCAAGTAGGTCTAGGATATTTTGAGAGACAAGTTTTATCTACACAAATAGATGAAATTAAAATGTCTGTTTGTAATTTCGAATTAACAGCTTTTAAATAAATGCTGATGTTTATTACATAGAACTTAAATATAACTGTCGAAATGTGGACCTTCTATTAGTTGCACCTCAGCCTAATCCTTCGGGGATTAGCATGATGTTATGTTATGCATATGAAAGTATATATGTAACTAAAAACAAAAAACTTTTTTTTATTTTTCGTCTGTCTGTTTGTTCCGCCTTATCTCCAAATCAACTAAACCTATTTTGACAGAAGTTTACTGGCAGATAGCTGATGTTATAAGAAGTGACTTAGGCTACATAATAATTTTTTTTAGAAAAAGAAGTAAGGTACCGCGCATAAAAATAAAACCCCTGACATTGTGAACAAAATCCGATTCAAATTACCTTCGCGGTCGAAGGTAGTATTTTAAGCCAACTATCAACGACCTACCAATGATGCAGCCGAGATCAAAGGCTTTACAAACTTTCTAAGCCACGGAGAGGTGTCGGTATATCATAGATGGTGCCTTATCCACTTTGGCAAGCAACTTAACCTTAGCCTAGCTCGGATTTATCAAAAATAAATCCGAGCAGTGTTCAAAATTCTAAGAAGTGTGACACCTCTCTCATCCCTCAAAATAAAGAGAAGGCTAGGTTAGATAAATAAATAAAAACAGTCTCAGAGAATGCAACAATGAATACATAGATCATTCAGCGGAATTCCTGGGTTGTGTCCTCCAATTAGGATAATACCTTGTTACCGTTGCAGTTGTTCAAGTGCATTGTAGTGTTTCTATGAGAAATAAACAATTTTGTTGAGCATTCTAGTCAGAACATATTATTACCTTCCTTTGTAAAAATTAATGAGATGTACACTCGGTGTGGATGTTTTTCTTTTAAATTGGCATTTATTCCTTGATTCACTTTCTAACATACTCAATACATTTTTAAATATTTATTACAAAAAAGCATATAAAAAACAATTAAAAATTTAAAAAATATTAATTAATTTTAATTAATAATTAATTTTTATTCCTTGATTATTATTATTTAGCTGTTATAATCATGGTTGACGCCTTGGTCGAGTGGCGGCAAGCGCGACTGCTCAAGACGAGGTCCTGAGTTCGGATCTCGGGTTAGTTAAAGTTTTTTTATCAGGAGTATCATTAATTTGTGCCCAGTTGATGGAAATAGGCTCCCTTCCAATCAAATTGAAGATCCAAAATAAAACTGCTAAGTTAAAGGGAGGTTTAATTCCGAACTCTGGTCATGACAGATTAAAAATTCAGACCTTCGACCATTCCATTGGACAGATTGCGGTCCCACCGTTGACACCAAACACTGAAAAATTCTTCTGCGCATTATATACCAGAGTTCGGTGCAATATTTTAGTACCGGTTTGACGAAACTATGATTAGGAGGCCAATGTTAGCACGAGAATGTTTCTTCTGTGTTGATAGGATGAAAAAGAGTACAAAATCAAAATTATTACTTAAATTTTGATTTTACTATTGCTTAAAAATGCAAGCAAACCTCAGGTTTTTCAGATTCATGAACGTATTGCATAATTATTCAGGTATACTTGCTTCAGTGAAGGAAAACGTTCGTGGGGTAACCAGCGTACGTAAAGATATTTCTCGTTTAAAACTGCTTTTTTACGTTCTTCCTATAATCAAAAACAAAATCGAAGTATGAATTTATACATAACTGGCACATATTTTGAAAAGGGAAAGGTAGGGTAGGTTGAACTTATAAAATAGGGGATCGGACAAAAAAATAATAATTAGTCCGTCAGATTTTTCAGATTCTCAGATTTTCAAAAAATATTGGACACGTATTTTTTCTTTTTTCACATAAACAAAAAATGAAGACGATACAGTGCTTCGAAAACTTGTGAATTCCTCGAAATCGTCACATGGCAGTACATTTTTCACCAACAAATGAGGTCACAACCCCCTACTCATGATCTTTGACGCGTCTTATCTTCGTCAATTTTTATTAATTTGATAAAACAAAAAAAACGTATCCAATATTTTTCGATAATCTAACTGACGGACTAATTAGAATCATATTTTTTTGACCCTGTCCGATCCCCTATTGTAGGACATCTTTAATTAAGTCTCCCAAAACCTACTCAAGATCCAACCTTCAATGTCTCAAAATAGAGCAATACATTTCCAAAATCAAAGCGCTAAACGTGCTTAAAAATCAACCATGACATTTTATTATCAAAGTTCATAATCCCAACAGCACAGCGAGTTCACGAACGAGACGACAACGGTCAGCAAGCTGACCATGCTGCCTCAGCCAGAAGACGATGGCGCTATGATCAGGTGCAGAGCTGACAACCCGGTGCTCAGGGTCGCTTTGGAAGACGCCTTCAGGATGAGTGTTGTTTGTAAGTAGCTTTTGATTTTAAACACTTTTTTACGAAAGGTAGAATAATTAATGAAATATCTGGGGGCACGGCAGTACCGGCCAGGTTGAGCAATAAATAAATAGATTGACTTGGCCACTGCATCACATTGGCCAATGTGATGGCGATTAGCTATAACAATGGCCAGTTTAACATTGGCGAATGCGATGCGATGGCCAAGTCAATCTATTTATTTAGAACATCAAAGATTTTTAAGTAGGCACTGAATATATTAACTGACATGGAGCTCACTACTTTTTACGGTAAAAGAACTGAGTTGCGTAACTTGGCTTTTTTACAAGTTTTGTTTTTATTGGGATAACCATTATTGTGGAATACATACATGCATAGAATCTCACCCACAATTGACTGCTAGGTAAGCGTGATGTTTAAAACGATTAACAA
Source organism: Diarsia rubi (assembly GCA_932274075.1). Lineage (NCBI taxonomy): Eukaryota > Metazoa > Arthropoda > Insecta > Lepidoptera > Noctuidae > Diarsia > Diarsia rubi. Next base: position 2,561,503 of record OW026433.1, read on the forward strand.
TCAATTCTTTAGAAATTAAAAGTGTTAAATAGGTCTGCTATTTTTTTTTTATTGTTACTAATACAGGTCACATTAGAGGAACTAAAAATGCTGCAAATGCTGCCATTAAGGGTCAACAAGAGCTAAACGCGAGTTTTATAATGCGTTAGAGTATATGATTCACTGCAGTAAACAAAATCAGAAAAGTATATGATATTCTTTAGGATATACGCTAGTGACATAGTGTGTTGAAAACGTAAAACAACAAATTTTACTCAACAGAAAAAAATCGCGAAGATACCTCTATGAATTTATTTTAGCGTATAACAACCATACTAACCGTTCTGATTTTTTGTCAAATAATTCTTTTACAAGCAACATACTAAAGACGTTCTTATTTTTTTTAGTCAATCATAATTTTTTTGGAAATCGCATATTCTTGTTCCCGAACATAATTTTATATGGTGATAAAAAATCGGGCTGAACAGTCCTTACTATTTGAAACGTACAGTTATCCTACGAAATTACGAGCATGCATTGCGGGGATGCGTTACGCGGTCGCGGGGAATGACTCAAGCTCCACCCACCCGTTCAAGGTCGCTGGCATTTAGTGTCGCCTTAACGTGGTTACCTACTAAGCATAAGAAGTTTCATAAGTCGTATCTACAGTGACTTTCCCATCAGAAATTTCTTAGTTGAGCCCGTTTGATGACAATGGAATTGCCCTATTACATGAGAGTTAAACATATCTGGAAAAATGTGAATGTACTATTAGGTGCAGCTCTGCCTAGCCCTACCGCAATTACAGGCGTGATGGTATGATATGTTATGTAGTAGTCTGTAAAATCAGTTCCCAAAAGATGGCCATCCAAAATAATTATTCATCTCTGAGCACAGAGGACGTGTTTAAATTTTAACAAAGCGTTTCTGGACCATCTGTCCGGGGTGTCCGGGTGTCCGACGTGACGCGGACAATCCGATCATATGACAGCGTGATCATACTGCACTTGCTCGCTGTTGTTCATTTCATTATGATGAGGACTACATCAGTTTTATAGGCTCAGTCTTTGTGTTTGTGTGTTTTTTAAGCGTTTAAATTAAAAGAAACATTACAGGTTTGCCAAATACTAGCGTGGTGGCGGACCCGACTTTCGAACAGTGAATCATGGGTTCGAACCCAGTCAGGTGCATTACTTTGTGTTATTTATTTCATCACTACTGCTCTCAAAACGGTGAACATTGTGAGGAAACCGGCATGTCTTAGAACCAAAAAATTCGAAGACATGAGACATCTTCCAATCCGCACTAGGTCCGCGTGGTGGATTATAACCCATCCCTCTCCTAGAGAGGAGGCCTGAGTCCCTGCAGTGGGAACATTATAGGCTGATGATGATGAAAATACTAGCGATACACCACTATTTTTCACGCGGTCACTTTTCAGTTCGAAAACTATATTATACAAGCTAGAATCGATCATACCCATACACACTCAATCAATAGGGGATCGGACAAAAAAAACTAATTAGTCCGTCAGATAGATTTCCAAAAAATATTTAACACATATTTTTTCTTTTTTCACATAAACAAAAAATAAAGACGATACAGTGCTTCAAAAACTCGTGAACTCCTCGAAAACGTCACATGTCAATACTTAGTGTCTAAAATATCTTATAAATTGGTAGAATATTGAAGGAGCCAAACCTAGAAATATGACTATTTACTTAAGCTATTGAGTCGGATCTGCAATTGTCCTTATCTGCGCCTTAAAATACCTAATTTTCAAAAGTGTCTCTCGGAGAGACTTTTTAAAACTACTAGTTCCTACTCAGTTTGTCAGACAATCATTAAACACTTAATGAAAATGAGAAAAAATCCAAATAGGCGTTCACAAAAATTCCAAAAATAATACATACTTAATGCTTCAGATAGCAAATACTTCTGTAGCTGTGTATACAAAATAATATTCCTCATAGTCAAATGTATAATAGAAAAAGAAAAGATGGTTCAAATAGCAGTTATTTAATAAAAATAAAAACAAATGATATTTTCACATTGCATTTGTATTTTATGAACTACGTATAAACACAAAATAAATTCGCTCAGCTCATTTTTATTCCCGTTCTGTAATTATTTGAAGTACCGACCTACCAACCTTAATCAGTTGTTCTATCGTGTCTAGATATTTATTAAATTTCATTTGTGTTTAGCTAACAATAAAAATATGTATCTGAGCAATCAACGACAAGCCATTTCAGTTGGCAGTCAATTATTGTTGTACAAACTAATAATAATTTAGTATAAAGTAATCACAAAAAAACAAGACAAAATATTTATTTAAATCTCTGCACAGGCAGAAAAGCAGGCACAATCAGTTTTAAAATTATACTACACGACACTTTTAAATTATTCATTTAAATCAAAACAAATATCGGCACAGTCATCGCTGAGTTCACATCCCACATGTCGACAACCTGGCGAGTCAAGTCAAGATTTAATATAATTATTATTATTCATAAACGGAGAGTAATTTTGTATTAAAGACACGTCATGAACACAACACACCCCACAAGTAGGTACACATCATGAAAAAAGTCCTCTCAAACCTAGCAAATATAAGACATCTATGCAAAAAAAAATGTCTGCAACAGATAACCAATGTACGCTTGCGGTCACTAACCACGTACCTAGGTATTCGTATAGGTACTAAGTCCACTGTATTGATAGACCGCATGCCTGTAATTAGGCCACGGGCACCGCTTCCTATCTACAAATGAACACTGAAATGTACGCTGGACAGTGGGTAGGGTAGGTCAATGATTTGCATGGGTAGAATGTCAAGTCGTGTTGTTGTAAACGGTTGTTGGGTGTTGTTTTATTCCATATTGTGCCATACGAGCGATATTGGTTTCTGTTTATCTTCATAAAGCCGTCTCAATAGGGAAGTTGACAAAAAAAAACTAATTAGTCCGTCAGATAGATTTGCAGCCAAAAATATTGGACATATATTTTTTTTATTTTTTCACGTTTAAACAAACTCTGAAGTCGAAGACGCATGACACTTTTTTACCAGAAAGTGACGTCACAAGCCAACTCATGATCTTTGACGTGTTTTACATTCGTACATTTTATTAATTTTATAAAACAGAAAACAGATTATCCAAAATTTGTCGATAATTAATCTAACTGACGAACTAAACAGAATCACATTTTTTTTTGTCATAATACATATAACACAAATATAAAACCGGAATCAAACATATTTTCAACACCTCTCTTAGCAGTTACACTTTAGTGGTGTAGCCGTCGGACTGCCAAGTTTGAACTCAAGACTCTCTCATTTTTATCAAACTCAAATTGCCTTGTTGGTCATACAGCGGCTAAACTCAAATGGAACTGTGGTGGCCACGTCGCGGCTATGAGCTAAAGTAACCACAAAATAGGTCCCAAACAGCAGCAAACGGCAACGCGTCAGGCCCAAAAGTAGATAGCGGGACGAACTCGACTCTTTTCAAAAGAATTAGTGAATAACGGCAACAGTCAAGTGGTATGACTGTCGGACTGCTAAGTCACAGGCCTCGAGTTCGAACCCAACACATGCACCTTTGATTTTTCATGATGGATTCATGTGCGTGTCGTATAATATCACTTGCTCCGGTGAAGTAAAACATCGTGAGGAAAACAGCTTGCTTGAGAGATATTTTTCTCGACGGCATGCAAAGTCAAGTCAGAGACCGCATAAAACAAAACTAGGTTAGGCTCTAACCATACGATAAGAAGTAGAAGTGGAAATCCTTTGTCGTGCAGTGGGAAACAAATGGCTGATATTAGTAAAAATTACTGCCGATAGTCGTTTCAGCCAATGGCTAAATTGCCAATAGCCTCGATCAACACCTGAGGAGGCTTCCGTTAGGCAGCTGGACCAAGGCTTGATACAGAAAGCAGTACTCCTGGTCACGGCTCGTATTGTTAAGAGGTTCATTTCTCTGGAGCCCTGAGCTTGGAACCTATCCCCGATACCGGTGGTCTACATTTTCATATTTAAATGTCATTGTTATTGTTTTCTAAAAACAATAACAATGACATTTACAAAACTGTCAAAACCTTTACTAAGTTATTGCCTAAGTAACTATAAAAGCTCTCTGAGTGCGGCAGTAAGTATTGGTTTCAGTAAAAGAAGGTTGATTACAAATTGTACATACAATTCAGGTTAACGTCCTCTCGTGCGAGTCCTTCGTCAACAGGATTAAAATAAACATTTGAACCTTGCTATGAAAACGCAAACCGTTAACTTCAATGACGCACAAGAAACCTAACAAAATGCAACATTTTAATCCCAGCTAACTAGAAGTTAAAGCCAATGAAGTGACCTGATGAATCTATTTCCGAAGTTGGTTACAAACTTACGTAACTTTGTCGTAGCATAGCGATTGCAGAGAAACTTAGTCGGTTTTAAGTACTCAACAAATTTGTTTTTCTGTAATAAACTAATCTTGAGAGGTTTCCTTTTAATAAAAATTTAGTGTACAAACTTTCATCCCCTATTTCAACCCATTACACGTTTTTATTTAGACATTGGGCATGAAACTCTTGACATGAATATTCATATAATCAATTTAGACTACGAAACGCGACCAACTGCACACACACACTGCTTTTACCTCGTCCAGATTCATAAATCTGGTCATACACGCCGGTTGCGAGTTCTCTCGAGGTCAGTGTATGTCTTTATAGAGCGTCCCCTCCGTTGTCACTCACATCTGCCTTGTTCGCCTTTGACTCATCCTTTCCCCATGACCAAACCATCTAATCATACTCTTTTCAATTTTACAAAAAATAACGTGGAGTTTAAATTGATTGAGGAGCTCGTGGCTTAATAAGAACTGCCACTCGGGTCGATCTTTAGGTTAAGCTGCGCTTGCCTAGGTCGATCTGTGGATGGGTGACCGCCCATTACATACCGAGTTTCCTCCGTGCCTCGGAAAGCACGTTAAGCTGTTGGTCCCGGGTGCCATATATAGATCTTTAGCAGTCGTTACGGGTAGTCACTGACCTGAAAGTCTGACATCCAGTCTTACCAAAGGGTATCGTATTACCTAGTATTAACTGGGTTGTGGAGGTCAGATAGGCAGTCGCTCCATGTAAAATACTGGTATTTAGCTGCATCCGGTTAGACTGGAAGCCGACCCCAATATAGTTGGGAAAAGGCTAGGCAGATGATGATGAACGTGGAGTTTAAATGCATTATCAATGAAACGTCTGCTCCAGGTACCATTTTGTTTGTATGATCATAGCAATTCACCAGTAATTTTCTCCCACAGACAGACCGGTCCTGACGATGTCTTTGGGCAGCACCCTAAACCCCAACGACATCAAGGAGGGCGATGACGTGTACTTCGAGTGCAACATTAAGGCGAACCCCAAGGAACATCGCATCTCATGGTATCATAACGTGAGTGAGTCGTGGCCTTACAGTAATGTATTTTTGGTTTTGTTTTGAGACATTTTCTTTTCTGTGGGATGACAGGTAACAGCATTAGTATATTAGTATAACTATCATTATTTATATTAGGAAAGCTTTATTAGTGATTAAATCACAATAACCTTACAGCAGGGCTATTGCGTATATATCTTTTAAATGACAGTAGCTAACCTAAAGTGCCTATCAATTACTGTCAATTGGTTCCATTTTGTACTAAACCATAACCAATTTGATAGTTAATCCGTGGACAATATGATAGCCACTGACATTTAAAAGATACGGAATAGCCCTGCAGGTCGATCTTATAGATTAAGCAGCGATTGTCCAGGTCGATTTTTAGATATTGGACAGTCGTTAGGTATAGGTAGTCAGTGGCCTCAACGGCCGACAATCAGTCTTACCAAGGCTAATATTACCCGGAACTAACTGGGTTACCCAGGCAGGTGCATTACTTTGTGTATTTTTTTTTCATCACCACGTACTGCTCTCGAAACGGTGAAAGAAAACATCGTGAGGAAACCTTCGAACCAAAAAATTCGAAGACATGTGACATCTGCCAACCTGCACTAGGTTCACGCGGTGAATTATAGCCCATGCCTCTCCTTGAGAGTAGGCGGGTGTCCCTGCAGTGGGAACATTATAGGCTGATGATGATGATGATGACTGTGGCCATATGTTAGTCACTCTATGGGTATTCAGCTGTATTCGGTTAGACTGACAGTCGAGCCCAACACTGGAAAATACCTAGACATTTTACGTCCCTTATATAATATGAAGGTATATAGCTTGACAATAATTTCAGTAAATTGTATATCAATTTCAAAACCCCAAAAGAAAAAAGTAAAGGCTCTTAAAACAGTCAAGGAGCTCGATTAAGGTAATTTAGGAGCTCAGTTCTTTTCAACGAGGTCTTTCGAGTGTGTGGGTCAAAGTGGAGAGGTTTGGAGTCGACCTCAAGTATTTACGTTACGACTCATTCAACCGTTACTTCTTCAAAGTTTTTTGCTTCAGTCGCCATCGCCATCTTGGATAAAACGATAACGGTTGAGTTGATTTCTTTTTGTTGAGTTTAGGAAGGTTTAATTTTTTTTTGTATGACTTTTTTATTAGTCATGATTGAGTTAATATTGGTTTGATAATGTAGGACAAGCCAGACGAAAAGGGAAATAAAAGCTTCTATTTCAACAGATTAAAGCATGATTTATTTACTGGGTTCAGAACATCAAAATAAGCACAGAATAAATAGCTACAGCATAACATTTACAAGTTTATTATAAAATTCACTGTACTTACACAGGTATTTTAAAGCTCTTTACACTTTTAAAGTTCAGAAAAGACTGTCCTGCTAAAATGACATCAATAATGCAGAATAATTGTTTTGAATTCACTGTCATTGACATTTAATTTTGACATAACTGACATAAAAATTCTATTCTATTTTTGTTTAATGGCAATTAAAGCCGATGTCGACTATTCTGCTAATATCCAGTGAATTGGAAAAACAAGTGAGCAAAGTAAAAAATAAAAACATGAATGTAATGTTAGTTATATAAATTAAATTCTTCGACACCACGTGGATCTTGTCGGATTAGTACGACATAAATATAATTGTTATACTTAATATTTTCTTACACCCAGCTGCTATCATATTGTCCATGGATTAACTGTCAAATTGGTTATGGTTTAGTACAAAATGGAACCATTTGACAGTTAATTGATGGACACTTTATGATAGCCACTGTCATTTAAAAGATACGCAATAGCCCTGCTGATCTTTGGTAGTAGTAGTAGGTTGAATAGGAATCCACTTAGAGGTCAAGGATGAACAACTGCAATATCGATAGCAGTTATTTCCTTGTTAAGTAGATCATCAGAACCGCTTAGCCTCTTCCTAACTTTTTTCTAGAGTGTCGGAAATCATCAAATGACTCCTCCCGCTCTGGGCAGAGCGGTAGGGAGTGTCAGACTTCTACGGACTAAAAACCACCCATGTTCATTCTTAGCCCTTTGTGTCGAGGTCGCGGTATCTCTTTCGAACAACCCGCAGCCCCGACAGTGATAGAATACCCCTTTCTTTTGGCGGGTGTAAAATCATCAAATAACCCTTCCCGCTCTTGGGCAGAAAAAGGGAGTGTCAGATTTCTACTGACTAAAAACCACCCATGTTCCTTCTTAGCCCTATATGTCGAGGCCGCGGTAACTTGTGTACAACCCGCAGCCCCGACGGGCGTCGGCCCTTGCGGGCCCCTCTCATGTTGCTGACATCTCTTTGAGACGCGCGTGGAACACGAACGCGCCGTCGACACGGCCTGTCGTCGTCGTAAGACGGACGGACGGTGAGCTAGCCCATCACTCACCGTCCACAGGCCCGCGTCTACGGTGGCCGGAAGCCATCACGTGGCCCCCGATGCCCGGAGCGCCTCCCGCGGCGGACCCTTCCCATCCTTTGGTAGGAATTTTTGTTTGTCAGACTGATAATGCACTGACCCTATGTTACGAACGGCTTGCTACAATAGTTGTTAAAATACTCATTTAACCTTAGCTTTTCCCCTAGGACCTACAAGTGAGCCAGAACATGTCTTCGGGAGTGTTCATCAGTACCAAGTCTCTAGTTCTTCAGAAGGTGACGAAGAGGGATGGTGGGCTTTACACCTGTAGGGCAGCCAATCAGATGGGAGAGTCTAGCAGCCAAGCGGTGTATCTTAGAGTGCAGTGTAAGTGCTTAACTGTAAAATCCTTGTTGCTTATCATGGTCCGGTAAGATTAACTTGTAGATCTCTGGCGGTTTAACACCGAAGCGGCAAAAAGAAAGGAAAAGGCAATGAGGCTAAATACTGCTGATGTCTCAGACAAAACCGTTCCTTGCTGGAACGTTTAAGCTCTTTTTTTTTTCTTTTTAATTTTGCCCCTCACTAGGACTTTTTCCTGTATCGTGGGTGTTTTTTACAAACACTCACATACACAAACACACCCAGACCAGAAACAACTATCTGTAGGCCATATTGTACCGTTCAGGGATCGAACCCGCGATACATAGCGCAGCAGTCCAATCGCTCAGCCACTACGCCAACCGTGCCGTCAGCCGTTTGGTTTAGTCTACCTTCTAACTGTATCTAAGCGAAAGTTACACTTGCCAACCTCAAATGTCAGGGAAGTCACAAAAGTTTTAAAATAACTTAAAAGCATTATTTTTATTGCTTTTAGGTAATTTTGCATACGTTTATCTAGAGGTCGCTATTCCGAGGTCCTGGATTCGAGCCCAAGTTGGGCAAAGTGTAAAACCCACGTAGTCTAGATTTGTGCCCGAAAAACCGTACGGGAAAACACAACAACACTTTGCTCATCCCGGTAATCGAATCCGGGACGTCAAGCTTAGCAGTCACGTTTGTGAATACTAGGGACCAGCAAGCCAGTCCATTTCAGAGTTCCTGTCATTTATATTTTTTTCTTTTATTGTTCCCACAACACAGACGCCCCAGTCTGCGCACAACCGTCTCCACTGCTGATTGGCGCACGACTGGACGAGCCGCTGCGCGTGCGCTGCACGGTCAACGCCGATCCCGCTGACGTCACGTTCTACTGGCAGTTCAACAACAGCGGCGAGAGCTTCCAGGTTTCACCTGCTAGATATGGTGAGTGGAATACTTGTAAAACTATGAGATCCTTGGCTGAACTGTTTATTAATAAATAAACACTTTGACTTCTAAGTGTGTAGTCGTCAGATGTAACGCACACAAAATGCTGTGCTGATATGCATTGAATAGTGCGAAAATGGTGGAGGTATTGAAAGTAAACTTAAAAAATTACAAAAAAACTTTTGATAAAATTTGAACTATGACTCCAAATAGTTCCGTAGCTAGACGGTTACTAGGTATGGTCCAGAGCAAAAAAAATATTGCAAGGGTATTGTTACACCCTTTGTACCAAGGTAGCGTGCATAAGGCTTGTCAAGCATACTAATTTAACCATAATTTGTGCAAACATGAAATCAAAATCAAAATCAAAACTCATTTATTCAAACTAGGCTGATAATCAGCACTTTTCGAATGTCAAAATTTACTTTACTTTACTTATTTACAAGCGACAATCCTCCAAAACGCCCCATGAGTTTAATAGTACATTTCTTAAAGTGTAAGTACTGTTTGAATGACTATGAATACAATTTTTCTTATTATCTTGTGTAGTATCAACGGGCGGCACATCAAGTGAGCTTCGCTACCGAGCCGCGAGTGAGCGTGACTATGGCGCGCTGCTGTGCCGCGCCACCAATGCAGTGGGCAGGCAGAAGAGACCGTGTGTGTTCCAGATTGTTCCAGCGGGTAAGTTACATATAGCTTCGTTACCGAGCGGCGAGTGAGTTTGACTACGGCGCACTGCTGTGTCGCGCCATCAACGCGGTGGGCAGGCAAAAAAGACCGTGTGTGTTCCAGATTGTTCCCGCGGGTAAGTTACATATAGCTCCGTTGCCGAGCGGCGAGTGAGCGTGATTACGGCGCGTTACTGTGTCATGCCATCAACGCGGTGGGCAGGCAGAAGAGAGTTTAAGATTGTTCCAGCGGGTAAGTTACATACAGCTCCGGTAACAAGGGGCGAGTGAGCGTGACTACAAAAAAAATCCCCTTAAAAATAAAGTGACATCATTATAACTGACTTCACTACTTTAACAATAGATACCTAATGTGTGGAGTGATTTTTTTTTCAAATTCCATGGGAAGTTGCTAGATTTACGGCCGAATACTGAAACGCCACTCAAATATAAGTAACCCTCAAATCTAGTGCTGTCTCGGTCGCTCTATGCTGAAGTAACAGAGACAGAACGAGATTTAAGGGCAACCTAAAATTGAGTAGCGTTTCAGTATTCGGCCATTTAGCTTCTAAAAGAAAAACACTTTCACACCGAGTAGTAGAGTTCAAACTGTCAGCATGTTTGCGGACTTATTGCTTAAAAAACTAAAATGCGAGACAAAGAATTTTTAAACTCTATCAACTACATGTAACACGATACCTCGATCACAATTAAGAACGACAAGTATATACTTTAAAACAAATTTCTCCTAAAGATTTACTGCCTTCCCATTTGACAGACTAATTAACGTAACTACATTAGAACACCTTGCCCTCCCATCTCTCAAGAGAAAGCTCCATAAAACTCATGGTCAAGATACCATCAAGTCAGCACTGACCCGGAACAGTTACCTTCGAGTGTGGAAACGAGATGGATGTGGCATGAGAAGGACTTATTTTGGGTTATTTGTCACTCCATAATAATCACACGATAATTGAAAAAAGAATCACGTAAATCGGATCATAAATCTCAGCGTAATCGGTATACATACATGAAAAAAAAATACCGATTGAATTGAGAACCTCTTCCTTTTGGGAAGTCGGTTAAAAACTGGCCAAGTGCGAGCCGGATTTGCACACGATGGGTTCCGTACGACGTACGACGGGATCGTCGGGACTGCGGGTAGTTCGAAAGAGATACCGCGGCCTCAGCACAAGGGCTAAAAAGGGACATGGGTGGTTTTTAGTCAGTAAAAGTCTGACAGTCCCTTTCGCTCTGCCCAAGAGCGAGAGATTTATTTGATGATTAAAAAAGGGTTCCGCACCATTATCTATAAAAAAAACCCGTTTGTTATATCAGAGTTACAACAAACGCGATCTCGATCTCGTGATCTTAGATATTTGTTTTATTTTGTTTTTAGTATTTGTTGTTAAAGCGGCAACAGCGCAGTTATTGAGACGGACACACGGACGTACAGACAGCAAAGTGTTGGTAACAGGGTCCCGTTTTTACCTTTTTTGTACGGAACCCTAAAAGCAACCTTATTCGTTATCGTCACCACTATCCCAATTTGGATTTGGAGTCGGTGCAGCATGTTTTGTTCATCCATAGTGACCAAGTGCAGCGGTGGCCCAGTGTGGCGGCCCCAACTTACGAACAGTAGGTCGTGGGCTCGAACCCAGGCCGGCACATTACTTTATGTAATTCATTTCATGACCGCTACTCTCAAAACGGTGGAAGAAAATATGGTGAGGAAACCGGTATGTCTTAGAACCCAAAAATTCGAAGATATATGACATCTACCAAGCCGCACTGGCCTCCGTGGTAGATTATAGCCCGTTCTCTCTCAAAGATAGGAGGCCTGTGTCCCAACAGTGGGAACATTAATAGGCTGTTAAAGATGAGTGCTCCATTACTCTGCATCTTATCAGAAACTTCCTTTCTTGCCAACCATCCTTTACACAGTACATTTATAGTTTATTTGGTCTTCTTCTGCTTTGTTTATTTCATTAACTTTTTGCCACTGACCTCCGAAAGTAATTACTGACCTTTTAGTAGTTTTTCAGAAGTATTTTTTTTTTGCAAAAGGTTTTGATTTAACTTTTTGTAGTTGTCTACCACAGAAATTCTTGACATGAATCTATTTTTTTATTACTATTTTATAAAGTTCAAGGATATCTTTAATTATCATTTTCCTCTTGTTTTGAATAAATTATAAGTATTTCTATGCCTAACATTTTCCAAAAACACCGAAAAACAATGTTTTCTAAATCAACAAATAACCTTTTTCTACGATTCACGGTCCATCGTCCCTTTTAATTTTTTTCGCCCATTACGAAGAGGGACGCTAATAGAGCCTTGTTTTTCTGAGGAATAGAATTATCCTAAAATAATATATTGAACTCCGGCCGTCTCGTGCCCGTTGCCTGAGTTAATTAAAAAATAACCCCGACATTTTGTATGAAAACAGCATTGTAATTGGCTGAAAATATGAAGAATTATTCTTCATATTTTCGATACTAGAAGTTGGATATTTTTTACCCAATCTTGCAAAACATTTTGAATATAATTGATCAAACTCTTGATTTCTGACGAGTTGTTTACATGCCTCCAGCGTTCAGTCTGTAGCCTATTGCCTCATTGGTTGAGTAGTTGTAGGCAACATGACAACACATCACATGAGGTCCTGGGTCGGGCAAAGTGCTATTATACAGAGTTGATATGAGAGAGGGGCATTCAATTACACTACGGTTACTATACGTGTTTAGTTCGGTTTCGGTTTAAAGAAATTTATTTCTCATAAGAACATAATTACAGTTCGCTTAAAATGAGATACAAAGTTATAAGTATTATAATACAGTACAATACAATTTCCTCCAGAGTACTACATACAATACACCACATACAATACAGTTACAATGTACAAACATGTTCCTTAAGCTTATTTTTAAATGTATTCACGCTACCGCACTCTTTAATATCGTCCGGTAATCCATTAAACAGATGAACTCCTTCAAATAATATTGTTTTTCTACCGTAATCAGTGCGTACGCTGATGACTTCAAGTTTGTTTTTATATCTATTTCTCAGGTTAAGTGACATTGTTTTTTTTCTTTAGTTGTAGGTTAGTTTGTATTGAGTTTGAAGTTATGTTTTTAATAAGAATGCAGGTATAGTAAATGTATAGCTGTCTAATATTTAATAGTTTAGTTTTTTCGGTTATGGTTTTTGTTGAAGTGAGATAATGATAATGGAACAAAGTTTTAATTATTTTATTTTGGTCTCTTTGAAGTGAATTTAAATTAGTTACTGCTGCGGAACCCCATATCTCAATCAAATATTGTAAATGCGATTTGACTAACGAGTTATAAATCAAAGTGCGCACTTTCTTTGGAATACAGTTAGCTACTTTCCGTAATGCTCCCAATAATGATGTTAATTTACTTCTGAGGTGGTCGATGTGTACTTTCCAATTTAGTTTCTCATCTACCCTTAATCCACGATATTTTTGTTGGTTGATCGTTTTATTTTTTCGTTATTTATTTTAAGAGGCGAGAAGTCTGGTATACGCTTGTTTTTAGTTGTAAAAATCATGAATGAGGTTTTCGACGTATTAATTGTAAGAAGGTTGTACTTGAACCACTCGTTCAATAAATCAAGGTCATGTTGAGCGTCCTTTATGACGTTATGAATTGATTTGTCAAAGTAAAAAAGACAGGTGTCGTCTGCATATAGTGTTAGGTGTCCTATTAACTTAACCCTATTTTATTAATATTGTTTATATAAATTAGAAAAAGTTACGATACGGTACAAAAATAAAAAGCAACAAAACGACGATTTCTTTTTTCAAATAAACTAAATAGCTTACAAATCAGAGTAAAACGCAAACACCCTTTTTAATAAATTTAACTGACCTTCGATACCTAGGTAACAAATTGACAACGTCGCACGCTCGCGTCGCGTCAAAGAGTTCGGGCGGCGCGCGGCGGTGCCGGTGGTTACCGTTCGCAAGGATTTAAGACGCAACACAGTGACCTATTTCTATTTCTTTTACGCGCGGGATGTTTTGCTATGATTGTCACAGCGAAAAGATACATCGTGTTCAAACGTGGCAAAAACTTGAAAAATCATTTGCGACTAAACTACTGCTCCTATTTGATTGATTTTTGGTACAGAGCTTGATTATGGTACCTAGTTTATGCTGTTGAAAGGAAAGCCTCTCTGTCGTATCAACTTTGTATATTTTTCAGTAGCAGCCACAGAGTTTGGTAACAATCGCAATAAATAGCAATCGACCCTATTACATGGGGTTGTAACATATCTTGGAAAATTTAATTGAATTATTTGATACACCTCTGTTTTATTCGTCGAGGATTACAGGACTAATGTTTTGTTATGTTATGATCATAGCTAACTAAGATTTTCCTACATACTCACTTGATTCATGTACGCAATAAATGTCGACTCAAACAAGATTCGTCGATGGTAGATGCCGAACGAAGTTTGTTGATAGACAAGTTGTGTTTATCTTCGTGTTGGCTTAATTATGCAACAAATATTTCCGAATAGCAGAAACAGGCTGGAACTTCAAAATCAAACTAGGCTGATAATCAGCACTTTTCGAACGTCAAAATTTACCTCACTTTACTTTACTTATTTACAAGTACAGTCCCCCAAAACGTGTTTTAGCTGTAAAGAAAAAGTAGCGGAACAAACTCCCCAGCAACACATCTGTCTGTTAGGTTGGTTAGAAGAACCAGACTCAAAACAATAGGTAGTAAGGTGCAAGTTTATGACTACAGACACAAATTTTAATCAATAAAAGGTATATACAAATAAAGAAATAAAACATTAGGTTTAAGACTTGTAGATACTTGTAGGTATAGCACATTTCATACACATCACATTAAAAAAAAAAAAGCAGAAAAGACTGTAAACACAGACAACAATGCACCTAACACGAAACATCAGCTGAGTTTCAAGTTTGATGAATAAATACTCCCGTGTCAGCCAGAACACACATCCCTATAAAGATCAATGCCTACTATCATCATCTGCCTAGCCTCTTCCCAACTATGATGGGTTTGACTTCCAGTCTTACCGAATGCAGCTGAATACCAGCATTTTACATGGAGCGACTGCCTATCTGACCACCACAACCCAGTTAGTAATACTAAAAAACCTTTTTTTAGGGTTGAAAATCATCAAATGACTCCTCCCACTCTGGGCAGAGCGGTAGGGAGTGTCAGACTTATACTGACTAAAAACCACCCATGTTCTTAGCCCTTTGTGCCGAGGCCGCGGTATCTGTTTCGAACAACCCGCAGCTCCGACGGGGATACACTACCCCTTCGTACCGTAACCAAAAGCCTAACGTGTTTTCTGAAGCACGGAGAAAACTCGGTATGATAAAGTATGTCCCCATCCATTGACCAAACTGGCCGAGCACGACTTAACATAGAGATCAACACTAACTCTGAAAAAAACAAAAGAAAACCAGTAAAATAAACTGCAAAAACCTCCCAAACAATGCACCCTACTGCAATTTAAGTATACCTCCCAAACGGTCGACAAAAATGCAGTAATTTTCATCAAGAATCCGCCATAAAGGAATGCCAGACACGGTCCCACGCCACTAGTGAAGTCGCACGTACTTGCTCGTAAAGTAGAGAATTTAATCGACTTTATAGCGGGGCAAATAACTGAGGAAATTACTAATTTTATAGCCTATCGAATGTTCGCACCGTGTTCAGAACAAGAGGGTATTGGGTGTTTAAATCTTGTAGTTTATTGGGCTCGGTGTTGTATTTTTGGCTAATTAGGGCTAAGTAAATTAGGTAGGATATTGTGAACCTAACAAAGTGGTAGAACTTAGGGTATACCTGCAGAGCTTTTTAATACGAGTACTAGTCTTGACTAACTCTGCACTTAAGTGTCACCCATTTAACAAACAGTTTAAGCAACTTTTTAAATGGTTTACCTTCCAGAAAAAAAATGCACGAGCTCGTGTATAATAATAACAGCAGCAACAGTTCGTGCATGGTCACCACGCATTTTATAGCGAGTTCCATCCGTGAATCAGAAAGCACAAAATGCCGTCTTTCTCGGCTATCATTTGTAGATCTTTGGAAATCGGTAGTCAGTGACTCGAACGTCGGACAACCAGTCTATTATCGTATCGTGTTAGTCAGTAGAACAAGGTTGTGTCCTGTTCATCCTGATCATCATTTCAGCCAAAAGACGTCCACTGCTAGACATAGGCTTCCCCCAGGTGTCGCCACATCGACCGGTCCCGTGCGTCTCGCATCCAGCAGGTCCCCGCTATCTTCACCAGGTCATCGCTTCACCTAGTGGGAGGCGTCCCAGCGCAACGTCTTTCGGTTCGCGGTCGGCATTCCAGATCTTTTCGGCTCCATGGGCTATCCGTTCTGCGAGCATTGCGCCCATTGTCACTTAAGTCTGGCGATTCTTCGGGCTACGTCGGTAACTTTGGTTCCCATGCAAATGTCCTCATTTCTGATTCGATCACGCAAGGAAACACTGAGCATAGCCCTCTCCATTGCCCTTTGGGCGTCCTGTTACTACTAAAGTACTAAGTAATACGATACGGATTCCCTTTGGAGGTCAGATAGGCAGCAGCTCCATGTAAAATACTGGTATTCAGCTGCATTCGGTTAGACTGGAGGCCAATTCTGTTAATTAAAATATGATTCGTGCCATGACAAGTATGATTTTTACAGGATTAATATCATGAATAGAACCCCAAAGTTCGGTGGTTAAAATCAGGTGATCGGACTGAGTCAAAAAAATATGATTCTAATTAGTCCGTCAATTAGATTATCGAAAAATATTGGCTAACTACGTGTTTTTTGTTTTATCAAATTAATAAAAATTGACGAAGATAAATAGCGTCAAAGATGATTGGGGGGTTGTGACGTCATCTGTAGGTAAAAAATGTACTGACATGTGACGTTTTCGAATAGTTCACGAGTTTTCAAAGCGCTGTATAGTCTTATTTTTTTGGTTATGTGAAAAAAGAAAAAATATGTGTTAAATATTTTTTGGAAATCTATCTGACGGATTAATGAATCCATCATCCAAATGAATAAGCATTTAATTAGTCTATGTTCAAATAAACACATGAAAAATATTACCCGTTCAAAGGAAAACAAAAAAAAATACTAACGATCACAAAAGTGTCCTGTCGAAAATTGGCAATCCAGCACAAAGTGAATTGAATAAACACGCCATCGTTTGGTTAGTTTCGTTACAAATAAATGGTGCATAGCGGCCGCCATTTTGTTTGTGTAATAGGGGATCGGACTGGGTCAAAATAATATGATTCTAATTAGTCCGTCAATTAAATGATGGGAAAATATGGATACGTGTTTTTTGTTTTATCAAATTAATAAAAATTGACGAAGATAAGACGCGTCAAAGATCATGAGTGTAGTGGGGTGACGTCACTTGTAGGTGAAAAATGTACTAACATGTGACGTCTTCGAGGAATTCATTAGTTTGCGAAGCACTGTATCATGTCTTCATTTTTTGTTTATGTGAAAAAAGAAAAAATACGTGTCAAATATTTTTTGGAAATCTATCTGACGGACTAATTATTATTTTTTTGTCCGATCCCCTATTACATTCGAATTTAATGGTTTCCTATCTCAGTCACCTATATTGAAATTATCATATTAAGTATATTGTACCTACCTAATAGGGTATTTCCCCAAAATAATCTAATTAGTCCGTCAGATGTAGCAATATTCATGTCTTTAAAAATAAATTGTTCAAATTTCTTATAGCAAAATCGTATTACTCTGTTGATGATTTTTTATCGACTAAGAAATTTTAATTGTTTCATGTCCGCTTGACGATATCCTTAGGTTATTTATTGTATTGTCTGTCTGAATTTTAATGATAATTATGTAATTTATGTCAATTTCTTATAACTTTGATTATTTAATCATTTGTATGCCCAAGTGGCTGATCATGGTATTGAACCTTAGAAATTTAAATGAATGTAATGAACACCTGCATGTAACCCATGTATCACAAATAAACGATTTGATTTGATTTGATTTGATTTGATAGATTTCCAAAAATAATTGACACGTTTTTTTCTTTTTTCATTTAAAAAAAAAGATAAAGACGATACAGTGCTTAGAAAAGTCGCGTCAAGTCGTGTGACGCCACAAGGTAAGTAAGTACTTTTTTACCCACTAATTGATATTAATTTGATACAACAAAAAACACGTATCCAATATTTTTCGATAATCTAACAGACGAGCTAGTTAGATTTTCTTGGTGAAATACCCTATTACAATAGGTATACTTAATAATATAGGATAATTTAGAATATATTTATAATAGATTTAAGATGATATCGCACAAGTGGCCGCCGCCAGCATTGATAACCATACGGGCCCATTTTATGGCATTTTCCATCACTTTTGCCAGAACTTCAGGCGATAGGTTCGCGCATTCGTATCGGATGTTGTCCTTGAAGACTTCCAGAGTCTGAGGCTTGTTGGCGTAAACACGAGACTTCAAAAACCCCCACAAAAAGGAGTCTGGTACGGTCAAATCAGGCGATCTTGGCGGTCAGTGCAAATCGCCAAAACAAGATATTAGGCGACCCGGAAAACAAAATGGAAACAATTATTTCTCGTTCTTGAGGAGTTTAGCGAGTCATGGCTTGTCGACATGTATTTTACATCTGTTTACTTCAAATATGTCAAAACCGATTAGACATTGGACTCCATTTGCCATAATTATAGCGTCTTCCATTATGGTGATTACTTTTGCCTCACCTTTTATTTTAGCATTTGCTAAATCTGAGTACTTATTTGATTTCATGCATCATAATTCGTAATTGCCATTACAAAAAAGTATCAATGAGTACTATAAAGTTGAGCAGACTAATTTACATATTATATTATAACATTCCGATTGAAACCCTTACATTTACCTAGGTGAGCTCCGTGATCTCAGTCCGTGTGAAATTATTATAAAAATACTAATTTAGTTACTATAATAATATATTATTGAACCATGATGAGAAAGACACGTGCCGTCTATTATTATAATTAAGAACGTTGTTGTTTTTTTCCTCAGAAATAGTACCTACTTTTTTGGGATAGAAGTTACTCTTTGTCCGTTTCAGTACATTTCTTTTTATTATTTTTCTTTAAAAACCTTGCCCCACACTAAGAATTTCTTCTGCAATGTGGGTGCGTATACAAACATTTAAACTTCACGTACACAATACACACAGACCCGAAACAAATATCTGTAGGCCATACAAATATTTGTTCCGTGCGGGAATCGAACCCGCGACTCTCAGCACCAGTCCAATCGCTCAGCCACTGCGCCAACAGTACCGTCAATTGACAACGTACATGTAGACAACAAACAAACTTACTTTCGCATTTACTTAGGATGATTTTTAGCCAGTATAAAAAGACTGGGTCAAATTAACGTTACCTCACTCCAGTTATTATAAAACTGCGGTTAGTCACAAATTCTACGAATATGCGATTGAAATAAGCCACGTTGCTATAATGTATGTATGTGTATGTTCACTAGAAATCAAACAGCCCTTACATAACGTTGGTAGTTTTAAAATACACAGTCCTACTATTGAATGTGTATTTTCAAACTGCCGGCGTAATGTAAGGAAAACAAGAGGGTCTGTTTTCGTCTCAAAAAGGGTACGTCAACATTGAAAGTGAGTTTGTTGAGGCATTACTTAGCTTTGCAGGGACTGTTGTCAATCTTAGTGCAGAAACATTTTGCAAGAAAAATAACCGTTTCATCGACTTTTTAAGTCTGTTATTTTTTATTAATGACAAGCGGTTGCTAGCGGCTTCACCCGCTACAACTCTAAAATTATTCCACGGAAAGATAAAAACGGGATAAAAACTATCCTATGTGTTAATTCAGGTTATAAACTAAATTTTATCCAAATCCGTTCAGTAGTTTTTACGTGAAGAAGTAACAAACATACACACTCACACACTCACAAACTTTCGCCTTTATAATATTAGTGTGTTTTTTTTTTTGTAAGAAGACAATGTTTCATAATGGTTAGTAACAATTGAAAACTTATAAACTATGTTAGTAGGCATAAACAACACAAAATCAATATTACAAAATTAAATTGAATTTGAAAATTAACATTACAAAAATTAAATTATTTTACTTTAAAATTGGATTCAGGAATTAAAATAAACTTGTAACATTAGTCTGTAGGTGAACCATAGAGCAGTGGTTCACGTTCAAACAGTCGAAACGTTCAGAAAACTCGTTCAGGATACTTACTGCTGCCCCGCATTCTACGACCTAGGGATGTGCATCGCTTGCGCATAAAAAAGATGTAAAAAAAAAGATGTAACGTCAATAACAAAACACACAAAACAGCTAACATCTTTTCTCCTAACTAGTAATAAATCTTTTACCAAACTAAAAAAAATCTTCTATCTTTTATTTCTCTCCAACTATCTTTGCACATACACTCCAAAAAATCTAAGAACATCAATGCCCCGTAACTAAAACGGAACAGAAAAACGGATCGCATTCAAAACAGTTGAAATGAGAACTTGCTCGCTAGTGCAAGTTTCGCCGTAAAACCCGTATACGATCCGAAGTCGCGATTACGAAACTTTGACCGTATTTTAAAACGGAGCCTTCGAACTCGGGTCACCGATCAATTTAGGAAAACTGGAATGTTTTAATTAACTTGGTGAAATTATTAATTTACACTACGTAGTACAGTCGCGGGCACAAGTTTTTATTTGTTACAATCAAAACTGACGCTACTGAAAGCGTAGCTCAGTCCTGGGTCACTCTAAAATGAAGATCAAAACTGATTTTGATAGGTTAAAACAACTTTTTACTAAAGTAATTATTGTTTAAGTAAAAATGTATTCTTGGAAAGTATAAAGCTGGCAGAACCTGGTTAGTGATCTTTTCAAAATCAATTTAGCAAGAAATTAAATTCGTAATTCTTAAAGTAAAGGCGGTTGAATGAAAAGAATTTCTCAGAACCATCCACGGCATCTGTATTTGTGACCGGTTGACGGCAATAGGCTCAAACTTAAACTCAAAGCATTTATTTCAATTGGACTCGCCCCCTATTACATCGTATTTAAACGTTACTAGCAAAATCTGGGTGTTTTATTTGGAAATCACAGTAGTGATGTTATGTTATGACAGTAAAGTTTTTAAGAGAGATCAAAAATGTCTAAATGCCAAATATTTTTGGCCGTGACTGTACCTTAGTTTTTAGAAATTATCTGCCAAAGTCTGTTCGATGAAGTTTGATAAATTGGTGGCCGTTGAGATTTCTATTTCGAAATTGAATTGATTGAGTGGGTGAGGAATATAACATATTTTTATATTTAAATTGAGAGACTAGATTTGATAAATATGATGGAGTGATTGTTTATAAGTTAAGATGGATAAGTTTGTTAGGTAATTAATTGGAACAGATTTGACGACGCGTTTGGCGCAGTGGCGGAGCGATTCGACTGAAGCGCTGCTTCGATCCCAGCACGGAACAAATATTTGTATGGCCTACAGATAGTTGTTTCGGATCTGGGTGTCTGTGTTTGTAAGTTTAAGTATTTGTAAACGCACCCACGTCATAGGAGAAATTAATAGAGTGGGACCACGTTTTTTTTAATAAAAAATTAAATTAGGAGGAATGATTATGTTTCTCTGTATTTTAGTACATTTAACGGTAGTCTGTAAAATAATAGCGTCGACTTGGGTGAGAACCTTCTCTTTCTTTATAACCACTGTATGTAAAAATATCGCTTATAGCGGTAACATAACATAACTCCTGTAATCTCCGAAGTTAATCAGAGGTCTAGAAAAACGCCCACATTTAGCCAGTTATGTTAAAAGTCCCATGTGATAGGCAAAAAAATCTAATTAGTCCGTCAGATAGATTTCCAAAAATTATTAGACACGTATTTCTACTTTTTTCACGTAAACAATCAATGAAGACGATACAGTGCTTTGAAAACTCGTGTGATGTCATTTTTTGAGACATTAGTATGACATTCTTTAGCGGTCAGTGACGTCACAACCCCCCACTCAAATCCTTGACGCGTTTTATCTTCGTCAATTTTTATTGATTTGATAAAACAAAAAATACATACTTATCCAATATTTTTCGATAATCTAACAGACGGACTAATTAGAATCACGTTTTATTAAAGTCAGTAAACATCCCTATTGAAGGCTAGCTTATGGCTATCAACTGAGCAGAAATCTAGACTTCTTGGCTGCGAAAACCTTGATGAAAAAACTCAAAACCAGGACCTCACCGCTTGCCACCGCTCGACTAACGCAGTAATTTTTTTTCTAACTATAGAAGGTATAGAAGTTGTCGGTAAGACCTACAACGGTAAACGCGCAGAAAGACGCACTCCCTGAAAACATTTATCAACAAACAACACGCAACGATGAATTACAACAATATTATTAACACTTGTAACGGGATATTTACCATTTATCTACCAATCGTTTCGATTTTCCAGATTAACAGAAACTCGAAACAAATAGTAAATATGGTAAATATCCCCCATACACTCAGACCAAATAAAAAGTAAAGACGGAACTCTGCGAACAGCAAAGTGAGGCCGGTCAAACTGCCGCCACCGCAACTCCCGCTGCGGTGGTGCCACAGGAGGTCCCGGAGGGGGCTGAAATGGACTGCCATTAATGGCCCCATTAAGCCTCCTCCAGGCGAATATCAACCACTGCGCCTGCGCTCAGGATCTGTTGCTCCAGAGCATGGCGCAGTGGTCGATAAACATCGCCGTGGTCGCTGAGCCCTATTTTGTCCCGCCCAGGCCAGACTGGGTGGAGGACCTTAGTGGCTCAGTGGCCATTATTGCGTCGGCCGCCGTCGGCACCCCGACCCTTGAGATGGTCAAAAAGGGTCAGGGGTGCGTAGCAGCACGGTTCGGAGAGATCGTAGTCGCGGGAGTCTACTTCTCTCCGAGCCGAACTCTCGCCGAGTTCCAAAACTCCCTCAGGGAGTTAAGTGTCGTCATCGGAGGCTATTCCCTCCCCGTATTAGTGCTCGGGGACTTCAACGCCAAGAGCTTGGCTTGGGGTTCCCGTTACACGGATGTGCGGGGTGGGATGGTCGAGTGCTGGGCTCTGGAAACAGGCCTGGACATCCTGAACCGGGGTTCTGTACCCACGTGTGTGCGGATGCGGGGCGAGTCGGTGGTGGACATCTCGTTCGCCAGCTCCGCTCTGTCACGGCGTGTCGTAGACTGGCGCGTCATGGAGAGGGTGGAGACCTATTCCGACCACCGGTATATCCGGTTTGAGGTCTCTGCCCAGTCCCCAAGTGCGCCGGTCCCACAGACCCCGAGTGGTCCGCGTTGGGCGCTGAGGCAGCTGGACAGGGAGCTCCTCCTGGAAGCCTCGATCGTGCGGGCCTGGGTGCAATCACCGGTCAGGCCCGCCGACGTAAACACCGAGGCGGGTTGGTTCCAGGAGGCCATGTCCGAGATATGTGACATGGCAATGCCCCGAGTCCGGCCAGGAAGCGCCCGGCGTCAGGTGTACTGGTGGTCGCAAGAGCTGTCGTACCTGCGTAAACAGTGTATGGCGGCGCGGCACCTGTACACCAGGCATCGCAGGCGCCGCATTCGGCCTCCGAATGCGGAAGCCATTGAGGCGGAGCTGTATGAGGGGTACAGGGCGGCGAAGGCCACCCTCCGCGAGGCTTGTAAGCGGGCCAAGAATGAGGCCCGCGAGGAGATGCTGGAGACTCTGAACAGAGATCCGTGGGGGCGCCCTTACAAGACGGTGCGGAATCAACTCCGCACCCGGGCCCCCCCGCTGACGCAGAGTCTCCGGCCTGAGCTCGTGGAGGACGTGGTGAGCGCTCTGTTCCCTTCGCGAGGGGAGCATCCTCCCCCGCTAATGGCTCCGCCATCCGCGATGCCGGAAGCGGACCGTTCAGGAACCGATGACGACATTCCGGAGGTGACTGGGGTAGACCTGAGAGCGGCGGTACGTAGGCTGAGTGCCAAAAATACCGCCCCGGGACCCGATGGCTTGCCTGGCAAAGCCTGGGTCCTGGCCTCAGAGGCTCTTGGGCCCCGACTGGAGGGGTTCTTTAGCGCATGCATGGAGAGAGGCCAGTTCCCGCTTCGTTGGAAGACGGGGAAGCTGGTCCTCATCCAGAAGCCGGGGCGCCCGGCGGACTCGCCGTCCGCATACCGGCCCATTGTGCTGCTCGACGAGGTGGGCAAGCTCTTTGAAAGAGTAATTGCAAACCGCCTCGCCGAGCACCTGGAGGGAATGGGTCCGGATCTTGCGGAACACCAGTTTGGTTTCCGCAAGAGGCGCTCGATGGTGGACGCCATCATGCGCGTGAGAGCCCTCACGACGGGGGCTGCGGTCTCTCGGGGCGGTGTGGTCTTGGCGGTGTCTCTCGACATCGCCAACGCCTTCAACACTATGCCCTGGAGCTGCATTAGGGAGGCACTCCGGTATCACCGGGTGCCGACCTACCTTCGTCGTGTGGTCGGGGACTATTTGACAGACAGGGCTGTCATCTACCCTGGTCAAGACGGACAGTGGAACCGGCGAGAGATGTCGTGCGGTGTTCCACAGGGATCGGTTCTGGGGCCGCCCTTGTGGAACATCGGTTACGACTGGGTGCTGCGCGCCGACCTCCCTAGCGGCGTCAGCGTAGTCTGCTACGCGGACGATACGCTGGTGCTAGCTCAGGGTGGGTCGTACGAGGCGGCGGCCGACAACTTGACACGCGGGGTTGCGATAGTCGTAGAGAGGATCCGGCAGCTGGGTCTCGAGGTGGCGCTTCACAAGTCGGAGGCCATGGGCTTCCATGGACGTGGGAATGCGCTGCCGTCGGGATCCCAGTTAATGGTGGGAGGGGTTCCCATCGGCGTCGAGTGTACTTTGAAGTACCTAGGACTCGTCCTCGACAGCCGGTGGAACTTCGTGGAGCATTTCCGACGTTTGGCTCCCAGACTGGAGCGGGCCGGGGCTGCCTTTAGGTGGCTCTTGCCCAATCTGGGGGGGCCAAATGCCTCCTGCCGGAGGCTCTACGCGGGGATCGTGCGGTCCATGGCCCTTTACGGGGCGCCGGTGTGGGAGCCTGCTTTGAGGAAGCGGGCCGCCCACTACCTGAACGTGCCCTAAAAGGTCATGGCCGTAAGGATGGTACGGGGGTACCGCACGATCTCCCGCGAAGCGGCGAACCTCCTTGCCGGATTGCCGCCGTGGGATCTGGAGGCGATAGTCCTCGCGCGCCTGCATCAATGGCGCGCGGAGGCGCTGCGCCGGGGGGTCACTCCGCTGCCGCGGCAAATTGCTGCGCGGCGGACAGACCTCCGGTGCGATCTCATGGCGGCATGGAGACAGCGACTGTCGCAACCCCGTGCAGGGCACGCCACGATAGTGGCGGTAAGTCCCCTCTTTGAGGAGTGGCTTGAGAGGCGCCACGGCGCCCTCACCTTCCGTCTGACGCAGGTCCTCACCGGACACGGTTGTTTCGGGAGGTACCTGCACCGAATCAGGCGGGAGGAAACGCCCGGATGCCACCATTGCGAGGATCGGCCGGAGGACACGGTGGAGCACACAGTGGAGGTGTGCCCCGCTTGGGCGGAGCCCCGCCGTGTTCTCGTGGCGGCGATCGGCGGCGGCGACCTCTCGCGCCCGGCCCTGGTGCAAGCCATGGTCCGGGGCGAGGAGGAATGGGACGCCGTCGCCTCCTTCTGCGAAGCAGTGATGCTGGCGAAGGAGGTGGCGGAACGCGAGAGGGAGAGAACCTCTCGTCCCAGCCGCCGCGGGAGGCGCTCCGGGCGTCGGGGGTCCCGCGATGACCTCCGGCCACCGTAGACGCGGGCCTGTGGACGGTGAGTGATGGGCTAACTCGCCGTCCGTCCGTCTCACGACGAAAACAGGCCGTGTCGACGGCGCGTTCGTGTTCCACGCGCGCCTCAAAGAGATGTCAGCAACATGGGAGGGGCCCGAAAGGGCCGACGCCTGTCGGGGCCGCGGGTAGTCCAACGGTTATCGCGGCCTCGACATAGAGGGCGAAGAAGGAACATGGGTGGTCAGTAGAAGTCTGACACTCCCTTTCGCTCTGCCCAAGAGCGGGAGGGGTTATTCGATGATTTTACACCCACCAAAAAAAAAAAAAAAAAAAAAAAAGGCCGGTCAAACTACGCCTCGCATACACGCACACACGTCTCAGACCAAATAAAAAGTTTAAGTCCAAAGCGTAGTTTATGTTGTACGTATGTGCGTGTATTGTGTATGTACACGGCGTGGCGTAGTTTGACCGGCCTCACTTTGCTGTTCGCAGAGTTCCGTCTTTACGTTTTATTTGGTCTGAGCCCATATACATATAATAATATTATTGACCATGTCAGTTTAAAAATTTAAACTACAGGAATGTTTACGCCGGGAAAGGACTCCCTGTGTGGACATACACTGACCTTATTGTTAGAGGCCGTAAAATTATGTAAGCTATTACATAAAATACCATGTTACATACGTGAAATCATTTAATATAGATTTTTACTGGATGACATCAACAGACATGCATTATGAGTGACATATAGAACACACTGTTTAGAATAACTTCATTTAAATATATTCTTTCTTTTTAAAATGTCATTTATCCTCTTTCATCACTCCTCCTTAAATGACATCCTAGAGCCAGTCCAACTCCTCCTCAAACTTGCATTCCTTTCATACATCTCTCATAATGTCTGTCTGTTGATGTCATCCTGTAAAAATCTATATTAAATAATTACACGTATGTAACATGGTATTTTATGTAATAGCTCACATAATTTTACGGCCTCTAACACTTATTGGTGCCGTTATTTAGAAAGGACAGGTGCGTAGTACAGTCGAACAAGCTAATAAAATAAACTGTAAGTAAATGTGTGTATATTGTATGCAATTGTTTTTATAAAGCGTTTGGCATTAAGCGACTGATGTTTGGCATCAGTCTCTAAATCGACGCCCCCAAGCAATAACCTGGTAATCGAATAATCAAAATTTTACAGGAGAAAAGATTTACAGTCTCTTTCATTGAAAAGAATTGATAAAAATTATGAATTATGAAATAAATTCTTTTCAATGAAAGTGACTGTTCAAGTCATTGATGTATAAAATGAATGCTATTTTTTTGTTCGATATATAACTGTGCCATTAATATGAAATTCCTTTTATTTAAAACCTTAACTTATCAAAATAAAATATAAATTGTTTCTTCGTAAAAATCTATAAAAGGTTGTGTCATGATATGTTTGTAAACATTATTAGAAAAAATCTGAAAAAAATTGCCAAGGTGTATTCTAGTCCATAAATGCCGAATATGACAAAACAGCATAAACCCCATTATAGCACATTACCGGGTTATTGCTTGGGGCCGTCGAAATGTATCTGTGAAATTTTAAAACTAAATGCAAGTTAGCTGGCTGTATACTCGGACCAAGAAAAAAAGATCTTTTTTTACATCAACTTTTTGCCTCGTCCACATTCATACATTTGGCCATACACACACGTTGGTTGAGAGTAGCCTCAGACCAAGAAAAAAAGATCTTTTTTTATATATATACTTAAAACCTTGTTTGACCGTACCTACTCTCAACCAACGTGTGTGTATGGCCAAATGTATGAATGTGGACGAGGCAAAAAGATGATAAAAGAATTGTAGCAGAAGGCGTTCTGTTTTTTCTGCCTGCGTGGAGGTATCCAAGGAAAAAGGGCTTGACTTTATGTAGGTATGTATGTTCTAACAGATTTCTTTTCTACCAGCTCGGCCGTCACCCCCACGGAACTGCACAGCCAAGAGGCTACTCCTGCGCAACGAGCCACATCTCTCCGTCCAATGCGCGGCGGGGTACGACGGGGGGCTGAACCAGCACTTCACGTTGGATGTCTTAGGGGAGCATGCGAGGGTCCTCGGGAATACCACCGCTAATTTTGTTGGTAAGTTTCTTAGATAAATAACTAAGTTTTAATGGGTAAGGCTGGGGGCTAAATCAGCAATTTATACAATATTTTAAAAAGCCCTGTACCATCTGATTGGTTATCAAGATTCTATTCTATTCTATATGAAACTTTCTGAATAACAAAAAAAGTCGAAGTGCCAAAGTCATGGTTTTAAAAGTTTGTTGGATTTAAGAAAGAATGAAAGGAAAGAAAATATATATCATTTATGTTTAATTTCATTCAAATTTAAAGCGCGCACTTCGAACTGGAAACATGTCTTAATTTCAACATAGTGTTGTTAAATATTGTGTATTGTTCACACTTCGCTGTTTTATCAATTACTAGCGGACGTCACGCGGTTTCACCCGCGTAGTTTCCGTTCCCGAGGGAATACAGGGTAGCCTATGTTACTCAAGGTAAATGTAGCTTTCTAGTGGTGAAATAATGTTTGAAATCGGCGCAGTAGTTTTTGAGTTTATTCATTACAAACATACACACACACAAAGATACAAATATTTCCTCTTTTTAATATTAATGTAGATGTAGACTAGCTTCACCCGCGTTAAAAATCCTTCCTTATTCCTTGTCTATATTAAAAAGGGAAGCTCTGTGCAAAATATCTGCTGGGCTGGGCACTGATGAGTCAGTCAGTCAGTCTATCAGTACTTATCTTTATATTTATAAAAGGTGTAAAAGTACCCTTAACGCAAACGAAGAGCACTTGTTCTCCCCACCTCTGCGATAATTTTTTGGTTCTAGATCATACCCTGGGACCTGGGACCTATTGGGGATCAAAGTTCCAAATTGTGCACAGCTGTTTTTGTAAATTCTAGTTTTTCAGGTTATAACTTTACTTAAATTACCTCCATGACCAGTTTATTATTCAAAGCATCCACTAGCACAATGTTTTAAGTGTGCTACATTGAGTTTTACCGTAAAATGTGATTTTTGATCCCAAATAAAAAGTGCTTAGTTGACGTATGTGTGAAGAGTTAATTTACACCTGTATAGATCACGTTACCAAATGAATGAGCTTTGAAATATATTTTGAAAGCAAGTTGTCAACTAAAATTCACGTAGCTTTGTATTTCAATTTTCATGAATTCAGAATAATATGAAAATTTTAAATTTGAAGCGAAAATTTAAAATTCTTCGAATTATCGACATAATAAATTTACTAAACCAGAGCTTTTCATTAATTTGAATTGAATGTTAATTCAATTATTTATACTGCGATAACATTATTTCATCGCTATTTCCAACATTTGGAGCTCTTACTAAAAAATATTGTTATTTATTTTTGTACTCGCTTGCTATGTTATGTTTTAGGGTTCCGTCCCTCAAAAGGAAAAGACGGATCCCTTATAGGATCACTCGTGTGTCAGTCTGTTCGTCTGTCACAGCCAATTTGCTTCGAATCTAATGGACCGATTGAGTTGAAATTTGGTACACATAATTATGTATTTCTACGACTCAAACACGGACGTATAACGTAAATAAAGGAATTTTGAATATAGGGGTCACTTTTGGGGAGCTAAACAGTATTTTTTTCAAGTTTTGTACACTGTACCGTGAAATATATCAAATGAAAGGGTTGCGAGGACCTCAATATTTTTTTAACATAATTTTAAGATTAAAACTTTCAAAGACATTTAAGAAAATAGATGATAATTGACCTCCCCCCCCCCCTTTATCTCCGCAACTACTAAACCCAAAAAAAAACAGAAATTGGTTTAACACTTATATATACAAATTGTTATCATAACATCACGCCTGTTATCCCGAAGGGTGAGGCAGAAGTGTACTTAATGTCACATCCACATATCGCCTGTTATGTTGAACTAATAATTTCATATATTTTAAACTATATTTATAAAAAAAAATTAGTTGGCAAAGCAAATACAATTTAAATCTTAAAGTAATTTAGGTATAACAAAGTTTGATGCCTGTACTAGGTTAAACCTGTATGACAGGCGACATATTTCTAACAATTAATATTTGGATAATA
Organism: Diarsia rubi; assembly: GCA_932274075.1. Lineage (NCBI taxonomy): Eukaryota > Metazoa > Arthropoda > Insecta > Lepidoptera > Noctuidae > Diarsia > Diarsia rubi. The sequence goes on from OW026433.1 coordinate 2,591,266, forward strand.
GATTTCTTAATAATATTTAGGTAACCTAAAAGTGAAAAAATATAAAAGTAAAATTAGTATATATGAGTTAAAGAGTGTAAAAGTACCCTTAAAACGAAGGGCATTTATTCTCCCCACCATTGTGATCATTTTATTGTTCTAAATCATACCTGGGAACCCCCTAGTTACGGAGATATTGGGGGTCAAAGTTCCAAATTTTGCGCAGCTGTTTTTGTAAATACTAGTTTTTCAGGTTATAACTTTACTTAAATTACTTCTATGACCCTTAAACTATTCAAAGCATCCACTAGTACAATGTTTTAAGAGTGCTACATAGAGTTTTAATGTAAAATGTGAAAAAAGTCGTTTCCCAGCAAAAAATTTAGCGTAGGGGTATTTATTTTGATGTACAGAATGCTTGGTTGACGTATGTGTGAAGGGTTAATTTACACTGTTTAATGATATTTAAAAAGTACTTTATACTAAATTAAGACACAGACAAAACAAAAGGATTTTAAGCTCAACAGTCGCAATTTCCATCACTATAGAATCGTAGGTAAAAAAATATCCATGAAAGCACACAAAACGCACGTTTAATATTTTAAAATGGCGTCGTGTGCTCGTAATTGGTTTTGCAGACCAAAATCAATATGATATTGATGACAAAATGTCCGTTTATAATAATGATATGGAATGAAATATCCGGCAGATGTGACGATGTGTACATTCCAGTGAAGTTTCATTTATTTTGCTTTAAATGTAGTCAAAAATTCGAAGTCATGTGACATCTACCAACCCGCACTGGGCCCGCGTGGTGGCTTATTGCCATTTCTCTCATAAAGAGGAAGCCTGTGTCCCAGCGGTGGGAACATTAGAGGCTGATGGTGAAGTGGAAGTTGAAGTATTTTCTAATGATGACATTAGAAAATACTTCAACTTCCGCTATATTGAACCTGCTCCCGTGGAATAGGTTCCAACCAAAATGCGACCGAAACCGAGAGCAAAAACAAGTGTTCTGACAAAGTTCTTTTCTCCTCAGATCTAATAGTCTGGTTTAACATAAGCTGGTCAGCGGTGGAATCTTTGGAAGAAGATGAGGATCTGGCGGTGACAGCCCGCAACAGCAAAGGTGCTGCGGATCCTGTGCTCCTAAGAGATCTTGTGTTTCGAGAAGAGAAGAGAGCAGGTAAGAGTTATTAAGCGATTTTTAAAAACATGAGTAGGAGCTGTGGTGGCCTTCTGGTAATGGCCTCCACCGCGAGTTTGAGACCAGATGTAGTCGTATTAAGTACTTGATGTGGATAACACATCAAACTCACATGTCGATGGGTGACCACCGAGTTACACGAGACTTATTAGACACCGAGTTTCCTCTGTACCTCGGAAAGCACATAGCCGTTGGTCCTGACAACTAGTCTTACTAAGGAGTTTCATATTACGCTGTATTCACTAGGTCGTGAAGGTCAGACAGGCAGTCGCATCGTGTAAAATACAGCAGCATTCGGTTGGACTGGAAGCCCATTCATAAACAGTTGAGAAAAATTTCAAAGCTGATAAGGAGTAGTGTTTTATATTGTAAATAATAACGGCTACGCTTCTGATATTAGACGTAACTTAGTGTTAGCATGGAATTACAACCACACGAACATTTATGTTAAAAATCTTTTTTTTCCCTTATTTTGTAAATAGTAGTTAACATTATGCATGCAAGCAAGCAACTTAACAGACAACATCTATGTATCAATTTTTACCCATGTTTGCAAACTAATAAATGATTTGATTTGATTTGAACAAAAAAATCGAATTAGTCCGTCATATAATATAGATTACCAAAAAATATTGGACACGTATTTTTTCTTTTTTTACGTAAATAAACAATGTAGACGATGACAGTGCTTTGAAAACTCGTGTCACGTCATACTCTAAGACATTAGTATGATATTTTTTTAGTCACCAACCCCCACTCAAATCTTTGACGCGTTTTATCTTCACCAATTTTTATTGATTTGATAAAACAAAAAATACGTATCCAATATTTTTCGATCATCTAACAGAGGTACTAATTAGTTTTTTTTTTAAGTCAGTAAACACCCCTATTACCTAATAATGCCCCTTGGTTGTTTGAAGAAAGAAAGAGTTGATAAGAAAACGGAACGTCTCTAAACCCTAGCACGCTGTTAAGCTAAGTTCAGGTAATCAGCCATCATAATAAAACGCGTCCTAAAAGTACGTATGAGTAATTGGACTGGCGCGTAAACAGACGCTCATCAAACTTTAGCTTTATAGTCTAGACTATCTTTTACCAGTGGTTTTGCTCATGTTTTTCCAGGAGAACCGAGCATTTTCTTCTATGTCGTCATCGGCCTAAAAGATAAATAAAATAAATAATAATAAATATCCTTGGACATTTCACACAACGCCATCTAGTCCCAAGCTAAGCAACCTAATGCTTGTGTTATGGTAACGAGATGGCTGATAAACTACTTATATACATTATATTATATTATCATCATAGGATGATAATGTAGGGTATATATAGCCGAGCGAGGCACAGGCCTACTTCGGCTTTATCTACACTAATATTATAAAGAGGAAAGATTTGTTTGTTTGTTTGTAACGACTACGCTCCAAAACTACTGGACCGATTAAAAATAATCTTAGTCTAGTCTCGGATAAATAGAATGGTACGGGTGGCTACCTTGCAAGAGTGGCAATGTGGTGGTCAGTCTGTCGGACTTCTGACTAATCAAAACGATTGTCCGTCTGTCTGTCGACTGTTTTTTTCTACTCAGCAGCGATATTAATAAGAACAGAATACTTTTCTGATTAATTTCGATGCGGGATCCGAGACAGTTAAATCGTTTCTCTGGCACTTTGTCGAGTGTCACTGTCTCGCCGGTTTTCTAGTGGTCTGTTGATTCTGGCTTCAGAACTTACAGTGGTTTGGGAATGGTGTGGCCGGCTGTCATATAAAAACAAGGCGCATCAGCGTCTTAATTTGCTTTCTGATGCGAGTGTTCCGGTGTTTCCAAGTTCAAACAACCCCAAAATATTTAAATCATGAGATAAGACCTTTATTTTCGTCTAGCTCGTTCAATCGTCGACTTTACTTCTGTCCTTGGAAAAGATGGTAGTCATGAGTGTGTGAGTGCCATTTTGATACCAAGACAGATTCCCTTAATTAGACAACAACACCTATGAAACAAATTTTAGTTTCTATTGTAATTCGTTTATAAATAAAAATAAAACTAAAAACCGATTTCTTTTATTCTCCGTTTTAACATCGACCGATGTCACTCTCCTTTTAAAATTGACAGTTGGCACGTCCTTACGTCAGTTCGTTCGAAATTTTGACGTTTATAGATGTCGAAATGCTCCCGCCATTCATTGACAACTGAATTGTGGGTCAAACGGGGTCAAATGTCGGATTCCGTCTGGCTTTTGGACTACAGATAAAATTTTCCGTCTGGTAGCGCGAATTCGGTAATCTATTTCTTGAAAGTTTAGTCAATTTCTAACCAATAAATCGACTATTTCATATTTTTGGATCGAGTAGGTATTTATATTTTTTTTTGTATGGGATCACGGGAGCGGTCAATGTGTCGATACTTCGGGCAGGCCTGTGTCCAGCAGTAGACGTCTTTTAGCTGAAATGTTGCTATTGTATTGTTTGATGGTATGTATAACATCCTCAAATAATTATGACCTTCACCTTTCTGATAGTATTTAGGTAATACGAGAGAATACTGAGTTGAATTTTGGTCTATCACAGTACACTCGGCGACACATTAACCTATAAATTTCTAGTATAACAGGGTCTCGCTTTGTATAGGTCTTTCGTACAATGAGAGATCTGCATAAACTGGTTTTGTGTAGTTTGAGGGTCATCGTGCGTACCCATAGAAATTACTCGTAGTTTTAGTTTTTTAATAAAACGTTGCCCCACACTAGGAATTTCTCCTGTATCGCGGACCGGGTGCGTTTACAAACATTTAAACTCACTTATCTAATTACCCAGATCCGGAACAACTATTTGTAGGCCATACAAATATTTGTTCCGTGCGGGGACCGAACCCGCGATACGTAGAGCAGCAGTCCAATCGCTCAGCCACTGTGCCAACAGTGCCAACAATAGGGTAGTTAACCAAAAAAATCTAATTAGTCCGTCAGATAGATTTCCAAAAAATATTGGACACATATTTTTTTTTTCACGTATACAAACAATAAAGACGATACAGTGCTTTGAAAACTCGTGTGACGTATATTCTAAGACATTAGTATGACATTTTTTACCGGTCTTAGCGTCACAAACCCCACTCAAATCTTTAACACGTTTTATCTTCGTAAATTTTTATTGATTTGATAAAAAAAAATACGTAAATATCCAATATTTTTCGATAATCTAACAGACCAACTAATTAGAATCATATTTTTTTTAGTCAGTAAACATTCTTTTGTCATAGTAAATTAACAATCGGCAATTGTTCTGAAAATAGCTTGCTTTTTCAACATCAGTAATCGAAATCCTAAATTGAATTGAACTAGAATGCATATGAAAGTATTCGAACAACAATTGGATTTTAAAAATATTTAGTTCAACGGCGATTTAGTTGGCAATAGAACATTTTTTCGTCAGATAAAAGCATTTTTGGAGCCAATAGTAGAATTCTAATTGTTTTTAAGTTTATTTCTCACAGTTTGAATGTAAGCTCGATTTGTTTTGTATAAGATGGGCCTACTCTTGACCTCAATCTTGTCCTAAGGGCCGAGATGAGGTCGAAGATGGAACGAGCTAACTCAGAAGAAGCCTATTTACTCTCGACTTATATAGGTTGGGGTTATATGAACTCAGGAAAACCGATGCAGGCAGGGACTTCCACTCTTTGGCTGTGCGCATAATAAAAGGAACGGTGATCGTACCTTGAACCGTCTCCAGACTCAAGTTGGGAGCTGTAACTCCAACCTCGCTAAGTGGGGCTACCTCAATCAAAACTTCAGTAGATTGCGGTTGTAGAGTGGTGAGTGCCACTGAAACCACGACGACAAGTGGCTAAGTTCTGGGTAGCAAATAAAAAAAAAATATGCCAGTGACACGAAAAATAAGTTCGGAGAGATTCATGTTAAAAGATTTAACTAGAAGTGAAACTAGATGGTGGCGAACTCAAAATGATTCTACTACATAACATCACACTTGTAATTACAGAAGGGTTTGACAGAGGTGTACCTACCCACAATTCGCAACTATCCTAAAGCTTTTCCAGTATGTGTATATTTTTTCTATCGGGTAAGCTAAGATGCCCTGGATCTTTTTCACGGAATTAAAAGTTTAGTTTAAGACCTGAAGACTCTTCCCAAACGATGGGGTCCTTCTGACCTGCTCTTTGTGTGACCTCTCTGAAGCCACTAACATCAGCGCCAAAGTGCCTGAGTTCTGGTGAAAACACTTTAATTTACTTCCACAACTTTGGGAATCATCGACATTTAAGTTTAAAAGTTGCGCCAGTTACAGAAAAGTTGAAAGGGAATCGAATTTCGTGGTATATTGTTATGAGGAGGGACGAATCGCATGTGACTAAAAAGGTGATGGATATAAATGTTGATGGATGGAGAGGGAGAGGAAGGCCAAAGAAAAGATGGATGGATTGTGTGAGGAATGGTATAAAAGAAAAAAAAAAGAGAAAAAACATATATGTATAAATAATAAATAATGAGTAAAAGAAAACGTGTTGCTCCGACCCCAAATAGAAGGGCAGGAAGACAATGATGATGGTGGGAAACACTTGTTGTTATTCTTCTTCAGTCGGAGTGATTTCTATTCAAAGACAGGAAAGAATATTGTGAACTTTCTAAGAATCGAAAATGGAAATTTTATTCCGTTGTATTTTCGCCATAGATATAATAAATAAACTTTTCGCTCAGTCGTTGTGAACTATCAGTTACTTATCATTTCCTTGTTATTGTACAATAACTTTGTTTCCTATAGTTGTAATGATTGACTAACAGACAAATCTTCAATGTATATTGAGAAAATAAATTTAATAAGACATACGGAGTTCTGAGAAAGGGTTTTATTTTGTTTACATTATGTTCTATTGGATTTTGTATTACATAGGGCGGAATAAGCAAAAATATTATTTTACTATTCACTTACACACACAATAACAGATTGAGTACCTAGTTTTTTTATTGTAGATTTCGTGAATTTCTGTCAAAGTCGAAGCAGACGTTGGTTTGCAAAAATATTTGAATTGTAAGCTACATATTTGGTTTGAATTCTGCAAATACTTTAAAAGGTTTAAAAGTGCAGAGGTGTATGTATGTGTGCGTAGCGTGTGTGCCTGTACCATTAAAAAGGGCCACTGTGCGAGTATTAAACTAGCATCCAATAGCAATGGTAGGTTAATTCGGTAGCTGACAGATCAAGTACCCTTATCGCAATCGAAGGGCACTTGTTTTCCCCACCACTGCGATATTTTGTTTGTTCTAGACCATACCTGCGAACCCCCTATTTACAGTCATATTGGGGTTCAAAGTACCAAATTTTTCACAACTGTTTCTGTAAATACTAGTTTCTCAGGTTATAACTTTGCTTAAATAACCTCCATGACCCTTTTACTATTCAAAGCATCCGCTAGCACGATGTTTTTAAGAATGCTACATTGAGTTTTACTGTAAAATGTGATTCTTGACCCCAAAAAAAAGTTAGTTCCCACCAAAAAAAATTGGTTAGGGGTAGGTACTTAGTTTGATGTACAGAATGCTTGGTTGACGACTGTGTCAAGGGTTAATTTACACTATGTATACGTACTAATGAAATACTACAAAATTACAACCTCTGAGCATGAGGTTTTGAGTTCGAACCTCGGAGTGAGCAAAGTTTTATTGGGCTATAAGAAGTCACGGTCACGGAGTGTTTAGTCTCGGTGTACGGCTACAGCCTCGCCTACTACATATTACATGAGACTTATGGTGAAAGCGACGACATAGCCCGCAAAATTCGAATTTTCTTACGTTTTTTGCAATTTCCCGGTCAGTGTCAAGTCGTATGTTAAATAAAATGGGATTCGCGGCAGTAACAATTGTCTATTTACTGAGTTACAATCAATGATATATTAAAACTATAGATACGTTGTCCGCCCTCAAAAATGACAACATGAAATGAAGCCAATTGGCCACATCGCGCTTAGTTACGCACCAACCTCTCGCGCGACGCTACGTTTGTTCTTAATTTAAATCGTGTGTGTAAACCTGCGCAAAACATAAAGAAAACATGCATCAACAGGCATCCCGCTGTACGGTGTCATATTTTCTTGCCCTTTCTTTACGCTTAAAAGTAGTTATATAATATTTTCGCCGTTTTGAAGCGCCGCGGCGCCGCTATGTTAGGTCATGACGTGTCTATATATAATACGTCATTGGTAATAATAATAAAAACCACCAAAACAACCGTCTCGGTTCATAAAAGTGTCAAGAATGCCTTTTTCGAATAATCACTCTTGACACAAGTTCATAATAAATTATTTCATTGACACAGAGAGCACCACTCGGGCAGAGACGAAGTTTCCTACGGCGGCTGCGTTCGCGGGACTTGCTGCTATATTGACAGCGGCAGGCGCCATCGTCGTTCTAGCTGTGAGAAAGTAAGTATCACCATCATCATCATCATCAGCCATGAGACGTCCACTACTGGACAAAAGCCTTCCGCATAAAACGCCATAACGAACGGCAACCTGCCGATTGCCTGCGGTTGCCCGTTCAGTAAGTAATAATCATTGTAATTTTAAGAATATTATGGAGAATATAACCTACGAATTGTTATTGAAAACGGGATAGATAACAGTGCTCTGATAGATATAAATAGTGTCGGAGCTGAGATCTGAAATTCCGACCGTGTAATAACATTTAGGTATTATTTTAAGTATTGCAGCGTACGTATTTTTAAGAGTAGAGTGGATTGTTGACACAGATTGCGAGCTGGATCCTCGCAGATACTTCAGTACATTTTAGACCAACAGAATTTCATACAGTACCCTTTACGAAGCCGAAAAACAAATGTTTTTTTTTGTTCAATACTTACGGTCCTGGGAGCCCCCTGGTTACGGAGATATGGGGGTCAAAGTTCCAAATTTTTCAAACCTGTTTTTTTTTAATAGTACTAGTCTTTCAAGTTATATAATAATAAATTCGTTTATTCAGGTAATTTACACCCGGTTGACACTAGTCTCAATACAACTCAACTACAGCAACAACAACAACTCAACTCAACTTATAACTTACTAGAGTGCTACATTGAGTTTTACCGTAAAATGTGATTTTACACCCAAAAAAAAGTCGTTTCCCAGCAAAGATCGTTGCGTATATACCCCCCAGCATTTAGAGAACAAAATTGCAATAAATATTTCCAGTGTACTAGAATTATTAAAAACTCTACCTGTAAACTTATTAGCTTGTTCGACTCTACATAATGCTTGGTTGAAGGCTTCGTGAAGGGTTTGTCTACACCCTGTATAGGCCCCATTAAACTTTCTATCTTAGTGCCGCACTCAGAGAGCTTTAATGATTACTTAGGTCTTCACTTAGTAAAGGTTTTGACAGTTTTGTCATACAAAAGTATGTCAAATTTTTACTAAGTGACGGCTTAAGTAATCATTAAATATCTCTGAGTACCGCAGTTAGACTCCGGAATCCTCAGCCTTGTCCGTCCACTGAACCTTTAATTGGCTCTGTTCTGAATAAAACAACCGTTTTCCTGGTTTAAGAGCTATTTAGCACAAAGAACTGCAAAGTTTCACACTTTCATCTCATCCCAGATAGAACCAATAGTTCAGTTCTAACACATGCATAGATAACTTCCCGTATGCAACTAAGTGTAAACTTTGAAAGTTTCCAAGTCTTGTCATCTTTGAATTCAAAAGTTATTATTTATTGGCCCTCTGTGTTAAGAGACACCTTTATTGAACTAAGAACTAGTTCGGTGTTGCATCAATGGAATATGGCTGTCTGGCTGGACTTAGGTACCGTTTAGGATTCGGTATTGTAGGAGCAAGTTTGTGTCCTCCAGGCCTCGAAAACCAGGTTCAGCTGTTAGTCCCAGCTGTCTGTTGTTGACAGTTGTTACAGGTAGTCTATATCCTGAAGGTCTGACAAACAGTCTTACTGAGAAGTACCGTATTAGCCAGTACTAACTGGGCTTTGGAGGTCAGATAGTTCAAATTCGGTTTGTATAGTTTTCCCGTGAAAGAGTAATATCTAGACAATTATGCATCCTAAAAAAAAAATAAGAAAAAAGTTTGTTTAAGGAAAAATACGCTTAGCAGATTGTTTATGAAGTGTTGATTAGTACGATGATTTTGTCAGGCGCAAAATGGCGTAGCACGCGAGATTGCTCGATGTAGAGGGATAACTTGGATATAAGCACAGTATTCTGAGTACTTCCTGATGAAGAAAGAAAGAAAGAAAATTGTGTTCGTTTGGTAAAAATTAACAAAACAAACTCAAAATGATTAAAACTAATAATGCCAAAAGGGCCTCAGCTCAGCAGGATGCCAGATGGCAACACAAAGTGTACCACCTGACGCTGATTTTGAGCTGCTGCCCAAGAGTGCCATAAACCTAGTTACACGTTAACTAAATTGATGATGAAAATGTGTCTATTTTACTCTTAATGACAGGACCTGAAGACGCATAATTTCCTGGATATCACAATTATTTGCGGCACCTCCACAGCCCACTCACTGAATAATGATACCCCTTGATCATTTTCTTTGCACCATAACTAGTGCTTACCCCAAAAGCCTGCATTAGGTATCCCTGCAGCAGCCACATTCACCAAGATCTCTTGAAATGGCCTTATTATTAGTCAATTGTTATTTAAGATAAGGTCTCGGTAAATGCCTTCCTTGGCGTTTAGCCAGGCGACTCCGGCCAAGTTCCACCGACCATACGTTTTATAGTTAGGACGGCAGAGGTCGCTATTGTCTTAAATAGTATTTAGGTAACCTAGGGAGTTTGTGGTTAGAGGTCTAGTGTCTTTGCTTTCATTAGAGGTTATCTATGGGTCGTGTGGACCGATAAACTGTTCCAAAACTTTTTGATGAAACTGTTAACAAACCCGGTTCGGGTTTAGGTGTCACGCAATCGGTTTACCAAAAGTATTAACTGACACCTTCATATCATAAAATCGCGCCTGTAATCTCCGAAAAGTTAGGCACAAGTGTAGGTACCTAACAGAATACCCACATTTCGTTTAAGTCCCTTGTATTAGGGGACGTGCCAATTACCATCAAACCAGCATGGAGGCGAGGTGGAAAATTTCCTAAAAACTTTATAAGTTTAAAAGTGCAAGAACAAAATTGCCACAAAATTGTCGCAAGTTAGGTTAACCTAGTATTACCCATTTCAAGGAATGCTAGCAATCAACCTACATAAAGGGTGTAAAAGTACCCTTAACGAAAACGAAGGGCACTTGTTCTCCCTACAACTGTGATCATTTTTTGGTTCTAGACCATACCTGGAAACCCCCTAGTTACGGAGATATTGGGGGTCAAAGTTTCAAATTTTGTACAGCTGTTTTTGTAAATACTAGTTTTTCAGGTTATAACTTTACTTAAATTACCTCCATGACCCATTTACTATTCAAAGCATCCATTAGCACAATACTTTAAGAGTACATTGAGTTTTATCGTAAAATGTGATTTTTGATCCAAAAAAAAAAGTCGTTAAGTGTATGTGTGAAGGGTTAATTTACAGCCTGTATATGCTGATTATATAGTACCATACCTATTAATAGTTGGATACGGAAGTCAATTACCACATAATACGCATTAATAATATCTCATACTCGTAGTAAGCATAAACAATATTATTGTATAATTTCAATAAGATAATTTGTATGGTATACAATGTATGGTTCCTTCATTGCTAGCATACTAATAATATTGTTCCTCATAACTTCAATGATTCTGTATTCTATAAAGTTTCGTTGTATAATATGTTGATTATGTTGATTTGTAAACTGCGTATCCCACTAAAAACAAAACTTGTAAAAAAACCAAGTCGCGCAATTTAGTTCTTTTACCGTAAAAAGTAGTGAGATCCATGTAATACCAAGTCAGTTAATATATTCAGTCACTACTTAAACATCTTTGATGTTTAAAAAAATAAGTAGATTGATTTGGCCATCGCATCGCATTTACCAATGTTAAACAGGCCAATGCAATAGCTAATCGCCATCGTATTGGCCAATGTGATGCAGTGATCAATCTATTTATTTAAACTTCCACAACAAAGTTATAGGAGATCGAAAATGGCCTGAACTGGTTCGAGAAAAGGATGGTACGGCCGGCCGTGCCGCTTTATTGCTCGACTTGGCGGCACTGCCGTGCCCCCAGATTAGGTAGGCTCGGGAGTCTGGTGGTCGTACGCATGTTGGTTTCCTCACGATGTTTGACTTCACCGTTTTTTAGAGCGGTTGTGATGAAATAACGTTCGTAAAGGTTCGAACCCACGACTCACTGTTCGTAAGTCGGGGCTGGGCCAAAGTGATATTGGGATTTGTGATGTTTAGATGTGTGCCCAGTTGATGGCAATAAGGCATCCCATATTGCATGGAACTTAAATATAAGTGATGGAATGTGCGTTGTACTATTTAGATACACCTTTGCAGTACCCTTCAGGGATTACAGGCATGATGTTATATTTTTTTATTTGTTAAAATTTATGCGCAAGTGAACAAGAGCGGACTTAATGCCTTTTTCTTGGTGTGTGTGAAATCATAAAATTACTCCTCCCGCTCTGGGCAGAGCGGTAGGGACTGTCAGACTTCTACTGACTAAAAACCACCCATGTTCGCGGTATATCTTTCGAACAAACCGCAGCACCGACGGGTGGACTTAATGCCTTGGGCATTTATACCAGTCTACTTAAAGGTGATGCAAAGACAATACATTATTGCTACATCTTGTCTCATGGCAATTAAAACAAAACGTAACAAAATAAATCCGAGGAGTGGAATTCTTACTAGTAGGTGCAAAACAGAAAACGAATTAGAAAATATATTCATCATCAGCCTATAATGTTCCCACTGCAGGGACTCAGGCCTCCTCTCTTGGAGAGGGATGGGCTATAATCCACCACGCGTGCCCAGTGCGGGTTGGTAGATGTCAATTGTCTTCGATTTTTTTTTATTCTAAGACATGCCGGTTTCCTCACGATGTTTTCCTTCACCGTTTTGAGAGCAGCGGTAATGAAATAAATTACACAAAGTAATGCGCCTGCCTGGATTCGAACCCACGACCTACTGTTCGTAAGTCGGGGCCGACACCACTGGGCCACCGCTGCTCTAGAAAATATATTATAAACCTAAAATATAAATACATAAAATAAATAAAGTTTTGAAAGATAAGCAAGAAAAACAATAACAACTTAATTTTGAGACGAAACTGCCAAACTCTTGTGAATGTGTTGACGAGCTTTCGTTTTATCTACACTAATATTAAAAAGAGGAAATATTTGTTTGTTTGTTTGTAACGCATAGGCTCCGAAACTTCTGAACCGATTTGAAAAATTCTTTCACTGTTGGGAAGCTACACATCCCCGGATGACATAGGCTACTTTTTACCCCTGTATTCCCACGGGAAAGGGAACTACGCGAGTGAAACCGCATGACGTCCGCTATTATCATATATTTTATTGTTACCAGGCGAGGTGAAACTACAACCAGCAGTAAGCGACCCTCACAGAGCGTGGTCCAGGTGGACGCGCAGGGGAGGAGGTTCCTCATCGCGTACCCTGCGCCCGCAGACAAGTTGGAGACCAAACCTGACATACTGAACCCTAAGGCTGGTGAGTAAGGTTCTCTGCCGGAAAAAAACGGAATGCCAGTCTGACTGCCCAGGATGTTTCAACCAAAATTCATATTTTAGTACCCTCAATTCTGACTTTATATTCTTGTTTTTTTTTTACGACAAATTTAGTAGATCTTCGATACCTGCAGATGTTTTTTGAAGACAGAAAGTGTTATAGATTGTCTCGGTACTGCTATCAAAATTTAAATAGATAGACACTATCTAGGAAGCTCATATTAATTCACAGATCAACGCGTACTCGCGTACTAATGAATAAACTTAACTATTTAGAGAAATAATAAATACATTTAGACCAACATCTACAATTACTCGTACTTTTATTCCTATCAATCCATCATCACCAGCTTATAATGTTCCTACTGCAGGGACTTAGGCCTGCTATCAAGGAGAGGGATGGGCTGTAATCCGCCACGAGGGCCGTATGTGTTGATAGTTGTCACATGATTGTGTTCGAATTTGTTGGTTGTAAGACATGCATTTTCCTCACAATGTTTTCGCCTATCCTACAATGCGCCTGCCTGCGTTCGAACCTACAACTTACTGTTCGTAAATCAGGGCCGCCACTACTGGGCCACCACTGCTTTCTTATTAATACACATGAATAAACTGATTTCCTTGTCCAGATAACGAGCCTCCCCGAGTGGTGCTGGAGTCAAGTGACAGCAAGACATACAGCATCCGGGAGGCGAGCTGTGAGCCACACAAGTCAGCGTATAGCCCACCAGTCACAGCTGAGAATATGGTAAGAGTCACTAATTGAGTCAGAACCTCCCAGTGAGGTGCTAACAGTAACAGCAAGACAAATCAGCACACTAGTCAGCGTACAGCCCACCAGTCACAGCTGAGAATATGGTAAGAGTCACTAATTGAGTCAGAACCTCCCAGTGAGGTGCTAACAGTAACATCTATCTAACGGACTAATTTTTTTTTCTCTGTGAGAATGATATGAAGGAAGGACATTTTGCGCCGACCCTAAACACTGAACAAGGGCAAGATATATGGGCACGCCACGATAGTGGCGGTAAGTCCCCTCTTTGAGGAGTGGCTTGAGAGGCGCCACGGCGCCCTCACCTTCCGTCTGACGCAGGTCCTCACCGGACACGGTTGTTTCGGGAGGTACCTGCACCGAATCAGGCGGGAGGAAACGCCCGGATGCCACCATTGCGAGGATCGGCCGGAGGACACGGTGGAGCACACAGTGGAGGTGTGCCCCGCTTGGGCGGAGCCCCGCCGTGTTCTCGTAGCGGCGATCGGCGGCGGCGACCTCTCGCGCCCGGCCCTGGTGCAAGCCATGGTCCGGGGCGAGGAGGAATGGGACGCCGTCGCCTCCTTCTGCGAAGCAGTGATGCTGGCGAAGGAGGTGGCGGAACGCGAGAGGGAGAGAACCTCTCGTCCCAGCCGCCGCGGGAGGCGCTCCGGGCGTCGGGGGTCCCGCGATGACCTCCGGCCACCGTAGACGCGGGCCTGTGGACGGTGAGTGATGGGCTAACTCGCCGTCCGTCCGTCTCACGACGAAAACAGGCCGTGTCGACGGCGCGTTCGTGTTCCACGCGCGCCTCAAAGAGATGTCAGCAACATGGGAGGGGCCCGAAAGGGCCGACGCCTGTCGGGGCCGCGGGTAGTCCAACGGTTATCGCGGCCTCGACATAGAGGGCGAAGAAGGAACATGGGTGGTTTTTAGTCAGTAGAAGTCTGACACTCCCTTTCGCTCTGCCCAAGAGCGGGAGGGGTTATTCGATGATTTTACACCCACCAAAAAAAAAAAAAAAAGGGCAAGATATATAGCTGATAATAATAAGTAACATAGTAAAACCGAATTAGTAGATAATATTTGTTACTTTTAACATATCGCAATCATCATCATTTCAGCCAAAAGACGTCCACTGCTGGACAAAGACCTCCTCCAGGTGTCGCCACATTGACCGGTCCCATACGTCTCGCATCTGGCGGGTCCCCGCAACCTTCACCTGGTCATCGGTCCACCTGGTGGGAGGCCTTCCAACGCAATCATGTCAACATTCAATTCTAAACAGATTTGTTAAAATAATAACATTATTAATCAAAAATTAACAAAGCAATCGCCACTCCATCAAAATTAACTGTAGACAAAGTTCCAATAAGTATCTAATGGTATTGACCTCAAATCTGCCTGAGCTATTGATCGTCACTGAAGGGCCCCGAAACCAATACTACAGTGTATTTAACACGAGCTCGGCGTTTGTCCCACCGTTAGCGACAAGCGGGAGCGGGAAAAACTAAAATCGAGTAATTTGTTTGACGTGAGAAAAGTAACGCTGAGGAGTGCGTGAAAAATGATATGGCTAGAAAGGTTGTGACTTAAAATGACAATTAATCATAACACTAATATTATAAAGGCGAAAGTTTGTGAGTGTATGAGTGTGTATATTTGTTACTTCTTCACGTCTAAACGGCTAGAGCGATTTCAATAAAAATTGGTATGGAGTTAACCTGGATTAACACATAGGATAGTTTTTTTTCCCGTGGGATAATTTACGTGTTGTAGCGGGTGAAGCCGCTGGCAACAGCTAGTCTAGAAATAAGGAAGAAAAAGTCAAACTGCGGCGACATCAAGTCGAAAATAGCAATTTTATAGGAGAGTGAAAAAACTCCATAACCATACCGAAATAAGGGTACCATTTTATAAATTGTCATTTTTTACTTTAAATTAAATGAGACGATGCTTGTTTCTGATTCACTGGGACAACGCGTCATCCGATTCTCTAGCAATCTGCATAAAAATATCAAATCCGCCAAAAATTCTCCGAAAAAAGAAACTCAATTTTCTGGCCATTTTCAACGAAAATGCACAGTCATTACCCAGCTTTACCTGATCCCTCTTCTCACACCAATTGTCCCCTTATTCTTTACTAACTGTTGCCCGCGGTTTCGACATCGTGGATTATAAATTATACTAAAACCTTCCTCTAGAACCACTCCTTCCATCGGTGAAAACAGCAAATCGGTGCAGTAATTTTTGCGTTTAAGACACCACAGACAAACAGACACGACGAAGGACTTTGTTTATTGTTATATGCAGTGAACAGGCGTTCACATAATACTGGGCACTGTTTGTACAAACGAAAGCACATCTTGCTAACCAAAACTGTTAAAAATGCCCAATCAAAATTGAACCTATGGCGACAGAGTTCAAATCAAATCAAAAATGTTTATTTGCGAGAAAATACATACAAAATACAAGGAAAGATCTTAAATTTTAAAAGTCATTGTATTCTACCTGCATGCAAGCGTGCAAATTATTTACTTACAATTATTTTTGTTTTTGTAAATCTATTAGCGATATCTATGACAGAGATGTGCTGGCGTTTTAAAATCGCTTCCGCGTCGTCACGGCGGCGGTGAGGCAGGGGCCTTAGGTACACAAGTTCAGTTGCTTCAACAACATCGAGTTTATTTGTAAATGGTTAATTTACCTTTTGGCAGCCAATTAATTTCGTACCAATTTGTATTATTATTTAGTTGATTCTCATGAATGGTAACGAAAGAAACGGAGGTAGAAAGGACTTCTAAGATGACCATTAATATATAAGTATGGAAGATAAGTATAGATGGATGGTAATGATGATGATGAATATAATATAACATATCATCACGCTTGTAATCCACGAAGACTTAGGCAGAGGTGTGCCCGTTCAGCAGAGGTGTGTTTCGTGGTGATGAACGAAACGAATAAATTATTTTTTTTCTATTGCAGTAGTTTCTACATTTATGTTTAAAAAGTATGGACTTTTGTTCCAATGCAATGGAGACTCTTCATATATAGATAATGTAAGAGCTTTAATCACCACGCATTCCTTGTTATTTAAAGTACTTTAAATAACATGTAATGTTTAAATTAGGGTTGCATTAGTCTCAAATTTCAGTCACTCAATTTTTTTAGATTGACCTGGTGAAGGTCGCAGGGATCCGCTGGATGCGAGACGCACGGAACCGTTCAATGTAGTGACACTTAGGGGAGGCCTGTCCAGCAGTGGACGTCTTTCGGCAATCGGAATTTATTCGGGATCTGCAGTGGTACCTTTGGACATTGTCCTGTAACTCATCATATATTTTCAAGTTCAGTAACAAAACTGCGGCCATACGGGACGATTGTTAGGGTACACGGAAAATTAAATAATATTATGTCTTTTGTTTCAGATGCCGGAGAGATAGCATACGGATCAAATCCAGAGTGATAATTATGTAAATAAATGTTTCAAAGACTATAAATAAATTGTAAATTCGAAGGATGCCAACAATTATTAATAGTTTCTAAGATAATTATAGAATTTATAGACAAACTCTTCCATATCAATTTAAATATTTGTAAATTAATTGAGATTCTATTCTTGGAGGCGTTTTTGTATCATTTCTGATGATTTTGTAAATAATGTTCGGTATATCTGAGAATGCATATTTATCACAAATAAATAATAAAAACATATCGAAATAAAATACATATCTAGAAATAAAAATATCACGTCTGGTTTAAGAACAAATAAAATATCATAATTATTGTTTCTTTTTCAATTGAAAAACGCCTCCAGAATCTGTTATCTTTGAAAGTTATTTTTAAGAGAAAACTATGTGAATTATGTGATTATTATAATGAACGTTGGATTATTAAATAAACTTACGGTTTTCAAACGTGTTGTACTTATTTACATACCATTATCACCCACAGCCCGACGTCACCCACTGCTGGTTATAAAGAAAGAAAGAAAAAGTATTTAATGGGTTCACACAGGCCAGAACAAGTTGACAAAAAAAAAATATCTAAGAGAAACACAGATAAAGGCCTTTCTTAACTTGTGCCAAGCTTCAAGCTGTTGTGCTAGCCTCATGAAAGATAGCCTCGCAATGGTAATAATGTCGATTGCCCATCTCGCCGCTTTACGATCAACCCTTCTCTTTCCATTCCTTGGACGCCAGTCGGTCAAAAAAAAAAACAAAATCAACATATTTTTATTTCACATAGGCCTACATGGGCACTTATAGAACGTCGACAAAAAAGGTGCACGGTTCGGTGCATTGGTCGATTCCTAAGCAGAAGAACCGGCAAGAAAGAAAAAATATAAATAAATCGTTTGGGTTAACAATAAGTTCCAGACATAATCTTGGTATAATACACACATAAAGACTATGCAGATTAATGTCTGAGATGGTCTTTTGAAGAAAGCGCCACACAGATTTGAGTGGACCCGTCCAATCAGTGCAAGCATTTGTCAGTTATCGTGGAGCTCGACTTATAACTCAAGGAGCTCAACGTCACGACGAACAATACCAAAGGAAGGACATTTGGGTGGGTCGCTTATAGTACTCAAACTGCCAGACAATCGTTTAAATTAAAGAAAGACCCACATGGTCCCCACATTCACAATATAAAATATCACACACAGCTTTAATCCATATGCCTAAAAATGCCCCAAAAACTAATGAAAATCTCTCATCAATCTTCGGCTTCGCATGGTTGGATTTTTATTTTACATGACATAGCCAGCCAATTATATTTTTTTTTAGTTTTCAATAATATTACCCGGAATATTGCAAAGAATCAAATGATATTTAGAAGGGGCATTTAGTACATACATTACATACATACATACAGTACATACATTCATGAATCCTAAAAACATAACACTTCTTTTTGGGCAGTCGTGTAAAAATCACTTCAAAACTTTATAAAATCATTATCAAAGCATTCTTCAAAGAAAGCTTAAACCTATTTTATATCACCTAGTAAAAACTTTAGAACATCTTACTTCAGGATTTTATGTTCACACTGCAATGAAAATAAAATTACGAAGTGCTGCTTATTATTCGAAGCAAGTCAGTACTTCTAAGAAATGTGGATTACTAGTCTTTTAGACGATAAAATGTTAGGACAGGTTCTAGCTGTATTTTCTTACGTCCGGTGAAGAAGAAAAGGTGAGGAAGAACTGCAAAAGAGATGCATTGATGATAATTAGAGTAGTTAACAAAAAAAATCTAATAAGTCCGTCAGATAGATTTCCAATAAATATTGGACACGTATTTTTTCTTTTTTCGCGTAAAGAGACAATGAAGACGATGCAGTGCTTTGAAAACTCGTGTGACGTGACATTAGTATGACATTCTTTAGCGGTCGGTGACGTCACAACCCCCACCACTCAAATCTTTGACGCGTTTTATCTTCGTCAATATTTATTGATTTGATAAAAAAAAAATACGTATCCAATATTTTTCGATAATCTAACAGACGGACTAATTAGAATCATATATTTTTAAGTCAGTAAACATCACTTTTGTATGTAAGAAAGTAAATAAACGACCTAATAATAAACTTTATTTGCAGACTGAAAGGATATTATTATCCAAGGTCAGCAAAAGTCACAAACAGCAGTGACAAAAAAAAATCCGACGAATTGAGAACCTCCTCCTTTTTGAAGTGGGTTTAAAACAGTGGTAAAGGTGAAGGTCCTTAATTTTTACACACTATCAAACTCTTGTTGTCTTTACATCTGCCCCATGCCTTAGATTTAACTGTTTTACAATTTGCGTTCTTTTATAGTCCCGCCACACGATGGATTAAAAATGGATGCCACAAGTTGCGGTCGATAAAAAAAATATCTCTACTACTATACTCGTATCAATAACAGCTACTCGAGTGGACCTCTAGGTTTAGTCTTTTTTTTTATTGGCGGGTGGAAAATCGTCGAATACCCCAGGGCAGAGAGAAAGGGAGCAGACTTCTCCCGACTAAAAACCACCCATGTTCCTTCTTAGCCCTTTATGTCGAGGCCGCGGTATCTCTTACAACATCCCGCAGCATCGACGGGTCTTGGTTTAGCCTTGTTTCCCCTTAAAACTATATTTATCGAGAGTGTCCACAAAATTCGACCTCGAACACGCATAATTTTCGAATTTAGTTTATGTTCTTTTAAATATACTTCGATCGGGGATCACATCTAAAAATAAATCGGAATTAATAAAACTACAAAGTTAGGTTGTATATTTCAATAAATTCGTTGTCCCGAAAAAGCTAAAGGAGGTGATACAAGCAATGATTGTGCTATTTTAAATATACTTCGATCGGGGATCACATCTAAAAATAAATCGGAATGAATAAAACTACAAAGTTACGTTGTATTTCAATAAATTCGTTGTCCCGAAAAAGCTAAAGGTGGTAAATTAATGATTGTGCTATTTTTAGTCCATTCTACATCCATGGATAAGTATTAATATTAAAAAGGCAAAAGTAACTTTGTCTGTCCATCGGTCTATCTGTATCTTTGTCTGTGTTCTATCGGTCTGCATTTCGGCATATCTACCCGTTTGTCTGTCGGTCGGTCTGTCTGTCAGTCATCCAGTCTGTTGGCCTGTCTGCCTTTCTGTTGCCTTTTTACGCCTTAATAGAAAAACGCTTTTCTTTACAAAAAAAAAAACAATTCAAGGTAATTACACTGCGAATGCGTTAACATAGGTTTATACTCACATACACAAGCAGCCAGACACGTAACAACTAAGTACCTGTAGGCCATACAATAGGGGATCGGCCTGTTTTCGTCGTAGGACGGACGGACGGCGAGTTAGACAGTTAGTCGCCCATTTTTTTTTTTTTTTTTTTTGGTGGGTGTAAAATCATCGAATAACCCCTCCCGCTCTTGGGCAGAGCGAAAGGGAGTGTCAGACTTCTACTGACTAAAAACCACCCATGTTCCTTCTTCGCCCTCTATGTCGAGGCCGCGATAACCGTTGGACTACCCGCGGCCCCGACAGGCGTCGGCCCTTTCGGGCCCCTCCCATGTTGCTGACATCTCTTTGAGGCGCGCGTGGAACACGAACGCGCCGTCGACACGGCCTGTTTTCGTCGTGAGACGGACGGACGGCGAGTTAGCCCATCACTCACCGTCCACAGGCCCGCGTCTACGGTGGCCGGAGGTCATCGCGGGACCCCCGACGCCCGGAGCGCCTCCCGCGGCGGCTGGGACGAGAGGTTCTCTCCCTCTCGCGTTCCGCCACCTCCTTCGCTAGCATCACTGCTTCGCAGAAGGAGGCGACGGCGTCCCATTCCTCCTCGCCCCGGACCATGGCTTGCACCAGGGCCGGGCGCGAGAGGTCGCCGCCGCCCATCGCCGCTACGAGAACACGGCGGGGCTCCGCCCAAGCGGGGCACACCTCCACTGTGTGCTCCACCGTGTCCTCCGGCCGATCCTCACAATGGTGGCATCCGGGCGTTTCCTCCCGCCTGATTCGGTGCAGGTACCTCCCGAAACAACCGTGTCCGGTGAGGACCTGCGTCAGACGGAAGGTGAGGGCGCCGTGGCGCCTCTCAAGCCACTCCTCAAAGAGGGGACTTACCGCCACTATCGTGGCGTGCCCACAGTTAGTCGCCCTTTGCCCTGTTTCTGTTTTCCTATTGAATTGAAGAAAGTCATTGTGTAAGGCAATACGTACATTGGAAGTCACACAATTTTGATTTCGGAAAGGTCGAGACCCCTCGAGTTTTCTCTATTAGCGATTGGACTGCTGCGCTGCGTGTCGCGGGTTCGATCCCCGCACGGAACAAATATTTGTATGGCCTACAGATAGTTGATTCGGGTCTGGGTATTTGTGTATGTGAGATTAAATGTTTGTGAACGCACCCACGATACAGGAGAAATTCCTAGTGTGAAACAACGTTTTTTAAAACAAAAAAAATAAAGGAAGGAAATGCAATGGAAACAGCAAAGATTAACAACACAGGGTAAATTTGACTATTCAGGAAAACATAACCACAATCAACAAAAAAGGAGATCCTAGTGGAACACATAACCACCCCCTTTTTAAGACGTCGTCGGTTAAAAATCGAAACTATCTTTCTTCCGTATACGCTACTGACATACACACATACTCAAGGAATGAAGTAAATAAAATTGAATAGTTGCCCCCCGGGAGTGAGCGTATGATTGGATGCCGGCTTATCGCAATACATAAACTAACATAATATCGTGGCTTGTTTCATAACCGTTAAGGAAGCATAGGGTTGATAATATGGAGAAACTAGGGTAGTTTTGAAGTGTATTGTCATAATATGTAATATGTTCTAGCAGGGAATGGGGTATTGTAGATATATTTTGGTGAGAAACTTGTCTTAAGGCATGGCCAAACTATCGTTTTGAAATGGAAGATTATTGTATGCAAGTTTGGCCAGTCTAATATCCGCCATAATATTTTCATTATTATTGTTGAGCGTGTTATGTGTATAGGACGAGATAGATAAAGATCCGGACTCCAAAGAAACAAATATCTTTAATTCAAGTTCCACAATACTTCGTTATAGCTAACTACGTATGTATGCGTCGAGGCAGGGCGGTGGTATGTAGGCGACTGGCGAGCCGACTCCCGCTCCGACATATTTTCTCCATAATGCAACTATTACGGTTACAACGCCGCTACATCATCATCATTTCAGCTGAAAGTCTCGCCACAAAAACCGGTCCCGTAAGTCTCGTATGCAGCGGGTCCCTCACCAGTTCATCAGTCCACCTAGTGGGAGGCCTTTTACCGCAAAGCATTCTATTTAAATAAAAGTGGCAACGCTTAGGTATAACCTTACTCGATAGCTGGTATCAATACAAACAAGTTTTGTATGAGACAAAATGTTCTAAACTGTCACATTTCCGAGATAATAGTATTGTTATATGAACTATCCAAGTCAAGAGCAGCGGTGGCCCAGTGATGGCTACACATGAACCCAGGCAGGCGCATTACTTTGTGTAAAAAACGGTGAAGGAACCAAAAACTTCGAAGACATGTGACATCTACCAATCCGCACAGGTCACGCGTGGTGGATGATATTATAGCCCATCCTTGTCATAGAGAGGAGGCCTAAGTCCCTGCAGTGGGAACATTTATAGGCTGACGATGATGATGATATCCAAGTCACATCCATTCAGTTGGGTAAAGTGTTATTGGGTTTTTCGATCGGTTATTTCTTAGTACCAGCCATGGAGTCTAAATTTGTGGCCGGTTGATAGCAAAAGGCCTATTACGTGTAGGGTTGCCATCCTTCTGGGTTTCCCCGGATTTGTCCTAGTTTAGAGGGCGTCCGGGGAGCGTCCGAACGGGGTTTCAATAATAGTCCGGGTTTAAAAAACTGAAGTCTTGGGCCACCCGCGACATACGAACTATAACCCGCACGCCGCGATCAACCGACGAACCAACTCGCTTAAAAAAATTTGACTGATGAAGTAATGAGGTTTAAATAAAAAGGTTTTTGACGCGTCTTGTACTGATTACCAAATTTTCGGAGGGCAACTCTAATTACGTGGGGCTTAGTAAACATGATCACTGGCGAAATATGTGTGCACGAATGGATACAACTCTGCCCGTACCTTTTTATTTAATTTTTTTTGGCGAGTGGAAAATCATCGAATAACCCCTCCCGCTCTTGGGCAGAGCGAAAGGGAGTGTCAGACTTCTACTGGCTAAAAACCACCCAGTCCCTTCTTAGCCCTATATGTTAAGGCCGCGGTAACTTGTGTACAACCCGCAGCCCCGGCGGGACCCGCAGCCCCGGCGGGCCCCGCATCCCCGGCGGGACCCGCAGCCCCAGCGGGACTCGCAGCCCCGGCGGGACCCGAAGCCCCGACGGGGCCCCTGCCCATACCTTCAGTGATTATCGGTGTGTCGGATCCGTTCATTGGTAGGTACTACTAGTGGTGGTTAATATATCATATAGCAAAATAAAGCACTGCACGTGCTTAATACACATATCATAAAGCAAATGCTATCGTGGCTCCCACAAATTGCTATTTGCTTATTGCTTTTACATCGCACGTTCTGTCACTGTCGGTCGCGCGAAAAGCAACAAGCAATGAATAAGCATAAAGCAGGGGCCGGCGGGGCGGGCGCCGGGCAGTCGTCGCATGCTAGCGATTCCGGTCGGTTGTGTGCATAATCATTATAAGCAGCGATTTTGCGATCTCGGGCGGCTCACGTAAATAAATACGTAATATAGTTACAGTTTTGCTTCGTGCTTTTTTAGTGTAAATACGCCTATAATTGCTTTAAATACTAACTTATTTTATTTCATAATAACATTTGTTCAATTATAGACAGTCCTAAGCCTGAAAAGTATGAAGGAAAGTTCATTGTATTTTTAACGGTTCTGTTTTATAGTAATTCATAAACGCGATGTAATATTCTTTTATAGCATGCTGTCACATGTGGCATCATCGACATGTGTCATGTGTGGCATCATAATATGCCTACGCGTTTAAAAAAGCTTGCTTTAATAAAGCATCTAAAAAAGCTTGTAGGTACAGATACAAAAAGAATCGCAAATGCACCTTGGTGACATCACGTGACCTGCCAAGAAGTCATAGAACAAAATCTGATCTGCTTCATGGTCAGAAAGAACACATGTGAGGTCTTGCGTTTACTATATTACACCTTATACAGTGTGTATAAGTACCCTTAACGCAAACGAAGGGCACTTGTTCTCCCCACCACTGCGATCACTTTTATGTTGTAGACCATACCTGGGAACCCCCTAGTTACAAAGGGGTCAAAGTTCCACATTTTTCACAGCCGTTTTTGTCAGGTTATAACTTTACTTAAATTACCTCCATGACCCGTTTACTATTCAAAGCATCCACTAGGACAATGTTTTAAGAGCGCTACATTGAGTTTTACCAAAAAAATTAATTTTTGATCCCAAAAAAAGTCGTGTCCCACCAAAAAATTTTGCGTACTTAGTTTGATGTACAGAATGCTTGGTTGACGGCTGTGTGAAGGGTTAATTTACAGCCTGTATAGCCACTTCGAAATCTCTTCAGGGATAGCCATCATCCCAGTTTATGAACCATACGAACCATACGTTGTTCCTAATAGCGAATACTACGCCCCAAACAATTACGGCGCCGTGTATCGGTTGTACAATGATAAGCAGGAGAGCTATTACTTCGAATGAGGGGTACAAGTAGTTGTAAGTTATTGCAGTTAAGTTGGAGTTAAGTTAGTCTAGTTATTAGATACTAGCTGTTGCCAGCGGCTTCGCCCGCTACAAATCAATAATTATCCCACGGGAAGATACAATCGGGATCACTATCCTATTTGTTAATCCAGGGTGTCAGCTAACTCCATACGAAATTTTATTGAAATCGCTTCAGAGGTTTAGACGTGAAGAAGTAACAAACAAACACACTTACACACTCACAAACTTTCACCTTTATAATATTATAGTGTGATGTGGGGAGGTGGTGTTAAAACTGACATAGCAACGTAACATCACGCCAGTAATCTCCAATGGGTTAGGCAGAGGTGTACCTAATCATCATTCATAATTTCAGTCAGAAGACATCCACTGCTGGACATAGGCCTCCCCCAGGTGTCGCCACATTGACCGGTCCCGTGCGTCTCGCATCCAACGGGTCCTCGCAACCTTCACCAGGTCATGGGTCCACTTAGTGGGAGACCTTCCAACGCAACTACTTCCATCTGTTCCATCATTCCCAGGAGCGAGCCTATTACCCTTATACGGTACCTTCATACGGTCTTCGGGTCAATTTTGACCCATTTAAGAAATGAAACAAAGTTTACTCTATAACTTATTTCTTTTGAGATTCGATGTGTCATGACTTTTATCAAAGTTTTGAGCTTAATATATAAAGCCTACCTTATGTGCCCATAAGGTAGGCTTAATAAATCCTAAAATATTTTGATTTAAGGTTATGGAACTTGGCCGCGGGTTGTACACTAGTTATCGCGGCCTCGACATAGAGGGCTAAGAAGGAACATTGGTGGTTTTTAGTCAGTAGAAGTCTGACACTCCCTTTCGCTCTGCCCAAGAGCGGGAGGGGTTATTCGATGATTTACCACCCGCCAAACAAAAAAAAAAGGGTAAGGAACATTGAATGACTTTTGATAATATACGAGTAACACAATTTGGACAAAGCTAAGCGGCTATATGTATAACTAAGATTCAAATAAATAAAACCACCGATGACTATGATTGGTGGATATCAAACGCATCCATAGCAACGTAGCATAGCATATCTCTGGTGGAAAGGCACCCTTAAAGTAGTAATTACTAGGAAATTCTGAATCCAGACTGCGTGGCTTCTACTGGGAAATTGCCAATGAAAATTTCCAATAATATACGCCCTGTGTGTAATGTTCAACACACTCATACGTACAAACACCTACCCATTTGCCTACACAAGATAAAATAATCTGAAAAAGTAAACAAGATAAAGAATACACACGACATTTTTGATTCTATTATATTTTGATCAAACTCCGTCATTCAAATCCCAGGGCAGGCAATGGTGATTTATTCATCCCCTCCATATCGATTGGAATCAATTATTCGATTCTCGCAATAAATCGAGAGCTTTACTCGAGTGGGTATCGAGTTGCTTACAGATAGGGAACAATATATTTATTGGCTATGTGTATGTGATATATTATTATGTTTGAATAATTTGTTTTGTTGTTTTAACCTTTAAATGTTTAGTTATTATTATCCGCGAAATTGGACCTATTAGTTAAAATAATTTAAAATGTAAAGAGGTAACATTTATTTATAAGTTTGAATGTAGAAGGTTATCTCCGGAACGAATGAACCAATTCCAAATATTTTTGAACTGATAGAAAGATAAATTATTCGTGGGTACTATACGTTATAAATTGTGTATATCTAATGCATAGTAACAAAGTTATCATAATTTTTGCAGATGAAGTTGCAGGCAAAGTGAAAGTACTTTACACTGGCTTATAAAAGAAAGTACCTACATTGGTTTCGTTTTCCCTTAATAAGGTAGTTAACAAAAAAATCTAATTAGTCCGTCATGTAGATTACGAAAAATCTAATTAGTCCGTCATGTAGATTACGAAAAATCTAATTAGTCCGTCATGTAGATTACCAAAATATATATATAATTATATCAAACAATGAAGACGATACAGGGCTTTTAAAACTCGTATGACGTCATACTCTAAGACATTAGTATGACATTTTTTGTAACGGTCGGTGACGTCACCAACCCCCACTCAAATCTTTGACGCAATTTATCTTCGTCAATTTTTATTGATTTGATAAAAAAAAACGTATCCAATTTTTTTCGATAATCTAACGCACGCACTAATTAGAATCACATTTTTTCTTAAAATATTGAGACAAATAGGAATGTTACAAGTCGGGTAACATTTCTATTTGTCTCAATATTTATGTATGATTTCTAACAATGTACACAGATTCTCCATAATCTCCTGCTCATGTCTTGTATTAGGGGTCGGCGAAGCATGTATTCCTCTTCCACACTTCTCTATTAATCGGTTTAAACACACCGAAATATGAAAAACTCGGATTAATAACACTAATAAAAATTGTAAGTATATGATAATAAATTTGATGAAAATGGTATATTTGCCAAACAAACAATAAACATAGTAAATATCCCGTTTTCAGTGTTATTGATAATGTTAGTGACCATTTCAGACTATATATATAACACTTACTCCGGACCCCTACCTGCCGTCAACCAAGTATTCTGTACACCAAAATAAGTACCCCTACGCAAAATTTTTGCTGGGAAACGACTTTTTTTTTGGGGCAAAAATTACATTTTACGATAAAACTCAATGTAGCACTCTTAAAACATTGTGCTAGTGGATGTTTTGAATAATAAACGGGTCATGGAGGTAATTTTAGTAAAGTTATAACCTGTTTTTATAAATACTAGTTGTATTTACAAAAACAGCTGTGAAAAATTGGGAACTTTGACCCCCAATATCTCCGTAACTAGGAGGTTCCCAGGTATGGTCTAGAACAAAAAAAATGATCGCAGTGGTGGGGAGAACAAGTGCCTTTCGTTTGCGTTAAGGGTACCTTTATACCCTTCAGATAACTAAACCGGAAAAACATCACGCCTGTTTTCCCTAAAGATAAGGCAGAAGTGCCTCCCTCCCTTAAAAACAAAACAATAACATCACAAAAATAAACACAGCTCTATAATTTCATAATCTCTTACGAAATCCAAAAATCCGAGTCCGTAGTCGCACACAAAAAACCCAAACGACGCACAAGGGTTCCGTAACATAAAAACTTTCCTTACTATCTCAGCGCCATAAATTGCAATCTGGAAAAGCCTATCGATTTACTTTACTATAATAACAGACTATCGTTTTATTAGGGCATGCCTAGAGTGAGAGGCGAGAGCGGGTGATGAGGCGGTAGCGTTTTTATTAAAGTTTCAGTTAAAGCAGTACGTACAGATTATGAACCGCCCCGGCGGCACCATACACTGATACTTCTTCTTTTTCTTCTACTTCTTTGAAACTGGAAGCTAACCCCAACAAAGGAAAAAGATAGGCATGTGATAACTTGGCAATATTGGTTGCGGACTGACAGATTCTCACCACCTTTGTGACTGTTAAAAATCTATTTCTGATTAAAAGCCAGAGCTCAAAGAGTTTTCTAAAACATGGTGTGGTGTAGGTGCGTCATTGATTATCACCCATCCATGAACTGTGTCTAGCATAGCTTACTTAATCATGATCAATCAACTAGAGTAGAAGCGCTTTGCTACATACTTTATGCGCACAGCCAGGGAGTGGAATCCCTGTCTGCGTCGGTGTTCCCGTGTTCATTATTGTGACCCCAATCCATTTAAATTGCGAGTTAATGGGCTTCTTCTAGGTTAGCTCGTTCCATCGTCGACCTCATCTCTGCTCTCAGGACAAGACTGAGGTCAAGAATAGACCCATTTTATGTAAAAAAAGTAATTTTGCTGTTTCTGAGACAATGAGCCACGAGACCCGCCAAAAATGTGAAAAACTGGCTCCCGCTACCGCTCATCACTATGCGCTCACCCTGACTAAGGCCAAAGACGTACCAGCAAACTGTCCTTTAGTTGGGTAATGTAAGAGAAATCGGGTGGTTGTGGTACATAAAATGGGTTTTATGGTTATGTACCATGGGGCGGTCTAGTGGAAGGGATGCTGCTAGATTTAGAAGGCTGGACAATTGGTTTGATGAGACAATTGAAGGGTTGTTGTTGGTAGAATTGGTTCGAATGTTATCAATGTAAAGTACATGAGCACAAACATGATTGTATACGCTCAGCAAAATTCAAAAGTTATTTTCTTGGGAAATATACATACCTACATACATTAACTCACGCCCTTGTCCCATGGAGGTAGGCAAAAGCCTACCGCTACGATCCTTACATACTTTTTTTGCCTCGTCCACATTCATACATCTGGGCCTACGCACCAGTCCTTTCTGAAGAACATCACCAATAAGATACACACAGTCGTGGAAAATCACTTCTAAAAGACCATGTATTGTACCATGTTCGGACAAATAAATGAATTTGAATTTGAATTTGAATTTGAATTTGAATTTGAAAAGTTGATTTGTTTAAACATATTGGTGTTAATTGTTAACAAATTAACATGTGTTCGGCATTTTGTTGTTGAGATGATTTTCGAAAACATTTTTTTAATGACACTGACAGCCGTAAAAGTAAAAATTCGTCTCCTATAACTCTGGAGTCTGCCTACGAACAAAGCATTGTTCATCTAAACTTCTAACGGATTGATATGATTCCCTTTTCACAATAATCTAGATAAATTATACTAAGTGTATATCATCATCATCATCATCATCATCATCAGCCTATAACGTTCCCACTGCAGGGACTCAGGCCTCCTCTCTAGGAGAGGGACAGGCTATAATCCACCACGCGGGCCTAGTGCGGGTTGGTAGATGTCACATGTCTTCGAAGTTTTTTGGTTCTAGGACATGCCGGTTTCCTATCGATGTTTTCCTTCACCGTTTTGAGAGCAGCGGTGATGAAATAAATTACACAAAGTAATGCGCCTGCCTGGATTCGAACCCACTACCTACCTACTGTTCGTAATTTTACAGTAAAACTCAATTTAGCACTCTTAAAACTATACTTATACTATGCTTGTAGCACTTTTAGCTAGTGGATGCTTTGAATAGTAAACGGGTCATGTAGCTAAATTAAGTAAAGTTATAACCTGAAAAAGTAATATTTACAAAAACAGCTGTGCAAAATTTGGATTTTTGACCCCCAATTTCTCCGTAACTACTTCCCAGGTATGGTCTAGAACCGAAAAATTATCGCAGTGGTGGGAGAACAAGTGCCTCTCGTTTGCGTTAAGGGTACTTTTACACCCTTTATAATGCATAAAAATATTTGCAAAAAATATGGAAAATTACGAGTATGTTTATCATTTTGTTATCTTTTTTATTACGACAACACTATGATCTTTCCTCCTAATCAGAGTTTAGGTCAAAAGTTAGACAGAATTTAGAAATCAGAGTGCCAAAAAAATAAAATAAACCGTGTTACAATTTTTTTTAAACAAAAACTATTATGATTATTGAGACATAACATCGCGCCTGTAATACCCGAAGGTTAAGGTAGATGTGTACTCATTAATACACCTACATTTCTCCACTCATGATAAACCTGGCACAAATAAAAGGGCAAGGGCATATTAGTATCAACCTGGCACAAACAAAAGGGCAAGGGCATATTACTATCAACCTGGCACAAACAAAAGGGCAAGGGCATATTAGTATCAACCTGGCACAAACAAAAGGGCAAGGGCATATTACTATCAACCTGGCACAAACAAAAGGGCAAGGGCATATTAGTATCAACCTGGCACAAACAAAAGGGCAAGGGCATATTACTATCAACCTGGCACAAACAAAAGGGCAAGGGCATATTACTATCAACCTGGCACAAACAAAAGGGCAAGGGCATATTACTATCAACCTGGCACAAACAAAAGGGCAAGGGCATATTACTATCAACCTGGCACAAACAAAAGGGCAAGGGCATATTACTATCAACCTGGCACAAACAAAAGGGCAAGGGCATATTACTATCAACCTGGCACAAACAAAAGGGCAAGGGCATATTACTATCAACCAGGCACAAATAAAAGGGCAAGGGCATATTACTATCAACCTGGCACAAACAAAAGGGCAAGGGCATATTACTATCAACCAGGCACAAATAAAAGGGCAAGGGCATATTACTATCAACCTGGCACAAATAAAAGGGCAAGGGCATGTATTAAATAATTTTTGCTTGCGTGCCCCCTCAAGATCAAAATCCAAAACATTTATTTCAAGTAGGCCAGTTACAGGCTCTTCGGAATAGTCGAACAAATACTGAATTTAAGAACTATACTAAATTTCAAGAATTCCTCGCAGTCCTATAACGCCACTCTGCCCTCCGCAGAGAACTGTTCTAGGTACAAATTCTCCTTACGCGAGATTTGGCAAGGTCGTGAACAGTTGCAGTGATAAGCGACCTCCATTTTGATGGTTTAGGCAAATTGAAAGTCAGTTTTTGCAAGTATCTCCCCGAACAATAAGTTTCTGATTACGAGTATTATCATGTATTCACTATATTTGTGTTTCCTAGTTTTATGTTAATCTAGTTTAGTATATTTTAACTTAGTTTAATTTATTTGTTAGCTTTGCAAATTTCATGATAATTATACTGTGTTTTATTATTTTGTAAGTTACGACAACGTTTTGTGTATGCATTACCTTTAAGTGATTGTTACACTCTATTCTGATTTTTTTAGTTGTACTTCATTTAACATGTAAATAATAAATAAAATCCACCGCTCGACTCACGAAATAAAATCTAATTAGTCCGTCAGATAGATTTCTAAAAAATATTGGACACGTTATTTTTCTTTCTTCACGTAAACAAACAATGAAGACGATACAGTGCTTTGAAAACTCGTGTGACGTCATATTCTAAGACTCAGTATGACATATTTTAGCGGTGAGCGACGTCATAAACCCCCACTCAAAACTTTGACGCGTTTTATCTTCGTCATTTTTTATTGATTTGATAACACAAAAAATACATGTTCAATATTTTCCGATAATCTAACAGACGGACTAATTCGATTTTTTTTTGTCAGTAAACACTTTTCTCGATCTGGGAATCGAACTCACGACCACATGCCCAACAGTCACTCTTGCGACCACTAGACCGACGAGGTAATAACAATACAAACAACAAGATACAATTAAATAATTGTAGTCAAGGCAATAATGAAACGGAACATAAATCCAAAATAAGGACCTATGTTTTACAACAAAAAAAATACAAAGTAAATAATCACTGCGCTGATTGTAAACACGGTGTTATTAAGTATTTAATCGTATCTGATGTTCACACGCTGCCAAGGCATAAGCTTACAACGATTTAATTTTATTTAAAACCCTGAAACGTATTTACAACTATCCGTCACAACCCTGATCCATCAATTTACATTAGGCGGTCATGTGCATGCCCATCACATTTATATTATAAAGGCGAAAATTTGTGAGCGTGTAAACGGCAGGAGCGCTTTCAATAAAATTTGGTATGGAGTTAGCTGACAACCTGGATTAACACATGATAGTTTTTATCCCGATTGTATCTTCCC
This sequence comes from Diarsia rubi, assembly GCA_932274075.1. Taxonomy (NCBI): domain Eukaryota; kingdom Metazoa; phylum Arthropoda; class Insecta; order Lepidoptera; family Noctuidae; genus Diarsia; species Diarsia rubi. The sequence continues at coordinate 2,623,590 of OW026433.1, forward strand.
GGGATAATTTTCGTGTTGTAGCAGTTGGTGACCCGCTGGAAGCATTTCTGCAGGCTCAGCAATACTCAGCACAGTGAGCCGGAGGGATGGCGATATTTGAGAAGTCATAGCTTTTTCCTGGCTTTTGATTGGTGGATTAAACAACCAAGGAAGCTGTTCCGTCTCTTCGACCTGCCTCGTGACGTCTCCGCATGGTAAAGAGGGTGGCGTTTGCCATTTAATTCTAAATATTCTTTTTGTTATAATATAATGTTTATCTATCAACATTGAACACTTAGGGATACAAAGTTTTATAACCGTTGAGGGGTTCTATCGTCAGAAGAGCCTTATTTTTTGGATGGTGCGAAATCATCAAATAACTCCTCCTGCTCTGGGCAGAGCGGTACGGAGTGTCAGACTTCTACTGAATAAAATTGACCCATGTTCCTTCGTAGCCATTTGTGTCGAGGCCGCGGTATCACTTTCGAGCAACACGCACCCCCGACGGAGAGAAGACAAGCCTAGCTGCAATATCGAAGACATTTCTGCAAAGAAAATAAATGATTTGATTTAATTCTCTCATTACTTGTACCATACAAAACGGAAACCATGTAGCATGCGGCGGCGTGCAGTCAAAGTAGTTACATGCACTTAAATACCCTGTCGACATCCTATTAGCCTGTTTTTAACGTAAAATATTGTTAATGAAAATACACTGTTTGACAACGGGTTTTAACATGAGAAACTGAGTTACGGTTTTACGGAAAAAAACAGGGAATGAGCGTATTTTTTTATGAAAAAGTATGTATTGTTTTACGTTTTTATGATGTTTTAGAACGGACTTGTTTTTCGATGCGTGATAATCTTTGATGGTGTTCCTGTTACACAGTGCTTCTCTGTCAGATTCTATGGTTATTCAGTTTTTAAGTTTGACAGTGTTTTAAGTATCAGTTTTTTTGCTCAAAACTACATTAAATTGGCTTGTAATTTTATGTGTTTACTTTCTAAAAACAAATCGTTCAATCAAAATCAAAAGTCATTTATTCAAATTAGGCTGATAATCAGCACTTTTCGAACGTCAAAATTTACTTTACTCTACTTATTTACAAGAGACAGTCCCCCAAAACGCCCACCCTTCGGCACTTCCTAGTGTTTAGCTGGAAAGAAGAAGTGACGGAACAAACTCCCCAGCAACACATTCTGTCTGTTATGTTGGTTAGAAGAACCAGACTCGATACAATAGTAAGGTGTAAGTTCATTTTAGAGTTACTACAGACACAAATCAATAATAAAAAAATATATAATTATAAACAATGTAAAAATAAAAAAGTACATAACATATCAATTAACAAATTTTTGTAATGTAGGTAAGGCACAAATGTTGATATCAGTGCTGTAACTATTCGTACCAAAGGGCGTCTGGATGATTAAAAACCACTGTAAAAGAGAGTAATTAATGGAAGAGAAAAAATAAATAATAAAATTGAGAATAGTTAGAGACATCCACAACTTTGTACCGGCTAAGAGTTACCAGGGAAGCCGCATGCGCAGAAGCTAAAGCCAAACTTTTTTATCTTCGACGTGGTCCTTGATTTTATAATATGCTTTTTGAATAAGGATACGTTTAATGTAGTTTTTAAACTTTCCATCGGTCAGTTCTATAACTGACTTAGGCAACTTGTTATAAAAGCGTATACTGTTTATAAGAAAAGACTTGCTAGTTTTCGTTAATCTGAAATTGGGTATTACTATTTCGTGTTTACTGCGAGTATTTAAATTATGAAAATCGCTTCTAGTTTTGAAAAGCCCTCGGTTTTTGCGGACATACAAAATACACTCTAAGATATAAAGTGAAGGCAGAGTCAGGATATCAATCTCTTTAAATTTTTCTCTGAGAGACTCGCGAGGGCCCATCTTATAGATCGCGCGGACTGCCCTCTTCTGTAAAATGAAAATTGAATCATGAAAATTGAATCGTTGTCCATCACTAGTAGTTCTTTTGTGTCGTGGGTCCATTTACAAACATTAAAACAGTCATACTGGGAACAACTATCTGTACGCCATACAAATATTTGTTCCGTGCGGAAATCAAACCCGTAACACGCCGCACAGCAGTTAATCGCTCAGCTAGTCGCTCAGTTAATCTTAAAAATTGATAACCGCGCTGAGAAATAAAGTACTAAGTTGGTGAAGTCACCAACTTAGTACTTTATTTCTCAGCGCGGTTGGTGAAGTTGGTGAAGTCACCAACTTAGTACTTTATTTCTCAGCGCGGTTATCAATTTTATTGTGAATGTCTCCTGTACCTTCGAAATAGTTTGTGTTGTACTTAAGTAATGTTTTGTGTATATCCTTTATTGAATATTCTAAAATAAAAATATTAACAAATCACTTATGTAAACTCCGATGTTATGTAGCTATCAAACCCTTTATATTGTACAAAGAAACATCTTCACTTACAAAATACTCAACACTGAAGAGAAACTGAAATGAAGAAAATTACCTTCATAAAGTGCGATGCTTAGATGCTGCAAATACTTCCCGGGATATTGTGCTAAAGCTTCCAAATAGCGAACTCATCATTTTTCTAGCCTTCCAAACAATATCTTACGGCGTTTCCTTGTATTAAGATCTTGTAAATTTTCTCGCTATCGATCGTAACTGTTTCAGGAAAAAATGAAATTCTTCAGAGAGGGAAAATTCAAATTTGAGAATACTTGCGTTTTTTTTCTTCAGGGGTGCCACACAGACGCTCTTTGGGTCGGCACATCCAAATCCGCAGTGTTTCATCATTAGCCTACTTATAATGTTCCCACTGCAGGGACTCAGGCGTCCTCTCAGGAGATGGATGGGCTATAATCCACCACGCGAGCCCAGTGCCCAGTGGTAGATGTCACATGTCTTCGAATTTTTTGGTTCTAAGACTTACCAGTTTCCTTACAATGTTTTCCTTCACCGTTTTGAAAGCACCGCAATGTTTGTGAATAGCAAAAACCCGATGCACCTATTTGCTGAACGCATTTGCAAACCCAACTTGGAGTCGCAGAACATCGGCCGGCTTCCCTTGAATATCCTCCCCGGAATAGCCCCTCCCGCTCTTGGGCAGAGTGAAAGGAGTGTCAAACTTCTACTGACTAAAAACCACCCATGTTCCTTTTATGTCGAGGCCGCGGTATCTCTTACAACATCCCGCAGCCCCGATGGGCGTCGGCCCTTGCCGAGGCGCGCGTGAAACGCGAACGCGCCGTCGACACGGTCTGTCGTCCGGCGGTGGCGTCCAATTCCTCCTAGCCCCAGATCATGGCTTGCCTTAGGGCCGGACGCGAGAGGTCGCCGCCGCTGATCGCCGCTACAAGAACAGATATCCACGGTGTGCTCCACCGTGTTCTCCGGCCGATCCTCACAATGGTGATATCCGGGCGTTTCCTCCCGCCTGATTCGGTGCATGTACCTTTCGAAACAACCGTGTCTGGTGAGAACCTGCGTCAGACGGAAAACTAAGCCTTTTTTGCAAAACAATGAATATTATCCGAACAACATCTAATTTCTTTGACTTAGTATTTTTAGGTACAATGTTGACCTATTAACAAATCATTTCTAAATTAGTTCTTCCTTAAACTTCGGGTATTTTTTAAAACGTTGCCTTTTTTTTTTTTTTTTGGTGGGTGTAAAATCATCGAATAACCCCTCCCGCTCTTGGGCAGAGCGAAAGGGAGTGTCAGACTTCTACTGACTAAAAACCACCCATGTTCCTTCTTCGCCCTCTATGTCGAGGCCGCGATAACCGGTGGACTACCCGCGGCCCCGACAGGCGTCGGCCCTTTCGGGCCCCTCCCATGTTGCTGACATCTCTTTGAGGCGCGCGTGGAACACGAACGCGCCGTCGACACGGCCTGTTTTCGTCGTGAGACGGACGGACGGCGAGTTAGCCTACACTAGGAAAGTGTCCTGTTTCGTGAGTTCATTGACAAACATTTAAGCCATACTTACATATATTTATTCCGTACCGGGAAACAAACCTACAATCGGGCTACTGCACCAACTATGTCGTCAGATTACTTGCACACCAATTGAATTGCACAGCATAGTATTTTATGAAATTCCTTTTTAAATCTTAATAATTACTATATTGTGAGCCTTTTAGAACAACATCATACATCTCTTTGACTGTAAATACAATACAATTGACACCCGGAGCTTTATTACAGCAATCCGTATAATTTACACTTCAGGTCAAAAAGTTATCTTTGACGAACAGTTTTGAATAAGCTCGATTGGTAGGAAACTTGTCCGGAAAGTGATCAGTTATTGAATTATTTAGCAGTTCAATAGAACTTGCTGGAAAAAGTTGTGAGACAGAATTATGCACGTGTCTTTAAGCTTTGATACTGTTGAAGATATTTTTTAACTATTCATGGATGTTAGTTTAGAATGTGGCTTAAAACATTTTTATTTGGTTTACTAGCTTTTGCCCTTGACGTTCGGCCGCGTGATTTTTCAATGGCTCCCCTTTCTCCTCGCAAACCTCACTGTTTTTGACTTATTATAAAAATATTATTTTCTTATTTGAATAAAGTTTTGTTAACTATACCAAGGGTTTGCAAATAAAACTATAGCTCTTTTTTTGTGGGGTGGGAAATCATCAAATAATCCCTCCCGCTCTTGGGCACAGCGAAAGGTAGTGACAGACTTCTCTGATCAAAAACAGTTGTAGCCACACATTTTTATTTAAAGCTGTTTTTTTATAAGAATATGATATGTCACGAAAGTATGAATATTTTTTTAAGTTACAAAGAAAAATGTGATCCCTAAGAGCTTTCTGTACTATAAAATATGAAAATTCTGAAAAAACACAACCAACTTTTCTTTTTAAAACTATGATAATATGAAACATTTGAAAAACATGAGTTACAGACAACATGAGACAACATGAGTTATGAGTGCTATGGGCGATGAAGCTACGGTTCAGTTTTGACGACTTTCCAGAATATTAAAATTTTCAACCTTGGTAAGAAAAGGACACGTTTGGCTTTTAAGTAATCATTTCCTACCTTAACATGCATAAAAACAGCTTTGAAGTCGCTTCCATTTTTATCCGGAATTCCCGGATTTCAGTCTACCTTTCATCACTTTCTCCACGACGACGTGGTTCCTGTTATACCCACACAGAAATTACATACAAATGAATAAATACCATTCGACTATGTAAGTAAAACCTAATTTTAAAATAACGATGGACGAAATCCCCAAAATTGAAACGCCGAATGGTTGTTTGATCGAAAGTTTAAAATCCCGAAAGTTTATTTGCCCGTAAGTTTAAAATCCCGAAGTTATGTTTATTTATCCACAGTTATTACACCTAAGTTTGATACACCGTCATTTGAAATACCAGATACCAAACAGACACCCTAACTCGACGACCCTAACATGACAGTCGACGTCAGGGGCACCCCGAGGTTCGATTAGTTAGGTTCCTTTAAGCCCTGCAGACAGAAATAGGAGCCCCGTCGACCTGCTGACGAAAACGCTTCCGGGCATTTGAACATCTGTATTTTGTGTTTCGATATAACGACTATCGCATTTCAAATTTTCGGTATTTTGAATTTCAGTGTTTTGGACGTCGGTATTTCAATCATAGGTATTATGAACTTTCGGGATTTTTACTTACCCAAGTTTTCTATGTGGGTATTTAGAATGATGTACGTACAGAGTACGTAATAACTATCTCTGCGTCTGTACCATTCTGTATATTTATTCATTTTTGACAGAACAATCAAACTACCAAGAAACCAATTAAACCCAACACCTTTACTATAATAATCTGTCACAAAAACTCACACCAACATTACGATTCCCAGCAAAAATAGCCGTCACAAAATAGCCATTACAATAAATAAAACAGACTGTACACATTTATTTGTCCCGAAGCTCAGGCCTGCGCCTAGGGTCATCGCTGGGACGTTATTTTATATAAGTTATTGACAAGTTTATTGAATTCTGACCCAGCGTGTGGCCTTTGAGTCCCAAATTGTGGCCAGCATCAGCTAGGCTCGTAAACTGTATAACTTAATGGTAGATGTCGATCAAATGCGGCTTTTGCGATTCTGAATATTATTTTCGTTTGATATTCGAAGAGTGGAAGCCTAACGGTTTGATTTGAAATGTGATTGGATGGTATTTCTATGAGCTATTCATGTGTTAGGTCTTTGTGGTTTCGTGCAAGGAGTTTGATTAGCTCTATGGTCTTGAAATGGTTGGTATCAGTGATAAAACCGCAGGGCTATTGCGTATCTTTTAAATGACAGTGGCTATCATATTGTCCATGGATTAACTGTCAAATTGGTTATGGTTTAGTACAAAATGGAACCATTTGACAGTTAATCAAAGCACACAGAGCCAAAGTGATAATCAATAAATCTGCTGAGCAAGCAGTGATAGCTAAGTCGAATGTCGAGTGTCACCAAAGACCACTGATTTTTCGGAGTCATGTGCGTTTTGTATTTTGGCGTTAACGAAGGAAAACATCCTGAGTAAATTGAACCAGCATGACTTAGAGATATTTTTCGACGATATGTAAACTCATGCTCGTTGCTTTTTTATTTTAGACAAGCCCGCCACACTATTCCCAAACCACTGTAACTCTTGAAAGCCAGAATCAACAGTAGCGACCACAATAAAAGCGCAGAGACAATGAAGCCCGATGAAGTCACATACAACAGTCGTATACAACAGGGATAAGCCCAGTTGCCTAGCACCATGGATATTATTGTCATTAAGCTCTAGGCTTAATAATAAATACCACTCGGGTCGATCTTTGCTTGCCTAGGTTGGTCTGTGGATGGGTGACCGCCCATTACATACCGAGTTTCCTCCGTGCCTCGGAAAGCAAGTTAAGCTGTTGGTCCCGGCTGCCATATATAGATTCGTTACAGTTAGTCATTGACCTGAAAGTCTGACAACCAGTCTTACCAAAGGATACTCGTATTACCGCGTATTAACTGGGTTGTGGAGGTCAGATTGAGATAGGCATTCGCTCAATGTAAAATACGGTACTTCGAAACGCTATTCTGCGTAAATGATTTAACACAATAATACCATCTTTTTGGATTGGTGTTTATTTTGACGCCAAGCCAAAAAGAAGGTATTATTCTGTTGGCTAAATATTTTCGAAGTAACGTTACATAGAACAAACAAACGTTGGTGAAACAAAAGTCGATGTAATCGGTGTAAACAAACAACGAACAAAAATAGCTTAGGTTAAACATAACGTCGCAGTGTGGAGGTTTCGATGTATAGTTTTTGGTGAATTTTCGCAGAATACCTAGTGTTTAGGTGTGTTTAAGTGGACTGATGACCTGGTGAAGGTTGCGGGGACCCGCTGGATGCGAGATGCACGGAACCGGTCAATGTGGCAACACCTGGGGGGGGGGCCTATGTCCAGCAGTGGACGTCTTTTGGCTAAAATAATGATGATGATGATGACTTAGTGTTTCGAAGTAACGTAGGGAGTCCGTAAAATACTGGTAATCAGCTGCATCCGGTAGAATGGAAACCGATCCCAAATAAGTTGGGAAAAGGCTAGGCAGACGCTCCATTGGCCTCTACAACTCTGACACTAACCATACTGTGGCGCCAGCGACATCTATCGCAACACATGCGAACTAATGGCAAATCCTGCATCGCGCTATGAAAGTTATCCGCGACATTAGGCTATAAAAGGTGTACAAGTACCCTTAACGCAAACAAAAGCCACTTGTTCTCCCCACCACTGCGATATTTTTTTGGTTCTAGACCATACCTGGGAACCCCCTAGTTAAGGAGATATTGGGGGTCAAAGTTCCAAATTTTGCACAGCTGTTTTTGTAAATACTAGTTTTTCAGGTTATAACTTTACTTAAATTAGCTCCATGACCCGTTTACTATTCAAAGCATCCACTAGCACAATGTTTTAAGAGTGCTACGAGTACATTGAGTTTTACCGTAACATGTGATTTTTGACCCAAAAAAAAAAGTCGATTCCCAGCAAGGAAAACTTAGTTTGATACACAGAATGCTTGGTTGACGTATGTGTGAAGGGTTGATTTACCCTGTACAGAAAATCCCGACTTACATATTATGTCGGGCAGTTAGTCCACCACACACAACACCCACGGTCGGAGGATTCTCTTCTTCTTTTCTATGAGGGATGAGGCACTTTACCTGTTCCTCTTACCCCCAAAATACGAAAAAGAAAGAAGAATAAAGAAACCGCCCACCGGAATGTGTTTCTTTTTCACATGTGATGTTTATAAAAACATCACAAATCCTGAATACTACAGGAAGAGATAAAACCCATTTCTTTGGCGGTTGTTAATCATCAAATAAGGGAGTGTCAGACTTCTACTGACTAAAAACCAAACATGTTCCTTCTTAGCCCTTGATGTCGAGGCCACGGTATCTCTTACAACATCCCGAAGCCCCGACGGGAGAGATAAAACGCTTGTATCTGAAACCAGCGGAACGTCAAAGTATTCCTGTAATAAGATTAGCCTAAGCCTCCCCTAGCTCCGTTACAGCATCCTGTCACCTTCTTTCCACATTTAAAATATCCCAGTTGTTTTTTTTATTAATATGCCTGGTTCATTCAAATTATACACTATCTTTAGCCGGATATGCATGCGCGTATATCGGTTAAACAACAAAAATAACGATTTTCCATACAAACTTTCATCCCCTATTTAAATTCTTTTGGGGTTCAATTTCGACAAATCCTTTGATATTTCCAGTGTATATTATAAAGAGGACCTCTGTGCGAAATTTTAACTTTTCAATTCCAAGGATTTGGGCTGGACGTTGATGAGTCAGTCAGTCAGGACTTTTCTTTTTAATAATCACATATTTTTATTTTTATTTTTAGGAGAGGGATCGGCTATAATTCACAAGTGTGGATTGGTAGATGTCCAAGACAAGTCAGTTTTCTCACGGTGTTTTCATTCACCGTTTTGAGATCAGTGGTGACGAAATAAATTATACAAAGTAATGCGCCTGCCTGGGTTCAAACCCACGACTGTTCTGTTTGTAAGTCGAGGCCGCCACCACCGTGGAGACCTATTCCGACCACCAGTATATCCGGTTTGAGGTCTCTGCCCAGTCCCCAAGTGCGCCGGTCCCACAGACCCCGAGTGGTCCGCGTTGGGCGCTGAGGCAGCTGGACAGGGAGCTCCTCCTGGAAGCCTCGATCGTGCGGGCCTGGGTGCAATCACCGGTCAGGCCCGCCGACGTAAACACCGAGGCGGGTTGGTTCCAGGAGGCCATGTCCGAGATACGCGACATGGCAATGCCCCGAGTCCGGCCAGGAAGCGCCCGGCGTCAGGTGTACTGGTGGTCGCGAGAGCTGTCGTACCTGCGTAAACAGTGTATGGCGGCGCGGCACCTGTACACCAGGCATCGCAGGCGCCGCATTCGGTCTCCGAATGCGGAAGCCATTGAGGCGGAGCTGTATGAGGGGTACAGGGCGGCGAAGGCCACCCTCCGCGAGGCTTGTAAGCGGGCCAAGAACGAGGCCCGCGAGGAGATGCTGGAGACTCTGAACAGAGATCCGTGGGGGCGCCCTTACAAGATGGTGCGGAATCAACTCCGCACCCGGGCCCCCCCCCGTTGACGCAGAGTCTCCGGCCTGAGCTCGTGGAGGACGTGGTGAGCGCTCTGTTCCCTTCGCGAGGGGAGCATCCTCCCCCGCCAATGGCTCTGCCATCCGCGATGCCGGAAGCGGACCATTCAGGAACCGATGACGACATTCCGGAGGTAACTGGGGTAGACCTGAGAGCGGCGGTACGGAGGCTGAATGCCAAAAATACCGCCCCGGGACCCGATGGCTTGCCTGGCAAAGCCTGGGTCCTGGCCTCAGAGGCTCTTGGGCCCCGACTAGAGGGGTTCTTAAGCGCATGCATGGAAAGAGGCCAGTTCCCGCTTCGTTGGAAGACGGGGAAGCTGGTCCTCATCCAGAAGCCGGGGCGCCCTGCGGACTCGCCGTCCGCATACCGGCCCATTGTGCTGCTCGACGAGGTGGGCAAGCTCTTTGAAAGAGTAATTGCAAACCGCCTCGCCGAGCACCTGGAGGGAATGGGTCCGGATCTTGCGAAACACTAGTTTGGTTTCCGCAAGAGGCGCTCGACGGTGGACGCCATCATGCGCGTGAGAGCCCTCACGACGGGGGCTGCGGTCTCTCGGGGCTGTGTGGTCTTGGCGGTGTCTCTCGACATCGCCAACGCCTTCAACACTATGCCCTGGAGCTGCATTAGGGAGGCACTCCGGTATCACCGGGTGCCGACATACCTTCTTCGTGTGGTCGGGGACTATTTGACAGACAGGGCTGTCATCTACCCTGGTCAAGACGGACAGTGGAACCGGCGAGAGATGTCGTGCGGTGTTCCACAGGGATCGGTTCTGGGGCCGCCGTTGTGGAACATCGGTTACGACTGGGTGCTGCGCGCCGACCTCCCTAGCGGCGTCAGCGTAGTCTGCTACGCGGACGATACGCTGGTGCTAGCTCAGGGTGGGTCGTACGAGGCGGCGGCCGACAATTTGACACTCGTCCTCGACAGCCGGTGGAACTTCGTGGAGCATTTCCGACGTTTGGCTCCCAGACTGGAGCGGGCCGGGGCTGCCTTTAGGTGGCTCTTGACCAATCTGGGGGGGCCAAACGCCTCCTGCCGGAGGCTCTACGCAGGGATCGTGCGGTCCATGGCCCTTTACGCGGCCCCGGTGTGGGCGCCTGCTTTGAGGAAGCGGGCCGCCCACTACCTGAACGTGCCCCAAAAGGTCATGGCCGTAGGGATGGTACGGGGGTACCGCACGATCTCCCGCGAAGCGGCTAACCTCCTTGCCGGATTGCCGCCGTGGGATCTGGAGGCGATAGTCCTCGCGCGCCTGCATCAATGGCGCGCGGAGGCGCTGCGCCGAGGGGTCACTCCGGTGCGATCTCATGGCGACATGGAGACAGCGACTGTCGCAACCCCGTGCAGGGCACGCCACGATAGTGGCGGTAAGTCCCCTCTTTGAGGAGTGGCTAGAGAGGCGCCACGGCGCCCTCACCTTCCGTCTGACGCAGGTCCTCACCGGACACGGTTGTTTTGGGAGGTACCTGCACCGAATCAGGCGGGAGGAAACGCTATTGTGAGGATCGGCCGGAGGACACGGTGGAGCACACAGTGGAGGTGTGCCCCGCTTGGGCGGAGCCCCGCCGTGTTCTCGTAGCGGCGATCGGCGGCGGCTACCTCTCGCGCCCGGCCCTGGTGCAAGCCATGGTCCGGGGCGAGGAGGAATGGGACGCCGTCGCCTCCTTCTGCGAAGCAGTGATGCTAGCGAAGGAGGTGGCGGAACGCGAGAGGGAGAGAACCTCTCGTCCCAGCCGCCGCGGGAGGCGCTCCGGGCGTCGGGGGTCCCGCGATGACCTCCGGCCACCGTAGACGCGGGCCTGTGGACGGTGAGTGATGGGCTAACTCGCCGTCCGTCCGTCTCACGACGAAAACAGGCCGTGTCGACGGCGCGTTCGTGTTCCACGCGCGCCTCAAAGAGATGTCAGCAACATGGGAGGGGCCCGAAAGGGCCGACGCCTGTCGGGGCAGCGGGTACTCCTCTGGTTATCTGGTTATCGACATAGAGGGCGAAGAAGGAACATAGGTGGTTTTTAGTCAGTAGAAGTCTGTCACTCCCTTTCGCTCTGCCCAAGAGCGGGCAGAGTTCGATGATTTTACAACCACCAAAAAAAAAAAAAAAGGCCGCCACCACCGTGTATCCGCCAAAACCTTTCATTTCGAAATGGCATAATATTTTTTTATCATAATACTATTCGAAATAAAATGTTAACGTGGCAATAAAGTTTACTAAATAGGCTCTAAGGAGCTGGCCAGCCTTTAGACCTACAATGTTATTACCAGCAGTAATTTGAAAGGGTTTGCCTAATGTAGGTAAGGGTAGATTGTTATTTTTAGGAGTAGGTCTTGGCTCCTTCGGTTACCTACTATGCCTGGACATTTTAATGTTGCCTTGGGGTTATCTTTCAGATTAATTGATAGTTTAAGTAAACTGGTAGATAGACCTACATCTGTGTAAATACTACAGCATCTTTTACGTATAACGGTCTAAGAACCAGTGAAGATCGACCTTCACAGCTCTGATAACCAGATGAGACGTATTTCTTATCAAATATAATGTATAAACAAATGAATGTCAATGTGTATCTATACAGTGCTTCGAAAACTCGTGTGCCGTCACATCGTACTAACTGCATTTTTGACCACGTAATGATGTCAATTTTGGTTAATTTGATAAAACAAAAAACACATATCCAATATTTTTCGATAATCTAACTGACGGATTAAACAGAATCATATTTTTGTTTAGTCAGGAACCATCCCAAGCTTTTGACAGTCGCGTTACAGCCAGTCCGTGATCCAAAAGTCTGCCAATCAATCTTACCCAGAGGTAAATACTCCTATTCAGTTGCATCAGATTTGAGAGATTGGCAGCCATCCCCGGGAATAGATTGCGATGATGATCATCATTTGCCTAGCTTTTCTCCAACTATGATGACGTCAGTTTCCAGTTTTCATCTTAACTTTGTGTTAAGATGAATACTTGGAAAGACGGCCTATCTGAACTCCACAATACAATTAGTAGTGCGTAATACGACACCTCTTGGTAGACCTTCTGTAAACATGGACATTTATCTATTTATCTACGGGCCTAAAGAATATTGTCGATTTTCAACAGAATTTCAGTACCTTGTTCAATGTTGTAGATTTGTAGATAGACCTGATTTAAAAAAATGTTAAAACAAATTTTATATCAATTTCTATCAGAGTGATCACTACCAGATTGGCAGTTGGTCCAGGTACTCGCACTGTCGAAAAAACAAGAAAGTAGCTCAAAACTGAACTGTTATGAAAAACATAGCTTTAAGAGGAATCCAGGGATTTGACAAAACACACCACTAAACTAAATCAAAGTCAACTTACGCCACATCATTGAAGAAAAAAACTAGACAGTACGAGTCGGACTAGCACATGAAGGGTTACGTACCAAAACGAAAAATTACGTTTGTTGTATGGGAGTCCCCCTTAAATATTTATTTTATTATATTTTTTGTATTAGCGGCAACAGAAATACTTAATTTGTGATAATTTCAACTGTGTAGCTATCGGGGTTCTTGAGATAGGTACCGTACAGCCTGGTGACAGACAGACGGACGGACCGACGCATGGATGCTGAAGTCTTAGTACTATTACTAAGACTTCGCTGTCCATCTGTCACCCTATGGTCCCGTTTTTACCCTTTGGGAACGGAACCCTGAAATTAAACCTACCTTCAAAGCCAGTCCTCCGTTCCCCCAGCTGTCAAGACAAACAGAAAGTGTTCGACTTCAAAACAAATTGTTTGTCGCGATTAAACCCTCACGCTGGGTCGCGATTCGACAGCGCGTGATAATCAACGCGGGGGGTGATAAACGAGTGAGATTGCTGCTACTATTGGTTTGTGCAGGGATTGAGATTTTGAGGGGGTAATACGGTTTAAACCGTCATTGTTCTAAGAGTCTGGAGACAAGAAAGAAATAAGTACCAAATCATTGAATTATGGCATCCGCGGTTTTTTCTACCCTAGTCTGTCCTACACTTTGCATTTCTTGCAAATTTATACGCATAAAAACTACCTACACTAAATAATGTGTAGACATTATTTGTATTGTAAGAGAGCAGCGGTGGCCCAGTAGTAACGAACAGTAGGTCGTGGGTTCGAATCCGGATAGGCGCATTACTTTGTGTTATTTATTTCATGTGAAGGAAAACATCGTGAGGAAACCGGCATGTCTTAGAATCAAAAAATTCGAAGACATGTGACATCTACCAAACCGCGTGCTAAATTATACATATATAGCCCATCCCTCTCCTAGAGAGGAGGCCTGAGTCTCTGCAGTGGGAACATTATAGGCTGATGATGATGATGATTATTTGTATGCCTTGCCAGGCAGCACATAATGATACTATGTGCTGCACATTTTTTTTGATAACACCGTGTACTCTTGTATCATAAATGTGTCACAAATATAGTTTTTTTACATTTGTATTTTTTTTAATCAGGAATATAAAAAAGTTACATAGTAATTTTTTGAAGTAAGTACTTGCTGAAGTATACTTTGACATTCTCCTGGTTTCCTGCCTGTTGAGTCAACACGTCCCTAATTTCAGTATTATAATACTTGCGTCTGTGTCAACTATGAAATCATTTTCCGCGTCAGGATGTCCCAAAATATACTCCTATTGCACAGACGTTCCTTTAATTCCCGAAATGCAACGTCGCAGTTCTGGTCCCGTCCCAATAGAATTGTTGCATTTCCTCAATGAGTTTGTGTAAAAAACAAACATTTTAGACACGAACGTAATCTTAAAAGTATGGTGTCTTGTGTGCGTTAGGAATTCAGAGATTGTGATGCAAGTAAATTTCAGTGACTTTTCTTTCCCAAATCAGGAGACGGTGCTCAAAGATGTAAAGTCTCACCAGTATTGGTCTTTTGTTTTTTTTTTTTGGAGGGTAAGGAATCATCAAATAACCCCTTTTGCTCTGGGCGGATCGGAAGGGAGTGTCAGACTTCTACTGGCTAAAACCCGCCCATGTTCCGTCTTAGCCCTTTGTTTTCTGGGGCCGCGGTATCTCTTTAATCCGCCCTTGCAGACCATTGTGCTGACATCTCTTTTCGGGGTCCGTGGAACACGAACACGCCGACACGGCATGACGTCATAAGATGGACGGACGGCGAGCTAGCCCATTACTCACCGTCTACAGGCCCGCCCCTATGTGGCCCCCAACGTCCAGAGCGTCTTCCGGGGCGGCAAGGACATCTATACAGGGTGTAAATTAACCCTTTACACATACGTCAACCAAGCATTCTGTACATCAAACTAAGTACCCCTACGCGAAAATTCTTGCTGGGAAACGACTTTTTTTTTGGGGTCAAAAATCACATTTTACGGTAAAACTTAATGTAGCACTCTTAAAACATTGTGCTAGTGGATGCTTTGAATAGTTAACGGGTCATGGAGATAATTTAAGTAAAGTTATAACCTGAAAAACCAGTATTTACAATGACAGCTGTTAAAATTTGGAACTTTGACCCTCAATATCTCCGTAACTAGGGGGTTCCCAGGTATGATCTAGAACCAAAAAATGATGGACGTGGTGGGGAGAACAAGTGCCCTTCGTTTGCGTTAAGGATACTTTTACAACCTTTAAAGGTCTGGCTTTACCTTGCAAAAAAATCGATGGCAGACATGAATGTTTTCCTATCTTACAGCTCGGACAAGCTCATTTGGTCGGTTAAAACTTTGTGAACCGAATCATATAATCTTTCATTTTGTAACTCGGCGGTTCTATGAAACTGTAAAAACTGTTTAAAAATCATAGTTTCATGTCTGTCATAGCCAAGAGAAAGAATCTCTATTTGTGACATCTATTTTAGTTGTAGATCACGCAAAGTCTTGTCATCAAATCAGGACATCGTGACAAATAGGCCAGGAGGAAAAAAAACTAAAACACTGAACTGATTTTGATAAAATTTCTTTGTGAGCGATCGGAAAACATATCCTACCTTTCATATAAAACATAACATACCTTTCATATAAAAAAATATTTGTTCAAATCTGTTCATAAATGACAGAGTTAAACTTCCTTTTTTGAAGTCGGTTAATAAAACACAATAGCGACCATCCATGCAACCTCAGTATTTCATTTCTCAAACTCACTTCTTTATCATCGAGAACCAACAGTACCACAATCCCATAACGCGTACCGAAGCGTTCTCTCAGCGGGAGCGTTCAGCATTCAATTGTTTGTGATCTCCATGATACAAGCATACGCCACACAAGCATGTTACCTTTGAGTTGCCTCACGATTTAATGTAATCACTTCGAGTTCTTCATCGTAGAAACTTGGGAAAGAGTCAAATAAGGGAATTGATTTTGCGATGTCAATTTGTTCCTATTTCTGGAACCTCGTCTTTTGTGTAGAATGAATGATGATGGAATGGTTTAAGACGTTGTTGAACATTTGAAAATCAGCGATGTAATTCAGACTGAGGGCCTAAGTTGGCTGAACCAAAGTAGAAAGTACAGATAACAAATCAAATCTAAAAAAATCAAACCAAAAAATACAATCAAATCAAATCAAACCTTTAGTGTGGGACGCAACTTGCGTCGATACTCTTGCGCCATCGCATCTTCCAAGCTCTTCGTGTTGTGCTGGTGCTGCCGCTGCGGCTGCGGAGAACCTCAAGCGGCGTAAATATAGTAACCTTTGTGGAAACTAAATCTTCGAGCCATTTGGGGTTGAAACTCTAGGGCCGTGGGGTCCTAGTGCCCACAGTCTTTTTAAGGATATTTCCAAACGCCTTGTTGACGCTTCCTCTGACCCAAAGGCTGGCTTTTTCTTTGGCAAGAGGCTAAGTGTTGCCATACAACGCGGCAACGCTGCCAGTCTCTTGGGCATTTACCTGCTGACAGCGTTGAGGAGGAGTTTTTCGATGCCCTTTTATAGTTAGTTTGTTTTTAGGTTAGTTTAGTTTATATATATAGTATAGTCTTACTTATATCTCAATAAAAGAAACTCCTTTGCAATCAAGAAAAAAAAAAGGATGGAAACGTAAAATAAATAATCAAAATCAAATCTCAAATCAAACCTCAAATAAAAAAAAACAAAATCAAATCTTTATTCTTGGAGAATAAAATGTGTAAAAGTACCCCCTTAACGCAAACGCAGGGAACATGTTCTCCCCACCACTGCGACATTTTTTTTGTCGTAGACCATACCTGGAAACCCCCCAGTTACAGAGATATTGGAGGTTAGAGTTCCAAATTATTCACAGCTGTTTTTTTGTAAATACTAGTTTTTCAGATTATAACTTTACTAACCTCCATGACCCGTTTACTATTCAAAGCATCCACTAGCACAATGTTTTAAGAGTACCACATTGAGTTTTACCGTAAAATGTGATTTTTGACCCAAAAAAATGTCGATTCCCAGCAAGGGGAACTTAGTTTGATGCACAGAATCCTTGGTTGACGTATGTGTGAAGGGTTGATTTATACCAATATATAATGTGGTGTATTTTTTGAAGCACACTTAATATCGGGTTGTGAGCCCTTTTCACGTTACAACAACTGATGGACGCTACTATGGGTGCTAAATTCAATTTATATTCACGTCAAGAGGAAGATAGTAGCCGTATTGATGGCTAATATACTCCGCTTAACACTTTTTTAACACATTAATTGCAAACACAACACGAGACAGCGTTGACTGCCTGTTAAGCTATGGCCATTTACGCGACTTCGCGGGATATTGCCTTACAATTTAGTACAAAACATAAAACAGTGGCCGAAAAGGAATTACCGAATTTGTTTTTGGTCATCTAGGTAAGTTCTTCATTTTAACTTGGCAATGATTGTGTCAAATGAAATCAAACCGATTGCTAAAGCAATGGTTATTAAAATAAAACCAAGGGTTACTCTACTCAGCCGCCGCGCGCCGCGGGAGACGCTCCGGGCGTAGCCACGTGATGGCTTCCGGCCACCGTAGACGTGGGCCTGTGGACGGTGTGTAATGGGCTAGCTCGCCGTCCGTCCGTCTTATAACGACGACAGGCCGAGTCGACGGCGCGTTCATGTTCAACGTGTGCCTTAAAGAGATGTCAGCAACATCCGACCGTCGGGTCTGCGGGATGTTGTAAGAGATACTGCGGCCTCAACATAAAGGGCTAAGAAAGAAGATGGGTGGTTTTTAGTCAGTAGAAGTCTGACACTCCCTCTCGCTCTGCCCAAGAGCGGGACCTCGTTATTTGATGATGTACAACCCGCCAAAAAAAAAAGGTTTTACTCTAGAAAAATGCTCAAACAACTGCAAAGTTCTTTGCTTCGCAGTTACACATACCTACTTAAATCCATTGAAACAATTCGCGATACAGAAACAGTTTGCTAGTCTTTGAGCTTTGAGCACAACCTACTCGGTTTAACGTAATGACTGCGAACCGAGGCAGATATGAGATGTTATTTATATTGGTTTTAGCGTAGAGTATGATGCCCTAGATATATGTCACTCACCTTACCTATGGGCGGGCACCTTGGAGGTTCGTTAGACAAGACAGGTGCGTAGTACTAGCAACCAGATTTATGAGCGTGAACGAGGCAAATGGATGTTGTGTGTTTTCTGCCTACACCTATGGGGAAAAACATAACCTAAAACTTTCCTTCATCATCATCATCATCAGCCATAAGACGTCCACTGTTGGACAAAGGCCTCCCCCATAGAACGCCATAACGAACGGCAACCTACCGTTTGCATCCACGACTCTCACGATGTCATCGGTCCACCTGGTGGGAGGCTTACCAACGCTACGTCTTCCGGTTCGTGTTCGCCACTCGAAATCCTTTCTTCCCCATCAATTGTCGGCAAACTTTCCTTGCATTCGGTTAAAAAGACGTGAGTTTATATGTGATCAATCATATTATAGACAATTATTATTATTATTTAAGATAATATTGTGTAGGTATGTTATTATACAGGGTGTAAATCAACCCTTCACACATACGTCAACCAAGCATTTTGTACATCAAACTACCCCTACGCATTTTTTTTTGCTGGGAAACGATTGTTCCGTGCGGGAATCGAACCCGCGACACGCAGCGCAGCAGTCCATTAAATTATTACCAACAAACTACTACTTTTTAACAGACTTTGCTACTTACTATGACACTTTACTTTACTTCCTGTCCTCAGTCATGTTAATATTGGTTTTGCTATACTTATTAATCTACAATCATAATAACAGAAACGTAATATAAAATAAGTTAAAAAAAAACGTTTTGTCTGCCAAAAAACTCAAATTAAAGTAAGAAAACAAGAAAAGATTCTTTTTCGATTTAAAACCGGCCAAATGAAGGAAGGAGACATCGTCAGTCGTCACACAATGCGGGTAGATGAATGGTCCCCAAATATTTTGATATTTGTGCCATTAAATACTCTTATATTCAACCTGGACGTGATCCGTGTCGGAGTGGAAGCTGAGAAGTATTACAATATATGTAATTTGAAATGATTTCGAAATAACTGATGTAATGAAACCTATGCACTGTTCTCGCCAGTGCGATCATTTATTTTCATTGAACTATTTATCTTGAACCTGTTATTTGTTTTTATACGTTAATACTGAGAGTATCGTGGGAGCTACGCCTGCCAACAAACTGCTCTGTAGTTTGACAGAAATAAATTGTAATGAATTTGACTTAAGTTCCAAATACACACATTTAAATTTTTTTTTTTTCATTGGTTCTCAGTTTAAATCCCAT
This sequence comes from Diarsia rubi, assembly GCA_932274075.1. Classification (NCBI taxonomy): domain Eukaryota; kingdom Metazoa; phylum Arthropoda; class Insecta; order Lepidoptera; family Noctuidae; genus Diarsia; species Diarsia rubi. The sequence goes on from OW026433.1 coordinate 2,642,942, forward strand.
TTTTTAGATATTAACTATGGGTCCCATTTACAATGACAAAAAAGACAGCGATATTGAGAGAATACAAAATGTACGTTCATTCTTTTGAAAACAATTCTATAACAAGATTGAAATGTAATATTTTAACTGTAAAAGGTACTAGCTTCTTATCATTTCTATTTTTAGTGTAGGAAATCATTGACTCTTCCCACTCTGGGCAGAGCGGTAGGGAGTGAGACTTGTACTCTTCTTCTTAGCCCTTTGTGTGCGAGGCTGCGGTATCTCTTTCGAACAACCCACAGCCAGTTATTAGATACCCTAGGTTGCCTCAGAAAACGCTCTTCGATTTGAAACCTATTTTGCAGTATTCTAAGTAGTAATTTTCTTTATCCACAATACTCTGTAACCTCATTTATTTATTTATTTATTTATTTATTTATTTATTTATTTATTTATTTATTTATTTATTTATTTATTTATTTATTTATTTATTTATTTATTTATTTATTTATTTATTTATTTATTTATTTATTTATTTAAGCAGGTACTTGCTACACTTACAGTTTGCACCAACGCGTGCAGCAAGTCAACAACACACAAACTAACTTAAAAATCGTATGCAATAATTAAGCATAGCTTTATTACTAATCATAAACAGATCTAGATCCGGTTCCTGAGCAATCAGGGCGTTTAGCAGATTCATCGCCTGGGTTGTGGGCGCATATCGAGCAGTTTGGGTACGCACAGTGGGAGCAGAGAACAAGCCTCGGGAGGCACAGGCCCGTGACCGTCGCAGTCGGTCCGGAGCAAACAGTGAACAACGAGCTAAAGTAGTCCCGTCGTCAATTTCATAATTAAGTAGTAGATAGTAGTACATCAACAGCGCACACTTACGTCTCACTTCTAATGTGTTGATGCCCACCATTCCCGCAACAAACAGAGACGGATACAAATATGGGTAGTACCCATATACTTTTTTATACAGGTACCGAGCAAATTTCCGTTGGACCCGTTCTATCATGAGCATGTATTTTTGCTCATGGGGATCCCATACCAGCGCATTATATTCCAATTTGCTACGTACAAAAGAATAATATAATGTTAGTATAGCATTCCTATCTTTAAATTTATTTGCCTGCCTCATAACAAAGCCAAGCGATTGGAAAGCCTTCACACAAATATTAATTATGTGCTGATTGAATGTCATGCTCACATCTAAAGTCAGTCCTAGATCTTTTATTTCGTAGACACGCTCTAGAGGGACACCCGAAACGTGGTAGTTATGCTGGATGGGCGCACGCGAGAGGGTGAAGGAAATTGTTTTGCACTTAGAAGTGTTGAATTCTAAGTGGTTTACTTCACTCCACTTTACCACCATATCGATGTCCCTCTGTAACGCATCACAGTCCTGCTCACTATTAATACCCAAAAATAGCTTCAGGTCATCTGCAAACATGAGACAGCTCGCCGTTCTGAGCACCCTCGGCAGGTCATATGGATCCCCACTCCGTACTTCATCAAGCTTGTCAGGCTCGTGCGAAGTGAACACACTTCTTCCATTCCACAGTGTCCCTGACAACTGACAACCAGTCAGAAAATAATAAAGGTGAAAAAAGTAATTTCTCTTGACAATCTCATGTCTGTCGGGGCGTTTATTAAATACAATATAAGGGTACAGTTCTGAGGACGACGGCAGACTGCAAACGCCTGCGACATTGCGACACTTAACATTAGCTTATTTCTTCCGTGGTGCTAGGCAACTGGGCTTATCCCAGTTGTATACGTCCCTGTGTGCCTATTGGCCTTGTTCTTTTCTGTCTCTGTGTCTGTGTCTGGGAGGGAAGTGGAAATTTCTGTTTCTCCGCTATTCTTTTCTGATTAATTTCGTTGCGGGATCCAAGACAGTCAAATCATTTCTCTGGGACTTCGTCGAGCTTCATTGCCTCGGCGGTTTTCTTGTGGTCGCCACTGTTGATTCTGGCTTACAGAAGTTACAGTGGTTTGGGAATAGCGAGGCGGGCTTGTCCCATCAAAAAAAAAAAGCTTATTTCTTCTGCTTGTCGTCATATTATTGTAACTTTTGCATGGCTGTTGGCAAAATATGGATGTATACAGGTAGGCCGGTATGTAAATATTCTGTACCCATAATCTGTAAAATGAAGCTTACTAACTTTTTCTGTCGCTGTGGTAGACAATAATCGGAAATCATCGGCTGCGGTTTTAATTCGGATCGCGTCGTCGACACTACTTCGAAGGCAGTACTCATAATTTTTATTTAATTAAATTATTTTACTAAAAATTGGTAATTGGTAATTTTTATTGTTTTTATTTTGAATATAACATGTGTTAAGTTATTTTTGTTACGACAGTCTTCAGAATCGTACCTTAAGTTTGTCAGGTCTTCGTAAATATTGGAACGAAGGGAGGATTATTAATTCCTTCCTTAGTACAGTTTATGACAATAGATAGATTCGAAGGCCACACCCGCGACCCTTGTTTGGGGCACTGAATATAACTAATAATTTTGTTGTATAGTTAGTCTTAAGTATCCTTCAAGGGTTCCGGGTAGGTAAGTTGGTATGTTGTTGGTAAATAAATAAGGATGTAACACCATTTACGAAGCTGATAGATATTTGTTCTCCTCGTCATTGTGATTTTTGTTTTGTTCTGAACCATACCTGGGAATCTTCTAGTTTCGGAGATATTGCAGTTCAAAGTTTCAACTTTTTCACAAGATTTAATAGGGGATCAGACAGACTCAAAAAATATGATTCTGTTCAGTCCGTCAGTTAGATTATCGAAAAATATTGGATTGTGTTTTTTGTTTTATCAAATTAGTAAAAATTGACGAGATTGAGTTAAATAAATAATAAATAAATAAAAAAAAAACGCGTCAAAGATCATGATGTGGCTTGAAACTTCAAGTAGGTAAAAACAAACATGATTACTAACATGTGACGTCACACCAGTTTTCGAAGTCTTTTATCGCATTCAGATTTTGTTTACGTGAAAAAAAGAAAAAAATATCTGTTCAATATTTTTTAGAAAACTATCTGACGGACTAATTAGTTATTTTTTACCGATCCCCTTAATGATGTGTGTGTTTACGTATCAATACAGAGATACTTCGCTTTAGACTAAACAAATTACTAATAATAGCAATACGGTTGTATCTAAATATAGACATAACTTAACCTTTAATTATAAGATCATAAAGACTCAAGGAAAAATGTGACTGCAGGTTAGTTCTTAATTATTTTGGAAAAAAAAACATAAAATGTTGAATTATTCGATATCTTTTTAGAGGCAACCCGAGACATCTTTCAGTAAAAATGGTAAATGGTGTTGCGTTACAGAATTCTTTAGAAGTACTGCTAGGTAGAGATGAGGTGGATGCCACTGTTGTTGACTGCAAAAAAATGAAAACATTAATTTGAATTTTTATTTAGGAGATTTTTAATTACTTTTTTTAGCTGACCTCGCACCAAAATATCTAATTTTTCAGGGTAATTAAAATGGTAATCATGAATAGGAGTAATAACTAAATTTACCAGAATGATTTAACAGAGATTTAAAGAGTAAACTCGAAGACATGTGATTGTGTTAACTTGTGAGCTAAATTAACCACGTTAGTTACTGACTCGCTGATAACCGGTGTCGCTACCCCATCTGGTTCTAAAAGACGTCTGTCGGTTACTATTTATTTATTTCACTTTGTCGTCGCCCGTTCGTTTGCTAGTAATTAATCATTTTCCTCTTCCTGACTCTGGAGTCTGTCGAGTTTCTCGCCATCTTATAACTAGGACCTAGGTACTAAATATTACTATGTTTCGCTTCGCTCAAAGAAGTGTTTGGACTAATTGTTGCTGCAGTTTCTGTTTTACTGTAGTTGCTGTTTATTTTAAAATGTCTGCCTGAATGTTTTCGAATGTGACCGTTTTGTTGGTCTAGTGCTGTACACGAGGATATTGTAAAATGACGTATAGAAATACGAAACCAAAAAGCATTTTATTTTAATTAGTTTTTTTTTGTTTAACACTTTGAAAGCGATTTCCTCTTGTATCGACTATACTAATAGGGTAAGTAGTTAACAAAAAATATCTAATCAGTCCGTCAGATAAATTTCCAAAAATTATTGAACCCTTTTGTTTCTTTATTCACGTAAACAATCAATTATAACATTACAGTGCTTCGAAAAGTCGCGTGACGTCACAGTTTGGTACATTGTTTACCAGAAAGTGACGTCACCAGCCTCACTCACGATCTTTGAATGAATTAATGAATGATTTTTATTTACTTCAAGAAATCTTAAAACTAAATACACGTTAATTTTCGCCATTTTTTAATTTAATAAAACAAAAAAAAAATACGTATCTAATATTTTTCGATAATCTAACAGACGGACTAAACAATTTTTTTTTGTTTAACGATTGTCGCTTCTATCCCTCCTTCTTCCTTTCTACTTTTGCACCGGGGTTAATAACATACTAGCACATTAGTTGTCGAGGAGCTCGTGGCTTAATAAGAACTGCCACTCGGGTCGATCTTTAGGTTAAGCTGCGCTTGCCTAGGTCGATCTGTAGATGGGTGACCGCCCATTACATACCGAGTTTCCTACGTGCCTCGGAAAGCACGTTAAGCTGTTGGTCCCGGGTGCCATATATAGATCTTTGGCAGTCGTTACGGGTAGTCAGTGACCTGATAGTCTGACATCCAGTCTTACCAAAGGGTATCGTATCACCTAGTATTAACTGGGTTGTGGAGGTCAGATAGGCAGTCGCTCCATGTAAAATACTGGTACTCAGCTGCATCCGGTTAGACTGGAAGCCGACCCCAATATAGTTGGGAAAAGGCTAGGCAGATGACATTAGTTGTCGAGGATATCCTTCAAAGGAGTCCCACACTGCCACTGTTTTTGAGTTCAGATCCCACTTGGTCATCTGACCAAGATGTAGTACAGTAATCTTACTGTACTACATTTTATCCTACTAATATTATAAATGTGAAAGTTTGTGAGGTTGGATGAATGTTTGTTACTTTTTCGTACAAAAACTATAGTACGTATTTCGATGAAATTTAGCACTCAGATTAACATACATGATTTTTTTTTATCTCGGAAGCATGATCCCGTGGGACAATTATAGAACTCCACGCGGGCGAAGTCGCAGGCTTGAGCTGGTTTACAATATTTACAACTTATAAAACTATAATTTATTAGAAAAATGTCAAAAGTTTCAAAAAAGGAAGGATTACAGCGTTAAACTTAATACTACAACAATATTTACGTTTCATTATTTAGTTTTAAACATATTTTTAAACAAGAATTGCCGTCACGTATCAGTCATGGACACGTTCATGTAAATATAAAACCTGTATCGTGTTTAAGCTTATCATTTGCGATGTGGTCAGAATATTTACCGAGAGCCACTAGTGATGTATTATGAAATTCGTTTTGGATATTTTTACATTGAATTCGGATATTAGGCTGTGCTAAGCTAAAAAGCGATATTTCATAAAAATAAATTGAAGTGATTTTATTTTCATATGCCTTAAAAAAAATATTTAAAGAATTTAGCCGAATAGCAGTATCTTTTTTAAAACATAAAAAACCGGTTCACTGACTGTGTTAAAGACTGTCAAAGATCTTCAAATGACTGTTGGACCCAGAGGCTAAACGTGCTTTCTGAGACACAAAACGACTCGGTTTGTAGTCGTCACCCATCCACAGATCAACCTAGGCAAGCGCTGCTAAATGTGAAGATAGATCCAGGCCGCTGTTATTATTTAGCAAAAAGTTCCTGGCGATCGACGGCTACGAGAATTAAAATCGTAACGCATAGCAACCAATCTAACCTTAATGCATCAAAAACGAATGAACACATACATTGAATTATGTAGAAACAAAAATAACTCAAAAGTTAGCTGAAAATCGTTACATTCGCGAAGAAAAACAACGTTTTAACTTTATTATTATAACTTAGTTCGTAACTTCTTATGGTAAGCTTACGGCAGTATAAACTCAAAAATAGACACCTTGAGTGTAATTCGGAAGCTTTGTTTTATCATAACGGCGCATTTCATTTTATTCGCAAGTATTAAAAGAAGTTGAAAATCTTTAAAGCGGAGAACAATCTTCGGAAAATTTTGTATATTGTTGCTTAAGCGAAACATCATTATCAACGCCGTGCTCTTAAATCCCTTGACTTTTACCAAATATTTTATGGAATTCTTCCTTTTCAATCATCACGCTATATCTTTTCGTTTTTACCCGACTGCGGCGAAGCCCAAAAGGAGGGTTATTATATCATTTACAGTCACCTGCAAAATTGCATGGATACTGCAGTGTCTATTTTCCTGTGAATGTTTATTAGTCGATAACTACGTTAGGTAGCGTCAATTCTCGCTGCACGCGATTTTATTTCTGATTGTCCATGTATTTTAGCAGGTAACCGTACAATCGCCAGTGTATCAAATTACTACAAACTGAAAATTTTTCTCATTCGATTTTGAACTTAACATCCAACATTATATGGTCAAAAATCACGTTACGTACGTTTAATTATCTATACTAAACAACGATTTCCATTCATCTTTTCTGTCATTGTTAATCCGAATTAACTGAATAAACTCAAAATTAAATTACTTGCGTTTAAAGATTTTATTTATTCTAAAAGAACATACATTGTTCACTTAACGAATAAATACATAAATAAGGTAACATGTAGTCCAGTAGCAGTTCAGAGATAATAATACATTCGCTTTAATTAACAACACTGCTTAACCACTATAAAGAAATATTACTTAAGATGTAGGTATAAGGAAAAAATATTTTGCACGTAATTATTTTAGCCGTTAACATCTACCCGTAACTTGTAACTTACAAAACAATACCGATAATATCTCGCACAAAAAGTCTTACTAGGCAAAGTTATTTAAAACAATTTGTCGTATTATTGATATCCGAAAGTAACCGCACACGAAAACAAGGCACATCCCTATACTTGTTTACAATCAAGAAAAAAATAACAGGAAAATCTTAACAAGTGTGCGTTCTTTATTTTTAATTCTTATTTTTCTGCTCAAGTGGTATACTTAGAATTATTTTTAAACACAAGTACGATAATATGGCTTGATTATTACCTTGTAATCATAAGACGTTGTATTTAAACTATTCCGTGTTGTGTTGTACATTAATCGAAAACATAGAATTGTTATTTTTTTATATATCTCTGCCGGGTTGGTGGCAAAAAGTTCGCTCCCAATTATTTGGGATTTAAACCTAGCTGGCGAAATGGGGGTGTAATCTACACTTAAATTATAAAGAGGAAAGATTTGTATACCCGCCTACGGCGAAGCCAAAAGGAAAGGATATTGTGTGTATATTTGTAATGAATAAACACAAAAACTACTTTTTTCCAAAAAATATTTCAACTTAGAAAGCTATCATTCACCCTGAATGATTGATTTGATTATATATTTACCTAGGGCAAAGTTTGCAGTTTGGTAAGTCAACTTTGAGAGAGAGGCTAATAGGAGATTGCAGCTGGGCTGGGCAGCTTTTAGGAAGCTTTGTCTGGTCTTCTCGTCACGCATTCCGCAGAGCCTAAAGTGAGGTCTAGACTAAGGTCTTCAACCAGTGCGTCCTGCCTGATATGACATACGGGGCTGAAACGTGGACACTCACGATACGGTTGGTTCATAAGCTTAAGGTCGCTCTGCGAGCTATGGAGCGAACTATGCTAGAAGTCTCTCATCGCGTCCAAAATGAGGTGATCTGACAGAGGACCAGAGTTGTCGACATAGCTCATAGAATAAGCAAGCTGAAGTGGCAGTGGGCCGGCCATATTAGCCGCAGAACCGATGACCGTTGGAGTAGACGTGTTCTTGAGTGGAGACCGCAAATCGGCAAGCGTAAGGTGGGGCCCTCAGGCTCGGTGGAGCAATGATCTTCGCAGAGTGGCTGGTAACAACTGGATGAGATTTGCCGAAAATCAAGTTGAATGGTGCAAGATTAAAGAAGCCTATATCCCGCAGTGGATTGCAATAGGCTGATGATGATTCACTCTGATAACATAGGCTTTTTATCCCTGTATTCCTACGGGAACGGGAATGCGGGTGAAACCGCGTGACGTCCGCTTGTAATATAATATGTAGGTCCACCTTTGTCTTATCCCGCGGAGACTGCAAGAGTAACGTTATTATGTGTGATCTTTGAAAAATCTTCACACGATTTCGATGCTCATGATTTCAAACTAAATCACGGTAAAAATGAGTCAAGTCCCATTATTACGATTTGTTATTATTTATTGTCCAGTAAACCATTACCTAATGTGCAAATGTCATCGTTACGCGAGCATATAAATGTTAATTATATGTTCATGCTGCAATCAAATTCTAGAAATAATTTGGCACGTCAAAAAATAATTTTGAAACTAGAGGTCAGTGTTTATAAGGGACTTCTCGGAAAACAAATGGTTTAGCTGCCTTTACCCATTCCTAAATTGGTTTTAGTTTTCAATTTACTTACCAATATTGTATGTACATGAAGCTATCAATAAAATATTTGTTCTATACATATATTCTATTTGACCTTTTACTTGTATACAGCCAGTATTCACCGGTTATCAAAATATTCGTACAGTTTCCAGTACCCATTAGTCTCATTGATTTGTTTTTTATATGAATTTCGAGATAAACATTTGCACATCGTTTTTTTTCCGATTGAGCTGAAATTTTGCACACAGGTTTGTTTTTGATGAAAATACATTTTTTATGTTAGGGTTGACATAATCCTGCAGCCAAACGATAGAACTCCTTTTTTTTTGGCGGATGGAAAATCATCAAATAAGGGGTCCGCTCTCTTCTTCAGTTTGGTTTCCGCAAGAGGCGCTCGACGGTGGACGCCATCATGCGCGTGAGAGCCCTCACGACGGGGGCTGCGGTCTCTCGGGGCGGTGTGGTCTTGGCGGTGTCTCTCGACATCGCCAACGCCTTCAACACTATGCCCTGGAGCTGCATTAGGGAGGCACTCCGGTATCACCGGGTGCCGACCTACCTTCGTCGTGTGGTCGGGGACTATTTGACAGACAGGGCTGTCATCTACCCTGGTCAAGACGGACAGTGGAACCGGCGAGAGATGTCGTGCGGTGTTCCACAGGGATCGGTTCTGGGGCCGCCCTTGTGGAACATCGGTTACGACTGGGTGCTGCGCGCCGACCTCCCTAGCGGCGTCAGCGTGGTCTGCTACGCGGACGATACGCTGGTGCTAGCTCAGGGTGGGTCGTACGAGGCGGCGGCCGACAACTTGACACGCGGGGTTGCGATAGTCGTAGAGAGGATCCGGCAGCTGGGTCTCGAGGTGGCGCTTCACAAGTCGGAGGCCATGGGCTTCCATGGACGTGGGAATGCGCTGCCGTCGGGATCCCAGTTAATGGTGGGAGGGGTTCCCATCGGCGTCGAGTGTACTTTGAAGTACCTAGGACTCGTCCTCGACAGCCGGTGGAACTTGGTAGAGCACTTCCGACGTTTGGCTCCCAGACTGGAGCGGGCCGGGGCTGCCTTTAGGTGGCTCTTGCCCAATCTGGGGGGGCCAAACGCCTCCTGCCGGAGGCTCTACGCGGGGATCGTGCGGTCCATGGCCCTTTACGGGGCACCGGTGTGGGCGCCTGCTTTGAGGAAGCGGGCCGCCCACTACCTGAACGTGCCCCAAAAGGTCATGGCCGTGAGGACGGTACGGGGGTACCGCACGATCTCCCGCGAAGCGGCGAACCTCCTTGCCGGATTGCCGCCGTGGGATCTGGAGGCGATAGTCCTCGCGCGCCTGCATCAATGGCGCGCGGAGGCGCTGCGCCGGGGGGTCGCTCCGCTGCCGCGGCAAATTGCTGCGCGGCGGACAGACCTCCGGTGCGATCTCATGGCGGCATGGAGACAGCGACTGTCGCAACCCCGTGCAGGGCACGCCACGATAGTGGCGGTAAGTCCGCTCTTTGAGGAGTGGCTTGAGAGGCGCCACGGCGCCCTCACCTTCCGTCTGACGCAGGTCCTCACCGGACACGGTTGTTTCGGGAGGTACCTGCACCGAATCAGGCGGGAGAAAACGCCCGGATGCCACCATTGCGAGGATCGGCCGGAGGACACGGTGGAGCACACAGTGGAGGTGTGCCCCGCTTGGGCGGAGACCCGCCGTGTTCTCGTAGCGGCGATCGGCGGCGGCGACCTCTCGCGCCCGGCCCTGGTGCAAGCCATGGTCCGGGGCGAGGAGGAATGGGACGCCGTCGCCTCCTTCTGCGAAGCAGTGATGCTGGCGAAGGAGGTGGCGGAACGCGAGAGGGAGAGAACCTCTCGTCCCAGCCGCCGCGGGAGGCGCTCCGGGCGTCGGGGGTCCCGCGATGACCTCCGGCCACCGTAGACGCGGGCCTGTGGACGGTGAGTGATGGGCTAACTCGCCGTCCGTCCGTCTCACGACGAAAACAGGCCGTGTCGACGGCGCGTTCGTGTTCCACGCGCGCCTCAAAGAGATGTCAGCAACATGGGAGGGGCCCGAAAGGGCCGACGCCTGTCGGGGCCGCGGGTAGTCCAACGGTTATCGCGGCCTCGACATAGAGGGCGAAGAAGGAACATGGGTGGTTTTTAGTCAGTAGAAGTCTGACACTCCCTTTCGCTCTGCCCAAGAGCGGGAGGGGTTATTCGATGATTTTACACCCACCAAAAAAAAAAAAAAAAAAGGGCTCCGCTCTCTCTTATGTCAAGGCCGCGGTAACTTCTGAACAACCCGCAACCCCGACGGGCAGGATAGAACTCCTCAGCGGTTAATAAGAATTAGTACACGATGAACAGAGAAAGGTGCTGGTAGATTTAGATTTGATTTTCCATCAGAATTTTTTCAGTCATGAGCCACGGTGTCTGTATATGTGCCCGGTTTTTGGCTATAGTCGGTGGGTGTTCTATTAGGCTCTCCTCTTCCTAATTCTTCGGGGTTTACAGTGATATTATTAAATTATGTTACAGGTCGCGCCACGTAAGATAAACGCTGAGGGTCAAGCTGCGCATTAGGCGATTTAGCGGTATATTTGGTGCTATGAGGTAGGGACGGGGGCCCCAGACGGCCCGTCAAAAATGCATAGAATTTTTTCCGGTACGCTATTGGTCCGTCGTTCTCAAAATACTTTTGCGCACCAAAGTTTTAATGGGTTTACATATGTATGGTATACTTGAATGAATGAATGAATGAATGAATGAATGAATAAGCTTTATTTAATTCCATACAAATAACATTAACAATTAATAAAATTAAAATAAAATAAGACAAATAAATAAAAAATAAACACTAGTTAACAATTATCATGGGCAATAAATAAAAGAATCAATAAAATTAACAATAACTATCAATAATCATTAACAATCAATAAATAATACAATCAAATCAATAATAACAGTTAATAATTAATCAAAAACATAATTTCATCGAGTTACTACTAACAATAATCGTTAAATAAATTCTCCAAATTAATAATAATAATAATCCTTAGCAAAAACATTGGGCAACAACTAACAATAAAATTAAAAAATAATATAAAAATAAAAAATCATTAGCAATCAATATAATTCGATGAAATTATAGATGATAGTAATAAAATTAGCGTGTAGTTTTCGCTGTTAATTTTGTATGGACCCCTTTCGGGTAAAAGCCTCCTCCAAAGATTTCCACTTCTCCCTGACCTTAGCAATCTCGAGCCATTCTCGACCTACTGCCGCCACAATTTCGTCTACCCATCTAGCACTAGGTCTGCCTCTCGCTCTGGTACCGCGAGGTCCCTTCCATTTTATGGTTTTTAAAGTCCACCTGTTATCAGCGTACCTGGCTACGTGACCTGCCCAATTCCACTTTCTTTGTAGAGAAAAAGTTAGTGCGTCCGTTATGTTGGTTTTTTTGCGGATGTCTGTATTTTTCACTCTGTCTTTTAATTTTAAACCCAGGTAACTTCTCTCCATTCTTCTTTGAGTGGTCTGGATTTTGTTTCTGGTTTTGAGGTCGAACGTCCAAGTTTGGCAGCCGTAGGTAAGGCATGGTAAAATTTCAGAGTCCATAACTATCTTCTTGGTAGGCAATGGGAGCTGCGATTTAAATATTTCCTTATGAGCCCAGTACTTTTTCCAGGTGATTGCTACTCTACGGTCTACTTCTTCTGTATTTTTTTCTTTGCTGAAGGAAATCTGTTTGCCTAGGTAAATATATTTTTCTACGAACTCAAGAGGGATGTTATTTATCAAGATAGGTGACGTGTGGTAGTTAGTCATGACTTTCGTTTTGTCTAGATTCATTTCCAATCCAACTGTACTGCTAGCCTGCTGAAGGTCGTTTAACATGCTGTTTAGTTGGTCTGAAGATTCCGAGAATAAAATAATGTCGTCGGCAAACCTGAGATGGCTAAGAAATTGACCGTCAACATTTATGCCTTGCGTAGACCATGATAAGTCCTTCATTATGTGTTGCAGAACAGCTATGAAGAGTTTTGGGGAAATCGGGTCGCCTTGTCTCACCCCTCTATTTATGTTAATTTTTTCCCCTACTCTATCTAGTTTAACTCTACTTGTACTGTTGGCATAAATGTTTTTGAGGATACTTATATAATTTTCCTTTATATTCTGTGACCTCAATGCTTCCCAGATGCTGTCGTGTGATATACAATCGAAGGCCTTTTTATAGTCTACGAAAGCTATATACAAGGGTCTGCGAAATTCTTGATATTTCTCTATCACCTGGTCAACTGCCTGAATGTGATCAGCTGTACTGAAACCTCTTCTGAATCCCGCTTGTTCCAACGGCTGGTGATCATCGATATCCGAGGTTATTCTATCTAGCAAGCAGTAGGCAAATAACTTGTAAAGACAGGGCATCAGGCTTATTGGACGATAGTTCCCTATGTCAGCTGGGTCGCCTTTTTTATACAACAAGATAATTTCTGATTCCGTCCATATGCGTGGCACAGTTTCTTCCTGTAGTATTTTATTCGATAGTAGAGTGATTGGAGTCAATAGTAGAGACCTTGCACACTTGATGCTTTCATTTGTGATCCCGTCTGGTCCCGGGCTTTTCTCTGATTTAAGTTTTTTCATTTGTTGCAGGATTTCAGGCGATGTGAACTCTGGAGTTGGAAATGCTTCTTTGCTTTGGTTAACAGTACTTATTTGTTTTAGAACCTCTGGTTGACTATAAAGCTTTGCGTAAAAATCCGTGGCTATATTTATGATTTCCACTCGGGACATACTTTTAGTAGAGCCGGGATGTAATGAGGGAATCCATGCCTTTGCTTTATTTAGTTCTTTGTAGGCTTTTTTGGCTGATCTAGATTTGTCAAGGTGTCTTTTTATAGTATTTGTTCTATAGGTATCGTAGCATCTTTTTATTTCTTTGTTGGTAGTTTTATAGAGTACTTTAAGTTTTTCTTTATCGGTCTTATTTAAGTGAGGTTGGTTTTGTAGTTTACTTCTTTCTTTCATGAGCTTTAGCGCCTCTTCAGATAAAATGGTCGGCTTTTGTGTTCTTTTAGTGGATTTTAAACTTTTTAATATAGAGTCGACAATTTTTTGGCAATATTCCTCTGCATTATAATCTTGATGTGTTTTTATAAGTTCTGGTACATAACTGCTTAGATTTTCGAGGTAAATCTCTTGCTCTTTCGTCGTTTTCAGTTGAATTGTTGTGTTTGAAAAACCACGTCTGCTTATTCTTGTAGGTTTCAAGTGGATTGCAGCTCTTAATAACCTGTGGTCCGATCCGAAGGTGAATGACGTTAGTACTTTATAGTTGGCAAATAGATGGGGTTTTGTGGTCATGATGTAATCAATTTCATTTTTTGTGTTTTTGTCTGGAGAGATCCATGTCCATCTGTTCTTTGGTTTTAAATTAAACATTGTATTTAGAATTTTTAGGTTATACTCTTGTGCGTATTGTATGAGTCTCTCACCACGAATGCTCCTATTTCCATAGCCATATTTACCCGTGACTGCATGTTCATGGTTCTTGGGTATTCCGATTTGTGCATTGAAATCTCCCATAGAGACGACATATTTCGTGGAGGCAGTGTCGTGAGCTTTCGCCAAGTCTTCATAAAAACTGTCTATTTCTTCTTGAGATGAGCTTTCAGTGGGTGCATACGCTTGTATTATTGCAAAGAGAGTATTTTCTAATTCAATTTCTAGTACACAAACTCTCTCTGATATTCCGGTAAATCTCCTAATATTTTCTTTATATTTTTTCTTGACTAAGAAACCCACACCATATATACCTTTGGATTGACCCAGGTAGTACATAATGTAGTCGATATCTTGGTATACTTACCATAACCATAATCATCATACAACTTTCTCATTGCTGAGACCTCCTCCGCTGTTAAAAGAAGTAAGCCATAATCCAGCACGTTGGCCCAGGTGACGGATGGCCAAGCCAGGTGTAGTGAAAGGCGCACTAGACCCATGATCCCCGGTGCAAGTGAGGAAGGGAACACCGTCGTGGTCTTTACCAATTAGAGTCTGACGGACCCCTCCTCGCCCCAGGGTGGAGGACATCCATTAAGATGTTTCACACAAGGAACAATGAAACAAGAAAGAGTGTCGAATGTGCAGGTGTCCAAGGTATGCAGCGCAAGATAGAAGGTAGGCCATTGCCTGTGGAGATACGCCGCATACACACTTGAGATCAGAACCGTCCATGAACCCCCATCTGAAGAGATTGTCTTTGCTGCGGCTGACTTGGGTTCGGAGTCGATTTCCAAGTCGGCCACGGCAAAACTTGTCCAGGTGGAAGACTTTGAGACGGCTCGATGAAGTCGTCAGGAGGCTTAAATAGGTCCCTCCAGAGCTAGCTCGCGTCTTGCTGTGGAGGCATTGCTACTAGCTGGACTAGAATTGTCAACGCACCCAAAAAACTTTTACAACTTTTCAGCCTCTGGAGCATTAAAACGTGATTGCGCATTGGGTGGCGTGGGTCAGCGTGTAGCTTCGGCCTCACAGTGCACCTGGCTATGGTCCTTCGAACCTTTTCAGGCGCAATCCCAGTTAGTGGATACAGCATTCGTACCGGGGTCGGTTTCCGGCAACAACTAATAATACGGCACGTCTCATTAAGAGCTGTATCCACTAGGTCGGCATGGGCAGAACGGTTCCATACTGGGCAAGGATATTCACTTTCACATCTTATACCCCTCTCACTCAAAACTTTCCTCTATACTGTGCAGCTTAAAATACCCTTAAACTTTGTCACCCCCGATACTTGCAAGGTCAATGAACGCCGATAGCGTTTTACACAACTAGATGATCTAATTCTGGAAACCTTTTATTTTTTCACGTATACAAGAATATACTAGTATAACGTATTTTTAGGCTGGCTGTGTCAGATATTCGAGAATAAAATAAAGGTACAAAAGGGTGGATTATTAATTCCCTTTGTATAGTTGAATATGATAAAAGTAAAGGGTGTTTCAAGGTCATTGATCCCAGCTGAGGGTCTTACAGTAAATATAGGTAAATATGACAAGATATGTAACGGCAACATCCCAGTTTGAGAAAAGGAGATTTTTATTAGCAGCGCCGTGCCATAGATGATAGTTACGTTCGTACCTATCTGTACAGTTTATCCGGAAATGAAAGGAACTTCAAAAATCTTCGTTATTCTGACATCAGAATACTTTCAAGACGCGTTTGTATATAGTTTTGTTTCAGCCACTACTCCGGTTGATTGTCATTTGTCATGTGAAAGTTTTTTTTTTTCGATAAAGCATCTTGCACGTCAAACTAAGAGGTGCCCTTTTACTTAACTTTAATATCCTGTGGGTGCATTAAGTGTGCAGCTTCTAGTCAAGGCCTAAAAACTTATCAAATAAGAGACAGCGTGCTAAGGGCACCCTCTAAAGGGTACTAGGCTCGGTTTAGGGCGTCACTGGGGTGGTTAGCAAAGGGACACCCAAAATATTTTTTGAATTCTTAACATAAAAAAACCAACTCAAATTTTACACACATATTAAAAAACAAAATCCTTCGCTGCATCTGTCGGTCTGTTTGTTCGCGATAAACTCAAAAACTACTGCACCGATTTTCATGCTGTTTTCACCAATAGATAGAGTGGTTTTTGAGGAAGGTTTTCGTATTATTTGTAAGATGAACCACATCTACTCGGGCGAAGCCGCGGGCATCAGCTAGTTGAATATAAAACAGTAATAAAATGTCTGACAAACAGCTTTCCGGGATTAAATAGTGTGCTTTGAAATATACAGTGAATGTAAAAACTAGTATATTATTATTAATTTTAGTTGCAAACGAGCTGCTAAAAAAGGCTAGCAGAAACAGGATATTGAAATAAATAACAGACTCCAATTTGTATCACAAAAGCAATTTAATAACAAAACTTAGATTAAAAATATGGCATCTTTGTAACGTTTGACAAGAGAACAGCCTCAGAACAAGACTCATTCCTCTTTCTTGGGAGGACACTCCTCAAGCTTCACACATTTTCCGCTGACAGAATCCCTGACAGTTGGAGAGTCGCAGTAGCAGGCAGAATAATCACAGATATTTCCTCGGGTGTCAGCCACAGGGTTGGGGTTGTCACAGCTGGCTTCAGGAGTAAGGTGGCCACAGCCGGTGGTGTAAGAGTGGGTGCCCTCCTCACATTGCTTGTAGCCTGTAACAATTAGAAATACCGTTAAGAATTGAGGATAGAAACTGGTTGTTGAGAGACCTGAGGAAATACATAAAATGACATTTTAATAGGCATATCCTGACGTAAAACGAGAATGTAAGGATCTGTGTTCTGTGGTTTCTGCCTACCCCTATAGAAAAATGGCGTGAGTTTATATACGTAATATAAACTATGTTCATGTCTTGTTTTGAACCTATAGCCGTGTTCCCACTGAGCCACCACTCTGCTAACGCAACATTTTTTGCTAATGCAAACACTCTTACCAAAATAGCCAAAATTCAGCTCATTTATTTAACTAAAACATTATGTTAAAACTTATCCACACTATACTGTAATTAACTTTGTATATACTTAATGTTCTTCAATAATTCAATGTCAATTTATTTATCTAAAGGTTCGTTTAGAACAATAATTGCGATTTACAAAACGCATTGGATACAGTCACAGTGTAGCGATAACCAGTAGCACTAACTTGGCTAAATGTAAACGCGGGTGTTAGAGTTGTAAATTAATAAAACATAACATCACGCCTGTAATCCCCGAAGGGTTAAGCAGAGGTGTACCTTTTTGGGGGTGGAAAATCATCAAATAATCCCTCACGCTCTTGGGCAGAGCGATAGGGAGTGTCAGACTTCTACTGACTTAAAACCACCATGTTCCTTCTTAGCCCTTTATGTCAAGGCCGATACCGCGGCCCTAGCGCCGACGGGCGTCGGCCCATGCTGACATCTCTTTGAGGCGCGCGTGAAACACGTACGCGCCATCCATCGACACGGGGCTCCGCCCAAGCGGGGCAGACCTTCACGTTTTGCTCCACCGTGTCCTCTGGTCGATCCTCAGAATGGTGACATCCGGGCGTTTCCTTCCGCCTGATTCGGTGCAGGTACCTTCCGATACAACCGTGTCCGGTGAGTACCTGCGTCAAACGGAAGGTGACGTGCCGTGAGGAGGGGACTTACCACTACTATAGTGGCGTGCCCTACCTACTCTTGACCTCAAGCTTGTTCAGAGAACAGAGATGAGCTTCTGTCAGGGCTGCAGGTTGGCCGAAAGAGATACCGCGGCCGATGATTGGTGATGATTTCCCAATCCCCAAAATATAAAAAACAGGGATGAACTCGACGATGGAACGAGCTTACCCAGAAGAAGCCTATAACTTTTAACTTAAACAGATTTTTGTTTCGAGTTGTAATACTGTTTGTCAACAAAAATATAGCTACTGTGTACACAGTTGTACATACACTTGTCTATGCATTTAAATTTGTTTTATCTAAACTTTGTGATCAAACTGAATTCATTTTAAAATGTTTCAGTACATCCCGTTGGCTGTTTTAATCAGTAGAACTAAATTGTCGTATTGTTCTCGTTACGAATATTATTAGGATATGAGTTTGATTGTGAATTTTACATAACATCACGTCTGTTATCGCAGAGAGGTAAGCAGACAAGTACCTACATTTATTTATTTGAGAGGTGCACTTTTATTTTGATAATAACGTTGGAGTCGTATTGAGTAGTGGGGGTGCCTATTGCCATCAAACGGGCTGTACCCGTTTAGCAGACGCCACTTTTAACAGCTGCTTCAATTAATAGTACTTTTCCTTTTCTGGGAGTCGAACCACTAGGTTGGACCATCAGCTTAATGATGAGATGTTTACAAATTAAATTAATTATATTGACATCATAGTTGTTTTGGTTGTATTATCAAACGTACATAAATAAAATAATTGAAATGACTCGATCAATAAAAATCTCGTTAGTGACAAGATAATTAAAAATAATTACATTCGTCATTAACGACTTAAATCTTAGCTCATTGAAATGTCATTCCTTAATGAATTGCCTTAATTTAGATTAAGGCAATTCATTAAGGAATGACATTTTAATTGATTCATCATATTTTTCTACGTTTTAAGACGGGTTTCTAATTAATGCGGATGATTTAAAGTTGATTTCATCTCAAGAACTAAATCTGGACATTACACTGCGGAAATAATTTTAAAGATAATAATGATTATTTTTTAATTCGTGTAGTATAATATATAAAGAAACTGACATCTGATGACCGTCATCTTCTATAATGATTATAATATGACGATGATGCCAATACAGGGTGTAAACTAACCCTTCACACAGCCGTCAACCCAGCATTCTGTACATCAAACTAAGTACCCCTACGCAATTTTTTTTGCTGGGAAACGACTTTTATTTTTGGGCTTAAAAATCACATTTTACGGTAAAAGTCAATGTAGCACTCTTAAAACATTGTGCTAGTGGATGCTTTGAATAGTAAACGGGTCATGAAGGTAATCTAAGTACTTTTAACCTGAAAAACTAGTATTTACAAAAACAGGTGTGAAAAATTGGGAACCTCCAATATCTCCGTAACTAGGGGGTTCCCAAGTATAGTCTAGAACAAAAAAATATCGCAGTGGTGGAACAAATATCTTTCGTTTGCGTTAAGGGTGCTTGTTGTCTTGTGGTGTTTTCACCACAAGACAACTGGCAACCACAAGACAACGAAAACACCTTCTTCTCCTTCTTCTTCTTCACCTTCTTCTATTGAGAAGATCATCATCATCATCATCATCAACAGCCTATTACTGTTCCCACTGCTGGGACACAGGCCTCCTCTCTTTGAGAGGGAAATTGAGAAGATCATGAAATAAAATTATAAACGTAAAGTGCTTGCTTGAGTTCGACCTAATACAACTTTTGACGGCATGGTTGGAGGACTGGTTAAACGATTGGCTGCGTCGTAACGCTTGTCGCGGGTTCGATCCCCGCACGGAACAAATATTTGCATGACCAACAGGTAGTTACGGGTCTGTGAGTTTAAATGTTTGTGAACGCACGTACGATACAGAATAATCTCCTAGAAGCAACTTCAGCAACATTGTCCTGTCTGGTCTGTATGTTTGAAAGTCAGATGGAACCGAAAATGACGAGAATAAGTTTTACCCAGACATAATATTCACCAAAAAAATCTAATTAGTCCGTCAGATAGATTTCCAAAAAAGAATGGATACGTATTTTTTCTTTTTTTACGTAAACAAAAGATGAAGACGATACAGATGCTTCAAAAAGTCGTGGCAAGTCGTGTGACGTCACAAGGTTAGTACTTTTTTACCCACAAAGTGACGTCGAAAACCTCCACTCATGATCTTTGACTCATTTTATTTTGGTAAATTATCAATTATTTGATAAAACCAAAACACGTATCCAATATTTTTCAATAATCTACCGGACGGGCTAATTAGATTTTCTTGGTGAAATACCCTATACCTAGCACATTAATAATTATAACTTTCTTGTTCACGCCTTTGTCGTCTCAACATTTCCACTTGATGAGTAACTGCATATACTTCCATATACCTCGACTGACCTCAACTTAAACCAACACAGTTAGTAAACAGTTGTTAGGTGCTTACTCACAATAATGCATTAAATGAGTAATATAAGCCTTTGTTTGTAGCACAAGTCAGGGTGGAAAGCAAGATATAATATGGTACTTGACCTCGATAATTTAGGTGTTGACCATGGATTTATGTAATAGTGTCAATGATGAGATTTTAGATAACATTCTATGGAAAATCGATTTTAGTTTAGAGAAATGCTAATGATCAAAACTGGTGTATTTAATTTTAAACTGTTACTACAAAATAATATTTTAATAGGCTATCTGAGGTCCTTTAACGCCGTGCAAACGTAGGGTAGGTAAATGCATCGATATAAAATAAAAAATACTGGCTTCACAAAAATTTAAATATTTATATTGAATTGAAAATGCAGTTATCCTATCGCGTATTCCTATATTTCGTTTACACACCACACACGTACTTGGCCCTCTGCAGATAATAGGGTTATTTACTGACTTAAAAAATGTGATTTTAATTAGTCCGTCTGTTAGATTATCGAAAAATATTGGAAACGTAGTTTTTGTTTTATTAAATCAATAAAAACTGTCGAAGATTAAAAAAACGCGTCAAAAATTTTAATCGGTTTGGTGACGTCACTGACCGCTAAAAAATGTCAAACTAATGTCTTAGAGTATGACGTCACACGAATTTTCAAAGCACTGTATCGTCTTCATTGTTTGTTAACGTGAAAAAAGAAAAAATACGTGTCCTATATTTTTTGGTAATCTATATGATGGGATAATTAGTTTTTTGTTAACTACCCTATTAATTACCGAATGTGAATCACTGCCCGCTCAATAGGTCTAAAATGGCCACTTTAGGGGATCATAATATGAATTGCGTTAAAAAGCGTAAAATGGACCTTTCATAATGATAATAGTAACTGCGTCTTTAACCACTTAGGAAAATATATCATAATACATAGTGAAATAATATATAGTGCGTTAAAATTCGTAAAAAGATTACAGACAAAGTGAAAAGGTCCATTTTACGCTTTTTAACGCATTTCATATTATGATCTGTTAAAGTGGCCATTTTAGACGCCTTCACATGACATTTGTTCTGGTTTTCACACAACACACGCACTAATCAATATCTTAAATTACAGACCTACAACACGCCAATATTTAGTTGCTATCTAGCATCTATTTGTGAAAACGTACAAAAAATTACTGGTGTCATAAATCACACATACAAGTTAGACTTGATCACGATCAAGGTCGGTTAGAATCGTGCGATGTTCATTATTTATAGATACATCCTACATACATGCATAAACTTACGCCTGTGTCCCTAGAGGTAGGCAGATACCACAGAATGCCACCTGCTACGGTCCTTACATCATGAATAATTACGAGTCCATCTTATCTTCTTACTTAATAAAATGATAAACGCGATTTGTGAGGATGTATGGGTGCACGGTGAAGGAAAACCTCGTGAGGAAACCGACATGTCTTAGAACCAACACATTCGAAGATATGTGATAACAACCAAACCGTACTGAGCCCGCGTGGTGGATTATAGCCCATCCATCTCCTAGAGAGGAGGCCTGAGTCCCTGCAGTGGGAACATTATAGGCTGATGATGATGATGATGATGAATGGATGGGTGCTTGTTACTCTTTCAAGCAAAAACTACTGAATGTTTTTTTAAGAAACACTGCACAGTAATTTAGGATACATTACGCCTGTAATTTCCGCAGAGTTAAGCAGAGGTGTAAATAATAGTATGTACCTAATTCTAGTTTAAGACCCTTGTAATAAGGACCGAGCGTTGACCATCAACCGGGCACAAAATATAATAAGAATATAGCTTATTCAGAATAAAACAAAGACTGTAGTTATTAAAAAAAAAGAACTTGAGCAAAACCGTGAGTTAGTGCGTCCATGTTTTCATCTTGCACGTAGGTACTAATATAAGTACCTACACAAACAAATATACATAGCGGTTTCAAACTGACCCCCAGATAAACTTAAGAAGATAACTCTAGATTATGTTGCAAAACAAAATAATGATATCTAATTATTATAATAATACTATGTTAGTTCCCTAACATATTATTATTTTTCACTTGACACTTCCCGTGACCCAAAAGCAGGAATTTATCTTGGCCAGAGGCTAATCATTACCATACAATATGGCAATGCCGCCAGCTTTTTGGGCACATTACTAATCTATTGACTGTCAATTACTTGGCCACAGCGACTGCATTCGATGGCTTTCTAGGGTGGATGAGTCTGGTTCTTCTAACCTAAAAGACAGATGTGTTGCTGAGGAGTTTATTCCGGAACTTTTTTTTTCCAGATAATATACTAGGAAGTGTCGAAGTGTTGGCGTTTAGGGGACTGTCTCTTGTAAATAAATGACGTTCGAAAATTGCTGATTAATTATCACCCTGTTTGAATAAGTTTTATTTTTATTTTTGATGTCAAGTGCTTTTGTGAGCTGCTCTTCTTGTGGTCTTAAGTGGCTAGCATATCTAACTTCGGCCGAAAAAAATTGTGCACAAAGCGGACACGTCAGAACACCGTTGACAACACTGTAGGGTAGGTTGTTGTTGTATGATTATTGTAGGTACTCTAGCTTAACCAATAAAATATGGTTAAAATAATAATTTAAAGACAAAATACTAATGGTTAACTTGTACGATAACTTACTAAACGCGTTTAAGTCTAACTGACGCACTCAGAGAGGTTTAATGATTACTTAGACCATCACTTAGTAAAGGTTTTGAAGTATATCTCAAATCTTTACTAAGTGTCGGATTAAGTAATCATTAAATAATATTTCTGAGTACCGCAGTAAAAATATTAAAATCATTTCCATCCTCTTCGCGCGATTGACCAAAATTTATATATAAACATAAATAAATGTATCTAGTGGGCCAAAATCAGTTATATTACGAATTATTTCTTTTTAAAAGTGACTGTAGTGATTGTTTTTAATGGCTCAAATTGCCCCGTAAAATCAAACCTGAAACCTCATATTGCGATTGTGTCCACTTGACTAAGGACACAAAAACGGCTTACCGGGGTTTCGGAGGAACAGAGGAAACTAGTTAAGTAATGGGTGGTTACCCATCCACGGACAAACAAAGGCAAACACAGCTTACCCCGTGTTATTATTTAAATATACCTACTTACATAATCCTCTGTCATCGTAGTAACATTCGCCGGGTTCATTATATGGGGTAGCACACGACAGAGCAAAAATTGTTAAAACACACAAACCGACTAAAACGTTCATTGCTATTCACTATTTTTATTTCTTCAAAAGTTTATTCTATTTGCTTCTAGTGCGGCTCCGTAAATATACTGATTATATAGGTCCTCCAATCTCTCTTAAATACTTCCAGACATAATTGTACAACCACGATTTTTTTGAAAGGGCATATGTCACAATAATCTCTTCTAATTCTTAAAAAATTGTTTTGTAAACAAAATTTTTATGCATAGATCAAAACCGTTTTAATGATGTACAGACTGATATTCTATATATCGTGTAAAGTAAATTCTATTCTATTTTACACCTAGGTAAGCCTTTTTTATGGATGGAAAATCATCAAATGACTCCTCCCGCTCTGGGCGGGGCAGAAGGGAGTGTCGGACTCTTACTGAGTAAGACCCAGAAGCACTGGCCCTAGTAGGCACCATCTTCTATTTTACCCCTAGGTAAGACTGAACAAGTACAATCACTACATATTATAAAGCAAAGCCGCGTCTGTCTGTCTGCGATAAACCCAAAAACTACTTCACCGTTTTTCATACTGTTTTCACCAATGGATAAAGTGGTTATCGAGGAAGGTTTTTAGTATATAATTTGTCAAGTTATTTATTTATTTAAGCAGGTACTTGCTACACTTACAGTTGGCAATAACGCGAGCAGCAAGTCAACATCACAGACTTACTTAAAAATCGTATGCAATAATTATAATAATAATAATAATAATGTAAGGGAGAGTTTTCTCAGGGTTGGTTTTTGGGCTATTTTAAATGAGTCACATACGTTAAATTAGTAAAATTATATTGTAAAAGAGTAAAACACAGAACTATAGGTAAAACAAATAAACAAACAGGGGTTAAACAGTAAATTATGGAATATTGTTAAACGAGCGTTTCGCGGATGTGTTCAAAGCGCGCGCGAATCGTACTCCACTGTCCTTGAGTTCCCGCGTCGCGGGCTGGGTTGCCAGGAGCCGTGGACCGTGTTTCTAGCTCACAAAAAATATTTTAAAAGGTAGTGCTACATCCTCCCCCTCTGACACAGACATGCGCCCTCGCGTCTGAGTCAGTCAAGATAACGCTTTGGTCTACCGCGCCTACGCTTTTCCTTGACTGGTACCGGCGCTACATCGCCTACGAATGGGGTCAACTGAGAGACGTGATACCGTCCTAACGTTTCACCGCTACTAACCCTTTCTAATAAGTAAGTGGTTGAGCTTAAGGGCTCCTTAACACGGTATGGTCCATCCCTCCTCGGTATGAACTTTGGCGTTTGCCCTTGTGTCGTGTCGTTGCTCCCATGGGTCTTCAAAAGGACCAGATCACCAATCGAATAATCAGGTGCAGGGCTACGCCCCTCGTCAGCATAGCGCTTCTGATTTGCTTGTACCTTTTCATGTACATCCCTAGCTTCGAATAGAACTATTGACATTCTCTGAAGGTAAGGGGTAAGGCTCGTTACGACATTGTCGCTCTCTACGATGGTGCGCATATCACCTACCACGTCAGCTGGCGCACGCATCTCTCGTCCGAACGTCAGGTATGCCGGTGAAAATCCGGTGCTGCTGGTTACAGCAGAGTTCATCGCGAATCGAATTGCGGATAAGTGGATGTCCCAGGTGCTGTGATCTTTCCCCACTAGAATAGCAAGTTGCGGTTTGAGATCACGGTTCTTCCTTTCCACCGGGTTCGCTTGAGGATGGTACACTGGTGAGAGTGACTGCGTAATACCAAATGAATGGCAAGCTTGCTGCATTATCTCACTTATGAATTGCACACCATTGTCGCTCAAAACACGTCTAGGCACACCATATCTCAGGAAAACCTCTGAGATCAGCACTTTTGAACAGTTTAGACTTGTAGCATCCTGTAGAGGAAATAGCTCTACCCATCGTGAGCACGTATCTTCTACGATAAGGATCCACTTGTTCCCACCAACGGTCTCTGGTAATGGGCCGAAAAGGTCCACGGCAATCACTTCAAAACGGCGATTCATTGCAGGAGTCTGCAGAAGTCCTGCTGGTTTTCTATTGTCGGCTTTATATCTTTGACAGTCTACGCATCTTTTCAAGTATCCGACGATGTATTGCCGCATACCAGGCCAGTAATACTTTGACTTCACTCGATCCAGTGTGCGCTCTACACCGCCATGTCCAGCCGTCGGTGCGTCGTG
The DNA here is from genome assembly GCA_932274075.1 of Diarsia rubi. Taxonomy (NCBI): domain Eukaryota; kingdom Metazoa; phylum Arthropoda; class Insecta; order Lepidoptera; family Noctuidae; genus Diarsia; species Diarsia rubi. The sequence goes on from OW026433.1 coordinate 2,668,430, forward strand.
ATACTCTGCCATGACTTTATCGCGCTCGTGCTCCGGTATAACGAGACATCCTGTCTCTTCATCCCCTTCGTCAGGTCCATATCTGTATAGAACACCGTCTGACATGATAAAACCACGGTCAGACCAACTCCTCCCCCTAAACGGATCGTCGGTCGATTCGAGGTCTTCGATGATTTTTTGCACGTCAGGGTCCTTTAGCTGATTCTCCCGAACATCCTTAGGGCTTCTTGTTGGGAAATCAGCCTCAACGTAGCGGATATCGCAGTCCGTTTCCTCAGCACAAGGTGGTCGTGAGAGTGTATCAGCGACGACGTTTGACCTGCCTGGTGTGTACTCTATACGAAGGTTGTATTCCTGGAGGGTAAGGGCCCACCTCGCCAAACGACCACTTGGTGATTTTACAGTCATGAGCCATCGCAGAGGTTGGTGGTCGCTTTTTATCACAACCTCTGATCCTTCGATGTATGCGCGGAATTTGGTAACCGCCCACACAACTGCTAGCGCCTCTCTTTCCGTTGTGTTATAGTTCCTTTCGGCACTATTCAACAAACGGCTGGCGTACTCGACTGGTCTTTCTTCAGGTCCCTCCCCCTGCATCAGCACAGCTCCGAGACCATATCCACTGCTGTCGGTCCTTAATGTAAACGGCATTGATTCATCAGCCTGACGCAAAATTGGAGCGGAAATAAGCTTTTCTTTAATGCAATTAAAAGCATCTTGGTGCTTTGAGGTCCATGTCCATTTGCTGTCCTTTTTTAGAAGATCCGTCAGAGGTTTAGCAACGTCGGCGTAGTCGGGAATGAAACGCCGGAACCAACTTGACGTTTGCAGAAAGGTCTTCACGTGTTTTGTGTTCTCAGGAGGGGGCATGTTAGCGATAGCTGCTGTCTTATCAGGGTCTGCCTTCACTCCACCTGGTACGATTACGTGGCCCAAAAACTTTACTGATTCGCGAGCAAAGCAGCTTTTCCCACGGTTCACTCGAAGTTTGTACATCTCTAGCCGGTCGAAGACAGCGTTCAGGTCTTCCAGGTGCTTGGCAAATGACTCTGATAGGACGATTACGTCATCTAAATATGTTAACATGCAAACATCGGCTAATTCCTTGCCAGATCTAAATCGGTCCATAAGTCGCTGGAAAGTCGCTCCTGAATTCCTCAGACCCATAGGCATCCTTTTAAACCTAAAACAACCAAGCGGGCTCACGAAAGCAGTCTTGTCACGATCATCCGGTTCCACATCAATTTGAAAGTAACCTGATCGGAGGTCGCAGGTTGTCATAAAGCTGGTGTTCTTAGCTGCGTGGAGAACGTCTTCGATGCGCGGAAGTGGGTAGCGATCAGGTTCAGTTACAGCATTCAGCTTCCTGTAATCTACACATAGCCGAACCCCTCCACCTTTCTTCGTCACGAGGACCACATTGGCGGCCCAAGGGGACTCGCATTCTTCTATGACGTCAGTGTCCAGCAACTTCTGCAACTCCTTTTCCAACAAAGCTCTCTTACTAGGAGACATCCGGTAAGGTGGTGAAGCGATGGGTTCCTGATGAGGGTTAATCTTTAACCGATGCATGGCGTATTCTGTTGGTGGTCCACCCCTTTCGAAGCGGTCGGACCTCTTCAACAGAAACGCGTTTAGTTGGATCCTCTGATCAGCCGTCAACTTGGTGCCTTCATCATCCCTCAGCACAAGGTTCGAAGCTTCCACCTTCATCAGCTCTATTTGGCCGCCGGTAGCTAAGTCAAAACTTGTGATAAAAGGATGCCAACATTCAGGTTCGTTGTTAAAACGCCAGCTGTTTTGAGGTAAATCTAACATAATCCCCGCATTTATAATAAAGTCCCTACCTAATAATGTACGGGTTTGCGCGTCTGGTAATGCTATAAACATAATAGGTACAACGCGTCCCTGTATCATTAAATCAGTGGTGCACTCGAGCACAATACCCACTCGCTGTGATCCATCAGCAAGCCCTATGGTACGTGATTTTTCCTTAAAAACAACGCCGGCTCTCAAAAGTAAGTCGTAAAGCATGGGGCCTGCAATAGAATGAGTAGCCCCCGTGTCCAAGATAGCAACCCCCTTGCGATTCACGACCTGAATTTCCACCAACGGCCGTGGATCGTCACTATTGACTACCTGAGCGCTACAAAAATTCGACTTTTTTGAGGTCGAGGCATCTTTGCACTTGCTACATTTCGAACGTATCACACCCAGCTGACCACATCCGTAGCAACGCAACTCGGAACTTTCGTTTGGCTTGACAGAAGGGTCAATGACCTTACCTTCTTTCGCTTTATTGCGGCATTTTTCGACGGGGTGACCGAATGACCGGCAATAAGTACATTTCGGTCTAACGCGTTTTTTCCCATCACTATTGTTATCTTTTGTAACGGACTCAGACTTAGTGTTGTTTACTACATTGTTATCAGGGATAAGGATATGAGCACTTACCTCTGCCAACGACTCCTCGACAAACCTGGCCTTCGCTAACAGCTGTTCTAGATCGTCCACTTCGTCGCGAGACACTCGTTTCCTTATCCTACGGTGTAACAATCCGTAGACAATGTCTATTAACATTACTTCCGGCACAACATATGGCAATTTGGAAATTAAAGCGCGCACTTTACATATAAATACATCGGCCCGTTCACTATCTTGTTCTGTACGGAAAATGTCACGAAATAGTTTATAACCCGGTCGCGGCACTCCGTACATTCCTCGCAGTCGTTGCAGTGCGTCGGACCACGACTTCACCGAAGCTTTCACACCTTGCCACCAGATGGCGGCCTCGCCGACCAACAGCATAGGCAGCCCCCGCAGCGCGTGCTCGTCGCTGATGTTGGTGCAGTCGCGGTATATTTCAATGGCATCGATGAACGCCTCGAGTTCCTCTGTATTCTTTGATATCCCATCAAATCGTGCCGTGCACTTGGCGAAATTACCCGATCGCCGCACGTTTTCACACGCTTCGGGAATTCGTGGTGATGATGTGCACGGGGCATCCTTATTCGCCAATATGCTTTCAATAAGAATGCGATTAGCTTCCGCCTGGTTTTTGGTAATGTTACAAACCAAAGACTGAAGCATCTCCTCGGACATGGTGATGTTCTTCGATGATGACGTTGGCACCATCGTCCGGTTTTGTTCCGCGTCCGTGTCGGATTCCGATTCAGCATCTCTTCCGGTACGTTTCATCGGATGTTTCGGCGGCATGGCAACAGGGTACTAAACCTCCTGTGAGTACGTGTGACTCGCTCGAACAACCGGATTTACACGGGTGATGTTTATGGGCGGTACGAGTGTAACGAACCACGTATTCGTTATTGTTTGTTCTCGTTGCACAACACGAACAGAACTTTTTATTATTCGCGCCAAAACACTAAGCGGAGAGGACTCCCCCCGGCTGCGCGTCGCGTCGCTTCGCTTTTACTTTTGGCGGCAAAAGTTGACTTGCCCGCCCACGCGTCGCGTCGCGTCGGTTGGAATTTTGGCGGAAGGGTGGATTCGTCCAATGTTTTACTGTTTGGTTTTGCACTGTTTGTAAGTATTTGACACTATCGGAATGAGTTAGCACGATAGGAGTTTGCACTAATAGTCACTGATATTATGTTTTACGGGTTTTTCACTTATAACGTAGCCACAAGTTGGGCGTCACTGTAAGGGAGAGTTTTCTCAGGGTTGGTTTTTGGGCTATTTTAAATGAGTCACATACGTTAAATTAGTAAAATTATATTGTAAAAGAGTAAAACACAGAACTATAGGTAAAACAAATAAACAAACAGGGGTTAAACAGTAAATTATGGAATATTGTTAAACGAGCGTTTCGCGGATGTGTTCAAAGCGCGCGCGAATCGTACTCCACTGTCCTTGAGTTCCCGCGTCGCGGGCTGGGTTGCCAGGAGCCGTGGACCGTGTTTCTAGCTCACAAAAAATATTTTAAAAGGTAGTGCTACAATAATAATATTCCACAACTATCACACAACGCCATCTAGTCCCAAGCTAAGCAGAGCTTGTGTTATGGGTACTAGACAACTGATAAACATACTTATATATTTCTAAATACATACATATTATAGATAAATAACACCCAGACACAGAACAAATGATCGTGCTCATCACACAAACATTTGTCCTGGGTGGGAATCGAACCCACGACCTCCGGCATAGCAGTTAGGGTCACTAACCACTAGACCAACAGGCCAGTCAATTAAGCATAGTTTTATTGCTACACAGCATAAACAGATTTAGATCCGGTTCCTGAGCAATTAGGGCGTTTAACAGAATCATCGCCTGGGTTGTGGGCGCATATGGAGCAGTTTGGGTACGCACAGTGGGAGCCGCAAACTAGCCTCGTGAGGCACAGGCCTGCGAACGCCTCAGTCGGCCCCGTCGTCAATTTTATAATTAACTAAAGTATAGTTATTAAGATCCACGCGGGCGAAACCGCGGGCATCAGTTAGTCATAATATATAATTACTTACATCGTCCCCAAGGGTCATACATGCAACCACTTTGAAGAGGTGTACTATTAACCATAGCAATGATCACTAAGACACTCAGAGCGAAAAAAATCTTCATGGTAACTGATTACTGACTCTCTAGTACTTCAAAAGAAGATGGATCAAAGTAAAGTTCAGTAAATATACTGACTGTGTAGGTCTTCATCTCTCTTATATAGTTCCAGATATAATTACGTAGGTACAATTATAAAGTCACGACTTGTCCGTTTTTATCTTTTATAAACCTACGAGTATGTTATATTCAAAACAAAATTATACGACCTAACAGTAGCTTACTACATCAATAACTTAATTTTTGGTGTACCAAAAACTTAGGAACGAAGTAATTTAAAAATCGTTTATGCTTACATCTTCCTTCAACGTAGATACACCTCTTCGATCTCTGAGGACCCGCAGCCGCCAATGCAACAAATGCCAAAACGCACAGAACGGCTAAAACCTTCATGATAACTATTTTTTTTTTATATTACTTAAGAAACACGGGCTAATAACTCGAGCTATATTATTGCACTAGCCGGTTAGACGATATAGGTCGACTTATATAGCTCCAATGACCATTTAGTTTGAAAAACAAATCAATTATTGCTTTGCTTGCCAAAACCGGTAAGATAAGTACATACATACACAATAATATGATACGAACTTATGACATAATTGTTATTTTGAGATCATTCTTTTACGTATCTAAATTAGTTAAAATTTAGGTTCAAGTAAGTTGAAGGACAACGGAAATATCGTACTGAATTTTAGTGATAGGTATGTGTTGTACTTCAAACAAACAACACACTGAGTCCACTGCTAGGCTAGGTCAGCAGGGCTATTGCGTATCTTTTAAATCACAGTGGCTATCATATTGTCTATGGATTAACTGTCAAATTGGTTATGGTTTAGTACAAAATGGAACCATTTGACAGTAATTGAAAGGCACTAAAGGTTAACCACTGTCATTTAAAAGATACGCAATAGCCCTGCAGGTCTTTCGTCGTAACATTCAGCTTACTTCATCATCATCATCATCAGCCTATCATGTTCCCACTGCAGGGACTCAGGCCTCCTTTCTAGTGGAGGGGATGGGCTATAATACAACACAGGGGCCCAGTACCTACGTGTTGGTACAAGTCACATGTCTTCGAATTTTTTGGTGCAAAGATAATATTTTCGTTTCCTCACGATGTTTTCCTTCACCGTTGTGAGAAGAGCGTTGATGAAATAAGTTACACAAAGTTATGCGCCTGCCTGGGTTCGGACCCGATCTTACTGTTCGTAAGTCGAGGCCGCCACCGCTGCTCTGATGTTTAATTAGCTAATGCCAGCGGGTTCACCCGCTAGAACTCATAAATTATCCCACGGGAAGATAAAATCAGGATAAAAACTATCCTTTGTGTTAATCCAGGTTATAAACTATCTGTTACCCAAATCCGTTCAGTAGTGTTTGCGTGAAGAAGTAACAGACATACACACTCACACACTCACAAACTTTCGGCTTTATAATATTAGTGTGATTTATAAATCTACTAGCTGATGCCCGCGGCTTCGCCCGCGTGGATGTCGGTTATCGTGACCGATGTTGGTTATCGCGAGCAAAAGTAATCCTTTCATCCCGCCCTTTCAACCCCATACAACCCTTTTCAAGCATTTTTTCACTTCAAAAAATAGCCTATGTCTTTTCTCAGGGTCTAGACTATCTGTGTTCCAAATTTCTTTTAAATCGGTTCAGTAGTATTGGCGTGAAAACATGACAGACAGACAGTCTCGAGTTACTTTTGCATAAAATATTAATGAGGATTTTTGTGGGTACACTTACATCGTCTCTCAATGAAGATACAGCCTCTTGACTTTGGTTTATCAGCTGACAAAGCGATCACAGTAAAAATACTGAGGGCTATTGCAACCTTCATGTTATTTTTTTTTCCACCAACACGATCAATATGGCTACTTGAACTGTTGCATTCCACTGCCCCAAATACCGAATTAGGTGTTATATAGTAGTGATTATCGCTAATGACTTTATAATTAAATACAAAATTAAGAATCAGGAATCGGTATGACAACTATAAGTACTTACATACGAACTGCTAAGAGAAAGGTCGCTTTTTAAACAAAGGCAATCAAAATTTACTTTTCTAGATTGGCTACACCGTAAATTGGACAGCTGTGACAAAAATGGCGCGCAAATTTTTTATTTAATTTAAAGTACTGCAGTGGTTCGTTTTTTGGTTTTACATAGGTTTTATCGGAACTAACAACACAACACAATTTCAAAAAAGAAAAAAAAAATATGATGAACTAGCTGTTGGCCGTGACCTTAGTCCGCATGAAATAAGTTAGTTGAATCGTTTTTCACAAGGAACTCTAATATTTTTCGCAAATGAAAGGAGCGTAAGATACTCTTTAAAACATCAGCTATGTGCCAGTAACAGTCACGTCGAAATCGATCCAGCTGCTTCGGAGATTAATCGGTACAAACAGACAGATAGACAGAGGAGAATGATTAAAAAAAAATCGTGTTCATTATCTTAAATTGTTATAAATTAATATTTAAACTTAAACTTACATTTTCCCAAAATATACTGACACCCTCTTGAAGGCGTACTAGACGCCAAAGCGACGATAGCCAAAACACACAGAGCGACTAAAAACTTCATGGCAACAGGTTTTTTTTATATCTCAGCAAACACGAGCAATATGATAAAACTATTTTGTTCCACTGCCCGACTTGACTAAATAGGTCGCCTTTATATAGTTCCGTCAATAATGTGCTCAATTAAATATTTACACCGAGAATCGTGCTAACCGGTATGCTAACAACGTACCATCGCCATTTTGATTTTGTTTTCTTTTTTTTTTGTAATGGTTTTATGGTGTGCAGACAATTTTATTGTGTGTCGACTGTCGGGACATTGGATTTAAATAACGAACCACACTAACTGCCGCACTCAGAGAGCTCTAATGATTACTTAGGCCATTACTTAGTAATGGTTTTGACAGTCTCGTCATACAAAAATATGTCAAACCTTTACTAAGTGACGGCTTAAGTAATCATTAAATATCTCTGAGTACGGCAGTGACTGCTAGTGTAGATTAAGATTATTTTTTTGTGATGGCTGAATTATTTTTTTTTGTAATTTTCTACGACAGGTTTTTTCATAGTTAATTTCTAGTAAGTACAATTTTGATTTGTCGGAACACAAAACTCTTTTTTCTTTCTCGTTTAATAAAGAGAATATTACAATTTAAAGTTATGTCCTGTATTGTATTCTGTGTGTACATGAAACAATAGAAAACCACAGTTCCCTAATAAGAAAATGGGGCATCACACTTTGATAGGGGGACACCCTATCATGGGGATCCGTAAAAATATATTGCCTTCCGTATGCCATATTTTTACCTTTCCCCAATCCCATAGCAAAATAACCTTTTTTATTTAAATGCATCATATAACCACAATATGTATTTGCTTACAATAAACAACATGAGGTTTAATGCATGACATAAAAAATATTACAACCTTTTTTTGCGATTTGTACCGCTTGCTTACCAGTGGGGTTACCATGACATCTTAACTCATAAAAGGTGTAAAAGTACTCTTAACGCAAACGAAGCGCACTTGTTATCCCCACCACTGCGATCATTTTTTTGTTCTAGATCATACCTGGGAACCCCCTAGTTACGGAGATATTGGGGGTCAAAGTTCCAAAATTTTCACAGCTGTTTTTGTGAATACTAGTTTTTCAGGTTATAACTTTACTTAAATTACCTCCATTACCCGTTTACTATTCTAAGCATCCACTACATCCTGTACACACAATTAAACAGTAATTGTGTCTAACGTGGATCTATATTGCAGCACACGAAGGGTTAAAACAGTATCATTTTATAGTCTAGTGTGTAAAAGCGATAGCGGAACCGCTATTCTTCCACCCTGCTGCCACACCTAACCCCCCGCTTCCTGCTGCCACACCTAACCCCCCGCTTCCTGCTGCCTGCTTGCCACTGCTTTAAGGAAAACGAACGATAAAGGAAACCATCGTGAGGAAACCAGCATGTCCTAGAACTACATTAACTAACATTTTCAATAAATTATAGGCTGATAATGCTTATGCTTGGTGACGGTAGACCCTCAGACGACCGTATGACATGTTTCCAATGTCAAAGTTGTATTGAAAAAATACTGTGTTTTTGTGATGCATCTTTATGTTAGCGTACCAAAAACTTGTTTTGTTATTTTAAACAAAAAGTGGTATCTAAAACCTAAAACTTTTTTATTTATTTTATGGTTGATATTAATTTATCTGCAGAATATGATGGATTAATCAATTGTCCCAATCAAGTCTCGACTCTTCTGACATAATATGTATGTGTTAATGAATAAATAAACATACTTTGCTCTTTGTAATCAAACGTATTTTGTCCTAGTCTGTAGACATTGGCAATAACGTAACACTGGGATAATAACCCTTTCCTTGCATATGGGTAAAAAATGGTTTACATCCTAAGACACGTCGTAGTCTTCCAATGTTTACGTAGTTTAGCAAACACGATTAGCTCGTGGCTAACTAATATCAGCCTCTCGGTTCGATCTTAAGGGCGTCTGCCTAGGTTGATGCGTGGATGGGTCCAACCATTACGTACCGAGCCTCGGGATTAACGTTAGGCCGTTGGTACCGGCTGTCAATTGTAGATTTTAGACAGTCGTTACAGGTAGTCTGGTCCAAATGTCTGATAACCAGTCTTACCAATGGGTATCGTTTTAAGCCGGCTTTTGACTATGGGATGTAATATATATTACATCTTGCTATAAAGGGTGTAAAAGTACCCTTATCGCAAACGAAATGCACTTGTTCTCTCCACCACTGCGATCACTTTTTTGTTCTAGACCATACCTGGGAACCCCCTAGACAGACTAGACATTGGGGGTCAAAGTTCCAAATTATTCACAGCTGTTTGTGGAAATACTAGTTTATTAGGTTATAACTTTACTTAAATTACCTCCATGACCCTTTTACTATTCAAAGCATCAACTAGCACAATGTTTTAAGAGTGTCACATTGAGTTTTACCGTAAAATAAGATTTTTGACCTCAAAAAAAAAAGTCTACTACGGGTAAACTTAGTTTGATGTACAGAATGCTTGGTTGACGTATGTGTGAAAGGTTAATTTACACCGTATGTTACATCGCGCGTAATATACAATGTGGAGCAGGACGATTGACATTCCTCTAAACCACGTAAAGAAAGGCATGCCCTTGACCCGTATACAAAAAATCAATCAAATCCAATGACTACTTTAGCCACAGGAAATTATTTTTCATTTTCTTATTTTTCAACATGATGTAGATCGGAGTCCGTAATAATAGGTAAACATTGTAAGGTCAGGAACCTGTGCAAAAACCTACGATTCTATTCTCAACGTCTCAATACGCTTGAAAGACAGAGAAAGGTGTCATACGATCCCACTCTGACGCGCCCCGCACACTCCCACAAAATACTACAATTATAAAGAAAAAGTAATATTACTTACGCAAATAATGCATTAGTGGTGCATAGAAAATTGCGAGTGTGTGTGTGAGCGGAATTTTTTTCGGCAAAAAGTCCTTGACTCGGTAACTATGTCAGTCAGTGCATAGCGGCGCCCTTTGAGGAGAGCACACGCCTACTTTTTTTATCACAAGACGAGCCGCGCGCGCATTGTCGTGATTTTATGAAAAGTTTGTTGTTATTGTGATTAAAGACGATTTATGATATTTGGATTAGTGCATAGGTTACTGTGACTTATTGGTGTTAGTGTAATATTAGTTATTTAGGCATTTATTAGGTAGCTAGTTTTGTGATTTAGGTTAAGTTAGTAAGTTTTTTAGTTTAATTATGCCTCAAATAAGGTTTTAAGTGATTAATTATTCAATCAGTGATCTTTTATTAATTAACAACTCGCAACTTAGTGAGTTTATGCCGCTGATTTGTTGTTCTCCGATAAAAAGTACCTACGCCCAACATCGCCGCCGCTCGCTGCACCCCGCGCACTAGGTCAGTGACTTTTCGTAGTTAAAGCGTGTTTACTTTTTATGCAGTTGATTCTGCTATTTATTTTGTTTGAAAATTGCAATTTTTAAATTTTCCACTAACTACTAATCTTCGTGTTTTAAAATGTTTCGATGGACTAGTACAGTGCTAGTTTTAATTTAATGTCGTAGTTCCAGATCCACATTGTATATACAAGGTGTTGATTTGCATCCTAGTCAAATTCAAGGACGTAATTATGCTAATGATTCTCGACCCAAATCAACAATAAAATGGGTAGGTATTTTTTTATTTATTTTTCTTATTTGCGGAAATCCGTAAGTGTAAACCAGCCGTATTTAAACGCGGCCTGTCTGTTACTAGCCCTATAACCGCGCTTTTACACACAAACAAAAGCAAACAATACATACACAACGCATACGCAACGTTCATTCAATAAATTCGTAGGTAATCAATCCTACCCCAATCACGGTGCGCGCACGCTCCTAGCCGCGCCCCCGCGGCTCTGGAACTAACAGTGTGTTTGATGTCGCCGAAGCGTGCGGGTGCTTTGCGAATTTCGCTTCTCGGTACATCGTTGAGACGTAGGTACAAAGTGCAAGATGACGGACAACTATTCAAATGTCGAGTTGGTGGAGATGGTCCGTCTGTATGCCATCAGTGGAGACAGCCTACGACGAGCCATCCAGATGTTCACCGAAATGTTTCCCGATCGGGAACCCCCATCACAGAGCGTCATGCTGGCTGCTACGCAAAGACTGCGGGATCATCGGCAGTTTGACGTTCCCCGGCATGCTCAAGCTCGCGGCAGCGTAGGCCTGCCTGTCGCCTTGCAAGAAGATATCCTGGAGTACTTCCAGCGAGACCCACGGGCAAGCACGCGGGAGGCTGGTCAACACTTTGGAGTGCACCACACCACAGTGTGGCGCCTACTGAAGCGTGAACTACAACACCCGTTCCACTACCGCAAGGCACAAGACATTCACCCTGGTGATAATGCCGTGCGGATTACATTTTGTCGCTGGTTGCTGGAACACCAAGACGCCAACATCCTGTGGACGGACGAGTGTATGTGTGGGCTGGCATAATAGGGGAACATGTGCTTGGACCCTACTTCATTGTTGGGTACCTCAACAGTGCCAAATACCTGGAGCTGTTGCGTCACGTTGTCGAGGATATGTTGGGTTTACACGGAGGAAGTGACAAGTGTATCAGAATTACGTGCAAGGATCATTAGTGCTTTCGACACTTTAAAAACGAATGTGTTAGTGTTACGTAAGGTGAAGGAAAACCAGCTACGTCGTGCTCGATTGTGCGAGGAGTGTGATGGTGGCCACTTTGAACAATACCTCCGGGTAACTTAAGTAGGTAATTTATTTATTTGTACATTTTGTAAATACGTTGTTAGCTTAATCAATTTTATTAGTGTAAATAAGTTGATTTCAAATTTTTAACTACGCCAATAATACCTAAGAGTCGAAAGTATCACCACGTAGGTACATACACTTAATTAGCACGTCTTTCCATTTCCATCAAACGTAGAAAACATTTTTAGACTTAGTGGATCGGTACACCAACTAAGGTAGGTATTATTGCCGGTCCTAAGCCCGTTATGTAGGAAAGAAAATTTCAAATCAACCAATTTAATCCACAAATAAAAACAAAATCACTACGAAAACTTTAGGTTGAAGGATAAAGCAAAACTAACATTTTATTAATCATCTGATATCAGGTCAGTGAACTTTTCTTTGGCGCACTAGTATTACTGTCATTAGTAAGATTTCCGTATTCCAATGATGCTCAAAAATGAGTTAATCCACAAATAAAAACAAAATCACTACGAAAACTTTAGGTTGAAAGATAAAGCAAAACTAACATTTTATTAATCATCTGATATCAGGTCAGTGAACTTTTCTTTGGCGACTAGTATTACTGTCATTAGTAAGATTTATCCGTATTCCAATGATGCTCAAAAATGAGTTAGTTATTAAGCGAAATTTATGACAATAATGTAGGTGGTTTTCGAAATAAAATTAGGTAAAATGATTGCTACCGGTCATGGCTCGGTCGCGCTCGAGCGCACGCGGCTTGCATTTCGTAGGTAAGACGTCGACACTCACGCACACAGCTTAGCTGCATTGTAGCTGTGTGCGTAGTCGGGTGATTCTGTTTTATTTGTATTGAATTAAGGGTTTAATTCTGAAATACTGTTAAATTTCAACAACAAAAAAAAAGCAGCGCTTATTAGTTATTACCCGCTACCGTACTTCAATTGATTATTTATGTCTTTTATGACAACCTCCTGACATTTGACGAGGATGCAAATCAACACCTTGTATTATAGCACAGTGTGAACGGCCGCGTACAAAATATATGATGGGCGATAAAATAATAGGTAATACCTATGAAATTGCCGTTTTGTATGAAAAAAATTAAACGAATTTTTTTCATGTATTTTTTATTTGTATTAATCGAAGTAATCACCCATGCAATCAATGCATATTTGCCAACACAGTGGCAGTTTATTGATGCCCTTCTTAAAGAAATCAGCTGGTCGGGAGGCAACAAATTCTTCAAAGGCATTTTGTACTGCCTCTCGGGTATTGAATTTTTTTCCCGCCAAGAAGTTATCCACATTCTGGAAAAAGTAGTAGTCTGTAGGCGCAAGGTCTGGTGAGTAGGGCGGAAGACGGAGAGCTTCCAACCCCAGTTCTTGCAACTTGGAGACCGTCTGCTGTGCAGTATGAGGTCGCGCGTTGTCGTGCAGGAGCAGCGGAGACGAGCGATTGACCAATGCTGGTTGGAGATGTGCCAGCTTCTCCATCATTGTGTTCAGTTCTTCACAGTACACATCTGCAGTAATGCTCACCCCGTTTGGTAAGAAGCTGTGATGAATCAAACCGGCGCGCGGCGCTAGACCACCAAATAGTGACCATCTTTTCTAGGGGTAAGTTTTCGTTTAGGGCATTGTTTAGGTGCTGAACCAGGATCCAACCAACTTGCTGAGCGCTTGCGGTTATCAACAGAATCCATTTTTCATCGCAGGTAACAATGCGGTTCAAAATTCCTTCATTTGTGTGTCTGTTGAGCAGTGCAAGGCACGTCTCGACGCGTACTTCGCGCTGGCGATCATTGAGTTCGTGGGGCACCCATTTGTCAAGCTTTTTTACCTTGCCAATTTGACGCAAATGGACCAATATTGTTTTGACGCTAACGTCGAAAGCTGCTGATAATTCAGCCGTAGATTGTGTATCATCAGCTTCCACAATCGCCTTTAATTCGTATTTGTCGACCAAAGTCTTCGGACGACCGCGAAGTTCATTTTTCAGGTCGAAATTTCCAGAACAGAAGCGAGCAAACCAATAACAGGTGGTGCGTTGGTTTGTAGTGTTAGCTCCGTAAACGTCGTTGATGTTGCGTGCCGCTTGTGCCGCGTTGCTGCCACGATGGTACTCATATTCCATAATTACTCGAATTTTTAACGTATCCATGATGACGAAAAAGATTGAAATGCGATGAAAATGTAACACTAATCAATAAACAAATGACTACTTTTGGAAAAAAAAACCATGTTTTTAAAATAAAATTAATTTGAAATTAGAATTCTTAGCCAAACAAAAATTATTTTGATTTGAAATGGCCAGTACTGCAGAACGGCAATTTCTTAAGTAAAGACCTAATATTAAATCTCAAGATGAAATATATATACCATAGTCAAAGGCCGACTTTACCCAGGTACTAACTGGGTTGTGGAGGTCAAATAGGTAATCGCTCCGTGTAAAATACTCGTATTCAGCTACATCCGAATAGACTGAAAACCAGATGAATATAATTATTAGTATGGCTATGAAAATTTTCCAGCCAAATCCGCAACGACATAGTTGTAAAGTAAGTAGGCAGACGGATTTTGGGGGTTGCTAATTGCCCTGCATCAAACGAAAAATCCGACTGGCAAAACTGAAAAGTAAAAAACAAGCACATTTTAAATTAAACAAAACTTGGAAGCATTTGGATATTAAATTATGAAATGAAAATAGAATGGACCCCGCCTGCTTCCAAGTTTTGTTTAATTTAAAATGTGCTTTTTTTTACTTTTCAGTTTATAGAGTCGGGTTTTTTAGTTTTTAAACTACTTTTTTTATTTCCATCTTTTTAGTTCTTTTGTGTCTGTTCTTTCGTTGGTCGCGTAAAAATCTTTGCAGATGGTTTAACTTTTGTGTTTGTTTATATGATTTGTGACTTTGAATTTATTTTAAACATATGTCATATATTTTTGTAATCTCCTTTTAAAACCCTTTATTTTGATGACTCGATGGTAATGGTTTTTTTTTTAAATACGCTGTATGGCCCCCAAAATCCGCAAATTTCTTTTCTTTTTTAATTTTAATGTAGTCAGTGACACTCGCGCCATCAAGACGAATCTAACGACGTATATTTTATTCAAATCCCTTCATTAGTTTAGGAGTTATGAGAGAACAAAGAAACGGACATACATACATACATACATACACGCCAAACACATAACCCTCCTTTTGGGCTTCGCCGCAGTCGGGTAAAAAATAACTATAAGCTAAGTGAAAGGTACCTAACTAAGGAAACAAACAAAAAATAAATAAAAAAAAATAAAAAAAAAAAAAATAATAAAAAAAAAAAATTGGTAAACTAAAGAAATATGCGCGCGCGTCGTCGTCAGAGATCGGTAGCGAAGTGGGCCGGGGGCCCGCGTCCCGCACGTCGCGCGCCGCACCTCTCTCCGCCGCCCGCCGTCGCCCGCCGCCATCCGACAGCAGCCGAAGACCGCCGAGTGGTTGAAGGCGCCCGAACACTAAGTATTTCTTTAAATTTTTGGCCTTTATTTATTTATATGCTCACATTACTACAAACAGTATCCTAGTCATAACTGCAATATAATTGTTACTAATTATTGATTTGAAGATGAGTATTGCACGGCTGCAGCTACATTGATTCGACTAATAATGCAGTCAGACTCAAGGTTGATGATGCAACCTAGGTAAATACAAGTTTATCCTGGATATTGTACAGTCACGAGCGACAATATTAATGTATAAACATAATATGTTCCCACTGCTGGGACACACGCCTCCTGTCTATGAAAAAAAGTTGGCTGTGAATTGTCATGAAGGGCCAGTGCGGGTTGATAGATTTCACGACATATCATGCTCACCTTTAGTGTACCAGGCCAAATGTGGTACGCACAACAACCATTTAAGCTCTGCAAAATGCTGATCTCTCATTATACGGGAAGCTCATACTAGATGAGTCCAGGTTATACAGGGTTCCCTAAGTAAGTTCGATACACTATACTGCGAAAATTGTTTTACCGATAACTATATTTAACCTTGATACTGCGACGTTATGTTTGTTCTACGCCTTTTTTGTTCGCAGTTTCCTTACACCAACAACTTTTTTTTTTGCGGGGCGAAATTCATCAAATTACCCCCTCCGGTTCTTGGCCAGAGCGAAAGGGAGTGTCAGACTTCTACTGACTTGAAACCACCCAGGTTCTTTCTTAGCCCTTTATGTCGAGGTCGCGGTATCTCTTACAACTACCCGCAGCCCCGACGGGAGACGCAGTCGGGTACACCGACAACCTGACATCGGCTTGTCACCTAACAAACGTTTCACCAACGTTTGTTAGTTTGTTGTACAATATAACATTTATTCGAAAATCGAGATGTATGGTCATCGGTGGAACAATTTTCGCAGAATAGTGTTGCGAAGTTACGTAGAGAATTAATACAAATTGTATAGTTTTATGTGTCAACGTGTATCTATGCGTAACGATTCCGGGATTACAGGCGTGATAATCAGGACAAAGTATTTACGAAGGCTAGAAATTACAAAAATAAATAAACTTAGAAACAGATTAGAATATAGGAAGTGTCCAAGGTTTTCGTAGTCATAAACGTATTTGACTAAAGAATAGAACAATCTACAATTCGACACGCTCGGTATGGTAATGCTGTGCTCATGCAGTGTTTAAATCTACGTTGACCGTAAGAGGGAAGCGCCAATGGGTAAAGACCTTTGCCAAGCAATAGGAAATTATTGAAGATCAAGTAACTTAGAAAAATGATCCTCAGCCAAATTGAATAAACTCATAATTATGCGCGTATTGTATATTTATCACTATAGCTGCGGTGAAGGAAAACATTGTGAGGAATACAAACACGCCTGAGAGCATGGGCCGAATGTTAAGCCAAGTCCTTAGAGGTCGGTATAAAAACTACGATGCCTGGTTCGGCACTCGACAAAAATTGTATATCTTTTAATTTTACCTTCATGATCTGAATAGGGCATTTCACCAAAAAAATCTAATAAGTCCGTCAGATTTCCAAAAACTAATAGAAAAGTCATGTCAAGTCGTGTGACGTCACAAGGTTAGTAATTTTTTACCCACAAAGTGACGTCAAAAAGCCCCACTCATGATCTTTGACACGTTTCATTTTCGTAAATTTTTATTAATTGAATAAAACAAAAGACACGTATCCAATATTTTTCGATAATCTAACATACGGACTAATTAGGTCTTTTTGGTAAAATACTCTATTAGAACAGTTATACTTGGGTATAAAAATAGAGGAAGACCACAGAAGGGACAGGAGGTGTAATGAGATGTCTCTGTCTGATGAGATGACGAGTTATAATATACAGGGTGTAAATTAACCCTTCACACATACGTCAACCAAGCATTCTGTACACACAAAAATTTTGGCTGGGAAACGACTTTTTTTTTGGGGTCAAAAATCACATTTTACGGTAAAACTCAATGTAGCACTCTTAAAACATTGTGCTAGTGGATGCTTTGAATAGTAAACGGGTCACGGAGGTAATTTAAGTAAATTTATAACCTGAAAAACTAGTATTTTAAAAACAGCTGTGCAAAATATGGAACTTTTTTTTAGATATAGGGGATATCTCCGTAACTAGAGGGTTCCCAGGTATGGTCTAGAACAAAAAAAATATCGCAGTGGTGGGGAGAACAAGTGCCCTTCGTTTGCGTTAAGGGTACTTTTACACCCTTTATGTAAGTATGGAAGAAGAAGACAATGCTGCTCCGATTGAATAGGGATAAAAGCAAAATAATGATGTTGACCTGAATAAGAACATAATTCACAAGCCAATTACATACATATAGCTCGTAACACATAAGCGACAAACAAACTTGATAGTACTAAAACACAAAATAAAATGCCGTTACTTGATCCGTTCAGTTGACATACTGGTATGAACGGACTCGTTCGATGTAGGGCCATGAAACTGGAGAGTTTATGCGCGGGGTTTGTTGACCTGAAGTCTGATAACAGAGAATTGAGAAGTCCCACTTTATAAACTGGCGGGATGTTGGCTGAGTTACAAAATAAGCAAATCAATCAAAGGGCAAATCTGCCACTTGGACATGAGTTGCTATGGAAACGACCGACCTGGAAATCTTACAATAGACTCCGGATCCAGTTTGGTCGCAGCCAGGAAAACTTGCTAAGGTGGAAATTTATTAATAACTCTGCACTCCAGTGCAGACTACTAAGTGTTCCAGTGCTGGCTACTTATACTGTCCACAGTACCTGGTGTTGTTCCTCAAGCAATGCGACACTTAATACCGTGTCCTGTTGTTTGTTCCACAGGAACTGATAAAGGGGCCAAACTAGTAGCACAGTTCTGAGCCGACACCATTTTTGTTAACATCGACCCGCTACGAAGAAGAAGCATATCGATTGCCGCTGCATGGGCCTTGATTCGTTTAACAAATACAGCATTAATTTTGCATTTTTTTTAATTCTTTGCTGGGCAGAAATTGGATGTAACTCCTAATCAGACCCAAGGAAAACCTTAAAAAGAAAACTTAGATATACAGGATACCGAAGGCAAATCGACTGTACTTAGGCGTTTCCCAAATTACACAAAGTATGAAAATGCAATGCTGGACACTTAGGCATCATCATTGTATTGCATTTTGCTGTTGTCTGAAAAAACCAATACGTTGCCCACATGGGAATTTTATTCACTGGAGGTAACACTTAGTCTTGACTTCATTCATCATCATCATCACCACAGCCCAACTTCACCCACTGCTGAAGGCTTCTCTTTGGTTGTGCCAAGCTCCACACTCTTGTGCCTCATTCAGGATATTCCCCTCAAGGCAACCATATCGACTGCCCACCTTGGCTCCATTAAGTTATGGATAAATTATTCTTTTATAAGTTTAACATAAATCGCAACTTATTCACTTTTAAAAACGAACCTTCTGCCAAAACCTTCTCAGTCTTCCACCAACAGATTAAGGATCCTGTCGGATGCTACTTCTCAAGTAATAATCAGTATCTTGTCCTTTACATGGGGTGATCACATAAATAGGTGCTTTACATAAGTGCTAAATGTGATTTCGGATGCCGTTACACTGATTACGATACGCATGCGATAATTTTGGGCAATTTGCGAGCACAGGTGGGGTGATAAAAATATTTTGGTTGGAGATTTTTGGGTCTGATTTTTGCATTTGTTGCGAACTTTTGGAAATTAGAATTTTGCTGATAAATAAGATACCACGGATATTATTGTCTTTATTAATTACTGGGTCCTAAGTTGTGAGCTGTTATATTTGATTCCAATAATAGGTATGACAACGGATTTTTTTTCTAGTTTCTACAATGTCCGTATAATAAGATAACTCCGGATGTAACCTGTACACTGTCCAACATAATATTACTTTAATTCTGCCAAAGACTACAATCCCATAAAATGTGATGTGCAGATTGTTCATATTCGCAGTCAGATGTAGTATATGAACAATAAATCTATCTCAATCCGCCTATTTCCTAGCTCCAAACCATTCGATTGTCTTGAATAGAATTAGCTTTTTGTCACCGCGCGTACCCACTGACATAGTTGATTATGTTGATTAACCTAATACGTTTACACTATATTTATATAGATATACCTACGAGTATAGGTCATCACATCTTTTGATATATTGTTTTATGTGGAAAAAGCTTAATAAATTATCTAGATTCAGTATCTTTCGCATGTCTAGATGATGATGTGAAACTAAAGGTATTGAGTAATTTCTATTTTTATTTTTACCGCCTCCGTCGTCCATTGTTTTTAAGGCTCACTCCCTATTACCTGGGACTTAATAAAAAAAGTAGTTAAAAAACAAAAAAAAACCCGACTGAAAAAACTGAAAAGCAAAAAACAAGCACATTTACATTAAACAAAACTTGGAAGCAGGTGGGGTTCATTTGAATATTAAATTAATAATGAAAATAGAATTTTAAAAAAATGCTTGCTTTTCAAGCATGTTTGTGGAGGTCAGATAGGCAGTCGCTCCATGTAAAATACTGGTACTTACTCAATAGGAGATCGGACAAAAAAATAAAACTAATTAGTCCGTCAGATAGATTTCCAAAAAATATTGGACACGTATTTTTGCTTTTTTCACATAAACGTAAATTGAAGACGATACAGTGCTACGAAAACTCGTGAACTCCTCGAAAACGTCACATGTTAGTACATTTTTTACCTACAAATGACGTCACAACACCCCACTCATGATCTTTGACGCGTCTTATCTTCGTCAATTTTTATTAATATTTTTCGATAATATTACTGACGGACTAATTAGAATTATATTTTTTTGACTTAGTCCGATCCCTTAATACTCGTACCTACATTCAATAATTAATCTGGAAGCCGACCCGAAAATAGTTAGGAAAAGGCATAATAATTAATAACAAACAATATCGAAGTAATTTAGAAGTAATTACGTATTCGACTACCTCGCTGGTCTAGTAATCACAAGCGCGACTGCGGAGTATGAGGTTCAGGATCGGGTAAAGTGTTGTTAAGTTTTTCCATGAGTTCGTCAGTACGCCATGGAATCTGGATTTGTGCCCGATTAATGGAATCAGGGTCGTCGAAAGAGATGTCAGCCTGTCGGGGCCGCGGGTTGTACACTAGTTATCGCGGCGTCGACATAGAGGGCTAAAAAGGAACATGGGTGGTCCCTATTATACAGGGTGTAAATTAACCCTTCACAAATACGTCAACCAAGCATTCTGTACATCAAACTAAGTACCCCTACGCAAAATGTTTGCTGGGAAACGTCTTTTTTTTTTGGGGTTAACAATCACTTTACGGTAAAACTCAATGTAGCACTCTTAAAACATTGTGCTAGTGGATGCTTTAAATAGTAAACGGGTCATGGAGATAATTTAAGTAAAGTAAATAACCTGAAAAACTAGTATTTACAAAAAGAGCTGTGCAAAATTTGGAACTTTGACCCCCAACATCTCCGTAACTAGGGGGAACCCCCTAGTTACGGAGATGTTGGGGGTCAAAGTTTCAAAAACTTAGTTAAGTACATAATTCAAAATGTGAGGACGAGTTTGACATTTTCAGTAGCGCCCATCAGCTCCTGTGAGGTGCAAATAACAGAACAAGCAGGACAAATATAAAATCACAAGCCTGTGCAGCGGCTTCGCCCGCGTGGAATCCGATAATTGTCCCACGGGATTGTACTACCGGGATAATAAGTTTCTTATATGTTAATCCAGGTTATAACTATCAGTGTTTTAAATTTCATTCACATCCGTTCAGTAGTTTTTGAGTTAAAGAGTTACAAACATCCATACATCCTCACAAACTTTCGCATTTATAATATTAGTAGGATGGTTCTTATTTTATTTTATTTAACTATTTATGTACACACAGTAGACAACACAGGAAAATTATAAAATATAACATTAGAGTACAAAGGTACTGCTTATTTCTCAAGAAATTTCTGCCAGCAGACCTGCAAAAGGAGAAATGAAAAAAGAAATGGTTCTTCTTTGCCCGGAAATCCCAATTCAACTAAAACACAAAAGCTTACTAAAATATTCAAGTGACAATACAACCCACCTACTTTTTCTCCGAAGGACAGATATGCATCAAAGATTATTTAAATGACAGCCACTGGATGCGCGTAAGCAAAAACTTATGATAGATGACACATCGTCGTGTCCCGTAATCGTAAGTACAATGTAACATAGTGGATTGATTACTAGTCTACATTGATGTTATCTGGGTAGTCTAGTGCCTTTCGTATGACGGTTTTTGCTATGACTGGGTGAGTTTCTAATACTTGAAATAGAATTAGAGAACATTATGTATTATATTTATCTCGGCGAGGGGGGCCAGGAGTTCATAGCACAGGGTATCCTAGTTTGGATTCCTTTGTGGGAGTCAGAGACAAGATAATATCCTAGCCGAGAGAATAGGCGAAAGCGTCCTTCCATAAAACTTATTAATAAATACCTTGTAAATGCAAGTAATAAAAGTTGAGGCTTTAATTGCAGTCCCCTTCAACCTATGCTGTTGCCCCGGCAACATAACGCGCCGCGCGACGCGCCGCGTCTCCGTAAATGAGGCTCAAACAAACTTAAATTCACATTTATAGTATTTAGTAGGGATGTAAAAACAACGTGCGATCACAAATCCTGTTTCTACCCGATATTATTTTTTCTATTCACTTTTCAATGTAGAAAGAAGCCGGTTCAGTTGTGGGTAAGTTTTATGAGATGTGTTAAAGCCCTAAGTTAATAATTTAATATTTGAGAATCGAAACTACATGTTGATTAATATAACCTTGTAACATAAAAATTACATGTTAAAATAACATCTACGCATTAAAAGTAAGTTTATTAATAATCGTAACTACCTAATATTTTCTGATAAAAATATCACAAAATGTTTGTAGGTTTAGTTTGGAATTTTCGAGACTTTATGTATATTATTGGAGGTTGTAACCTACTCTTTGACGTTGATCAGTCTTAACATTAATATACCGAAAGATTTGTAAATAGATATTGTGTCATTAAAGAATAAGTTTATTTTTTGTATAATAATGGATAAATACATATCTAGACTTAATATTATAAAGAGTAAAGATTTGTTTGTTTGTAACGAATGGGCTTTTTATCCCTGTATTCCTACGGGAACGGGAACTATGCGGGGGAAACCGCGTGACGTCCGCTAGTTTATAATTACCTAAAAATATTGGATACGTATTTTTTTGTTTTATCAAATCAATAAAAATTGACGAAGATAAAACGCGTCAAAGATTTGAGTGGGGGTTTGTGACGTCGCTAGCCGATAAAAATGTCATACTAATGTCTTAGAATATGACGTCACACGAGTTTTCAAAGCACTGTATCGTCTTCATTGTTTGATTACGTGAAAAAAGAAAAAATACGTGTCCAATATTTTTTGGAAATCTATCCGACGGATTAATTAGATTTTTTTAATTAAATACCCTATTTCCCAGGGTTGAATAAAGTAGTAAAATTAACAATATTCAATGGATCATTCAATTCAAACCTCTTCGCTTTTGCGCTACTCCTGACCATACTTCGGGATCTATTACCAGGTCGGGTGGTACACCTGCAATCCCTAAAGGGTTCAGTAGAAGTGCTTTGAGAAATTGGCTATTTGACTACTGTCAAAAATTCACAAAAATGTTATGTTATTTCAAAGAAGTAACAGAAATAACACGATAAGTGAAAAAAAGTGATTAAATCGATAATGAAATGAAGTAACTACATGCTTTAGAAGTTTGGGGGCACTTTCTATCCTTGTCGCGCGAAACGGCTATTTGTACTACGTAACTATTGGCGGTATGAATAGTGACGTCACATTTCTGTGGTGCTGTCTTTGTCTAGTACGTTATTTTTAAATCAGTTGAAACTAAGCCAGTTTTTGATCGATTTTTTCACACATTGTGTTATTTCTGTTAGTTTTTTTAAATAACTCTTTGGTCTAGTATCCTACAATAGGAATACACGAGACCATATTTTTTTCTCGATACAAAAAAAATGCAAAGTTACATCTATTTTTTTACTTTTTTTGTCATTGGTCTAACGCTTAAGAATTATTTAATGGAGTTTACTTTAGAACATATAGAATTTTTATATCAAAGCTCGCTGAAAGTAATTTTAAATTAATTTTATATTGTCTGTTATAAATGGTGAAAATTCTTTTTTGCACATACGTTGTATTATTCCGAGCAGTAGCACATTGTGCATGTTGCACATGTCAGTGAAGAAGAAAAAGGGATAATAATAATAATAATAATATTCCACAACTATCACACAATGCCATCTAGTCCCAAGCTAAGCAGAGCTTGTGTTATGGGTACTAGACAACTGATAAACATACTTATATATTTCTAAATACATACATATTATAGATAAATTACACCCAGACACAGAACAAATGATCGTGCTCATCACACAAACATTTGTCCTGGGTGGGAATCGAACCCACGACCTCCGGCATAGCAGTTAGGGTCACTAACCACTAGACCAACAGGCCAATCAATCGATCGGCCAAGGTCCATCAAACAACGCCATTTTTTGATCGATTTTATTACTTTTATCACACATCGTGTTATTTATGTTAGTTCTTTTAAGTAAAATTACACATTCATGAATTTTTAACAGTAGTCAAATAGCCTTTTCTGATGGAAAAGGTTAATAACGGCTCACGTGAGCTGGGAATCGAACCCAAGTTCTCATGCTCAGCGATAGCCCTTGCGACCACAACTCCATGACATGGCACCACGTTTCTTGAGTTGAGTTGAACTCGTGCACCGAGAGTTCCGTACAAACACGTAGGTATTTTTTTTATTAAAATACACATTTATGATTTAACATTTTTTTCCTCAACATAATAATGCTGTAGACATTGCTTCTTGCCAAATTTCATGATTCTACATATGTCAACGGGAACTACTCAATAGGTTTTGATTCCTTTTTATAAATATAAATTACAAAATATGTGACTGTGTGTGATGTCTTTGATATTTTATTTCAGATTAATTCCTGAATGCGGTCCTGAGAAAAAGAGTTTTGACAGACGGAGAGAAGAGCAGTGAAGTGCTCCTACAAGTCTCCGGCTTTACCGACTGAGTTACGGAACCCTAAAAACGCGTGTTTTCGTTTTTGGCGAAAAACCCAAGGTTCACAGGTGACGCCTAAACAAATGAAGCACCTAAAAATAACTAAATAGATCCTTCCGTAATGTCAAGGTCTGCTACTAGTTGAATGACCTCTCTAAATAAAACAGTTGGTACCCTTGACCTTACATACTTACATAATTATGGACTCTCTTAATCACTTATCTATAGAGGTTGGGCTTACTTTTCGTTTCGATTTTCGTGATGTCATCAGGATTGAGGCCCCGTAGACTCGTAGCAATGAAGCTATGACTGCGTCGTTGGTTGAGTGGTTGCCAGCGCTGCTGCTGAGCATGAGAGCCTGAGTTCGATTCCCGGGACGGGGAGTGTTAATAATAGGGTATTTAATCAAATAAAATCAATTAGTCCGTCTGTTAGATTGTCGAAAAATATTGGATACGTGTTTTTTGTTTTATCAAATTAATAAAAAATTACGAAAATAAAATTTGTCAAAGGTCATGAGTGGGGGCTTCTGACGTCACTTTGTGGGTTAAAAAGTACTAACCTTGTGACGTCACACGATTTGACACGACTTTTCGAAGGACTGTATCGTCTTCATATTTTGTTTAATTACGTGAAAAAAGAAAAAATACGTGTCCATTATTTTTTGGAAATATTAATCCAATTTTTTTTGATGAAATACAAATACCCTATTGTGTAAGGTGGTTTTTACATAAAAAATGTCTCAATAGCAGTCAAGGTGTTCGGATTTTTGCCCGGTTAATGACAATAAGCTCTCGAGCCATGGGACATTTTTTATTTATTTTTAGTGGGTTGGGAAAGGGAGTGTCACACTTCTACAGACTAAAAACCACCCATGTTCCTTCTTAGCCCTTAATGTCGAGGCCGCGGTATCTCTTACAACAACCCGCAGCCCCGACGACGGGACCCGCAGCCCACATGGGACTTTAACAAAATTGGCGAAATGTGTATGTACGATTAAGTACACCTCTGTCTGACCCTACGGGGATTGCAGGCTTGATGATATCTCTAGTTCCTTAATGATGTAGTCAGAGCTGAGGCACCGTAGACTCGTAGCGACGAAACACTAAGTTAATGGGTTCGATTCCCGGGCCGGCAAAGCGCTTTAAAGATTTTCCCTCTGAAATTCCTCAGCTTTAAGTTTGGATTTGTGATCCGCAGATGGCAAAAGGTTGCCTCCTATTACACAGATTTAACCATAAATGATGTAATTTGACACATTATTTGATCTCTGCCAAATCCTTATGGTATTACAGGCGTGATGTTATCTTAAACTTCATTTAACTACAGTTTGGTGTAGAGGCGGACTTTATGTCACAAAGTATTCTCTACTAGTTAATATTTTCTTCGGCATTTCTTATTAATTTCAATGTAATTTGGATCTCAAAACGTATTTTAATCTAGGAATCGAACAAGACCCAAAGTTGGTAGCCAAGCTTTGTAAATTAATATTATAATAGCTTTACTATCTAAAATTAGATGTTTAAATGATATTCTAGTGTATACCTACAATAAGGTAACCCGCTGCCTAACCCCTCGGGTATTACTAGCGTACTGGAGCAAATAGTAATAAAAACCAAGAAATAAGATTTAAAATAACTTTATATTACTTACAAGTACACAAATTCAGTCGCTCATCAATTTTTATGTAAATAAAATTTGAGACATTTCGCCTAAAACTAAACTTACGATTACAATCACATTTTTCGCACAAAATTCGCACATTTTTTATTCACGAACTATTACCGAGACCCATGTTCATGGCATTTAAGATATCACCATTATCCGCGTCTACTTCCCATGCAAATAGACCACCTAGTTTGTTATTCCTCACGTATTTAGCTTTCTCGATCGTTGATCTCGCATCGTCATAGGTTATAAGGTCTCCTGTCTCCTTTCTGAACACGTAAGGTGCTTGAGCCACCTTATCATAATGGTACTCCCACTTTCCTTGAGCAATCTCAGTGGCTATCTCTCTATAGTCCACTACTCCGTCCTGCCATGTTCCCTTGCAAGGACCAGTGGCTACGCCGGTAAATGGGTTGCCATCCTTGTAGCCGTTGACTCCAGTCCAGCCTCTGCCGTACATGGCAACACCAACGACGATCTTCTTAGGGCTGACTCCTTGAGCCAAGAGGAATTTGACACCAAAGTCAGTTGTGTAAGTCTCCTTACGGTTCCATGCCGGAGCGTGGAGTCCTGCTTGGTGACCAAGAGTGTCGTTGGACCAGGCACCCTTGAAATCGTAGCTCATGAGGAAGATATGGTCCATGTACTGCTGCGCGGCTTTGTAATCAACAACCTGGATCTTGTCCCATCCAGAGCTGATAGCTGAAGTCAATTCGTATTTCTTACCAGTCTTGGCAGACAGTTCATTCAACATTTCTCTTAATTCCTTCATGAGCGTGACGTAGATCGCACCGTCTTCAGGACCACCGAGGTCAGGATTGGCTCCCTTACCACCAGGGAACTCCCAATCAATGTCAACGCCATCGAAGAATTTCCAGGTCTCGAGGAAGTCCTTGACTGAGGCAACGAAACGGTCTCTCTTTACCTTGTCAGTGAAGAAGAAGAACGGATCGGCCAAGGTCCATCCACCAACGGAAGGAAGGATCTTCAGGTCTGGCCTCGCTTGCTTCAACATCATCAGTTGGCCGAAATTACCCTTGTAAGGTTCGTTCCATGAACCCAATCCCTTCTGGGGTTTCTGCAGAGCAGCCCAAGGATCGTGGATTGACACTTTGAAGTCTTCCCTGCCGCTGCATGATCTTTGCAGAGCCTGGAAACTACCTTCGATCTCCTTCAAACTGTCGTTGATGCCATCTCCACCACAAATTGGGATGAAGCCGTAGAGAAGATGAGTGAGATTAGGGATGGGCACTTTGTCTACGGGGAACTTCCTAGGGTATACACCCCATTCGACGAAGTACGCGCCAATGACCTTTCCAGAAGTCTGCTTAAAGGGCTTGTTCCTTTCTCCAATGGAATAGTCCAGGGGTGGCAGATGGCTACCATCAGTATCAGCAACCACAATTTCAGTTGCGTCGCTGTAGCTACATCCATCAGAGTTGCAGAGTTCCACTTTCATTTGGTATCTGCCACCCTTCTTCACTTTGAAGGCGGCTGAGGTGGCAGAGCCGGCTCCAGACCAGAACTCCTTTCCGTTGAGTAGCACCTTGGCCTTCTGAGCTGGATCGCCGGACCAGACATTCCACGTGACGGTGACATCGGCAGCATCTTTCTTGGTGACGAGCTGGTTGTATGCTGTGGCAGCTTGGTTCACTTCGACGATGGCGAAGGTGCGTTCGCCCCAGCCTAAGGACGGCTTCCCCGGAGGTGCGCACGCGGCGACGGCAAACAGCCCCGCGCAGACGACTAACGCCAACATCGGACGTCCCATAACCGGTTCTAAAAAAATAAATACGAAAATATTGGACACAAACTTCTCATGTAAGAGCTGGTTTGGAACTGGAGTTGCATCTCCGTGGTATCTTTTATATACAAGAAGTATTGTAGGCCAACCGCTACATGTGGGCCCGCATTGTATTCAATAGCGATACCGAAGTGATTTTTGTGATACGTAATAATTATCGTTAGCACAGTTTACTATCCCGGTTAAGCCAGTAGGTCGGTCAAGGTGACCGATGTTTTTAATTGTTTGTCTAATTTTCTTGTTGTTTGTTTAGCCCTTTCATGAGTCAAAGGAAAAGTTTGTGTACCTTTTCTTTTGTCTTAAAATAATTAATGTTTTGTCTGTTAGGTAGTGTAATTTAGGAGATGCTTTCTGAAAGAATGTTTAGATACTACTTGAATTTGTGTGACAATTAAGAGCTTATTCAACATTTTTACGAATGGTTTGAGCTTGATTGGGTAAATGTGACAAACCGGTGTCTTAATCATCTAAAAATATAGGCAGTCTATAAAAATGAGACGATACTGGTTATGCACACGAAATCTTGCGAGATTACAAAGCTGATAACTGTCCCTATCTCCTTTGAACTTAAATTGAATATCTTGCAAGCAACGCCACTGACTACTCTAGTTTAAAAATATGTTAATGATTTTAAAATCAGTGTCATTGGCATTTGTTAATGAGTCATTTATACATATTGTTAGTTGTCATAAGCTCTACTTTTATTAAGTATGGTTGGACTTTACGGATCTTTGATTTAAAAGATTGGGACCTTTCTGATTCATCTTTTCGTGTGCACTTTATGGTCACAGAATATTTCTAGAAAAGAAATACAACAAATGCACTTACTTTTTTTGAATCTAACATGACTTGATTTTTTTTTGAATTACATGATCTTTGACATACTGACTAAGTAGGTAAAGTTTTTCTTAATAACAAATCATTAATTTATTCAAGAAAATCTAATTTCGTACGCAAACAACATAGACGAAATACAGCTCCGACAATTTTTTATACAATAATCTCATTCAATTCGATGAAAATAAGTTTTTTTTTTTATGACAAAACCAACTTATCTTGTTAAGCTTTAAACTACTACGACGTCATAATTCCAGTTTTTGAACAAATACGTTTATACAAACAAATTCTCTTGTTTAAACTTTTTATAACGTTCATTTGTTTGAGACTATCGCGCGATGTGTTTTCCTAGTGTAAGTATAGGCTATAGTTTAGATAGATATGGATTTTTATTAATAGTCTCATTCAACCAAGATTTGCAATTTATTTTATCCAATTTTTTTTTTATATGTATAGTACATTTATACATATATGTATAGTATACCGCAAATGATACTATGCACGCAATATGAACGCAATGTTCTTCAAATGGATCAGTACCTTTTACAATAGCAATTAATACTTCAAAACCACGGCGGCATTCAACTGCTTGAGCCACTGCGCCAACCGTGTCGTTGGCGCAGTGGCTCAAGCAGTTGAATGCCGTGTTGAGTGTCACGGTGTCGATCCCCGCACGGAACAAATATTTAGCCTAAAGATAGTTGTTTCGGGTCTGGGTATTTGTGTATGTGAGTTTAAATGTCTGTGAACGCACCCACGATACAGGACAAATTCCTGGTGTGGAGAAACGTTTAAAAAAAAATAAAACACTTGTACTTAATACCCCTTAATTGTTACCCGCATAAAAAAAATACATTCGGTTATGTAAACTATTTAACTGTACCATGCTTATCCCATCATTGTGACAGTGTTATGATTAAATAATTTAACAAGATAACGTAAGTACTAATCAAGAACAGGTGCTAAATAGTTTCAATATTTTGTTATTTGTTTAGTGCGAATATGAAGCTTGATTCGGTGTGTTGTGGCTGACAATTGAACGGACTGGTTGCTTCTAGAGTTTTGTAGAAGCTTGGAATAGTGATAGGGATGGAAATTTTGAAGGTCGTGAATGTATATGTACTCGTAGTTCTTAATAACACGAACTTAGAACATTTTTTTTTCTCAAACAATAGGGGATCGGCCTGAGTCAAAAAAATATGATTCTAATTAGTCCGTCTATTAGATTATCGAAAAATATTGGATACGTGTTTTTTTTTTATCAAATTAATAAAAAATTACGAAGATAAAACGCGTCAAAGATCATGAGTGGGGGGTTGTAACGTCATTTATTGGCAAAAATTGTACTGATGTGACGTTTTCGAGGAGATCACGAGTTTTCGAAGCATTGTATCGTCTTAATTTTTTGTTTAAGTGAAATAAGAAAAAATACGTGTTCAATATTTTTTGGAAATCTGTCTGACGGATTAATTAGTTTTTTTTTTGTCCGATCCACTAATTGCACCGTGTGGCGGCGGTATCGATGTAGAAGACCGGTCGAGATACTCCAGACTGCCTTATTGGATTTGTGGTCGAAAGCGCTACTGCCGCTAGTTCAAGTCTGGGATTCGATTCCCAGTATTGGGTTTGGGCTACTCCAACAACCCCTTGAATCTCTCAATCATCATCATCAACAGCCTATTAATGTTCCCACGGCTGGGACACAGGCCTCCTCTCTTTGAGAGGGAATGGGCTACAATCTGCCACGCGGGCCCAGTGCGGACTGGTAGATGACGCATTATTTAGATTTTTTTGGTTCTAAGACATACTGGTTTCCTCACGATGTTTTTCTTCACCGTTTTGAGAGTCCCTCAATATTCACAGTCAAAATGAAGCAGTTTCCATGTTTTCACGTTTAGTTGTAATGGAACCTATAATTTTTTTACGGGTACTAAGTTAAATTATAATCAAGTAAGTACATAGATTAGTTAATTTTCGTAAGCACGATCCTTAGGTAACATAGATGTTTGTGTTCATGGGTGATTCATCGTACTTCAGTTGGTTTCTTTATTAAGTTATTCTAGCTCTTAGCTGTCTGCCGGCGTTGCGAGTTGCTCAAAAGAGATACCGCTGCCTCGGACACAAAGGGCTAAGAAGGAACATGGGTGGTTTTTAGTCAGTAGAAGTCTGACACTCCCTCTCGCTCTGCCCAAGAGCGGAAGGGGTTATTCGATGATTTTACACCAACCAAAAAAAAAAAAAAGCTCATTTTCAGTATTTTTGGAATTAACGTAAAATATACGTAACTAATTTAAGTAACTTTTATACATAAATATTGTGCGCAACTTGGGGTATTACTTAGACTTTGTTTCATCGTAATCGGTGCTCTCTATCAAAAGATATTTGAATTTATAGCTTTCGAGAAGAACTTTATCATTATGATCAAGAATGAGACATACAGCGACATCTATTAAACGAATATGGTACTTATTAATACATGCCTTATCTAATCATTAAGATAACTTAAAAAAGTAATGATAGCAAAACGTACTCTTTTTTTTCTGCAATTTTGCTGCAACTTCAACTATGCCTAACTTGAGTATCGAATACGGAACCCACTCTCAGCTATCGCCTAACGAACGAACGAACTACTGATTAAGTGATTAGCAATTTGAGTTAGTTATTTGGTTACTGTCTGTCCATGTGAGTAGGGTCACGGGGTGACGGGCACTTTTCTTGTGATCCGTCGCGGGGTCTGTTTATAGAGCGGTCTGGGGTCTGTCAGGGGTCAATTGACAATAAACTAAGTCTAAATTCAACTTATGGATTGACAATACTGTCTTCGGATCTCACCTAATGTGTGGTAAAATTTAGGGATCTACCTTTTATAGTTGAAATTTTTATGTCCGAATTTTATTTTGTATAGCAGTGGTTGGCAGAAACGTCATTCACCGAAAATCATTTGGAATACACTCATTTATCATAAATTCAAAACGCATAATTTTGTAAGTCAGAATCATCTTTGAGCCTAAAATTCATTTCAACAATCATTTAAAAGTAGAACCATCATGTTGCCGAAAGTTCACAATCTGAATCGTCTTTTGGCATACATTTAATTTCATGTAAAGGGTGTAAAAATACCCTTAACACAAACGAAGGGCACTTGTTCTCCCCACCACTGCGATCATTTTTTTGTTCTAGGACATACCTGGGAACCCCCTAGTTACGGAGATATTGGGGGTCAAAGTTCCAAATTTTTTACAGCTGTTTTTGTAAATTTAAGTTTTTCAGGTTCTAACTTTACTTAAATTACCTTCATGACCCGTTTACTATTCAAAGCACCCACTAGCACAATGTTTTACGAGTGCTACATTGAGTTTGACCGTGAAATGTGATTTTTGACTCCAAAAAAAAGCCGTTTCCCAGCAAAAAATTTTGTGTAGGGGTACTTAGTTTGATGTACAGAATTCTTGGTTAGCGGCTGTGTGAATGGTTAATTTACACCCTGTAGACGTGTAACACATTCGGTCAAAGATGAATAGGCCAAGTGTGCTAGACCAAATAAATTTAGGGGGAATAAAGTTTCTGCCAGATAGATGGTACCTACCCAAAATTTAGACATTTGCCTTATCCCATCTACGTTGGGGTCAGTTTCCAGTCTAACGGGACGCAGCTAAATACACAATAAAATACAAAGCGTCTGACCTCTACAATAAAGTGGTACCTATTTCTCACTAGTAAGAAAAACCCCTTTATAAGATTGGTTATCAGACTTACGAACCCGTCTACCTGTAACGATTGACAAAGATTTTCAAATAACCGGGACCACCGGGTTAAGGTATAACTTTCCGAGGCACGCAGGAAACTCGGTTTGGTGGTCCACATTAGTGTAGTTACCAAAAAAAATCTAATTAGTCCGTCAGATAGATTTCCAAAAAATATTGCACACGTATTTTTTCTTTTTTCACGTAAACAAACAATGGAGACGATACAGTGTTTTTAAAACTCGTGTGACGTCATATTCTAAGACATTAGTATGACATTTTTAGCGGTTAGTGACGGCACAAACCCTCACTGAAATCTATGGCGCATTTTATCTTCGTCAATTTTTAACGATTTGATAAAACAAAAAATACGTATACAATATTTTTCGATGATCTAACAGTCGGACTAATTAGAATCATATTTTTTCAAGTCAGTAAACCCTATTCACAGAACCCATCAAATCTTTGGTCTTCTTATAATGAGCATCTTACCATTAAAGTATTCCTAGCTGTTGCCAGCGGCTTCACCCGCTACAACTCAAAACTTATCCCACGGGATGATACAATCGGGATAAAAACTATCCTATGTGTTAATCCAGGTTAAAAACTATCTGTGTTCCAAATTTTATTAAAATCCGTTCAGTAATTTTTGCGTGAAGAAGTAACAAACATACACACTTACACACTCACATACTCACAAACTTTCGCCTTTATAATATTAGTGTGATGATGTAGGTACATAATGTTTTTGCAAATAAATGAAATTTTATATAGCTCCACCGCAAACGGTGAAAACTAAATGTAAATAATATAAACAATTGACTCAGTGCCTAACGTCAAAACATCTACTATTTCCTATCAAACAAAAGCCAAATTGAGTCAGAGCCTCGCCCCAACGTCAAATTAGTCATAGATACAAAACTTTGAATCACATTGAAAGGAAAACCAATGTTTATTTGTGTTTTACGAGTTTGATGCCCTAAACTGAGTAATACTTATGCAAGTACATACATCCGTAACTCTACCCATTACTATAAGTAAGTTAGTCATGGATTCGAACCCAGGTAGGCGCATTACTTTGTATAATTTATTTCATCACCACTGCCCTAAAAACGGTGAAGGAAAACATCGTGAGGAAACCGGCATGTCTTAGGACCAAAGAATTCGAAGACATGTGACATGCCAACCAGCACTGGGCCCGCGTGGTGGATTATAGCCCATCCATCACCTAGAGAGGAGGCCTGAGTCCCTGCAGTGGGAACATTATAGGCTGATGATTATAAGTTACTGAAAATGACTTTAGTGAAATAATGTCTTTTTCCCTTTGTTTGTTTATGACGAACAAACAAAAAAGCAACGTTTTTCTCGTTAAAAGGTTTTCCTTTTCGTCCTAATGTTTTCTTTTAAAGAATTTGCATTTCGTTTCTTTATTTTTTCATTATTAAATAATTAAGGTCGCCTTGACTCCTTCTCTAAATAATAACTTTGTCTTACTTGGAACAGGGACCGGTTGAAATGTTTTTATTTAATCAGATCTTTTAATTTTGTACGCTTTTCTAGGTCAAATGGATTATGTAATGATGTTGTGGACTGCAGAGCATGAGGTCCTACATACGATTTCCGGTTCGGGTAATGTGTTATTGAGTTTTTCGATCAGGTATTTTTCAGAAGCAGCCACGGATTCTAGATTTATACCCGGTTGAGGACATAAGTTCGCTCTCTTATCCCTATTACATGGGATTTCAAAAATGTGGGTGGTGTGTGCGTACACCTCTCTTCGGCTCCCAAGGGAAGAATAAAAAAATACATTAACTTACGATAAGAAAAAGTAAAAAAATTAAAAAAAAAATGAAAAAGAGAGAAAAAAGAATAGAAAAGAAGAAGAGAGAGAATAGAGAATAGTTAAATAAATAAATAATAATAAGTTTATGTGTATTTAAGGTTTTACGAATCCATAACGTGAAGCTATTGATTTGATAAAACACGAAAAAATACATCTTAATATATTTTTACTACTCTTTAAAACCACAAATATCATTTAGCTTTAAAATACCACGAAAATCCACCGGCAAAACCCGTCAACACACTTAAAAAAAATCTAGGCCAATCACTAATCCAAATCCATACAAAACAATGCATCATAAGGATTAACAAAAAAAACTGTCACATTTTTTACTGCTAACATTTGCATACAATGCGAAAGCTTAATAATCTGTGGTTCGTTTTGAGGTTGTTGAACTCATCAATATCGTCTTCCTGCTTTTTTCTCATGTTATTTAGGATCGGTGCAACACGTTGCTTTTTTTAATAATCTGTGGATACCATGAACGCTGATGATATCCTTTACTACTTTTTGATACGGTTTTATTAGCTTTACCTGTAATTTGGGATATTTACTGACTAATAAAAACATGATTCTGTTTAGTCTGTCAGTCAAATTATCGAAAAATATTGGATATGTGTTTTTTGTTGTATCAGATTAATAAAATTGACGAAGATAAAATCCATCAAAGATCAAGAGTGGGGGCTTGTAACGTCTCTACATGGTAAGAAAAGTAGTTCGATGTGACGTCACACGAATTTTAAAGCACTGTATGTATTGTCTTAATTTTTTGTTTACGTGAATAAAGAAAAATAATTTTTGGTAATCGATCTAACGGACTATTTACATTTTTTGTTAACTAACCTATTTTGTAATCAAATCTTTGAAGTTAAATCTGACCTACTTCACGGTTTCCGATTGAGTTGAAATTTTGTATACGTTTTTAACTTGTATGACAATGTGTAGTTAGCTCAGTGATATCATTTTAAATACTTTTTTAGATGCTCAAAGTTGCCGGAGTAGTTCTCTTTTATGAATTCCCGTGGTATGGGTAACAAATGAAAGGGTTTGCTGAGAAGAATACGAGATATAAAATTACGTAACTCTATATGGTGCTTTTACAGCTGTCCCATACAAACAATACACAAATGTATGGAACACTTGTTTCTTTTTAGTGATTATGATGTTGGTCCCATGAACAGTTGTTCAGTAAGATGCTCTTACGGACTAAAACCTATCCGTTCATTTTAATGCCATTTGGGTCCAGGGCCGCGGTAACTCTTTCAAACAAATTCCTCAACCCAGGCAGACTAAGATGGTCTTACCAAAAGCTTTGAATAAAAGCACACCATTTTGATACACGCTGTATTCATGAGGTTATTGGCCTCGTATAGAGGTTGTTGTGACCAGTGCAAGGCGAAGGTTGATCTGTACACATTGGCGGAATGTTTTGGTATGCTGCAGTGTTGCGTAAGTTATTGCAGCCGTTTGGAATGTTAAATAAATGGTAATTTTCTGTTTGCAATTTTTGTGTTTTCGGGAATCGCTTTTTTTTCCCGCGAGTGTCAATTAAGCGCCTATTTAATTTAAGTACTTGAATTAACTTATTTGAATCATGAAGTACCTAATTCTATGTATGCAAAAATGCGAATAAGCGTATTCAGTCAATACGCATATGTTTAGGACATGAGATGCGGAGGAATGAGAAAGAATTTGAGAGGAAAATTTTGAGTAGAGTAAGACAAAAAAAATGTATGGACTGTGTGAAGGATCATATGGTTAGATTTAAAGGTGACTACAGAGATGACAACCCACCTAATACCTAATAGAGAAGTATGGAAGAGTAGGTGCTGCCAGCGGCTTCGCCCGCTACAACTCGAAAATTATCCCACAGGAAGATACAATCGATAAAAACTATCCTATGTGTTAATACAGGTTATAAACTATCTGTGTACCAAATTTTATCCAAATCCGTTTTGTAGTTTTTGCGTGAAAGAGTAACAAAAATCTATCCATACATAGGTACATACATACTTACAAACTTTCACGTTTATAATATTAGTAGGACCTCAAATAAACTAGGATAAAGGCAGGACAATGATGATGAGGATAGTGCTTCTACAGTTGAGAACTGACCTGTAAAGCCGGCTTTTGACTGTGTAATATATATTACATCTTGGGATATAATATTTTATCGCTCGTCATACATTTTGTACGTGACCGTTCACACTGAGCTATAATAATTATATATTACAAATCTCAATGGCGGGATGTACCCAATATATAGTTCAAGATGAATATACTACAATATATATGATACAAGATGTTTTTTTAGTCACCGTCCAATTTTTTTCTGGGCATTAGGTATCATTCACTAACACCATTTCTTTTTTTAAATCGATACGTAAAATTTTCATATTAAATAATTTTCTCGAAAGAATTATCCGCTCTCCGTGAAACGATAAAACTTTGTGATGTGATATCTCAATATTTTTGTATTGAGTGATATTAAAAGAAAAAACACGTATTCAATGATTTTCGCCAAAGATGAATATATCAGAATTTAAACGGTGACTACAAAATCATCTTGTATATCAAAATCATCCCATAGTCAAAAGCAGGCTTAAGACGAGCCCAAACACTATTGAGTATTATAAAATTTACTAAAACATTTAGAAAAACTCACGCCAAAGGTCTAACTGTCGAAATTAAGAACTCTTTTAATAGATTTTGGGCACATGAATGAAGACACTAGCTTCCATATGTTCATTAAGAGACTGGTTATTTTAATGTGTGATTTAAACTATAACTTTTATCTGTAAATACAGCTTTCCATTTTAATCTATGAGTAAAATTAACATGAATATCTCGTTCGAACAGCTCATAATGTCTTATTTTTGTTTAATAAAAAACCTAAGTTTACCATTTGGACTAATTCTTAATTTTGTGTCACATTAGACTGCTTTCCATTTCTTACTATACATTTTTTTATTTTTTTATTGAATGCAGCAGTTTACAGCATTTTTAGATTTTTTTATTTGCAAGGACCTCATAATCTCACACGATTAGACATGCATTTTAAGGACTTGTGATTTCTGAGGTATATAGAGGAAACATTTATTTCTTCTAGTGTAGTAATATTATAAATGCGAAAGTTTAGATGAATGTTTGTTACTAAATCACGGCAAAACGGCTCAACGAATCTGGGGGCCAATTCTCGATTTTAGAGATGGTGTCGAACTCGACAAAAATTTCTAACGACGTCATTTTTTCGACAAATTTTAAAAGTTGCTATTCTGGGGATGTCGAATTCGACATTTGTCGAAAGCTAACGTTAGAGTTCATGTCGAGTGCTTCTGAGCAGTAGAGATGTCATGTCGATTGTAGAGATACGTCATTTCTGAGTGAATTCGTTGAGTTTTGGATTGTACACTGTGTTTTCTTTTCTTTAATTTTTAAATAAAATACGGCTTGGCATCTCATACTTACTGGAAATTCGATTTATACTATTTGATTTGTGCCCTTGCCTTGTTTGATTTTTCCCCTCCATGTTAAAATAAAACTTTTAAAATGTAAAACAGCACCCAATAATGATGTAAATACAGTACATGTAAACATAACAAAAGTTTTGAAGGAACCGCAAAAAGGCGCAAATTCTGACACTGACAGACAGTCAACTGTCAATTTGTTTTCTTTATTTCACGAAGAGCATACGAAAATCTTGAAACACACTAAACGTTTCGTTTTATACTTAAATAATTAAGTTTAGTCAGCGTTTTAAAACAAAATCATTCATTAACTCAAAGCTACCTAAAACAGAACGTGCGATTCTTCATAATGGTAACATTATCTTCACTCGACTCGACATTTTCGTGACATTTATTTCTATTTTGACTGAGAATACGGAATTCTGCTCAATTCGACATTTTTTGGTAGAGATAGAGATATTTTTAATAGACATAGAGATAGACTTACGATCTCGAACTCGAGATAAATGGCGAAAATCGAGAATTGGCCTCCTGTATGTTTTTTTCTCTCACACATTCACACCCAAACCACGCGAATAAAGTTGTTGCCTGCGGGGAAAAGCTAGTCAGAAATTAAAATGTGTATCATTATTGGATGAAAGTGGTAACAAAAATAGGATTATTTTGGTAATAGAAAACAGCAATCGTCTTTATAAAAAAAATTCATTCTTAACTTAACTTTATATCAAAACTCACAAGTTTTTTTCTAAAACAGTTACAGAAGAAAAACAGTTAAGAGTTTACAGTGTGCTGCATGACCTATTATTTCTTCATAATGTATGTACGCTCTAAAAGTCTAAACCGACACAAATTAGCTTACCATAAACAAGAAAGAAGCAACTGTCAGAAAAAACCACGAGCCAAATTGTCTATTACCGTTTTTATTTTTCGGCGACTAAAATAAAGCTTAATACACACTTAACCTACCTAAAACACGGATGGCAGCGCAGTGTTAGTGGTACATTAATAATTCTAGCTGCAAATGGAATGTAGCAGCAGGATTAAGTCTGCTAACCTTTGCCCCACGCGAAATGTAAGCGATGCATTGTTTTGCACATTAGTACGTGTTAGGGATGAGACGGTCTTAACCTTTTTTAAAAAGAACCCAGGTGAACTTGACCCATGGGGTATTTGAAGGGTAGAGCGAACTTGACCTTGTTTCGGAAAAGCTCTTGTCTGGAACCTTCGTTTGCGCAAAATTATTGTAAAAAAATTTTACATCGTTTTTTTAATTGGATTTTATAACCAATTTTAAGCGTTTAATTTTTTTTGCACGAAATCTTTATTCTTTTCTTTCCTCATTTGCCAGTTAAAGTCTGATCAAAATCGGTTCAGTCATTTCGAAGCTTAACCTGAACAAACAGACAGGCATAAAGCAGGTCAAATGTGAGAGACGCTTCAATTTTATTTATTTGTATAGATTTAGATTCAAAGCTGATTTCTGATTATTTTTGGTCAGCAGTCCCAATCGATACATACAGCAAAGCAGTATCATTTAAAATATTATGTATGGCATAAATCGTACGGTCCAATAAGTTCACGAAGAAAGCAAAAACGGTAAGCGTTGGGTAAAGACAGAAGAAACACAGAACAATAAAAAACCGGCCACTTGCAAGTTGGACTTGCACATGAAGGGTTCCGTGCCACTGTAGTAGATATTGAGAGATTTCCCATGTTATTTTAGCACTATAGACTTCTCCTTCTCTTCCTGTAATTTATAAGTGTTGAAATGATTTCTGTATTTTTTTCAAAATTTTAGGCTCAGTAGTTTCGGAGATAGGGGGCCCCCTATCTTCGTGGTCGAAAAGACAGACAAACACACGAGTAATCCTTTAGGACTTCTGTTTTTTTCTTTTTAGGTACGGAACCTTAATTAATCGTGGCAAATATGAAAAATGCATTACGATTACACTGCCAGCAAGCTAGATATGATTTGCTCAGCAAATCCAATTGTTTATAACCCTTTTTTTTTGGCTGGTGGAAAATCATCGAAAAACCCCTCCCGCTCTTGGGCAGAGCGAAAGGGAGTGTCAGACTTCTACTGACTAAAAACCACCCATGTTCCTTCTTCGCCCTCTATGTCGAGGCCGCGATAACTAGTGTACAACCCGCGGCCCCATTCTTTATAACCCTGCTTTTGGGCTTCGACGCAATCGGGTAACAAGACCCGTCTGTGCCGCCATTACCCTCAATGGTAATAATAACTAATCTGTCAAATTTCTTTAATAAATATTTAACTTTATCACTGAAGCATTAAATTCAAGGTTGATTGGGGAAATTTTACAGTTTCTGGTAGCTTTTCGAAGGCTTTTGGCTTTAAGGGTCGTTAATGAAATAAATAAAAAACTGTAGCCGGCGGAATGTGACTCAAAAATTAGTTTTTTTTTAATTAAAACTGATTTAAACCCATCTGATGTTTTCAATAATAAAATATATTATAACTAGCTGTTGCCAGCGGCTTCACCCGCTACAACTCGAAAATTATCACACGGGAAGACTAAATCGGGATAAAAACTATCCTATATGTTAATCCAGGGTATAACCTATCTACATACCAAATTTCAACCAAATCGGTCCAGCCGTTTATGCGTGAAAGAGTAACAAACATCCACACATCCATTCTCACAAACTTTCACATTTATAATATTATATATATATATATATATATTATATATATAATTATATATATATATATCATATATATACATATATAATATTATAAATGTATATAAGTAGGAAGGATAGTAGGATGTTGGGAGAGGGAGGAGGGTTAGTCTAAATACTAACGATGTATCCACAAACGTTGAGGTTGGGCTACAAAAGTGACCTAAAACTCTCACATGGTTAAAAGATAGCCCCTTTTACATATTGCAGCGAGAGCAGCGGTGGCCCAGTGGTGTCGGCCCCGACTTACGAACAGTAGGTCGTGGGTTCAAACTCAGGCAGGCACATTACTTTGTGTAATTTAATTCATTACCGCTCCTCTCAAAACGGTGAAAGAAAACATCGTGAGGAAACCGGCATGTCCCTCGGCAATTCGAAGACATGTGACCAACCCGCACTGGGCCCGCGTGGTGGTTTATAGCCCATCCCTCTCCTAGAGTGTAGGCCTGAGTTCCTGCAGTGGGAACATTAATAGGCTGTTGATGATTGGTTAATCCCATATTACTCGATGCCGATGCAACACGTATCCCTTCATTTTCACCATCTGTTAAGGCATAATTCTCTCCTTTTTCTATCATTTCATTCCAAAGGCATTCTATCCAAAATCTACTTAGCCTTTCCTTTGTTGGGGCACGTTTTCAGTCTTACTGGATGCTCTAAAGCAGTATCTCACATGGAGCATCTGCTTACATGAGCTCCTTACACATGTCATCCGTCTTCTCTTAATATTTTTTTTTTGACTGGCAACCCTGAATATTCAAAGCCTTGTTAGAGATTACAATTTGTATTCAAGAATTTACGATTCACGTGCATTTTACGGATTATTTATGTCGCGTCTCTAACCTTTGAATAAGTGCATTGATATTATGTTAAATTTCTTTCATTATTGTGAACCTTGCACTAACTGCCATAAGGTTTCTGCTAAGGTACCCTGCAGGGTTATTAAGTGGGTGATTTTCATGTTGTTTGCAATCAAACAGGTGGACCACCTGCTTTCCAATACCGAACGGAACCAAGTTGATATATCCCATGTATCTGATAATATTGAATCATGTATCAAATTCTTCATCCTGCAATCCATTTTCCAAACTATATTGAATACTTCATAAGGCAGCTGAATACCAGTAGTTTATTCAGGGTGTAAACTAACCCTTCACACAAACGTAAACCAAGCATTCTGTACATCAAACTAAGTACCCTTATACAAAAATTTTTGCTTTGATAGTTTTAAAATAAAATACATTATATTTCGCGTGTTTTGGGTCGTATACGATGTAATTTATACACGTTGGTTGTTCTAAAATTGGTGTGATCTAGGAATTTTTTTTCTAGGTAGAATAACTTGGAATGAGAATTTATCTTTTGGGAACAGGGTGTAGTGACTCGGGGCTGCGGGACTCTTTGAAAGAGATACCCTGGATCACAAAGGGCTAAGAAGAAACATGGATGGGTTTAGTCAGTAGAAGTCTGACACTCACGTCCACCCCCACCACAGCGGGAGGAGTCATTTGTTGATTTTCCAACCGTGAAAACAATTGGTGTGGAAAATATGCGTTTGAGAGACAGGTTTTTCTTTTAATACCCATAAAGGCTAGTAAGTAAACCAACCAGCAGTATCACCGAGCGACACAAAAATCGACTTGACTTTACAGTATGTCTGAGTGTAATGGCCTTATAACTCGACCACCACTTATTCCAATTAATTTAAAATAATGTCATAC
Source organism: Diarsia rubi (assembly GCA_932274075.1). Classification (NCBI taxonomy): domain Eukaryota; kingdom Metazoa; phylum Arthropoda; class Insecta; order Lepidoptera; family Noctuidae; genus Diarsia; species Diarsia rubi. Next base: position 2,710,713 of record OW026433.1, read on the forward strand.
CCAGATTAAGGAATTACAAGTTAGTACAGTACTATTTACCTAAATGCTACTACGTAACTGATAAATAGGGTAACAAAAAATCGAATTAGTCCGTCAGCTATTTTTTCTTTTTTCACGTAAACAAAAGATGAAGACGATACAGTGCTTCGAAAAGTCGTGTCAAGTCATGTGACGCCAAAAGGTTAGTACTTTTTCGGCACCGGTCCGCACGGAACAAATATTTGTACGACCTACAAGTATTTGTTCCGAGTCTGGGTGTTTTTCTATCTATAATATGTATGTATTTACAAAAAAAAATGTATATAAGTAGTTTATCAGCCATCTCGTTACCATAACACAAGCATTAGGTTGCTTAGCTTGGGACTAGATGGCGTTGTGTGAAATGTCCAAGGATATTTATTTTTATTTTTTTTTACCCACAAAGTGGCGTCAAAAGTCCCCACTCATAATCTTTGACACGTTTTATATTCGTATTTTTTTTATTAATTTGATAAAACAAAAAACACGTTTCCAATATTTTTCGATAATCTAACAGACGGACTAATTAGAATTTTTGGTGATGGAACTCAATAACACTTTGCCTGACCGAAACCCAGGACCTCATACTCAACAGAAAAAAGTATTTATATCCTAAATAAACTGCTACAAAAAGCCTGTTGTCATAAAACAATTGACAATGTTATTTACAAAAGGAAACAAAGTCCAAACAAACAAAAACGTTGACTTTGTTTACCTTTTCTTATGTCGATTGAGGAAAATGGGTTAAAATCGTGCTCACAAGCTATTATTTGGGACAATCTGTTATTATAATAATTATTATTTAATAAGATCGTTTGTATTGATGGAGTATTCAGCTGTATCCGGTTACTCAAACTTTATTTGCTTTCCGCAATATGTACATAAGTGGTAATTTAAAAAAAAAATGATTATTACGGGCCCTGTCTTGCACAGCAAAAGACAAAGATTATAGTAGGAGAGAGGAAGCTTTAAAAATACAAAAAAAAAACTAAATTTCTAAAATAAATCCAATTATACCATATTTAGGAATTCTTTTTATACATAGAACTTTTTATCGTTTAAATATGTATTTATACTATAATAGCATATTTCTGTTAAAAATTGTTTTGGTTTTTTATAAATGTATTTAATTTTTTCTTCTATTATTATTATTTCAGGCTGTTTGTTATTATGTTTTTATAGAAAACTGGAAGCCGGCCCCAACAGAGATGGGAAAAGGCTAAGCAGATGACGATGAATGTTTTTTGATCGCCCGTTATGCGAACATAACTAAGTGTTATTGAGATCGACAAAAAAAATAGCCTATTAATGTTCCCACTACTGGGACACAGGCGTCCTCTCTTTGAGAGGGAATGGCCACGCGTGCCCAGTGCGGATTGGTAGATGTCACATGTCTTCGATTTTTTTGGTTCTAAAACATGCCGGTTTCCTCACGATGTTTTCTTTCACCGTTTTGAGAGCAGCGGCCTGCCTGGGTTCGAACCCATGACCTACTGTTCGTAAGTCGGGCCGTCACCACTGAGCCACCGTTTGCCATCTACCGACTAGGTATATTACTTTTAAGTTACTATTTACTTATTTCTCGTATTAGGAACTGAAAGTGTTGAAGTTAAATAAGGCACTTGGCGTGCTTAGAATATCTAAGTGCGAAGTTAAAAATGTTAAGTGGCAATTTATTTACCATGTTAACTCTCGTTTCTGAAAGGCTTTTTAATTTAAATGCTCATGCAGGGTGTAATGTTGTGATTCCTGCCGGTTCTGTGAGATTGTTTGAAAGAGATACCGCGGTCCCGGAACAAAAAGTTCTAAGAAGGAACATGGGTAGGTTTTTGTCAGTAAAAGTCTGACACACCCTTCCACTCCAAGAAAAAAAAATCATAACACAAGAAATAAGTAGTAACCTAAAAATAAAAAGTATAATCTAAAAAAAATAACAAATTAAGTATGTATGTTTCAAATATGAATTATTAAACTTTCTGATTATATTTTCAGAGATTTGGGACATTTATTTTATTTTACATAGACTTTTATACTTTGACATATTATACATATTAGGTAAGTAGTTATTTTATTAATCGTTTTTTTTTTTATTTTGTCGTTAAATGTTGAATCTAATAGATGTGATTATGTGTATTTCCGTTTGATTAATTATTTTTGTTACTAACATTATTTTTAAGTATACTAACTAACAAAATTATGTATCATTGCTAACTGAGTTTTAATTTTTTATTAATAATTTAATCTGTAAAATCTTTAATCCCCCATTAAATGGGACTTAACCATAACTGGCTAAATGTGGGTGTTCTATTAGTTACACCTCTGACTAACCTTTCAAAGATTACAGGCTTGATGATAATAATATTGTGTCAATAACTCCCACAGATTTATCGTCAAAACAGTATATTTTTAACATTTAATTAGCGCGCATCGCATAAATAAACAAAAATTTGAGGTCAACGGCCAATATTTATCAAAGATCGTTAAATGCACTTGAGCAAACATACGAAAACACTGCGAAAATAATCGTTAGTTCATAATGCTTTGATATAAAGTCCAAAATGTAACGATTTTGTATTGTCTCTGAACTAAAACATTGTACAAAGGAGTCTCGATGCTCTCGATTTGCGAAGGGACACGTAACGGTACAAAATAACGGTTAAACAATAAACGAAGTTCCAATTTTGAATCCCGCTTCGGTACAATTCGGATGGCGATCTCACCCGATCCGAAACGACCCCGCGAAGATTGCAATCGTCGTGTTCGATTTTATTTCAAATACGAATTTAGAAGAAACAATTTTAAAATGTTTACCTGATTGGAATCGTTCAGGCAAGACGAAGATCGGGATAGTTTATTGATATTCATTCCTTGGACTTTTCTATATTTATGCACATTCTAGCAATATTCAATTTAAAAAATGTACCTATTAGTTCACACAAGTTACAACCTTAATACTTAGTACTAAAATTGATTTGTAATGATCATAACATTAATCAGATCATAAATGTAGATAATACGGTATTATCACGGCATTGATACCGTTCGGTTAACCTCGTGTTGCTTCGGCGAAATTCGGTGCAAGCATTGTTTCGCATTCAAAATTGGAACTCGTGTGTCATAGAAGGAGTAACAATCACTTTCGCGGGAAATTTCTTTTGTGTTGTTAATTTTTATTATGCGTGTAGAAAGCGAAAAATAAACTTATACTCGTATAGTAAAAGGTACCACCGAATCTTTTGTAAATAAAGATGAATTTCAGTTAACTTCACTATTTTGGAGTAGACAAAACAATTTACTTAAATAAAAAAACTTAGCAAAAGTGAATAAACCAATTTATCATTTTTCTGAAAAATATACCACTCATAAAAGATACCACAGTTTTTTTTTCACTACTTGAAACTACCGTTGAAAACATGGAAAAGTAACTTATTAAGGTAAATAAACCAATTACCAGTTCTCAAAACTCAAAAACAGGGTGCAATCACCAATTATCGTCTTCAACTTTTTCACTCAAAACGCACTTTTTAAATACACTAAGTAGTCGATGTATTTCACGTGTGTTCGGCTATGTTCGTAGCGAATCGGCGCAGCTGCGCAGACGCACGCCCTCCCGATACTAATGCTAGTGCACCGTACTATTGTCCAGGAAAGCGTTGTAAGGGCCCGAATTAGTATTGCACTCGCGATCCTCCGCCTATGTCATACGTTTTATACTTGGCTGTGGGGCACACGAATTGTGGATTTGGTTTGGTTAAGGAATGGAAAATATTTGCTTTTAGTCAATTTGTCACATTAAACTATTGTTTTGTTTGTTTGACAAACAATTAATTACTGTTATTGTCGTTGTGCTTTCATTGTTTGGTTTCGACTAAAATCGTCGCACAATAAGTGCCTGAAGACGGTCGGACGTCGGTGCTGATTTGGACTCGTCCCTGGTTGATTGGGCACAGAAGGCCAAACACTGGAAGAGTTGGAAAGTAATAGGGGAGATCTTTGCCCAGCAATGGGACACAATAAGTTAAAAAAAAACAACTTATTTAGTAACTGAACATGATCATGGATAAAACCAAGTGTCTGATAGAAAAACTCTGATCAACTTAATTGATTTCATTATCTGCTAATTGTTGAAATTATTGGTCTTTAATTAATCGGGTGTTCACACATAGAATTACAAAACTGAAGGAAAACATAAAGCACTTCGTCCCAGCCGTGGGAACTTATTATCAACACAAAGACAAGTCATCCATAAACTATAATACTGAATGCGAAAGTAACTCTGTTTGTTTGTTACCTTTCCCAACTAAATGGCTGATTGGATCTTTATTCAATTTGGCAAGGACATAGACCATATCCCGGAGAAGGACATAAGTTACTCTTTATTCCGCACTTGGAGTCGCGGTCAGTAGCGTAATATCATAAACCTGAAAACGGGTTATTTACCAGTTTTAATTTTTGTCTATCCGTGACTCAGACCAAATAAAAAGTAAAGACGGAACACTGCGAACAACAAAGTGAGGCCGGTCAAACTACGCCTCGCATACACGCACACATGTCTCAGACCAAATAAAAAGTTTAAGACCAAGGCGTAGTTTATGTTGTTCGTGTGTGCGTGTATTGTATATGTACACGGCGAGGCGTAGTTGGACCGGCTTCACTTTGCTGTTCGCAGAGTTCCGTCTTTACTTTTTATTTGGTCGTCTGAGATCCGTTATCATAGTGCTTGTAACAGCGCCGAAATATAAGCTCGAAGCAAAAAGGAAATATGGTTAATATTCCGTTTTCAGTGCTAATGACAGTGTTAGTGACCATGTCAGTTAAAAACTTGAAGTATTTACATAAATGCACTATATCGTTCAAGAGCAATATTGATAACAGACAGCCACGAATATGTTATTATAAATACAGTAACGGTTGCACAATGCAGTTCGTTCATTCGTTCCAATCGAATGGATTCACGCGATCGCTACGTAATGTTCACTCGTTCATGGCAGGGATTGACTGGCCGTTTGTATTGTGGACAGACGGTACGAATGGGTTTAAAATAAGAACAGTATGATCTTATAATAATGAAATAAATAAAAAAGTTAAAAAAAAAATCGATGGTCAATTTTAAAGTGTGCATTTGTCTAAAATTTAAGTCATGAGATTTGCCCTTAGGTTACCAAACTTAGGTCGTTGTGTTTATATGAAAGGTGGCGGCCCAAACTAATGAACAGTAAGTCGTGGGTTCGAACCCAGACAGGCGCATTACTTTGTGTTATTTATTTCATCACTACTACTCTCTAAGCGGTGTTGAAAAACATCGTGAGGAAACCGGCATGTCCTATAACCAAAAAACCGAAGACTTGTGACACCAACCCGTCCCACGCGTGGTGGATAGCCCATTCTCTCTCTCGTCCCAGCAATGGAAACATTATAATATGCCTGCATTGAGCGGGAACTGTGTTCCAGCGTTGGGAACCTTTAAGTCTATGACTAAGGTTATGCTATGTTCCGCGGGAGACGCTCCGGGCGTCGGGGCCACTTGACGGCTTCAGCCACCGTAGACGCGGGCCTGTGGACGGTGAGTGATGGGCTAGCTCGCCGTCCGTCTATCTTATGGCGACGACAGGCCGTGTCGACGGCACGTTCGTGTTCCACGCACGCCTCTAAGAGATGTCAGCAACAAGGAAGGGGCCCACAAGGGCCGACGCCCGTCGGGGCTGCGGGATGTTGTAAGAGATACCACGGCCTCGACATAAAGGGCTAAGAAGGAACATGGGTGGTTTAAAACAAAAAAAAAAGATTACGTTATGTTCAACACTGTTGCATTTGCGTGGCAAATTAAAGGTTTATGGGCATTTCCTTAGCTAGCACAAATTACCTAATTCTCGTAACACATTTGTTTATTGTCTTCAACATCATTACGGAAACGTAAAAACCCGGAACGCATAATAAAAATTGATCTACTTAGTAAGCGTTCGTACGAGCGACCGTTGAGTGACCCAAAAGTCCTGGAATCCATCGACAAATCAATCGATCCTGGAAACAGACGATACGGTTGGCGCAATGGCTGAGGGATTGGACTGCTGCGCTGCGTGTCCGGGTTCGATCCCCGCACGGAACAAATATTTGTGTGGCCTTCAAATAGTTGTTTCGGGTCTGGGTATTTGTGTATGTGAGTTTCAATGTTTGTAAACGCACCCACGATACAGGAGAAATTCCTAGTGAAAGGCAACGTTTATTTAAAAAATGAAACACAAACCAGAGACGCTTACGAAGCAGGAAACAATGACAGAAAGGAATGTGCGAGGTTGATGACAGTAAGCTCCTTCCTATCAAAGTGTACTCGCACTTATTACATGATAAATCATTTGATTGATGAAAACAGTGACAGGGATTTTGACAAGGAGGAATCAAAAAGTCTGTCACGGCACAATGTCAAGTGTTTCATGGGAACAACGTTATTTATTTGCACTCAGTTGGGCCGCGGGTTGTACACTAGTTATCGCGGCCTCGACATAGAGGGCTAAGAAGGAACATGGGTGGTTTTTAGTCAGTAGAAGTCTGACACTCCTTTTCGCTCTGCCCAAGAGCGGGACCCCTATTCGATGATTTTCCACCCGCCAAAAAAAAGGGGAGTCATCTAGCCGCGGGAGGCGCTCCGGGCGTCGGGGGCCACGTGATGGCTTCCGGCCTCCGTAGACGCTGGCCTGTGGACGGTGAGTGATGGGCTAGCTCGCCGTCCGTCCGTCTTATGACGACGACAGGCCGTGTCGACGGCGCGTTCGTGTTCCACGCGCGCCTCTAAGAGATGTCAGCAACAAGGAAGGGGCCCACAAGTGTCGACGCCTGTCGGGGCTGCGGAATGTTGTAAGAGATCCCGCAGCTTTGAGGGCTAAGAAGGAACATAGGTGGTTTTTTAGTCAGTAGAAGTCTGACACTCCCTTTCGCTATCTATTAAGTCCCACCTAAACATTCTTCACCTTCATCCTCGCTCGCTTGCCTAATATGGTCTGTGGATGGGTAACCAAAATACCGAGTTTCTTTACGAAAGCATGGTAAGTAAGCCTGGGTCCCGGCTGTAATTTGTAGATCTTTTTTTAAATTACACTATTCACTACACTATTCCCAAACCACTCTAACTTCTGTAAGCCAGAATCAACAGTGGCGACCACAAGAAAAGCGCCGAGACAATGAAGCTCGACGAAGTCCCAGAGAAACGATTTAACTGTCTTGGAATTTGTAGATCGTCGACAGTTCTTATTCTTGACGTGTTGGCAATCTAAATTATGTCAGCCCAAAATTGAGCTGCTAGAAGAATTATCATATTACCTAGTATTAACTGGGTTGTAAAAAAATAAATTAAAAAAAAACGACTTTTTTTGTGTCAAAAATCTTGAAATTGAAATACTTTATTGCACAAGAGGTGTTGCAGTGAATACAGTAAAAAGAAAATAATAATAAAAAGTTACACTTTACAAATGAACACTTGTATGCTACAAAAATGGTGGGGGTACTGTCCTCTTAGATGGGCTACACAATAGCCTGTAGTAAAGAGAATCAGTGCCTTATCCCTATAAGAGTGGAAAATCAGTGGCTTAGTGTTTTTGTACAATTAAATATTTTAGGTAATTATAGTAACACAAAACAAAAGAAAATAAAAACAAAAAAGATGAAAATTAACGAAAATGCTTGAAAGTAAAGGTATAATTTTAGGTGTGGTATGTGAATGTGGTGTGAAATGTGTGTTTGAAAGTGTCAATCTCAATTTACGGTAACTCTCAAAGTAGCATTCTTAAAACATTGTGCTAGTGGATGCTTTGAATCGTAAACGGGTCATGGAGGTAATTTAAGTAAAGTAATAACCTGAAAAACTAGTACTTACAAAAACAGCTGTGAAAAATTTGGAATTTCGACCCCCAATATCTCCGTAACTAAGGGGTTCCCAGGTATGGTCTAGAAGCAAAAAAAATATCGCAGTGGTGGGGAGAACAAGTGCCTTTCGTGTGCGTTAAGTGTACTTTTACACCGTTTATCTTTTACAGAGAGGATGCCTTTGTCCCAGCTATGGAAACCTTACAGGCTGTTTAGTTTGATACAGTGACCGGCCCCAACTTAGTTGGGAGAAGGCTAGGCAGATGACGGCCCTTTTTTCGGATGGTGGGAAATCACCCCGCTCTGGTCAGAGCGGTAGGGAGTGTCAGACTTCTACTGACTAAAAACCACCCCTGTTCCTTCTTAACCCTTTGTGTTACGGAGCCACGGTATCCCTTTCAAACAACCCGCAGCCCATGACCGACCCTTTAGATTAGTGTAGATTACATGCATCGGGCTAGTGTCAACAACTCCACGCCTCAAGCGCGTATTTTGCGTACGGGTGGGATTTGGGAATCTTATTCGACCCACCCCAGCTCCCCGAGAAAAGCCAGCAACCCCTTGGTGTTACCGGCAATCTCGCGGAGAGTACCTGTGTTACCGAAGTACTTGGCCCTGTATGGGGCAACCCCCGGACAGTGCAGGAGCACGTGGGCTGCTGTTTCTTCTTCCTCCATGCAGGCTTGACACAGAGAACTATCTGTGATACCTATAACAAAGAAGTGCTTATTAAAAGTACCGTGTCCAGTGATGGCGCCTGTCACTGTGCGTAGCTGCAGCTTAGTCAGCCGGAGCGGTTGTTTGGTGAGGCTGGCGTCGATGGCGGGAAGCGCCTGCTTGGACTGCCTGGACTCGCATGACCGAACCTTACTACGAAAGTTAAAAAAAAATCCGGAAGCTAAACACATCCTAACTCCATCCTCGTTTCGTGAGCCCCATCGTACCGAGGTGTTTGGCCCAACAATGAGTCTTTGTCTGTCTGTCACTGGTTAGCATTCTGGACGCGACGCAAGGCCGCCTCGCGCTAACTGCGGTGCTGCCAGTGTATGCAGGAAATTACCCTAGAGATTCTGTTGGAGTGTATGTGTTTTTGGTTGAGAGGGAGTTTGCTTTTGATTAAGAATTTGGTATTGGGTGATAAAATAAAAAAAAAATGTTTTTTCAAAGTAACAATGCAATTTTTTTTAAACTGATACGTCAATGACGTTTTCTTTAACATTATGATTGAGACATTTTCCAATTCAATTTTTATTTCGGTCAAACATGAGAATGTTTGACTCGAGTTACGATATTTCGGCACTGTTCATCTGTTGCACGATATTTTCCATATAAGTATTTATATGAAAAATATCGCTGGTTATTTTGGCATGATAGTCTATAGTAAGTTCTAGTTTCTATGTAAAATGATACATGACAAGAATTTGAGTGGTATACTACAGCTAAAAATATAAAATAAAAAAAAAACAATAATTGCAAAAAAACTCTTTCCGTAAAAACACTACTTCGAAAGTCGGCGACTTTGCTCGTTTGGTAGGCTTTTTTGCTGATTCAGTTTTTATTTATATCTACATTACGGTGTAATGTCGAGAAGAGACAAATTCATACTATATTATTCAATTTAATTATTTATCAGGCAACTTATATTCACAAGAAGTGTTACTAGTGTATACTACTAACTTAAAACTAGATATAAATTCAGAAACTAGTAAACACAATCTTATTTATTTTCAAAACAGTTAGTCACTAATAAGATTGTAGATCTTCCATTTATAACTGACACAAATTCAGCCTTCAAAAAATAAATATCTGCCCTAAGAAAGGTAAAAAATAGGACGCTAGCAACACCGCCACTGCCTCATTATTGCAGTTCCGTATTATTGTTGGAACAGACCTGGTTTCAGGAAATATAATAATTTTTATATTATGATGGTTTTATATAATTGCGGAAGAAGAGTTACATGATACATAGAACGCGTTACATGGAGGAAATTAAATGATTAGCTGTCTGAAGTTAATTTCTATCATTAGAATTATAGATGATGTGATAGTGCAACTATTTATATTGTAGGCTGATGCAACATTTTTTCTATATAAGCTCGTCTTCAGGTTAAGCCGCACTAGCCTGGTATTGGTCTGTGGATGGGTGACCATCTGTTGCATTCCAAGTTCCCAAAGCACGTTAAGCTGTTGGTCCCGGTTGTCATTTAAAGTATTCAGCTGCATCTGGTTAGACGGGAAGAAACTCCGGGAAAAGACTGGGCAGATGATCTGGATCATCATCATCATCAGCCTAGAATGTCCCCACTGCAGGGATTCAGGCGGGGGCGGGGGGTTTCAGGGGTTCTCTAGGAGAGGGATGGGCTATAATCCACCACGCGGGCCCAGTGCGGATCGGTAGATGTCACATGTCTTCGATTTTTTTGGTTTTAAGACATGCCGGTTTCCTCACGATGTTTCCCTTCACCGTTTTGAGAGCAGCGGTCATGAAATAAATTACAAAAAGTAATATTAATAATTAAAGTAATATTTGGTAGTGCGCTGTCTGTTATTTAACAGTGCTTTTTTTTCATATTTTTATGGTTACGTGGTTTTTTATTAGGACAAGCCCACCACACTATTTCCAAACCACTGTAACTCCTGAAAGCCAGAATCAACAGTGGTGACTACAAGAAAAGCGCCGAGACAATGAAGCTCGACGAAGTCCCAGAAAAACGATTTAACTGTCTTGGATCCCGCAACGAAATTAATCAGAAAATAATAGCGGAGGAGTAAGAAAACATAATTTCCACTTCCCTCCATATCAGCAGGAGACCGAACAGAACTAGGCCAATGGGCACACAGGGACAATCCCAGGGCACCACGGATATTACTTATTGTCATTAATATTACTGGGTTCTAAGTTGTGAGCTGTTATATTTAATTACAATAGTAGGTTTGACAAAAATGCTTGAACGCACGGAAGTTTGTTTTAATTTTTACAAGGTCCGTATAGTAAATAACTCCGGATGTGACCTGTACACTATTTAACATAATATTACGTTCATTCTGTCAAAGACTACACTCTCATAAAATGTGATGTGCAGATTGTTCAAATTCGCAGATGTAGAACATTGACAAAAAGGCGAGGCAACAAGCTTGAACGAAAATATTTTACTCTTAAAGTTACCATGACCTGTGAGAAATTGGGCAACATAGTGATCTACCTCCAGCCATGTCCTGGCCAGCCGCTCACGAACGGATGGAAAGAACTGGTGGAGGAGTCGGCCTTTGATGGAATTATCCCACCTACATTGCCTTTCAGACAGATTCAGACTTGACGCCACGGTTGGTGCAGTGGCTCAAGCAATGGACTGCTGCGCTGCGTGTCGCTGGTTCGATTCCCGCACGAAACAAATATTTGTATGACCTACAGATAGTTGTTCCGGGTCTGGGTATTTCTGTATGTGAGTTTAAATGTTTGTGAACGCACTCACGATACAGGAGAAATGCCTAGTGTGGGGAAATGTTTTACTAAAAAAAAAAAAAAAAAAGACAAAGGTTACGGGGTTGTTCAGTTACAGTTAATCCATATAATATATTTTTCAACTTTTACACGTCTTAACTTGGGAGCAGCGGTGGCCCAGTGGTGGCGGCCCCGACTTACGAGCAGTAAGTCGTGGGTTCGAACCCAGACAAGCGCATTACTTTTTGTAATTTATTTCATGACCGCTGCTCTCAAAACGGTGAAGGGAAACATCGTGAGGAAACCGGCATGTCTTTAAACCAAAAAAATCGAAGACATGTGACATCTACCGATCCGCACGAGGCCCGCGTGGTGGGTTATAGCCCATCCCTCTCCTAGAGAACCCCTGAAACCCCCCGCCCCCGCCTGAATCCCTGCAGTGGGAACATTCTAGGCTCAAAAAGTCTTGCAACTGTTGCGCTTATTATAGAAAATGTGCGTGGGTGAATGACGTTTTGGTATTATCTATTTTGCCTTCATATAATATTTTAAAACTGGCGTACGATAATGGCGACTAAGAAACGTCTAATAAAGTGAGATCAGCAGGGCTATTGCGTATCTTTTAAATGACAGTGGCTATCATATAGTGTCCATCAATTAACTGTCAAATGGTTCCATTTTGTACTAGGTAAACCATAACCAATTTGACAGTTAATCCATGGACAAAATGACAGCCACTGTCATTCAAAAGATACGCAATAGCCCTGCTGGAGTGCATGCGTTGCCGTAGCACAATCACGTCACAAATTAAGGTTATAGATTTTTCACATAATTGGGACGAGAATCGAATACTGAATAGTTTCTTCAATTAGTCCCTCGTTTAACCTGTACATCTTCAGCCATCAAGCCACATAACCACAAGCCACACAAAATCAGAGCAATCTACCAAACTGACACATTAATATCAACAACAAATCTAAACTATAAACTAGTAACTCTAACTTAGAACTAGACTTAATAGATATTATTATACAAGTATGTATGTATGCTCGTGACTATAGTCTAAAGTTTACACAGGAAGGCGAAGTCACGTACGTAATAGTGAAGTTTCATTTACCGTGGTAGTACGGTACGAGAGTTTAGAGTTTTGGGTGTGAATTTATTTATTTATTAAAACTTTATACACAAGTAATGAAACCGTACAAAGGCGGACTTAATGCCTTGCGCTTTTTCTATCAGCCTACCTTAGGGTGATGCAGAGACATTACACAGTAGGTGCAAAACAAACAAAAAATTTAAAATATATGACGGCGCGATATTTGACGCTTGCTGTCGACGATCGATGGCAGCATGACTGATGTTAGCTGTCAGCTGCCATTCTTGCGGAACGTCACTGGTGGGAGCGGGCCGGCCATCTTGGTGACTTTTGGATCAAGAGCCGCCAACGCACCATGCGCTTGACGAATCGCTTAATTCCGACGCCACCTTTAAGTGTTTTTAATTTGATTTGATGGAATATCATTATCAGTGTCTAATTAAAGTGCGATAGACTATTACTTTGTTAATCTGTGAATTAAGAAGGAATAAATCATTAGAAAATATAATTTGTGACTTTGTTCAAGTTTCTGACCCACGTGAAATATGGAAGATTCTGATATAGGCCATCCTGAGTCTATATATATATACCTAACATATAAGAATAAACACATACATACACTATAACAACTTAGTTTTGAGACGAAGCTGCCAACTTCTTGCGAATGTGCTCGCTAGTTTTAATTCTGAATGTGAACTGACCGTTTACTGTCCTGATATCCTGTCCTGTCCTGAGGCGGAAGACCGCCTGGACAAAGAAGGACGATTTTATAAAGCCAGAGCGTTGAGAAGGACAAATTAGAAGACGATTATTAGCGGAGCGAACAGTCTTGCTGTGAGCAGTACATAAATATTGACAAAGGGAAGTCTGGTACGAGTAAGAAGGGGAAGTAGGCTTGTGAAGGAAAACCCTCAACGCTCTGCACTCTTGGGTAGGTAGGTTTGTCTACGGTTTTACTATTATTTTTAATTTATTTAAAAAACGTTGCCCCACACTATGAATTTCTCCATTATCGTGGGTGCGTTCACAAACATTTAAACTCACATACACAAATACCCAGCCCCGGAACAACTATCAGTAGGTCATACAAATATTTGTTCCGTGCGTGAATCGAACCCGCGACACGCAGCGCAGCAGTCCGTTGCTTGAGCAACTGCGCCAACCGTGCCGTCAATTATTATATTATAGCTAGCCCGTATTGTCCCACTGCTGGGCAAAAGCCTCCCTCCATTCCTTCCAACGGTCGCTATTCTGTGCAACTTCTTTCCCATTCCCAAGGAAGTCATGCAGTTCGTTCCGCGATCTCCTCCTCCCCATTTAAGTGTGGCAGCCTTTTGAGACACATCAACGATTTTGCGTTGCACTATAGAGAAATACCGTTAACAAAGACGAATTGCGATATTTTGTTTTGTTATGGACCATACCTTGGAACCTTCTAGGTACGGAGATATTGGCGGTCAAAGTTACAATTTTTTCATATTATTTTTTTAAGTCTGTAGGTTTTGGCTATCGAAGTTTATGTGCCAGAAGGAAGGATAAAAAAGTATACTGTATATTTATTCAGGTCATAACTGTCTGCTTGGCCATTCGAATCTGCAAAAAACAGGTTTTTTAGATGTAGTGGATAAGCAATTGACTTTGGTGGTACTGGTCGCCGATTCGATCACAGCACGGAACAAATATTTGTTTGGCCTACATAGTGCCCATGTGTAGGTATATATTTTTGCACTCTCAAAAATAACACTTATAAAACAACGAGAAAAGGTGCACGGTTCGGATTGGTCGTTTCTTTATGGAGAGGAACCGTCAAGAAACTCCATGGTGAACGACACAAGAGTAATTATTGGTCTAGAAGTAAGAAGACTAGTGCTATACTTATTAAACCTCTGTATGTTAAACTGAGAGTTCCGTAATGCTATTAGATTCTTCTCCATATGAAGAAAAACCCTTTTTCCTTTGCAGTTACAGCACAAAGTCATCGTCATTTGCACATCCTTTTCCCAGATATTTAGAGGTAGGTTTCAAGACTCACCAGGTGCAGCCCCAAAGTAAACCAGTACTAAAAACTCGTGTGAAAAGTAATATATTTGAGAGCTTCTGTTTTTAGCTGTCTCTTAAAATATGACAAAGGTAAGCCTTACATTACTCACAAAGGAAGGTTATGCCGTTGTATGACCCATTTCCTGCAGGTAATAAAGTAACAATACAAACTACAAATAATAATTTATTTAATTATCCTCACAACCAATGCTGATATCAATCACAAAGAGTTATTCTTGCCAGATAAGGAATAAGGAAGAAGATACAGGAAAATACGTGAGGAACATGCTTGATTCTGACTTCTGGTGGTGCGGTGGTTGAGTCTCTGGTTTCCGTGGTCGAGTGGCTTAGGCGCTTGGCTTGTGACCCGGTGGTCGTAGGTTGCACATTTGGCTAGGACATTTTTTTTAAACGTTGCCACTCACTAGAAATTTCTCCTGTATCGTGAGTGCAGTCACAAACATTTAAACTCACACACACAAATACGCAGACCAGAAACAACTATCTGTAGTCCATATAAATAATTGCTCCGTGCGGGAATCGATCCCGCAACACGCATCGCAGCAGTTCAATTGCTCAGCCACTGCACTAACTGTTCAAGCATTGCAGGCTTAAAATCACCTGAGTGGCTGATAAAATTCCGTGCTTCGGGATGCACGTATCGCCCGGTTATCCCAAACCAAACCAAACCATGTCACAGGCCCATTTTTTTTCGAGCGTGGGAACTCATCAAATGGCTCCTCCCGCTCTCTGGGAAGAGCGGTAGGGAGTGTCAGACTTCTAGTGACTAAAAACCACCCATGTTCCTTCTTAGCCCTTTGTGTCGAGGCCGCGGTTTCTCTTTCGGACAAACCGCAGTATATCAGAGGCCCTTGAGGCGGCTTAGAAACTCTGACACTAGGGTGGGATCATTAGATCTTACTGCCCACAGGACAAACAGAAGACGTAGACGAGAGCGTAGAGATTTTTGTAAATAAATTACTTTTTGACAGTTTTTAACACACAAAAGAAATGTAATTTTATGAAAATTCACTAATTTTTTCTTTGTCCTGTGGTTACTCAACGAGGTTAAAAAGTCGGACACCTGATGTCTCTGTTCAGACATATTTCGTAGACTGGAAATAGCCCTTTTTTTTGGCGGGTGGAAAATCATCAAATTACCCCTCCCGCTCTTGGACAGAGCGAAAGGGAGTGTCAGACTTCTAGTGACTAAAAACCACCCATGTTCCTTCTTAGCCCTATATGTCGAGGCCGCGATAACTAGTGTACAACCCGCGGCCCTGGAAATAGCCCTTACATAACAAATTCAGTTGGGAGAAGGCAAGACAGCTGACGTTAAATAGAGTATTTCTAGGGACAATGCGAACGCACGAACATTGAATAGCAAATAACGTATCGTAGTAAGTAGCAACACACTCAAATTATGCTGTAATTATATTGCACTGCTCGTAATATAGCACCGGTACATGAGTCACGGAGGAAGTAGTCTACAGAGATCAAACTTCGTGCTGGTCTTGTTAGAAGTACTTACAAATCTCCACAGCCGAAGTACGAAGTGTTGTTGCGTTTTTCCATCCAGTAATATCTCGGTAGCAGCCGTGGCTCTTACATGGGAGTTAAATATAACTAACTTACTGCCGCACTCAGACAGCTTTAATGATTACTTAGACCATCACTTAGTAAAGGTTTTGACAGTTTTGTCATTTAAAAGTATGTCAAATCTTTACTAAGTGACAGCTTAAGTAATCATTAAATATCTATGAGTACCGCAGTTCATCTTGATGTACTAATGTTCTACTTAACCCTTTTTTTTTTTTTTTGGTGGGTGTAAAATCATCGAATAACCCCTCCCGCTCTTGGGCAGAGCGAAAGGGAGTGTCAGACTTCTACTGACTAAAAACCACCCATGTTCCTTCTTCGCCCTCTATGTCGAGGCCGCGATAACCGTTGGACTACCCGCGGCCCCGACAGGCGTCGGCCCTTTCGGGCCCCTCCCATGTTGCTGACATCTCTTTGAGGCGCGCGTGGAACACGAACGCGCCGTCGACACGGCCTGTTTTCGTCGTGAGACGGACGGACGGCGAGTTAGCCCATCACTCACCGTCCACAGGCCCGCGTCTACGGTGGCCGGAGGTCATCGCGGGACCCCCGACGCCCGGAGCGCCTCCCTTCTACTTAACCCTTCGGGGATTACAGGCGTGTTATGTTATGTTTATTTTAAAGTTTTTGATATCAGCATAACATTTAAGTCACAGAATCATTCATTCATTATAAGGCAAAATTATAATAGTAAGTATAATATATAGATGAGTTTTTTGTCTACTATCTACTCTTACCAACTTTCACGATGTCATATTTGCATAACAAGAGAATCGTTCGCTTGTCTGATCTCGTAATGTTTCGGTATGATCACCTTAAGGACTTCCTAAGCTAAGTAACCAAGTTAAACTTGCTTAGATTCACATTGAAATGTATGGCGTGTTATAATAGGATGATTATATGGATGATTTTTTTTTATCACACTAAACAAAGCGTATTTACGTCAGAAATACCAAAGTGATTTTTTTTTTCTAAATATTTAAAAAAAAGACTAAGTTATATGCGTTTGAAACTGCTGATGACGTCATGATTGACGTACAAAATCCATACCAAATTCCTTTTATCTAGGATGAGATAGAAATAAAAGTTTTATTATTATAACTTCTGTGTTCTGTGTTATTTGGCCGATGTTGGTCTTGTTTTCACTTTTTGTCATTATTTTATAGTATTTTTATTAAGAAGGAACATGGGTGGTTTTTAGTTCAGTAGAAGTCTGACACTCCCTTTTGCTCTGCCCAAGAGCGTGAGGGGTTATTCGATGACTTCCCACCCCAAAAAAAAAACTAGGCTGGTTTCCCCATGTTTTCCTTCACCCAACCAAGTATTAATTACCCAATACGCACATGACTCCTGTTTATTTTATTCGTCGATAAATTCATTGTGGCATTTAAAAATCTCCTTGGATTTGGGTTAAAACAACATAGCTCTTTTCCAAAAAATCTAGTTTTAAAGCATGTTTAAAGATTGTATGTTTGTCAATTCGTAGCTCTCTGCATGTGACAAGGCAAAGTGGCATCGTTTGAGACGCCAGCATCTTCTCAAATATGCAAGATATACCGCCGCTTCAGAGAGAAACTCCGTTTTTGATGCATCCAAATGTTGTTTAAGATTCAAAGTAGCGTTAAAAACTAGTTTGATTGATGTTGAGGAAATTATAATACAGGGTTTTTCAACAAGAACTTTGTTTTCAAAAACCAAATTAATCAAAGAATTTGGAGGAAGATGAATAAAATTTTTAATGTATTACAAAGAGAAAAGTTTGGCAATTATGAATGAAAAATGATATCTGGCAAATGTCCACCACGACCAAGCTGACAGATGTTGATTCAATCAAGCCTCTCCAGACCACATAGCGTACCCCACAGTTACACATTGAGCGTGCAATGGCTTCTCAATAATTGCTATAGGATTTTCAGAAGCCCAAATGCGGATTTTGTTTGTTGACGTAACCTGACCAATGAAAATGGGCTTCGTCTGAAAAAAAAACACAGAAAAACCAGCAGGTTGTTCCTAAATGAACTAAGCGAATCAACGGCAATTTGAATGGTCGGTCAGCTTCAATTCCTGCACCACTTGAATTTTGAAAGGCTTTAATGCCAAATCCTTTCGCAAAATTCGCCATTTGCCAATTATTGAGAACGTCGTGAAATTGACAAATTTTGGATCTTCTTCAACACTGTGGCTCACGGCGGCGATGTTTTCTGCTTAACGACCCTGTCGAACACGTGTTGGTGTTGGCACATTTTGTACCGAGCCTGTCGGCTCAAATTTCGCGACCAAATTCTTAATAGCGGTCTCAGAAGGACGATTATGTGTTGTCCAAAAATATCACGAATTCTACGAAATGTAACTTTAAAGAACGACCATTTTCGTAGTGGATTTGAATTATTTTAATACGGTTTTAGAGCAAAATTGAATTTATTGTAACAGGAGGCATCTCACACTCATCTCGTATATATTCAAGGTACTTAGAGGCAGGGTACATCACTAGGATATTTTAGGGCAGATAGGTTTGTGTGTTCCGGACAGGTACGTGGGGCGACGTCGACAGCCGCGCTTGCTGGCGGTGCCTCGCGCACGGACCAATCTATTCGGCGAGGCGCCAATGACGCGGGCATTTCTTCTTAGCCCTTTGTGTTCGGTGGCGCGGTATCTCTTTTGAACAAACCGCAGCCCATAATCCCGCTAGCCCGATATCTATTAAGTTAACACACATGATTTTGTGTAAATAAAAACATGAATATCCAAATCCATAATCCAAAGACATAATATTTAGTGTAAACTCCATTTTTAGCTCCTCTAGGTTTAACGACAAACTTTTTTCTAGGCAGAGCAGTATGAGTGTCAGACTTCTACTGACCAAAAAACCACTAATGTTCCTTTTTCAGCCCTTGTGCCGAGGCCGCGGTATCTCTTTCGAAAAATCCGCAACCCCGACGGGACGACAAAACTCTCTTAAACGTCGAAATTACTGGACTCTGGGTGGTCTACCTTTGTAGTATCATACCCACTTTTATGTGCATTAAACATACAAAAAATAAACGTCAATAATTTTCATGATTCTTGCTAGTATACCAATCTATTTGGGGTCGGCGCAACATAACTTCTCCTTCCATAATTCTCTATTTCTCGTCATATCAGTAGTCACCTCCTTCCTAGCCATATCATCCTTCACACAGTCCTTCCAGCGTTTCTTTGGTGTTCCTCCACTCTTATAGCTATCTACATTCATACTCAATATTTTCCTCATTCCTACGCATCACATGTCCAACCGATTAACCACACAACTTTTCATTTCTAGGTGCAAAATGAACGTCAGTATTATTAATTTTATTATTGTGTGTGAAACTAGCCACCCGGTTACCTTGATAGAACTTAGATAACTCCGCCTTGATAAATGGCTATTGGTTTGCTAATATCACTTGGCACGTAACAACTAATGTCGTTATCAGTAAATGGTCTATCGATAACAATTTCACTGCCTATTAATTCGCATCTAGCTAGGCTAAGTCTAGAATTCTATAACGAAACATACATATACTGCCAAAATCATTACCCTTCCTTTTGGCTTTGCCGTAGTCGGGTAAAAAGGACCTAGAAAGTATTTTTTTGCAATTGTTTTCAAACCGTTTAGTATTTTACAAAGTTTTTTGACAGCATAAAGAAAAGCTTTTGTTTAGCATCCGTTTACTGGCTTTACTACCATTGTCCTTATCTCAAATAGCTGATATTAGAGTTAAAACAGCCAAGCTAAAGTTGAAGAGGGCAGGTCACGTGGCACGGGTGTGCCCTCTCCGACGAGGTCCACCGCGACGAAGGTGGTGTGACGATCTGCAGGGCTATTGCGTATCTTTTAAATGACAGTGGCTATCATATTGTCTATGGAATAACTGTCAAATTGGTTATGGTCTAGTACAAAATGGAACCATTTGACCGTTAATTGATGGACATTGTATGATAGCCACTGTCATTTTAAAGATACGCAATAGCCCTGCTGATTGGCTAACTTTACACACCATTTGCTAGCTTACCACATCTCAGCTTCAAACACAGTCAGTCTAGATTAAAACTGCAAACTGAGCTCAAGTGACCTTCCTAACTTGAAGTATTACCACATAACTCAATTCGCCGATCCAACTTATGATTACCGGCGTATCGGGGGGTAGTCTATGATCAAAAAACTTTTCTCGTTACATCAGCCTGCTCATTTGACAAGTTTAGCCGTTTGGTTGGGAAGTTTTTGGTAATACGCCCCCGGATATATTACTGGAGATAGGGCCGGACGAATGTTGGCCCTTTTCACTTTTATTTTAATTATTGATTGGGGTGTTTGGAAATTAAAGGTTAGTAAGAAAGTATACTGAATGACCGGTCAATGTGGCGCCACCTGGGGGAGGCCTATGTCTAGCAGTGGACGTCTTTTGACTAAAATGATGAATATGATGCTGAGTATGATGTTTTGGATTCAATTCCTCCGACAAACTGTGATTTCGTTTTTACATCAGGAGTTTCACTGTAGCAGTCTCGGAATCTGGTTTTATGCCCCGTTGTCGCCACCTTTAACATTGGATTTTCTGGTGAAGCGTGGGGATACCTTTGCCTATTTTTTTGAGTGGGAAAACTCTCTGTCTAGGGCAAGCAGAGGGTCTATTGGACTCTACACGCCTAAAACCTTCTGTGCCTACTCTTCATAGTGGCCTGCTGCGGTACGTGTCGCGGGTTCGATCCCCGCACGAAACAAATATTTATATGCCCTACATATAATTGTTTCAGGTCTGGGAATTTGTGTATGTGAGTTTAAATGTCTGTGACACACGATACAGAAGAAATTCCTGCAACGAAAAATAAAAAGAGTGTTTAGTGTGTTAGAATATCGGCAAACTATTATCATTTTTCATTATCCTAGTAGTCAAGTAAAAAACCAGGTCATCTAGATCTCTCCCGTTCAGCCTTTTTTCTGTTGTTATGTTAAAACATTTCAGGCCAGCCACTAATGGTTTGATTCCGAGTAATTTATCGTTCTAACCTAACATTTTGCTAATTCTTTTGCCGAGCGCCTGTGTAAGTGGGCAACTTTATTTCCGACCCTCGGAATGGGGTGAAATGAGGATATTTTTCTTCTACACTGATTGCTTTTCAGCATAATTGTGTTTGGTTGTAAGAGGTTTTCTGGTGTGCTGGATGTTTTATACCTTGCAGAGCATTTATGATAACTGAAAAAAAAGTAATGGACATAGTTTTTTTTAGTTATTTAGCTATTAACACATGAAGAAACAATGTCAAGTTTGAATTTGTAGCAATATAATTAGGTTAGGTTAGCAAATATCGAAAGGAAATTGTTAGATCAACTCAGCGCCGTGAACTGTTGATGTTGGTTGAGTAGTCGCAATAGTGACAGCTAAATATGTTATCCAGTATAACATGTCTATATTTGGAGTTCGATTCCCGAACCAGGCAAAGTGTTGTTAAGTTTTCTCATCAGAAACTTAATAGCATTCACAGAGTCCGGATCCAAACCCAATAGGTCTGTTCCCTACTTCATGAGACGCCTATACCTCTGCCTAACCCTAAAGGGATTGCAGGCATGATGTTACAAACAGTGTTTTAGTATTGCGGCATTAATTTAGAGTTCAGTTCAAAAAAGCCAGTCAAAAGAATATAATAATAAATAATAATAATAAATATCCTTGGACATTTCACACAACGCCATCTAGTCCCAAGCTAAGCAACCTAATGCTTGTGTTATGGTAACGAGATGGCTGATAAACTACTTATATACATTTTTTTTTTTTTGTAAATACATACATATTATAGATAGAAAAACACCCAGACTCGGAACAAATACTTGTAGGTCGTACAAATATTTGTTCCGTGCGGGAATCGAACCCGCGACATGCTGCGCAGCAGTCAATCGCTCAACCACTGCGCCAACCGTGTCGTCAAAAGAAGAATGACAATAAGTGTCTTAAAACAGCCTGAACCACATAGCAACTTATTAAACGACTTCAACAAAGAACTACCCACAACTCCTTTGAAGTCAACCCCACCGAGCGTTCAAACGGAAGTAGTCAACCTACAGCACTCACCCCGTACATATCGTAATAGAATCGGCGCGGCCTATCTCCGCACAATTTATTGCTCAACACGTATCGGCCTATTAACACGGGCCCTATTAACGGGAGCCCTATTAAAATAACACGATTTAGTGCTGGGACACACTGGGAGGATTTTGGATTAAGATGTTGGACTAGTTTGACAGGGTTGGAATACACTATCAAAAAAAGTAGTTTAAAAACTAAAACCCCGACTGAAAAAACTGAATAGCAAAAAACAAGCACATTTAAAATTAAACAAAACTTGGAAGCAGGCGGGGTCCATTCTATTTTTATTTCATAATTTAATATTCAAATGAAGGTTTTGTGACTTTGAATTTCTTTTAAACATGTCATATATTTTTGTAGTTACGAGTATTTAAACACCATAGACTTCTTATAGGTTTTCCTGTAATATATAAGTGTTGGAAGTTTGAGAGATAAGGGTGAGGGAATGGTGAATTTACTTTTAATGTTTTAAAAGCATTTAAGTTCCCAAAAGTGCGTCCGTGTTTGGGTCATAGAAATACATATGTGTACCTACCAAATTTCAACTTAATCGGTTCATTACTTTCGGAGCAAATAGGCTGTGACAGACGGACAGACCGACGACCGGTTCCGTTTCTTTCTTTTGAGATACGGAACCCTAATAATAACGAAAAGTCACAAAAGTGAAAAATAACTTACCGACTTACTTCCGGAAACCGGTGACTTTGTCTGTTTAATTTCTGTTTTGTTTTTCTAGTCGGCTGTTTTTGTATTATATTTATTTTTTGAGATACATGCATTTTCCATTGTTACAACACTTTTCTATGAGATCACACAACATTTGTTCCTAACAAAGACGAAAAAACACGTAGTTGAGTTGTTTAAAATAAATATCTAATATATAATAGCCCCAAAACATAACCCGCTCTTTTTTCATGTCGGTTTTAAAATATTCAAACATATTTTCTCTTACATCTTTACCATTACAAAAAGCTATTTTCATTTGAGCAATATGTGCTTGTGCAGAGAGATGAGATGTTAAAATTTGCATATAAAAATAGACCTTTCAGTTGCATAACATATTAATTCCGCGACTGTACATACGAACTTACCTTTTGTACCAAATTGGCAATTACGAGGGAAATGCAGTAATGTCGCTGTAATTGGAAACTCGAGTCGCAACATAATTGTATGAGAATATGTTCGTAAGTTTCCTATATATTAGGTACCTACCTATATTTTATTCACAAAAGGGAGAGGGTTCATATTTTTGTTTGGGAATATAAACTAGAATGTTTTATTTATTTCTGTAGCCTGCTCGTTATATATTTGATGTTGACGAAGACATCTTCGTCAATAAGATAATGTAGTTATCTATACTAATATTATTGTTTGAAAGTTTTTATGTCTGACAATCCAATTCTAAAAAAAATTATTGATTGAAAAATACATTATTTGTGGGCGCTATGGGGTATAAATTGTGTGTATCTTGCATAGTAGCTGAGCTATCGCTGTTTTTGTGGATCAAGTCGCGGGCGATGTGCTAGTGTGTGTGCGTCTAACGATTGAAAATGACTTAGATAAAATAAGTATTTAAATGAAAATTGTCCACTCTTTCCAATGTTTTATGATTTATTGAATGTCTATTTAAATTAAGAAAAATATGTGGTCCAACACTGTAAAATATCTCTAAGCCTTTGTTAAAACGAAAAAGTTACAAATAATATATTTTTTGACATTTTTGTATGTACCCTATCATCAAAAAAATTAATAAATAAATAGTCAGTCTCTTTCACAGGAGAAATTTCTAGAGTGGGGCAACGTTTGAAAAAAAAAACTCTTCATGCCGAATAAATCGTTCTAGATGATAATATTTATTTAGCATGAAGAGTGACTATTTTTATTTTTTGTAAGTTGATAGATGCATCACAATAAACAAATGCTTTAGTGAACGTTTATCATAGTCAACACGTCTTTCCCGACAACATCCATTGCAACAAGTGTCGAGAACAAGTAAAAAAAATATTTTAAAGCGTTTTGAAAGAAAAAATAATCGCTCTTTTTGAACAGATGAACTGTAGGAGATTCAAAATATAAGAATTTTTCAATTATTGTTGTACCTAGTCTACCTTATTAACAACAGTTTAAAGAATATAAGTGTCCTCTTGTTTTTTTATGGTTAAATTGTATGAAGAATTGGTAAATGATGCTGAGACGTTTGAAAGCGGGGAACTGAAGAAGGAAACATATTTACCTACAAAATGATATTGTAAAATAATAAAAAGGGAGTTTTTTGAAACTCACTAGAAAGGTTAATAAAAAGTAACCTACCGGAAGGAAGAATATAAATTAACCGTATAATATAAAATACCCATTTTGTTTTACGCAATAAGTTATCAGGCCCCTTCAAAATTGCTGTTACCAATTAAAATTTTATTTTTCCACAAAAAAAAATATCGGACGGTTTTTTAAACAATTAAAAATAATAAGGAGCTCGGTGTATCCCGCACCTGCTTGTTTATGTACAAAGAATCAAACACAATAGAAATGTTAGGGCAAGATAATCAGAAATTAAAGCTTATGTGTTTCTCGGATAAGAAAATATAAAGGAAACGAAATGTACCGAATACCTTACTTAGTTACTTGAATTTTCCCTTCGGATATAATCTTCCCTTCGGACCGCGGTGGCGAATGGTCGTGTACACGTATAATCATAAAGCGGTATTTTATTTTTTAATTAAAATCAAAGATAAATCATTATTTATTCAAAAGTTTTAATACTGAGAAGTACTAGGCGCTCATAAAGCCACGAAGTACTCGGAGCGCGCATCTAAGCTGTGTGAAGGTGTGAAGAGGATAGCAACAACTTAGACGAAGATATTAGCCGAGCTACGCGTCGCACGTGCCTCATTGACAAGTACGAACTTCCCGAGCGGTGAGTGTCCAAGTCACAAGCGGAGCGATTATTGGATACCGTGAGCTCCAATTTTGAATTTGAATATTTTTGATTATTATCACCTACTATTCCTTTACTGAGCAACTAAAACATGCTACGAACCCAACGTTCACCTCCACAAGGGCGAACAAACTCCGACTCAGATCTACCCAAATTAATGTCAGAGAACAATGATGATTACTCTTGCATAACACAAAGAGTTAAAAGCCGTCGTCTAACAGATGACTCCCACGATAATCTGACGGCAATTAGGCTTGAAATAAAGGAACTCTTTGAAAAATTTTCAAGCGATCAGAAAGAGGAAATGAACTCCATCAGGATACTCATCAACGATCTTAAAGCATCTTCTCTTTCGATATCGGTCAAAAATGAGGAAATTGATAAAAATATTCAATTTGTATCCGACCAAATTAAGGGTGTTGAGACTAAAATCTGTAAGCTGGAGGAAGACCGAAAATCCATAGCCCACGATTTGGCTTTCATGAAGGAAAAGTGTGAGGAAATTGAGCGCAACTCCTTAAAAACTACTATTGAGGTCAGAAATATCCCCAACAATAAAACTGGCAATAAACAAACCTTCTTTGAAATGGCGAAAAACCTAACTGATACCCTCAATATCAGTCTGACATCCGGAGATATCCGTGATGTTTATCGTATCCCAAATAAAAAAGATAAACATGTTGGAACTTTGTTCATTGAGCTGTCTAATACGCTGCTCAAGCAAAATATCATAAGCTCAGCAAAGAAGTTTAATAGAACTAATGCTGCCCAGAAACTAAATACCTCCCACCTGGGAATCGAAGGGGATGCTAACCCTATATTTCTGTCGGAAAGTTTGACAGCTAGAGCAAGAAGACTCTTTTTCTTGGCAAGAGACTTTGCGACAACTTCAAAGATCGAATACTGCTGGACATCAAATGGAAAGGTATTCTTGCGGGAAAAAGAAGGCGGGCCTCATATTTTGGTTAAAAACGAAGACTTTCTGAACACCTTGAAGAAATCTAACTGACTACATGGTTGCTTTATTTTATCAAAAATAATTCTACTGTGTCCTAATTTTTATCTATTGTTATGGCTATGCTTAATATACACAAACCTATTTACACTGCTTCACACGCCCACACAAAATCTCACTACAAGAACTCAAATACCTCACTACTCAACAAAAATTGAAAAGCCCCCTTTTACCCTCTACATAACCGTACTTTTATCCTCGGAAATTATTTATCTCATTACTAACAGCAGCTACACAATATATTTAGTACGTTTGATAAGCATTCGTGATATCTCCACACATCTTCCTAGTGCTCTTGTTTTAATTTCTAAAAAATACCAATGGCTCTGCATCTTAATGATATAATTAGTGAAATTGATAGTAGTTCTGTGTCTAGATCTCTTGTATGCTCCCCTGAAAATATTCAACAAAATTTGACTGGAAAAACTTTTAACGTGCTTCATACTAACATCCGTAGCGTAAACTGCAACTTCAATCACCTTATTACCCTCCTGGCTCGAATTAATACGCAATGTGATGTTATCATTTTGTCTGAATGTTGGCTCAGTAAAATAACAACTATCCCCTCACTTGATGGATATGTCTCGTACAAATCTAAACATACAAATCAGAATGACGGAGTTATAATGTATGTAAAATCAGATATTGAACACATAACCTTAGAACCCACTATACAAGACGCTAACTGCCTGATAATGAAATTCAAAACAGAATTAGTAGTTGTGGCTGCTTATCGTTCGCCATCTTCTAAACGAATTGATAATTTCTTTGATACCCTAGACCAAACCTTAGAATCACTATCGTCCTTCAGAACAATTACCCTGATTGGTGACCTGAATATCAATATAGGAAGCAATACAAATGACTCTCATTCCGACACCTACCTAAATACCCTGGCGTCTCATTGCTTACTCGCGGCCCATACTTTACCTACCCGGGAAGGCGCCTGCCTAGATCACGTGATGCTAAAATCTAACAAAAGCTCAACCACTATAGTCATGGACTCTCCAATTACTGATCATGCCCCCACACTTTTGTGTTCAGAAGCTCAAATTCCCTATCGCAAAATTAGAGGACTCATGACTCGAATTGACATCCCTGCTGTTGTTTCCGAATTATCTAGAACTGACTTCACAGTAGTTTTTGCAGCTACTGACGCCAACACGGCTGCTTCTGAACTCGTCTCCAAGATTTCAACCACCGTTATGGCACACTCTAAAGTAGTTAAAGTTCCAAGTAGGAAAAGATGTTTAAAGCCTTGGATAACACCGGGACTCCTGCGATGCATTAAACATCGGGATAATTTGCATAAAAAAGCACAATCGTCTCCGAACGATCCTATTTCACAAATGATCTACTTCAGATACCGAAATTTCTGTAATAATCTTTTAAAGACTCTTAAGACACGATATGACACTAATGAGATAGCCAAAAATAAAGATAACACGAAAGGATTATGGAAAGCAGTTAAAAACATAGTTAACCTCAGTAAAGAAAGTATGGCTCCTGTTGAGCTTCTTAAGTTATCTGAAGATAAGGTCAAGTCCCTTGATCAGGTTAATAATTACTTTGCGAATGTTGGTTCTTGTTTTGCCTCCAAAATGTTCCAGTACGACCCAAGTTTGGTGGCACAATTAAGTGGGGTATCTACCAATTGCTCTCAGAATATGCCACTATCATCTATGAGCCTACTAGACACAGACGAAGCTGAAGTTGAAAATATCATACTTAATCTTAGGAGCAACTGTGCTTACTGGTTCTGATGGTATACCATCTGATATATTAAAATCCGCACGACATTCATTAGTTCCCCCAATAACTCGCGTCTGTAACTTGTCGCTAGCAACGGGTGTTTTCCCGGACGTGTTTAAATCTGCTTTAATTAAACCAATATTTAAGGGCGGGGACAGACACAGTGCCAATAACTATCGCCCTATATCAATCCTCACATCTATATCAAAAATACTAGAAAAGATCCTAAATGCGAGACTTATTGCCTACCTCGAAAAGAACAAATTCATTGCTAATAATCAATATGGATTTAGAAGAGGTTTGTCGACAGAGGACGCGGTACTTGAACTCACTGAAAAGATTGCAAAGCAGCTGGACAGCGGGGCCAAGGTAGTGGGCGTCTTTCTAGATCTTGCTAAAGCATTTGACACTGTGTCTGTTCCCCTACTGATAGATAAGATGGAACGTTTGGGGATCCGAGGAATAGTGCTGGATATATTCCGCAGCTATCTTACCAATCGTTCTCAAGTCGTTCAAATAGGTGATATTACAAGCAATAAAACAACCCCGACATTCGGTGTACCTCAAGGAAGTGTACTCGGTCCCAGTTTATTCCTTATATATATTAATAATCTATGCTTAACACAAATACCAAATTGCAACATAATATCTTATGCTGATGACACTGTGTTAATAGTTTATGGCAAGAGCTGGGACCAGGCTCGCCTATTAGCAGAAAACGCACTTGCAAAAATGATGATATGGCTAAAACTTAACCTGTTGACCCTAAACATCGACAAAACTAAATTCATCACTTTTTCCCCAAATAGACATACCCAACCACCCGCTGACGCTTATAACATTGTGGCACACGTCTGTAGTACGCAAATGAGCCGTTGTAATTGTCTGCCGCTTACTCGAACACAAGACATAAAATATTTGGGCATCTGTATTGATAGTACCCTCACCTGGCATAGTCACATAAATAATCTGGTGGGAAGAATCAGAAAATTGTTGCCAATCTTTAAGAAACTGAGAGGTTGTTCGGACGCCAAAACAATAACAACTGTATACACTGCGATTGCGCAATCACTACTACAGTATTGTATAACTTCATGGGGCGGAACCGACGCCACATCCATGCTCCGCCTAGAACGTGCACAACGAGCGATCTTAAAAGTTATGTTCCGAAAACCGTGGAGATATCCTACAACAGAGCTGTATGATAATTGCAAGGTTCTAACAGTAAGGCAACTTTTTATTCTCAGGGCTGTACTAACTAAGCACTCCTCTCTGTCACCAAATCTAATGTCTCAAGGCCGAAGGGCTGGGTATTGCACCGTTGACCGGCACCGTACTAAGTTAGCAAGACGGCAGTACTATATTGCTGGCTCCCGGTTATACAACACATTTAACAAAAAAAAACAAATCTACCTTCTTTCGTATGGTCGTTGCAAAAATTTACTTAAATCTTTGCTACTCACCTATGACTACCGAGATACTGAGGATTTATTAAAGTAAAAGCCAGTGCCACACTCTTCCTTCTTCCACCACACACACACACACACACACACACACACACACACACACACACACACACACAACACAACACAAACACACTCGCAAACTCTCAACTCCAAACTTTCAGCAGACAAAGCTAGCATTTTATTTTCAATTTTAGTTGTATAATTTCTACTGTTAGCATTTTTTATTTAATATTTTAGTTTAACCCGCTTTATTGGCTAAATCAGTGTAACCCCTGCAAGGTGAAGGCACTGGCTCCTGTAATACAGTTCATACTAGCACAGGAGTCAGGGTTCACAAATAATATGTTGTACTTAAATTATGTCAATAAAGATTTTTATTATTATTATTTTATTATTAATTTATTAGTCTACTTAAGTGGGAATGAAGGTGAACCTTTGATTATATACCTACTTATCGTTGTTTTAAGGGCCTTTATTAATTAACGAATATCAACATGACTGGTTCATTGGTTTAGTGGTTGCAAGCGCGACTGCTGAACGTGAGGTCCTGAGTTCTATTCGCAGGTCTGGCAAAGTGTTATTGGGTTTTTCGATTAGGAATTTCTCTCTAGATATATATTTGTGCCTGGTAGATAGGCTCGCTTCTTATAACATGGGTATTAGATAACAGGAGAAACGTAAGTGAAATAAAAACAAAAAAGGTGGTATTAGGTGCACCTTTTACTTCTTGAAGACACACTTTAAGTACACATTTTTTTTTTGTGGGGTGGGAATCATCAAATAACCCCTCCCGCTCTTGGGCAGAGCAAAAGAGAGTGTCAGACTGCTACTGACTAAAAACCACCCACGATTCCTTTTTAGCCCTATATGCCGAGGCCACGGTATCTCTTACAACATCCCGCAGCCCCGACACATCCCGTAGCCCCGACACATCCCGCAGCCCTAAGAACACCTCAGAGTTAATTAGAGTAATACTTTATTTTATTTTATTAC
This sequence comes from Diarsia rubi, assembly GCA_932274075.1. Taxonomy (NCBI): domain Eukaryota; kingdom Metazoa; phylum Arthropoda; class Insecta; order Lepidoptera; family Noctuidae; genus Diarsia; species Diarsia rubi. The sequence goes on from OW026433.1 coordinate 2,741,027, forward strand.
TTTTAAGAAGGCTTACAGACTAATAACATAAAAATAGGAAACTAAAATATATAATGACGTTGCTAATTACAAGCCTCCACAGATATATAATAATTGACGATTAACTATGCCTAAAAGTTGAAGTTGCGGTTTCTGGTTTGTTATTTTATTTTAAATGTTTCGTTGCTACATGTGTGTTTGAGTACCACCAGCCGGTGCTTCATTCGTAAAAAATATTTGGCTAAAAGTTTTCTTGCAACGCTCGTCTTAGTGCAAAATAAGTCAATATCATACTCGTGAGATAATTCATTAAAGCAACGAGCGCTTCTCATAAGATAAGCATTACGCCTATAATTAGTGGAGGCAGAAGGCACACTCAGAAGAAGCCTCCGACGGAACCCAATAAGGTTAGTTCGAAATGTCAGTTTTGAAACGAGCTCAGAGCAGTCAATCGAGCCATTGGGTATGTTAATCAGAAAACATATATATCATTGATGAACCGCCTGTAATCAAGTGGTAGAAAATGGTACTTCTTGCAACGGTGCTCGTAATCTATAGATACATAAAATACTCGAGGTACCATGGTTTATCATGGTTCGTATTACATCAAAAGCATAATTTAAAGTATTCAGTTCTGCCTAGATCTTTTAAATTGAAATTGCAAGAAATACTCGGTTGCACCCTGCAATTTCACAAATACATATTTGTTTATATAATTTTTTTTTTTTACAAATATTTGTAGGTATGACCTACAGATAGTTGTTGCGGGTCTGGGTAAATACCCAAACTCACATACACAAACGTGTATGTGAGTTAAAATGTTTGTGAACGCACCCACGATACAGGAGAAATTCCTACACTAAAGAAAAAAACATTAAACTGTACTGCTTTAAACAGTAAAATATGAGCCCAACTTCAAAGCAGTAACTTTTAATGAGGTGTCATTAAAAAACCTTTAACTGTTTAATACATTTTTTTTACTGTTGTAAACAGTAAAAATTATAATGCTTAAAACGAAAAAAAATAATTTGACAGCTCATTAAAAGTTACTGCTTTGAACGTTAGGCTCATATTTGACTGTTTAGAGCAGTACAGTTCAATGTTTTATTTTTTTCAGTGTAGTGTGCATGCAACGTTTTTTAAAAAAAACAAACAAATTTACTGCAGCAAAACTCAGCATACCTTTAATATCATAAGCAAATATTTTAACCAAACCATGCTGATTGCAAGTGGGTGCTTCGTTTTTATTTCTTTGCGGTCTTCACAGGCTCTGCGGGCCACATATTGAAACCACAAGCAAAATATGGTAATACGTAATGCACTAAAACTTTGGCTAAAATTTCAGTAGTTCGTATCCTATTTGGTTTATTCACGTTTCTTAGTTTTCAAACATCGTGGTTGAATAATCGAGGTAGGGTCGATCTTCAGGTTAAGCTGCGCTTGCCAAGGTCGATTTATAGATGGGTGACCATGCATTACATTTCGAGTTTCCTCTGTTCCTCGGAAAGCACAATAAGTCGTAGATCCCGGTCATTTGAAGATCTTCGACTATACAAATGAAGTGTATTTATTCAACGTTTAATTATTGTTAAAGATTCATGACTGACCACGAGTATTGGGTAACACTTAAAAAGTTATATTTGGAACACACTGTACAAAAACAAATTTATAGGCAACTACCTGATGTCCGCGGGTTTGCCCACGTGGTGCCAAAACCTTCCTGGAAAACCAGTCTATCCATTGATAAAAACAGCATGAAAATCGGTGCAGTAGTTTTTGAGTTTATCGCGAACAGACAGACAGACGCGGCAGGTGACTTTGTTTTGTAATATGTAGTGATAATTGCCTAAATGAAAGTTAAATAAAGAAAAAGAAGCTAAGAAAACTAGCCAAACCTAAAAAGCAACAAAAAAAAGATTTTTTCAAATCGATTAGCAAGCGACTGAGTAACCTAACAAACATAAAAAATATATATAAACATCCGAATTGAGAACCTCCTTCTTTTTTTAGAAGTCGGTTAAAAACGAACCTACATAAAAGCTGAATAGAAGCAATATCATTAAGAGTTTAATCCCTTTTTTTCGCACATGGTAACATCTAGGTGTTAGGGGCAATTGGGAGCATTCGGTATAAACACGTAGCGCACTACCGCTAAAATCTTCTTAAATAGTCACTTTGAAATATACGGTTGTGCATTTTGTAAGGAACCGCATCGCGTTTATTAGGAGGCCATGTTACGAGAGCTCCACCTCTTTCCTACTGTGGATAGATTAAAATATCATCATCATCAGCCTATAATTAAAATTGATTTTTGCTATATTGTATTGACTGACTATAATTTAATTTGATTAAGTGAATGAATTTTTTGTTGTATTGAATTTAATTTTGTGTGACATGTAATGTGACTGTTGAATGTATTTCGATTATGATATGAGTCAGTGACATAGAAAGTCAGTGATAATCGAATTAAATGATTTTATTTATTTTTATTTAATATAATGTTCCCACTGCAGGGACTAAGGCCTCTCTAAGAGAGGGATGGGCTATAATCCACCTAGCGGGCCCGGTGCAAAACGCCGCTAAAGAAGTTTTCACTACAAAAAATCAATTTAAAATCTGTCATTTAGGTAAACAGGTCATTACAAATTTAAATAAATAAACAAATTACACATACTTGCTTATTGCAGTAGTACAAAGCGCACGGTCCTGCCAAGTCTCCGTATGTTTTCACTAGCAGCGTTAGAAATTGGTGGAAACCCGTAAACGCTTGCGCGGCGCCTACACTGTTCAACATAACGATGGCATTAACGAGAATTTGCGCTAACTACTATGCACTTTATTGTCACCAGCGTTCTTAGGAGTTCCGAGACATTCTGGAATTATCTAGAAAGATTTCTTAGAAATCTTCGTTCCATAAATTCGAAGACATGTTTCATCTACGAACTCGCACTAGACCCGCGTGGTACATCACAGCCGCGTGGTGCATTCTCTCTGATAAAAAGGTGGCCTGAATCCCAGCCGTGGGAACATTATAGGCTTATAATGCTATTCGTTGGATTATGTACCCGGGTCTCTAGCTTCAATTTTCTCTGCCAGGGTTGCGGAATTTCCACCCAGAGCTGGAGGAGTCATTTGATGATCTGCCCATCTTAAAAAAAACCTTAAACCTTCTGACTAAGCGATTCTTCGAAAATAATTCAAAAGGAAATGGTTTTATTGAAATAAATATTTTGACTTGCCAATTTGAGTTTTTAAACGCACTGAAACCGGCAAAATGTGAGTCAAATTTTCATCAATTTGAATTTATTCATGAAAATTAATGTACCTGAATAGCATTGCAAAGGAAACCTTTCTTATCTCAAATATGGCTCCTGATCACTTAGTATTTGATAAGTATCTATCGCTAAATATACTCGTAGCACTACCTATACACACAATACACTGCAAGTATGAAATATAATTTTATACTAACAGTGTATCAGTGTAACACGATCAGTGTCATTGCTGACATGGAGACCGACTTATGAAAAACAAAAGTCGACTGATCATCTACCATGCCTTTTTTTTGCGGGTGTAAAATCATCAAATAACCTCTCCCGCTCTTGGGCAGAGCGAAAAGGAGTGTCAGACTTCTACTGACTAAAAACCACCCATGTTCCTTCTTAGCCCTATATGTCGAAGCCGCGGTAACTTCTGAACAACCCGCAGCCCCGACGGGATCATCTACCATGCCTTGTCCCATGTTTTTTGGGGTCGGCCCAACACGCTTTTTCTTCCACCTACTTTGGAGACTGTCCCGAGAAATCCCCACTCCATAGCCCCCATAGTACATCGTAATACTGACGGAAGCATTACACCAGTACATGTTAATACACAGAGGGTATAAGCAGAGAGATACCTAAACTACCCACAGTATACCAAGCATATGTACCTACAGGATACCAAGATTTCATACACGAAAGCTTTCATAGCCGCTTGCATTGGAAAATCACTTAAATGGCATCTTGATAGATACCTGTTTAACCTTTCATAGAAATGCGAGCGTGGTGTTTACGATACCAACGTGTTTTGTATAGTAATGCTATCGAAATTTCAAAGAGTGAGAGTCATAAATTGAAGTCTTTTTTACCCGACTACGGTAAAGCCAAAGGAGGATTTTGTCTGGCTATGTATGTATGTATGTGAGTATGTTCGTCTGTTCCCTCATAGCTCCTAATCTACTTATCGGAACTCAACATATGAGGTATCATTAGAACCGTCTTAATTGTTCCGTGAACATAGGTAGATATAAAATCAATGCCACTTTTCGTTGTGATTTTATAACTCAAGAACGGGCTCACCTATCCAAACCAAATGTTTAGGCTTTGTTCGGACTATTTAGTACATGGTTTATGTGAAGTTTGCACAAAATCGGTCGAGCGGTTCTTCATTTATCACATTTTTTGTAACAAATGAATTCAATAAATTTATTTATTATAATATTTATATATTTATAATATTTTTATTTTATTTTTATTTATTTGCCGGGTCATTTTGCTATTGGGGATTTTGCTGTCTTGGATCCGGTAGGTGGCGCTGCTGTCCAGGCAGTACGACGTCTGCCAGGTCCGCTAGTAATATTATAATTATTAGTAGTCTACGGATTTAAGTATACTTCTTGTAACTATGAGGCAGTTAAGGGCATTGAATTTGTAAACATTGAAAGATTTTATTTATGGCTAATTAACGTATGGGCACAGAATAGTATGAGTGAGGTTCTGCCTATATTTCAAACGAAAAAGGTTGCGTTGTAATGCGACTGTATTTATTCATTAAAAACTTTTAAATTAACTAACAATAAACTATAAAACGGCATCAAAAGCTCCTAAAGCGTCTGACCCAGGTAAAAACCAGCCCTTGGGTCAAACGTCTCGAAAATATAGTTTCTACAAAGGTTATTTAGAAGATGTGATGATGAAAAATTTAATGTTTTGACCAAATTAGGCACTGAGGCAGTTACTTACATAATAAATATATTATACAAATACATATTCCCCCGTTTGCAGTGGAGCTATATTTAATTTCATTTGTTTGGAAAACCCTGTGTACATAATATGATGCTTATTATAGGAAGAACAAAGAATTCGAGATTTCCCACTGCTGGGGCGCAGGCCGTCTCTCATGGGAGGGAATGGACTAAAACCCACCACGCGTCCTCAGTGTGCATTGGTATACGTCACATGTCTTCGATTTTTTGGTTCTAGAACATTACACCACCGCCGGTTTTCTCACAATGTTTTTCTTTACCATTTTGGGAGCAGTGGTGATGAAATAAATAACAAAAAAACCTCCTTTTTGAAGTCGGTTAAATAGAAATGCGGCTACCAGGGTTCAAACCCACGACTGCTCGTAAGTCGGAGCTACCACCACTCAACTGGACAACCGCTGCTTTATCTACTAACATTTTGTGTGGATAGGAAATCATCAAATGACCGTAGCAGAAGGGAGTGTCAGACTTTTACTGACTAAAAGCCACCTATGTTCCCTCTTAGTCCTTTGTTTTTCGAAGCCGCGGGTATCTCTTTCAAACAGTCCCGCAGCCCCGGGATGTAAAAAGGTAAAAATACGACGCAACTACAATACCTCCTTTCAGTCGGTTAAAAACATCATTATGTTTATTATCTCCATAGCTCCTATTTCCCATTTATCCTTACTTAATACTTGTTCAGTAAGTATATTATTCTTTTAGGGTAATAAAGTTGTTATTTCTAACATATTTCTCGCAAGTATGCTTAGAGTTAAGTTCTGTTTTTAAAGCAGATATCAGACACTTCACTCTTTGTTCATTTCACTTTTTCATTCGTGAACTTACACTTGTAGAAAACCGTCTGAATAAAATTGAATTCAAAGTGAAATAGTATTCATTGTTGAACCGATCGAACGATGACGTATTTCTGCACATGGTATATTTCACTCGCTCCAAAATGAAATGAATGTCGGTGTTGGCCTAGAAAGAGGTGGCGAGACGATATGGAAGCATACTGGTAGGTCTGGTTCGAGGATGCACATGAAAAGTGCTCTTAGAAGTAATTGGTGAAGGCCTTTACCCAGAAATGGTCAAAGTCGCTACAGAAAGTACAGGAAAAGAGCTCTTATGAGGAATTGGCAGAGGTATTTTTTTGGCTATAGGCTAAAAAATAATGCCGGTGTCGTGTGAACGAGTAATAAAAAAAACCAGTCACTCGAGTGAACGCTCACTCAATGATGTGTCTGTTATCAGTTTTTTATTGAACAAAAGAACAACGTAAGTACCTAGATGAAACTTGCTTGAGTTTTAATCCAATTTATTTTGTCTGTCATGACAAAATAAAGACAAAGATTAAAAAGTTACCTTAGAGAAGTTTCCCTTAAAAGGGTTACAGAGAACTATGTGCTGCTGCATTCTGGTTCAAATGAGTGTTCATATACAATATATAATATTATGATAATTTAGCTTCGGCTTTGTAAATTAGTACAAATATTCCCTTTATTTATGTTTAAACAAACTTAATACATTTTTAAATTATATAACAATAAAAAATGTAGCCCACCGGTATCGGGGACCGGGTTCAAGCTACCGGCGGCGGTCAGGGTTCCAGAGAACTAACAATACGAGCCGTGTCTAGGAGTACCACTTTCTGTACCAAGCCCTTGGTCCAGCTGCCTAACGAGAGCCTCCTCAAGTGTTGGTCGAGGCTCTTGGCAATTAAGCCATTGGCTGTAACGACTATCGGCACGATGATCGCTGATCCTTAGTATAATTATTATTAGTTGGTATTTTTTTTTCATCTTTTGGCTTTTTTATTGTTTCTGCATGCAACACAGTTTTTAAGCAAGGTGTAATACTAACACCCTATATGCCTTGATGTCTAATAATAAACCATTCTTATTTTTTATTTTGAAAACCGGTGCTATTAGATTTTTCCGTCAGGAATTTCTCGGCATGAGCTCAGTTGATGGCAACAGAAGAAGTCTATGCAGCTTAATTTATTGCCGTGTGGTTGTCGCCACCCTGAATAAATGCCAGGTCAAATTGAATGATACCCGGACTTTGGATTCATGCTGAGTTGATGGCAATAGAGTAGGTAACAAAAAAAATCTAATTAGTCCGTCAGATAGATTTTCAAAAAATATTGGACACGTATTTTTTCTTTTTTCACGTAAACAAACAATGAAGACGATACAGTGCTTTGAAAACTCGAGTGATGTCATTTTCTGAGACATTAGTATGACATTTTTTTGCGGTTAGTGATGTCAGAAACCCCCACTCAAATCTTTGATGCATTTTATCTTCCTCAATTTTTATTGAGGTGATAAAACAAAAAATACGTATATTTGAATCATATTTTTTTAAGTCAGTAAACATCCCTATTAGCTCGCCCTTATTCTTCCTTATTTAAGGAATTTCTTGCCGGTTCTTCTCCTTAGGAATCGACCAATGCAAAACCGTGCCCCTTTTTACCGACGTTTTATAAGTGCCCATGTAGGCCTAAGTGAAATAAAAATATTTTGATTTTGATTTTTACCATTAGCGGTTCAGTATTCAGTTTCTTCCGCCCCCAATTACATTGACTAGAACATAAAGTGCCCAACATGCATATAAACACCTCTGTCGAACCCTTCAGCGAATAAAACCATAATTATAGCGATAAATTAAAAAATCAAAAACCCTATTTCACCAGCCAAACAATTCCATCAATATTTATCCTTTTGACAGGTCAACATCCATGATGGATAGTCAAAACATACAGAAATTATAATACAAAAATCAACAAAATACGTCCAGCTTTTACCATGAAAGTTTTCACACAATTATATTAGCGGAGCTAAGTAATTGCTCCGCGGAGTAAGGAAACTGAAGTATAAAATTGCTCTACCCACTACCAAATCTAATTACGGGAACACAAGCCGGTTTTTAATAGGACCGCTAATGCAGGCGAAGCCGGGAAAATAAGTTGTGCAACTAAGTTTATTGGAAGACAATGTTTCATGAAGGTTTTATGATACATTTTTGTGAGTACAGTATTGATGTAACTAGCATTTTGTGTGCTTTGTCATCTTTCGCTATGTTTGAAATGGTAGTAGAATTTAAAAATATGTTAAATAACAATAAAGCAGAAATATTATTAAAGTACAACAGCTTCAAAATACATACAATAACAACAACCTGTTTTTAAATCTTAGAATGTAATTAAAACAGGATCACGGAGATAATTAAGCGTTAGTACCACGAAGCCAAGCAAACTCTTTGTAAAAGGGATATTTCAACATTGAGTCCACTGCAATAGACAAGGATATTAAAAACGTTTACCTAACTAGATTAATTAACTGAAAAGCATCTTATTTTCTTTCATTCTTATTTCCTTAAGGTTCATTTTGCTAGATAAACAAATCTTTGGGTCACGTACAAATGTAATACGATGGGGACAGAAGGTTTGACAATCGGATTAGCAGTTTTTACGTGTATCTGACAATACAAACAGACAGTTCTTTTTCCTGATTTGCAATCGTAATGGAGTGTTTTGGAGATGCAAATTTCTCATTAAATTAAGTAAAGGGCAAGGGTCTTTATTTTATTAAAAGTTTATATAATACTTTTCGTAAAACCGAGCCGTATAGAACCAGATTTGTGTTTAGGTGCCTGTCAGGCTTGAGGAATATGTTCATAAGAGCTACCGCGGCCTAGAACGCAAAATGCATTAGAACAAACACGGATGGGTTTTAGTCAGTAAGAGTCTGACATTTCCTTCTGCTTCGCCCAGAGCGGGAGGAGTACTTATGATGATTACACATTCTTAAAAAAAGGTTTGTTTAGGTACCTCTCCGCATAACCATCTGGGGGTTACAGGCGTGATGGTATGCAGAGTTTTCACGAATAATCATTGTTTTTTTTAATAACATTTTAATTTTGCTTTTGTTTGTGCTGTAAGCGATTTCTAGCCAAAGTATTGCCTTAAGAAAGTTTAGTGGAAGTTTTTCTTTGTTTTGTCAAAATTACTAGCAGTAAATGTGGTACAAAAGATGGTAAAAATAATATGTAGCCATAAAGTTGGCATGAAAACATTAATGAATAAGATGATTATACATATTTCAAAATATAGTAACTGTGAAACAGACATTAAATTAGGTAACACAGTGTGTTTTTAAGTGTAGTACACTAAGGACAATTTTTTTTTTGTTGTTAAACACTAAAAAACAAAAAAAAACAATCATTAACACACACAAAGAAAAAAAAAAGCAAATTGTGTATTACTAAAGAAACGACTTTACGTAACACTGGCTACATACATTATTAAAGACATCTTCTTGATAATTTCCCCTAATAAAATAAAAATCAAACATAAACAGTGAAGCTCCGAATACGGGCTTTTAAATAGTACCGTCCCATAAATTTTTAATACTCTCTAACTGAAACCGTTACAGAATCCTGTCGGCCCTTCGTTTAAAAATTAGCGTGATATAAAAAATCAATAGACGATCCAGCTGGCTTAATTGAACGATCTGGTAAAGCCGCTTTAAGTGCTTTTAATCCTTATTGCCTTTTAGCTAGCGTAAAATTGCTAATGAGAAGAATCTCTATTCTATGAGAGGGGCTGTAAGATGCCGCTTTTAGGTACAGGTAGGGAAGCTTTTTTTGTTTTGAGAAAATTATTTATATTAGTCGTTTTGTTCATTTTGTAAGTTGTACACATGATAGTGATGGTGATGAGACCTATGTTATGCAAATATTTGCTTACAGAACAATTCGTAAGAAATAAAAACAACGGGAATGTCAACTTTCTTTAGCTGCACAATCTGCACATAGTTCAATCACAAAATGCTGAATAGTTCAAGGTAGTAGGAAAATAGTTAAGTAAATAAGTAATTTTTTCAGTGTATTTGTTACGAGTAGTTCATGTACAAACAAAACCGTTACAATATTAACCATATCACTATCTGGTCAACCACGAATGCAATCATCGACATTCACAGGCTTATTACACACTAGCGGACGTCATGTGGTTTCACCCGCGTAGTTTCCGTTTCTGTGGGAATACAGGGGTAAAAAGTAGCCTATGTTACTCAAGGTGAATGTAGCTTTCTAATGGTGAAAGAATTTTTGAAATTGGCGCAGTAGTTTTTGTGTTTATTCGTTACAAACATACACACACCAAAATACAAATATTTCCTCTTTATAATAATTAGTGTAGATAATGCTGGTGCAGTGCATCATTTTACTCCGTTTTTTTCCAACGATTCTTATCAACATTACTTTCTACACTAAGAAGAATAAACATTTCTCTTACTATGCATAGAGTAGTTTATTTTTTTCTTTCGAAATATTTCTACAGTTTAGTCAGTTTATTATTCACTAGCTTTTGCCCGCGGCTTCACCTGCGTAAGAAGCCCGATTTTCCATACTCTTTTTCATGACCTATTTAACCCCTTTACGTTTAGAATTTCGAAAAAAATTTTTTTTTTCATTATTTCTAACATTACAAAGGGAACCTCTGTGCAAAATTTTAGCTATCTAGGTCCAAGGGTTTGGTCTGGGTGTTGATGAGTCAGTCAGTCAGTCAGGACTTTATTCTTTATTCATAAAGATGTCTTCTGTTTTCACGGTAGTCATGGTACGTAAAACCCACATACTCTAATCATTTGTATATTGTTCACCCTTCTACAAAACTTTGCATTCAGCCAAAAAGCGTCATCTTACCGCTCGCCTGGCAACACCATACCTTTGGACAAAGCTTCCAAACCATTGTGCGGTGTAGTACAGAATGAGATCTTATTATAGATTGCCGGTTCACAGGCAGTAATCGATCTCCTCAGACTCTAGCCAGATAATACCTTTAATATCGCAGAGGTTGAATAGCGCTCTCTTTGTGAGTTATTCTACAATACGGAGTTGAAAGCGGCATCTTAGGGCTTTTTGTGTGAGATAACTTTTTTTTGTGTGTAAATGGTGCGTGTAAGGAAGTTTAGAGTTTGTGTACTTGTGTTTGCTATTTTGTTTTTTTTCAAATTTTACTTTACTTAGCATACGCATAAACATAACATCAAGCCTGTAACTCCAGGAGGGTTAGGCAGAGGTGTACCTAATCATACACCCACATTTAAGTCCCATGTGATAGGGGATGCACTTTGGGGAGGTATATATCAAGCAGTAGAAGTCTTTCAACTGAAATGATGATGAATAGTCAACTGGACACGAATCCAGACTCTTGGGCTGGCACTGAGAAGTAAACACAGAAAATGCAGAACCAAAAACAATAAGCCACGTTTAATATATCGATACAATTTTTGTTGACAAACAGCGTCACCTTGATCTGCACACTTAAACTGGTAACCTAAATAGACACTAAACTATAATACAGTCTTACTGCGGTACTCAGAGATATTTAATGATTACTGAAGCCGTCACTTAGTAAAGATTTGACATACTTTTGTATTACAAAACTGTCAAAACCTTTACTAAGGGATGGCCTAAGTAATCATTAAAGCTCTCTGAGTGCGGCAGTTACTGTCGCACTCGAGAGCTTTAGTTATTACTTAGGCTTTCACTTAGTTTTGACAGTTTTGTTATACAAAAGTATGTCAAATCTTTACTGAGTGACGGCTTAATTAATCATTAAATATATCTGAGTAGCTCAGTTAGTTAGTTAATGACACATGTCTTCAAATTGTTTATTCTAGGATATTCTTGCTTCCTTACAATGATTTCCTTCGACGTTTTGAGAGCAGTGATGGTACATTAAATTACACATAGTCAAGTGTTTGATAAGGTACTATGTTAGCGCCTCACAAATGTGTGGAAAACGGTGGGGAGGGTGAACTGTGCGAGGGCCACCGCCACTGCCCGCCCTTTTGCCACTGAGCTTACAGACACGACTGATTCAGTCGCAACCACCACGAGTAGCAGATGCGACACAGAGTTGCAACTCCCTAGTGAGGACAAATCGTGGGGGCAGATCGGAATAAACGGACACGGACGACTCCGGGCATTACTCTGTACGGTCTTCATACGTTGGTATTAAATCAATATTTCTACAGTTCACTTGTTTCATTATAAAGTCCCAACCGAGTCTATCAACTAACTTACACGTCCAGATGAAATTGTTATACTACACATTTATACTTATGACGACACATTAGGGATGTTTACTTACAAAAAAATATGATTCTATTAGTCGGTCTGTTAGATTTTCGAAAAATATTGGATACGTATTTTTGTTTTATAAAATCAATAAAAAATTACGAAGATAAAACGCGTCAAAGATTTCGGTGTGGGGGTTGTGACGTCACTCACCGGTAAAGAATGTCATACTAATGTCTTAGTAAATGACGTCACATGAGTTTTCAAAGCACTGTATCCTCATTGTTTGCTTAAGTGAAAAAAGAAAAAATACGTGTCCAATATTTTTTGGAAATCTAAGTATCTGACGGACTAATTAGTTTTTTTTAGTTAATTACCCTATACCACACTTTGGTGACCCCCTCCCACCCCGTCGTAATTTATGAATGGCCCGAAGTATGACATATCTGTTGCAGAATGCAGCATCCTTTTATGATGTCGGCTGCCCGACAGTTTACCGAAATTTCCTCGGGGACACAAACAGCAGGATAGTCAACATGCATCGTGAACAAAGTCGCGCTACGTTGCCAGTGCAAAAAATATTAATATATGATGAAAATATGTGGTTCTATTTATATTTTTATGTGGAACAGTACTGTGACACAATGACTGATGAGAGACAATAAATAAATAAATGAATTATAAACGAATATTTTATTGAGGAACAAACATTTTTAACAAATATGCACCCACCAAAATGCGCAGCAGTTTGCCGGCGGGATTTAGCGCTCGTCTTAATACTCTTACTCGTCGTGCGGCTGCAGACAGAAATATGTTTGAAGAGGGCTTATATGCAGTAAGTAAAGATTTTTCCAAATTGGTGTACACCATTGAGTAGGGCTTTTGGTTTGGTAGTGCTGGGCCATTTCTACAGTGAATCTAGTATGTTCACGTAATTACACACAGTTCAGTATATTTTAAAATAGAAAAGGTGCAAGTGAACCGTCTAAATTCACCACTTTGCTCAAACAAGATCTAGCAAGAACTAATTGGGGTACCTACATTTGTATCCCACTGTACAAACTATTAATATGGGACTAGTCGGGAACTCGGGACATATCCAATGAATGAAGTATTAATGTAGTTTGCATTGGAGATCCCACTTCTAAAGCGTATTTTACACAGATATGGATAGACAACGCTATTATCGTATCCATTGTAAAATTATCACTTGTCTCGCTGAAGGAAAACATCGTGATGAAACATACTAATCACAGTAAATAGTACCTAAATAACTGATTTTCAATTGCAAAAATTACAATGAACGCAGTGCTATTAGGAGCTCGTGGTTGAATAATATCAGTTCCTCAGGTCGATCTTCAGGTTAATTTTTTTTTTTTTAAAGAAACGTTGCCCCACACTAGTAATTTCTCCTGTATCGTGGGTGCGTTCACAAACATTTAAACTCACATACACAAATACCCAGACCCGAAACAACTATCTGTATAGGTCATACAACTATTTGTTCCGTGCGGGAATCGAACTCGCGACACGCAGCGCAGCAGTCCATTGTTTGACCAACTGCGCCAACCGTGCCGTCGAATTTACGCTTGCTTGGCTTGATCTGTGGATGGGTGACCACCCATTTCATATCGAGTTTCCTTTGTGCCTCAGGAAGCCGTTGAACTTGGAGGTGGACCGTCAAGACGCTCGAAACGGTAAACTAGTGATGTAACCAAAACTGAGTGAATTTTAAGATCAAGGATCTGTCTGCTCGATTTCCTGAAATCGTATTCTGGAACCAAAGATGGCACGTTCCATATCACACTAATATTATAAAGGCGAATGTTTGTGAGTGTGTATGTTTGTTACTTCTTCACGTCTAAATGACAGGAGCGATTTAAATAAAATTTGGTATGGAGTTAGCTGACACCTTAGATTAACACATAGGATAGTTTTTATCCCGTTTTTATCTTCCCGTGGAATAATTTTCGAGTTGTAGCGGGTGAAGCCGCTGGCAACAGCTAGCAATTCTATAAGTTCAGTCTGTATTTAAGCTACGTAATAGTGTTATACAGAGTATTTTGTGAATATGAATTGTTTTCTAGAGGACATAGAAGTCAATCTTTATTTAGTTTTGCACCTAAAACGTTTAGACAAACTAAGACCATCACCATTGTAGTTCTAAACACTTAAACAAAAGGTAACGGGTAAACTAATTTTCTAAATCCATAATTATAATAATTATTTATAGAAAATAAATAAAAATGCTCTAGCATATTTCTAGTACCTTCTGTGATACAAAACCATCAAAACGAGACCTCCACCGTTAACTAATACACTGTTGTAGCAAACTTCTCCTACACGAAATTACCTAAAATTCCCCGAAACACTTCCTCTTCGCTGAAAGTAAAAAAAAATATATATTCATCAAAAATTCTCAAGCAAAAAGTGGCTTGATGCCTTCTAGACACCTTCTTAAAAGTTTAACTTTGACAATATCGTAAAAATATAAACAAACTCACGTACTGAGGGATGAGACACATAATGGGAAAATACAAAAGGTTTACTCTTCCCAACGAGTGAAATTAGGCACACGTACTTAAGGAACATATCCGATACGAACCGATCTCTATCCGTGCGAAGACTAAAACAAGTGACAGATACCTTCGCTGTGTGGAACTGTGTCTATGTATGCGTGCATATATCAAATTAATGACAGTTATTGGTGTGCTTGGGATACCGACCTCTTCTCCCCAAGATCTCAGGGAGATCTGGGGAGGCCCTGTAGGAGTTGGTAAATGTCACATGTCTTCAAATTTTGTCGGGGCCGCGGGTAGTCCAACGGTTATCGCGGCCTCGACATAGAGGGCGAAGAAGGAACATGGGTGGTTTTTAGTCAGTAGAAGTCTGACACTCCCTTTCGCTCTGCCCAAGAGCGGGAGGGGTTATTCGATGATTTTACACCCACCAAAAAAAAAAAAAAAAAATTCTTCAAATTTTCAGGCCTAGGACTTGTCAGTTTTCTCACAATATTTTCCTTAGACGTTTTTTTGGCAGTGTTGATGATTACACAAAGTAATAGAGTAGCTGACTGACTATAAAAAAAATATTTTATTTAGTCCGTATGTTAGATTATCGAAAAATATTGGATACGTGTTTTTTGTTTTATTAAATTAATAAAGATTAACGAGAATAAAACGTGTCAAAGATCGTGAGTGGGGGCTGGTGACGTCACTTTCTGAAAAATACCAAACTGTGTCTTTTCGAAGCACTATATCGTCTTCATTTATTGTTTACGTGAAAAAAGAAAAAATACGAGTCCAATATCTTTTAGTTTTTTTTTGTCAACTATCCTACTTCTGCCTGGTTTCTAAGCCAAGTTCTCCATGCAATATGCAAGTCAGGACAACAACTGTCAACTGGACACTGCTCCTGTTAGAACCCAATCTTCTGTCTCCTATCTGTTCTTTGGACGAAGTATGGAAAGTTCGTGAAATGCCCGGCCCTGGCTATAGCTCTTAAAACGTCCCCTTACAATATCGTATTATTTATTTAGGACGCGCTGTGGTGGAGAGCTCTTGCTATTAGGGTTGTCACGAGGGCAATGCTGAAAAGTTTGAGGTAAGTCGCCCTTGTGGGGTGGTTATATTGAATGAAGGTATTGATTTAAAGTGCATATTGTGTATTTCATGGCAATTTTACGATATGCATCATTAATTTATTTTCCTTGCTTATAATTTTGTTTGTCCACTGTGAGTCCAATAAATATATATTTTTTTTAATTTTAGCCAATAAGACGACCCCTATATTTATGTATACACTAGCTACAACCCACGGGAAAATAAAATGGGGATAAAAACTATCCTATTTGTTAATCCAGGTTATAAACTATCTGTGTACTAAATTTCATTCAAATCCGTGCAGTAGTTTTTGCGTGAAGAAGTAACGAACATACACACTCACAAAATTCCGCCTTTATAATATTAGTGTGATTTTAGTTCTCACTTCATAAAAAGTTAGGCCATATTAGGGATTTTACTGACTTTAAAAAATGTGATTCTAATTAGTCCGTCTGTTAGGATATCGAAAAATAATAGATCCGTATTTTTTGTTTTATCAAATCAATAAAAAATTACGAAGATAAAACGCGTCAAAGATTTGAGTGGGGGTTGGTGACGTCACTGACCGCTAAAAAATGTCTTAGAGTATGACGTCACACGAATTTTCAAAGCACTGTATCGTCTTCATTGTGTGTTTACGTGAAAAAAGAAAAAATACGTTTCCAATATTTTTTGGTAATCTATATGACGGACTAATTAGATTTTTTTTGTTATCATCCCTATTATTCTGACTAAACTGAACACAAGTTGACTAAACTGAAGTACCTTACAACAACAATATTGCACAATATTGTTGCAGTTTTTAGGGTTCCGCAGCCGAATGGCAAAAAATGGAACCCCTATAGATTCGTCATGTCTATCTGTCCGTCTGTCCGTCCGTATGTCACAGCTACTTTATTCGGAAACAATTAAGACGACACAGTTGAAACTTGGTAGGTAGGTGTATTCTGTGAACCGCTACGATTTTTGTATAAAATTAAAATAAGATTAAGTAGTCACACTACAGTTCCTTACAAATAAAATCCTTTCAAGTTTTGACACAACCCCTGAAATACCCAAAACGTAGTGTCAACCCTAGTGCAATGGGCAAAGTCTGAAAATGGAATTCAAGTTGAAACTCAATTATTCGTTGAGATATAGTACTATTTATACCTGGACGGTGCTTCTCCATATTTGCTTACTTACTATGATGTTCCTGAAAGCCTGAAACCACTTTCAATTATATTTTTGGATAGAGTTTTGTATGTGATTTATAAATTTGTAGAATTACTAGGCTTTCTGCGAGAAAAACGTGGTCTTTATCCCTTTATTTCGTAAGGCAACATCAGGACTAGTGTGCGAAAAACAGTTCGATTTTGGGGTCAGGCAAAGTGTTATTGGGTTTTTCACAGAAGTTTCAGTAGCAGCCATGAAATCGTACTTTTAGGTAGAGCTTTGCCAAATTCTTCATGGATGACAGGCGTGATGTATACAACTTCCAGTTTCTGCACTCATCAGTTTTGAATTGTTTTAAAAAACACGTAATAAACAATCATACCCAACTGTACATTTCTTAGTCTTAAGTTTGCAAAATATCTGCTGAAATTACGCCTTTTTTTTTAAATGGGACAAGCCCGCCTCCCTATTCCCAAACCACTGTAACTTCTGTAAGCCAGAATCAACAGTGGCGACCACAAGAAAAGCGCCGAGACAATGAAGCTCGACGAAGTCCCAGAGAAACGATTTAACTGTCTTGGATCCCGCAACGAAATTAATCAGAAAAGAATAGCGGAGGAGTAGGAAAAACAGAAATTACGCCTTATTTTGTGGGTGGGAAATCATCAAATGACTCTGCCCGTTCTGGGCAGAGCGGTAGGTAGTGTCAGACTTCTACTGACTAAAAACCACCCATGTTCTTCTTAGCCTTTCGGGTCGAGGCCGCGGTTTCTCTTTCAAACAACCCGCAGCCCCGACTGGCCTGAAATCACGCCTACAATTTGCTTTATAAAATGCCTTTGACACGTCGAGCAGGAAAATACGTCGCACAAACCTCTAAAAAGCATAAGCATGCACAATTTCCGTCGCATACACTGGTCCTGCTAGTCGTGGACTTAACACGAGTCGAACTTGACACGCTAACATTCCACCCCTTTACACACATTGACAACAACAGTTTGTTTATAATTTGAAATCAACGCCCACTTTTCAATAATAATAATACAGAATAACATTATAGACATAATTGAATACAGTAACATATGACATCTTTAGCATTGATGAAAGCAGAATGCAACTATAGGTTTGACAAGGATGGCTGATGTAGGAGGCAACATATATGTTACATCGGAAGAAGGAACTTATTCGAGGAACCACCAATTGTGGCCACGAAATTCTAGGATTGATTTGGAGGGCGATATCTCTCTATTGGCATAACAACGACAGTCGACTCAAGTTCAGAAATGGTCGGCACTATAAATATGGGTGTTAATTTCTGACAGGTATGTCGCTTACTTCCGTACTCAGAGATATTTAATGATTACTTAAGCCGTCACTTAGTAAAGGTTTGACATATTTTTGTATGAGAAAACTGTCAAAACCATTACTAAGTGATAGCTTAAGTAATCATTAAAGCTCTCTGAGTGCGGCAGTTAGTTCCTCTTAAACTCGATAGAACTTCAAAGAGATGAACTTGCGACAGCTGCACACGAAAAAAGCTTCCTGAGAGCAAAATCGTACGCAAAAGCTAATCTGCCCTGCACTACTTCTGCGAAACTTTGTAACTCGTAAGTTTTTAATTAAATCTAAGTTCTAAAATGATTTTTATGTCGTTGGCGTTCTGTTAAAGGAAGTCTTTGTTGAAAGGAATAATTATTTGTTTTCAAGTTATGAGCTTGTGCCAGCGGTTTCGCCCGCGTGGAGTTCGATAATTGTCCCACGGGATCATACTACCGGGATAAGAAGTATCGTATGTGTTAATCCAGGTTATACAGTATGTTAACTAACAGAGGGCATTCCCGTCAACCAAGCATTCTGTACATCAAACTAAGTACCCATACTCAAAATTTTTTGCTGGGAAACAACTTTTTTTTTGGTGTCAAAAATCACATTTTACGGTAAAACTCAAAGTACCACTCTTAAAACATTGTGCTAGTGGATGCTTTAAATAATTAATGGGTCATGGAGGTAATTTAAGTAACGATATAGCCTGAAAAACTAGAATTTACGAAAACAGCTGTGAAAAATTTGGAACTTTGACCCCCAATATCTCCGTAACTAGGTATGGTCTAGAACCAAAAAATGGTTGCAGTGGTGGGGAGAACAAATGCTCTTCGTTTGCGTTAAGGGTACTTTTACACTCTTTATACTTACATAATATGTCATCATCATCATCATCACCAAGGGGTTTCCAGGTTGGTAATTTTTTTTTTAGCATGTGTGGATGCTATACTATTGCGGGTTAACGGGAACGCCCTCTGTTAGTTAACATACTGTATACTAGGTAGTATATAACCTTGATTTATTCTAAATTTCATCCACCATTCGTTTAGTATTTTTTGCGTGAAAGAGTAACAAACATCCATTAAAGAGTAACAACAGCATTAACTTAGTTACTTTCGTATTAACATTTGCATTTATAATATCAGTAGGATTATTGACTTTTTGAGAAGTAAAAGAACTCCATTTTGTAAATGACTCGAACGAGATTTTAAAAAGTATTCAAATCATTGGCGTCTAAATAATAACGTAGGCGGTCGATCTTAAAAGTCAACCCGTGCCTAATAAAGTTGATCCTTGGATTACTCTCCATCGATCATACAACAACTTTTCTTCGTTTCTTAGAAAGGACGTGAAACCGTTGCATGTGGTTCTTGCTGTCATTTTTGAATATTTGGCAGTCGTCACCGGTAGTCATTAGCCCGCAAGTCTGCCTCAGCCTCCCACGGTGCGTGATATCGCGGACGGACGCGGATCAGCTCGCACGACACACCGTGGGAACGGTCTCGTCCATGGCAGCACATGACGTCTGTGGCGGTGCGCCGGTATGTCATGTGATGATCCGCAGGACACGCACCGTGGGAACACATCTTGTCTGTGTACGTTGCCGTCCGTGGTCGTCGGCTGTGCCTGATGATCCGCAGAATGACGCACCGTGGGAACCAAGTGTAAGGAATACTGCTGACTTTCGAACTTCTTAATACCCCTAACAACGGTCCAAAATGAACTAGTAACAGCCAGTTGACAGTAAGTGCATGTTGCATCACCTACGACAAAGTTACCTTTGACCTTTTTTAATTTTGGACGAATTCTGTTCCATTTTATTAGAAACAACATGACGACACCGGTAGGTTAAGCCCAAGAAAGACATACACTGACGTTATTGGTGCAGTTCTTCAGAAACGACAAGTGTGCAGTACTCGTAACCGGCGTGACCGTATGACCAGATGTATTAATGTGGACGAAGCAAAAGAAAGAAAGAAAAGAAAGAAAGAAAATTTATTTATTGAAAGAAGAAAAGAATTGTAGCATAACGCCACATTGTGGCGTTCTTTCATTTCTGCCTACCCCGATGGGAAAAGGGCGTGTTTTTAAATTTGTATATTGATCAGAAACATGACGAAACATTGACGGCACGGTTGGTGCAGTGGCTGAGCGATTGGGCTGCTGCGCTGCGTGTCGCGGGTTCAATCCCCGCACGGAACAAATATTTGTATGGCCTACAGATAGTTGTTTCGGGTCTGAGTATTTTGTAAAAAACACAAAGATTACAGATTCTCCATTCCACCATTAAATTCAGTAGGTCCGAAAACATTTTTATTAAAATAATGACTTCTGTAACGAAATACGAGTACTGTGTGGCACAATTAAAAATTACCTTTAACTTCATTACGAGAGGGTTTTTTGTTATTTTAAAGCTTATGCGAATATAATTGTGTGCCTATGTGGGATTTTATAATACTGTTGATGATTATTATGTGTTGATATTACAGTAATCTAGTCATGAAGAAACAGACAGTATTTCTTACAGGTCAAGCAAGCCTCGCGTTATGTCAATGTTCTACATCTGACTGCGAATATGAACAATCTGTACATCACATTTTATGTAAGTGTAGTCTTTGACAGGATGAACGTGATATTATGTTGGAATAGATTCATCTCTTTGCGAGTGTGGTTTGGACGAGGGTACCTTAATAACCCTTCTCTTGATCTATACAGCCGTCTTTCAGAATTGAAAATCCCTGTTCCTATTAACTTTCCTTCTTTACTAACTCACTTTTCTCCAAAGCTTTGTAGTGCCCTAATTATATTTATCCGTAGCAACAACATCAGATTGTAAGTCGTAGTGTGGTATTCGATTTTTTAAATAATTTTATATTACAAATACTATGTATTTATTTTCCTTTTTATATTTTTTTTTATTGATACTTATCGACAAGTTACACTTTACGTGCAGTTTGTTTTATTTATTTTTCATAATCTAAATTATTTTCTTTTTTAATGCTGTCCACACACGTTTCTCCATTCCACATTTAACATTGGCAGAATTGTCGACATCGGCACAATTCCCATTCATAAAAATAGAATAGAATAGTGTACAGGTTACATTCGGAGTTATTTACTATACGATCATTGTAGAAACTAAAACAAATATACGTGCGTTCAAACATTTTTGTCTAGTCTAAGCATGTTTGTGCCAGAACTAAACACACCCAAGCACTATTAGAGAGGTTGAACTCAAACGACAATAGTTGCTTGACATTCCAGTAGTTCTGATTCTATCCACGTTTAGAGACTAAAGTCTCCGACATATATTATTAAAATTTTGATAAGAAAAATTGTCTGAAGTCAGCATCTAGACATCTTTTAAGTCTAAAAAAATAAAAAAAAGCGTTTAGTCGTGGTGTCATCGTAATTTTTAAGAAGAAAAAAAACATTTTATTTTAAAAATGTATTATTAATTTTGATGGAGAAGTACCTATTTTTCCATCAAAAACCAGGATACATTTACTGCTAAACATTACCACAAACTAAACACGAATATACAAAGCTGACGAGTACAGTCGAACAAGCTAATAAGTATACAGAGTTCTTTGTAGTTCTAGAACACTGAAAATATTAATAGCAATTTTGTTTTTTATGGTGTTTCGCATCAAGCGACTGATGTCAAACGCTGTATCGTTTGGCGTCAGTTTCCAAATGTATCTTAAAAGTAAATACAAGTTAGCTAGCTGTATACTTATAAGCTTGATCAACTGTACTTAATGCTTATATTATAGAATTTTAAAATTCGTAATGGAAATTTCATTCACACCAGCAAATCATCGAACATAAGCTAGTATGACATATGTTCAAACAATGTGAGCCGTTTTAGGGGATTTGACAAAAAATGGTAAAAAACACTTTCCTCGTATTCTCCAGCCCGTAATAACCCACTGTTGGGTATACGTCTCCTCTTTCTTCTGCCACTTTTCTCTGTTCTTCCTTCATCCATCCGTTTTCCGCGCTCCTGGTAATTTCTTCGATCCAACGCACTTTTAGACGGCCCTGGGTGCTTACTCTCGAATGTAATTCCGATAGATTGACATTGAAATTGTCAGTCAAACGTCAGGGATTGGCTGGACTCACTGAGTCTAGCCAATCCCTGACGTTTAACTCAACCAACTGACGTTTGACCAATGTCGATCTACCGGAATTACATTCCAGAGTAAGCACCCAGGTTCTTGATTACACTCAACATAATATACTTAAAAATAAAATCACTACAACGTAGAAACGATCCCCGTAAACATGTCATAAAGTAAGGTCCGCGCACATTCATACCAACTCTTCTACAGGTAACCCAAAAAAACAAAGCAATTATAACAATGAAAACACAGCAAAAGCAACGAAATTAACTCACAAACACAATTAATTTCACATTTAAAAGCATCACAATACGAAACCCTTTTTAAATTACAATTATAACCCCAAAATATCAAAATTGTTACAAAATCCATTACCCAGGGAAGAAAGTGGAAAATTTAATTGGAAAATATAATTGCGAATAGGAATTAGGTGGCTGTAAGTAAATTAAGTCACAAAGCTGTTAGACATATGAATTAAATGTATTGCACTAAGCGGGTGCGGGCGGGTGCGACGAAGCGAAAACGGGTAGCGTGGCGAATTTCGACATGGCGATCGTTTGGGATTGTTTTTGTGGTAAATTAATATGTGCTGAAGTGCGTGTTGTTTCTTTATTATATTTTGTATCTTTTGTATTGCTAGGCTTAGTCTCTTCTTTTTTTGAATGATACTTTTTCTCCGTATTTTATTGGAAGAAACTATACAGTTCTCTTGGCAGTTTTCGGTCGCGGCGGTCAATCTCTAGCCATCGGCGCGGGAAATATTATAGTGCACAAATGTTTGCGCAGACGCAAGTGCACTATCTGTTTCTTTACTCACATAGATGAGTCGGCAATCCGGCAATATAAGAGGTTATCGAATGGTAGTATGCGTAACTCAAGTATTCAAAAAATCTTGCTTATTATCTGAGTCAACAACAAACACACAGGATATTTCACCAAAAAAATCTAATTAATCCGTCAGATAGATTTCCGTAAATTAATGGACACCTATTTTTTATTTTTAAACGTAAAAAAAAGATGAAGACGATACAGTACTTCGAAAAGTCGTGCCAAGTCGTGTTATGTCACAAGGTTAGTACTTTTTAGGGTTCCGTACCTCAAAAGGAAAAAACGGAACCCTTATAGGATCACTCGTGTGTCTGTCTGTCTGTCTGTCCGTCTGTCACAGCCAATTTGCTCCGAATCTAATAGACCGATTAAGTTGGAATTTGGTATACATATGGATTTTTGTGACCCAAACATGTATTGCTAAAGTAAATAAATGAATTTTGAATATGGGGGTCGCTTTTACGGGGCAAATAAGAAAATTAAAAAAAAAGTTTTGCAAACTGTACCATGTGACACATCAAATGAAAGGGCTTACTATGAGGGTCTCAAATATATTTTTTTAATAATTTTAAAATAAATCGAAATGACGAAAATTGACCGTTCCCCCCCCCCTTATCTCCGAAACTACTGAGCCTAAAATTTTGAAAAAAATACAGAAAATAGTTCTAAACCTGTAGATTACAGGAAAACCTATAAGAAGTCCATGGTCTAAAAATTACATGGTGAATTTATATATATAAAATTCAAAGTCCTGACTGACTCAATGACTGATATGACTGAACGCACAGCCCTAACCGCTGGACCTTTTTTAGTTACCACAAACAAATTTGGGTCAGATTTAAAAAAACATGGTAGATATATTATATTCATCGTACGGAACCCTCTTCACGCGAGTTCAACTCGCACTTGTACTGTTTTTTTAACCACAAAGTGACTTCAAAAGTTCCTGTCCCCCACTCACGCACTCACCATCTTTGACACGTTTTATTTTCGTAATTTTTTATTAATTTCATAAAACAAAAAACACGTTGCCAATATTTTTCGATAATCTAACAGACGGACTAATTAGTTTTTTTTGGTGAAATACCTTATTCTGTTGCGAAGTAAAAGACGGACCCAAAGACTTCCAGAAGAAACCCCAATTACAAAACAGCTTGGAAATGTTAACCACAAAAAAGCTGTTTACATAAGGTGACATTGACATTCAAATGTATCCCTAAACTAACAGTCATACATGCATCACAAAACCCTGTGATAACTTTCATATTTACCCATAACCACAGTCAAAAAAGATCCAGGAAAATACTGTTATGTATTGTACAATTACTTACATGTGGGTTTTCCCTGCTTCCTAAATAGTATTCGTTCAACATCCAAATAGGGGTGACTAAGACAATTCTCAACCTTCAAATAACGCGAACTGGACATTGGACAAACAAAAGCTTTTTTTTAAATCTCTAATTATAAATAAAATTTTGATGATAATGGCGAGTGAAACGAGTTGTGGGTTTCACTCGCCATTAACATGAGCTTTTTTTGACTCAATTAAAGTGTTTATTTACAAACTACTAGTTACAAATCTGTGATTACATTATCAAAAGGCGAACTATTAAACTATTAATACAGGTGTCAATTGCTGCATTAACTCCTCGCGCGCCTTACGAACACCATCAGCAGGGCTATTGCGTATCTTTTAAATGACAGTGGCTAACCTATAGTGCCTTTCAATTACTGTCAAATGGTTCCATTTTGTACTAAACCATAACCAATTTGACAGTTAATCCATAGACAATATGATAGCCATTGTGATTTAAAAGATACGCAATAGCCCTGCTGTACACATATAGCAATGGCTTTTTAATTGTCTCTATAATAAGGCGCACAATCAGCAGGCCTATTGCGTATCTTTTAAATGACAGTGGCTATCATATTGTCTACGGATTAACTGTCAAATTGGTTATGGTTTAATACAAAATGGAACCATTTGACAGTAATTGATAGGCACTATAGGTTAGCCACTGTCATTTAAATGATACGCAATAGCCCTGCAGGGCCCCGAGTCTGCTATTCAATAGTGTCAGAATGATCTTTCACTGATCTCATAATTATTGATTTTGACAAGTTTGATGTTGTCAAAATCAACAAATATGAGATCAATGATAGACCATTCTGACACTATTGAATAGCAGACTCGGGGGCCCAGTTAACTAATGTCGAAAAGCTAAAGTTTTTGATCTAAACCATCAATGGTGAACAAGTCCCACTATGTGTCTACTCTATGACTTTACAATTATTAGCAGTTTATGATACAATTTGTCAATATGTTATCCACAAAAAAATAAAAATCCGCAATCATTTTTAAAGTAAGCGAATACAATATTCAATCGCTTCGATATCGCCAGCAACCAACCCGCCAACCCCGGTCACAAATGAACCAAATACCAGTTATAATTGATGACCATTGCTCCAATTCATCATTCGTTGATCACAAAGTTACCTGCAACTTGGCCCTGTGACGGGTGATGGTGATAAACGTTCTTGTTTAGATAGTTAATGTGTTGCTTTGTGTGATTTTAGTGCAGTTACTAGTGGAATGAGTGATGGGGTTGGAATGGTGATTAAGAACGTGTGTTCACTAAAAATTTTGCCATCATTTTGTGGGACAAAATTGTGGTAAATTAGTTTTGACTAGCGAACGTCACGCGGTTTCACCCTCGTTGTTCCCGTTCCCGTGGGAATACAGGGATAAAAAGCCTATGTTACGTAGGGTGAATGTAGCTTTCCAATGGTGAGAGAAGTTTAGAAATCGGCGCAGTAGTTTTTTAAGTTTATTCATTACATACACACACACAAAGATACAAATGTTTCCTCTTTATAATATTAGTGTAAATTTTAAAAATTACTATACATACGTCAACCAAGCATTCTGTACATCAAACTAAGTACCCCTACGCAAAAATTTTTGCTGACAACGACTTTTTTTTTGGGGTCAAATATCAAATTTTACGGTAAAACTCAATGTAGCACTCTTAAAACATTGTGCTAGTCGATGCTTTGAATAGTAAACGGGTCATGGAGGTAATTTAAGTCAACCTGAAAAACTAGTGTTTACAAAAACAGCTGTGCAAAATTTGGAACTTTGACCCCCAATATCTCCGTAACTAGGGGGTTCCCAGGTATGGTTTAGAACCAAAAAATGGTTGCAGTGGTGGGGAGAACAAATGCCCTTCGTTTGCGTTAAGTGTACTTTTACACTCTTTATACTTACATAATATGTCATCATCATCATCATCATTTCAGCCAAAAGTCGTCGTAGTAAGCCGTCTGCTGTACATAGGCCTACCCCAGGTGTGGACACATTGACCGGTCTCGTGCGTCTCGCATCCAACGGGTCCCAGCAAACTTCACCAGCTCATCGGTCCACCTAGCAGGAGGCCTTCCAACGCAACGTCTTCCGGTTCGCGGTCGCCACTCCAGAACTTTTCGGCCCCATCGGCCATCCGTTCTGCGAGCAATGTGTCCTGCCCATTGCCACTTAAGCCTGGCGATTCTTTGGGCTAGGTCAGTAACCTTGATTCTCATGCGGATGTCCTCATTTCTGAATTGATCACGCAAGGAAACTCCGAGCATAGCTCTCTCCATTGCCCTTTGGGTGACTTTGAGCTTTCTGATGAGGCCCATTTGATTGTGAGCGACCACGTTTCGGTCCCGCATGTAATTTTACTGGCAACACACATAATAAATGTATTCAGTAAAATCTGATACATTAAAATTAGAAACAAATACGAGTACCTAGTCTTTAATTTTATTTATATCGTATACATGTCATGTAGAACAATGGCAATAGACTCGCCGGTACATCTCTGTCTAACCCTTTGGGAATTACAGGCGTGATATTATATATCTATGTACCACAATAGGGCAGTTGACAAAAAAACTCTAAATAGATTTCCATAAAATATTTGACATGTAATTTTTTATTTTTTCACGTAAACCAAAAATTAACACGATACAGTGCATTGAAAAGTCGTGTGACTTCTCGTTGTAGTATATTTTTTACCGAATAACTCCCACTCATGAAAAACGTATCCAATATTTTTCAATAATCTAACAGGAAACATCACTATTTAAAATTCTAGAATAACTGATTCGTTGCTTATCTTTGGACTAATACGGCGACGCTAAAATGTTTATTTAGAGGGTCACAACACCTTTCATCTGGAATGCAATGCTTTTTACCGGGAATTTAAAACTCTGTCACATGTTACTTGATGGTGTAAACTAAATAAAGTAATATTCAACCAGAGACAAAAAATTAAAATAAAAAAATCGGTCACAGGAGAAATACAGAAACTTTTAAAACGTCACTTGTTTGATTACCCTTTAGGCCTTTAGAAAGCCAACCCAGCTACTAACCATGCTTAAAACTATACTATACTAAATTAGTTTTCGAGTCTATATATTATCATGTGCCGCGGCAATTTTCCTACTATGTTGGGGGGTCTGCTTCCAGTTAACTGAATGCAGCTGAATACCAGTACTTAACATAGAGTCACTGCCCATCTGACCTCAATAACCCTGTTAGTACTGGGTAAGACTGGTTGTTAGACTCCGATAATTACTGTCAAAGATCTCACATGAAAACCGGGACTAACAGCTTTGTTTTTGGGGGGTGGGAAATCATCAAATAACCCCTCCCACTCTTGGGCTTAGCGAAAGGGAGTGTCAGACTTCTATTGACTAAAAACCACCCAACAGCTTAACGTGCCTTTCGAGGCACGGAGGAAGCATGGCATGTAATAGGTGGTTAACCTTCCTAGGACCTACCTAGACAAGCGGGGCTGAACATGAAGATTGACTCGAGTGGTTGTTTATTTTCTAGCCACGAGCTCGTCTACATCAGTTATAGTTTAAGAATGATTTATACATAAATAAATCATTTGCTATAGCTATAACAACAAATAATTATTTAAGTTTGGCCCATTTTTTTTCTACTGGCAACAAAACGTTTAGAATCCTCTCTCAGTTGTGACACGATAACACAAGTCTCCAATATCAGTTAAGCACCTTTTTCAGAATTGTGTTAAACATACACTACCGTATGAAATACAGTCTTTTACCAAAAATACACAATTTCACAGTTACGAATCCACAAAATCGCCAAATAGTTGATGCTGTGTAGAAATTTCCGCTCAGCTCCCACCGCTCCGCTCGCTCGGCTGCAGTAAGCTGCTTATAATTGCGCTGACAGAATGCAAATACTTGCTCCTCTGCTTTCAAGCCACTTTAAATCGGGAGCGAACTACTGATTCTATTATAACGATTTAAAGCAGATAGTTTGAAGATTTGGATCCTTTGTCAGGTAGGTATTAGGTAAGTGATTTGAATCGTTGGGTATTGAATTCAATAATTGGCTTCATTTTTGAAAGATTTTTAAGTGCGCTGGCTTTTACCGCGGGTTTAGCTGCGTTTAAGGCACTCACCATGGGCCGCGGGTTTTACACTAGTTATCGCGGCCTCGACATAGAGGGCTAAGAAGGAACATGGGTGGTTTTTAGTCAGTAGAAGTCTGACACTCCCTTTCACTCTGCCCAAGATCGGAAGGGGTTATTCGATGATTTTCAACCGACAAAAAAAAAAAATACACTCATCATCATCATTTACATAGCCGGATCTAATCTAACCGGATGCAGCTGAATACCAGTATTTTGCATGCACGTGGAGACAAGGTGTCAGACTTTCAGCCCACTGACAACGTGCAAAGACTGCCAAAGGTCGACACTATGAAAAATTTCTTATGTTCTTACCAAAATCATGGTCTAAAAACCTGTTGTTCAAGTTTCATGTCAATTTGCCATCCAGGAGTGAAAACAAAAAAGACAGAGTTTTATTTCCTATTTCTAACTAAAAAGTATAAATTAGAATTAATTTTTACATCTTTATTTCTTAAACATTGAAGAAGTATGTGTATCAAGCTATAAATAAATTCTGTTTTTTATAAGACCTTAGAAAGTTTTCAAATATTTTTGTCTTCGGGTATTTAGAATTACCAGCTTTTAGCTTCACCATCCTAAAGTTATTGAAAAGCAGGTTAATGAATACACCTGCGATAAAAATCATCAGGCCCACACTATTCCATTCCAAACTTCCCAACTTTCTGACACGAAAACCGTAAAACTACCTCCAATCGAAAACGAATCAAAAAACTTTTATATTCATAAGTTATCGAAAAAAAAACTATTACGTCAAAATCACTATTGATTAGAAGGGTGAACAGGGAGGGGGCACAACGTTGGGACTCTTTTTATCGATAGACACGGTCGTAATCCAGCTCGAAGGCCGTAAAGTGAGAGTTTCGTCCTTCGACGATAATGCCGGAATTCTTTCATTCACTCATACCTCACAGAATGCGACGGAGCATTCTAAAAGTTTTATAGGTTTTGTAATGCTTTTCCTACATAGATATTTCTCTTGAATTTTCGGGTAACTTTTAGCGGTACAGTTGCAAGTATGGCTGATCCGTATTGGTATCTGGCAAGTCTGACGCACTATTTAGGTACCGAAATTTTGAACGCGAGTGTCCTTTAGAAAACATTAGTGATCTGGAGTTAACGAAAATGGATATTTATGCGGATCTGGTCAATGTGGTACTGGCATAAGTACAACTTAAGTAATAAGTGTATAATGAAGTTTACACACCAACGGGAAAAAATAAAAAATATGTATCCAATATTTTCAACTACCCTATTCCGTGTACAGGGTATTAGCAACATCTGTGGACGGTGAGTGGACTAGCTCGCCGTCCGTCCGTCTTATGACGACGACAGGCCGTGTCGACGGCGCGTTCGTGTTCCACGCGCGCCTCAAAAAGATGTCAGCAACATAGAAAAGGCCCGCAAGGGCCGACGCCCGTCGGGGCTGCGGGTTGTTCACAAGTTACCGCGGCCTCGACATATAGGGCTAAGAAGGAACATGAGTGGTTTTTAGTCAGTACAAGTCTGACACTCCCTTTCGCTCTGCCCAAGAGCGGGAGAGTTTATTTGATGATTTTCATGAAATGCCACAATAATACGTAGTAATGATAGGTTACAGCTGAAATTCGAGTCCTTTATTTTAATGAGGCTATTTTACGGGCCGTGTCAAAATGCGGTTGTATCCACACTGTGTAGTGTGCAATTATATGTTATTATGTAATGTGAGCACCACTTTATTTGCTCCAATTTGGCAGTAATGTCCAGTTGTGTACTAAATACCTAATAAATCAAATTGATATGGTAATTTCTCATCAGAAAAGTCGCAAATGGTGTTCCGTGGTTTCTGTATGTAAGGCGTCGGTGTATGTTGCTCCATGTAGATTAAAAGGATTAAATTCCTGTTAAAATTAAAGGATTAAAAGATGATGGCATTTATTAATAATCATCATTGAAGTTTGTTTCCAAGATAACCGGATACAGCTAAATACCAGTATTTTACGTACAGCAACTGCCCGCCCAGTTAGTAGTGGGTAATACAATACCCTTTATGTATTACCCACTACTAACTGGGCGGCCCTGTATTTTTTCTTTTTTCACGTAAATAAAAAATGAAGACGATACAGTGCTTCGAAAAGTCGTGTCAAGTCGTGTGACGTCACAAGGTTAGTACTTTTTACTCACAAACTGACGTCAAAAGCCCCCACTCATGATCTTTGACACGTTTTATTTTCGTATTTTTTTTAGTAATTTGATAAAACAAAAAACACGTATCCAATATTTTTGGATAATCTAACCGACGGACTAATTATTTTTTTTTGGTGCAATTCCCTATTAGCACAAAAGCATAGTATTAGCGCTCATTAACCCACCTAGCTAAAGTCAATGACCGCTATTGCCATAATATAAAGCACTAAAGATGCTACATCATCTTTCTTTGTAACAGTACCTCAACAAAGTCTAAATCCAGACTACCGATAAACAGCCGTTTACATAATCACGACTCAAACGGACATTTCCGCAAATGAGAAAAAACCAGACCGCACACAAACGTACGAAACCGTCCGGATCCGAACGACTAACTACGTTAGTGTCACCGTTATTCAATTCGCGAAACGTGGGACATCTCGGAAATTGGCCATTTGGACCCAAACCTAATATTTCGATGTCCCGTCGTCGCGAACACCGTCATATTTTTAGCAAAAATATTTGTACATTAAATCCTTATTATATGGTCACCGGAGTGTGTATACAGGGATATTTATTGCTTGTGTGCTAGTTTTGTAAATTACTTAACTTTTTAACGGGAGAAGGGTTACATAACATAACAACACACCGCCGTGTATTCCTTGAGGGGTGAGGCAGAAGTGTACCCTTTTTTTTTTTTTTTTTGGTGGGTGTAAAATCATCGAATAACCCCTCCCGCTCTTGGGCAGAGTGAAAGGGAGTGTCAGACTTCTACTGACTAAAAACCACCCATGTTCCTTCTTCGCCCTCTATGTCGAGGCCGCGATAACCGGTGGACTACCCGCGGCCCCGACAGGCCAGAAGTGTACCCTTAGGTACACTTCTGCCAACTCACAACTGCAACTGTGAGTGTACTTCTTAAAGTACACTCACAGTTCACCATTTGTTTATGTCCCATGTTAGCCCAGGGAGACAAGCATAATGCCGTCAACTCTGTGTCTGCTACTTAATAATTAAATTCTATAAATAAAAAAAACCCCACACTTTGCCCTACCCGCGAATTGAACCCAGGCCTAATGCTTACCGGATGCCACCATTGTGAGGATCGGCCGGAGGACACGGTGGAGCACACAGTGGAGGTGTGCCCCGCTTGGGCGGAGCCCCGCCGTGTTCTCGTAGCGGCGATCGGCGGCGGCGACCTCTCGCGCCCGGCCCTGGTGCAAGTCATGGTCCAGGGCGAGGAGGAATGGGACGCCGTCGCCTCCTTCTGCGAAGCAGTGATGCTAGCGAAGGAGGTGGCGGAACGCGAGAGGGAGAGAACCTCTCGTCCCAGCCGCCGCGGGAGGCGCTCCGGGCGTCGGGGGTCTCGCGATGACCTCCGGCCACCGTAGACGCGGGCCTGTGGACGGTGAGTGATGGGCTAACTTGCCGTCCATCCGTCTTACGACGGAAACAGGCTGTGTCGACGGCGCGTTCGTATTCCACGCGCGCCTCAAAGAGATGTCAGCAACATGGGAGGGGCCCGAAAGGGCCGACGCCCGTCGGGGCCGCGGGTTGTACGCTAGTTATCGCGGCCTCGACATTGAGGGCTAATAAGAAACATGGGTGGTTTTTAGTCAGTAGAAGTCTGACACTCCCTGTCGCTCTGCCCAAGAGCGGGAGGGGTTATTCGATGAAATTCCACCCGCCAAAAAAAAAAAAAGGCCTAATGCTTAAGCAACAGGGCATTTTACGAAAAAAATCTAATTAGTCCGTCTGTTAGATAGGTAATCGAAAAATATTCGATGAGTACGTGTTTTTTGTTTTATCAAATTAATAAGAATTCGCGAAAATAAACCTGTAAAAGATTATAAGTAGGGGCTCGTGACGTCAGTTTGTGAGTAAAAAAGTACGAACCTTGTGACGTCGACGACGACGACACGACTTTTCGAAGCACTGTATCGTCTTCATCTTTTGTTTTCGTAAAAAGAGAAAAAAACATGTGTTCTTTATTTTTGAGAATCTATCTGACGGTTTCATATGAACTTGGGTACCTTCGATCAACATCACCATCATCAGCCTACAGCAGTCCATTGCTGGGCATAGGTCTTCCTAAGCGCACGCTACTCGTGTCAACTCTATGGCGTCAAATCATACCATTTATTTCACAAACAATTTTCACATTTTTATTTTTATTCTGTCCTTTATTTATTTATTCACATAAAATAAAATAATTAATAATTTTTTTTCTTATTATTATGAGCCTATACTGTCCCACTGCAGGGCAAAGGCCTCCCTTCCGTCCTTTCACAATCCTTGGAGAAAGATTCATCCCTCCATCTCTTTTTTTACTCTTTTAATTTTCCCATAGGATAGTTTTTTTTTTAACTAACACAACACGCTTCTTAAGGTTTAAAATTCAAAAATAAAATAAAATTCAATTATATCATTAAAATTCGGAACATTTAAAATAAACATATTAGTAAAAATGTATTATATCAATAAAATATAAATCATCAAGAAAAAACATACTTATAAAACCGCCCCCTTACGTTTACCAATTCGCGGTCTCCACTCAAGAACATGTCTACCCCAACGACCATCGGGTATTTACCTTTAATATTAATAGGATAAGATTACTACCCACACTTAAGTCCTTTATATAGGGCAATGCTATTAGGTTTTATCGTTATATTACGTAAAAATAATATACCGTTTCTCCATTTTTAATCACAAGCTTTCAAGATATACTTGACTTACTAATAAACTTAAGTGTTTACTAAGCTGTGGGTGAAGGTCAAAACACAGTTATAAGCTCGGCCCCGTATAAGCATTACAGTCCTTTTACAATCATTTTACCTTTGACAGTTGCATTCAAACTACAACCTTATTTATAAGGCTAAAGAAATCACAATAATTGGGTACTTCACCAAAAAAAATCTAATGCGTCCGTCAGATAGATTTTCAAAAAATAATCGACGCGTATTTTTTCTTTTATGTATTACTTAAACAAAAGATGAAGACGATACAGTGTTTCGAAAAGTTGCGTCAAGTCGTGTGACGTCCCAAGGTTAGTACTTCTTTATCCACAAAGTGACGTCAAAAAGCCCTACTCATGACCTTTGACACGTTTTATTTTCGTCAATTTTTATTAATTTGATAAAACAAAAAATTAGTGTCCATTAGTTTTTGAAAATCTAACAGACGGACTAATTAGATTTTTTGGTAAAATACCCTATTTTACGATACCCCTTGGTCCAACCAAGGGGTATCGCGTACAAAATGTATGACGAGCGATAAAATATTATATCTCAAGAAGTAATATAAAAAAGTACCCTTAACGCAAACGAATTGCACTTGTTTCCCCCACCACTGCGATAATTTTTTTGTTTTAGACCATACCTGGGAACCCCCTAGTTACGGAGATATTTTGGGTCAAAGTTCCAAATTTTGCACAACTGTTTTCGCAAATACTAGTTTTTCAGGTTATAACTTTACATAAATTCCTTCCATGACCCTTTTACTATTCAAAGCATCCACTAGCACAAGGTTTCAAGAGTGCTACATTGAGTTTTACCGTAAAATGAGTTTTTTGACCCAAAAAAAAAGTCGTTTCCCAGCAAACATTTTTGCGTAGGGGTACTTATTTTGATGTGCAGAATGCTTGGTTGACGTATGTGTAAAGGGTTAATTTACACCCTGTATATCCCATAGTCAAAAGCCGGCTTTAATATGGTTTCCCAGGTACGGAAGAAGCTTGGTATCTAATGCTTTGTTACCCATCCATGGGCCAATCCGTTTTTAAGTAAAAATGCATTCAAGAGGCAAATCTTAGCAACTCGAAAAGACCAGCAAAGTACCTAAATATACTATTGACATAATGTTAAATGCGCACACGCTCACTTTTTTCTTTGTTTTTTCTTTTATACTTGTAAATCGGGATGTTAGTTCCAGGTTAATGGCCATTGTTTATGATAGGATTCCTTTGCTTAAAATTGTACTGTGTTATAGGTTTAGTATTTGTATTGCTACTAGCTAGTTTTAATATTCTTAAAATTGTAATCTGCGGAAAGCGTAGTGGTTAGCATAATTGTTTAAAAATGTTAGATTTAAGATATTATGTTTAATTTTTATTGTGCTACTGTTTGTTTTTCTCTAAATAAATAAATAAATAAATCTAGGCCTCCACAGGTTAATATAAATACCCGCGACTAGCGATATCTATGACTCTAATAAGAACTAACATCCTTCATCACGAGTTATTTTTTATTTTTTTATTTAATAACTATGGAAGACTTACAGCTAAGATTAACAGAATTAAAAAATATTTTGTGAGGCTGACAGCCAATTAAAAGTCCTCACTTCTAAAAACAGATTACAAAAAACAGTGTGAACAACACAATACAGCCACAAAAGAAAAGAATATAGTAAACATTCAAACTTAAACTAAATTCACGTCGTTTTTCACATTTTACATTCAGTACAGTAATAAAAACCTGAAAAAACGAAATCTTACTTAAAAAAGCTAAGGCTCATGCACTTTCTGGCCGAGGATACACTTTTTTTTTTTTTTTTTTTATTGTAGATAGGCTCGCGTTTGACCACTATCTCACCTGATGTTAAGTGACGATGTACTTTATCCGTTAACACACGTTATCCGGAAATAACGCCTCATTTACCTACCTAATTGTATTAAAAATAAAGTTCATTGTGCTTTAAATAGTGTTGAGAAGTCAGAGGTCAATAAACTGAGAGAGGCCTGTATTACCTACTCCACTCCAATTTTATTAGCTGATCCTGATTCAAGACGATGCCATTAGGGTGATTAAAAGTGTGAATTTTATATAAATAATCCTTAATGGTTCAAGTTAAGGTGCTGATCTCGTTCTGCACATAAGTGTGCGTTGACCTGGATAGAGGACAGGCTGATGCCCGCTACTGTCGTCCACGAGACATTATTTAAATGTTACTTCCCTTTATGAATCAGACTCATCACCATCATTATCATTTCGGCCGAAAGACGTCCACTGCTGGATATAGGCCTCCCCTAAGTGTCGCCACATTGACCGGTCCCGTGCGTCTAGCATCCAGCGGGAAGTGCGGGTAGCGGAATCAGAGTAACATAACAATTTCAAATGTTTTTTAATTTTATTGCTACGAGTATCTGGGTTGTGGATTGTGGAGTTCAGGGGGTCTAAAGTGGGTCCTTTAGATCATAATATGAACTGCGTTAAAATGGGCTTTTCATAAAGGGTGTAAAAATACTCTTAACGCAAAAGAAGGGCACTTGTTCACCCTACCACTGCGATATTTTTTTTGTTCTAGACCATACCTGGGAACCTCCTAGTTACGGGGATATTGGGGGGCAAAGTTCCAAATTTTGCACAGCTGTTTTTGTAAATACTTACTAGTTTATCAGGTTATAACTTTACTTAAATTACCTCCATGACCCTTTTACTATTCAAAGCATCCACTAGCACAATGTTTTAAGAGTGCTACATTGAGTTTTACCGTAAAATGAGTTTTTTGACCCCAAAAAAAAAAGTCATTTCCCAGCAAAAATTTTTGCCTAGGGGTACTTTGATGTACAGAATGCTTTGTTGACGTATGTGTAAAGGGTTAATTTACACCCTGTATAGTAGCTGCGTCATTTACCAACTTGCAACTTTTTTACGCAATATACATATATAATTTTCCTGTTATTATCTATTTTATTATTCCTAAATGGTCACAAACGCGTAAATGGTTACTACTCGTTTATGTAAGTGCTAAAGTGGCCATTTTAGACCCCTAAATAGGCAGCTCCATGTAAATTAAAGGTACATTCAGCTGCATCCATTTAGACTGAAAGACTGACCCTGACATAGACAAGATTAGAACAAACCTAGCAGATGATTATAAGCGGTAATGGCGAAATGGTGATCAGCGTTTTAAGTATGATAGCCAGTAGACTTGACTGTCTGTACCTGAATCGATGTATTAATGTTCACATGAGTATTGATACATCGATTCATAGGTCATGCAGGGGGCGAGTAGATTAAACTTGTTTTACTAACACTAGATAAGTTATTGTACTACTAACTCGGACCAAGAAAAAAAGGCAGACGGCGCGCCGCGAACACCAACAGTGAAGCCACAAAAACCACGCTACTACAAGTAAACATACACATGTTCTCTTGTAGTAGCGTAATACACTCTATATTGATGATTGATATGGATGTTATCACAATAATTATTTATTTATTTATTTAATCTCGGATAACAAAGATCCATAATGGTAAGGAACTTATAAACTATATTAGTAGGTACAAAAATCTATGCATATATCTATTACTTTGTGTAATTTATTTCATCACCGCTGCTCTTAAAACGGTGAAGGAAAACATCGTGAGGAAACCGGCATGGCTTAGAACCAAACATTCGAAGACATGTGACATCTACCAATCCGCACTGGGCCCGCGTGATAGATTATAGCCCATTCCCTCTCAAAGAGAGAGAGGAGGCCTGTGTCCCAGCAGTGGGAACATTAATAGGCTGTTGTTGATGATGATGACCATAACATTTTCTCAATAGTAGTTCTTGCGACACTAGACCGACGAGGCAGTATTTATTTAAAATTCACTGGCGTTAGCATTCTGTATTATCTTCATCTTCCTAGCCTTTATCCAACTTATACATACTTCAGCTTCCTGTCTAACCAAATTACTGCAGCTGTATACCAGTATTTTACATAGAGCTACACTGCCTACCTGACCTCCACAACCCAGTTAGTACCGGCAATTTCTTTACTTGCAAAAAATTCCCACTAAATGGCCCCTGAGCCCTTCATCCAAACGCTCCACAAAAAAAATTGTTTACGAACGAATTTAAAATAGGAAGAGACGGAACTGGAACCATTCCATTAAAACCCCGTCGCTTATCAATTCAGTCTTAAAAAGATCTCTTCAAGACAAACCCACGTTCAGAATCAGCCAAACCACAAAGTAGTTAATTACAGAAAGCCAGCTACACAACTAGTGAATCTTGGTGCACACACACGCGTACGTACGGAATTTCAACATTCAAAACATGGGCCACGCGTGGTGGTTGTGTACCTTCTTTTTCTAAATCCTAAAACTTGAGGAACACGATGTATAGCTCACATATCGCTTTACTGTGAGTCGAGTTTTAGTGAAGTTGCCATCGAATCAGCATAATATGCCACGACTTTCAATCTGTGTCAACCTTACACCAAACGGACTTACTAATATCTAAACGGATTTGACTCTTTACTAGTTTTGGTATGACCCATTAGGATTCACTGACTCAGTTCATGCAAAACGAGTCAGGATAGAATGAGCATTCCTTTGATCAAAACTAAAATTAAAATTGTCTTACGGGCCAGCTCGAATGCAATTTACGACGCGTCTTGGATCAAGTTACACACAGGTGCGACTCTTAGTTCCTATCGTGAGACCATCGTGTCGCAATTTGGGTCACTGCAACTTCGTGGTATGGTCAACACCTTCTATGGTAGAAAAGTAAAAAAGTTTAAACATGACATGCACACAATACACCAAAAATGTATAAACTATTAACACACAAAAGCATTAAGAATATATTTTATAAAGACAATAGTTGTGTGTAGTGGTGGTACCTCCTCCCTACGACAATAAAGTTACTTTACCAGTAAGCACGATTGTTTGCTCCTTCTAAAGCGTAGGCCTTCTGAACCAAACTATTCAATGACATAACTATCTTTAATCTATAAAAATCTAGATTGCGATTCAGTCTAGACTCGATTTAGCCGAGTCAGCATGGCCGGAGCTAATTGCCACTAGACGGAACATCGCTCGGTTATTATCAAGAGACATGGAAGCACTATGCGATTAAGATGTACCCGGCTCTACCCGGTTTTGTGGAGCGGACGCAATTGCATCCGGTTTCTGTACCGGTTTGTTTCCGAATGTGGATTGAAACGATTTTTGTGGATGTTCAGTTTCGTTCTTTGTCGTTTGTTTTGTTTTATTTTGTAAATAGGTTATTTCACCAAAAAATATAATTAGTCCGTCTGTTTGATTATCAAAAAATATTGGATACGTGTTTTTTGTTTTATCAAATTAATAAAAAACTGACGAAAATAATACGTGTCAAAGATCATGAGAGGGGATCTTTTGACGTCACTTTGTGGGTAAAAAGGTACTAACCTTGAGACGTCACACGACTTAACGCGACTTTTCGAAGCACTGTATCGTCTTCATCTTTTGTCTAAGTGAAAAAAGCAAAAATACGTGTCCATTATTTTTTGGCAATTTAGCTAATTACATTTTTTTGGTGATATACCCAATTGCTTGGCTGTTGTAAGTGAAAAGATTGTTGCTTTACTGATTAGTATTTGACTTCGCCACTTGCCAGTTGACTTCGTGCTTCTGCTAATTTATGAGAAAAGCTCGTGGATAAATAATAAAACCCTTTCGGGTCGATCTTAAGGATAAGCCGAGTAGGTTTAAGCTATTCCGTGGATTGATGACCACCCATTGCCTAACTAGATTCCTCAGTGCCTCGGAAAGCACGTTATGTCGTTGATCACGGCTGACACTTCAAGAACTTAGGCAGTCGTCAGTTCGACGAGTTCCGTGGTTCTGCTGCATTTCTCTTCATTTATTCAAATCCCTAAAACCAATTACCTGTTCAGTCTAACCTAACGGTCAAAACTTGACCGGACCCACACAACCTGACCGGATCAAAAAACAAGTGTGAACTCTCTCTTAATAAGGCTATATACACACACCACCGACCGCAAGTCTACAAATAAAACACTTTTACGATCAACGGCATAAAACTAAGCGATGTTTGCATCGGTAGGTTACGGTTATTTGTACGACGTCCATTGCATGCTCAAATAGTAAGCTGGGCGTTTATTGTCGTGTTTACGCTGACTTGTACAACGACTTGTTGGAAAAAAACATACATTTTTTTAATATTCGTTTTATAGCTGAACTCATTGTTAAATCGATATACACACTCCATTGTTGTTGATTTAACAAAGAGTTTTTCAACTAGAGCTTCGTTGGAGCATGAGTCAGTTGGCAAGCCTTTGGGCTACAATGTTGTTTTCGACTTTTTGTTTGTCTGTCCGGACATCTAATTCCTAGTCATGACTGTCACATGTATGTATAACTTTACAACAGTGATAGTCAGGCAAATGGCTCTTAATTACTGCCTCAGGTCTGTCTGAGTTTTCGAACGATGTATAGAGGGTGTAAAAGTACCCTTAACGCAAACGAAGGGCATTGGTTCTCCCCACCACTGCGATCATTTTTTGGTTCTAGACCATACCTGGGAACCCCCTAATTACGGAGATATTGGGGGTCAAAGTTCCAAATTTTTCACAGCTGGTTTTGTAAATACTAGTTTTTCAGGTTATAACTTTACTTAAATTAGCTCCATGACCCGTTTACTATTCAAAGCATCCACTAGCACAATGTTTTAAGAGTGCTACATTGAGTTTTACCTTAAAATGTGATTTTTGACCCCAAAAAAAAAGTCGTTTCCCAGCAAACATTTTTGCATAGTTTGATGTACAGAATGCTTCGTTGACGTATGTGTG
Source organism: Diarsia rubi (assembly GCA_932274075.1). Classification (NCBI taxonomy): domain Eukaryota; kingdom Metazoa; phylum Arthropoda; class Insecta; order Lepidoptera; family Noctuidae; genus Diarsia; species Diarsia rubi. The sequence goes on from OW026433.1 coordinate 2,781,358, forward strand.
AAGGGTTAATTTACACCCTGTATAACATAGCATCACGCCTGAATCCAGGAAGGGTAAGGCAGAGGTGTACCTAATATGGTATAACTGCATTTCGCCGGTTATTTTAAGTTCCATGTAACAGAGGTCAAGACTTTTGCCATCAGCTGGAAACAGTCCAGGCTCCGCAGCTACTACTGAAGAATCCTTCATGGAAAAACCCAATAATTATTATCCCGTCCCGGAATCAAACCCAGGACCTCACACTCCGTCGGGGCTGCGGGATGTTGTAAGAGATACCGCGGCCTCTACATAAAGGGCTAAGAACGAACATGGGTGGTTTTTAGTCAGTACTCCCTTTCGCTCTGCCTAAGAGCGGGAGGGGTTATTCGATGATTTTCCACGCGCCAAAAAAGGACCTCACACTCAGCAGTCGTCGATTACCGATGATGTTGAGAATGATATACTAAATGCGTGAAACTGTTTATGCATCGGTGTCACTTCCATCCTGTATGATGCACAAGAAATTGGGTCGCAACAGGATTTAGACCACAGCTGTGTTCACCTAGGTGCTGTCACCCAGGTGAGCATAGTAGACACAAGTAGTGTCCTCATTTCACCTAGATGAACATAGGGACAGTTAACTTACCCGCAAAAGTCCACCATTTCAATAAATAAATTGCTTAAAGTTTCATCTATCCACTAGAACTCCCATCAGATAGGTCTTCAATTCAAGTGGAACTCAAGTATTTTATCAAGTATAAGTATCTTGATTAACAATACTATCATGTCAAGCAATTAAAGTAATTACTCTGTAAAGGTCACGAGAAATATTTAAACAAATTCGATTAGGTTAAACTCGATATCATCGATTTTCGCTACACTTAGAAATAGTTGGAAGTACAGTCAGCGACGTAAACAATATGGATGTTAACAAATAATCTAATAAGTCCGTCATATAGATTACAAAAAATATTGGACACGTATTTTTACCCGACTGCGGCGAAGCCCAAAAGGAGGGTTATGTGTTTGGCGTGTATGTATGTATGTAAGTATGTATGTATGCATGTATGTATGTATGTATGTATGTCCGTTTCTTTGTTCCCTCATAACTCCTAAACGGATTAAGGGATTTGAATGAAATATACGTCGTTAGATTCGTCTTGATGGCGCGAGTGTCACTGGCTACATTAAAATCAAAAAACAAAAAAGATTATTGCTGGTTTTGGGGGCCAAATCGTGGATTTGAAAAAAAAAACCATTACCATCGAGTAGGGTATCAAAATGAAGGGTTTTAAAAGGAGATTACAAAAATATGTAACACCTATATTTTTAAAATAAATTCAAAGTCACAAATCATACAAACAAACACAAAAGTTAAATCATCTGCGAAGTATTTTACGCGACCAACGAAAGAACAAACACTAAAGAACTAAAAAGTTAGAAATAAAAAAAGTAGTTAAAAAACTAAAAAACCCGACTGAAAGGACTGAAAAGCAAAAAAACAAGCACATTTTAAATTAAACAAAACTTGGAAGCAGGTGGGGTTCATTTGTATATTAAATTATGAAATGAAAATAGAATTGACCCCGCCTGCTTCCAAGTTTCCTTTAATTTAAAATTTGTGCTTGTTTTTTACTTTTCAGTTTTTTGCAGTCGGGTTTTTTTTCTTCATTTTCAATTTCGCAGATATTCAGCAATATGTGTACGTTGCTATTTAATAAAGGGCTTGCACGAAAGCCGTCCAGTGACTGCTCCGTTTTTTCATATGCCTCTCAAAGAAGGTCTTAAGGAATCTTTCTTTTCAATCTGCGAGCAACTGTTTATTATTATAAATTGGTAGCCAGTATACTTGGACGATTAGTGATTCGCTTCTTGTACGCTTTTGTCGTTTCTGAGATTTCTTCTATAACACTTCTGACGCAGAGGTCGTGATGGAGTCTAGTGTTTGAGACATACCATGGTGCGTTTGTTATTATTCTTAGTATCTTTGACTGGAATCTCGTATTGTTAATATTTGAATTTGCTGCTGTTCTCCAGAGTTGTAGGCCATATTATTTTTAGTTCAAGATTCAAATTGTCAATTTTACCTTTCTAGAATTCTGAATAAAGATTTATTATTATTTTATTTTATTTTAAATGGGTTTTCTTATGCATTTATAAAGCAATAGTTTGTTTTGATGTGAGAGGCACATGATATAAGTTTTATTTTCTTCCGTATCAATGATATGTCGCATGTGACTAAAACTGGATATTATTATTGTTGGATGGAGAGGGAGAGCAAGGCCAAAGAAAAAATGGATGTAAGTGAGGAGTAATTGAGTGAGGAGTAATCTGACAGAGAAGGGAAATGATGCCGAGACGTCTGTCAGCGGAGAATGGAAGACGAATACATGTTCCCCCGACCCCAAGTAGGGTTGGACTTGAGCGGAAATATAATGATGATGGTATACAGTGTGTATTCTTTATATATATATATATATATATTTTTTTAGAATCGTTGCCCCACACTAGGAATTTCTCCTGTATCGTGGGTGCGTTCACAAACATTTAAACTCATGTACACAAATACCCAGACCCGAAACAACTATCTGTAGGCCATACAAATATTTGTTCCGTGCGGGGAGCGAACCCGCGACACGTAGCGCAGCAGTCCATTGCCTGAGCCACTGCGCCAACCGTGTCGTCATATATCATAATATAGTCGTATTATATTTATAGCTTTTATCATTATTTACATCATTATAAATGTCACAGTCAAAACTACTTTTGACTGGTCAAAACTATTATATGAAACTAGCTGTTGCCAGCGGCTTCACCCGCTGCAACTCGAAAATTATCCCACGGGAAGATAAAATCTTGATAAAAATATCCTATGTATTAATCCCGGTTATAAATAAATAATAAATAACCTAAAGGTCATTAGGAAACTTATTAGGTTGGTAGGTTTTTTTTTATTACAAACATGCTACGAATTTAATTAATTAATTGGTTTCTATTACAAATTATTTTTGGAACGAAGTTCCTTATCGCGCGTTGTGAAAGGGGGCTAGACGGAAAAAATTCTTACGAAAAGTTGTCACGACACTTTTTGCTATAGTAAGCTATTGTAAGCTGTGCGGCGTCGCATGTTTCTCTGTCTGTCTCTCTCTCTCTTATAGAAAGCAAGCCAGATATTTTATATTTTAAATTTATATAAAAAATAATAATTAAAATAATATAATTAATATATTTTTTTTTATTATTATTAATTATTTTGGTCATTCTTGTGCTGTTTGCGATAGACTTCAACTTCGTTCCATCCGGGTGTCCCTTGACACCTCTCAAGTTTTTTATTTTTTGATTTTAGATTAATTCAGGACATCGGTAACATTATTATTATCAGTTTGCCCTTTGGCACAGGCATCCCCTAGACATTCCCATACTTTCCTGTTACGTTTCTTGTTAGTCTATTACCATCAACTGGCCACAAAATCAGTCTCTCTAACTGCTACTGACAAAATTTCCAATGCAAAAACCTAATAACACTTTGCCTGATCCAAAAATCAAACCTCAAGTTTAACAGTCGCGCTTGCCAATATGCATTGATAACCGTGACTGTACGTCTGTCGTGACATATAATAGGACCTATCACGATCAAACGACCGACGTCGACGTCGTCGGCAACAATATATTATTTAATAGCTTTCAAATGCCATGCGCATCTTTAACTAGCTTGCTTTACTTAAAAGATAGTAAAAAGATTGCTTACAAAGCAATCTTTTAGCTTTGTATGGTTTGGTTTTAGACGCTTTTTAAATCATTTCTTTGCCATTATAATATCATATGGTATCAGAAAGGCATAATATATAGATTTGATTTTAAGATTCCAATTTCCAAGAACTCCTAATGTTTCTGTTCTCCTGGTAGTTTGTGGAACTTTACTAAAATTATTATCGATTACTTATATTATACACCCAACACTAACAACTACCAAATCTTAGGTGCTTAGATGGGTATAGGTTTGGTGCTCTAAACTTAGGTGCTCTCAAAATCGGTGCTCAGATGGGAACACCTCGATTTGGAGAAGTAGTAGTAGCCAAACGATAGCAAACGCAACCGTTGGGGTTGGGTTCTTTCCGTTTCAGTACTTGAACTATTATGTAGGTATGTGGTTTCGGTTGATAGCAATAGGCGCCTCCTATAACATGAATTGAGAGAAAAAATATGGTTTTATGCTCACATCTACTATGTTTTTGGAGAAGCAGTTGTAGTCGGATAACGGCTGCAAGTGGAACCCAAGCAAGTATTTTCCTTCGCGTAAACTATTTCATCACCTCTGCTAGCCAAGAATAGTGACTTCCACCAACCCGCACTGAGCCCACTTGGTGGATTATGGCCCACCCTGTCTCACAGAAAAGTAGCCTGTGTCCCGTGGTCATATATGGGTTTGTTAAGCTAAGCCCCGTTCTTTGGCGTAAATAGGCATGCCTATTTTAAACGACGGGAAAAGATGGAAGTTCGACATACCCAACCACACCCCCACGCACCCCACAATCCTATTACTACATAATATTATAAAACAAAGTCCACCACCGCATCTGTCTGTTCGCGATAAACTCAAACACTGCTGCACCGATATTCATGCTGCTTTCAACAATGGATAGAGTGTTTCTCGAGGCTAGTTTTAGTATATAATATGACCGACATCCACGTTAGTGAAGCCGCGGGTATCAACTAGTTTTTGTCATATAAAAAACTAATAAAGGAAAAACCAATTTTCACGGACCGTATTCTGAATAACTAACTTTGGTAAAGTAGATCTATTGGCTGGCTAATCAGTGAACTAGTTTCATTACAAAACTGTATACCTGACATGGCTGAATGGTTTGTTACATATAAACGTGACAACATGGAGTAACAATTAAATGGAATGTTCAATGTGTGAACGATGCATGCTCATGCAGACCATCAAACAAAGAAAGTTAGCTTACAACGGACACGTTTTTCGGCATGAGAGGTATTACTTTCTGATAATGATGGGCAAAGTAGCGGGAAAACGCAGTGTTGACAGAGTAAAAAGCCTTGGCTGAAAAACTAGATACTGCTGAGCTGATACCCCTCGCAAAAGACAAGGAGAAATATTCGGAGTACATGGCCAATCTTGTGAATCAACGATTTTGTGTATCCGCATGCTAATCACTGCCACCTAGGCGACGACGGTTGCAAGTTATTGGTATCTTGAAGCATTGATAGAACGATGTGAGAAAAAAAACAGAAACAAAATTAATGTAATTTGGTAAAGATGCACTAAACCGACAGCACAAAGTGCAATCACAAATATTACTTTCATTTATATCTTCCCAAAAAGTATCAAATAATAAAAAAATAAAATTGCTTACTTACAACAACTAACATAATGTATATAGTTGGTAGGGTTACATTACAACTACATCAGTCACAATTATTGACCCTGTCGGGCTCAGCATAGATCTAGTAGACGAGAGGAGGAAAAACGCTGGGTCTTTAATATGATTAATTGGAAACACAACCATAACTAAGTTTCACAGCTTGCGGCAATCTCTTACCGAGGTGAGTCGCATGCTTCCAAACCTGTTTGTCACATACTAAATACAGTTCACCTACTTTTCACTCCATTTACTATTTACTCGATGCAAAAACCTAGAATTGTATTTATACAATCATTCGGTTTGATAAACACGGGCTTGTTGGATAGTTTGTGTACAAGTTCAAACAGGGCTTCCATATTAGTTTCATTGATAGATGTTACTGGATGTTTTCATGTTGATTCTGATTTATTGATCTGTTTGTGTTCGGCTCTAGCGCTCTGTATACGGGTTGATAGGTTATTTGTATGTTGGTTTTGTCGCCTATCTTTTTTTAAAATAGATTTTTATAGCTGATGGAAAGTGGTTAATCCGTGGAGTTTCAGAGTTGCTAGCCGATAGAAAATTATAATTCCAGAAGTAGGGAATCACCCATTTTAGCTTTCCAGGACTACCAGACAAAATATAAGTCATCGATTCAAGAAGACGAAGAACAGCAATTTTGCATTATCTTCGGGGACGCCGGCAGACACCAGACGGGCGATCAGTCCTTTCGTTGTGGATTATTTCGCCCAGATCAATTTTGCATGCTACAGAATAAACTAAATGTTTTACTTATGCACTTTTTACAAAGAGTTTTCTCAACGCACCATCATGATCATCTGCATATCGTTTTAATATTGGTGGGGTTCGGCTTTTAGTTTATCAGGATGCAGCACCACTATTTAACGTGGAGCGACTGCCTACTGACCCCCACAAACCCTTTACTAGGTAATCACACTTCACACTAATATTATAAAGCCGAAAGTCTGTGAGTGTGTATGTTTGTTACTTCTTCACGCAAAAACTACTTAACGGATTTGAATAAAATTTGGTACACAGATATTTTATAACCTGGGTTAACACATAGGATAGTTTTTATCCCGATTTTTCCGTGGGATAAATTTTCAAGTTGTAGCGGGTGAAACCGCTGGCATCAGCTAGTGTCTAGATAAAGCTTACGTAGGGCCTCCTGACTACCATACGACTATCAAGGATCTTAGAGTTAACATTTCTGGTTCATGGAGGTCTCCCTAAGTATGTGGTCAGTTTTTCACCCATCCACGAACCGACCTCACCAAGAGTAGCTTCACCTTCGTTCGATTCGTGCCGCTGTTATTACTTAGTCTCGAGATCCACGGCATCTACTAGTAATCATCATCATCATCATCAGCCGAAAGACGTCCACAGCTGTACATAGTCCTCCCTCAATTGTCACGTGCGTCTCGCCAACAGCGGATTTCCAGAACATCGGTCCACCTAGTGGGAGGCCTTCCAACGGAATGTCTTACGTTTCGCGGTCGCCACTCCAGAACTTTTGGTCCCATCAGTCATCCGTTAGGTGAGTAATGTGTCCTGCCCACTGTGTTCAGGGGCGTGCGCCCTATATAGGCTCTTAGGCTTAGCCTACCTTACCAACTGAGCATTTCTTATAACTAATTAACGATGCAATAAAATAACACTATGTACAAATTAATCATAAAAAAGTTCAAACTCCTGTTAAAATACTTATAGCAATTTTACGCGTCCCACTAAAACTCATTGACAAGGATTACGATTAGTACGAATCTTATAGACAAACACTCGACTTGTCTAAAACCCATTCATAATTGTATGCACACAGCGTCACATCGGTACGTATGGCCGTGTCTATGAACCGCACACATACATAGATTTTCGCAATTTTAACGCAGCAGCTCCTGCGACTGTAGCTGAGTGGGCTGTGATTGGCTGCAACAACACAACCAATCTATAACCCGCGAAGTTCAAAATTTGCATTTTTTTGCAATTTGTAGGCCAGTGCTAGGTTGTATGTTGAATAAAATATGACAACATACGTCTTAAAACCGGGAATCATATTGTAATGAACATACAACCTAGCACTGGCCTGTAAATTGCAAAAACGTAACGAAATTTTAATTTCGCGCTTCGCGAACTTCGGGCTTCCGTGCATAGAGCGCAGCACCTGTTTAGTTCGATGTTCGCAATGTTGTCAACTTGTCACCTCATTCATTGGATTTCGTATAATCCTGCAAAAAATGTTGACCGCTGTTGTGAACAAACTCGATATGAAAATGATACAATTTTATTTGCTAGTATTTTTCTATCGACAATAATAACCTAGAAATTATTTTTTACGTAAGAAGAAGACATTACTGTTTCATTGTTGTGACAAGCAATTTATAATGCGATTTTGTTTTGAAACCGAAAACGTACAGTTAACGTTATTAACAGTAGTGTAAATATTAATTTTGTTGTGTATTACTTGTTTATTCACGTAACAAATAACAATGGTATTTACTTGTAAAGTTTGTGCTGATAATGTGTGTTTATTACATGTTAAAGGTAATAAGTGTTCTCAATTATCGGTCAGTGGGTCGTCTTAGGGGCGGATCGTATAATGATAAGATTCAAGTTGTATCTAAAGGTAGACATGTACCCGAATTACGAAAATTTATCCAAAATCTTGCAAGTTACGTGTTCTGTAACTATCACCCACTCACTTGGATGAGATATTTGAGGTGGCCGAATCTTTCTTCTGTTTGCATCGTCATTAGAAAATCGTGAGTTAAACCTTGAATAATGTGGTGAGTTTTTGAAATGTATTTAAAAGTTTTGTTTTTACAGGCTTACTTTTATTTATTTTTTTGCTGTCATTTATTCGTAGCCTACCCATCGTGGGGGACCTCTGCACGCCACTGACTGTGGTTCTATGATCTGAGTGCCCACTGCTACTTAAGTTTGGCAATTCAAATCAAGTCAAAAACATTTATTTCAAGTAGGCCAGTTACAGGCTCTTTTGAATAGTCAAACAAATACTAAAATTTTATAAACTAAGCTACAGTCCCACTCACAAGGCATAATAACTGTGATTGTACTGTAGTTGCCGATTCCAAAGCGTTGGTCTCATGAGGAGAATGACAAAAAACTCCATGCACACTCTTATAAATCATAATATTGTTACAAAACTTTGGTTACATAATTTTTCGGGCTACGTCGGTAACCTTGGTTTTCTTGCAGCAGTCATCATTCCTGATTCGTTTTCGCAATGAAAATCAGAACATAGCATTATCTACTAGTAAATAAAGTATATAAAACCCTTCCATTTACTTACTCAATGATATCTTGAAGTGCCCATATGCGAATACATAAGTGTGGCTTACTTTTCAATCAGCTAGAAACGTAAGAAGAGGAAAGTATTGTCTCAATCACTTATCGTAAGCTTAACCATAGTAAGAAGCTTTGTAGAGGATATTTCGAGAATCTATATATATAAAAGAAAGTCGTGTTAGTTACTTCACTTATAACTCAAGAACGGCTGAACCGATTTAGCTGAAAATTGGCAGGGAGGTAGTTTAGAGCCAGGAGAAGGACATAGGATAATTTTTTTTTTTTTTTTTTGGTAAGTAGATAGTTAGGTTGTAGGTAGGTAGTAGGTAGGTAGTAGGTAGGTAGTAGGTAGGTAGTAGGTAGGTAGTAGGTAGGTAGTAGGTAGGTAGTAGGTAGGTAGTAGGTAGGTAGTAGGTAGGTAGTAGGTAGGTAGTAGGTAGGTAGTAGGTAGGTAGTAGGTAGGTAGTAGGTAGGTAGTAGGTAGGTAGTAGGTAGGTAGTAGGTAGGTAGTAGGTAGGTAGTAGGTAGGTAGTAGGTAGGTAGTAGGTAGGTAGTAGGTAGGTAGTAGGTAGGTAGTAGGTAGGTAGTAGGTAGGTAGTAGGTAGGTAGTAGGTAGGTAGTAGGTAGGTAGTAGGTAGGTAGTAGGTAGGTAGTAGGTAGGTAGTAGGTAGGTAGTAGGTAGGTAGTAGGTAGGTAGTAGGTAGGTAGTAGGTAGGTAGTAGGTAGGTAGTAGGTAGGTAGTAGGTAGGTAGTAGGTAGGTAGTAGGTAGGTAGTAGGTAGGTAGTAGGTAGGTAGTAGGTAGGTAGTAGGTAGGTAGTAGGTAGGTAGTAGGTAGGTAGTAGGTAGGTAGTAGGTAGGTAGTAGGTAGGTAGTAGGTAGGTAGTAGGTAGGTAGTAGGTAGGTAGTAGGTAGGTAGTAGGTAGGTAGTAGGTAGGTAGTAGGTAGGTAGTAGGTAGGTAGTAGGTAGGTAGTAGGTAGGTAGTAGGTAGGTAGTAGGTAGGTAGTAGGTAGGTAGTAGGTAGGTAGTAGGTAGGTAGTAGGTAGGTAGTAGGTAGGTAGTAGGTAGGTAGTAGGTAGGTAGTAGGTAGGTAGTAGGTAGGTAGTAGGTAGGTAGTAGGTAGGTAGTAGGTAGGTAGTAGGTAGGTAGTAGGTAGGTAGTAGGTAGGTAGTAGGTAGGTAGTAGGTAGGTAGTAGGTAGGTAGTAGGTAGGTAGTAGGTAGGTAGTAGGTAGGTAGTAGGTAGGTAGTAGGTAGGTAGTAGGTAGGTAGTAGGTAGGTAGTAGGTAGGTAGTAGGTAGGTAGTAGGTAGGTAGTAGGTAGGTAGTAGGTAGGTAGTAGGTAGGTAGTAGGTAGGTAGTAGGTAGGTAGTAGGTAGGTAGTAGGTAGGTAGTAGGTAGGTAGTAGGTAGGTAGTAGGTAGGTAGTAGGTAGGTAGTAGGTAGGTAGTAGGTAGGTAGTAGGTAGGTAGTAGGTAGGTAGTAGGTAGGTAGTAGGTAGGTAGTAGGTAGGTAGTAGGTAGGTAGTAGGTAGGTAGTAGGTAGGTAGTAGGTAGGTAGTAGGTAGGTAGTAGGTAGGTAGTAGGTAGGTAGTAGGTAGGTAGTAGGTAGGTAGTAGGTAGGTAGTAGGTAGGTAGTAGGTAGGTAGTAGGTAGGTAGTAGGTAGGTAGTAGGTAGGTAGTAGGTAGGTAGTAGGTAGGTAGTAGGTAGGTAGTAGGTAGGTAGTAGGTAGGTAGTAGGTAGGTAGTAGGTAGGTAGTAGGTAGGTAGTAGGTAGGTAGTAGGTAGGTAGTAGGTAGGTAGTAGGTAGGTAGTAGGTAGGTAGTAGGTAGGTAGTAGGTAGGTAGTAGGTAGGTAGTAGGTAGGTAGTAGGTAGGTAGTAGGTAGGTAGTAGGTAGGTAGTAGGTAGGTAGTAGGTAGGTAGTAGGTAGGTAGTAGGTAGGTAGTAGGTAGGTAGTAGGTAGGTAGTAGGTAGGTAGTAGGTAGGTAGTAGGTAGGTAGGTATTTAGTAGGTAGGTAGGTAAGTAGTAGGTAGGTAGGTATTTAGTAGGTAGGTAGGTAAGTAGTAGGTAGGTAGTAGGCAGGTAGTAGGTAGGAAAAAGGGCATTGCAAGGCATGCGGGTTCAGCTAGTAATTTAATAAAACTGTAGTGATGAGTGTTTTAGAAGTTTGCATAATTATCTTTTTGTGAGAGATTTATTTAGTCATTTGCGCTTTACTTATGTTTTTATCATCATTATAACATCACGTCTGTAATCCTCGGAGGGTGACCATTAGTAATGCAACTATCTTATACTACTAATATTATAAACGCGAAAGTTTGTAAGTATGTATGTAACGGACGGATTTGGATAAAACATGGTACACAGATAGTTTATAACCTGGATTAACACATAGGATAGCTTTTATCTCGATTTAATTTTCTCGTGTGATGATGAATGATAACTTTCGAGTTGTAGCGGACGAAGCCGCTGGCAACACCTCGTATAATATACAGGGTCAAAGGGACGTAGCTACACACAAACGTTAAGTTACGGGTGTAAAGTAGTAACCTCATCCTATATATAACACATTTTTCTTCGGTTATTAATAAAAAAAAAAACAGCTTTTTTGACATTTTGGTATTGAATAGCGGCACCAGGGGTCCAACTCCCAGGTTGGGGAAAGTGTGATTGGGTTTTTCCGGTGGAAATATTTCATTAGCAGCCAGTCGGGGTCTGGACGCATGATCCCTAAATCGCCATAAAAACTTAAACACAACTAACGAAATGTGGATACAGAACAGTCGTGATGATATCAAAATTGTAAAACAAATTTAGAGCATCTAAAACCGAAGATTAATAGTACCTCAATAAACTATCCAAGTTTCATCCCCTCTTCAAATCTTCCCACATAAACAAGAAGGCAAATCTTTCAAGTCCGTTATCACAGAACTATGTAGTTAGTAAACGGGGACCTAAGGCTTAAGCCCCATTGTCTAGTATTCCGTGCAGATTAATTACCCCGCGGTAGGGCCATGCGGGTAGCTACATCTTTACTTCGAGGAGGTGTATTACGGAGAAACTGAAATTGCTGACGTCTTTGCTAAATCGTTAGCCGATGCTTGCAATAATCTAATCAAACGTTCAGTTTTTTTTTTTAACTTAAGATATAACTTGAAAAACAACTAATTTGCTTTAAGTTTTAGACTGCGTAACATACTTATTTACACTTAAAAAGGGATATTTACCATCTTTACTATTTGACTGCGATGCAACTGGCGGTGCGTAAAGGAATCCAGAGGCGCATGTGCACTTCATTTATCACAGCATAGGACAGCAGGGCTATTGCGTATCTTTTAAATGACAGTGTCAAATTGGTTAATATGGTTTAGTACAAAATGGAACCATTTGACAGTAATTGATAGGCACTATAGGTTAGCCACTGTCATTTAAAAGATACGCAATAGCCCTGCAGAACGGGACCTAAATCCAAATTTACTCCGCAGTTTTTGAGCTTAGCAACAAGAAAACCGTTTGCAACCGCACTTGACTATAAGCAAAACTTAAGTTACTTATTCCTACTTAAAGTTAGATGTTGATAGTTTTCAAAGTGTTTGCAAGAGTGGTTGCGAAGTTAAGATTATCAAACGGACAAACTGGCATCTGTAATCCTAAGTACATCAGCCATAATTAATCTCTATTCAACTAAAGCTATGATCAAAATGAATAGTAAAACAGGTGAGGAAGGTCCCTGGATGGTCACCGGATGCACCTGAATACCAGTATTTTACATGGAGCGGACTAACTATCTGACCTACACAAACCAGCTATTGGCTACCTATTGGTAACATATAACAATTTTTTTTTTTAGCCCTTATTGTCCCACTCCTGAGCAAAGGCCTCCCCCCATTCCTTTCACTTTTTAACTTCTTACGATGGTGTGCTTCATCTTGCCAGTTGGTGCGAAAGCCATCCAAGGCGTCCCGCCATCTTCTCCACGGTCTACCGCGACCCCGTCTAGCTGTGTTAGGGCTCCATTCTTGCGATATTCGGGTCCACAGCTGCGGCGGCATCCGGCAGACATGGCCCGCCCAGTCCCATTTCAGTCTCGCAGCTTTATAAGCTACGTCGGCAATTTGCGTTCTGGAGCGCAGTGTGGTGTTTTTTATGCGGTCAGTTAATTTTACATTCAGAATGCTGCGCTCCATCGCTCGTTAGCAAACCTTGAGATATGACAATAAAGGGTGTAAAAGTACCCTTAACGCAAACGAAGGGCACTTGTTCTCCCCACCACTGCGATCATTTTTTTGTTCTAGACCATACCTGGGAACGAGAGACGGAGATATTGGGGGTCAAAGTTTTAAATTTTGCACAGCTGTTTTTTGTAAATACTAGTTTTTCTGGTTATAACTTTACTTAAATTACCTCCTTGACCCTTAAACTATTCAAAACATCCACTAGCACAATGTTTTAAGAGTGCGAGAATGAGATTTTTAACCCCAAAAAAAAAAGTCGTTTCCCAAGTAAATTTTTTGCGTAGGGTTACTTAGTTTGATGTACAGAATGCTTGGTTGACGTATGTGTGAAAGGTTAATTTACATCCTGTATACCTACTTACAAAATAATGACAGACTGTTTCTGCAAATAATAATATGTAAATAATAATAATCTCACTTTGGGTAAGCTATCAAAATAGAGCCCAGAATCGTCGAGCTAGAAGCAGCGTTTAAATACGACAGAATTTCTAAAATTGTTGGTGACGAAAGTGCTGAGGAAGCAACTCTTGTTGATAGAACATTTTTTTTTACAACCAGATTTTCAGTTTTAGACCGACAGTTTCATAGTGTGAGTATGTGGTGAAATTTCTGGTTTTTATGAAAACGGTCGACAATACCGTTTTGCAGCGCCTTGGAATGTCACCAGCGTAGACCGTTGACATTTTACCCAAAGATTGAAATCATTAGACGCGCCCTTATCGTACTTTACATATCAGATTTTAACATTGAGTGAGCAAACCAATATAATTATATTATTCGAAATTAAACGAAACAGAAGTATGGTCATCTTTTAATGCGATCTGATGAATCTAACTATTAAAATATTTGTCGTTTACCATATCATCATCATCATCTTCAGAAGAATAAAATGTTTTTCGCCGACTATGGCTATAAAGGGTGTAAAAGTACCCTTAACGCAAACAAAGGGCACTTATTCTGCGATAATTTTTTGGTAAATTTTTATTTTTTTTAATTTAATTTTTTATTTTTTTATCATACCTGGGAACCCCCTAGTTACGGAGATATTGGGGATATGGAGATATAAAATCATTTTTGGTGCTTTCTATTTTGGTACCGTATCGAATTAATACTAAACATCGACTCTGTTTAATATGGTACTTGAAGTCGGCGAAACACGTTTTTTTTCTTCCATTCCTCTCCGTCATTCTCTCTTATTATCTTAATCTTTTACCAGTGCCTATAAAATCTTATGAACAACATTATTTATTCAATTGTAATTGTGTGCATTCCGCCTTAACCAACCAGATTAACATCGCCGCTTTAAAGGCCTGCAGAACTAAACGAAAACAAATTATTTCCTTACAATATTATCTCGGCCGTGTTTTGTGGCCGTTTATCAAAACCGCAGTAGGAGTCAAACCCTTAATCTTATCTAGAGACGAAATATTCGATTGTTTGTCAAAGAAAGGCTTTACATCTGTTTGTGAGGACTTCGTTTTTACTCGATTCCTCAGTTTAGTGTTGGATACGACGATGTTTGATCTTTTCCTTACAATGCTGTCATGTTTTATGATAAATCTGTTTTCAATCATAAAGGAGATTTTCTTATTCTTTTGTTGAGTAATTTTGGGGGTGGGTAAACTGTTGGAAAGGTTACTCGTGGTCCATTTACATGCAAATCTGGTGAGGTTAAAAATAGGAGGAACAATTTACTGCAGTACTGGTTCGGATGACATGAGTCAGCGAATGATAAAGAAACCTACCGTAAAGAAAGCTTAGTTAGTGATATCATCATCATCATCATCATCAGCCTATAATGTTCCCACTGCAGGGACTCAGACCTCCTCCCTAGAAGAGGGATGGGCTATTATCCACCACGCGAGCCCAGTGCGGGTTGGTAGATGTCACATGTGATCGAATTTTTTGGTTCTAATTTCTAAGACATCGGCATGTCTTAGAAATTAGAACCAAAAAATCAACCAAAAGTTTCCTCACGATGTTTTCCTTCAGCGTTTTGAGAGCAAAGATGATGAAATAAATAACACAAAGTAAAAAAGCTCTCTATGATCGAATGCCTCAGCAAAATAAAACCAAGCATCACTAAAAACTAGCTCAAGATTCGTGAAATCTCGACATTTTCTCCCCTCTCGTTCACCGTTTACCGTCGCCAAATTCCCGTAATACGTATCCGACGATATCAAGTCTCTCTTTATCTACAAAAGTTGGCCTTTTGTCTCCGGAGTTTAATTTTATCAGTACGAACTTTCGACAACTAACCGTCGAGCGATTTGGGAGTTACTCCCCGAGTTATTGGACCTTTTCGATGTTCTAGTGCTTTCGATCGGAGATAAAAAGTTCCCATTCTGATTTTGAATAGGAGTGATTAAATTAATTTTGGTCTATGCCTTTTTGGTTGAAGTTTTTACGGGTCAGAAAGGTCACGTAAATATGATCTTATATACAGGGTGTAAATTAACCCTTCACACATACGTCAACCAAGCATTCTGTACATCAAACTAAGTACATTTTACGAATGTAAACTCAATGTAGCACTATTAAAACATTGTGCTAGTGGATGCTATGAATAGTAAACGGGTCATGGAGGTAATTGAAGTAAGGTTATAACCTGTAAAACTAGTATTTACAACAACAGCTGTGCAAAATTAGGAACTTTAACCCCCAATATCTCCGTAACCTAGTTACGGAGATATTGGGGGTTAAAGGTTCCCAGTTATGGTCTAGAACCAAAAAATTATCGCAGTGGTGGGGAGAACAAGTGCCTTTAGTTTGCGTTTAGGGTACTTTTACACCCTTTATGGTACACACAAGCCATATTTCCCCAATTTTTTTCAAGTGACTAAGAGTTGGCGTCGGGTGTCAAGATTTATGCTTGATTGATGGCAATAGGGTCGCCCCGTTTTACATGGGACTTAAGCATAACTGGTAAAATATGGGTGTAAGTACTATTAGGTGCACCTCAGTTTAATCCTTCGGCAATAGGGGATGGACAAAAAAAACTAATTAGTCCGTCAGACAGATTTCCAAAAAATATTGGATGCGTATTTTTTCTTTTTTAACATAAACAAAAAATTAAGACAATACAGTGCTTCGAAAACCCGTGAACTCTTCGAAAACGTCATAATTATGATAGTACATTTTTACCTACAGAAGACGTCACAACCACAATCCGTCAATTTTGATTAATTTGATAAAACAAAAAACACGTATCCAATATTTTTCGATAATCTTACTGACGGACTAATTAGAATCATATTTTTTTGACTCAGTCCGATCCCCTATTACAGGTGTGATGTTATGTTATGTTACAGACAAATTACACACTAATCTTACAACTATGTGCCTGAGAACCAAACTCAGTACTTAGACTGATAAAACACCAATCAACTACATTCCGTTCACCACAAAAACGAATAAAAAATAAGTCCTTACTTCGTACAATCAGTACAAAAAAACATCAAATTCAAATACTCGTCGCACTCTGAAACTGGAAAGTAAATAAATCAGTTGCACCCAGCCAAAGTTTGTGGACCAATGAGCAGTGATCAATTAGTGGAGACCAGCAAAAACTGTGGAGTCGTGGATACAAATATTAGGACAAATATCCCAGCTAAGTAGGCTTTACAAGTTTACAAGTAATAGTCGACCAACTTATAAAATGTACTTGTATAAAATATTTTCCTATACATAATGTATGGGAACGCAGGTCTCAAAACTGTAAATGTAAGTTTGTTTTATTTCTACAACAAAAATCATCGTTTGGATACCTCCAAACGATGATTTTTATGGTAGACACTTAGGCAGGGTGGTTAATCAGTTCAGTAAGTTTACATATTTTGATGGCCAACTACGGAACAATACATTGTGCGTGGTCCGACATGCACTTGGCCGGTTTTTTTTTTAACACTTTTTTTAAACAAGATGGGGTCGGTGTTTCGTAGGTACCTGCTGAGAACTGACGGAAAAACAATAAAAAAAAATATTCACTCATATTTTCATAAACTAAAAGAAGCATGAATTTTAGAAGAAGCACGAAATTAATTAGTTACTTTTTGAATAGATATAAAATGGCCTCGTTTTGTATAGATTTTCCGTACAATGAGAGATCCACAAAAACTAGTTTCGTAAAGCTTGATAGGTCACCGTACATACAGCTTAATAAAAATCTCATCACCGTTACATCTCATAAAAAAAATGTGACTCAAACATCTAAAACTAAAAAATCCAAGGTTCTAAAACGAAAATACTCTCAAATTCAATTCGAATTCCGAACAGGCAATACCTAACAAAATCCCTTTTAAATTGCGCAAAAACAAAAAAAAACCTAACATAATCTAGGAATAGTGTTGAAACTAATTCTGGGAATACAATACCTGTTCCATTCAGGTCCAATTAGAGTTTTTTCATTACTTTCCACGGTCAGTTTCGTTTCTAAAAGGAGTGGTGCAGGCAATGCAGATTCCCTCTCTATGTCAATGAATGAATTTGTAGCTAGTTAATTTTCTTGTTCGTCGACGGGAGTTTGGATGTTGGAAGAGTATGAATTTGGATGTGATTTTTTTTTTGTAGTCGCATTTTCATTGTACAGAATGATAAAAGGATAGTTAGTCGAATTAGTCCGTCAGATAGATTTCCAAAAAATATTGGACACGTATTTACTTTGGCTTTTCACGGCCGTCACTCAAATTGTGTCTCAAATGTTTGTTCTGTCTACCTTTCATGTCATACTTTTGGTTCTAGTTTTTTTTTTTTTTTTTATTATCTTTTGTAACATTGGTTTAATTTTATTTAATAATTGTGTCTTTAGTTTTGAGCCATGTGAAGCAATATTATTAAGCTTATTTTATTTTATATACGTACCTAATATTGAAGCTCTTGGCTTTCGTACGTTTTTTACGGGTGACCACTGAAAAGCAGCGCTGTGCTGTGGGTGATCATAGCACAGCACCATGCTGAGTGGCAACCTACTTGTCGCAGTTACGACGTGCATTATATATATTTTTCTTTTTTAATTTCCCTGCTTGTTGTATTTTACATTTTTTTTGTGTATTGTTTTATTTCCTGTATGCATGTATGTTTCTGTGACAAATAAACATTTTTTCTTTCTTTCTATTTTTTCTTTTTTCATGAAAGCAAATAATGAAGACGATACGATGATAAGTGCTTTGAAAACTCGAGTGACGTCATATTCTAAGACATTAGTATGACATTTTTTTGCGGTTAGTCACATCACAAACCCCCACTAAAATCTTTGACGCGTTTTATCTTCGTCAATTTTTATTGATTTGATAAAACAAAAAATACGTATCCAATATTTTTAATTAATCTAACAGACGGACTAATTAGTCATATTTTTTTAAGTCAGTAAACATCCCTATTATTTTTTTTATTAGGTATCATCACAAACAAATTACAATCGGCCTGCACTGCCTCGTTGGTCGAGTGATCGTAAGCGCAACTGCTGAGCGTGATGTCCTAGGGTCGAATCCCGGGTCGGATAAAGTGTTATTGGGTTTCCCATCAGGAATTTCGAGGTAGCCCCCACAAAGTCTGAATTTCCACACCTCTGTCTGGCTATTAAGAACTATTTTATAAAAAAAATTTAAGTACCCCGTATTGAAAAAAAATAATTAACATCTTTAAACAATTTTTTTTTTAACATTAACATTTAAACTCACAAACACAAATACCCAGACCCGGAACAACTATCTGTAGGTCATACAAATATTTGATCCGTGCGGGGATCGAACCCGCGACACGCAGCGCAGCAGTCCATTGCATGAGTCACTGCGCCAACCGTGCTGTCAAATACAGTGTGATTCTTTATAATGTGCACATATCGAAATGGGGGAATCTATGCTTAATTTTATCGACGGAAAAATTATTTTAAAAAATCTAAATATTTTTTAATATTTTTTAAGGAATTTTTAAAAAATTTGTCTGCTACTGTGACCCCAGTGTAAACAAAACGGTGTAACTTTTAAACTAAATTATCTATCGCGATGAAACAAACTCCATAATGATTGGAAGGCGTCCTCGTAAAATGAAAATTGTGGAAAAAAACTACCCTCAATTGAAAATAAACACGTTTTTTGATCAAAAAAACTTTTTTTTTTCATAACTTTTTACATAAAATTGTTTCATCGCGATAGATAATTTAGTTTAAAAGTTACACCGTTTTGTTTACATTGGGGTCACAACAGCGGACAACATTTTTGAAAATTCCATAAAAAATATTTAGATTTTTTTAAATATTTTTTCCATCGATAAAATTAAGCATAGATTCCCTCATTTCGATATGTGCACATTATAAAGAATCACACTGTATATAAAAATCAATGCCACTTTTCGTTGTAATTTTATAACGGGCTCACCTATCCAAACCAAATGTTTCGGCTATGTTCGGACTATTTAGTAGATGGTTGTGAAGTTTGCACAAAATCGGTTCTTCATTTATCACATTTTTGTAACAAATGAATTCAATAAATGGCGAATCATTTTGTTAATGGGAATTTTGCTATCAAATTAAAACTTTTTTCAGATGGGGATTGTGCTGTCAAATTGAAACGTTTTTCAGCGCTGACAGTACAAGCATGTTGTTCTGTCATTCATTTCTGTCATTTCATTTTGTTAAAGTTGTTTCGAGAATCGTTTTTCACTTTTAGATTTAAAATTAGACTCGGTAGGTGGCGCTGCTGTCCGGGCAGGACGACGTCTCGCGTCTGCCAGGTCCACTAGTTGTATTATATTTATTCTTGAATAGTGCCATATCCAATCCTCGCCAAGCTACGGTCTCCTTGTATAAGGTCAAAAGTGCTCAACGTCGGTAATTACAGTTTCACTGCACAGTTCCCTACTTTGTAGCTTCGTCTCAACATTTTTACAATGTGCTCAGTTATATTTACCTTTTAATTAAAATAGTTACACCGCAATTAATGGCTGATGCTTGTTAATTTTGTAAAATACACTGGCGAGAAATATAGTCATTATAAGTACTAGTGTAAGTAAGTATGTATTACGGTTTTGTGATTTTTACACTGAAAAGTTATCGTAGGTTAGTTGAAAGTACATTTATGAAATTAAGAAACCCACAGTTTGATGTCAATTGGCCCCTAAAATGTGTAGGTAGACATTATCTGCAAGAAACATGTACAGTCAGCGTCAGAAGTAGATGAACATTAAAAAAAGTTTCAAAGGAGTTTTTTTTTATAAAAACTTGTTAGATATTTACTCGCAACTAATTAGTTATTGAAGAGAAAGGAATACATAAAAGAATAATCTTATAAAACATCAAAAATAATGGCTGGAGTCCTGTATATAAAATAATAAAAATTTCTAAATGTTAAGCTGTACAGGAAGCAACTTCTAAAAGTGACTTTCTCCTACTATGTTAATTAACGTTTTCCCAAACATAGCATTTTGGAAGGCAAAGCTTTACGAAATAGTTCTTATCTCAAAGTCTATACCGTTATTTCCATGAAAATAGTATTTGAATGTTACGAAGTGTATACGTATTTGTGCTCGTGTCTGTACTGTCTCTATATATAAATAGAATCTGCTCATTTTTAAAACAAAACCATGACCACACCTACCAGTAGTAGTAAACAAATAAGCATATTTTTTGTGCAGACCTATCTAGGTTCTGTATTAACATTCATCGATAATTAGAACAGGCATCTTTAAACACTTTAATATTTTTCGACCAATAGGAAAAACCTAATAGCACTTTATCGACCCGGGAAATCCAACTCAGGACCTCAAGTTTAGCAGTTGCGCTCGCGACCACTCGACCAGTCTATATCTATGTACCCTTATCAACTTTAGCCTACAGGGCTACTGCCTAATAACTTTTTTAATTCACGTTCAACGTTCATGCATATCTATGGCACAGAAAAGGCTAACCTTTCAGCTTTGAACTCGAACCTATTTTAATCGACGCTTCTGTCGGTCGACTTGTTTTAGTCAAATCTATTCCTGAATAGATACCTATCTTTTTGGCTGTATTTTTGGTTTAGACGAGGAAAAAGTAAATAAAAATGTCAAATAAAAAAATCAAATGTCAAATAAAAATGTCAAAGAAAGAGTAAATAAAAAAGTCAAATAAAAATGAACTGCTGACTGACTGCATTGTTGATGTATTATAAGATACAACATTTAAAAATGAAATAAGTAATACCTAAGACAAACCTTTTTGCAATAAATAAAAACGATTCCAAAATATTTTTTTGCTACACAACTGATGTTGATAAAAAAACACTAAAATAAATACCAACCGAATTGAGAATCTCCTCCTTTTAGAAGTCGGTTAAAAAGGCGGTAGTCAGTGGCTTCTTTGTTTCATTGACTTTTTGCCGCCGACTTATGAAATGAAAGTTTTTTTTCGCTTTTCAGTGTTTTTAGCATCTATACTCTCTTTGTAGATGTAGTCATTCAAATTATACAGGGTGTAAATTAACCCTTCACACAAACGTAAACCAAGCACTCTGTACATCAAACTAAGTACCCCTACGCAAAAATTTTTGCTGGGAAACGACTCTTTACGGTAAAACTCCGTGTAGCACTCTAAAACCATTGTGCTCATGGATGCTTTGAATAGTAAACGGGTCATGAACGTAATTTAAGTAAAGTTATAACCTGAAAAACTAGTATTTACAAAAACAGCTGTGAAAAATTTGGAACTTTGACCCCCAATACCTCCGTAACTAGGGGGTTCCCAGGTATGGTCTAGAACAAAAAAATGTTCGCAGTGGTGGGGAGAACAAGTGTCTTTTGTTTGTGTTAAGGGGAGTTTTACACCCTTTATGCTTCTAGTCTAGATAGTATAAATCTACTCGATATTGCCATGCTTTTGTACTGCAACATAAAATGCGTCATATTTGTGTAATTTAAGTATTCTTAGCTTGTTTCCTATCCTCTAATCGCTTCGAAATCGGAACAATTTCGACGTGAGAATTCGATATATTTTTTATTACCTACAAGTGATTTCGATATTTTTTTTGTAGGTAATATTTTCATTCCATCATCAGCCATAAGACGTCCACAGCTGGACAAAGGCAACCCCAACAGAACGCTATAACGGTTAAACTTAATTAAACTTTAAAATTGGCACCATGAAACTCATCAACGTGACAGCGTTACCACCTGGTAATGTGGCCAACGATCTATGGCAAAGTTTCACCTTGGCCAGGGTAAAAGCCAGCCCTTAGGCCAAAGGAAGCGTGCAACTAGGCACTTGGAAATTTCTATCGAAAGGCTGTGAGCACTATGGTCCCACGGTCCCAGAATATTTATCCCAAACAGCTCGAATATATAGTTACCAATAAGGCTTTTAAATTGAGTGCCATCAAGATTCGGTTCTGGTCCTGCGTTCTAGAGGTCAGATAGTCAGACGTTCCATGTGAAGTACTGTAATCAGCTGCACCATGTAAGACCGACAGTGTCCCCAACATAGTTGGGAATAAACTATACAGCGTTACGTTGCGGCGTGCATTCGTTGTTCCGTGATTCGAAGTCTCGTGCATTCGTTGTTGCGGTGTGCATCGCTGCGTGCTTTTTTGCTTGCAGTGTTCGTCGTTGCGGGCATTCGGCGGCGTGTGATTCGGCGTGGTGGGTTTCGGAATGACGTATTGCACACGTAGTTTTTCGTAGTTTTGTTTTATGAATTGTTTTTATGACATTCAAAAGTGCCAGTAATGGTTTAATTGAAATAAATGCTTTGAGTTTGAGTTTGAGATGATGATACTAAGTAAGTAACATAAAAGCTCATCTATCTATCCATCTATATAAAAGGCAAAGCTGACTGACTGAATGCTTAAAATTTCGCACACGTATTCCTCCTATGACGAAGGCATCCACTAAGGCAGGATTTTTCAAAATGCAAACCTCAAGAAGATGAAAACGGCGGGAAAAGTTTAAGTAAAAAATCGATATTTTCCCGCGGGCGAGCTGCGGGCAAAAGCTAGTATCTCAAAAGAATGGAATATAACAAAAAAATACCAGCTAATATTTCCAGCATACAAAAACAAACTCTTCCCGGAGCGCTACAAAATAAATTATGAAAGTTATTGCTTCAGTTCTTATGTTAAATTATACAGGAGCAATCAATCTAAAACTTAACCGTTAGAGAAATTAAACTACAACGGTTAACTCAAGGCTTAATTGATGGCGTCTCGGTTAAATTTGGACAGTTAAACAATGTTGGCGAATCTAATTTGCGTTCGGTATAATTTATCAAAATTAACTCCGAGTTATTTTAGTTGGTTCAAGTATGTAGTGTTGTGTCAACGGGTGTGGTATCTGATAACTTGTGCTTTACGTGTGTTTGAGATACTATTATTAAAGTAAGGTTAAAAACCGACTGTCTTATTCAGGACTAGCTTTTGTCCTTTTTCCTACTCCTCCGCTATTCTTTTCTGATTAATTTCGTTGCGGGATCCAAGACAGTTAAATCGTTTCTCTGGGACTTCGTCGGGCTTCATTGTCTCGGCGCTTTTCTTGTGGTCGCCACTGTTGATTCTGGCTTACAGGAGTTACAGTGGTTTGGGAATAGTGCGGCGGGCTTGTCCCAATAAAAAAAAAAAAATAGCTTTTGTCCGCGGCTTCGCCCGCGTTGATGTCGGAAATATCAATAATGACGATTTTTCATACAAACTGTGCCTCCCATTTTCACCCACTAGGGGGTAGAATTTTGGAAAATCCTTCCTTAGTGGATGCCTCCGTCATAATAGAATACATGGGCGAGCGAAATTTGAAGTTCCCAGCTGTAAGGGTTTGTCTTGTGCGTTGATCCTCTGTCAGTCAGCTTTGCCTTTTATACAGGGTGGCCGGAACATTGACGTCCAAAAATAAAATTTAGGTCCCTCGTATCGTGGGGTATCCGAATCACCCCCATGTATGTTCCGCGACTTTTCATAGTTTTCGAGTTACAAATTTTTTTCTGATTTTTTGAGAATGATCGAGATAGCCTCAGCTCTTGTTCACTTGTACTAATTTTTTTATGATTATGAAACTGAGAGTCTGGCGCATTCTTAAAGCCTACTTAGAAACCATGAAGTTTCCTGTTTAAATTTTTTATTTAAAGTTGAAATGCTAAGCCATAATTTACCGAACGTAATTTTTTCACTTTAGACCAACTTTTTCATAACTTTCATCACAGTTACGAAGCTGATTATTTTATGCATAAAAGTACTACTCACGAAGATTCAGTTGCAAAAAAAAAATCTCGACAAAGCCATGTACTTTTTTTTAAAAATTTTTTTAGATTGGTCAGGTCGATCATTCTCAAAAAATCAGAAAAAAATTCGTAACTCGAAAACTATGAAAAGTCGCGGAACATACATGGGGGTGATTCAGATACCCCACGATACGAGGGACCTAAATTTTATTTTTGGACGTCAATGTTCCGGCCACCCTGTATATTACTAGCTGTTGCCAGCGGCTTCACCCGCTACAACTGGAAAATTATCCCACGGGAAGATAAAATCGGGATAAAAACTATCCTATGTGTTAATCCAGGTTATAAACCATCTGTGTACCAATTTTTTTCCAAACCCGTTCAGCAGTTTTTACGTGAAGAAGTAACAAACATACAAACTCACACACACACTCACAAACTTTCGCCTTTATAATATTAGTGTGACTAGCGAACATCATGCGGTTTCACCCACGTAGTTCCCGTTCCCGTGGGAATTTAAGGATGATGGTGGAAGAATTTCTGAAATCGGCGTAGTAATGTAGATATACATAGAGATTATTCTATACCTAAGGTTTATTCTGATTCAGTGAGCACTGAAGTGAGGAATCAGCGATGCTGTTATGGACAAACTTTGAACTGCATCGTTGGTTTAGTGGTCGCAAGTGCGACTCCTGAACAAGAGGTCCTGGGTTCGATTCCCGGGCCAAAGTGTTATTGGGTTTTTCATAAGGTTTTCGAACAGCAGCCGCGGAGTCTGTATTTGTGCCAGGTTGACAGTAGTAGACTGGTCTAAAACATAATTTGCGTAATGAGGGTGGTTTTTAGTCAGTAGAAGTCTGACACTCCTTTCGCTCTGCCCAAGAGCTGGAGGGGTTATTTAATTATATATCATGCCCAAAAAAAAAACAAAAAAGGTTGTTTACTAAAAGGAATACCTCTGCCTAACCCTTCAGAGATTACAAGCGTGATGTTATCTGTTGTGAATAATGTATCTTTCTATCAGTGGATTCTTTTAGAACCGGATTATAGTTTTGGAGATTAGAAACAAACTTACAAACAAAAGCCTCTGTAAAATAGGAGCATAGATACTCGTAATAGGAATAAGTAACACACAAACGAAGCCTAACCACTATCAGTAAGCCTTTATTGCACCAGCCTGTATAGAAAATCTAGATGTATTTTTCCACTATTTGATCACGAGTAAATGGAATATAAAGGAATATTAAAGATCGACCACCATTTTAACGCACCATTTACTTTGAAACGTTACAAGAAGTCTTAATCCCTTTAGTGAAAACTTCGCAAAATACTGCCAAGTGCCAAGATTTAAGAAAAATTCTGCCAAGTAGAAGTTTGAATCATATTGAAAGTTTTGTTACTTAAATAACTTTAACCCTGGGGGTAACATAATATATTCTTTACGTTTTCATTGTGAAGATGAAATTGTGTGACGCAGTTTTATTTTCTGTCTAGGTCTACTTATTCCTTCGTAGCTGCATGCCTGCCAGTCGGGTCGATATTTAGGTTAAGCTGCACTTACCGATACCGCTTTACGATGGGTGACCGCCCATTACATACCGAGTTTCCTCCGTGCCTCGTAAAGCACGATAAGCTGTTGGTTCCGGCTGCCATACATCGTTACAGGTAGTCAGTGATCTGAAAGTCTAACAACCAGTCTTACCAAAGGGTATCGTATTACCTAGTATAAAATGGGTTGTGGAGGTCAGATCGTCCATGTAAAATACTGGTAATCAGCTGTATTTGGAAAGGCTAAGCAGATGGAAAGCATACTTAATCCAAGGTATTCCACGTATGTCCTAGTTGGCACTGCAGCTGATATTAAACGTAGAAGCTCGTCGCTCGAAGCTCGTCGCTCGAAGCTCGTCGCTTAGCACAATTTTCAGTGATAACAATGCTGTAAAAGGCAATTATGTACTTACAAAGTTGTTGCAGAAAAACGAAACGCCTGTTAAACAAATTATGGACATTTTATTCGTCTGTTTTAAATGCATTTTCTTTTAATTCCAAAGTGATCGCTTCTGGTAGCCTAAACATGGGTATGTTTTAATAAAATCGACTGTTTTTTTATTCCAGTGACTTGGTTTTTCTAGTGGTTGCAAAATCAACTGCTCAATTCCCATGTCGTGTAATATGATGTTGGTATATCTTGGATTTTTTTCAGAACCAGCTCGGAGTAAAGAAGTTAGCGATAATAAAAACAAGCAGAGCCTGGCTGGCTGGTCCTATGCCTGATCACACCTTTGTCATATCTGATGGTCGTCTCACCATACTGAAAGAATTAAAGTAGCGTGTGTTTGCTATAATATCTCCTATGACCCAGCTGCGTGGCGTTGCCGTTGCGATTGACTCCCGGGACTGAAATTCGATCAGAAGAATATTACTATATTCAAAACTATCTTCGCCAACGAATCAGCCTACCAATAAAACCAAGCACGCCCAAAAAATCTTATTAAGAGGAAATAACAAAAATCGAGCACATCTCACATTCGAGATAGCATCTTTGAGCTGGGACCTAATTCCGTTGGTAGAATCTCAACGAGGAAGCCACAACGAATCATGTTAATATTTTCCTGCAGGCCTATATATCTCTGCGAGGTTTCAGACAGAGATCCCTTGGGCACAGCAGGCATTTTGTATCGCATCCCTACTCTGAGATTGCCCTTAGTACCTCGACATACGGGTTGAAAGGATGGCTAGCAAAACAATAGCTTTTATTTAAGCTTCTAAGATATCTACAAAAAGTTGGAGGATTTTTTAATTCAGTTGATGGAAACGTTGTGTTTAAAATGAACTCAAACTCAAAGCATTTATTTCAATTAGACCATTACAGGTACTAATGAATTTCAGCAAAATAAAAAAAAATTAAAAAAAACTTGTGAAAGTCGGTAACTGTTGCCCTTTCCAAAGCGAATTCTTTGTTTTACGAAATGGTACAATCACAGAACATAAAAAACTATGTTAAGGCAATAAGAGCCAAAATTAGTACTGTCACAGACAATTTGAAAAGTCTTCGTCTAATTAATGAAAATAAATGTAGTAGAATTGTCGGCGAAATTCTTAATCTTAAAGATTTTGCAGAAAAATCAAAAATTTAGTCAATCATAATTTCATGTCAAAACCTTCACCCCAAATCCAAAATGTTGGATATTTTTTTGTGTTGTAAATCTTCAAATGACTCCTCCCGCTCTAGGCGCATCGAAAGGGAGTGTCAGACTTCTATGGACGAAAAGCCACCATGTTCCTTCTTAGGCCTTTGTGTCCGGGGCCACAGTATCTCTTTCGAGCAACTCGCAGCCCCGAATGTTGGCATTTCTTAATATCCGTAAGTCCAATTTCGTATCCGCAGATAAGAGCCGTCGAAGAAATTGAAGTAATATCGCCAGTTGTTACTTGTTTGCGGGTAAACACTGAGGGATATCCGCGCGTTCTTTCGAGACGCTCCAAGCCATCTTCATGATGGACTTAGTAATCTTGTGTAGTAGTTGGTAATGCTACAGGATTTCGGGGATTTTCGCCAGATAAACTCCTTTTTTTGGTACAACTACGCTTTTTAGAAAGACTATGTGTTTACCCGGGGGTGGTTGGGGTTTGATTTTGTTTTTTTTTTTCACGGAGGGTATTTGGAAAATTGGTGAACTGGCGCCCAACGTGGGACTTCCTAATTTTATTTTTTATTTTGATTTGTGTTTGGTGCTGATAATATTAAAATTTTACTCTGCAAGAGTTCTTAGTCTTAACATTTTCTTATTACTTTCAAGTTCATCGAACCTATCTAAACTGAAAGTAACAATTATATTTTTATTTTGTTTTTTACAAGCCCTTTGTCGTAAAGAATACAAAGAGAAGAGCCGGAAGATATTATAATAATACGCTATTTCACACACAAAAAACTCTGCTTTAGCTATGAAAATTTCGAAACTAAAAATACAAATTCATATTTTTCTACGACATTTCCAACGCAGTGTCCTGGTCTCATTTCTTTTGTACCGTTTCCGAGATTTTTTTCTAATGTCAAGCAAGAGATAAAAGTATATTATTTTTTTATCAATCTGCTTTAATAAGTCGCACTCACGACATCTTTTAATAATAATATCTCGTTTTCAGTATTAATAATAGTGTTAGTGACCATGTCAGTTTAAAAAATTATGTCTTTTAAAATATCTAACCTTTCTTTTCAAGAAAAATACATGATTAAATGTAACTTAAAAATAAAGGATGATATGTTATAATAGTAATTTTCCCACCAAGTCATTGTGATATAAAGGGTGTAAAAGTTAACGCAAACGAAGGGCACTTGTTCTCCCCACCACTGCGATTTTTTTTTTGTTCTAGTCCTTACCTGGGAACGCCCTAGTTACGGAGATATTGGAGCTCAAAGTTCCAAATTTTGCACAGCTGTCTTTGTAAATAATAGTTTTTCAGGTTGTAACTTTACTTAAATTACCTTTTTTTTTTTGGTTGGTGTAAAATCATCGAATAACCCCTCCCGCTCTTGGGCAGAGCGAAAGGGAGTGTCAGACTTCTACTGACTAAAAACCACCCATGTTCCTTCTTCGCCCTCTATGTCGAGGCCGTGATAACCAGAGGACTACCCGCAGCCCCGACAGGCGTCGGCCCTTTCGGGCCCCTTCCATGTTGCTGACATCTCTTTGAGGCGCGCGTGGAACACGAACGCGCCGTCGACACGGCCTGTTTTCGTCGTGAGACGGACGGACGGCGAGTTAGCCCATCACTCACCGTCCACAGGCCCGCGTCTACGGTGGCCGGAGGTCATCGCGGGACCCCCGACGCCCGGAGCGCCTCCCACCTCCTTCGCTAGCATCACTGCTTCGCAGAAGGAGGCGACGGCGTCCCATTCCTCCTCGCCCCGGACCATGGCTTGCACCAGCGCCGGGCGCGAGAGGTCGCCGCCGTACTTAAATTACCTCCATGACCCTTTTACTATTCAAAGCATCCACTAGCGCAATGTTTTAAGAGTGCTCCATTGAGATTCACCGTAAAATTAAATTTTTGACCCCAAAAAAAAAGTCATTTCCTAGCAAATTATTTTGCGTAGGGGTACTTAGTTTGATGTACAGAATGCTTGGTCGACGTATGTGTGAAGGGATGATTTACACCCTGTATAACAGCATATTATCAACTTGTTATATCCAAAACTAATACACAGTTTTATTTAGTTTTTATTAATTGCAATGGACTTGGCGTATCATATGTGAATTAAATAAATAAATAAATATCCTTGGACATTTCACACAACGCCATCTAGTCCCAAGCTAAGCAACCTAATGCTTGTGTTATGGTAACGAGATGGCTGATAAACTACTTATATACATTTTTTTTTTTGTAAATATATACATATTATAGATAGAAAAACACCCAGACTCGGAACAAATACTTGTAGGTCGTACAAATATTTGTTCCGTGCGGGAATCGAACCCGCGACATGCTGCGCAGCAGTCAATCGCTCAACCACTGCGCCAACCGTGTCGTCGATAAACACAATAGGCGAAATGTAAGAGTAGTTTTAGCCACAACTTAACCCTTTGGGGGGAGGGGGGATTATCAAATAACCCCTCCCGCTCTTGGGCAGAGCGAAAGGGAGTGTCAGACTTCTACTTTATGTCGAGGCCGCGGTATCTCTTGCGAACAACCCGCAGCCTTGACGGGACCCCTACCTAACCCTTCGAGAGTTACAGGCATGATATTGTGTTATGTTTTTCAATATTGGTAATACTAATGAAACGATACAGAACTTAGAGTGGTGTTGCTTTCTATACTTAACAGAAAAAAAAACTTAATTAGTCAAATATAACGTAAAACTATTAACTCCAATAGAAAACTTCGTTCCATACTTAAGACTGAAGGTAAGAAAAATAGGTTTTCACTGTTTCAATTAATTAATAATTCGTTCGCTCAGTCTCGCTGTGAAATGGGTAGTGGGTGAAATTTTAATGAGCCTCGACTCGTTTCGAAGCAGTATTCCGTAGCGCTTAATGTGATATAATTCTACTATCGAACTTGTATTTACATCGGAGAAAATGTAATTAGTTGAGGGAATTACGGGGAATTATGTTTGACTCCCAAACACAATATGGTTGATATGGAATCAGAGAGAAGTGATGTAGAACACGACCTACAGTGCCTAGACATCACAAAGGACTGCGAACCGAATACTGGTTGCACAAAGGACCATAGAGTGAGCTATGCCAGCTATGCTCGGCTTATTCCTTGTAGACTAATGCACCCACCAAAAACAAAACTTGTAAAAAAAGCCAAGCCGAGCAACTCACTTTTACCGTAAAAAGTAGTGAGATCCATGTAATACCAAGTCAGTTAATATATTTAATCCCTACTTAAAAACCTTTGATGTTTTAAATACAAGATTGACTTGGCCATCGCATCGCATTCGCCAATGTTAAACAGGCCATGGTAATAGCTAATCGCCATGGCATTACATGGCATGGCATTAACACCAAAATCCATCGTCGGACGAAAGTCGTCGATATGAGTTAGATATCGTGGCGGGTTGTTCGAAAGAGCTAAGAGGCACAAGGGCTAAGAAGGAACATGGGTGGTTTTTAGTGTCAGACTTCTACTAGCGGGAAGAGTCATTTGATAATTACCCACAACAACAAAAAAATATCGGGCTAAACGCGAAGATGGCCGATGGAGTAAGGTTCTGATGAAATAAAATGGTCAAGTTTGGGTTTAAGAAGCCAGGGCCATCCAAAAGCTCGTTGGGTTGACGATATCGTGAGGATCGCAGGAAACGGATGGTTAAAGGACACACAGAACAGATCACAGAGAATAGCGGCCGCTGTTGGATATAGGCCTCCCATTTCTTGGAGCCCTATACACAACAGCGGGTGATTTCGGACTGAAATGATAAATGATGTAGAACATTTCACTGGAAGATTGGTGAAGGAATCTGTAACACAGCTTACAACGCAACTTGATTTTTACAAGAATAATAAAATATTACAGTTAAAATGAATAGAAACCTTTTAACAAAAAATAAAACCGATTTCAACACAATGAAACACAAAAAAGTGAAAAATAAACTTTGGAAGAAATATCAGTTTCTGAAGTCGGTGACTTTTGTTTGTTTGATTTCATTTTTTTTGCCACCTCTCGCATTTTTCTCAGTAAACCCTTTCATTTGATAACCAAAATTTGTTAATGCTTAAAAAATAACTAGTCGGCCATCTTAGCCATTCCGCCATATTGGATTTAGAATGAACTTGTCTCTCAGATCAGAACCCATCTGTGCACCCATAAAAAGGTTTACTTACACTGAAACCTTGGTTTTCTTAAATAAAGCCATAACCTGAAAAAGCCCATAAAACCACTTTGTCTCTAAAAATCTAGTTTCGCGAAATAGTCTAAGGAAAGCACGCATATTCCGCATTTTGTGACTTTCATAAGTCCGTTTTATGTTCGCTGTAAACTTTAAAAACCTTGTGCTTTAAAAGAAAATAGAGTCAACCAACATTAAATTAAGAATTTAAACTGAACTGTCCTGAGTTTGTGTTGTATTCACTGGTTAAATAACATAACATCACGCCTGTTATCTGCGACAGGTTAGCCAGAAGTGTACCCATTATTGAATACACATATTTCGCCAGTTATGTTTAAGTCCTAAGTTATAAGGGTTGAGCCTATTCCCATTAACCGGTTCTACACTGGTTATTTTCAAAATAATACTAGTTTACCAAGATATCGGTAATTAATACGCAAGTAAGATTTTGGAATGGTTTATTGTTGGAATGGCCTAAACTATATATACAATTGGACTATAAGGTTAGTTGGCGTAGTAACTATGCAAAATTAAAGGACCAATCACGAGCGAGCCGGTGCGCGGGTCCCCGGTCGTATGTAAGCTACTGTGGCATGACGTCACGCACGCAGGCGAGGTGGCTCACACACACGTAAATACGCGCGTGGCCGGCGCGGGCGCCTGAGCGCCTCAGTGTTGCATGCGCGCGCACCGCGTGATGTCGTCGATGGTTCCTTGCAGGTTAGCCGGTACACTAGTAACCATTTTCATCTTCCAACCTTGACCATGCTACTTGAGGTAGGCATAATACGTTTGTTTCTTCAATTCATCCTTGTCAACCGCTTCCTTCTCATTTACTAATTTTCATTTCATCATTCTCCTGCCCTTATCCCAATTTATTTGAGGTCGGCGCAACATGACTCTTTCTTCCATACTTCTCTATTTCTCGTCATGTCAGTAGTCACCTCCTTCCTAGCCATATCATCCTTCACACAGTCCATCCATCGTTTCTTTGGTCTTCCTCTACTCTTAAACCCTCAAGCTCGGCGGAGACCCCTTTCTCACCAGGTACAAAGTGATAGCTGACTACCTGTTACTGACCAGTTATTATCCCAACAGATGGAAAATCGGGGAGTGCATCTTCCTACATAAAGCAGGCAAGAATCACCGGGATGCCAAATCGTACCGACCCATCACTCTCTTAAACATCATGGGTAAACTACACGAACGCCTGCTTCTGTCACGTCTGCGACAGACGGCCGACAGACTCCAACCGCCATTCCAACACGGCTTTACTAAGAACAGAGGAACAGGCACACAGATCCTTCGTACCGGCAAGTTCATCACAGATGCGCTGGAAGCGAGGGAAAGTGTGGTCATGGTCTTGACGGATCTTTCGAAAGCCTTCGACTCTATAAACCATGAAGGTCTGACGAAGAAGCTTCAAAAAGCTGATGTTCCGAACAACATCATCAAACTAGTAGAGAATTATCTGAGCGGTCGCAAAATCTACGGACACTTCAGAACCACTAACGGTGACGAAAAACCGGTGCCACACGGGGTCCCTCAGGGCTCTATACTGGGTCCGGTCATTTTTAACTTATACGTACACGATGTTTGGAACCAACGGGACCATATCCGCGGACTCAAGCTCTCCCAATACGCCGATGACTTGTGCATCCTTAATAGGTCTCCCAACCCGAACAGCGCGACACACCGCGCTGGCTGGGCCGCCGACACCATAATCGACTACTACCGTCGCTGGGGGCTGAAATGCAACGTAGACAAAACGGAGTGTGCTATGTTCACACACAAAAGAAACTACTGCAGAACCATTCGCATCAAAGACGAGGTAGTCGAATATAAAAATAGTATCAAATATCTGGGCGTACACTTGGACAAGACCATGACCATGGGCAAACAGACGGACTACGTCGTGCAGAAGGCGCGACGAGCACGCGGCGCGCTGGCTCCTATCATAGGCTGGCACGCTAAAACGGACATAACTGTGAAATTAGCCGTCGTTCAGGCCTGCCTACTTCCTATATTGGATTATGGCGTGGTTCAACTACTCTCACGTTACAGTAAGAGCAACTTATTAAAAATTGAACGCCAATATCGAATGGCTCTCAAGACCAGCGGACAATTCCCAAGACGCCTAGAAACGTCACTACTCTGGGATATGCTCGATTGGGATCCATGGCACCTCCGTGCACAAGATTTAAACGAGGACATGTTGCGTCGACTCCGCGAGATGCACATCGAGGATCTAGAGGCCCCTGGTGACGTCTACCTGGAATACGGACAGCATAACCCACTCCGAACTAATACTAGACTAGGTGAAATTGATTATGTACCAAAAAAAGACAGGAGTCGGCTGCTCAGCAAGCGAACAACCGCTCCACGTCCCCATAAATTGTAATTAGCTGTAAATAGGATAGGACAATATAGAACAACATAATAAATTTATATAAATCTATTCTGTACACACTAACAAGCACACAGCACACACTACACGACACTCATACAGATCTCTCATAGACAAACATAGGTAGACTGTAAGTAGCTGACACACCCACAGGCCGGATACACCACCGACATATGGACATAATGTATCATATAAACTAGGGAAATAAACATCTTCTATTCTATTCTATTCTATTCTATTCTATTCTATTCTACTCTTAAACCCATCTACATTCATACTCAACATTTTCCTCACAACACTATCTTCATTCCTTCGCATCACATGTCCATACCACGCCAATCGATTACCACACAACTTTTTCATTCAACGGCGCCACTTTCAGACTTCCTCTTATGTACTCATTCCTTATTTTATCCATTCGCGTCACACCACACATTCCCCTTAGCATTCTCATCTCAGCCACATGCAATTGCCTTTCATTTATCCCTTTTGTGGCCCAACATTCTGATCCATACACGACAGCAGGTCTAACCATGGTTTTATAAATCTTCCCCTTGAGTTTAAGGGGAATGCGGGAGTCGCATATTGTTCCCGTGACCTGCCGCCATTTCATCCATCCAGTGCTAATTCTAAGCTTAACACTACGATCTATTTCGCCATCACTTTGCACAAGTGAACCGAGATACCGAAAGTCGGAGCAAACTGGAAGAAGCACGCCATCTAGCGCAATGGCTCCAGAACTGGAGAGACTGCCGAAATCACAAAACATGTATTCAGTTTTGCTTCTGCTGATTTTCAGGCCAACATTCTCCAGCTTCTGTTGCCACTTCTCCAATCTGCTCTGAATCTCAGGTCCATCTTCACCAAG
Organism: Diarsia rubi; assembly: GCA_932274075.1. Classification (NCBI taxonomy): domain Eukaryota; kingdom Metazoa; phylum Arthropoda; class Insecta; order Lepidoptera; family Noctuidae; genus Diarsia; species Diarsia rubi. Next base: position 2,816,048 of record OW026433.1, read on the forward strand.
AACAAGAACAAGAATACTACTATTACTAGAATACTACTACTATTTTTCATTTATGAGTAAATTAGACGCCATTAACTTCAATTTCTCGGTGACGATTAAGAGATTCTTAATTTCTCTTTTTACTGATTTCTGTTGATCCCCGTTCGTTTATAATGATAAATACAAGGTAAAAACTATGATTTTATGCGAAAGGTAAGTAATACGCAGTTTCCAAATTGCAGCTGTTCCACCCGCTAATTTTTAACATCAACATAAAATATTTTGACGACACGGTTGGCGCAGTGGTTGAGCGATTGACTGCTGCGCAGCATGTCGCGGGTTCGATTCCCGCACGGAACAAATATTTGTACGACCTACAAGTATTTGTTCCGAGTCTGGGTGTTTTTCTATCTATAATATGTATGTATTTACAAAAAAAAAATTATATAAGTAGTTTATCAGCCATCTCGTTACCATAACACAAGCATTAGGTTGCTTAGCTTGGGACTAGATGGCGTTGTGTGAAATGTCCAAGGATATTTATTATTTTTATTATTTTATTTATTAATATCAAGATTTGGTTCTCCCCCGTGTCCAAGTTTCATTATTTTCCTTCTCGAAAAGGTCTGCCGTTACTTTATCCACTAACTCATTATCCGAATAGGCCCTCCGGCACCGCAGTCGGCATAACATTACACGATTGTATTACAACAGAGAGAAATTAACGCGAACTCTCCGCCGAGTCATGACATTCATGTTTCACGAAAAATATACGAGTATTCTTCAGGTTTCAGTTGTTAAAGAGGAATATTGTTATGTCTACAGTAGTTATGGTGGCAGTTTACTCATTATAAGGTTCGTATCTTGGCTAGGTTTAAAATACATAATCACTGTAGTTTCCCATGGAAACACTATTATTTTGCTTCATGCACGTTCATCTGGTCAGGGGGTCTAAAATTGTCGAAGATAAAACGCGTCAAAGATTTGGGTGGGGGGCTGTGACGTCACTGACCGCTAAAGAATGTCATACTAATGTCTCAGAAAATGACGTCACACGAGTTTTCAAAGCACTGTACTCTTCATTCTTTGTTTACGTGAAAAAAGAAAAAATACGTGTCCAATATTTTTTAGAAATCTATCTGACGGACTAGTTAGATTCTTTTGGTTAACTACCCATATAATTGAAACATCTTTGGGTAACAGTTTTACAATACGGCGCGGGCGCGGATTTCCAATCATTTCTCTGGTAGTGTTCATAAACCAGCTAACTTTAACGGGAAATAATCGAAACCACGGTCACCTGCAAGTAATCTCAAACTACTCTCGACCTGAACAATCGTCAAAAATCTAGTAGTTAACAAGAAAAATCTAATTAGTCCGTCAGATAGATATCCAAAAATTATGGGACACGTATTTTTTATTTTTTCACCTAAACAAACAATGAAGACGATACAGTGCTTTGAAATTCGTGTGACCTCATACTCTAAGACATTAGTATGTTATTTTTAGCGGTCAGTGACGTCACCAACCCCTACTCAAATATTTGACGTGTTATATCTTCGACAATTTTTATAGATTTGATAAAACAAAAAATACGTATCCAATATTTTTCGGTAATCTAACAGACGGACTAACTAAAATCTCATTTTTTTAGTCAGTAAACAATATTGATAGCCGGGACCAACAGCTCCACGTGCTGTCCGAGGTCTGAAGGAAAGTTCGTATTTAATGGGTGGTCAACCATCAGCAGTCCAATCTAACCGAGCGAAATAGTTACTCGAAATAATACTACAACAAAAACAATAACTCAAAAACTAACCCAGAGCAGAAACTTATCTCGATTGATGACCTCCACAAATTTACATGAACGGAGAACCTTTAACTGAAACTCACAAGAAAATGTATTATGCATCTATCTTGGACAAAGTCACTAACGAAATCGTTGCTAAGTAAAAGAGCCTTTTAAGCAAGTACTCAGCTAAAGGCAACATGTGAGAAACTCGGCTGGTCTTTGCATAAGCTAAGGTCACACAGAAGGATGAGCTAACTTGAGATGAGCGGACCTAGGTAGGACATAGTGATTTTCTACCGCGCAAGCGATACTGGAAATGTTAAAAATGGGATTAACATAACTTAACGTGAAACTTATGTCAAACTTGTAAGTATTTATAACAAAACATTTTAAACCGACTGCTACTTGATCAAGTCAAATTGTCAGTAATTTCTTTTCATCGGTTCTGGTACTCAAAATCGACGATCTGAGCTGGAAAAAACCAACCACCAGCTGTGAGATGACGAAGAGCTGCTAGCATTAAGAGATTAAATAGCTCACGCCCCGTGGTAATAATCATAGACAGTCAGCATTGGTAGCGGCATTGGCGATCATAAATCAGCTGTCAGTCAATACTTACTCTGTTGGTAGAGAAACCATCATCATCAGCCTATAATGTTCCCACTGCAGGGACTCAGGCCTCCTCTCTAGGAGAGGGATGGGTTATAATCCACCACGCGTGCCCAGTGCGGATTGGTAGATGTCACATGTCTTCGAATTTTTTGGTTCTAAGACATGCCGGTTTCCTCACGATGTTTTCCTTCCCGTTTTGAGAGCAGTGGTGTTGAAATAAATTACACAAAGTAATGCGCCTGACTGGATTCGAACCCACGACTCACAGTTCGTAAGTCGAGGCCGCCACCACTGGGCCACCACTGCTCGCTACCATAGAGAAACCATGGAAGTATTTAATTAATATTTTAGAGGCTCACATTACATTACCTTTAGTTACAACATTTTTATACCATAAATAGGTTAACGTCCTTTTTATTTTCGTCTTTACAAAGCATTTTGATCCAGTGTTAGTTTTATTTTTACCAGTTTCGCCATCAAAATACGCCACAGTTATACTCATTTAGGCACCCCCTAACAGACTACTAACAAAATTCCAGGCGAAATCCCAATGGAAATAGCTTGAAACTCTCACTTTGCAAAACCATTATAAATGCAAAACTGAACCGGATTTAAAAGCGTCCATATGGCACTCACTCCGCTCAATTCGCACAGCTCATTTCTCGTTCATCTCTCGGTAAGGGAACACCCTTTCGAATGACCACTTATCGTCAGGTGGGCTTTTTACCTTTTAGCTAAAAATAAATGTTTCCTTTGAGACTAAAAGTATGCCAAGATTACTATGCGAATGCAAAATTTCGTACTGTTCCTAAATTATGTGCATTTAGATAAAGTAAGAGTACGTGAGAGCAGTAATTTTAGCAGACTTACGTACTATTCGAAATTACCTGTGTGTTTTAAGAGTTTATGCCTTTGAAATTAAATGAAGTTTTTGTGCTCGGAATAAAGAATAGATAAATGTGTCCATTGGAATATGTTTTATTAGCATATCAAGTATTATACTGCTAGTTGGTTTAAAATTAAATGGATAAAAAGTCAAGGTCCTTTGTTGAATTGCCAATGCCGGAACAAACATCTCGCCATGTTGTTTTGCACGAAAAACAGGCTCATTGTAAGATTTAAACATCCTTGTAAAACTATTTTGATGTGATCAAGTTTTTTTTTTTTCCTGGTTACCAGCAGCCGGCGTGCATAGTAGTCTATGGAAGTGGACAAGACAAAAGGAGGAGTAAGGATTAAGGATCGTAGCAAATGCCGTTCTATGGTCTCTGCCTACCCCATAGGGAAAAGGCCTGAGTTTATTTATGTATTTAGGAAACCCGTAACCCATTCGCAACCCTAATGATGCCAAATCAGAGGTAATATTGTCGAGTTTTAATTAAATTGGGTTATTGTATAAAACTTGTATTTTCTCATAATCCACTAGCTGATGCCCGCGACTTCGCCCGCGTCATAAGAGATACTAATACCTTCCTCGAAAGTCACTATATTCATTGAAGATAACAGCATGAAAACCGATGCACAAGTTTTTGAGTTTATCGCGAACAGACCGACAGACAGACGCAGCGGAGGACTTTGTTATAGAATACTAGCGGACGTCACGCGGTTTCACCCGCGTAGTACCTGTTCCCGTGGGAATAAAGGGATAAAAAGTAGCCTTTGTCACCCGGGGATAGTGTAGCTTTCCAACGGTGAAAGAATTTTTCAAATCGGTCCAAGAGTTTCGGAGCCTATTCGTTACAAACAAACAAATATTTTCTCTTCATAATATTAGTGTAGATGTAGTGATAGTCATTTACCATCATATCCATAATAACTCAAATACAGAAATGCCACGATAAACCGTAAAATATAACCTCACATCACATAACTTCTAAAAACAAATAAGGAACTACAGCGGAACAAAACTCAATCCTTGGTGGCCGTAAAAACCCGATTAGGAAGGTACACGCTCGCGCACGGCGCACTGCAGAAACCGAGGCGAATTGAAAAAGGATTGTTATTACGGACAGTTACTGGTTCCATTTACCCGATTGCAGTGGATATACATATAATCTGTTGTATTTTGATAAAAGTGTAAATAAATTCAATCGGGTTATGTATTTTCAATCAGAATTTAAAAGATTTTTTGTAACCCATTACTTTGTAAGTATTATTATTTAAAATAATCTCCTATTCCGTTGCCAAAATGAAAACATGTTGAATGACCGATAAATTTTTAACCAATCCATCAAAGGGGAAAATAAGGGACATTTTCATCGGTATTATCATATATTTATCATTCTCAAAACCACAGCATTTGTCAAATGAAATCTATTTTTATAGTTTCAAATATTAAGTACCTACAATCAAGTTAAACCAGTCAAATTGCTGATTGACGGCACGGTTGGCGCAATGGCTCATGCAATGGACCGCTGCGCTGCGTGTCGCGGGTTCGATCCCCGCACGGAACAAATATTTGTATGACCTACAGCTAGTTGTTCCGGGTCTGGGTATTTGTGTATGTGAGTTTAAATGTTTGTGAACGCACCCACGATACAGGAGAAATTCCTAGTGTGGGGCATGGTTTTATTAAAAAAAAAAACTAACACAAATCCACAAACACTACGATTTTCCAAAGCATATTTGTTTACATTTTTTTCTTTAACATACTTTTGGAGCAGAGTAGGTAAACCCATTGTTCCAATTTTCGAATCTTCGAGAATCTTTCTGATCAGCGAAAATTTCGGCAATCCCCAAAATTATAGCGGATTGTATCCGCATGTTCATTCGTTCATTCAATCTGGTAAATTAGAATTTCGTTTCATACATAACACGTCCAGAATTGTGCTGTTGAACATTTTCAATTAAAATCTGCTCGTTCATAGAGCTCACTACTATTCGTTTGTTTTTGGTTAGTCAAAGAAAAATATGGAGCTCACGTTTGTCTATGGTTTGAGGTGGAACGGAGTTTATCAGACGGCGGTGTAATTTGTTTTTATTTCATAACGGTTGCTTCGGTGATAAATGTAGGGAAAATGTCGCTTTATGGTTAAATGTATACAAAAGTGCTTCTAGCCAATGACGTATTATTTATATTATATTAATATTACAGACACGTCATGAACTAACATGGCGGCGCTTCAAAACGGCGAAAATATTATATAAACTACTTTTACGCGTAAAGAAAGGGAAAGAAAATATGACACCGTACAGCGGGATGCCTGTTGATGCCTGTTTTCTTTATGTTTTGCGCAGGTTTACACACACGATTTAAATTAAGAACAAACGTAGCATCGGGCAACAACGGGGCGACAACGAGGGCGGACAACGTATCTATAGTTTTAATATATCTATTTTGTGTATATGTATTTTGTGTTTTATCATTGCTTCTAGCATATATGTCAGTTTTGTAAGCACAAAAAAAAGGTTTTGTTGTTCGTGAGAAGTTTTTTCAAAATCGATTACTGTAAGTACTTATTGAATTAAATATAATTTTTATGACTGTATCACAATACATTTTAAAATCACCTTGCCTTTACCGTGTGCCAAATACTAAAACTAATGCTTCTGATTAGAAGTTCTCGATACAAAAGCAAAACCAATTTTCAGATACCGAAAATCGAACGCAAGACGTCAAATTACTACAGCTGTTCCACCACTACGAAATCGAGCGTTCCAAAATTAAATTCACCCCGCCTTTTTTAAACATAGTTTTTTTTTTTGTAAGTTACAAATTCTGGGCACCAAAAAGTTCGAACGACAAAAAGTCCAATATCAGAGTTTTATTTAGAAACTTGGTAAGACAGAGTTGTAATTAAGCATCGTGTCGACTCCCCCGCTACAAATCTTAAGTGATAAAGATCTGGTTTAATTGGCTCCTTGTTTTTAGAACATCTGAGATGAACCCGCGTATATTTTGAAGAGATAAATTGAAATTCTAATAAGGTTTGGTTTCTGTGAAATGTTTTAAAGAGTTTCATAAAAATCAATAACTTTATTCCACCGCTTTCTAAGATAGAGTTTGGTTATCGAATAGTGGCATTTAATTTTAAATTAAATGATTAAGGGATTTCATGATCATACTGGGGCATGATTCTTTTGGTTCGAAAATCGAAAACAAAGTTGCCATCTTATTTTTTCGTTACAATTTCACGACATATACAGGGTGTAAATTAACCCTTCACGTACGTCATCGGAGCATTCTGAACCTACAAAAATGCCTAACCCTACGCAAAAATTTTTGCTGGGAAACGACTTTTTTTAGGGTTCAAAAATTTCACTTTTCGGTAAAACTCAATGTGCACTCTTAAAACATTGTGCTAGTGGATGCTTTGAATAGTAAAAGGGTCATGGAGGTAATTTAAGTTAAGTTGTAACCTGAATAACTAGTATTTACAAAAACAGCTGTGCAAAATTTGGAACTTTGTTCCCAGGTATGGTCTAGAACAAAAAAAATATCGCAGTGGTGCGGAGAACAAGTGCTCTTTGTTTGCGTTAAGGGTTCTTTTACACCCTTTATAATGCAGGGCTGGCAGGACTTGTAATCTTCTTTGAATGAGAAGAGGAATTTACCATGAAGGAGGACAGCTACAGGTGGATAGTATTTTTACTCATAACACATAACATCACACCTGTAATCTCTGAAAGATTAGGTATAGGTTTACCTAATAGTACCCCTTCGACCCTAAATAAAAGGGGGCACTCCTCTTTTCATTAACCGGGCACAAATCCATACTCCGGCTATCGAAAATATTCCAAGCCGCTGGCAACAGCTTAGTCATAAATATAGCGATCTCCCGACAATGCTATATGACACTGTACAAGTCTTGTTTTTGTTTTAATTCATGAGACATTGTCATACTCCTAAGGACTGTCTCATCCATTGTATGACAAGCACCATCACAGTCGATTCAACGCACTCTCCTATCAATGGAGAGAACAATGGTCACCCATCTATAAACCAACCGCTTCAGCCGTGGCTACCCTTCGTCATCATCTGATCATAATCAGCGTAATGTTCCCACTGCAGGACACAGGACTCCTTTCTATGATAGGGAATGGGCTATAAACCACCACACGGGCTCAGTACGGGGTGGTAGACGTCACATGTCCTCGAATTTTTGGTTCTAGGCCATTGCGATTTCTTCACGATGTTTTCCTTGACCGTTTTGAGAGCAGTGGTGATAAAATAAATTACACAAAGTAATGCGCCTGCCTAGGCTCGAACCACGTTGGACCACCTCTGCTCTGTCATCATCTGGCTCGTTTACGGAGACGCGGGGCGTCGCGCGGCGCGTGCAGAAGGCTAGTCACGTGCTATTTAATTAATTTACTGAGAGGCGGCTCCACCGCAACAAACGCTGCATTTCAAACTAACGGGCGAAAAACCGCTTCTCGTAAAATCGTTACCGTTTTCATACATCGCCATGTGCACAACATAGCACTTACACATTTGCAACCAGCTTTAAGATTTAACAGATTCAGTTGAATACCAGTTTCTACATGGAGCGCCTGTCTATCTGATAGTGCTACTGTATAAAATATCCTACATATAAATCGTCAGAAAAAGGACCACCTCCATGTTCAGTCGGCTACGCACCGCCACCAATGGTCTCCTGAGCGTGTTCTCAGATTTCTTCGTTGCCCCACACTAGGAATTTCTCCTGTATCGTGGGTGCGTTCACAAACATTTAAAGTCACATACACAAATACCCAGACCCGAAACAACTATCTGTAGGTCATACAAATATTTGTTCCTTGTGGGAATCGAACCCGCGACACGCAGCGCAGCAGTCCATTGCTTGAGCAACTGCGCCAACCGTGCCGTCATGATCGGTGGAACTCCCCTCTGCTGCGTCATTGGGTAAGGATCCATTCCATCAGATTTTTATAAATGTTTTCCTTTTGCCTTATTACTAAGTTGACTAACCCTAGTCATTAAGTTATTTTGTTGTTACTAACACTATGGACACTTGTCTGAATTAAAGAGTTTGAATTGAATTGAATTGAATATAAAGGGTGTAAAAGTAACCTTAACGCAAACGAAGGGCACTGGTTCTCCCTACCACTGCGATCATTTTTTGGTTCTAGACCAAAAAATGGGAACCCCCTAGTTATGGAGATATTGGGGGTCAAAGTTCCAAATTTAGCACAGCTGTTTTTGTAAATACTAGTTTTTCAGGTTATAACTTAACTTAAAGTACCTCCATGACCCGTTTACTATTCAAAACATCCACTAGCACAATGTTTAAAGAGAGAGCATTAAGTTTTACCGTAAAATGTGATTTTAACCCGAAAAAAAAGTATTAATTTTTTTTTTGCGTAGGGGTATATAAACTATGTTAGTAACATGCAGGAACAATTAAAAGCAAACAGATTTTTTTTTTTTTTTAATTATGATGGTCACTGCCCATTTACTGCATTTAAACAAATCTTGGTCAGACTTTTTGATTTCTAACTACCCATAATATAACATAGCATCACGCCAGTAATCTCGTAGAGGTTTGGCAGTGGTACCTGCTAGCGCTGCTAGGAAATTCCTGATGTAAGTTCAATAACACTTCACTTTCACCTACTCCACCAGAGAATTCAACCAAGAACCATACAGCAGTCACTAAACGAGTCAGCTACACACATAATACAAATTACAAACTAATAAGGAAAGAAATGATGTTCACATTTCTGTGACACCTTGGTTCCTCTCGAACCAGAATTAATTGAAGAATCTCTCCATCAAGTTATTCATCAAATATAAACGTGGCTAATTAACTCCAACAGAGACTGGAAACTACAGGCAAACTTGAAGTTCTCACTGAAACTTTCAGAGCAATTATATATTCTTCAAAGTTTTGATTGAGATATCATTTTTTAAATCAAGTCAATTTTAATTGTATGAGACCGTGTGGAATGTCGCGTTAGTCAGGTACAAAGATAAAAAGTAAATAAAGAAAAAGTATTTTTTGGTCTGACACAGGAGTCACGACAAAACAAATTGATAAAAATAAAAAAAATTGGCCAAGTACGAGTCGGACTAGCGCACAAAAGGTTCCGTACCGTCTATCTGTATGTATAAATAAAATGCAAAGCTGACTGACTGAGGATCAACCCACAGGTTAAACCCTTAGGGCTAGAAAATTTAAATTTCGCACCCGTATTCTTCTTATCACGTAGGCATCCACTAAAAAAGGAATTTTAAAAATTCAAACCCTAAGGTGGTGAAACAGAGAATGAAAATTTGTATTAAAAATCGTTTCCGTACGATTTTCAATACAAACTTTCATTCTCTGTTTCGAAACTTGATATTTGCGACATCCACGCGGGCGAAGCCAGGTATTTATAAAAAAATCGACAAAAAAGGCACATTTATTGTTATAGAGGCAACAGAAAAACATCATCGGTAAAAATGTCAACTGTATCACCGTTCATGAGTATCTATTAAGCCTGGTGACAAGCGGACAGCGGTGTCTTAGTAATAAGGTCCCGTTTTAACATTTAGGTTAGGAACCCTAAAAAAACAATAACCGAAAAAATTACAGTAATTAATCCAAAATTGTGACCTCTATCTCAGCATGGAAGTCAGATAGGCAGTCGCTCCATGTACAATACGGGTATTCTGCTCTTGTGGTTGCAAACGCAGCTGTCAAGCGGAAGGACCTAGATTAAATTCCCAGGTCAAGTTTTGTTTCTCGACTCAGTTGTATTAATTTTCAGTTGGAAAATTCTTTGAAACAGTTGCGAGCTGTTGCGAGATTCGGAGTTTGGAGAATAAACGACATCCTGAAATTCAATTGTCCATAGTACCTCTAATTACCTATGTTTTTTATTTAGTTGTAATCATAACACATTACACAACATCACGCTTGTAATTCTCGAAGGGTTTGCAGAGGTGTCCCTAATGGTACCGACCAGTACATAATTAATCATTAGTTCACATCTCATTATGTTGGAGTTAATGATACCGTGACGTCTGACGAGAGAAACGTATTGAGCAGACCCCAAGTATAATAGTACAATGGAAACAAGTTTTTTTTTGTTAAACGCCCCACACTAGGAATTTCTCCTGTATCGTGGGTGCGTTTACAAACATTTAGACTCACATACACAAATACCCAGACCCGAAACAACTATCTGTAGGCCATACAAATATTTGTTCCTTGCGGGGATCGTAATCGCGACACGCAGCGCAGCATTCCAATCAGTCAGCCACTGCGCCAACCGTGCCGGCGTCGTCTAATGATGTAGTCGTATTAGTGATGGATACGGTAACCCCGGGTTCTCCAACTGGAGAACGGCAGTAAAGAAGTGAGGTTGACTGTCTAGAGGGCACTGGATGTACAACTCATGGAGGCTTTTATGGAATGGACCTGCAAGGTCGAAAATTCAGTTTCGATTAAAATAGCTGTAAACAGAAATTTATTTACGCGTTACCAAAAAATTCGACGTCTCATTAGCTACGTAGGGATGTTTACTGACTTAAACAAATGTGATTCTAATTAGTCCGTCTGTTAGATTATCGAAAAATATTGGATACGTATTTTTTGTATTATCAAATCAATAAAAATTGACGAAGATACAACGCGTCAAAGATTTGAGAGGGGGTACATACTAATATCTTAGAGTATGTCGTCACACGAGTTTTCAAAGCTGTATCTTCATTGTTTGCTTACGTGAAAAAAGAAAATATACGTGTCCAATATTTTTTGGTAATCTATGTCACAGACTACTAAGATTTTGTTAGCTACCCAATAGCAGATGACGTGAAATTACGTAATTTTTGCCGATAAAACATCACTATTGAAAGTAACGGCTGCTAGCGAAAAACTACAACACCTGTCTATAGAGAACAAAAAAAACAGACAGTTACCACGTCATATTTCACTTAAAACAATATGAGTTCATAGCCAATTTTCGTCTAAAAGACCTACATTGAACTAAGTAAGGTTTGTTCAAGTTATTGTTTGAAAATTGGCGTAATGCCAGGCTCTTGGTTCTATTCAACTTAATGTGTAATAATAGCGAATCCGACGTTAATGCTTTTATCTTGAACTTATCTGGGTTTTAATTGGACATGGTTTTGGAAAGAGTATTTTGATACGGGATTTCTTGTAGTAATTATTACGGTGCAACCGCTCAGATCAAGCTACAGGTTAAGGCACTTTTCTGAGTTACTCCATGGATGGATGACCAAGCATTACATACCGTGTTTCTTCCGTGGTCGTGGAAATTCTGTGTGGTGCTTTCTAAAAAGACCATCTCAGACATTAATCTGCAAGGTTTTCATATGTGTATTATCCCAAGATTATGTCTGGACCTTCTTGTTAAACTTATTGTTAACCCAAACGATTTTAAAAGATTAAAAGAGTAACCGTTGGAGTTTCTTGCCGGTTCTTCTCCTTAGGAATCGACCAATGCACCGAACCGTGCACCTTATTGTCGACGTTTTATAATTGCCCATGTAGGCCTATGTAAATAAAAAATATTTTGTTTTTCATTTTGATATTGAAGTACGTTAGGCTGTTAGTCCCGGCTGTTATTTAAAGATCTTTGACAGTCATAACAAATGAACGTCAGTACTCCGAAAAGTCTGACAATCAGTCTTACCAAGAGGTATCATATTACCCAGTAATAACTGGGCTGTAGAGGTCAGATACAGGTCAGGTCAGAGCAGTGGTGGCCCAGTGGTGGCGGCCTCGACTTACGAACTGTGAGTCGTGGGTTCGAATCCAGTCAGGCGCATTACTTTGTGTAATTTATTTCAACACCACTGCTCTCAAAACGGTGAAGGAAAACATCGTGAGGAAACCGGCATGTCTTAGAACCAAAAAATTCGAAGACATGTGACATCTACCAATCCGCACTGGGCACGCGTGGTGGATTATAGCCCATCCCTCTCCTAGAGAGGAGGCCTGAGTGTCCTGCAGTGGGAACATTATAGGCTGATGATGATGATGATGAGAGGTCAGATAGGCAGTCACTACATACAAAATACTGGTATTCAGCTGCATCTGGTTACACTGGAAGCCGACCCCAACATAGTTGGGAAAAGGCTAGGCAGGTGATGACGATAGGGATGTTTACTGACTTAAAAAAATATGATTCTAATTAGTCAGTCTGTTAGATTATCAAAAAATATTGGATACGTATTTTTGGTTTTATCAAATCAATAAAAATGTACGAAGACAAAACGCGTCAAAGATTTGAGTGGGGGTTGGTAACGTCACTGATCGCAAAAAAATGTCTAATATCTTAGAGTATGACGTCACACGAGTTTTCAAAGCACTGTATCGTCTTCATTGTTTGCTTACGTGAAAAAAGAAAAATACGTGTGCAATATATTTTGGTAATCTATATGACGGAGAAAACACAACAATTCAACTGAAAACGACGAAAGAGCAAGAGATTTACCTCGAAAATCTAAGCAGTTATGTACCAGAACTTATAACAACACATCAAGATTATAATGCAGAGGAATATTGCCAAAAAATTGTCGACTCTATATTAAAAAGTTTAAAATCCACTAAAAGAACACAAAAGCCGACCATTTTATCTGAAGAGGCGCTAAAGCTCATGAAAGAAAGAAGTAAACTACAAAACCAACCTCACTTAAATAAGACCGATAAAGAAAAACTTAAAGTACTCTATAAAACTACCAACAAAGAAATAAAAAGATGCTACGATACCTATAGAACAAATACTATAAAAAGACACCTTGACAAATCTAGATCAGCCAAAAAAGCCTACAAAGAACTAAATAAAGCAAAGGCATGGATTCCCTCATTACATCCCGGCTCTACTAAAAGTATGTCCCGAGTGGAAATCATAAATATAGCCACGGATTTTTACGCAAAGCTTTATAGTCAACCAGAGGTTCTAAAACAAATAAGTACTGTTAACCAAAGCAAAGAAGCATTTCCAACTCCAGAGTTCACATCGCCTGAAATCCTGCAACAAATGAAAAAACTTAAATCGGAGAAAAGCCCGGGACCAGACGGGATCACAAATGAAAGCATCAAGTGTGCAAGGTCTCTACTATTGACTCCAATCACTCTACTATCGAATAAAATACTACAGGAAGAAACTGTGCCACGCATATGGACGGAATCAGAAATTATCTTGTTGTATAAAAAAGGCGACCCAGCTGACATAGGGAACTATCGTCCAATAAGCCTGATGCCCTGTCTTTACAAGTTATTTGCCTCCTGCCAGCCGTTGGAACAAGCGGGATTCAGAAGAGGTTTCAGTACAGCTGATCACATTCAGGCAGTTGACCAGGTGATAGAGAAATATCAAGAATTTCGCAGACCCTTGTATATAGCTTTCGTAGACTATAAAAAGGCCTTCGATTGTATATCACACGACAGCATCTGGGAAGCATTGAGGTCACAGAATATAAAGGAAAATTATATAAGTATCCTCAAAAACATTTATGCCAACAGTACAAGTAGAGTTAAACTAGATAGAGTAGGGGAAAAAATTAACATAAACAGAGGGGTGAGACAAGGCGACCCGATTTCCCCAAAACTCTTCATAGCTGTTCTGCAACACATAATGAAGGACTTATTATGGTCTACGCAAGGCATAAATGTTGACGGTCAATTTCTTAGCCATCTCAGGTTTGCCGACGACATTATTTTATTCTCGGAATCTTCAGACCAACTAAACAGCATGTTAAACGACCTTCAGCAGGCTAGCAGTACAGTTGGATTGGAAATGAATCTAGACAAAACGAAAGTCATGACTAACTACCACACGTCACCTATCTTGATAAATAACATCCCTCTTGAGTTCGTAGAAAAATATATTTACCTAGGCAAACAGATTTCCTTCAGCAAAGAAAAAAATACAGAAGAAGTAGACCGTAGAGTAGCAATCACCTGGAAAAAGTACTGGGCTCATAAGGAAATATTTAAATCGCAGCTCCCATTGCCTACCAAGAAGATAGTTATGGACTCTGAAATTTTACCATGCCTTACCTACGGCTGCCAAACTTGGACGTTCGACCTCAAAACCAGAAACAAAATCCAGACCACTCAAAGAAGAATGGAGAGAAGTTACCTGGGTTTAAAATTAAAAGACAGAGTGAAAAATACAGACATCCGCAAAAAAACCAACATAACGGACGCACTAACTTTTTCTCTACAAAGAAAGTGGAATTGGGCAGGTCACGTAGCCAGGTACGCTGATAACAGGTGGACTTTAAAAACCATAAAATGGAAGGGACCTCGCGGTACCAGAGCGAGAGGCAGACCTAGTGCTAGATGGGTAGACGAAATTGTGGCGGCAGTAGGTCGAGAATGGCTCGAGATTGCTAAGGTCAGGGAGCAGTGGAAATCTTTGGAGGAGGCTTTTACCCGAAAGGGGTCCATACAAAATTAACAGCGAAAACTATACGCTAATTTTATTACTATCATCTATAATTTCATCGAATTATATTGATTGCTAATGATTTTTTATTTTTATATTATTTTTTAATTTTATTGTTAGTTGTTGCCCAATGTTTTTGCTAAGGATTATTATTATTATTAATTTGAAGAATTTATTTAACGATTATTGTTAGTAGTAACTCGATGAAATTATGTTTTTGATTAATTATTAACTGTTATTATTGATTTGATTGTATTATTTATTGATTGTTAATGATTATTGATAGTTATTGTTAATTTTATTGATTCTTTGATTTATTGCCCATGATAATTGTTAACTAGTGTTTATTTTTATTTATTTGTCTTATTTTATTTTAATTTTATTAATTGTTAAGGTTATTTTTCGACTGGCCTGTTGGTCTAGTGGTTAGTGACCCTAACCGCTATGCCGGAGGTCGTGGGTTCGATTCCCACCCAGGACAAATGTTTGTGTGATGAGCACGATCATTTGTTCTGTGTCTGGGTGTAATTTATCTATAACATGTATGTATTTAGAAATATATAAGTATGTTTATCAGTTGTCTAGTACCCATAACACAAGCTCTGCTTAGCTTGGGACTAGATGGCGTTGTGTGATAGTTGTGGAATATTATTATTATTATATTATTATTTGTATGGAATTAAATAAAGCTTATTCATTCATTCATTCATTCATTCATTCATTCATTGATTCATTCATTCATTCATATGACGGAGTAATGAGATTTTTTTTGCTAACATCCCTATAGTATCCTCAACCTAACCGATCCATGCCTCCTTGGTGGATAATGTATCCGCATATCATTTACAGAGAACATGCCTTTAAGAAACAATGGATAGAGTAGGTAAATAAATAGTTTTTTAGGGTTCCGTAGCCAAATAGCAAAAAACGGAGCAGTTATAGATTTGTCACGTCTGTCTGTTCGTCCGTATGTCACCTCTACTTTTTTTGGAAACGAATAAGACTACACAGTTGAATCTTGGTAGATGTATTCTGTAAACTGCTTTAAGATTTTTATACAAAAATAGAAAAAATATAAGATTAAGTGGAACTGGTACTAAAAAAAACTTTTTAAAAATTACATTGACGTTCGTCAAATCATTTTTCTCAAATGCGTTTTGAAGATAGACACCAAAGTGCTAAAATATGTGCCCCCCTCTAACTTCTAAACTACGAGAGTGAAATTTCTAAAAAAAATATTTACTGTAGATCGCAACATAAACTTTTAACTAAAATTGGTTTAAATGATATATAGTAAATAGTTTTAGAGATACAGCACATTCAAAAAAATCGCAAATATAACTTTGTAATTCATATAAACACTATGAAAAACAAACTTATCACAAAACATGTTTTTCTGTTGCCGCTTTAACAAGAAATAATACAAATTAAAGGGTGCTTCCCTACTACGAAGATACGGAACTCTTCATGTGCAAGTCCGACTTGCCCTTGCCCAGTTTTTTTAATATAATGAGAAGTAAGTTGGTTATAGTAGATGCGGAAAAACATGCTTCATCCACCTCAAATAAATTGATTAAGCACAGGCTATTAGATAATAGATAATAACGTTACAGCGATAAGCGATGGACAACAGAAGTAACGACATGGAAAAAGACGGAGAGGAAGACCGATCAAGCGATGGAGCGACGACATCATAGCTACAGCCGGCAAGGAGTGGATTAAGCAAGCAAAAGATAGGGAAAACTGGAATAAACTGGAGGAGGCCTATACCCAAGGGGGTTCCTATCCAAGAATAAATGCAGAGATACTATAAAACAGTAGTTAAGAGGAGGCTCCCTAAATTTTATTTTAATTTGCATTAATATTCTGAAACAGTCGTACATACAATCAAAATGGAACTTTAGTATATGATTAATTGGATCTTTTTCTTTCCATGTACAAGACAGTTACGTAATTGTAGCATATTCGCTCGATTCATTTTTTATTCGAAAATCATGTCTTTTTTAACAATTATTACATTTTTCCTCAAGATTGCTCCGCCTTTATGTCTAAAATAAATGTTCACTGTAAGAAAATATAGTTTACTATCCAGCCACAAGATATTTTTTCTCCAGATCAATTACTACTTTAGTTATAAACGAAATAAGAATTGAGACTTACGACATTTAGTTTCGTGCTCGAACGCGATCAAAGAGCGCACGCGGTATTCGACTTTATTACTGATATGCTAGCGTCTAGCACATAACGCAGAGTGGCGGGGTGCATGGGGCGGAGCTTGCGTGGAAATTATTTTACAGTGCCTGGTCTTAAGTGAATAGTCATAGGTGCAATTTATAATTATGTACTTATATGTAATACCTAAGTGATGGGAAATAAAAAAGCTTTTTATTTATTATATTAGATAATCATAATCCACTATTTCGGTAAGTCTATCAGGTCTTCGGTAGTATAGTGGTAAGTATCCCCGCCTGTCACGCGGGAGACCGGGGTTCGATTCCCCGCCGGAGAGATTCTTTTTTCTTATTTCTCTATATTTATAACTATGAGACTAGGCATTAAAGTACATAAACATAAAAATATATTTACATTTTTATACGCACAAAAACTACTTTTAATGATATCTAAAGGTCATGAAACATTTAAGTTAATGTTTTATGACATTTCAATACTAGGTTTTTGCCACGACTTTGCTCGCGTGACGGATGGCACATTTCGGAATCCGATCAGTAGTACTAAAGATTATCCCTTACATACAACCTCACAAAATTGACATCTTTTTACCCGACTGCGGCGAAGCCCAAAAAGAGGGTTATGTGTTTGGCGTGTATGTATGTATGTATGTCCGTTTCTTTGTTCCCTCAAAACTCCTAAACGGATGAAGGGATTTGAATGAAATTTAATATTCAAATGCACACCCCGCCTGCTTCCAAGTTTTGCTTATTTAAAATGTGCTTGTTTTTTGCTTTTCAGTCTTTTCAGTCGGGTTTTTTAGTTTTTTTAACTACTTTTTTTTATTATTAGTAAAGTAAAGACTCCATAAGTTGTAAGTCCAGAGCCCTGCCTACCTGAGTTTAAACTTCACTCGGCATGAACTACTACCGTAGAGTTTTCGCCTTCACGTGAGAAGAATAAGATAGAACAATATCATAGGAAGAATAAATACTAGTACCACACACGAGACGAAAAGTATTTGAGATTCAAAGTGCAGAAACCCGCCCGTATGATCCGTTTAAAATGGTTACGTTATCGAAGATTGAAGCCTGGAGTAAAATAGTGTGGCGGTGGGTCTAGCTGTGTGAAACAGATGCTTTGCTTCGCTTCGTATGAATATGATGCTTCACGTATGCAGGACAGGATTTTCAAAAGGTCAACTTTTTTTTCTTGATAGTATAGTATATGAATAATAGTTTAATAGTTTAAATTTAATTTAATTTTAATTTTTTTTTATTTTTTATTTCTTTCAATAGTTGGGAAATCATCAAATGACTCCTCTTTTTCGTAGATTTAAATCTTAGTCACATTTGGTTAAAATTTGTGCAATAGTCTCAATATTGTTAATAATTAAGGGAAAGAGCGAGATAGCCCCAATACAAGTATTATCAATTACTTAATGGGGTTGTCTCATTTATAACCATATAACTGTTTTTGGGACAAATAAACATTTTCATTTTCATTAGTGTCAGACTTCTATTGTTCCTTACTAGCCTTTTGTGTTTCGGGGTCGCGGTATCTCTATCGAACAACCCGCAGCCCCGTCTAGGACTAAAACCTTTGAAAATATTCTATAAAACTCTATGAATGATAAATGATGTTTATTTTGCAAATAGGTTTTAACAAAGAAGTAAAAGTGAGATAAAACTCACTTTTTTAACTAAATAGGGCCGGTGTTTCGTACCCGACTACTCCGAGAAGATACAGTCGAAGCAAACTCAAAGGTTATATAGTCTCTTTTAGGGTCCAGACATAATAGAGTAATTGACAAAAAAAATCTAATTAGTCCGTCAGATAGATTTCCGAAAAATATTGGACACGTATTTTTTCTTTTTTCACGTCTCAGACCAAATAAAAAGTAAAGACGGAACTCTGCGAACAAGTGAGGCCGGTCAAACTACGCCTCGCATACACGCACACACGTCTCAGACCAAATAAAGACCTAGGTGTAGTTTATGTTGTACGTGTGTGCGTATATTGTGTATGTACACGGCGAGGCGTAGTTTGACCGGCCTCACTTTGCTGTTCGCAGAGTTCCGTCTTTACTTTTTATTTGGTCTGAATTTCACGTAAACAAAAACTGAAGACGCCAAAAACTCGTGTGACGTCGCGTCACGTTTTTTACCACGTAGTGACGTCAAAAACACTCATGATATTTGACGCGTTTCTAAATCTATCTTCGTCATTTTTTATTAATTTGGTAAAACAAACACATATCCAATATTTTTCGATAATCTAAGAGACTTACTAAACAGTCAGTTTTTTTAGTCAGGACACATCCGTATTATCTAATCTTGGTTTACTCAAATGACAAAAAAAAATGACATGAATGATGTCTCGACACAAAGGGCAACGAAGGAACATGGGTGGTTTTTAGTAAGTAGAAGTCTGACATTCCCTACCGCTCTGATGATTTTTCACACTCCAAAAACAATAAAAGGCCTATGCTAGAGATGATATTTTGAAGAAAGCACTATAGTCCATTAACTTATTATTATCCATGTGTAAAAGACTTCTTCCTTTAAAGAAGTAAGTAGAATGTGAACTATCTTTTCACCCCTCCCCTATACATAAAATAACTAAACCATATCCACTAAACCAACAAAAGATTTCTATTGCAATACGAAAATAATATTTGAAAGTGCTCTCAAATCGGATCCAGTTAAAATATTCATGTGATTGTGGGCACACTAGTGCTGCGCCCTCTTGGGGGACGTTGTGTCTGATTGCCCGGGAATTTTCCCGGAATTTGCCGGCAGTCCCGGCCGCGAGACTGCTCGCGCGGCTGACTCGGCGATATGTATCGAGAGTTACAAGTTATAAATTGTAGCGGTTTGAAAATCATTTCTGGAGAGTTTTATTGATTTCGTTCGATGTCATAAGTATTTTGCAATAGGGATGTTTAAAAAAAATATGATTCTAATTAGTCCGTCTGTTAGACTATCAAAAAATATTACATACGTATTTTTTGTTTTATCAAATCAATAAAAAATTACAAAGATAAAACGCGTCAAAGATTTGAGTAGGGGTTTGTCACGATACTGACCGGTAAAAAATGCCATTCTAATGTCTGAGAATATGACGTCACACGAGTTTTCAAGGTACTGTATCGTCTTCATTGTTTGTTTACGTGAAAAAAGAAAAAAATACGTGTCCAACATTTTTTGGAAATCTATCTGACGGACTAATTAGATTTTTTTTGTTAACTACTCTATTCTGTAGATCAGTTACTTCATAGGTACATATATATACACAAGTCAGGAAGATGAATTAGTTAATATAATATGTACCGTCGGCATTTTATTTTTGCCATAATAAATAAGATAACGTCATCTGTGTTTACGTTACGTTGAATTTACTCCTATTATTTTAATAAATCTATTCAATATTGGGCCCTTTCCTTTTTCTGGTATATATTAATGATCTACCCTATTTATTGAAAAACCAACCTCAGAATATGGTGTTATTTGCTGATGACACTTCCCTAATTTTTAAGATAAATAGACGGGCTCAAAAGCTAGATGATGTGAATAAAGCCCTACTTCAGATTCATAATTGGTTCACAGCAAACAATTTAGTATTAAATGAAAAAAAGACAAAATGCATAAGATTTGCTTTACCGAATGTTAAAAGTAGTGATTGTGATATTCTATTAAATAACGAGAAACTAGAATTCGTAGATGAAACGGTTTTCTTGGGGATTACGTTTGATTCACGGCTACAATGGGGTGCTCATTTAACATCTCTTGCAGGGCGGCTAAGTTCAGCAGCATATGCCATTAGAAAAATTCGTTTTTATCAAATCAATAAAAAATTACAAAGATAAAACGCGTCAAAGATTTGAGTAGGGGTTTGTCACGATACTGACCGGTAAAAAATGCCATTCTAATGTCTGAGAATATGACGTCACACGAGTTTTCAAGGTACTGTATCGTCTTCATTGTTTGTTTACGTGAAAAAAGAAAAAAATACGTGTCCAACATTTTTTGGAAATCTATCTGACGGACTAATTAGATTTTTTTTGTTAACTACTCTATTCTGTAGATCAGTTACTTCATAGGTACATATATATACACAAGTCAGGAAGATGAATTAGTTAATATAATATGTACCGTCGGCATTTTATTTTTGCCATAATAAATAAGATAACGTCATCTGTGTTTACGTTACGTTGAATTTACTCCTATTATTTTAATAAATCTATTCAATATTGGGCCCTTTCCTTTTTCTGGTATATATTAATGATCTACCCTATTTATTGAAAAACCAACCTCAGAATATGGTGTTATTTGCTGATGACACTTCCCTAATTTTTAAGATAAATAGACGGGCTCAAAAGCTAGATGATGTGAATAAAGCCCTACTTCAGATTCATAATTGGTTCACAGCAAACAATTTAGTATTAAATGAAAAAAAGACAAAATGCATAAGATTTGCTTTACCGAATGTTAAAAGTAGTGATTGTGATATTCTATTAAATAACGAGAAACTAGAATTCGTAGATGAAACGGTTTTCTTGGGGATTACGTTTGATTCACGGCTACAATGGGGTGCTCATTTAACATCTCTTGCAGGGCGGCTAAGTTCAGCAGCATATGCCATTAGAAAAATTCGTCAGTTTACTGATGTAGATACCGCTAGGCTGGTCTATTTTAGTTACTTTCATAGCCTAATGTCTTATGGCATTTTGTTATGGGGACGAGCTGCAGACATTGAATCTATTTTTATTCTGCAAAAACGAGCCATCAGAGCAATATATGGTCTTCGTAGGCGCGATTCTCTGAGAGAACTATTTAAGAGCATTAACATTATGACGGTGCATTGTCAGTACATCTACGAAAACATAATGTATGTGAGAAAAAATCTGCATCTTTTTAGTAAAAGAGGTGACAGAAACAATTATATTACTAGGAATAGGGACCAGTTAGTGCAGCCAGGCTTCAGACTCGCTAAGGTAGACTCATCTTTCATGGGGTACTGTTTGAGATGCTATAACAAAATTCCACAAAGCATTCTTGAACTGAATGAGACGAAATTTAAAACATGTATCAAACGCACACTATGCAAGCAAGCATATTACAAGTTAGACGATTATATCGCTGATAAAAATGCTTGGCTCAATGCCGGTCCTGCTCCACAAGGACAGGACGCTTAAATGAATAGCATTTAATAGGAAGAAGAAAGAAGAAGAAGATTGTACAACTATCTTTGCAATGTATAAATTCAATCTCTTTAGTATTATATAGTCGCATAGCACATATTGTGTGAGTACTATGTACTAGAAAGCTGTCATTCTCTGGAAACCTACATTTATTTTTCTATTTTTTATTTGACTTGGATATGCCCTGGCGATTAAGAGTGTGTCATGCTCACTTAAATGTCTCGCTGATGGTGGCGGGTGTGTCGGGTCATTTCGTTCCCTTTAAAATGGTTGAGTGGAATGGTGGCTGATCCATGCGTCATGCTCGTGAACGGGTGCTGTCAGTTGTGACTGGTCACCTCTTAGTTGCCACGGCTTGTTTGAATTATTATATTATTTTTAAATCGTCGTTTTGGCTTTACTGTCGACACTTATCGTGCATAACTTGCTACATCGTTCTCACATGATAATATACCAATCTCGATATGAATGATGTAACCAAAGTTTTGTAACAATATTATGATTTAAAAGAGTATCCATGAAGTTTCTTGCCATTCTTCTCATGAGACCAACGCTTTGGAATCGGCAACTACAGTACACTGACAGTTATTATGCCTTGTGAGTGGGACTGTAGCTTAGTTTATTAGCTTATTAAAATTTAGTATTTGTTCGACTATTCAAAAGAGCCTGTAACTGGCCAACTTGAAATAAATGATTTTGATTTTGATTTTGATTGATTAAATCAGTCTCTAGAAGTAATTGAAAACAGATCAGATCTTAATTTTCAGAAAAGACAAGACTTTATTGATCATATTGATTTATTTAAGCCTTTTACCTGCACCATTTCGTAATAGCCAATAGAAGAGAAAAAGTTGTGAATATGCTAGAAAATGCTATCAGCTTATGAATTACACCACACCCAAACGAATTAGCGAACAATAGGGTGCTGTTTACTTGAAAAGTTGGTGTCTATAATAATGTAGAATTTATAACACGTGCCGTGCAAAATGGAAGGTGCCGATCAGCTGGTGGAGGTAATGGATTTACGTTGGTAACGCTGTTTATACACATTGTGTACGCTGAGCTGGCCTTGAGGTATAAATCGTCTGATTTGCACCCTTATTTATATCTGTTTTAGCTTTAGCGCGCGACTTCGCCTGTGGAAAATAAAAATTATCTAAAAAAATCCGGGATAAAAAGTATTCTTTGTCTTAGGCTAGTATATCTAATTTTACCTGAAATTTTACATGAAAAGTTACTTTTACTTTGCATTTATAAAAAACATATTTGTAGAGCGGTTTGCGCTATTATATATTTATAAATATAACATTCAAACCATTTATAAGTTTTATTTGATTTGGTTCAGTTTAGTCAGAAAATGTACTGAAAAACAGCATAATTTCGTCCGAATTGTAAACGCACCCTTAAGCCGTTGGTCTTAGCTGTAATTTGTCGATATTTTACCATGTAGTATTGTAACATGTAGTCTGGCCCTAGGTCATGGAGGTCAGGCAGAGAGCATGTTAAGTACAGGTATTCAGTTGCATCCGGTTAGATTGGAGGTTGACCTCAGCATTCTCGTAGTTGTGAAAAGGCTTGCCAGCAGGTGATAACCATTAGCCGCTTCCCATCTTTCTCAAAATATGAGATACTTGACTGTGGGATCTTGTAAGAGATACCGTGGCCTTGACATACAGGGCTAAGAAGGAACATGGGTGCTTTTTAGTCAGTAGAAGTCTGACACTCCCTTTCGCTCTGCCCAAGAGCGGGAGGGGTTATTCGATGATTTTCCACTACCCCAAAAAAAAGGCCAATTAAACTTCTGACACAACATAAAACTTAATATAAACCTAAATTCAAAACAGAAAGCTCTAATTTCAAGTGAAAATCCCCTGCCCAACTCGAAAGTGCTGTAAAAGTCGTTCAGGTTGCAAACGGCTCGAATTACTTCTCCTACCATCTGATATATCTAAGTGAGACAAGGATAAACGACTTTAGAAAGGGACAGAAGACGATTTCTTCGTTTCAACAACATATGTAGATGTCAGATTAACGGAAGACCTGATATACGCCGAGTTAATTTAAGTTGAACGGAGAGGTACTGACGGTGACAAAAGTGTTAGCGTTCAAGTATAGAGTGACTGACAACGTACCACTGAAACCCTGAGGACAGCTATATGCAGGAAGTGAGAAAATTGTTTGAAAAGGCTGAATGAGATATCCCATGATACCACATGACATCACATCTTCGTCATCATCATCATTTCAGCCAAAAGACGTCCACTGCCGGACGTAGGCCTCCCCCAGGTGTCGCCACATTGACCGGTCCCGTGCGTCTCGCATCCAACGGATCCCCGAAAGCTTCATCATATCATTGATCCACCTATAGTGGGAGGCCTCCGGTGATTCCACAGATGGCAGTACTTTTAATTAAATGTTTTTTTTTTAAAAGAGCATGCTGCGAAAGATTTAAATTATTATGTTTTATTTATTTATCCTTTCACACCATGATAGATATTCAATCACAAACGTTACAGTGACGAAGAATCAGTTAATTTAATACACAGGGTAAATATTTGTAACAATTGGGTGCATAACTGCATACGATAGCATGTGTTACGGGTAAACATGGACTAATGTTAAAGGTTAGACATTATGCCAGTCTATTAAACTCGTAATAATCTGTAATCACTTGACTTGAGTATGACCGACACTTTTCAAATGTAATAAAAAAAAAAAACATGGCAAATTACATAGATGTTTTGCTTACCAGGTAAAGTCCTCCATATTTAGGTATCCGTCATCTCATTAAAACGAACTACTTAATAATTATGTTGGTACTAGCTGTTGCAAGCGGCTTCACCCGCTAGAACTCGAAAATTATCCCACGGGAAGATAAAATCGGGATAAAAACTATCCTATGTGTTAATTCATGTTATAAACTATCTGTGTACCAAATTTTATCCAAATCTGTTCAGTAGTTTTTACGTGAAGAAGTAACAAACATACACACTCACACACTCACAAACTTTTGGGTTTATAATATTAGTGTGATAGTGTAATTATAGTGTGATAAAATCCTTACCAAGGCGTCTAACATAAAACGACACTGAAACTGAGTTTTGACGCCATTAAATTAAAATTGTCCCCACTTTCTACGTTTGTCGTCGCCTGTACATCTAACCTCAGTGGTTCCCCAGGGGCCCGTACAATATAAGTCTCTTGCAGCCAAACTAAAGTTGAACCACCCACCGCGCACGGTCCCAGTAAATTTATTATAATTGCGCCATCGAACTATGCCCGGCCATTTCCTTATTTCCTTGTACAACGCAGTGCGACGTTTTAACAGGTTATTTTTAGAAAAATTATGATCATTGAAATAAATGTAATAGTTTGGAATTGCAGGCAAATAAGTTCGATGCGAGTTATTTTTAAGTTCATTGAGAATTCGACACGGTTAGATATTTTTTACGGCAACATAATATCTTTCAAAACACTTTACAGTTTCTTACCAGCATCCGAAGTCTGTCGGTAATATCTGCCGGTATATGTTACCGGCAGCCGGAGTCTGTACAACTTAGAGATAGTGGTTTAATTATAGTGGTAAGTAAACCACTGCGCATAAGTTGGGGCTGCCACGGTTGGCGCAGTGGCTCAGGCAATGGACTGCTGCGCTGCGTGTCGCGGTTTCGATCCCCGCACGGAACTAATATTTGTATGACCTACAGATAGTTGTTCCGGGTCTGGGTATTTGTGTATGTGAGTTTAAATGTTTGTGAACGCACCCACGATACAGGAGAAATTCAAGGTGTGGGGCAACGTTTTTTAAAAAAAAAAAACTTTGGCGCAGTAAGCCGTGGGTTCGAACCCAGGCAGGCGCATTACTTCGTGTAATTTATTTCATCACCACTGCTCTCATAATGACGAAAGAAATCATCGCGAGGAAACTGGTCCTGACCTATAACCAAAAATTCGAAGACATGTGACTCTGGCAACCCGCAGTGGGCCCGCGTGGTGAATAGCATATTTCCTCGCTGATAATGATAGAAAGCACAATAAAAAAATAGAATCTTTCGTAAGTATTAAAAAGCGTGTAAAACCCTTGTTTTTCCTATCATTGCGGTATTTTTCTTGCTCTGAATTATAACTGGGAACCATTTAGTTACGGAGACAGAGTCAGAGTTCTGACGTTATCACACGTTTCCTTAAAAGCTTTTAATGTTATTTTAATATTTGTTTATGTTTTTTTTTTTTAATGGTTGTCTAATGAATTTTTATGCATAATATGTATGTCTCGTAACTTGCCATTTTAATATGGGGAAACCTGAATAAATTTTTTTTTTTTATTAATTTTACTCCAGATAAATAGCTCCATGGCCCCAGTTCTGTTCAATGGATATATCAAAACAATGTTTGAAAATGTGTTACATTGAGCACTATAGAGAAACGTGTTTTTTTTTATTCGCCTGCACTTTCCAATGATGGGCAAAGGTCGCCAATTCTTTCCAAGACCTCTTATCCTGTGCCGCCTCGATCCAGCACCGTGGATTATCACAAGAAAAAAAATCTTATAACAGCAAAATTGAATGCGCTGTGATACTTAGTTTGATTTACAGAATCTGCTTTGTGAAGGGTCCGTTTACTATATTCATTGTCATTTGTCTAGCTTTTTCCCAACTACGTCGGGGTCGGCTTTCAGTCTGACTGGAAGCAGCAGAATACCAGATTATACTTTACATAGAGCGACTGCCTATCTGACCTCCACAACCCAGTTTACACCCTATAAAGGGTGTAAAAGTACCCTTAACGCAAACGAAGGGCGTTCTCCCCAACACTGCGATCATTTGTTCTAGACCATACCTGGAAACCGCCTAGTTAGGGAGATATTGGGGGTCAAAGTTCCAAATTTTGCACAGGTGTTTTTGTAAATACTAGTTTTTCAGGTTGTAACTTGATTCAAATTCGCTCCATGACCCTTTTACTATTCAAAGCATTCACTAGCACAATGTTTGAAGAGTGCTACATTGAGTTTTACCGTAAAATGAAATTTTGGACCCCAAAAAAAAAAGTCGATTCCCAGCAAAAAAATTCGCGTAGGGGTACTTAGCTTGATGTACAGAATGCTTGGCTGAAGTATGTGTGAAGGGTTGATTTACACCCTGTACCTATATATCATAATAAGATACAAAACAACATATTTCCATTAAGCCCGATAAAACCATTTTCGCTCACAATTTTCTTTATAGAAAATTATTCAACAACCTTAATGAATTTCCCAAAATATTTGCACTATTATAATGAGAAAGGCCCGGTACGACGATCCGTTACTATCACCTAATCTACCCAGCTCATCCGGATACCACAAAACAGGAAAAACAAGAAATACCACGAAAATTGTTAATATCAGAGACACGCGCGCAGTGTTAGCGTATATAGTCCTTTTTTGAGGGGGTGGGAAATCATCAAATAACCCCTCCCGCTCTTGGGCAGAGCGAAAGAGAGTGTCAGACTTCTACTGACTAAAAACCACCCATGTTCCTTTTAAGCCCTATATGTCAAGGCCGCGGTATCTCTTACAACATCCCGCAGCCCCAGCGTTTATAGTCCTCCTGTCCGTTTTCGGTGACCAATCTTAGCGGAGTTTAGCCATCGTGGGAGAAATTATAGTGCACAACTCCTTCCTCCTACTCTCTGTTCCTTTACTCTGATATTCTGATGGGACGGCAATTCGTCACGACCGGAGAGACGAATTATATCGCTTATTTTCAAATTCCGGTTTACTATACTGAAAAAAATCTGATGGAAAATCCAAATTGCACTTTTTGCTTGACTCGGAAATCCTACCCAGGACTTGACGCTTAGCAGTCGCGTTTGCGACCACGAGACCATCGCTATGTATTAAAGCTTTCAAGCGGTCACCATTCGCTTTCGGGTTACTGATTACCCATCACCAAGAACACAAAATACTCTTTTGATTTTTGATGTGACACATCTACGCGCCTAGACACTTAAACCGACTCTTATTATGCCGTGACAGACGATGGCATGACGCAGTCGAAGCGTGATGCCTCTTCTATTCTACGTAGAATCAACCTTATCCCTTTACAATATTATTGTTTATTAAACCAATGTTTGTTGACCCCCATACTCCGTTTTCTAAAGTTGCACTAACGACGTAGTTAGGTCTTATGCAGATCTGGCCGATAGATATCGATAAAAGAAAATATCTACTTTAATGTCCCCCTTATCTCCGAAGCTACTAAGCCTGATTTTTTTTTTAAAATACAGAAATTAGTTCAACACTTATAGACTACAGGAAAAATTTTATGAAGTCTATGGTGCTAAAATAACATGGAAAATCTGTCAATATTGACTACAATGGCACGGAAGCACGGAACCCTACATGTGCAAGTCCGACTTGCACTTGGCCAGTTTTTTAAATATGTAGCTCAAAGTAGATTTTCTTCTGTCCATCTTTTGTGTACTCTTAGGTGGCGGGTGACGAAGGTTGATCACCGGGGGCCAACCGAGATAAGTCACGGATTCGATAGCCGACCCAGCTGGTATATTTGTAAGCTATTGTCTTTGTAATATACCCCTAATTAGGTCATGCTGATTTTATACTAGATTACTTTTGTTAAACGATGCAGGAAAAATACGAAGGTGATCAGATTTTGCTCTCGTTTTGGCTGAAATTTAATATTGCATTACGCCAGTAATCTACGAAGAGTTAGGCAGAGACGGAACTAAAGTTCAGTGTCTAAGCAGTATAGTGTTCCGTTTATTGGTTATACTTTTTAAAATATCGTTCTATTTCTGCCAATCGTTTAAAGAAGAAGCCGAACGCATTTAGTTATCACTAGCGGACCTGGCAGACGTTGTCGTTGGCTGCTCGGACAGCAGCGCCACCTACCGGGTCTAATTGCAAATCTAAAAATCTAAACCATTCTCGAAACCACTTGAACAAAATAAATGACATAACAACATACTTGTACTCTAGAAAAAAAGTTTCTATTTGACAGCCAAATCCCCGTTAACACAATGATCCGCCATTTATTGAATTCATTTGTTACAAAAAAATGTAATTAATGAAGAACCGCTCGACCGATTTTGTGCAAACTTCACATAAACCATCTACTAAATAGTCCGAATAAAGCCTGGATAGGTGAGCCCGTATTATTGTAAGTGTTATTTTATTTTCAATTTTAATAGTATATACTGTTTTAATTGAAATCAATCTTTTTCATTTTTATTCAAATCTAATTAAATATTGTATGTTCTAGCGAAATCAATCCTTTTTTTAATTTTGATTGAAATTTTATTTAAATTATTATATTTTTTATTGTAACCAACCATTTTAATTTTAGGTTGAAGTCTAAAAAATTGATGTATTTTTTTCATATTGGAATCCAGTGTTTGTTTATATTTTTTTTAAATTGAAATTTAATTTAATATAATATATCTTTTAATGAAATTGGAAGAGTAAAAATTTATTGAAAATATTAACCCAATATGAAAAAGAAGTAAACTATAAATGTATGTAATAGCTTTTGTAAATTAATTGTATTTCAAAGAGTTTGTATTACTTTTTCTTTCAACGCTTTCAATGCATGAAATAAAAGGCTTTTTTATTTTTTATTTTATTTATTTATTATAGGTGAGCCCGTTCTTGAGTTATACAATTACAACGAAAAGTGACATTGATTTTTATATATATAGATAATATTACAACGAAAAGTGGCATTGATTTTTATATATACAGGGTGTAAATTAACCCTTCACACATACGTCAATCAAGCATTCTGTACATCAAACTAAAATTTTTGCTGGGATATGATTTTTTTTCTGGGGTCAAAAATCACATGTTACGGTAAAACTCAATGTAGCACTCTTAAAACATTGTGTAAACGGGTCATGGAGGTAATTTAAGTAAAGTTATAACCTGAAAAACTAGTATTTACAAAAACAGCTGTGCAAAATTTGGAACTTTGACCCCCAATATCTCCGTAACTAGGGGGTTCCCAGGGTTGGTCTAGATCCAAAAAATGATCGCAGTGGTGGGGAGAACAAATGCCCTTCGTTTGCGTTAAGGGTACTTTTACACCCTTTACAGATAAAATTACAACGAAAAGTGGCATTGATTTTTATATATATAGATAACAGCCGGGTCGATCTTCAGGATAAGCCGCACTTACCTAGGTCTGTGAATAATTAACCCCCCAATCCATACTGAGTTTCCTTTGTACCTCGGATAGCATTGTAAGTTGTTGGTCCTGGCTATCAAAAGATCCCCTCTTTGACAGTCGTTAAAGGTAGTCAGTGGCCTGGAATAATACAAGCAGCCTTACTGGGTTGTGCAAATCAGATAGGTGGTCGTTTTTTTGTAAAATACTGGTGTATTTATTGTGTCTGGTTATACTGGAATCCCAACATTGCTAGGAAAGGGCTAGGCAGATGAAGGCGAACGTGGGTTTTTCCTATTCATGTCACTGGCACAACTATTTTGATATTTTGTTAGACACTTCTACTGCGTCATCGGTGGCAGCGTAAAGGTCACTTCGGCTACATATTTTTGCGCTAACAGTGCAAGATAGGAGATTGAACAATGAACATAGTTTGTTTCGCAGCTCCAAAACTACTCCCCGTTGCTGTTTCGTCGTACTTAACGAGGTTGAAATTACATCTACCCACGAGGGCTTAAACAGCTTAATAAATGGTTAACATCTTTCGGATTGCATTGGATGCAAATAACAGATAGAAAAGGTTACACGTGGAGCTATACGGAAAAGGAATGTTTCAAATTGTTTGACCTTTCGTTCTTCGAGATAGACGGACATTTTTTAGTACTTTTCCTTGCCCCAGAAATTTTAAGATACTCGTAGTTTTAATCTACAAACAGATTCGTGAAAGGCATGTTACAAGATAGCCCCTTGAAGATAGACAGGAAATTTCAAGAATAGCGGGATCAGACTGAGTCAAAAAAATATGATTCTAATTAGTCCGTAAGTTAGATTATCGAAAAATATTGGATACGAGTTTTTCGTTTTATCAAATTAATAAAAAATGACGAAGATAAGACGCGTCAAAGATCATGAGTGTCATGCGTTGTGACGTCATTTGTAGCTAAAACATGTACTATCATGTGACGTTTTCAGGGAGTTCACGAGTTTTCAAAGCACTGTATCGTCTTCATTTTTTGTTTATGTGAAAAATGAAAAAATACGTGTCCAATTTTTTTTGGAAACTAATCTGACGTACCAATTTGTTTTTCTTGTCCGATCTCCTATTGTTAAGTTTCTAAAGGTACATATTTATGCAATGGCAGTGGTGCACTAGGTTCTTACTTAATAATATCACGTCCAATAAGGGTTTTTTTTTATAATTTGTATTGTACACCTGTATCGTGGCTCCGTTTGCAAATATTTAAACTCTCATACACATTCAGATAGACCCGAAACAACCTCATGAAGGTTATAAGAGAAATTAAAATTCGTTCCGTGATGGAATCGAACCTGCGAGACGCAGTGCAGCAGCCAATAACTCAACAACAGAGCCCAACGTGCCGTAGTTTGACAGAGGTGTACATAGCCAATGTTACAACCACTTTTTGCTATCAGGCATCAACCGCTACTATTCAATAAGTACTTATGAGTAGCTAGATGCTTCGAAAAACAACTTTGAAAGTCTCAAATGTCAAAGTGTTAAACTTTATATGCAAACTAAAACACTAGCAACATCTTCCACCCAATAAACCCCTTAAAACGAAATTTATATCCCAAAAAATGTTTGGAAATCGACAAAAAAGGGCGAATTCAATGAAGTAGCAATCACGGATGGCCGCCGATCGTAAAGTGCGACAGAACACATTTATTTCACAACAAATCGAATAAAGTAAAACAAAGAGACATTCTCTAAGCCATAAAACTCACCTTTTATTGTGAATGTTATACGTTTTTTTAGTTTATTTACAACTTTTAGGATGGGGGTGTGAAGTATGTGTAAACAATCTATATACAGCGCCTCCCCAAACGTGAATATGGTACTGTATATAGTTTTTGTGAAATGACAAAAGAAAAAACGACACCAAACATTAAGCACATCAAACTAAGTATGTAATCCTAGCAAAAAATATTTCTGGGAAACGATTTCTTTTGGGGTAATTTCAAATCGAGTCGTAAAGTGTTATTGGGTTTTTCATAAGGATTTTCTCAGTAGCAGTCGCGGAGTCTAGATTTGTTCCCGGTTGTTGACAGTAGAGCCGCTATGGGACTTGTAAACTGTCCCGTGTAATAGGGACCCAGGTAAACAGGTACAATGTGGGTATAGGTAGTATGAGGTACAGCCACGAGCAATAATATGTAAACACTTGGCAAAGTTCAAACGCGAGTTTATCGTGAAATAATGATTGCGACTTTGAGATATGACCAGCAGGGCTATTGCGTATCTTTTAAATGTCAGTGGCTATCATATTGTCCATGGATTAACTGTCAAATTGGTTATGGTTTAGTACAAAATGGAACCATTTGACAGGAATTGATGGCAACGATCTGATAGCCACTGTCATTTAATGTAACATAAGACTTTTCTAAAATTCAGACTGGCCTGTTGGTCTAGTGGTTAGTGACCCTAACTGCTATGCCGGAGGTCGTGGGTTCGATTCCCACCCAGGACAAATGTTTGTGTGATGAGCACGATCATTTGTTCTGTGTCTGGGTGTAATTTATCTATAATATGTATGTATTTAGAAATATATAAGTATGTTAATCAGTTGTCTAGTACCAATAACACAAGCTCTGCTTAGCTTGGGACTAGATAGCGTTGTGTGATAGTTGTGGAATATTATTATTATTATTATTTAAAAGATACGCAATAGCCCTGCTGGTTTGTGATAATATGGGTTTCAGAATAATAGTTTCGCTACGTAACATGAAAATGAAACCAATACAGTAGCCGAAAAAAGTCTTGATGACGTTGGCAATCAAACGATTTAATTTTACCATAAAAGGACTGGCCAGTAGAACTTTTAAAGCAGGTAGCATACATTCTGAAAAGGCCGGCAAACTTCAAACCTCTATGCGATAGAGCGAGAGATTTATCACACTCTCTCGCTTTAACACGAGCGTAAGTTGGAACCTTCGAAACGGGGCGTTCTTACCTTCTCTAAAGCCGCGTCCCCACTAGAGCCGCGCGGCTCGGCCAATTGTAACAATGTCAATATATTTTTTTAATAAAATGCTTTATTTGCTATTTTGCCTTTTACTAGACAAAATAGCATATAAAGCATTTTATTATATTATAAAGCATTTTGTGCTTAAGTGTAGTATAAAGCAGTATAATTATATCACTCGAGGGTAAGTACAGATTACTCCCCTTGGTGTATAATCTACTATTAAACGTTGTTAAGTGTATACATATTGGTGCTGCTGACTTCTGCCTAACCGGGTATTACCGGCGTGATATTATATTATATTCTATTTTACGTACCTAATTCCAAACAGCAAGATGTCACGCATACATCAACAGACTCCTCCCACAAGTGAGTCCCCACGGTGCTTTAAACCGTTTTTGCTCCAACAGTACGTCGTCGGTACAGTTAATAGCAGAGATCTTATGGAGCTCTGAAACCGAAACCGAAACTATCGGATATCCGAAATAAAAAATATCCCTAACCGTAACCAAAAACAAATCAAAAGTTTCTGATAGTTTTATATAAAGATGGAGGCTAAATTATTATCCATTATTTTTATAAAATATTTTTTGAGGTATTTTCAAGTAATTGGCAGTATTTTAAGGGTTTTTGGTCTTAGTTTTAGAGATAAATGTTTTTAAGCTTTGTTTGTTTGCCCGGCCGAGCCGATACAATTGTCAGATTGTGTTGTAGATTCTGATATCCGTAACCGAAATTATACAAAACTAGTGGAAAATCCGAAATAATTACATAACCGTGGCCGTGATATAATATTGTTCCTTTATACGTATCCGAATCCAGATCCGAAATTCCTTGTCCATAACATCCTTAGTTAATAGTCTACCACAGTATATTCCCTCATGTCATATTCTAATGGCTGGAATATTATTATGACCTTCTATCTGGAAGAGATAAGCAGACACGTAGTCTAAGTTTAGTATCATTATTGCGGTACTCATAGATATTTAATGATTACTTAAGCCGTCACATAATTAGGATTTGACATACTTTTGTATGACAAAACTGTCAAAACCTTTACTAAGTGATGGCCTCAGTAATCATTAAAGCTCTCTGAGTACCACAGTAAGAGTTTGTGAACTTGAGTGCAGTTGTTTATAATAAGCTTTTAATCAACTTACCGTGTTAGTTTGTTAGCATATTTTTGGAATCTAGCACCTGAATTCCAAACCAGTTCCATTTGTGTTTTATTTCTGTGTTTCTCATGTACCTTCATACAATAACAACATTGAGCAGGTTAACATTAAATATTTGCACACCATAATGTAATGATATTATGTAAAGAAGCAATTATAATTTTATTCTCATGTACCTTCATACAATAACAACATTGAGCAGGTTAACATTAAATATTTGCACACCATAATGTAATGATATTATGTAAAGAAGCAATTATAATTTTATTCTCATGTACCTTCATACAATAACAACATTGAGCAGGTTAACATTAAATATTTGCACACCATATGTAATGATATTATGTAAAGGAGCAATTATAATTTTAAGACCAAACTCTGTAAACCTATATTCTGGCAAATAATTGGATTTGATTTGATTTGAACAAGAATTCAGCCATTACCGAGAAATAAACTCACATCTTATCGTTATCTTCTATACGTATAATAATCTATACATATAATAAAATCGTAAAAATCCAAAGCTATGTTATGAGTTGGCGCAAAAATTACTGCATAGATTCTGTTCAAATTTTGCACAAATATTCTTTACAGGCATCTTCTCAAGTTATTATATTATATTATAATATTTAGAGGCTATATATTTATTTATTCATTTATTTATTTATTCACTAACACATACATTTGTTTTAACAGATAAGACCCAAGCTAACAAAAGAAGTCATAAATTGTTAAAAGTCCAGTCCCAAGTAGCGGGTCTATCACGCTACTTGCTAAAAGGGGTGAGCATAATGTTAGAAAATGAAACGTCAAATAATTTGTTTGACATTTCAATCATGACCAGCATTAGAACGCCTATTCAATCCAAGTGTCAACAGGAGTAAACAGCATATAGAGTATGCGACTACTTTGAAAGCTATTGGTCGCAAGTTCTAACCCCGGTAGTGGATTCATTTTTTGTTTTTTTTTTATAAGCACTGAGATTATCAGGAAAAAAAATTATCACTACTGGCATCCTTGCAGAGGACAAGAACGAAGGTAAATTAGTAATCAAAAAAATCAAAATCAAAACTCATTTATTCAAACTAGGCTGATAATCAGCACTTTTCGAACGTCAAAATTTACTTTACTTTACTTATTTACAAGAGACAGTCCCCCAAAACGCCCCCCCTTCGACACTTCCTAGTGTTTTTGCTGGAAAGAAGAAGTGGCGGAACAAACTCCCCAGCACACATCTGTCTGTTAGGTTGGTTAGAAGAACCAGACTCGATACAATAGTAAGGCAAGTATAAAAAAGTATATAATAATAATAAAAAAAAGACATAACATATCAGTAAACTAATCTTGGAGAAAGAACATAAATAAATAACAAACATTGTCTTGTGTTCAACTCAGCGACCAACTGTTCTTATCATTTAAGTAGTCGTTAATGGAATAGTACGCTTTTAAACAAAGATTAGATTTTACTTTGGCTTTAAACGCATTAAATGGCAAGTCTAGAAAAGAAGATGGCAGTTTGTTATAAAATGTTATACCAAGCCCGACGAATGAATTATGAACTTTGTGAAGCCGGTGAAAAGGAGCGCGTAGTTTATGCTTATTTCTAGTGTTAAAGTTGTGAATATCACTGTTTTTAGTGTACAGGTGGATATTTTGTTTAATATATAAAATGTTGGCAAAGATGAACTGAGAAGCAACAGTGAGGATACCAATCTCCTTAAAAAAATCTCTAAGAGAAACTCGGGCACCCAGCTGATAAATTGCACGAACCGCTCGCTTCTGCAGAACAAATATATTTTGAATATCAGCAGCTTTGCCCCACAGCAGAATACCGTATGACATAACGCTGTGAAAATAACTGAAGTAGACTAACCGTGCTGTATCAACGTCAGTGAATTGTCTTACTTTTCTGACGGCGTATGCGGCTGAACTTAGCCTTCCCGCTAGGCTTGATATATGTAAACCCCATTGTAATTTTGGATCTACTGTAATGCCCAGAAATACAGCAGAGTCGGCAGTTTCCAGCTCCTGATTGGCGAGGATAATATTGGGACCTAGATTTCTAACATTGGGTAAAGCGAACCTAACTATTTTAGTTTTCTTGGCATTAAGAACAAGGTTGTTTATTGTGAACCAATCCGTGACCATTGATAGCGTGCTGTTTACGTCGTCAAATTCGTGTCTATTCCTATCTACTTTAAAGATAAGAGAGGTATCATCTGCAAATAGTACAACGTCACAAAAACCCTTTAAATAGTATGGTAGATCATTAATATAAACCAAGAATAAAAACGGACCCAGTATTGAACCTTGAGGTACACCTAGCCGAACCGGTAGCCCGGAAGATTTCGCGCCATTTACACATTGGAATCTATTTTGCAAATGCGAATCTATCACATTTAGGGCCTCATTTTGAACACCGTAATAACGCAGTTTCCGTAAAAGCGTGTCGTGATGTACGCAATCAAAAGCTTTAGAGAGATCGCAGAAAACACCGATTGCATTTTGCGCGTTCTCCCATGCGTCAAATATGTGCTTCAACAAAGCAACACCTGCATCCGTAGTCGAACGACCCTTTGTA
Organism: Diarsia rubi; assembly: GCA_932274075.1. Lineage (NCBI taxonomy): Eukaryota > Metazoa > Arthropoda > Insecta > Lepidoptera > Noctuidae > Diarsia > Diarsia rubi. The sequence goes on from OW026433.1 coordinate 2,853,050, forward strand.
AAGCCATATTGATCATTATGAAGGAGATTATTTAAATTAAAATATAATAACAACTGTTTGAGAATTAATTTTTCAAAAATTTTGCTAAAAGCAGGTAAAATAGAAATTGGTCTAAAGTTACCGATATCGTTTTTACTGCCTGATTTAAATAGAGGGATGACTTTCGAGGCGTTACATGTTCGAAACTAAATACTTACCACATTTAGACACGCTGCTATGCAAAAGATCTTCGGCTTTAGACGGCGACGAACTCAGGGAACGAGTCGTCGCTATAGGTATGCTGGCAAAATACTCATTAAAAGCCTCGGCTACGTCGGCTGCTTCACTAACTAATTTGTTACCCACCATGATCTCGAGGTGATTATCTTGTTTAACAGATTTACCCGTTTCATTGTTAATGATTTTCCAAGTGGCTTTAACTTTATTATTAGAATTTTTAATAGTCTCGCTTAAGAATTTTGATTTTGCAATAATACAAATCTTTTTAAATAATTTGGAATAATTTTTAACATACTCTAGAAAAGTTGTATCAAACCTGTATTGTTTAAGACCATACAACTCGTACAATCGGGCTCGACTTTTGTAAATACCTGGTGTAGCCCATTGGTTGAAGCCCACAGAAGGTCCCTTAATGTTAATCGTTTTAGACTTAAAAATAGAGTGGTATTCATTTTGCACAACATCAAAAAGGGCTTTATAAATTTCATTAGGAGTCTCGTGCTCTACTATTGACGGCGTTACTTTAAGTGCTACATTATTTTTGAATTTATTGCAACGACTAGCTGTATGAGGCCTGCATTCTATTTTGCGCGGCTTTTGTTTTAATAACATAGGGAAGCTAGCTATTAAGCCACAGTGGTCAGATGATATATAATAGCGGTAGCGTCTCCCGGTATTGCCGCCACATTGCTTCCAGCAGGGCTATTGCGTATCTTTTAAATGTCAGTGATATTGTCCATGGATGAACTCTCAAACTGGTTATGGTTTAGTACAAAATGGAACCATTTGACAGTTATTTGAAATAGCCTTGCAGGTGGCAAAACAGCACATGCCATGTTTAAGATTACCATTGATTTAGAAAGCAATGAAACACCTGTTTGTGGGGGACATATGACAGTGACATAAGGTACTGAGGGACTGTTCCTTAATCGTATAGGATGATTGCGCTTTGGGAGGGGTATGGAGAACAGGGTGTAAAGTTCCTCATTCCCCGTTGAAAAGGGAGAATTCTCCGACCAGACGCCAGAGGGTGTTTTGTCTGGTGGGCTAACATATGAAAGTCAGGATTTTCTTTATAAGCTAATGTCGCGGATAACTTTGATAGCGCAATGTAGGAATTGCCATTACTTCGCATTTGTTGCGATAGATATCGCTGTCGCTACAGCACTATGGCAGATAAGAAAGCAGTGGAGGCTGCAAACAGAACCCTACAGGACATCCGCAGGAATCAAGACACGATGGGTGCAGGTGTTACAGTTCTGTTAAGTGGTGATTTTAGGCAAACGCCATCTGTTGCGACGCGAGGAACTAAGGCCGACGGGGTGAATGGTTCATTTAAACTTTCCACTATATGGTCGCGAGTTCATAGACTGCGTTTGACTATCCACATGCGAGCTCAGCTTGGCAAGAACTCATGTGCTCAAGAATTCTCCGAAATTATTTTATAAGTTGGTGAAGGTACTCTCACAGAAGAAAGTGGCCAGCTGAACCTACAAGAGGTAGGAGAGGGAGGAGGGGGGAGGGGGAGGGGGAGTAGGGTCGAGTAATTTCTACTTTAAAAGATTTGATTTGTCTGGTGTACGGGTAATCGAAAATCACACCAAGAGGACTCTTGGTTGTGTTAACCGGGCCATCTTAACGCCCAAAAATCATCAAGCTGCAGCCATCAATGACAGCATTCTCTTGCAAATTGTAGGGAATGAAGTGGTATATACGTCCATAAACACTGTAGTCGAACAAAATTAATTAGTAAATTATTCTGTAAATTTTCTGAATTCGCTTTCAGCAAGTGAACTTCCAGCACACACCATCCACCTGAAGGTTGGTGTCCTAATTATACTGCTTAGGAATCTAACTCCACCAAAGCTGTGTTACGGGACTCGGCTCAAAGTCGTCTCACTACAGCGCAACATCATCGAAGCGGAATTATAACAGGCTGTGGGGCTGGCGAAACCGTGTTCATACCACTAATTCCTCACAATTACCCCATCCAGTTAAAGCCCGTGCAGTTCCCTGTGAGCGTATGTTTCGCAACAACTCACGGGAGCAAACACTGAAGGCTGCTGGTGTCGACCTCCGAACAAACTGCTTCTCACACGGACTGCACGTCGCTTGCACCACTCCTGACTCTTTGTACATTTTAGCAACAGATAATAAAACTGCAATCGTCGTTTATACGGAATTTTTATAAATATGTGACAAACTCCTAAACTAACGAAGTACCCTAGCTTCGTAGCGTCCATCTCGGCTCTCACATGGTTTCGTCGCTGATCTAATCTATCTAACCCTATTAAAAAGACCTTCAATCATTCAATCAATCAGTCAGCCAGTCAGTGTCTTCATTTAATATGATCTTGATTGATTGGTTGTATGTTGTATCCTCTACGAAGTCTGATCTCGACTACCACGCGGACGAAGTCGCGGGCAAAAGCTAGTACAACAATAAGTTTTAAGAAAGAATCCAAATGTTCGCATCCTCACTTCCAAGCAGTGTTACCCCAAGATGTCCATTTAAATAAATCCCCCATAAAACAGCGTAATAAAAATATTTCCTTTAAAAAGTTTCATATCTAAATTGTTACTTCGCCGCTTGTCAGAGCGCGGGAACGGTAATCGTGAAAAATAAGGGAATTATTCCGACGGAGGCAGCCTGAACGTATAAATTTTCAATCCTTCAACGAGTGACGTGTTATTTGCGCTATCTTACGCAAAGCTGCTTTGTAGTCAGCCTTGTTACCACCCCTTTTTTTATTTTTAAATACAAAAATAATTTTGTAGCGCGGATTGCGCTACAAAACCGCAAACCAATATTTTATTACAATTAAACCATTTACAACAGTGGTGGCCTAGTTATGGCGGCCCCAACTTACGAACAGTAAATCGTAGGTTCGAACCCATCTTGAGGAAACCGGCAAGTATTAGAATCTAAAAATTCGAAGATACTGCGACATCTACCAACCCGAACTAGGCACGCGTGCAGAATTATTGCACGTTCCCTCTCATAGAGAGCCTGTATCCCAGCAGTGGGAACAATATAGGCTAATTATGCTAAACCATTTACAGGCATTATTGAGAGGAGCTCGTGGCAAATTAATAACTGCAGGATGAGTCAATCTGTAAGATTAAGCTACGCTTTCCAAGGCCAGTCCGCGAATGACCATCCTTTAACAGTACATTCGGGTGGAAAAACATCAAATGACCCCTCCGGGAGCTCTTGGGCAGAGCGAAAGGGAGTGTCAGACTTCTACTGCCTAAATACCACCCATGTTCCTTCTTGGCCCTATATGTCGAGGCCACGGTAACTAGTGAACATCCCGCAGCCAAGTTTCCGCTTTCCAAGGACAGTCCGCGAATGACCATCCATTAAGTACATTCCGAGTTTCATCCGTGCTTCGGAAAGCATGCAAAGCCATTGGCCCCGTCATTTGTCTTCATAATTTTTAACAGTCGGTACAGGTAGTCTGTGGTAGTGGTACTGCTTGTGGTACGAAGGCGTGACAACCATTTTTACCAAGGGGTACCATATCACCCAGTAGTGAGTTGTGGGACCTCAGATAGGCAGTCGGGGAATACTGGTAAGACTGGTTGTCACATTATGGGGCCACTGACTACCGAAACGAAACTATTGTGAAAAATGTACAAACAACAGCCGGGATCAACAGCTTATACGCATATAGTGGAGTTTAGGGAGTGTCAGACTTCTACTCCCTAAAAACCACCAATGTTCCTTCTTAGCCCTTTGTGTCGAGGCCGCGGTCTCTCGCGGTATCTCTTCGAACAAACCGCAGCTCCGACGGGTTATTAGTACCTACCCCTGTTGTTTTTTTTTTGGGGGTTGGGAAATTATCAAATAACCCCTCCCGCTCTTGGGCAGAGCGAAAGGGAGTGTCAGACTTTGACTGACTAAAAACGACCCTTGTCCTTCTTAGCCCTATATGTCGAGGCCGCGGTTACTAGTGTACAATAAGCAGCCCCGACGGTTATTAGTACCCCTTGGAATAAGATTGTATACGATTTTCTCTAAGAAGTGTATCACGGATTGCTGTGTGGTGTTCATCCACACTACGAGTGTTAATGAATGTAGTGTCGAAACAATTGCTGTCATTGTCGCGATCCCCTTTAGTCCCCCACTCCCCTACAATGTATAAATACTTTCTACAATAGAAAATTTGTTCAGTTTTTGTTCAAAGATTGAGAAAAATGGGGTTGTCGACATGGCAGCGGGTGTAGAACATCGTCTAGAATGAAAGCAATAAAATCATTTAATGTACGATACAAGTTTATTTTTGTACTAGCTCCTAGCTGAGGTCAATAACTGGGTAGGTAGAAATACACAATGGGTGACTGTTAGATGTTATTCTAAGGATGTTTATTGACTTACAAAAATATGATAATTAGATTTTTTGGGTGGAATACTCTATTAGATTAGGAGAGTCTCGTAAGTCTAGTGATGGCAATTGTTGTTTGACGAGACCATGGTCTCAATTCTTAGGCAGGGAAAATTGTTACTCCATTAGGAACTTTTCAACACCAGTCATAAGTACGGATTTCTGTCCGGAACTGGCGAAGTAAGTCTTACTTAAATGTAAATATGTTTTGTTATGTAAGTCTTACTTAAGTACCAACACCTTTTGTTTGATATTATTCGATAGAGATACCGTGGCCTGGGACACAAAGGGCTAAGAAGGCCGAAACGAGGGAACGAGGAATGGCGACTGATGATGTTGATGAAAACTCTTTAAAGAAACTGCACCACTCTCCCGACTACTTGCCTTCTTACTCTACCAAATGTGAACGAGTCTTGTGTGAGCTAAGCAAATAAACGTCAAAGGCTTGTGAACCAAACTCCGTAAAAAATATTGTAAGTACACACATCAAAAGTGTCTAGGGATCAACATATATTTTTGCAATAACTTTTCTCCTGATTGATATTAATTAAAATTTTCTTTAAGGATTCATCAAATAAAGTGTTTTCGTTTGTCACAGTAACGATAAACCAAGTCACCTTTGCATTAATAAAGAAATTTGCCATTTTCCTAATAAAGGGATTTTTGACATTTGAACCACTAACATTAAAGTTCGAAAAAAAGACTGAAATAACAGTTTTCTTTAAAATTTTATTGGGTAACTTAAACAATTAATAATCCGTGTTTCTACCGCGAACACTAACAACACAAGAACATCGGTTTAGCATACTCAAAATGAGTTCATCCAAATCACGCTGTGGAATGGCCGCCCATGTTCGTTGCAACAACAAAAAAAGGTCTTCTTGCGACTGGATACCCTCCATATTCGGCAGAGCTCTTCTCTGTAGCATATCCCATGCATGCTCAATCGGGTTCAAGTCTGGCGACTGAGCAGGCCAGGGCAGGACATTGATGTTAGCTGCGGCGAGAGTCTGTCTTACAACTCTTGCGGTGTGCGGTCGTGCATTATCATGCATTAACTAAAATAAGGGACCGATTTGCACTTGTAGAGGAACGATGACATCTGATACAATCGTCTCAGCATAAATTTGAGCGTTGAGGTTGCCTCTGATCCAAATCAACTCAGTTCTTCCGCCGATCCAAATACCCGCCCATACTATGATGGTTCCACCACTATAAGGATGGACTTCCTGGCAGGATTTTAATCGCTGTTGGCGTCCAGGGGTTCTCCAGTGTCGTATACGTCTTGTATCCGGTCTCATACCAAAACGAGACTCATCAGAAAAGCACACGAAACGCCATTGTTCTTCTGCCCAATTTCTGTGTTCAAGAGCCCATTGATATCGAATCCTACGATTGTGCATTGCTATAGGTGGTACCCGTAGCGGTCTTCGGGAATGAAGGTTCACTTCATGCAAGCGGTTTCTGACTGTTTGGTCGCTAATTAAGTTCCCTGAAGAGTGATGAAGCCTCACGGCTAACATCATGGCGGTTATTGTTGGAGCTCTTCGAGTTAAGATTTGAATGTATCGGTCTTGTCTCCGTGTGGTGCAGCGATACCGTCCTCCATGGCGCTCAGCCACGGTACCAGTGCTTCGGTAACGTGTCCAAAGTCGACTGATAACACTCTGACTTGTATTCAGAGCTAAAGCCACAGTACGTTGCCGGGAACCAGCTTCTATCATTCCCACGGCTCTGAGCATTTCTTCCCTGCTTAAATGACGTCGCCGCTCCATAATAACGTTGGTTTTAATCAGTAGTAGGGAAACAGTAGCACTAATAATGTCTTCAATGCGTTGTATGTTTTTATGGGGAAAATATTGACAGCTGATTTTCATCTTTTACTCGAATTTGATTCACAGTTCCTGATTCAAATTATGAAATGCACCAAAAAGGATCCATATAAATTTATAAAATCATAAATTTATTACAAAGCCACATCTCAATCTCAAGAAATCCGCATAAAAATGCTTGATCCCTAGACACTTTTGATGTGTGTAAGTACAGTCTCTTCAAAACAACTTTTCTCTTATTTTATATACAAGTAGCATTTGGTTAACTGCCAGTTAAGTTTTGAAAAATCACACTGATCTGTATTCTTAATTAAGTAACACCACGCCTGACATTCCCGAAGGGTTAGGCAGACTCCTACGTCATAGTAGACTTACATTTCATCCGTAATGTTTTCGAAAGTTAATGTTATAAATAAAAAAAATAGAAACATCCGAATTGAGAACCTCCTTTTTTTAGAAAACGGTTAAAAAAATAAAACATTTCATTCGAGTATCACTGACTGATCATAATAGAAATACATTCAACATTCACATTATATACACAAAATTAAATTCAATACAATAAAAATTTCATTCGCTTCATCAAAATAAATTAGTCAATAAAATATAGCTATCAATTTACATATTATTTTGTCAGTTGCGTCAACCTGCCACTTGTCGCTTAGAACAGTGGGAGATGATGGCGCAATGAAGTCTTCCAGCAAGTTCCTTTATAAAAGTAAGGTTACACCACGTGGCTGCGGGATGTTGTAAGAGATACCGTGGCCTCGACATAAAGGGCTAAGAAGAAACATGGGTGGTTTTTAGTCAGTAGAAGTCTGACACTCCCTTTCGCTTTGCCCAAAAGCGGGAGGGGTTATTTGATGATTTTCCACGTACCAAAAAAAAAATTACACCACGTGGGGTTCCGTAGTTTCAACACAACACCCGACCATGAAAATCGATAATTATGAGGGTGCACATTACAATAAGGTTATAGGATAGCGAAGGAGTTTTTATGTTTTTGATGGCGGATTCTATTTAATTTTCACTTTAGGGCCAATATTCGTGTGCCTTTAAATATTTGTATTTGGTTTGCAAGTTTGCAAATCTGCTAGTTTGTTTCGACCGTCCTAGCCTTTTCCTAACTATGGTGGGGTCGGCTTCCAGTCTAACAGAATGCAGCTGAATATCAGTATTTTACATGGTAGGTATTTCGGTAATATTCGTAAAATACCGATTCAGTATTTCTTTCAGTACTCCTAGTTAAATTAAACTGACGTAACTAGAGGATCTTTCTTTGGTCAAAGAAATTATTAGCATATCCATTCAACGTGGCAAAACTGCCAGTCTTCTGTGTACGGATGATAGCGATGTAGGAGAAACTTTCTTATTGTTTTTTACCCGACTACGGCGAAGCCAAAAGGAAGAGTAATGATTTTGACAGTCTATGTATTTATGTTTGTATGTTCCACCGTAGCGCCTAGACTACTGAACGTATTTTAATAAATGAGGTGTCAATAGATTCGTAAAAATAGCCCGGGTGACATAGGCTATATAAATTTTAACCCTGTTTAGTGTGGACAGACGTAAAGACAGACCGACAGACGGACATGGTGAAACTATAAGGGTTCTTGACATTGACTACGAGACCCTAAATATAATCAAAAACTTATAACACAATGAATTACAAGTAATTAAAATATTCACCTACCTATGTAGAAGGTAAGTGGAGTGTCACCTTTAAACTCTATTGATGACGTAGTTCCTCGATTTTTATAGTTTCTCATATTATCATGTGGTGCATCGACAGACAGCCGGGGTCTTCGAACTGATCTAATATTCCTATATCGCAGTTACATTCAACAGCATTCACAGTAAATAAAATACCAATTGTCAACATCAAATTCAATTCGATTTTTAGTCGTTTCACTCGGAAAGAATTTCGTTGGCGAGTGTCGTAAAATAGCTCGCTACCGTCGCCCCGTCGACCGTTCCCGCGCTTCGAAGCTCTGAACCGAATAATTCACGAGAGTTCCCAACAAAACTAGAACTGCAATCCTTCTAGACCTTATCACAGACATATAAGATCCATTTCAGATTGCACAAATCATTGTTAAGTTAGCAGAAACCAGCTCCAGCAGGCAGCCGCATCGAAAATCCTTTTAAAAAGAATTGAGCGTCCCCTTGCTGCAAACCTTTGCACAGATAAAGGTTTATTTAAAAATATATTATATAGTAAGTATATTAGTTTTAAAATATGTTGTGCAATATATTCCGGTATAACACAAGTATGAAGCAGCATTTCAGCATTTGTAACTCATAAGTTAACGTTGTCTTTTTATGGTTTGGTTGTTTGATTAAAAGAGAAAGCAACGGTTTTTTACAGTTAATTTTTTGGGAATGGCATAAATATAATCAGTCTATAATGTTCCCACTACTGGGATAAGGCCCCCTCTCTATGAAAGGAAATTAACTGTAAATCTGTAATCCACCACGCGGGGCTACTGCTGTTTTTTTTTTTTTTAATCTTTATTTAAGGGGACTCGGTTACTGCTGTTACATAAGTTTTGAGAACGAATTTCAGAAAACAATGATAATTATAGTTGTCGATAGTTATATAGTGTTACGACAGTGGTAAAGAATAGACAGGAACTGATTCATTATTTTATTCGGACAGAGTCTCGACTTACAGGTTTCACAATCGAGCGCGACAAGACCTCGAAACTGAGCTTACAGGGCATTATATAGACTGATATCCCCACCGGAGGCATCCGGTAGTTATGGCGGTGTCTTCGCTTGACTGTGATTGGCTCGCGAGTCGTTGCCCGTCATTGGCTGGCTAGAGTGGCATGGCTATGGTATGCTAGAGTGGCATGGCTATGGTATGCTAGAGTGGCAAGGCTATGGTTTGCTAGAGTGGCATGGTTATGGTTAGCTGTCATTGGCTGGCTAGGGTGGCACGCTGTGAGCAGGCTGTTGTAACATTCGGCCGTCCTGGAACAATTGCTCCCGCAATGGAAACAAGAAAACAGTGATTACAAGTCAGCTCAGAAAAACCAAGTTAAAATGGGGCAATAGACCTCTCAGGAGATTTAAGAAATCTTCGGTTTTCAATTGTTCTTTCACACTACTGGTGCTATCAGACAAAAGCACTGCTACGATATGTTACAGCGGATACTCAACCTGTAAACCCGTTGTATCATATAATATGACCTTTCACACTTCTTAGTTTATGTCAATCATTACCTAACTCCTCAATATCAGTTAATGTGGGCCAGAAAACCAATCTTCTAACGAACAAGAGTTAACCTGGGTCGCCCCCTATAGCATGGGACTTTAAGCTGAAGTAAAAGGAATAAATGCATAAGAAGATTTGTAGTAGGTACCCACTTGTACTAATTATTATGGACAAAGATGTAGGAAATGCTTAGTACCAACAGTTTTTAACGACATACCTTACGATTAAGAAAATAGCTGTACCACGAAAATGTCTTTTAAAATAAATTAGGGAAGTTTGTTTTTAACACCTATGTAAAAACCTCATTACAAGAGATGTGTAGATTCCATTTATGATTATTTATTGTTGTATAAGTATATATTTATGCCATACTAGCTTATGTTTTCGGCTTCACCGCTATTAATTAAAGTGTTTTAACGCAACTTAAATGTTATAGCATTACGTTATAGTCAACTTTTGTGTTCAATAAATGTGTTTAGTTGTAGGTAAAAGTGACGTTGTTATTGATGGAAACGTACCAACAATTTGTTACATTTAAATTAAATATCACTGTTTTACAGTATGACAGAAGTAATATACCATGTAGCACGGATGTAACCATGAATAAACACTTTTTAATTCATTTCAATTTACTGGCGAAATGTGTGTGTACTCATGAGTATAAGTACCTCTGCCTAACCCATTGGGTATTACATGCGTGATGTTAAAAGCATTAAACCTTGTTGCCGCCAGTAGTCATCGCCTGGCGCCAAAGTTACATAATCATAGTTTTTTTTTTTGTAAATCACACTATTAACATATTTCCTTTCCTTTTTTTTTTTTTCTTTTGCCATAACACTAAGTTTACTAACCCTAGTCGTTAAGTTATTTTGTTGTTACTAACACTATGGACACTTGTCTGAATTAAAGAGTTTGAATTTGAATTATCATTTTTCACCTTGTATCTAAGTTACGTCCCATTTCTGAGATAACCCTACCGCACCTAGATTGCCCTGGTTGCATGGAGCAACCCGATCTGGGATAAATCGTAAGGCTTATAGGTACCCGGTTATAATATTAACAGTATTATAAGAACTCCATATTATCTGCGACATTAAAAACATGAAACAATTTTCATGTAAGAAAATATAAATAAACTGTTTTGCCAAACTATCGTTTGAAGAAACGGAAGAAACAATTTAAGTTAATTACATCATACCATTAAGACGCACGCATACATACATGTACATACTCACACACATAATTCTTAGCGTGTCGATGGCAAAACTTCATTACTTATACACACCAATACACAAGAATACGTTTTTCTATTTTTCCAATATATTAATTTTATGTGTTTAAAGCTTTTAAGTACTAATGTTAAGTTAATGCAACTCTGGCCCCCAAGATACCCACCCACAGGCGCAGCCTCGTTTCAGGACATCATGTTTATCACCATTTTAAAATTAAAATTTAGCTTGCTACTGTCATGTATTATCAGAGCTAAGTTAGATTTAGAATTGGATGTCGTTAACCCTCTTTCCTACATTATCCCCTTTACAGTACGCACAATGTAAACATGACGTCAAATAATAATATTTACTTATAAATCGGGTTATTTTTGGAAATCAGAAATTTAGTTGATATTTATAAAATTCAGAACTTCGTTTTACTCCTTGTTATTGTCATGATGCATTTTGTAATATCTTCCATCGCGCGAAGTTTGACACAACTCACACAACTAATCTGGTACTGTAAAGGTTTGTTTACGTTATAGCCTACCATCAACGATTACACAATTACTCACCATAGGTATCTGTACATCCACTTCGCAGTAAAACAATACTACTTTTCGGCTTTTCATCTTGTCATTGCAGAGTACTGAACAAATCGTTCACGTCTAAATGGTACACAATAAACGGCATCTATCGAACGATCTACTTACCTAAGATAGGCATAGACTTTGACTTTGGCTTTTCGTTTTAGCTTGCTTGGGCTTTGGCTCATCGGTCACCATAGTGAAAAGTAATATCGGGCAATACATGGCATAAGACCATGATTAGTCATTGTATCGCGTACTGCAGTACAGTCCGAATTACATGGACATTTTTACATAACACGTCATAATACGAAATCTTAGCAACAATTTTATCACTGCAAGGGATTCAAGCCCAAAATCATGATAAACACTCTATCTGACTTGTAACGCGACTAAACTAAAAGACAGGGCGCAAACTACCGTCAATCTACTTTATAAAAGATACGTGCAATACCTGCAATACGTGTGAATTTCTGTTGGAAAACTAGGATCGTACCTACATAATCACTAATACCGACCTATAACATTTTTTTTTTTTTTTTCATAACAAGATTTATGTGACTTGCCTCATACCCACATCGTACTTTTTTTTTTTAAGTTTGATAAACGGGCGAGCTATTATTGCTAAGTTATGAATGGACTTTCTTTAGTAACTAGATAGAACTAGATAGAATAAACTGACGCACTTCGTTTACATTACTCGGGATGAGAAATTAAGACGATCAACTTAAATTCACCTGGTTGAATGCCATCGCGTCATGATGTTTTATACCCTAATTAAGAAATATGTAAATATTAGCAGTTCCTCATATTTAATTTTAAGTTCCTCGTTTTCAATCTGTCAAGAACTTTATCCAATAAGTCTAAAACTGTTTGAATATCGGCTGGCGGTAGCAAGAGATCGCCCAGGAATGCTATCTATATCTCTGATAATAGTTTAATAAAATTATTGTAGCTATTTATAAGTATCTGATCTACATGATTTACTTTGGAATTGTTATTGTTGGATAATCTAATGCGCACTTGAACTAAATATGTACATTTTAAGTTCTCAACTCTTTAGTACACAACTAGTACCTACTCGTAAAACATATTTTTTTCGTACCGGGATAATATTATACAGATTAACTGACTAGGTATGATTAGATTTACTTATCGGGCTTACCAAATTATTTTGTCTACGATTCGCATAATTATCAACTCATGGGGCACTCCATGGTAAAACACATTTGGCTTATATATTTGGCTAATGGCATTTGGCTAATTTGGCAAATATTGGCATGTTTACTGACCTTGTTATTTATGCATGGTTCCTGGCAGCTCTCAGCGTGAAGTAGGTCGGTTCCTTCCTTCCATGTCCTTGGTTGCTGTTGACAACCTTTAGGTAGTCTTAATTTACTTTAATTTAGAGAGATGGATACTTCTTGTAACTCAAAGTGTCTCACAGGTGGTTACTGGCCGCAGTCTTCTTTTTCAAGGTCAAATTATGGAATGAACGATGCGATACTGAGGGTAGTCGCTTCGTGTTCCATCCAGATTGTCACCCGCTTTTTCAATTTGTGCCTTGTGATACTGGGATGGGAGACAATATTTTCCTTGCAGGCGGTGTGCATCGACGTACGTTCTTCGTTTGAATTTTTGACCTCGTCCTCCACAGTAGGTGACCGTTGACTTTTAAGTAGCAGAGAGTCGTTTTATCGTAGGTTTTTTTTTTTATTCGATCCCACTTCTGACTGTTACGACAGTGGTAAAGAATAGACAGGAACTGATTCATTATTTTATTCGGACAGAGTCTCGACTTACAGGTTTCACAATCGAGCGCGACAAGACCTCGAAACTGAGCTTACAGGGCATTATATAGACTGATATCCCCACCGGAGGCATCCGGTAGTTATGGCGGTGTCTTCGCTTGACTGTGATTGGCTCGCGAGTCGTTGCCCGTCATTGGCTGGCTAGAGTGGCATGGCTATGGTATGCTAGAGTGGCATGGCTATGGTATGCTAGAGTGGCAAGGCTATGGTTTGCTAGAGTGGCATGGTTATGGTTAGCTGTCATTGGCTGGCTAGGGTGGCACGCTGTGAGCAGGCTGTTGTAACAATAGTCAAAAATAGACAATAGGCAGTACCAATTATATTTTAAACAGATTATCATTCTCTTAAAGAAAGAAAGAAAACATGTATATTTAGCACAATGCCACAAGTGCACACAACAAACAATAAAAATTATAAAAGAAACTAAAAAACTAAACTGAAAAAAAAAAATGTGTGCATCTCACGGCTGCGCCAAATAGGACCAGTTCAGCAAACTGCCGAGCAGCTAGTGCCCGACGCTGGTTTTCAACTGGCCCTGAGATGGTGATGTCACGAACGTGAAACAGTTTTGTACTCTGTATTTATGTGTATGAGTAAGTAAGTTATTTAGGGAAATATGTGTATAATAATTAATAATAAAAAATAAAACCGATATTATGTGCCGAGAGGGAAACCATACAGCAATGTTTATGAAGAAGCAAATACTAATAATACTTAGCCTTTTGCGCGGTCAATAGTACGGATATTCCAGCTGGATTTAATGACGCCAGAGGGCGCAGCTATCGCCGTTGTTATATTTAATCTATGCCAGCTAGGACGCGGTAACCGCTGTCACTTTTTGAATTCATAGTCTTCACCAGGAAGGACTTCCTACAATGCTGTATGTTTTCCCTCTCAGCACATAATATCGGTTTTATTTTTATGTAAAACCGCTATATTGATGTGCCTCCGGAAAACATACAGCATTGTTTATGAAGACGTGTTTGTTATCTGCTGGTGAAATATTATAGATAATACACAACGCTATGATGATTATCAAATATTTATTCTGAAAATTAAGTACCGTAATCGACAACACGGTTGGCGCAGTGGCTGAGCGATTGGACTGCTGCGCTGTGTGTCGCGCGTTCGATCCCCGTACGGAACAAATATTTGTACGGCCTACAGATAGTTAGTTCGGGTCTGGGTGTGTTTGAAATTTGGTACACAGATCTAGAGGAACTCAGACCTGTGTACCAAACATTTACTCACAGAAGAAAGGACAAAGGCTCCGACAAGCGCATTGGAAAGAGGCTGCCGTGTAAACATGGTGTATAGATACTAGTATTCGGATTATCTGTCTAATTGGAATATAAGTATTCCTTTTAAAAATTGGGCTTTTTGAGAATTGGGCATTTTAAGAATTACTAGTCCTCTTAAGAATTAGGTATTTCCAGAATAAGTCCTTTTCAGAATTGAGGATTTATCAACTAAACATAATACCCAGTAGTGGGTGAAGTCCACCTGTGAATGATATTGATGAATGATTGGATAAAATAAAAGTCAACGGTAAAGAAGAGTGATAAAGAAAGAAAAAAACAACATTTATTACTCCATTTCTTTTTTAACAGTTACGTCGTCCATAGTCATCTGTGATGTTCCAATACCAATGAGCTCAGATATTTCTTCCCACGTAGGTGCATCAATCATCAATATTAAATCTGATTCCAAATAGGCGGTTTCCACTGAAAGAGACATTGACAAATAAGTTGGTATGATGAGGAAATTCGCCGAAGAACCAGGGTCGCCGAAGTAGCTCTCAGAATATGCAAGTTGAAGGGGAAATGGGCAGGCCGCATCGCTCGAAGAACTGACAACCGATGGGGAATAAAAGTTTGTCGAGTGGCGAAAGGCGACGAACGAAAAGGATGACGCAGGGTTTGTAGGCCTCCCACTAGGTGATCCGACGACATCGTGAGAGTCGCGGGCAACCGGTGGATGCAAGCGGCAGGTTGCCGTTCGTTATGTCGTTCTATGGGGACTGTTGGCGCAGTGACTCAAGCAGTTCACTGCTGCGCTACGTGTCGCGGGTTCGATCCCCGCACGTAAAAAATATTTGTATGGCCTACAGATAGAGTGTCGGGTTTGGGTATTTGTGTATGTACCCACAATATAGGAGAAATTCCTAGTGTGCCCTCACACTAGGAATTGATCCTCACAGTGGACGTCTCTTGGCTGATGATGATGATGAGTAAACTGACTGCATCGTTGGTCGCAAGTGCAACTGGTGAGCATTACTAATGTCGCTGTACCAATGACGTAGAAAGGATTGTACTTAATTATTATTATTTTGCGAATTCATTGATTTTTATTATTATTATTTAGTAGTGATTTTAACTAGTATTTTATTAAAATGTTATTTAAATTTTATCTGAATTATAATCTTTTATTTGTGTTTATAAGTATGGTGTTTAAAAAATGCCAATGGGTGTAAATTACTTGAAGAAATGAATTGATATATTCGTTGTTGGTTTAGATTCCTAGGTTTCCATCAGTTATTTCTCCGTAGCAGGCGAGAGTCTGGACTTGTGGACGGTTGATGGCAATACGCGGACCTAAATCTAATTAGCGAAATATGAAATATATACTTATACTTATACTCATTTTTAGGGTTCCGTACCTCAAAAGGTAAAAACGGAACCCTTATAGAATCACTTTGTTGTCCGTCTGTCTGTCTGTCTGTCTGTCTGTCAAGACCTTTTTTCTCAGGAACGCGTGGAGGTATCAAGCTGAAATTCATATCAAATACTCAAGTCTATGGTCTCTTGGAGCTGTGAAAAAATCAAACTTCTAAGTCAACGCGATCAAAAGATACTCCCGTTTATGCCGCAAATTTTCGACACTCGCAAGGGAATCAAAACCTACAGGGTACTTCCCGTGAACTCAGAATCTTGAAATTTGGTACGAAGCAACGTCTTATAACACAGATAAAGGAAAAATTGCGAAAAGCATAAATTTTTAGTTACATCATATAATAAAAATATTTTTAAGTTGAAATTTTCACTGAATGTGTCTCTCTGTTGCTGCTATAACAAAAAAAAAATAAAAAGCGACTCCCCTACTACGATGGTACGGAACCCTTCATGTGCGAGTAGGACTCGCACTTGGCCGGTTTTTTTTTTCATGGTGAAGGAACTTTCCTTCACCTAACGTTTCGGAAAAACAAGACTTTTTTTTTTTATTTAATTCTTTAAGTAGTAAAAAAGCAAAATAAAATTAAACTTTATATATTTTCAGTGCAAAATCTAGTAGTGGCATAGTCAGTAGTTCCATTACGTTTAAAGAATTCGAACAACGCAGACTATTTTGTAAACCTATATTTGAATAGGTCCGCTACAAAAACGGCGCCATTTGCATTTCTCTGACATCTAATTCACCGCCAAAAGTTAAAGTTACACATTCTAAAAGATTTCCGTACTCACTTTAGCCTACTCGGTTTAAATAAATATATAAACCGCCTTCATTTTCCTCTAAAACTGTGACTATAATCTTATTCAAATACATATTAGATAAATAGCATCATATATGGGAAATACCAGACTACATACGAATATCAATCAAAACTAGTTCTTACAAGTTGAATTGATTTTCAGTTAATTGCCATCTAAATGATATTATCATTAGATATAATTAGTCATTTCTAACACAATTAGGGTCAAGGTGAACCAAAATTATAACATGAGTCACTCTAGGTAACCTATTCCTCTAACAGAAAGTCGGTAAACCGGTTAAGCCCGGTTATTATAACTAAAATCATTATTTACCTCTCATTTGGTTGATATTATTGACAATTTTCTTCATTTTATCGAGCTCCTTTTCAATTGCAGCTTTACTATTAGAAAAGAAATCCGGGTCCGGAGGATGTTCCACGGATTTACTTGGAGCTTCCATTTCTGAGCACAATTCTACGAGCAGTTCAAAATATAGAGCACCGTCTGTATTTTGATATCTACTATTCAAACTTATGTATTATTCAATTAATTTCATGGTACTTGTTGTCTGTGAATAATTGCCGGGACGAACATAGAATATTGTCAAAACAAAATGCCTGGATGGCGTCGCGTCCGAACTGAACCAACAAACAAAAAAAAATGCTACACATTTACAAATACAAAATACGAACCTAAATGTTTATTCTTGTTTTAATAAACACTAATAATATTTAAAAATATTTTCACAAAATACCTAAAAACTTTATTTGATTTTAACTCGACGCCCTAAAAAGTTTGACAATCGGAAAAGCAAACGGAGCGGGAAAATGTACGGAACTTTTTAAAATCAGAATTAGGTCAACGATTGCACGCGATCGTCGACAAACAGCCAGATTATATATACTACGAAAAAGTTTTATAACACCGAAACTGTTAGCGAGTTCGAAATAAAAAAAAAATGTAGGTAGTGAATTCAATATTAAAATAGTGAATATGAAAATAGAATCAAGCTTTGTTTTTTTTTATTTTTGGTGCGGCTGTATTTTTTATTTTTCTAATAAAGCATTACGTTTATTATTCTTTATTAAAATAGCGAGTGTGTCTGTATAACTAGAAAATAATTTTATCAATGTTAGTTAATAATCTTGCTAACAAGATAGGGCTTTATCTAAAAACTTTAAGTAGGTAAGTAATTACGGGTTTCAACATAATATTCTTGATAGACAATTCTTTGCCAGCGTCTGATTTCGGTACCTAAATAACATAGTTTCATCAACACCATCATCATCATCAGCCTTTAATGTTCCCACTGCAGGGACCCAGACCTCCTCTCTGAGAGAGGGATGGGGGATCCACCACGCGGGCCCAGTGCAGATTGGTAAGACATGCCGATTTACTCACGATGTTTTCCTTCACCGTTTTGAGAGATAGATTACATTTATTAATAAAAAATAATAACGGTGGATAATGTTGTAAAGATACTATAAAACAATGGAACAATAAAGTGACGTAAGCAGTAAAACAATTTAAATTCAGTTAAACGACGCAATGGCATCAACTCATACATACTACTAGTACTCAGCACCCGAATTTTATGTGTGAAATCCTCCACAATGCATGAAATAACGATCAATTAGCACAAACAGTCGAACAATGATGCCAATCATCTCGGTCGAGCGAACTAAATCTGTTTTTGGATGAGTTTTGGTATGTCAGCCGCGTCACACGCCGAATGTCATTGGATTTATAAATACAATCAGCTCCAGAAATAGGTGGCTACAGGTTTTCCAGGCGTACCGACCTAAAATAAAGCAGCCTGGATTCGTTAACAATATAATTGTCTCCTCTCCGTACGTGCATCGAACTAGTGAACGTAAGAAGTTTTGTTAGTGCTTTTTATACAGTAAATACCTGTGGCCATGGATGATGAGGATGTACAAGAGTTTTCTTTGCGCTGGCACAATCATCAGGTAGGTGAGTAATATTTTATTTTATCAACACACCCACTACAGATGACCAGGTACACTTACAGTTTTATTCCTTGGAAACATTTCTTTTTTTTTTTCGCTTCAGTCATAAACTCTATGCGTTTTTATTTTTACTTTATTCTGTTTTTAAAAAGCTTTTTGTTGCGTAGTGTAAAATTAGACGGTGTTATTTAATTCCTTTAAATAAATTATGTAGTCACGTTGTTTGAAGTACCATGTTGATATTATTTAAAATGCTTAATAAATAATTTATATAATGTTTTAAAACTTCTATTAAGTGTATTACATTGTTAAATAATATGAGAACTACAGTCGTAACAAGTTATTAACTTTACGAAACTATTTCATTTAAATATATAAGTAAAATTGTTTGATTTTGTTTTGCCGCTAAATAAATATGAAAATGTAAATATTAGCTCCCTGTGCTTAGCCTGTATGTTACCTTTGCCAATTACACTAAATGGAAGGTTACTAATAGATCACACGCACACCGACTAATCGACTATTGAGCTATAACTAATAATGATTTAAATTAATTACTTATTTTAATGCAGCAACTGTTTGCAAGAAACCCGTCTTTGATACACCTACTTGCATTGTCCGTACTCTGTGAATGACTAACTTGTGAAAATTACTATTAGTATTTCAAGAAAACCACAAAATTAATTAAAACAGTCAGAATATTCATATCAATTGGCCAATAAGGTTTGACGAAATAAAACACCTAGGTACTCACTGTTTATTTTTTATTTTTATGTGCCTTACATGAATTTTTATCAAAATTATAAAACGGTTGATATCACGGGCGGATTTCCCAAAACAGCTGCTGCAGGCCAAAAAACTAAAATGCAAATTTTACTTAAACAGAACAGCTTGATAGGAGCCCTAGGTCGCATGTTGAGTACCGGAGCCCTGACTGATGTCACGCTGAGTGCCAGCGGGACCTCAGTGAAGGCGCATAGGCTGGTGCTGGCATCTTGTAGCCAGTACTTCGCTCAACTTTTTAAGGTGAGCCCATATTTTAATATACCCATAGTGTCCACCAAATTAATCCTATAATTTATTTACCGCAATTCATGGGTCTTCGAACAAGATGCTTCCTCCGTATATGTACATTCATTGCCTCCTACATCAGCCATCCTTGTTATAACCATAGTTGCATTCTGCTTTAATTAATGTTAAAGATGTCATACGTCACTGGTTTCAATGTAAAATGTAATTTTATATTGAAAAGTGGGCGTTTATATCAAATTATGAACAAACTGTACCTTTTAATACCTACGTAAAATGGGGCGGAAGTCCAAGTCAAGTTTAGTTGACGGCTAACGATACCAGTATAAATGCCGCACCCAGAGACCTTTAATGATCACTTAAGCCATCACTTAGTAAAGACTTTGACTATTTAGTGAAGGCGACGGCTTACGTACCTACTCATAAAATATTTCTAACTGCGGTACTCAGAGATATTTCATTAAAGCTCTCTTAGTACGGCAGTCACTGCAAGACTTTTTGCAGTTTAAGAATGCCTTTATGTGTCAACAAAAAAAATATTATTTCGGACTAGCTGCCGGCACTTACACACAGGAACCAGTCAGTCCATAGTTCGTTCCATTCTGTCAAACCGCACCTTTAATACTTCTTCCATACAAGACTTCTTTATTTGTCGTCCTATCGATGAATCCCTTTCTTGACATAATCTATCACACAGTGCATCCATCGTTTCTTTGGTTTTCTCTCCTACCTACTCAATAAAACATTTCCATGTTTTTTCGTAACACCGTATTGATTGATAGGTACTACCCGATTTTTAACGAAGTGCATTCCGACCCTTGCTAAATAAAAATCAACCTTGAATTGATTGAGATTGATTGCGTCTAGCATGTCCTTTGCTGCTCTCTCAGCGACGTCCTAAACCGAAGTTGTTAATATCCAAATGGTGCCTTTTTTTCTTTGTTGTTGTAAGGTTGGGAAATCATCAAATGACTTTTCTCCATCAGCAATGGGCGGAGCAGTGGAGACTGTCAGACTTCTAAAAAACACCCATGTTCTTTCTTAGCCCTTTCTGTCTCAGGCCACGGTATCTCCTTCGAACAACCCGCAGCCCCGGACAAAAGGTGCCCTAAGGAAGGCTTACACTCAAGGCGGACAGAATAGCCAGTTTTAGTAGTCGACAACCTCCTAGGTTGATACGAGAGGCAAAGCCCCAAAAAAAATCTTAAAACGGTTCACAGAATACATCTGATCTACCTACCGTTTCAACTATGTAGTCTAAATAGTTTCCGAATAAAGTGGCTGTGACATACGGAGGGACATGACGAATCTAAAAAGGTTTGGTTTTTTTGCCATTCAGCTTCGGAACTAAAAAAAGATACGCCAAGATGATGATCCTCTTTAAATATATTTTCCAGGAGGTGGAAGCTGAGAACAACACACTAGTCGTGGTCCTGGGCTGCGATGTGACTGAGCTTCGACTGCTCCTCACTTTCATGTACACCGGGGAGGTCACGGCCTCCAAGAAGATCTTACCATCGCTGCTCCGACTTGCACAGACCTTGAAGGTTTCAGGACTTACTGATACGGTAAGGTTTTTAAAACACTGGCTTTTCTTTTTTTTTATCTAGATGTTCCATAATACAGGGTGTAAATGAACCCTTCACACATACGTCAACCAAACATTATGTACATCAAACTAAGTACCCCTACGCAAAAATTTTAGTTGCGAAACGACTTTTTTTTTTTGGATCAATAATTTCATTTTAAAGTAAAACTCAATGTAGCACTCCTAAAGCATCGTGCTAGTAGATGCTTTGAATAGTAAAAGGGTCATGGAGGTAATTTGAGTAAAGTTATAAACTGATTAACTAGTATTTACGAAAACAGCTGTGAAAAATTTGGAACTTTGACCCCCAATTTCTCCGTAACTAGGGGGTTCCCAGGTATGGTCTAGAACAAAAAAGTGATCGCTGTGGTGGGGAGATCAAGTGCCCTTAGTTTGCGTTAAGGGTACTTTTACACCCTTTATTGCATCGATAGTCCTCCTGCAGGGCTATTGCGTATCTTTTAAATGACAGTGGCTATCAGATAGTGTCCATTAATTACTGTCAAATGGTTCCATTTTGTACTAAACCATAAACAATTTGACAGTTAATCCATGGACAATATGATAGCCACTGACATTTAAAAGATACGCAATAGCCCTGCTGACCGGTGTAGTTCATAGCCGTCAAATACCCTCACTAGTCCGATGGAACGGTGAGGGATTACCTAAATAAATAAAATAAAATAAACTTTATTTCAGACCTTGATCCATATGATGTTAGTAATACACACTCCTTATAAACTGTGTTAGTAAGAAATGAAATAAAAGATTTTAAAATATTTCATAATTCATATATCTGCTGCATCCACCTGACGCACCAGGTATATGTACATGGACACGTACCCAATGCGCCACTTTTCACTGATAACCTAAGCGCAGGTTTTCTTACAAAATAAAATTAACTAAATTAACTGTCTGCCTCATTGGTCTGGGGTCTAAAATGGCCACTTTAGCAGATCATAATGTGAATTGCGTTAAAAATCATAAAATGGACGTTTTATCATAGAAACTGCGTCTGTGAACATTTTACGAATTAAAACGCAATTAATATTATTTTCCTACTATGATCTATTTTCCTAAATGTTCACAGAGGCATTACTATTATGATAGGTCTATTTTACGCTCTATAACGCAATTCATATTATGATCTGCTAAAGTGGCCATTTTAGACCCACTGGTGGTCGCAAGCGATTGCTGAGCACGAAGTCCTGGGTTCGTTCCCGGGACGGGCAAAGTGTTACTGGGTTTATCCATCAGGAATTTCTCAGTAACAGCCACGTAATTTGTGCCGGTTGATGCACTTACCCCAGTAATAAACGAAAAGTGGGCGTATTACGTATGCCTAACCCTTCGTGGTTAACAGGCTTGATGATATGTTACGTAAAAATATTTATTTTGCCAATTCAATCTTCTCCAATTCCAGAACTCAACCCTAACACCAACAGATCCAGACCTGACCCCCGACGAATTCAACTCCCCAGTGACCCCCGAGATAAAGAACGACCCCCAGCAACCCCAGGTCATCAACGACAACTCCAGTTCCAGCTCCAAACTAAACTACGACGACATACTGTCACCAACGAACGATAAAAACGGAAGCTACGTGTCTGACTTCATGGGAAAGAGCGAGAAGGATAGACTGAGTAAGCTGGATCAGATTGTGCAGAATTTGTATAGCACACACAAGATTGGAACACCGCCGGTTGCGACGTTGGTAAACTCTGGAGGTGAGCTAATTTCGGAATGTTTTCATAACCTTCAAAATATATTATTAACTTTGTCTCACACTAAGAACTTCTCCTTTATCGTTTACAAATATTCAAAACTAAAAGAAATTACCCCGATACAACTATCTGTAGGCCATATTTGTTCAGTGCGGGGATCGAACCCGCGACACGCAGCGCAGCAGTTAATAGCTCAGCCACTGCGCAAACCCTACCGTCAAAACTATTTATTAACTTACAGATAAATAGGACGAGCTCCTGGCTTATAATAACAGCCCCTCGGGTCGATCTTCAGGTTAAACGGCGCTTGGCTAGGTTGGTTCATGGTGGGTGGTGAACCATAACATGCATTTCTCCTTTGCAGGCATTTACTCCGTTGCCGTTGGTCCCGATTGTTATTAATTATAGACTTTTGACAGTCGCTAGTCGGCACACGTAGTCAGTGGCCTATAAGACGGACAACAAGTCTTACCAAAGGGTATCTTATTACCCCTACTTTGGTTGTGGAGGTCAGATAGGCTACCGCTCCATGTAAAATTGGTATTCAGTTGAATCAGTGTGAATGCAAAAGAAACGTGTTGGGGCCCCCACCACATCACGTCTTTTGCTTTTCCTCGTTTGGGTGTTGTTCTGGCCTATTTTCAATCAGTTCTTCCCACGAGGATTAGAGGACCTCTACCCGAAACTATAAATCATTACCGGAGGGATTTAAAGAATATTGCCAGAAGCGTACTTCTGTCGACCAATAAAAGGTAATACATTGTGTCAACATTAGGTATATGTTTACTAAGCGAGCCAACTAAGAATAGCGCTGTCAAGACGCCATTTTGTTCAGCAATACTCGCGAACTTCAAAACCAAAGCGTACGGTGTGCAGAAAAATCAATGAAGAAACTATACTCTGTTTAATTATTTAATGTTCACTTTTTTGGTATTTCTAATCAATTTTACGCCAAATTAGTTGTACATGAGTACTAATGAGTAGGATATGAAAAAAGCATGTTAATAAAATAATGAAATGAACAAAGTCAACAATGATAACAAAAAAATAACAATGAAGTCCAGTCCGTCCATGAATACTGTTTCCACAAATTATTAATTTATCCATAATTATTTATTTATGGAATTCAAGAAACAATATTTTATAAAACTGAACATAATCAAATCAAATCAAATCAAATCAAAATCATTTATTTCAAGTTGGCCAGTTACAGGCTCTTTTGAATAGTCGAACAAATACTAAATTTTAATAAGCTAATAAACTAAGCTACAGTCCCACTCACAAGGCATAATAACTGTCAGTGTAGTGTAGTTGCCGATTCCAAAGCGTTGGTCTCATGAGAAGAATGGCAAAAATTTCATGGATACTCTTTTAAATCATAATATTGTTACAAAACGTTGGTTACATCATTCATATCGAGATTGGTATATTATCATGTGAGAACGATGTAGCAAGTTGTGCACGATAATTATAATAATTAAATATATGAATAAAAACATAACATTTCTTACTCGCATTTCTTTTTGTGCTGACCGTACTTATCTGTTAGGTAAGTACTGCTATCGTGTGAAGTTGGCAGCGAGCGCGATCCTATTCTTAGTTGGCTCGCATAGAACTAATAAAGGCATTCAAATCATAACTTCTGATGAGATAAACGCGCTCAACAATAATGCTTGTTCAATGACGCCTGCAGACATACATAATTTTAATTGTTATCGTGTCCCACTGCTGAGCAAATGCCTCCCTATCTTGTGCGATCTTTGGCCATGTCAGCCCCTCAAGTGCGTTAAAAAGCGTGAAATGGACCTTTCATTAAAGTAACTTTGTCTGTGACCATTTAGGAAAATAGATCTTATCGGAAAATAATATAAATTGTGTTAAATTTCGTAAAATGGTCACAGATGCAGTTGATATTATGAAAGGTCCATTTTACGCGTTTTAACGCAATTGATATTATGATCAGCTGAAGTGGCCATTTTAGATCTCCTGTCCTTTCTCAGGCGTCCATTTTGTGAAGATCTATTCTATGCGCTATTGGTAGCAATAGCGTTAGATAAATTAAAAATGTATCTACGCCTACGCGTAAAACTGTATTTAGAAGCTACACTACATACAAGCATAATTTAAAGTTATAAGAACATTATTTTAATGTACATACCTAGTTAAATTGTTATAAAAGTCAATGCCTCTAACTTAGACCTAAGTCCTTAACTTTTGCTTTATGCTTGTACTAAGTGAATAAAATCCTAAGTGTGCTGTTTAAAATAGATTGAAGTCAGTATATTTTTATTTCATTACTGAATTTAGATAGGTATATTGATATAATATAACAACACGAAGTTATGATTTCAAGAAGCTTTTTAGTAGTGTCTACTTATTTAAAAGTTTGGAAGATTCCAATTAGGTAGGCTGCCAATTTTAATGTATGATTATAATAGACCGTCGTGGCTAGAACTGCTGAGATGACGAGTTATAGACGAGTATGGAAGAATATATGCTGCGCTCCCAAAGATATTGTGATAAGGACAGGAAAAGATGATTTAATAATAGTCCATCAGTTGGGTGATGAACTGTTTATCTACTTGTCCCGAGACTCCGTTTAGTTCAGTCCTAGCCTTGACGCTTGAATATAACACGGCATACCCGACCCGATTGAGGTCCCCTTACATAGTGATCTTTACCGATTCGTTCTCAGGCAGGGGGAGTGCCTCAGAACGAATCGGTAAAGATCACTTGGCCAAAGAGTGACTTTGGCCACTGCATCACATTGGCCAATGCCATGGCGATTAGCTATTACAATGGCCTGTTTGACATTGGCGAATGCGATGCGATGGCCAAGTCAATCTTTTGTTTAAAACATCAAAGGTTTTCAAGTATATAGGGATTTAATATATTAACTGACTTGGTAATACATGGATCTCACTACTTTTTACGGTAAAAGTGAGTTGCTCGGCTTGGCTTTTTTTACAAGTTTTGTTTTTGGTGGGATATTCTTAACACAGTTCTAAACCTCAGTTACAGACCCACCGGAAGCCTACGACAGAAAATGGCGCATGAACAGCTCAGTTTGCACCATCTGCAACAAGCGTCTCTCAAACCAGTACAACTTGAGGGTGCATATGGAGACCCATGCAGGGAGGAGACACGCTTGCAGGGCCTGTTCCCACGTATCCAGGTCGAGGGATGCGCTAAGGAAGCATGTGGCTTATAGGCATGCGCCGCCACAGCATAGGACGGGGAGAGCAGACTTGTGAACTCTGCGGTAGAAGCGGTACCTCACTTGGAACCTGTAATGTATCAGTTCAGGCCCCGTATTCACAAAGAATATAGACATACGACTTACCCAATCGCAATCGAATCGAAGCCTTTGTGAATACAGGGTCTGATTCTATACAAAATCGAATCCCTCACCGTCTATTTGTAACGCAATGCTCAAAGAATCTTGTACCTACTGTTACATTACACCCGACAGTCGACAGTAGGTTTATGTTGTAATGCCTGATACATAAGACAAAAAATAAGTTAATAAATTGTTTTCCCATCTGCACTGTGGCATAGAAATGTAGTTGCATCTAATTTTAAGCTTACCTACTGAATTTTTCGGCAAGGCAATTTCACCCAGGCACAGGAGTCAATTACGCCTGAAAGCAGTGCTCACTCTTTGGGCAAAAAATTGTCTCTAAGATGAAAAAACTGTATCTACGTTTGATTATGGAATCTAAGTTAGATAAAAGTGACAACCTGTTGAATACCCACCGACGGTATATTACCAAAGTAACATGAAAAAGACGTTTATGTTACATTTTTTGTGTTTTACACAATTTTAATATTAGTGTATTGTTCTTTATTTCTTCAATGTTATTTACTAGTAATGGAATTAAAATGGGTGTGGCCATGTTTTAAGGTTTATAGGAATTAGCTAATATTTGGAAAGTAAAATAAAACGATCTTTGGCGCCCGTGTGATGTGACAGGTGTTGTAAACATTTTTTTTAATGCGGCATTTTTTCCAATTTTTCAATATTAAAAGGATTTACGGCTACGCCCATATGATTGTAACAATGGTTGTGAAACCGTTTTCACAATAGTGAACATGGCCTTTGCACACAAACTGTGTCTATAGAACAATATTTACAATGCTAGTAATTTTTACTCTGTATTTATTATCCATTTTAAAGATATTTATAGGAGTGTTGTGTATTTAAATGTTCAATTTATTTATATTCTGTGATAAAAGGAACTAACGAACTCCAGGTACATTTATTCAGTCATGCCACTTTATAATCATTGTAATTTTTGGCGCCATAATCATAATTGAAAAAGGTGGTCCAGTTACTCAAAATGGCTGGCGCTAAACTGGATAAAATAGAGATGGAGGTCATAGACAAAATATAGATTCTTTATACTATCGTTAGTTCTAATAGTAATGTCGCTCCTGGATACCAAATTACTTTTAGGTTTTATTTATTTATTTAAAAAAATATGATTTATATACGGGGTACCTTTCATACCTTTTCATAGTTTATCTCTATCAAAAATAGAATGAAAACCTATATTTTGACCAGTCCTGGTAGACCTATCAATAACTTTTTTTAGTTAACGAGCTGTAGCAAATAACTCTAAGAGTGACATTAAAAAAATTAAGTACGTTCTAGTCATGTTTATTGCCCCTACGTTTATATTATTTAGCCTAAGCTAGCTTAAAAAGACATTTTTATTTCATAAAAGACAATTTAGTTTATTCTTAATAAATATTAAACGTTACGAGTTGTTTTTAATACGTCCAGGCCCCATTAGTAGTTCAGAAGTTGAAGGAGAATGTCACGAAAATCAATCAATCAATCAATCAATCATTTATTTTGTCAAACATAGGTATTTATAGATTGTAGTTAAAATTGTTTGAAGATATGAATATGAATAATATGAATTGCGTTATAACTCGTAAAATGGTCACAGACGCAGTTACTACTATGAATGGTCCATTTTACGAATTTTAACGCAATTCATATTATGATGCTAGATCTGCCAAGGTGGCCTTTTTACCCGACTGCGGCGAAGCCCAAAAGGAGGGTTACGTGTTTGACTTATATGCATATATTTAGAACCCTTGAAAAGTGTATGATAACCTCTTTCTCGGGGACAACAAAGGTAAGAAACGTCTAAGTAGGTACCTAATTATTTCATACGATTTTCCCTCTAATTTTACATTAGTGTCATTATCACTGATCTTTATTATCTGTGCAATAAGTCGAGTTTGGCTCAAGGTCAAGCTTGCAAATTCGATTTATTGCATAACTGTGTGCATAACACTATTTATAACAGTGAAGGAGTGCAATTCAATGGGGAACAACAAATATGATTCTAATTAGTCCGTTCGTTAAATTGTCTAAAAATGATGTTGGATACGTATTTTTTGTTAAAATTGACGAAGATAAAACGCGTCAAAGATTTGAGTGGGGGTTTGGTGATGTCACTAACCGGTAAAAAATGTCATACTAATGGAATATGACGTCACACGAGTTTTCAAAGCACTGTATCGTCTTCATTGTTTGCGTACGTGAATAAAGAAAAAATACGTGTCCAATATATTTTGGAAATATATCTGACGGACTTATTTGATTTTTTTAGTTAAAAAAGTAATAGGGAAGCCTATTACTTTTTCTTCTTTGCGTGTCGATGGACTCATTACCCTACCGGTATATAGGGTGACTGGTAAATACTATCAAACGATACTTAAATACGTAGTTGTACTCATGATAACAAACAAAAGATCTTGTTCATGGATATTATGGAATCCCGTACCAAACTGTGTCAACATCAAACTTTGTTTTTTATTGACTACATTTATCATATTAACTCCTACACAAAAGTTCTTTTTGTAAACAAAATCCGAGTTTCGGAGTCATTAAAAAAACGAAAATAACCTCAAACCAGGCAAGTAGGTATTGTAGGGAAACCTCTGCGATGCGAAGTCAGTCGAACTGTCAAAATCAACTGACAGATCTAACAGAACGACTTTTGAACTGATTGTGTGAACGCCATGTCTAGGGAGTAAAACAATATTCATACTTTTATACTTTAAATGAAATTCCTTCTTCATAAATCAAATCCCAGCCGCATAATGTCGTAAAAAATTATGAAAATAATTACTATAACATTTTGATCTTGAAACTCGAGAATTCTTGGTACGAGTTTCGGTCATTGTCTTTTCCAAGGCAAATTTTTTTATATACAAATACATTGCGCGTTAAATGCTTGGGTAGTTGCTAAATAAAAATTAATATCCAAAGACTGCGTGTTTGACCGCATTCTTTGAAGATGTAAGTGCAAGGTATGTCCACATGGCTGCGGGATGTTGTAAGAAATACCGCGGCCTTGACAAATAAGGCTAAGAAGGAACATGGGTGGTTATATGTCAGTAGAAGTCTGACACTCTGTCTGTCTGTCCCTTTCGCTCTGCCCAAGAGCTGAAGGGGTTATTTGATGACTTCCCAAACCGAAAAAAAAAGTAGTTAGGTAGGCACTCATATAATAAAAATACATTTTACAAGTGTATACAAGTTTATTTTTATCATCTTACATACTTCATTTTAGTAGAAATCGCGTAAAACTAAGAAAAAGTACATCAGAAATTAGTACAAAAATACTGTTTAGAAAACGTTTTTGACTGCATTATTTGGAAAGATAACGTGTAACCTTTGTGA
The DNA here is from genome assembly GCA_932274075.1 of Diarsia rubi. Lineage (NCBI taxonomy): Eukaryota > Metazoa > Arthropoda > Insecta > Lepidoptera > Noctuidae > Diarsia > Diarsia rubi. Next base: position 2,882,802 of record OW026433.1, read on the forward strand.
AATAGTATAAAATCTATTCAGAAAAATATCTCCATGTTCAAATTACTAATTTTTCTAGATTAATTTAATAGAGACTGGAATTAAAACCCAGACAAAAAGAACATTTTATTTAAAAAGTTTAATTAAATCGATAGATTCCACGTCAAAAAAGTCTGTTGAGTAGTTGTCTCGCTCACTCATATGTTTCTATCCCCTATGGGCGAACTAACTATTCGCTCTTTGCACACTTTTTCGCGCGACTTAAGAACAGTAAAGGCAATCTAATGATTTAACTTTTTGTTTACGAAATACATTGAATTAAAATTTAATTTCTATGATATACAAATAATAAATTAATTACATTACGTTTAAATATTAGTGACCGATTATCATTACACCTATAGAACTTACATTGACAATAGGATTTTTAGTAAAATTGTAGATATATTAATACTTCTAATACTGGACAATATTTCATTAATATTTTACACCTCTTTAACGGCGCCTTGGTCAACCGGACTCGCTCGCAACTGGACTTACAAAAAAACTATGAAAAAAAAACCAATTTAAAATTACTGTGATTTTTTCGACTGATCTCGAGGTCCACTTCGAGTGGGTCCAGTTGACCAAAGACTCCACATAGCACTTTACAAGAAAAAAACAAAAAAAATCGTGGCAAGGGCAACATTGGTCACAAAATGTTTAAGTGACACGGCACGACTGTTTTATTCGTAATCCTGTACTATACAGGGTGTAAATTTACCCGTCACACATACGTCAACCAAGCATTCCGTACATCAAACTAAGTAGGGTACCCCTACGCAAAAATTTTTGCTGGGAAACCCTGGAAAACTTTTTTTTGGGGTTACAAATTTCATTTTGCGGTAAAACTCAATGTAGCACTCTTAAAACATTAGTCATGGAGGTAATTTAAGTAAAGTTATAACCTGAAAAACTAGTATTTAAAAAAACAGCTATGCATAATTTGTAACTTTAACCCCCAATATCTCCGTAATTAGGGGGTTCCTAGGTATGGTCTAGAACAAAAAAATGATCGCAGTGGTGGGGAGAATAAGTGCTCTTCGTTTGCGTCAAGGGTACATTTACACCCTATTTACCTTCCTGCTCGCATGTTTTATGACCATGATTGACCGATTCTGAATATTGACATTTAGTACATTTATGGCATAGTTTAGTATTAATTTTTCACAATACATTAAAGTTTTTGATCTCTTAGCCAATAAAAAATAAGTTATTCTTTCCAAATAATTAAAATATTAAATTCTCACTAGGACATTATAAATGCGATTTCACACCGTTAGTATGCAACAACGGGTATAAATGGACCGTTCAGATCGCACCAAGTTCAATATATTAAACAAAAATCACAATGCTTGCTTAGAAGTAGGACTGATTTATGAGAAACGATTTTATTGTTGATAATATTTTGACTACATGAAAGACAGTGAAGGAAGATGTGACTTGAAGAGGTGTCTGTCCGAGTAAGGGAAGTATGGAACCCGTAGGGGCTGCGGGATGTTGATGATGTGCGGCCTCGACAAAAAGGGCTAAGAAGGAACATGGGTGGTTTTTAGTCAGCTTCTACTGACTAAAAACCACCCATGTTCCTTCTTCTAACACTCCCTTTCGCTCTGCCAAAAAAAAGGTATTAAAGGATGCACTGAAGAAGTTTAAATAACCTACTTATTAGTACAGACATGGATCGTTTGGCGCGTTGTTAAATTCGGAACTAGCCTCACCTTAATTTTATAATAAAATATTGAATAACAATAATAATGCGCCCCTGCCAACGTCATTCGAGCGCCACAGCTCTATATAGTAAAAATATTTTTTCATTCTCAAATGAAAAAGAAGATAATAAGTAACGTAACCATTGACGGCAGAATGGAAGAAGAAAACGTGTTGTGCCGACCCCAAGTAGAATGTGATCTCTTACAACATCCCGCAGCCCCGACTGGCATCCTTTAATACCTAATGAGCTATTTGCCATTTTCTTCGATCAATGGTTTTGAAGTAATAGAGAGCAAATAACGATGTGAACAGAATATATTTGTCTTCAACGTTCCATAATTCCGATATAAGACTAGAAATAAATGCAGGTAATACTTTCAAACTTACTCTATTTTAATAAATAATTTTAAAAGCACCCATATTCTTCCTTTGATATACTTCAGCATCACCAGTGCCATAAAAACACCAGTGCCATAAAAAAAAAATCGTAAAAGCGATTACAGAATCGTAGCACGTCACAGATATAGAATACCCATGTTCCTTCTTAGCCCTTGTGTCGAAACCGCGGTATCTCTTTCGAACAACCTGTATATATTTGTGTTTATTATATATTTGTCTAGTACGTATTGTCGTGTCAGTGTATTCTGTCATTCCTGAATAACGTATGTAAGTAATAAATAAGTTGAGCAAACCAGTCCACAGTTCTAAATGCGAGCAACATCACTCATTGTTAGTAACAAAAATCATATTTATTGTTAACTAACGGAGACAGTTCATAACTTAAGTGTAGTAAGCGAAATAAATACATTAGTATTCTTCTTATATATGCTAGATAATCTGAGTTATTTATATACTATTACATTCCTTTGGGGAAATATTCTTTTTAATAAATTAATATTTTTTATTCAGGTGGCGTTCTGTGGTTTCTGTCTAGCCCCATGGAAAAAGGGTGTGAGTTTATGTATGTGTGGGTGTGAGTAAATGCATACTTATTGATTTTGTTGTAAAGATAAGTAGAATCGGCTTGGTGTGTGTGATAGCAGAAAATGCAATAAATAAACGGAAGAAATCATTAATATTACAGTCACATCTGTACATCGGCACCACTCTTAAAAGGCACAGAAAAGGTATATTTTTATTTAAATTAAAAAAAAATATAACATCGCTCATATCTCATCTATAAAGTCGTTGAATAAAAAGATGTAATAATTTATTTTACATTTCGAATTCATGAACAAAATTGATTATTTTGCTTATCTTGATAAACACGAGAATAAGTAAGTATATAGAACATCATAAGTTCGTAGCAGGTAGTTTGCTGTAGCTTCAGCTTACCCCATGGGAAATAGCGTGAGTTTATGTGTGTATATAAAACCATAAAATTTGTAATGTTTACCCCTGGCTGTGTTCACTTGTATGGTCAAAGAATACTCCCCCAAAGTGTACATTAGGAAGGTCTAAGCTTTAGGTACAGTCCACACGCGGGTGTTAGCGTCCTGGCCGACCGACACCACGGTCTCGTCGTCCAGCCAGGCTAGCCCCGTGATCTGGCTCTGCGGGTGGGCGTCTGGAATTGAAAAAAAACAGGTAATTAGCGAAGACAGACACATACCTTTACGCCTGTAATAGGGATGTTTACTGACTTAAAAAATGTCATTCTAATTAGTCCGTCTGTTAGATTATCGAAAAATATTGGATACGTATTTTTTGTTTATCAAATCAATAGAAATTGACGATGATAAAACGGGTCAAAGATTTGAGTGGGGGTCGTTGTCGTCACTGACCGTTAAAAAATGACATACTATATATACAGTTTTCAAAGCACTGTATCGTCTGCATTGTTTGCTTACGAGAAAAAAGAAAAAATACCGGTCTAATATTTTTTTTGGAAATCGTATCTGACGAACTAATTAGATTTTCTGCCCCAATCCAGGGCAACGCGCAAAGGGCTCTCTCCAGTCGTTAAGACTTCTCGCGATCTCCTGCGCGCTTTTCTACCAGTTGTATGGCAACATTCGCGGTGTGGTTAACTTACTCTTAATGTAGGTATGTTTGTTAGGCGCGGCGACGCTCCAGATGATGATGCTGGTGTCGAGCGAGCCGGACGCGATGCGCGCCGAGTCGGGGCTCCACGCCACGCTGTTCACGCGCGCCGAGTGGAAGCCCCACTCCTTGTTGTGTGCCAGCTGAGGATAAACGACAACTGTTAGTAGCAGACGTACGTATGGGACCAGGGCGGCTGATCAAGCGAAGAGATTTATGTCTGTTGGAAATCGCACTCAACAGACAGTCAGACAGTGCGACGTGACCGAGCTGCGGCGCGGGGAGCCCGGGTGAGGTCAGGAGCCGCGACGGCCGGACTTGCTAGACAAAGACAGCGCTATGAAGAAGTGACGTCGTACTTGCATACCGCCATAGTTACGTAGTACAAAATGGCCATTTCGCGCGACAAGATAAATTACTTCTAAATCTACTCAATTTTTTTATCGATACGTTAATTTTTCTCGCCGTATTATTTATGTTAGTTCTTTGAAAGAATATAATATTTTCGTATAAGAGTAGTCATCTACCATATTGTACATTTAGTCGGCAATAATATACCAAGCCTTTTCATACAGTATTTATTTATTTATTGACACATACAGTCTTATCACAAGTTTATATTAATTTCGTACCATTAAACCATAGATGGTTTGTATTGGTACTCACATTCGCTTTAACAACACAAAAAACACACAAAAAAAGATAATCACTAAAAATAAATATAAGTTATGATGTAGGTACATTAATAATATTTTGCACGCAACTACCCGTAAACTACTATTAGTCCACTACTACTTTATATACCCCAACGAGCAAGTCCAACAATATCACTTAAATGTGATCACTTGCCTAGGCTGGACCTTCCATTTTATACAGGCTGTAAATAAACCCTTCACACAGCCGTGAACCAAGTATTCTGTACATCAAACTCATACGCAAAAATTTTTTGGGATCAAAAATCACATTTTACGGTAAAACTCAATGTTGTACGTGCTTTTAATAGTAAACAGGTCATGGAGGTAATTTAAGAAAAGTTAAAGTATTTACAAACAGCTGTGAATAATTTTGAAAATAACTCCCTAGTTACGGAGATATTGGGGTCAAAGTTCCAATTTTTTTTTACATCAAGTATCTACGAAAAACAAACGTTTTTTTTTTTCTTACCTTGTACTCGTCAGTGGAGTAGAGTATGAGCTTCCTATTGGCGTCACTGGCGACGAGGTACCGTGAGTCGGGACTGAAGCGTACGTCTGTGACGGCGCCCAGGTGCTCCAGCGTCACTCCTGCAGTCAGTGTGCGGCCGTCTAGAGTGTATATGTGGACTTTGTTATCGGCTCCTGAAAAAACATCATCATCATCATCAGCCTATAATGTTCCCACTGCAAGGACTCAGGCCTCCTCTCTAGGAGAGGGATGGGCTATAATCCACCACGCGTGCCCAGTGCGGATTGGTAGATGTCACATGTCTGTTTTTTTTGAAAAAACATATAAAAGATTTAAGAAGATAAGTTATTTTTTCTTGTGAAGAGGGTAATTGGCTATTTGACTACGGCTTGTGTTTAAACGTCTACCAGAAAAGAACCTATTAAGACTACCAAAAAATTCGAAATGCCTGCCAGAATGGATAAATGCTCACCAAATTGTGTTTCATATAGTATTAAAACTGCTTTGTTGGTAATTATTACTGCTTATTATTATATATTTTATTATTATTCATGTACTTGCTACACTTACAGTTTGCACCAACGCGTGCAGCAAGTCAACATCGCATACACTAACTTAAAAATTGTATGCATAATTAAACTAGCTTTATTACTGCTCATAAACAGATCTAGATAATTATAATAATAGATGAATACAGCGCGCATTGTCAGGAGGTTCCTCTCTCTGTTCCCAATGCCGGTGGGTTACTATTTTTTATATTTCTTTTGTATAATAATGTTGTATAGGAATATTTAAAAATGAAAATAATATTATGTTAAAAAATGAATAAAGGAATAATAATATATTTATTCAAAATTAGAATTGGCACAAATTAATACAATTTATATCTGTGTGTGTGATACCGCGGCCCCGGAACGTAAAGAGCTAAGTCTGGGGTTTTTAGTCAGTAGCGGCTTTATTACAAAAGTGGTTAAACCTAGGTTTAACTTAGACTTGGTTTATCTCGCATTTTTTATTCTCCACTTTCTTTTGAATATTATCGAAGTGAGACGGCACGCGAGATAACCAAGTCTAAGTTAAACCCAGGTTTAAACACTTCCTGTTAAACAAGATAATCACCTCGAGATCATGGTGGGTAACAAATTAGTTAGTGAAGCAGCCGACGCCGACGTAGCCGAGGCTTTTAATGAGTATTTTGCCAGCATACCTATAGCGACGACTCGTTCCCTGAGTTCGTCGGCGTCTAAAGCCGAAGATCTTTTGCATAGCAGCGTGTCTAAATGTGGTAAAGTATTTAGTTTCGAACATGTAACGCCTCGTGATGTAGTTAACGTTTTTAATTCACTTAAGTCTAAAAACACAGGTGATTACTGGGGCATTTCTATTAAACTTTTAAGTAACATAATCGACATTGTAGCCCCCTGTCTTGCCGTTACTTTCAATAAATGCGTCGATTTGGGGACTTTCCCACACCTTATGAAGAGCAGTAAAGTCATCCCTCTATTTAAATCAGGCAGTAAAAACGATATCGGTAACTTTAGACCAATTTCTATTTTACCTGCTTCTAGCAAAATTTTTGAAAAATTAATTCTCAAACAGTTGTTATTACATTTTAATTTAAATAATCTCCTTCATAATGATCAATATGGCTTTACAAAGGGTCGTTCGACTACGGATGCAGGTGTTGCTTTGTTGAAACACATATTTGACGCATGGGAGAACGCGCAAAATGCAATCGGTGTTTTCTGCGATCTCTCTAAAGCTTTTGATTGCGTACATCACGACACGCTTTTACGGAAACTGCGTTATTACGGTGTTCAAAATCAGGCCCTAAATGTGATAGATTTGTATTTGCAAAATAGATTCCAATGTGTAGACGTAAATGGCGCGAAATCTTCCGGGCTACCGGTTCGGCTAGGTGTACCTCAAGGTTCAATACTGGGTCCGTTTTTATTCTTGGTTTATATTCTTCTTCTTAGCGTGTCGATGACAATCTAAATTGTGTCGGCCCAAAATTGGGCTACTAGTTTGGCGCTTTCGGTAGCGTCCATCAGTTCCTGCAGTGAACATTTAGCAGGACAGGTTTATATTAATGATCTACCATACTATTTAAAGGGTTTTTGTGACGTTGTACTATTTGCAGATGATACCTCTCTTATCTTTAAAATAGATAGGAATAGACACGATTTTGACGACGTAAACAGCACGTTATCAATGGTCACGGATTGGTTCACAATAAACAACCTTGTTCTTAATGCCAAGAAAACTAAAATAGTTAAGTTCGCTTTACCCAATGTTAGAAATCTAGGTCCCAATATTATCCTCGCCAATCAGGAGCTGGAAACTGCCGACTCTGCTGTATTTCTGGGCATAACAGTAGATCCAAAATTACAATGGGGTTTACATATATCAAGCCTAGCGGGAAGGCTAAGTTCAGCGGCATACGCCGTCAGAAAAGTAAGGCAATTCACTGACGTTGATACAGCACGGTTAGTCTACTTCAGTTATTTTCACAGCGTTATGTCATACGGTATTCTGCTGTGGGGCAAAGCTGCTGATATTCAAAATATATTTGTTCTGCAGAAGCGAGCGGTTCGTGCAATTTATCAGCTGGGTGCCCGAGTTTCTCTTAGAGATTTTTTTAAGGAGATTGGTATCCTCACTGTGGCTTCTAAGTTCATCTTTGCCAACATTTTATATATTAAACAAAATATCCACCTGTACACTAAAAACAGTGATATTCACAACTTTAACACTAGAAATAAGCATAAACTACGCGCTCCTTTTCACCGGCTTCACAAAGTTCATAATTCATTCGTCGGGCTTGGTATAACATTTTATAACAAACTGCCATCTTCTTTTCTAGACTTGCCATTTAATGCGTTTAAAGCCAAAGTAAAATCTAATCTTTGTTTAAAAGCGTACTATTCCTTTAACGACTACTTAAATGATAAGAACAGTTGGTCGCTGAGTTGAACACAAGACAATATTTGTTATTTATTTATGTTCTTTCTCCAAGATTAGTTTACTGATACGTCATGTCTTTTTTTATTATTATTATATACTTTTTTATACTTGCCTTACTATTGTATCGAGTCTGGTTCTTCTAACCAACCTAACAGACAGATGTGTGCTGGGGAGTTTGTTCCGCCACTTCTTCTTTCCAGCAAAAACACTAGGAAGTGTCGAAGGGGGGGCGTTTTGGGGGACTGTCTCTTGTAAATAAGTAAAGTAAAGTAAATTTTGACGTTCGAAAAGTGCTGATTATCAGCCTAGTTTGAATAAGTGAGTTTTGATTTTGATTTTGATTTTGTAATAAGGCCGTAGAAGTCTGACACTTCGTTCCGCTCTGCCCAGCCACACTCAAAAATAAAGGGTTGCCTGCTTTTACATGGGGCTTAAACATAATTGACAACATTTCAAAACTGACACCACCTTAAAATAAAAATACCATTTCTTTATTTTCGTATCCTGAGTTCATACATGTATTTTATTTATTTTTTGATTCCTTTATTTCTGAGAAAAAAAATGAAAACCAAAAAACATATGATGACGTCATATATACGGCAGAATGATGTAATTATCTTTGCCTAAGCATTCAATATTTTTTATGAAAACAATAATGTCAAACAAGACGTCAATTTGTCAATGTTGAATGTCACTGAAGTTTACATTTTTCATAAAATTGAACAATTTATTTTTCAAACTCGACGCTTTACGCTTACTGTTAGTATTATCAACTTTTGATTGATATTTCCCCAATAAAATGGATCCCAAAGAAACGTAAACGCCAATAAAGGAACCAAAATGTTGTTTTGTACCAGCCTGCGCCAACGAGTATGACAAGCTGCCAAAGTGACAACGACAAGACAAGTGTGACAATTTTCAATTTTTTTTGTCGCCATTCCACCGAAAGAATGACGTCATTTGGCGCTTACGTCTTTTTAGAACGCGCCGAATTTGAAACTTAAAATTATGAATGAAAAGTACATAATTTCGAAAAACAAAAAAATATGGGTGTCCTAGTTTTGGATTTGCTTTTATATTACTTAATAATACTCACAAGTTAAAAATATGAAATGTTGTCAATTGGCGAAATGTGGGTGTACTAATAACTCTGTACATCGGGATCCGTTTCTACATTTTTATTATTTATTATTTCTTCAGACAATTTTTTTTTTGTAGAAACGGATCCCGGGATCCTTGGAGACAATTCGCCGGGATCCGTGTTAAATCAAATCGGATCCCATGATCGGTGGAGACATCCCCCTAATGGGTACACCTTAAGCTAGTAGGTGCATTAAAGAGTACTTACCGCCAACGGCGACGTGTTTGGTCGAGGTGTCGATACTGACGCACGTGGGCTCGTAGTCGAGCGGCAGACTTGACTGCTTGCTATTACCGATGATCACTGCCAGCTGATAACAGAAACAACAAGTTTATTACACGGCTTCGAAGAGTATTTTGGAGTGGCAACGCATACTCACACTATCACACTAATATTTGCGAAAGTTTGTGAGTGTGTGTGTGTATGTTTGTTACTTCATCACGCACAAAATACTGCACAGATTTGGATGAAATTTGGTACACAGGTAGTTTATAACCTAGATCAACAAATAGGATAGTTTTTATCCTGATACCGAGCGGGTGAAGACGCTGGATACAGCTAGTAATATCTAATTAGATCTCCCCAACCAAGACCTCGGTAATGTGCTATTATGGGGTTTATGCTGTTATGTCTAATTCCGCATCTATGGGCCAGAATACACCTAGGCAATTTTTTTCAGATTTTTTCCTTATGATATTTACAAAGATATCATGACACAACTGAAATATATTTTATTTTGGTGAGATAAGGTTTTGAATAAAGGAATTTCATAGTAAGGCAGTTACATTTCCAACAAAAAAAAATAGCTTTCATTTAATACATCAATGACTTTAATAGTCCCCTCTCGTTGAAAAGAATTGATAAAATCAGCAAATCTTTCTTCCTGTAAAATTTAGATTTTTCGATTACCCCAAGTTATTACTTGGGAGCGTCGCTACATACAATCGACCCATCTCGAATAGAATGCGAGGGTGGAGCCACAGGATAAAATAAATCGTTATTTACGCAATAATTTTTGCTGTTTCATAGTTTGATGTAAACACTAGGTTGACGGCTTTGTGATATTTAAGCTGGTACAAATAAAGTACTTGTTTTATGTTCGAATAAAATATTCATATATGTTTTAAGTCAAAGACAATGACAAGATATTAAATAGCCTCGTTTTACTCGGGTCTTCGCCTTACCTCCTTTACGGTAGCGACGATGGTTGTATCATCTTCAATGATATGGTCCATGGCACGCGGCTGGGAACCCAGAGGTATGGATACGTCCGTGTATGTTGGAACATCACCTGAAAAACCACATAATTAATGTTATAAAGTATCTAGATTCGTTTTCAGGTTAAGCCGCGCTTGTCTAGGTTGGTCTGTGGTTGGTTGGCCAGCCATTATACAGGGTGTAAATTAACCCTTCACACATACGTCAACCAAGCATTCTGTACATCAAACTAAGTACCGGATTTATTTCTGTCTGCGTAATCAGCGCATTTGGCCGCGCATTAGTTTAGCCCGCGGCCTTCTGTACGGCACGAGCGAGGTTAAGCAACGTTGCGGGAGCAAGAGGCACATTTAGGTTTTACCATCAGACATCAGGGTTTGTTCTCAGATCATGTTCCCCTATTACAAAGTAACTACTGGCAAAAAAATATGGGTGTAATATTAAATAAGCCGGGGATAACAGACGTGGGCCGTTTTTAACCAAATGGAGCCCCTGGGCACCTGAGAATAGGGATGTTAACTGACTTAAAAAATGTGCCTCTAATTAGTCCATCTCTTAGATTATCGAAAAATATTGGATATTGGATTTCGTTCCCTTTAAAATGGTTGAGTGGAATGGTGCTGATCCATGCGTCATGCTCGTGAACGGGCGCTGTCAGTTGTGACTGGTCACCTCTTAGTTGCCACGGCTTGTTTGAATTATTATATTATTTTTAAATCGTCGTTTTGGCTTTACTGTCGACACTTATCGTGCACAACTTGCTACATCGTTCTCACATGATAATATACCAATCTCGATATGAATGATGTAACCAAATTTTAGTAACAATATTATGATTTAAAAGAGTATCCATGAAGTTTCTTGCCATTCTTCTCATGAGACCAACGCTTTGGAATCGGCAACTACAGTACACTGACAGTTATTATGCCTTGTGAGTGGGACTGTAGCTTAGTTTATTAGCTTATTAAAATTTAGTATTTGTTTGACTATTCAAAAGAGCCTGTAACTGGCCAACTTGAAATAAATGATTTTGATTTGATTTGATATGTATTTTTTGTTTTATCAAATCAATAAAAATTGACGAAGATAAAACGCGTCAAAGATTTGAGTGGGGGTTGGTGACGTCACTGACCGCTAAAAAATGCCATACTAATGTCTTAGAGTACGACGTCACACGAGTTTTCAAAGCACAGGATCGTCTTCATTGTTTGTTTGCGTGAAAAAAATAAAAAATATGTGTACAATATTTTTTTGATAATCTTTAGGACGGAACTATTAGATTTTTTTTGTTAACTACCCTATCATGAACGCCCTTGTAGGATGATAAAGCCCGCTCGCTTTTGCGAGCTCGAAAATTGTAGTATTGGTCTCTCCTGGCATAAATAAGATTTATTTTGACAGCCTCTAGGTTTGACGGTAACAATAACTTGGGGCCTCCTTGGATCGTGAGGCCCAGAGCAAGTGCCCAGTGGAAGTGATGGTCCATGGACAGGCGTGATATAATGTTACTAGTTTTAGCCCGAGGCTTCGCCCGCGAGGATGTCGGAAATATAAAAAAAATTGAATATACAAACCTTCTTTCACCCCTTTTTTTTTTTTTTTTTTTTTTGGTGAGTGTAAAATCATCGAATAACCCCTCCCGCTCTTGGGCAGAGCGAAAGGGAGTGTCAGACTTCTACTGACTAAAAACCACCCATGTTCCTTCTTCGCCCTCTATGTCGAGGCCGCGATAACCAGAGGACTACCCGCGGCCCCGATAGGCACCTTCTTTCACCCCTTAGGGGACGAATTTTGAACAATCCTTCCTTAATGCATGACTACGTCATATGAGGCATAAGTGAGCGAAATTTAAAGTTTGTGGCCCTTTAACAGTAACAGTAGTACCTTCGCTCTGCGGCGCGGCCCGTCGCAGTGTATCGTCGATGCCGCACGTGAGCAAGGCGCCGCCCTTGCCGGCTCGCATGCCGTTCACCTGGTTGCCGTGACCGGTACCCAGGATGTGACGACCTTCGCCTGGAGTAATAATAATAAGCTACATGACTATTATTTTTTACTAATAACCTCAAAACTGTAAATAAAAATGCAGGCGACTGTAAATAAAAGTAGTGTAATATCTTGTATTAGTTTTGACCAATTTCAAATTACTTGCTATACAAAGACAGCGCTACGAAAAAGTAACGTTATATTTTCATAGTTACATAATGCGGCCGCCACACACTCGACGAGTGGCATGGGAAGTAGCGAGGAAAGGAGGCAGAGACATAGTGTGGCCACTTTACTCGTCATGCCGCACGTCATACTCCTCGTTCTGCCCATCGCTCCCTATGTTGTCGGTTTTTACCCGACTGCGGCGAAGCCCAAAAGGAGGGTTATTGTTTTTGTAGGAGCGTCGCGATTAATTGCGCGAGTAGAGCAGTGTGGGCAGAGCGGACAACATCGCGGCAAATAGCGGTATAATACAAATGGCCGTTTCGCGTGGCAATGATAGAAAGTACCCCGACCGAAAACTTCAAGGCAACCTCATTTTTGAATCGATTTTATTATTATTATTTATTATTAGCCATTTGTGTCCCACTGCAGGGAAAAGGCCTCCATTCCCTCCTTCCACTTATCCCTATCCAGTGATGCTGATTTTATTACTTTTTTATAATTCCATTAGGACCCGGAACAACCATCTGTGGGCTTTACAAATCTTTGCTCCATGCAGGGATCGAACCCGCGACACGCAGCTCGGCAGACAATCGCTCAGCCACTGCGCTAACCGGGGTGTTATGTGCAAACTGAGATAAAAGAATGCAAGGGGCCTCCTTACTAAAACTAACTCACCGCTGTCCACATTCCACGCGGTCACACATCCATCATGGCTAGCTGTGTACACTGTATGCCTGTCCGGATGCAAGGTTAAGCACGTGATGGGCTTGTTGTGTCCCATCAGCACCTGTTTAGGTTTGTCCGGGTTGTCCACGTCCAAGTAGTTGATCACACCAGACAGGGACACGGATAGAAGGTGCTTGCCTTGCCATAGACAGGATACCTGAAAAGAATGTAATGTTAGTTAAGTAAATTCAACAGGCTATATTCTTTTGTGGTGTGTGGGAAATCATCAAATGACTCATCCCGCTCTAGGCAGTGTCAGACTTCTACGTGGCCGCGGTATCTCTTTAAAATAAACCTCAGCCCCGACAGGCGACGGCCCTGCGATGTTGGACGTCTCTTTGAGGCGCGCGTGGAACACGAACGCGCCGTCGACATGGTCTGTCGTCGTCGTTAGACGTAGAGTCGGTGAGCTAGCGCATTACTCAACGTCCACAGACCTGAAGCCATCACATGACCCCCGACGCGACGCCCGGAGAATTCGACAGCGATGCCTATATTGAACAGGGCAGTCCGCCCCGTGCACTCCACGTCCCAAATAGCGCAGGTTTTGTTCCTAACATAATATAACTCTATGTATACAATTGGAGGAAAGTAGAAATTTTAAAGAATGGGAAATATTTCCCAGCGTCAACATATGCTACAGAAGATTTCCCTAAAGAGGTATTACAAATTAGGAAAGAACTAAAAATACAACAGCACGAAGAAAAGAAGAAAGGAAACTTTGCAGTCATCCGATATGATAAACTTATAATAAAAGGAAAAACAAACCAAGGAAATACAAAGGAGAAAAGGAAACGTGCTCCCTCCAATACATCACCCCAATCAAGTAACGATGTCAGTCCAACATCAAAGGTTCCAAACAAAATAATTAAAGTAAATGCCTTTGAACTCATGAATAAGAGGCAAACCACTCAAATTGAAATCAACAGCCAATAGCAAGTATTTAATAAACAGCAAAAAAAAGGAGAAAACATAAATATCAACAATAACAACGACAACAACAATCTACATTCCCCAAGCCGGCTGGTCCCCGTGGGGTATAATGACCACCACCCTCCATCTAATACAAGGAAGACAAAAAGTGAATTTCTACAAATATGCACATATAATGTAAAAGCGGATGGAGGAGGCCTTTACCCGATATGGGACTACATCTCCAAAAGATACCCAAACAAATACCTAACACTACTAACTAGAATAAGACGAACACTAACACAAGTAACACTTATTGCATTTAAAAAAAAAAAAAAAAAAAAAAAAAAAAAGCTGTACTTAATATAAAAATTGTAAATATTGTGAGATGAGAAATAAAAGGCTTATTATTATTATTATTATTATTATGTATACAATACCTGTTGGTTCTCTACAGCGGTGCCCATATGGAAAAGGACAGTCCGCTCCCTGCTCTCGACGTCCCAAATAGCGCAGGTTTTGTCCCCGGAACAAGACAGCAGTTGTTTACCGTCAGGAGACCATGCGATGCCGTAGACACCACCCTTGTGGGCTGGGGAGCCGATCTATGAATTTTAAAATAAAATTGCTGTAATCTGTTTCTTTGCAAAGATAGTAGAACTAAAATTGCATGTGGAAATGGGGAATCCTTTACCAAGTTTTGGGTGAACAAATTGGAAACAATATTCAAAATTTTTTCATTGAACATATAAAGAAACAACCACAACTGGGACTTGTAACACAACGTGTTTTAGAAAGTATATTGTAGTGCTCAATCTAACGCAGTCAAAACATTGTGCTGAAAGATCCATTGAATAGTACAGAGGTCTTAAATTCAGAGTCCTCATTCTGAACGTCCTCGTTCCCAATGTCCCACCCGCGGATCCCTCTTTCGACACTTGGTTAGGGAATACAACTTCATAAAATTTAACCAGAAAATAACGAGGATACTGACCTCTCCCTTGAGTTCGGAGGTGGCGCCATCGAACAAGAAGATCTTGCCATCGAAGCCAGCTGAAGCGAAGAGACTGCCATCAGGGCTGTAGCGGACAGCTTGGGCGAAACGGGTGTGCTCCTGTACATCAATAAATAAAGAAATATCAGCAGTTGTTACTTATTTATTTGAGGAAAAACAAGTACAATTTGACAAAAATCACTGAACCTAGAGGGTTCAGTTAGTTGTGCACGACGGGCAAGAGAGGAGGTGTGCCATGGTGAAACGTGTGGTGAAATGGTGTGCAACCGACATACGTCGATATTACCGCCAGTGACCAGCGCCCGTATTCACAATTGTTGTAAATGTCTATCTTTTTTAGCATTACGAAAGTGAGCGAGATAGACATACGCCTTTCCGAATCGAAATCGAATCGAAGTGTTTGTGAATAAGGGGACAGGGGGTAGTTTTTCCTCAGGTGCGATGAAGTATGGAGAAACCAATGAAGGATGGACCAATGAATGGAGGATGAAGTATGGCCGCTGTTTGTTAGAAATGGACTTCATCTATTTAGCATGTCGATAGCAATCTAATTTGGCCCAGAACCGAGCTGTTTGGCACTTTCGGTAGCGTATTTCAGTTCCTGTAGTGAACAACCAACACGACACACAGGACACGATATTAAGTACCCATTGTTTGAGAAACAGCACCACATTTACACTTTAGTGCAGAGCCATTTATAAATCTCCACCTCACCAACTGAACAGAACAATAAATTACCTGCTTAGTACACTTAAACTTGAAGGGGGGTCCTTCGAAGACGGCCAGGGTGTTGTCTTCCGACGCTGTGACGATACGGAACGGCCTGGAGGGTTTGAAGTCTACAGAGTTGATCGGCTTAGACTGGCCGCTGATCTCGCCGACTGACGTACCGGTCTCAGACATGAATACGTGGCCGAATCTGGAATGATAAGAATGGTGTTTAATTTACCTGCATAATAAGGAAGATGTTTAATTTTCCTGCATAAATAAGAAAGATGTTTTATTTTTCTGCATAAATAAGAAAGATGTTTAATTTTCGTGAATAAATAAGAAAGATGTTTAATTTTCCTGCATAAATAAGAAAGATGTTTAATTTTTCTGCATAAATAAGAAAGATGTTTCATTTTCCTTCCCTTTCGTATTTTGTGTGTACATAAATAAATAAATAAATAAGAAAGATAAAACATCTTTTTTAAAGATGTTTAATTTTCCTGCATAAATAAGAAATATGTTTAATTTCCCTGCATAAATAAGAAAGATGTTTAATTTTCCTGCATAAAAAAGAAATATATTTTATTTTCCTGCATAAATAAGAAAGATGTTTCATTTTCCTGCATAAATAAGAAAGATGTTTCATTTCCCAGCATAAATAAGAAAGATGATTCATTTTCCTGCATAAATAAGAAAGATGTTTCATTTCCCAGCATTAATAAGAAATATATTTAATTTCCCTGCATAAATAAGAAAGATGTTTCATTTCCCAGAATAAATAAGAAAGATGTTTCATTTCCCTGCATAAATAAGAAAGATGTTTCATTTTCCGACATTTGTAGCTAATCTAAACTTCGTCGGGGTCGTCTTTCAGTGGAACTGGATACAGCTGAATACCAATATTTAACACGTAGCGACTGCCTATCTGCCTATCTGACCTCCACCACCTACTTAGTAATGAGTTATATGATACCTAATATAGATAAGGTGTTAAATAGACGACCAAGTTTTAATAACACAATATATGGGTCCGCAAAATATTACGGATCAAAGAGTTTCCAGGATCTCGTAATGAACAACGTACATCAAATATTGATATGTCTTGTTTCTTTCAATAACAAGACTGCTCAATAATTTTATACAATTATTTTTACTGAACAATTTACTTATCGTACAGTAGCGAAAAATATTTATAGGTATACTAGCGGACCTGGCAGACGCCCTGCCCCGACAGCAGCGCCACCTACCGGGTCCAATTGTGAATCTAAAACATTCTCCAATCCACTTGAACACATAAAGTTTGAACCCGGAAATTGGACCCGGTAGGTGGTGCTGCTGTCCCGGCAGGACGACGTCTGCCAGGTCCGCTAGTTATAAAGGGTGTAAAAGTACCCTTAACGCAAACGACGGGCACTTGTTCTCCCCACCACTGCGAACATTTTTTTGTTCTAGGCCATACCTGGGAACCCCCTAGTTACGGAGATATTGGGGGTCAAAGTTCCAAATTTTGCACAGCTGTTTTTGTAAATACTAGTTTTTCAGGTTAAAACTTTTCTTAAATTACCTCCATGACCCGTTTACTATATAAAGCATCCACTAGCACAATGTTTTAAGAGTGCTACATTGAGTTTTACCGTAAATTGTGATTTTTGACCCAAAAAAAAAAAGACGTGTCCCAGCAAAATTTTTTGCGAAGGGGTACTTAGTTTGATGTACAGAATACTTGGTTGAAGTTTGCGTGAAGGGTTCATTTACACCCTGTATAAAGAAATTTTGTAGTTATATAATTTGTTTTGCGATAATTACGAAGTGATGTCATAGTGAACTTTTATAAAAGTTACAACACGCCCGTGTAGATACAATACTAATAAAAACTTGTTAATGTTCACCGAAGCG
This sequence comes from Diarsia rubi, assembly GCA_932274075.1. Lineage (NCBI taxonomy): Eukaryota > Metazoa > Arthropoda > Insecta > Lepidoptera > Noctuidae > Diarsia > Diarsia rubi. The sequence goes on from OW026433.1 coordinate 2,900,477, forward strand.
AAGCAGTGCGAAGCTAATCAGTGCATCAATGATAAACATATAACAATACATTTTATAAATGTTACGTTGGAATTTCCGGTATACAGTAACCTTGAATTGCGACAAAATGGTAGTGAACTACCAAACTGACCGCTAACATTCATAATAATATAATAATAATAATATTCCACAACTATCACACAACGCCATCTAGTCCCAAGCTAAGCAGAGCTTGTGTTATGGGTACTAGACAACTGATAAACATACTTATATATTTCTAAATACATACATATAATAGATAAATTACACCCAGACACAGAACAAATGATCGTGCTCATCACACAAACATTTGTCCTGGGTGGGAATCGAACCCACGACCTCCGGCATAGCAGTTAGGGTCACTAACCACTAGACCAACAGGCCAATCAATTCATAGATAGGAGGATAGTTTTTTTTTGTGAGAGTTTCCCAATAACAGCCCGAAAACTGGGTGGTTACTGAATATAATCCGTCATCATCATCATCATCATCATTTCAGCCGAAAGACGTCCACTGCTGGACATAGGCCTCCCCTAAGTGTCGCCACATTGACCAGTCCCGTGCGTCTCGCATCCAGCGGGTCCCCGCAACCTTCACCAGGTCATCGGTCCACCTAGTAGGAGGCCTTCCAACGCAACACCTTCCGGTTCGCGCTATAATCAGTGGCAAAGCAAAAAATAATCGGTAACCAGGCAAATTGTGACATTTGGCCTAGCCATTTCCCAATGACGAAGGGGTCGGCTTCCAGTCTAAGCAGATGCAGCTGAATACCACTACTTTAAATGGGCTCTACTTCTGGGTGTGTCAATGACAATTCAAATATGGCGACGAATTTGGCACATTCAGTAGAATTTTTTTTTAAGGTTGGGACATCATCAAATGACTCCTCCTGCTTTGGGCAGAGCGGTAGGGAGTGTCAGACTTCTACTGACTAAAAACCACCCATGTTACTACTAAGCCCTTTGTGTCGAAGCTGCACTATCTATTGCGAACAACCCGCAGCCCCGACGGGCGTCGGCCCTTGCGGACCCCTTCCATGTTGCTGAAATCTCTACTTTCATTAGCCTCAGCTTCTGTGATGTGCAAATAACAGGACAGACACCACAGGATTTTAAGTGGCCCATTACTCCATATCTGTCTTTCGAAAGCAAGTTACGACTTTATAACTAACTACAATAAAATCGAAACTTAAACACCCATTAGTACCTGCCAATGATCAAAAACAAATTCTTGAATCAATTTTGGCTTCAATGAAAACTACATTTTGATATCAGCTATAGTATCTTACAGCAAAGCACATACCTCTCTCGGCCTTCACCAACGGCGACCATGCGCTGGTTATCCGCACTCCATGCGATGTCCTTTATCGGACCTCCGATCGGCTGGAACTCATTCTTGAGGATGTGTTCCTTGTTCACCGTATCCCAGATACGAATCTTGCCGGATGCATCTGAAATGGTAGAATTATCATATTTTAAAATTATGCTTTGGCATACATCATTGTCGAATCGTCAAGTGGTAGCTGCTACGACTTACGAGCAGTAAATCATGGGCTCGAACCCAGGCAGGCACATTACTTTATGTAATTTATGCTACAACTCGAAAATTATCCCACGGGAAGATAAAATCTGGATAAAAACTATCATAATATGTGTTAATCCAGGTTATAAACTATCTGTGTACCAAATTTTATCCAAATCCGTGCAGGAGTTTTTGCGTGAAGAAGTAACAAACATACACACTCACAAACTTTCGCCTTTATAATATTAGTGTGATAGTATGATTCCATCACCACTACTTTGAAAACGGTGAAGAAAACGTGAGAAAACTGGCAAGTCCTAGATCCAAAAAATCGACGACATGTGATAGCTTACAACCCGCATTGGGCTCGCGTGGTCGATTATAGCTCATTCCCTCTCATATAAAGGGTGTAAACGTACCCTTAACGCAAACGAAAGGCACTTGTTCTTCCCACCACTGCGATATTTTTTTTGTTCTAGGCCATACCTGGAACCCCCTAGTTACGGAGATATTGGGGGTCAAAGTTCCAAATTGTGTACAGCAGTTTTTGTAAATACTAGTTTTTCAGGTAATAAATTTACTTAAATTACCTCCATGACCCTTTTACTATTCAAAGCATCCGCTAGCAAAATGTTTTAAGAGTGCTACATCGAGTTTTACCGTAAAAAAAGATTTTTGACCCCAAAAAAAAAAGTCCCCCAAAGTTTCCCAGCAAAAATTTTTGCGTAGGGGTACTTAGTTTGATGTACAGAATGCTTGGTTGACGTATGTGTGAAGGGTTAATTTACACCCTGTAGAGGAGGCCTGACTTAGTCCCAACAATGAGAACATTATAGGCTGATTATGCTGTACATCATCAACACGACTTGGTGAGATTTATTGAGCCCATTTGAAAGGTAGCGTATGACTCGGGGACTTTACATGTTTCATTCAGGAGCATATCGCTTAAACAATGTTTTCTTTCAACGCCTTGAGAGCAGTGGTAATAAAATACAACTATGCTCTACACCACGACAAGCTATAAATTATGTAATAGAAACAAAAAAAGACATCACGCGGTTTCACCTGCGTAGTTCCCGTTCCCGTGGTAATACAGGAATAAAAAGTAACCTATGTTACTCAGGGTGAATGAAGCTTTATAATGGTGAAAGAATTTTAGGAATCGGGTTTTTGAGTTTATTCATTACAAACATGCACACAGACTAAAATACAAATCCTCTTTTATAATATAAGTGTAGATGTAGATCCAAACGCTAATTTCAAAGTCAAAGTAAACGTTACCAATAATTAATAATACTTCGATTGATACATGTGATAAAATAACATCACACAACGAGGGAGTCATTGATTAGTTCATGTTATACTGGGAAATTTGTATTATCAGCTAAACCGCATATCTTTATAACGAGATAAAAAGGCAGTAGAACAGTGATAAAAGTACTTATTTGTAAATAAATAAGTTGAAGCAACACCCATATCAAGGGAAGTTTAGGGCGTGGATATCTCGATCACCGTAAACTAAAAGCAAAGTAAACTGATGGATATACATAAATAAAAATGCTTAAATTGTGGCCAACTAGGGAACGGATTGACTCAAAAAATATGACTCTCGTTTATTTCGTCAGTTAGATTATCGAAAAATATTGGATACGTGTTTTTTGTTTTGTCAAATTAATAAAAATGTACAAAGACAAAACGCGTCAAAGATCATGCCACTCATGATCTTTGACTTATGCTTAGGGCTTGTATTATGAAGTCACATGTAGGTAATAAATGTACTGACATGTGACGTCGAACGAGTTTTCAAAAGCACTGTATCATCTTTATTATTTGTTTACGTGAAAAAAGAAAAAATACGTGTCCAATATTTTTTGAATATCTATCTTACGAACTAATTAGATTTTTTTTGTTAACTACCCTATAATGTCCTACGGGACCAACGGGTTCCAGCTATCATTTGTAATATTTGGAGAATACGTTAAAAGTGCTTTATGAGGCACGGAGGAAACTCGGTATGAAATGGATGGTCATCCATCCATCCGATGAATAGGTTCATCAAGCGTGGCTTAATCCGAAGATCCGACCGAACGGCTGTCGTTACTTAGCCATGAGCTCCTCCCGTCGGGGCTGCGGGTTGTCCACAAGTTACCGCGGCCTCGACATATAGGGCTAACGAACATGGGTGGTTTTTAGTCAGTAGAAGTCTGACACTCCCTTTCGCTCTGCCCAAGAGCCGGAGGGGTGTTTTGATGATTTTTCCACCACACAAAAAAAAAAGCTCCTCCAACATTATGATTACATGTAATTAACTTTTGGCACACGGCTTGCATACATTTTCAAGACCATCAACGTTAGTATAAGGATAAACGCCATATTCGTATTTAAATAATACGCATGACCATGTAAAAGCCTCAGCCTTTACACGTGTATGTAGGTGAACCACACATGTGTTTACGATCGAATCGCACGCTAAATTGCGTGCATCAGTGTATTAAACCAGTCTTCGAATTGGCATGAAATCTTTATCGCAGGACTGGCCCAGATTGACAAACGTGATTTTGTATCATCATATTTGGGGCTCGGTCAATGGCAATAGGCTGGCCCCTTGTTATATGGGACTGGCGAACCCCATGGGCTGAGGCAACCAGTTTTACTACCACCTCGCTGTGTGTGCTAATATGGTTACACAAATATTGCTTCAAGTTTGTGAAATGCGTGGAGTAAAACATATCTTATTGTACCCGGCAATTGAGAAGCTCTCTTAGTAAATATCGCAAGCACAGTCAGCTTATAATGTACCCACTTCTGAGACACATAATCTACCACGACTGCTTCTGTCCTAAAAGATGTAAATAAAGCAGTAGTTGCGATGACATGGAGTATAAAGAAAGTGAAGTAAAAAAACATGGAGGGCATTAAGTCCGACCATGTACCACTATTGTACAAGACGTTTAAATAAATAAATAAAGTCCCCGGAGACCACGACCAATAAAAGGTAAGATTGGGTCGTTTTCTCTTCACAATATCAGAATTAGATTCTAACATAGCTCTTGGCGATACAAAAGATCTAAAGGTTAAAACTTTGAAACCGCATCCACATTTAACCGCCCTGCATATTTGGCATGTAATCAGGATATCTTCCGGTACACAAAATTAGCTCCGAATATCTTATAAAGTGTCAACATAATGTAGAAACTCGGATCTTAGTAAATACAACGTGAACGGAGTTTCATAGTTTAATTCTGGAGTGATCCGAGTGCGGGCTGGCTAGGCGCCAATGCGCGCTTTAGTTCGAGAAATCATAATAAATGTTTTAGATACAAATGTTTTCTTATTACTGGTGATGGCATAAGACCTACAGGTTTTGGAGAAGTATTATATAAAAGATTGACTTTTATCGAGATTTTTTTTAACAACCTATGGTAATATTAAAGGAGAGCGACGGTGGCCAAGTGGTGGCGGCCCCGACTTACAAGCAGTAAGTTGTGGGTTCAAACCCCGGCAGGCGCATTACTTTGTGCATTTCATCACAACTGCTCTCAAAAATGGTGAAGGAAAACATCGTGAGGAAATAGGCATGTCCTAGAATCAAAAATTCGAAAACATGTGACATCTAAAAAACCACATTGAGCCCGCGTGGTGGATTATAGCCTATTCCTTCTCATATAGAGGAGGCCTGTGTCCCAGCAGAGGGAACATTAAAAAGTTTGACGATGATGATGAATATTATAAAATTGAAGAGGTTGTTTGTTTGGTTGAACACGCTAATCTAAGAAGCTACTGGTTTAAGCTGAAAAAATATTTTATGGTTTGATAGCCCGAGAAAGGTTATAAGCTATATTTTATGTGACGCAGACAAAGTTGCGTGGGTCAGCTAGTTATATAAGGTCGAAAGCATAATAATATCAAAGTCAGTCGACAAGAAAATCAAGCTGAAAGCTTGCCAACGATCTAGCAGAACGATTACCGCAAAAAAATACAACAAGGAGTTCTTTCACCTTATCATTTTTAAATGAGACAATTTGTTTATTATCATTATTATCTAACGACTCGGTAACAAGTAAGCCATTCGTAAGTTTTGGCAGACGTATCGTCTGTTTGACGAGCTCGTAAATGTGGGCTTTGTACGAACGTGTGGAACGTAAATCCGATTACCCAGTGGGTCTAGTGGTCAGAAGCTGGACTGCTGTGCGTGAGGTCTTGGGTCCGATTCCGGGTTCGGACAAAGTGTTATTGGGTTTTTCCATCAGGATATTCTCAGTAACAGCCACAAAGTTTGAACTTGTGCGCGGTTGATGGCAATAGGCTAGACCCCGATGACATGGAACTTAAACTTAAGGCGTGACTTAATACGTGAATTGGCCTTTTTTGTGTCACATTAGAACCTTTTTTCTGCAACTATCACGGATTTTCATTTAAAATAAAATTTACTCATCTACACAATCTAGAGCATGTCCTCTTCACATTAAAAAAATTTAAACTTCATAAATAAATGCAACGTAGCCTCTGTTTCTGTAACTAACTACCATTTTTCTCCTAAACTATCAATCATTGGATCTTTTTATGGCCAACAATATATTATACAATGTCGTGCCGAGGGGACCTTCGGTTTATTTTTTCAAATAACTATCTTAATTCTTTATATGGAACCTTTTTTACGTAATCGCTATTCGCAAATCGCGTAGCTACTACCCCTCTGGCACCCAATAAATCGGTTGCGGGAGGGTGAAATGTCAGTGGTGTATATCCAGCTCCTTAATGGCGAATTGTGGGTGTACCTTCTAACGGGTACACCTCTGCCTCTGCCTCTGCCTTCAGGGATTATTTGAGGAACGACATACGCCGTAATGACAGGGTTGAAGTCACGGAAAAAACCGACAAGGAACGGAGACCAAGCGAGGAACACCGAGACACCGCCGTTGGAGTGTCTCGCTAGCACTATCTCTCATACAGGAGTGAATTTAAAACATCGTACTCTTTTTGTCAATGTTTAGAAGAAATAATTTAGCGGTAAACATGTTTAGCTATGTGCGGCGATGGTACTTTTTTGAAAAACATAATGCTAATGCTTTGAAATTCAATTCGAAAATCGGTCAGTTTTTCTGTTACGTTTTCATTGCGCATTTGTGCAAGAACGTCGATTCTTGTGCCACAATAGTAGATCGTTAAATTATTATGGCACAAGCTAGGTGAGATTTACTGTAGTTTCGAACTAGCGAAGTTTTCCTATTATTACAACATACCATCGCGACTGTATTTCTCTTCCAGAGGGGGTAAAGTCCAAAGACACCCACATTTCTACGTTAATGTGAGCGAGAATCCTATGGAAAATTATATAATAATAATAATAATAATAATATTCCACAACTATCACACAAAGCCATCTAGTCCCAAGCTAAGCAGAGCTTGTGTTATGGGTACTAGACAACTGATAAACATACTTATATATTTCTAAATACATACATATTATAGATAAATTACACCCAGATACAGAACAAATGATCGTGCTCATCACACAAACATTTGTCCTGGGTGGGAATCGAACCCACGACCTCTGGCATAGCAGTTAGGGTCACTAACCACTAGACCAACAGGCCAGTCAAAATATGTTTACACAGTAGTCAAGTAATCATGATTGCAACTACAATTACCTACTTTATGTAGGAGTAGTTAGTAATCAGTAGTTTGATTACATTTTGCCCAATACAGCCCAGTACTAACTGGGCTGTGGATGTCGGATACAGTCCCTTCATGTAAAATACTGTTACCTATTCAGATACATCCGTTTATACTGGAAGCCTACCACAACACAGTTGAGAAAAGGCAAGGCACATGAAGAATTGTTTAATTCATAATCATGAGCCATGACTTTGATGAGCATCATGATCAAAGGGGATAAACATCATACCTTTTGCTTACAAGTTAAAACTACAGGTCAGGGATATTGAATGTCAAAGTTAAGGTCAATGCCCTTCAGAACAAGTCGGAAACAGCTATCTTTGTGGTAGCAGGGGTGCCGTGGGATTTGTAGAAATTAAATGTAGCCCTTGGCTCTCTCTACACGGATCCATGTATCACTAATGAAATATTTGGTGATGTCACGGCATGTCTTCTTCCATGCTTCAGTTTTACTCGTAATCTCATGAGTCACATTTCTAGCCATATCGTTTCTCATACAGTCCATCCATTGCCATGGATTGAATGAAATAAAAGTCACAAGAAAAAGTTAGTTGATGAAATATTTTTTATTGGGAGTGCCTAAAGCAACATGAAATAATAATAATGAATCATGTACAAGATAAATTTCGAATACTTTAAAATGGGTGAGTCACTATCAGTTACATAAAATATCATTGTATGAGCAGAGGGTGATTCCGGGTTGAAATGATGATGATAAAGAAAGATTATATTGTGACTGTAATGGCAAATAAGTTATATTTCTCATAAAACATGTTCATGTATACTTAGCAGGGTACGTCATTGGTTTCGGGCCTGATCTCACTCTGGTTGTACTGGATTGTCATCCCATCGGATTATGCCAATGTAGTGTCCAAAAGTTTTCAACATCAACCATGGCAACCATTTTTCTCTACTTTTGACCTTTGGTTGTAGAAACATTTATTTCTCTCTCTCCCTTTCTACTTTTGGTGGTTAACTTAACATAATGTTAGCGTGGGATTCTTAGGATATATACATCACTAGCTACTTCCCTGTTGCTTTGGAAAGAGTTTTCTACCTCTTCGAAAAAACACAAGTGTACAGGTTGCGCCATGCTTGGCCATAAGACATATCGAGTTATATAGATATATATAGGTTAGTCTACTCATGGTAGATAGAATATACATGGAAATGCCAAGCTACGTGTAGCGCACGCTGGTCATCTATTTCAATGGTAGGTAGGTATCCAGACTATTATTTTATTAGTTATAATAAGATTAACAGCAATCCAATAAAACAATTATTGTCTAGACCTAAAAATAAGGCTTAAATTATGTAGTAATGGATTTTTTTATGACATGTCATGTCTGTTTGGGCAGACATATTTATTATGTTTTATTTACAGCAATTTTGTTCTAATGGAACATGACACATGTATCAGAAACCTTTAGTCGGCATATATGTAAAGGCATACTAATGGTTAATATGGTGCGTGACTATTGCCAGTAACCTGGTAAAAATTGGAATCTGTCCTGTTACTGAGACATTGCTGAGACAGAACAAAATAACTAACTAATTGCTGAACAAAATAAGACATTGGCCGCACCAAAGAATGGAACCGAAAAAGAACCCTGCTAGAAATTCAGGTTTTTTCTAATAATTAATACTTTACAGACTTACAGTAGGAGAAAGTTAGGCGCTTCTTAAAAACACAAAATAGGAAAGTTATAAAATTTACTTACTGTTACTGAGATTAGGTAGTGAAAGTGTGTATAACAAAATACAAAAGTCGAAAGACTAGGTATTTGCTTTATTTATAATGTCACTGAACTTCAAGTAAATCCAGTTTTTTAGCTGTTTACAAAAAAACAGACCTAAGATTGTAATTGATATCAAAGCATGTTTTAAATATTATTAGAATTGAGTAAACAAACAAGACGATACAGGAAAACGGTCCCAAAAATGTACTACATAAATGCTAGAAATATTATTATGTATCACTAAAATGGGGTATGACTAATGTAGTAATGAGTATATACACAATTGATACATGGCTTATTAGAATGAGGAAGGGAACTCTAAAGCCCGTAACTAGAAAAAATAACGCTGAACAAGTTTCACATTCCAAATTCAAACTAGTAAATTAAGAAAAAAAGTAAGGAATGCGTAAACTTACCTCCTGAAGAAATGTAGAATCCACTTGGCGAATACTTCGCGACATTCACTTGGCAAGAATGCTCCGTGTATGTATCCGCGATCGCGGGGTTCTCAATATCTCGTATGATAACGGAATTGCCATTGGTATACAGGAAGTTTCTGCCCTTCGGATCACCGCCTAAAACTAACGGTGTACCTCTCGCGGTCCTCGGTAAAGCCGCCCAAGTATACTCTGTGGACACAAAACGACACTGTAAAACCACTGATCACTATTATTTTCATACACAGACAGATTTATCATCATGTTTCACCCGCTAGTTACAACAACCATGCTGCCCCGTAAAAGATTCAAACTAGAACTTACTATGAGAATAAGACATTTTATAAACACTCTTTGCTAACTAATCACTTAATTGGTAATGCTAAAACTATTGGTCACTCAGTACTTTTAATTATATAAAGAGAAACACAGTCAGCCGCTAAATCCCTGTATCTACCAAAAAAATGACGTACAATAATATTTTTTTGCAAAGTTGGCACGATTGGTGCTCATCGATATTACCATATATGGGCAGAGGAATACCGATGTTTTTTTTCTGCTATCAGTTGTGATTTTGCAGTAACGTTATATTTTACCCTATATATTAGATAATAATTACTAAAACAATCACAATTTTAGTGAAATGAAAAAGTTTTCGTTACCAGTTATTTAAAGGTGGAGACGTTCTTAGTCGATTTTTGTCTATAGAAAACTAACACGTCTTTGTTTATGACTAGTAAGCTCGCGCACCACCAATTTAGAGCCGCAAAAAAATAAATATAACGAATAAATTATTACTCACGCTTAGCCTTAGCTATCTGTCAAAAATGCTACGAACGAGCTCGCAATGGCATGTGAGGGAATTAAATTAAACTAAAAGTTTTTGTGATATTTATTCGGTGTTTTAGTGTTTTACTTGAATGGGAAGAGTGATGCTTGCATTTAATTTTTACAACAGAATTTCTTTTGTTGCATTTTTCGGCTTCATTATTTGACACTTGTTTCCACGTGGTTCACGTCATAATCGGTCGACGTGTTAATTTTCGACGTAGAATTTAAAGTTCCTGATCGAATTTAACAGTTAATATGGAATCTTTGAATATCTCGAAACTGAACTTGTACAGCGGAAGGAGTCGGAGCTCCCAGGACAACGGCATAAAGTTTGAAAGAACGGAAGAAAAGTTCGAAACCAATGTAAGGGCATGCCATGTGTTGTTAAATCTTTTTAATACTACAAATAATTATTTTATCAGAAGTATTATGCTACATAACACTTCTGAAATTTGGTTTTGCTATTATGCAAGCATGACATTATATTTGCATGATATTCAAAATCCCAAAATCAGATCATTTTTCATGACCAAATAAAGGTGTTGATACATCGTAAAAAATATGTTCTACAACACTGATCAGAACAAATGGTACAATGATTGTTTAGTAATAAGTAAAAACATTATGATTGTTTTGCATAGATGATGTAAACATGTACTCTGTGATGTAAACTAAATGCAATGACTGGCCATATGATGACACAAAACAGCTGTTTTGCAAAACACTTGTGATCTTGAAATGCCTATATAATTCAAAAATATGTCGAATAAATCTCAAATATCCAAACAGCTTGATTATAATGATGAAAATGCTGTGTCAGGGTCCAAATTTTGAAATAAGTAAAAAAATAATAATTTTATTCACTTTACTTTGGAATAATAACTTACATACTATTTTTTTTATATTGTTATTTATGATCTGATTTGGAATTTAACATATTATAAAAATTACTGGATACCCTAAATTCACGCCACAAGGAAAACGAAACAATAATAATTTGTGATTAGCCCACCTAAACCACAAACATACAGAAGTCATTGTGGTTTGTTGGTTAAATACATAATTTCCATAATTTTATGAATAGTACAATTCAATGACAACTGTCTGTTACACCATCCATTTCTTATTGTTTCTATTGTGAAATTTCCTATGTGAGGCACCTTTGTCTTTGAAACAAGACAAACAAATGTGTTTTTCACAGATTGCTGCCCAAAAATTGACAAAAAAAAATTCTTACCACAATGTTGGGGTTGACATCCAACTTAACCTGACTGAAAATCAGTGTCGCACTATGTATTGTAATTTTTTCTAATATGCGTCAAAACAAGAGTGCGGTGCACACAGTACATCGTGCATGCGGTTGATAATGGTAATACATTTTCATCAACCACACGGGGTAGGGTTCATACAGTGATTATCCTTCACAATTCTGAGCTGCTGTTTAGAATACATCAGTAGTAGGTTTGACAGCTGGGTTTCAAACCCTAGGTTATCTAGCCTGGGGTTGAAACCGTCTCTGACTGCCAGCAATTCTATAACATGTTTTAAGAACACAAAGAAAAATGAGTCATATTATGTAGATGTGTTCTGATAGTCTGGCAGATTGCCATTACCCATGACTTTACATTCTTTACACTCAATACAATGTTCATTGGGTTTCATCATATTTTAAGGAGATAATTTATGTAAGACTTCAACTAGCCTAACAATACATATAACCTCAAAGAGTGAGGCAGAGGTTTACCTAATAGACACCTATATTTGCCCGTTATGTTTATGTCCCAAGTAATAAGGGGTGAGCCTATTGCCATTAACCAGACAGACTCTGGAGGCTACTGAGATAATCCTGACGAAAAAACTATACACTTCTTCTTTATGGGGTTCAGGTTTCCACACTTAGTCCTTAAAGTGGACCATTGTGCGTGAGCCATGATGGCCGATTACTCCAACCAGCCCACATCCCTCCAGAAGCAGATCAGACTTCCCAGTCTCCTCAGGGCATCCGCAAGGGATCTTGGTGTTCCAAGGGACGTCTCACGAATCTTGGTAACGCCTATACACTCAAGGAGCACATGCGCCACCGTTTCCTCTGCCTCCATGCATGCTCTGCACAGGGGGCTGTCAACTATACACTTGGCTTAACCTTTTTTTTTTGGGGGGTTGGGAAATCATCAAATAACCCCTGCCGCTCTTGGGCAGAGCGAAAGGGAGTGTCAGACTTCTACTGACTAAAAACAACCCATATTCCTTCTTAGCCTTATATGTCAAGGCTGTGGTATCTCTTACAACATCTCGCCCCGAAGGGCGGGCGGACGGGCTTTGCCTAACCTGAGTTTCAGACAATATAGTTGCCATTGAGGGAAAAACCTGGATGAGACTGGCACAAGAACGTGGCGATTGGCACCAGAAAAGAGAGGCTTATACCCAGCAGTGGGTGAATTCGGGCTGTGATGATGATGATGAACCTGAGTTTCAAACCCAAGAACTCAGGTTCAGATGTCCCATTGTCCTTTTATCTAAGTTGTGTATAATGAATGGACCTACTAAAGTATTTTTTTCTTTACAGTCTCTCACAGATCAAGATGAAGAGTACCACTGTGAATACAAAGAAGAAATTTGGAAGAACCTACTGGAACAAGAAGCAGAGAAACCCACCATCCACCTTCAATCACCACAGGTAAGAATTGACATATTTGAGACTAGCGGCCGTCACGCTCTTTCACTGCCGTATTTCCCGTCGGAATACAGAGATAAAAAGTAGCCTATGTCACCCGGGGATATTGTAGCTTTCTAACGGTGAAAGAATTTTTCAAATTGGTCCAGTCGTTTTGGAGCCTATTTGTTACAAACCTCAGACCAAGAAAAAAAGATAGACGGCGCGCCGCGAACAACAAAAGTGAAGTCACAAAAACCACGCTACTACAAGTAAAAATGTGTATGTTTATTTGTAGTAGCGTGGTTTTTGTGGCTTCACTTTTTGTGTTCGCGGCGCGCCGTCTATCTTTTTTTCTTGGTCTGAGTTACAAACAAACAAACAAATCTTTTCTCTTTATAATATTAGTGTAGTTAGGATTTATAAACATGCAATTTGGCTAACCAACTTCTTTACGTGTCGATGATCTCAAATTGTGTTAGACCAGTATGTAGCCACCTACAAAGCTCTATCATTTACTTCGAGTAAATCCGTAAAGATGCAAGTGGTTGTGCATGATGGGCAGGATAGGAGGTGGCCCATATCCTGCAGAGGGGCTCCACACAGGCTAACCAATTACTACAAGATCAAAACAAGAACATAATCTGACTGAACAGGTCCACTCAAATCTTTGTGGTTATAGGCATTTGAGTTTTCACATTACTCGTATACGTCTAAGTTAGGTTTCAACATGTTAACACAATTATGTAAACATGTTTTTTTTTTCAATCAATCCAGAATATTAGTAACATTTTGTTTATCAAAAAGACTTGCAAGGAAATTCCCCTTAGCATATTAATTAATTGTTAATGTTGCATTATTGTATTTTATTGCATAATAAAATGTAGAAATTCCTTGATGACCACTTGATATAATCAATATTCAGATTAGACTGATAAAATGCTTTGATTAAATATCAGGAATACAAACCACGTAATATCTTTACATATTTGCTTATATGTTATTGTAAACATGTGTTATCATCAATGCACAAATAAACAAAATTGAACTGACTGTTTGTCATTTCAAAATGACACCTTTTTACAGAAACATACAGTTGTCCTCATCATCATCATCATTCTCTTGCCCTTATCCCAATTTATTTGGGGTCGTCGCAACATGTCTTTTTCTTTCATACTTCTCTATTTCTCGTCATGTCAGTAGTCACCTCCTTCCTAGCCATATCATCCTTCACACAGTCCATCCATCGTTTCTTTGGTCTTCCTCTACTCTTATAGCCAATTAGCCATCTACAGTCACACTCAACATTTTCCTCACAACACTTTCTTCATTCCTTCGCATCACATGTCCATACCACGCCAATCGATTACCACACAACTTTTCATTCAACGGCGCCACTTTCAGACTTCCTCCTTTGTTCTCATTCCTATGTACAGTGTATTGTAGATGACAACAACTATACATAAAAACAACTGCTTGTGAGATCCATACCTGCTGAATGGGTAACTGGTTACCTGGGCCTTGGGGGTCCTTTACTCAAAATATTATGGTACCCGCAGATGTACAGTTAGCATCAGCAATAGCGACGTTTAAACACGGTTTTTACGTACTAATTGATTTCGGTTTCATTTACTAAACGAAACTAATCGGGGTCTCAGACCAAATAAAAAGTAAAGACGGAACTCTGCGAACAGCAGTGAGGCCGGTCAAACTACGCCACGCCGTGTACATACACAATACACGCACACACGTACAACATAAACTACGCCTTGGTCTTAAACTTTTTATTTGGTCTGAGACGTGTGTGCATGTATGCGAGGCGTAGTTTGACCGGCCTCACTTTGCTGTTCGCAGAGTTCCGTCCTTACTTTTTATTTGGATGAGATCGGGGTCCAAACCCTTATTATGATAAAGTCATAGGTCATAGCTACCTATTACAATGAACGAAACGATTGCATCGTTACCTAATATGGTATTATTTCATCAAAAAAATCGAATTAGTCCGTCAGATAGATTTTTAAAAATTAATGGACACATAATTTTTCGTTTTTCATTTAAACAAAAGATGAATACGATACAGTGCTTCGAAAAGTCGTGTGACGTCACAAAGATAGTACGTTTTGCCCACAAGGTGACGTCAAAATCCCCCACTCATGATCTTTGAAATGTTTATTTTCGTAATTTTTTATTAATTTAATAAAACAAAAAACACGTATCCAAAAATTTTAGATAATCTAACAGACGGACTAATTAGATTTTTTTGGTGAAATTCCCTGTTGACGAGGAAATTCGAATTCGCGTTTGTACTTTGCCAATATCATCCACAGCCAGACTTCACCGACTGCTGGATATAGACCCTGCTTGTGCCAACCTTCACGCTCTTGTGCTAGTCTCATCCAGTACCGTGGAATGCTACAACATTGGACGTATTTTGATGATAAATCCTTCATTTTAGAGAAAGTCATATGTGTTTTCAATTACAATTCAATATTGTAGGTATACTTCCGTAATGTCAACAATGCCGTTTGCCCATCTCGCCGTCAGACGACCAACACTTCTCTTTCCATTCCTTCTGTGCCAGACTCAACCATAGTTAAAAGATCCATCAATTTAGCGATGCATTGGTACAGTTAAGGTTTTTACAGCTTCCTTGTAGGTACTATACTTATAGTAATGCGTCACAAACATAACAATATAATTAGGTAATTATGTATTTACGTAATAATAAAAAATATGACGAAATAACGTCAGTATCATTCCATCATGATTCATGCTCCTACCCTAAATCCCATATTATTTGGGGTCGGCGCAGCATGTTCACATACTACTCTTTTACTGTCATCTCAGTAGCCACCTCCTTTCTAGCCATATTATCCTGCACACCGTCCATCCATCGTTTCTTTGGTCTTCCTCTTATAGCCGTCTACATTCCTAATCAACATTATCCTCACGTCGTCGTTCTCATTCCTCCACATCACATGTCCATACTACGATGTCCTATAACCACACAACTTTTCAGTCACTGGTGCCTGCCATTTTCAAACCCACTTTCAAACTTCGTCACTAATTTTATAAGTGGGTACATTGTAAATAAATAAATATTTACGTAACAATAAAACATATGACGAAATAACATTAGCAGTATCGAAATTATATCAATCGAGGACATTTTTATTATATAGAAGGGTTACCGAACTATTGTAGTTAATTACAATATCATGATTCATACTATGTTTTGTTCAATCGAAATATTTCATCATGTAAACATTTTTCCGACATTCACTTTTACTCCAAAGGGATAAGAGATTAAAATCGCTTGCAGCTATTTCGATTGCATGTATTTGTAAAGTATTGCAGCTTAAGATTACATACAGCGGTCTCCCCTTAGGGACAAACATTGTTCGTAATATTTGAATAATGAAGCAAAAAAAATGTCTTCTTACATTGACAAGTAAAGTGTAAAGAAATTTTTGCCGTACCTGCGAATTTTGCAAAACAATGCGTTAAGCCAGCTGCGTCTTTTCGACAAAGAATTTATAATCTTTGCTAGGGTACCAAAAGTTAGGGGACGAGTAAAATATAATTTGTACTGTTGTGTTGTACTCACCTTGTATGCCAAACTGGTTTCAGGTAGATAATTTTATGTAACGAATAATTATCGGACAGATTTTGAAAGTTCCGAAAAAAAAAAATTGTATAGGTGGAAGGTATAGCATCTGCCATAGGTACCTTTCATGAGATCAAAGATAAAAATTGTTGTGCATACTTTCCAACCAAAGCGACCTCTAAAGTTTCAAAGAAACATTTATCAAAAGAAATACACTCACGGCCTAAATAAATGTATAATTATACAAGGCTATAATTACAAGGGATTAATCTAACGAAGTAGCCTACTCCCATTATGTCTGAAATGTCACGAAAGTAAACCACGGTTTGGGTAACTGAACCAGTGACACAATGTGCTAAATGACGTCATTTACAGCCTTTTTACTGCGTTTACTTACCCTCCATCTGAGATCACTGACTGATTAGTTTAGAAAATGGTAAATCGTTTTCGGTCTTCTACTTCTAATATCTCCGTAGAGGCATTGCCAATCGCGTTACGGAACTCGAATGGGGTTGGGAAGGACACCTGGCATAGCGCAGTGATAGGTGGACTAAGGCTGTCGCCGGAAAGGAAATGTAGGACGCCCGGCGGCGAGATGGGCAGACGATATAGTTGCTATCGAGGGAAAAACCTGGATGAGACTGACACAAGAACGTCGAACGTGGCGATTGTGCACCGAAAAGATACTTATACAGTCCCTTACAGGATATCTTCCGAGATTATATATATATATTTTTTTAAATCCAATAGTAATGTTAGTACAGTAAAAAACTTATGAAACTAGTGTTAGTAGTAAGAACAAAAATAGTAATTATTTTCTAATGTGGGTGTGTTAACCCAGTGCTGATACGCGTGTCCAGCCTATCCGCAATAGCAGCCAGGATGCTGTTGGTGCTAGCGCGCTACCTGCCAAGCGCAGCGACGACGGCCGCATCGTTCGCGGAGTACAGCGTTTAC
Source organism: Diarsia rubi (assembly GCA_932274075.1). NCBI lineage: Eukaryota > Metazoa > Arthropoda > Insecta > Lepidoptera > Noctuidae > Diarsia > Diarsia rubi. The sequence continues at coordinate 2,917,919 of OW026433.1, forward strand.
GGCGGTATCCATTATTATTTCACACCGATCAAGATCATGGCTCTTGCAACAACTCATTTCAATTCTTCTTCATATCGTGTGGGCAGTAAGGTCTAACCACGGTCTAACGGTCTAACACCCTAGTGTCAGAGTTCCTAAACCACCTCGAGGACCTCTGTCTGACATGGTTTCACGACCATTATCAGACATTTAGGTTATTCAAGCCTGCAATGTCCTAGGCAAACTGAAAACAACTTGACAAAGTAAGCTTCTCGTGGGAATCGAATTTTAAATGTAATTTTTCCTTCTTTCCAGTTGGAATTCCGTGGCGCCTTAGTGCAGCAGCTCCGTGATGTGACCAAGAAGTTGGGACTGTGCATCGCAACCTTACACTCGGCGGTCGCTCAGCTAGACTTGTTTATGGATGCGCATAGACTGAGGGCGGATCGACTGACGCATGTCGCTCTGGCTTGCTTGAGTTTAGCAGGTATGTAACTAGTAATTGTATTTAACAGACTAATCTAAAATAGCTTGCTGCTCGTCTGTGCAGATCGACCTGATGTCTATTTCTCAATAGAATCATTAAGTTTGGAACTATTCGAACTGCGTAAATTTTTAATTTAGAGTAGGTACAACTTTAAACATATATATACCATACGTAATACGTATTATTATTATATCATCACATAGTAAAGGATACACCGTCGATTAGCCTCTATTCAAATACTCAAATCAAACCCCGTGTCCGAAAAACTATTTTCTTCTAAGAGCAAAACTCCAAAAGTTCTGGAGTGGCGACCGCGAACCGGAAGACTTTGCGTTGGAAGGCCTCCTACTAGGTGGACCGATGATCTGGTGAAGGTTGCGGGGACCTCGTTGGATGCGAGACGCACGGGAGTGGTCAATGTGGCGACACCTGGGGTAGGTCTATGTCCAGCTGTGGATGTCCTTTGGCTGAAATGATGATGATGATGATCTGTGGAAACTGTTAATATTTCACTATCCATAAATAAATACACAAACAATGACTCAAATTGTCCACAGCAAAAAGCGAAGAAAAGTTCAGTCGAGCGCCCACTCTAAAGACTTTATCGAAAATCAGTGGGGTCCAATTATGTGGTAAGACGTTCAGGCAGTTAGAATGGATGGTGGGCCAACATGTTCGCTGGAGGTTGTTGGCGCCAACCCCGGTCACGTACGCCGCGCTGTTGGCCCAATATGTGGTGACCGACAGTGACCTGACGACTCGGCATCCCAAGTTTGTGAGACGATTCAAGCGGGATGGGGCCAAGTTACTCGAGGCCTACTTGGATTTGACTTTATCTGGTAAGTCTTGTAATGTATTTAATTTTAATTCTATTAAGTTGTTTTGTTTTTAAATTGGTCCTCTTAATAATAACTGCCACTCGGGTCAATCTTTAGGTTAAGCCGTGCTTGCCTGGGTTGGTCTGTGGATGGGTGACCCTGACCTATTACATACCGAGTTTCCTCCGTACCTCGGAAAGCACGTTAAGCTGTTGGTCATTTAACTGAAAGTCTGTCAGACTTTCAGCCACACCAGTCTCATATTAGCCAGTATTAACTGGGTTGTGGAGGTCAGATAGGCAGTCGCTCCATGTAAAATACTGGTATTCAGTTGCATCCAGTTATACTGGTAGGCGATCCCAACATAGTTTGAAAAAAAGCTAGGCAGATGATTCATTCATATTCAAAATGGAAACTTATGAAACTTCGAGAAAAGTTATTCTTCACAAATACTGCCTTCCCTTGTTTAAGATTAGATTAGTTGATATATTATTATTCTTCTTAGTCGTTCACTCTTAATAGAGCGGTCGTGGTAATGGGGAGTCGCCGACAACCGTGATCGCTGTCTTTGCTATCCTTTTCCACCGGTGTCTAGATGACGGTCATAGACTGATAAGGGTCATTATCTGCCTAGCCTTTTCCCAAATTTGTTAGAGTCGGCTCCCAGTCTAACCGGATGCAGCTGAATAGCAGTATTTTACATGGAGCGACTGCCTATCTGACCTCCACAACCCAGTTAATACTAGGTAATATGATACCTTAAGACTGGTTGCATTCTGTACATTCAACTAAGTACCCCTACGCAAAAAAATTTGATGAGAAACGACTTTTTTTTGGGGTCAAAAACTCAATGGAGCACTCTTAAAACATTGTGCTAGTGGATGCTTTGAATACTGAAAGGTTCATGGAGGTAATTTAAGTAAGGTTACAACCTAAAAACTAGTATTTACAAAAACAGCTGTGCAAAATTATTGAACTTTAACCCCCAAAATCTCCGTAACTAAAGGTTCCCAGGTAAGGTCTAGAACAAAAAAATTATCGCAGTGGTGAGGAGAACAAGTGCCCTTCGTTTGCGTTAAGGGTACTTTTACACCCTTTATAACAAGTGTCAAAGATTAGACTGTTAAGGGCATACAAGTAATAACATGTCGTCCCTCCCCCAGATGTCCGTCTGAAGGTGGTGGAGTGCGTGGACGTGGGCTGCGCGTGCGTGGCGTGCGCGCGCGCCGAGCTGGGGCTGGCGGCGTGGCCCGCCTGGCTGGCGGCGCGGGCCGGCCGGCAGCCCGCCGCCGTGGCGCCCATCGCTCGCCTGCTGCAGCGGTCGGTACCCGCAGCTATCTCCCGTCGGGGCTGCGGGTTGTACAGAACAGATACCGCGGCCTCGACACAAAGGGCTAAGAAGGAACACGGGTGGTTTTTAGTCAGTACAAGTCTGACACTCCCTACCGCTCTGCCCAGGGCGGGAGGACGAGGAGTCTTTTATGATTACCTACCATCATTGAGATAGACTTCATAAAATGATCGCATAATTTACAGTTACCCACATATCATCATCATCATCAGCCTATAATGTTCCCACTGCAGGGATTCAGGCCTCCTCTCTAGGAGAGGGATGGGCTATAATCCACCACGCGTGCCCAGTGCGGATTGGTAGATGTCACATGTCTTCGAATTTTTTGGTTCTAAGACATGCCGGTTTCCTCACGATGTTTTCCTTCACCGTTTTGAGAGCAGTGGTGTTGAAATAAATTACACAAAGTAATGCGCCGCCACCACTGGGCCACCACTGCTCACCCACATATATGATAAGGATATTGTCGTTACTTTTTGGTCAGGTCATCGATATTCAAAAAAAATTGGACATATTTTTTTTTCAATAAACAAAAAATTAAAATGATACAGTGCTTCGAAAAGTCGTGTGTCGTCACAGGTTGGTAATTATTTTACCAGAAAGGTATCCAATATTTTTGATAATTGGACAGATGGAGTAAACAGAATCATATTTTCTTGAGTCAGTAAACATCCTAATTACTTAGGTTTACCCACATAGGTACATCACAATCATATCACTTCGTATAAAAATCTAATGATGATCAAAGGCCGAAAAGACGCTCCTATGAGCTACAAGGTCGATATCCCTTTCGGTTGATGTCCCATCCGTGGTTATAACACCGAAGCGAATACCTGAATACTACATCTCTAATCCTACCTCTCGCCTACTACAACAACAAACAATAACAAATGAAAATTACATTACAGGATGATGCAGATTCTGAAGTCTCGTGAGACATCGGTGGAGTCGGATTTGGATCAAGGCTACAGCAGCGCTCGCACATCCCCCAACCAGACACCCTGCGCATCGCCCAGCTTCCATGTCTCCCCGGCCTCCAGTACTTGCAGCACTTCGTCACGAAGCCATCTCAATGTGGACACATCCTACCGTCAGCGCCCCGTCGAACGTCGACCAGACACAAACTACTCAGTCTTAGACTTAGATGATTCGAACGTGCCTCAGAACAATGTTCAGGAATACTACACATTACCAACAGCTGTGGACATGACCCTGCATCGGGTGAACACAGCGGCTGACTACAGGTATTGTAGGTCCCGTAGACTTGTTGAAGCTAGTTTAGAGGTACAACCTTCAACCAGTATGGCTGTGAAACGTGGTCTAGATACCAATGTTGAACTAGAGAGGAAGAGGTACCGTCTTACCTCACAAATGTCTCAAGTGGTTCTATGATCATGTCTTGTCTTCGCTTGGGTCTGTATTCATGAGAGACACTTATTGTTGTATAACAGTTATTGATTGTTGTTATTTTCAGTAAATACTAAATAATTACTCTTAAAGCTAGATAAGGGTAACTATTAAGATACTATTATATTTTAAAAGAGAACACTGCCAACCTAGGTATAGAACAAGGAATTATGGGGTTTCGCTAGATAATTCAATGTACCGTTGCATAACAAAAAAATAACTGTCACCATTCTGATAATTACTCCAAATTCATGAATACAGACGTTGACTATAAATACTTTTTATTTAAGCTTTTAAATTGAATGATGCACGTTTCTATACTTAATAATTCTTATTTATCATTGGAATCGAAAGTATTTGTAGTCAATATACATATAGGTTAGTATGCATATTCCAGAATATGTTATTTAAAAGCGTAGCTGATTATTACAAGTATGCTTTAATAAATGCAAGTGTATGTAATATTAGCGTATGATTGTTTTTTTTCTAATATCTGAATTAAATACTTTATTTTAGTTATCTTAAGTCTGTTAACAAAGGTCTGTATTTGATTATAATCATCTTCTACAGTACGATCAAATTATCTTGGCAGGTCTGAACATAGGCTCTGCAAACTTTTGCGCATGTATACTCGCGAAGAAAACTGTTATTGCCAGATACATACGATCAGACATATACGATCAGAAAATACCTAATACAGTGAGAAAATACAAATGAAATAAATATCAAAACACTTTTAGATACCTAGTCTACATTTTTAACTCCATTTTCTTTTTCCCCTTTCATATATTGAGTTAAATCGTAAATATTTTTTCTCGCCTGGCGATTTAAAACACTACTATACTTTGGTGGCATATTTGACGAAATAAGTGCCCACTAACTTTTCTAACAAATAATAAAAAATAACAGTAATATTAAAAACAACAAACAAAAACACAACGAAAACTTTTCTAATCGAATGTGCTCAAGACAGAGATAGCAACACAAACACTAAACAAATGCTGTGGTGTGACTGAGATATAATACCTCGTACCGAATATTGCCGAACTTGCACGAAGGTCACGAAGTTAACAAAAAGAGATGTGCATGTGCATGTGCAATGGGTGTCGTTTAATCGATTATTCTCAGAATCGATTGAAATTAAGTAATAAAAAGATGTTTCTATTCAATTTTATATTGAGGTTTTAAATATTCGTAAACATTCGTTATTCAAGAAGTCTGTAATAGATTTCTAAAATATAAGTAAATCATGTCTTTTAACAGAGAAAACATAATGTTACTATACATTTTTTATGTAATAAAGACGAAAACTCAATTATTAATGATTAAATTCACTTTATTAGTTAATGTATTCACTTAAATATCTTCTAAACACTAATAATAACGTATTCCAAATAAAAATAATCGATTACGATATTTGATCGTATAAAGGATTGATTGTGTTTATGTAAGGTGCATCTCTAGCCTAGACTACCGCCCCCCGAACTTCACCTCATGTCACCATTTGGTTCCTAATAAATGTTACTGCGCAGCGTTCTGCACGAAGTTCGGACCTGCCAAGATAATTTGTTCGAACTGTACTTCAGTTATATAAATATATCCAGCCTGCAATATTTGCTGGGTGGTAAATTTCACATGTGTCCGAAGTTATTAATGAATTTAATGAAGCCATAATATTATATACACTTGCAATAAATTATATTATCCTAAAGCAATAAATGATTGGGAAGTTTAATAATGTTGCTTGACTAGTATTGTTAAAATTTAAATGTTGCACATTTAAAGAAGTTAATGGATAAAATGAAATTAGTTACAGATAGGGCCTCATGTTTAAGATGGAACCCATTTCCGAAGGCTGGCAATACTGGTTTCTGGATGAAACGGTAACAAGCGGCAATACACTTGGGTATTTGACTACTGTTAAAAATTCACGAAAATGTTATGTTAATCATCATTACAAATATTAATGTCGGATTCAAAACAAACTTCTCAATTATGCATTTCCTAATTAGCAATATTTAGTGAGAAATTATTGGTCGATCACCAAATCTCGAATTAGCTACTTAATGCAAAGTAAGTGCTGGTTAGCATTTAATGGTGATTTCGACTTATGAAGTGTATGGTTGACATAGCATGGACTTTTATACTACCTACCTTTGATCAGCGGACATGAAATTCAACGAAGACGAAAAAAAATGTTTGGGAATACGCCGACAGATCACACATCCCTCGAGATGTATTTTAACAAGATCTTGTGAACAAAAATTTACGAATCAAGAGATGCAAAACTTACTTGCTTACTTTATCATAAACGTCATATCATAGACCTACCAGTATCGTAATTTTTGATTGGATAAAAATTCTGTTCCTTACATTTTTCCGGATATTAACAAGACCTTGTCAGTATCCAGCGAAACGGAGCCTCAAACGTCTTATTCGAAATTCTTGATAATCATTTTCGTCAGTTTGCATTAGAACGCGTTTCTTATACAGACAAATTGGAAATCTACTCTCTTTTGAAGTCAACCAAAATGTAAATAGGTCGCCATGTTATGTCAACCCGGTATTGTATGACTGCCTTAAAATACTGTAACGTATCACTTGGGATGTGTTCTTATTAAGCGAACAGTGAGTGGCTGACTATTAGCTTCCAGTTCGGCTCCTTACATATTTGAAATGGAATGTTCATACAGCGCGTACTGTACGCAGCAGTGAGCATCTGACTTATTTAGTGGGGTATTGATTTGCAGTGAAATTTGCGCTTACGATAAAGGGGATAGAATCGATGTGGCATATCAACCCGCCCGCCATTTTGACTTTTTTCGAAATCGCGGCCCACGATGAAAGTGGTATGTATGAATAAAGGACATAGACGAACAAAAAATGTCCAGAAACGGTACCCCAAAGTTTCACATTACCGAGATATTTGAAGGTGAAGATCGACAAATGTGTACAACAACAATCATTAAAAAAAGACTTATTACGTGAATTTACGTGTATAGGTTTTAAATTGTATCCAAATAATCGTTCCCAGGTTGTTTTTTTTTTTTTTAAATTGATGATTGTTATCATGCGCACGAGAAAATCGCTTCGCATCGCAATGAAACGCTATATTATGTTAAAGAATAGTTTTCTCGTGCTCCTAGTAGTATGCAGTGTACTCATGTAGTAATCAACGCCTATAGACACGTAAAAGGTATATTTTTTATGTGGTCTCTGTACTCATATCTCCATCTTTACCTTCAAATATCTCGATAACGTGACACTTTGGGTACCATGTTACACACATTTTTTGTTCGTCTAGGTATCCTCTACCCATACATATTAATATGATCGAGGGCCGTGATTTCTAAAAAAAAAAACAAAATGGCGGTGGGTTGATATGCCAGCTTCCTTAAAAAAAAGTTCAAAAACCCCTTTGCTAAAGTTGACTTTGTGGCTACTTTGCTACAGTTCGCAGCTTACACAACGTTGAGTTGGCGGACAGTCAGCCACTTACTGTTCGCCTAATGAGGGCACTTACATGGTTGCCAAAGCTAGCTTTGACGATAAATTTTTCCTTAATTTATGATAATTAGAAACTTTTGTATTGAGTATACGTTGTTAGAGGTGAAATTATATGGACGAGTGATTCCCGTGAATATTAAATTCGTAAATTCGAAAACCGGTTTTGGAAGCATGTACAAGTCTGTACAATGAATCTATGATCATCATTTCTGATACACCATAGACAATTAATTCTTTTGCCACAATCAAGGAATATAGACAATCATAAACCGAAAATAAAACATGTTTAATGCTTGATTAAATCATTATTCTCAATTACTCGAATCGTTGTAATAACTTGACCTCCACAAAGGACTATTCGTCTATAGAAAACTCAATTTCATCTTGATGTTAGTACCAATCTAGTATATTTTTAATACATACTTTATCCGAAATAGTAAATTATGCCAATTTCTTAGGCGAGTCGTGTTATAAAATAAATTAGTTGATTGAATCGATTTTGCTGTTTTGGGTGTAGAGCGGTTGTGATTACGTACTTTTAAAACTATTGTTATAACAATGTTATTTCTTTCTGCTTGTAAATGTTACTCTATGACATGTCCTACTTATAGGTATTTATTTAAAAACGGCCTCTGTTTGGCACGCCATGTAGCGTGTTTCTATTCTACAGCCGTCTTATTAAAAATGCAAAATGTGTACGTCCAACATTGCGCGAGCTGTAAAAATCTTGGTAAAATTACTGCGGTTTGGAACCAAGAAGCCATATTGTTCCCGCCATATATTATGTTTTGAATCTAGAATGTTACGTAGGCAAAGATAACTTTTATAAGCAGAAAGACCGTTCGGATCGTGGTATGGAATAGAATCTTGTTGCGAACGTTTTATTGCTCGTTTATAGTGCACTGTTTAAGTTATTTTTTAATGTTTTTATGAATGAAATGTAAGATTCCGTTCCATGTTCACGTTTTTTGTGTAAACTGTTATATGACGAAATATGTGATCTTGAACTCGAATTAATGGACCAGTGATAGTTGACACTCGAATTGGCCACTTTCTATTTACACTACGTATTGAGTTAATTGATGCGAAGGTTCAACACATATGTAGTCATATCACTCAACATTATTTTATTTAAATGCCTTACTTTAAGGGGTTTTTACAATGTTGCAAAAGGGGAAAGGGGAAATTTGCAATGACGAGCTAGTTCCTTTGTTGCACTTTTGAGACATTCTGTCATTAACTCTATACTAGACTCATTTGTGATTGGATAAAAGAAACGGATAAGATTTGATTAAGTAATGCTCTGAACAGTATTAAGTCAGATCGTTGCCAATTAAGCCATAGACAAATTTGAACTGTATTAGTAGAACACTGCTCTTTTACAAAAAAAAAAAAACAATATGTACGTCCTTGCGTTCACTATTCTTAATGTCTCAAAGGATCACTAAATATATCCCCTCCGCCCTTCAAAGTATTTTTATGCGGGTTTATAAACGGTCTCGTAATCAATACAATTTTACCAAATTACTGTTATTTTTTTTCGAAAGCTTCAACGGTTTACTGAGGGTGAGCCGGAGAATTTAGTACACATATCCGGCTCATGTCTAGACCGTGCAATTCGATTCCATACGAGCTAAGACATACAGGTTTATCCTTGTCGACTCAAAAAGAGTCTGCCCGCAACACCGTATCATATCATGACCGTGGTAAGAACGAGTCAGGCAAAAAATACTCTTTGTATTGAAAGTGAGACTGCCCACTAGGCCGATCTGTCATTAGAAAGACCATTGCGTGCCTTGCACTGAGCGATTCATTCTAATGAGCTAGTGACGTATTCTCTATGCGCGACACGTTCATAACACTTGATGGTATGGTACGGTATAGTATGCAGACTCCTTAGCATATATGTGTAGTACTTTTGGTTCATCATCAAACAATGTTATGTATTATGTGGCAAATAATACGACTATGAACATGCTCAAACTCAAAAGGCCTAATGAGATGAAGTTACCAGAACTATTTGGAGATAAATGTTGCATACTTAAATAATGTTCGTTTATTTTATTTAAATTATCATCATTCGCTACACAAAACTTGTATTTGTTATTCCTATGTCTATTTTTCAATACAACATGTATGGTATTAGTAAACTGTGCTTCCTAAATAATACTGCCTTAAGAATTCATAATTTGTCGATAATTAAACCAGTTGAAACAATAAGGAACTCTTTGTCGTGACCTTAATTATTTCCGATTAATCACTTACAGAACACACAGAACTGAACTTACAGAGAAGAATGTTAATTCATTAGATGTGTTATTAAAGTTATCGACAAATAATGAATCTACCCCTGTTACGAAAATATAGATTGCTTAAAATAATAGAAAATTTTCATTGCATTTTCACCTTTCATATTTCTAGGATTACGCAATGTAAATTATCTATGTTATATGAATATATAGCTTCAAAATTCATATTATAAAAATATAAGTACATGTTTATCAATGTAGAAAATGAATGATTGTTCGAAGACTGAAGGATCTGTAGTATACATCGGCATTGGACTGAACTGAATATGAAAATTATTTTGTACCTCTAAAACTAAGGTAAAGACACATTATAAACCTTGAAATAAATATTTTACTTCTTTATTGATTTGTTTACTTTCTCATACAAAGCCTCCAAAGGTTAGCTTACTTCCATGCAAATTGAAGGACAACAAGTCTTCAAAGGTTATGTTAAAGGAAATGTTACCCTGTATGTCTATACTGGCAGTCAACTCCCAGTCTTGCCTACAAATGATTTCAAGGCTCGGTTTGGCTTATAAAGGACTACATCAAAGTAGTGTCTTCTGCTAATACAAATATTTTTTATGGGAAGATAATAGCCAATTGGTGAGTATTCAGCTGTGTTCGGGTAGAGACTGTTAGCTCAGATTCTAGTGCTTATAGCCATTGGGTTCTTTGCCAGCACACTACTTAGCGCCTAACGGCCAGTGGTGTAAAAAATAAATGACAGGAAAAGAAAACACTCGTGTTCGTTTTAATTTTTATTGGCATCTTTACAATAAATATTTAAAATTCTCAATGATTCACCGTTTCCCTCTTATTAAAATTTATACCCTCAAAAACTGTTTTAACGAATATGAAATAAAATTTCGCCGTATATATATATTTACACATATTATTCTTATTTACATTCTCACTATCGAAAATATAATTTGTGCTGGTATTTTTACTATGCCACTCGGTAGACTGATGTTTCATCGGGAGAGAGAGTCGGCATACGCGGGGGGCGACGAGGAGGGCGGCGACGACGCCGGGGCTTGCACTCGCAGTGCAACGCACACAAGCCGATCCCGGCGCAGCCAGATAGGAACAGTGGAACAGCCAAGGTCCTGGTCACCGTGGCCACTTGCTCTCCTCGAGACCAACGCGGCACCACGACCGTTGTATCAGCTCGCGACCAGAAACAGGGATACTTCGCACCAACAAATCCGTAGCTCGTCGTAAAATTCTCACAGTCAACCAAAGGTGGATAGCCACATCCTTTTATGTTGACAAACAGCACTGCCGGACGCCATTCTTCAGCATGAGCTTTGTATTTCACGTGCAGTTGTGTACACTTATATGCGTCGCTGGTACACCCCTCTCTACACGAGGCCCAGGTGCAGTTGTCCAAGCCGAGTCTGTCATCACGCCTCTCAGTGACGCACTCTGCCGGCACTGGATCGAAATCAGCTGCTAGAGCACTTAACGCTGGATCAGCGTACAGTGGCACGAGGAAGAGCAGAGCGGAGCCACCACCTCCTAACAAGGTGGCTAGTATAACGGTGATATATCGTGTAAGTTTGGCACGCGTTTCTCCTCGACGGCGAGACGGTCGTACGACCAAACGTTCCGAACTTCCACCCCTCATTTTATGAGCACTGCGTCAACCCATGCTGAATTGAAAGCCTTGCCCCATATTCATTTTCAAGGTACGCATGCGCCAGGCCAGAGTGAAACATGCGCTGTATGTTACTCGTTCATAGGCAAGATTCTTTACATATTTGCCATGGTATAATAATATGATTTATATATACGTGTATTTTGCAGTATTTATACCTATGCATGTAGCCTTTGGTAGGTGCGCGTATGGTAAAATAGCTACTTCCGTACAACAGCAACAAAAACACGAACACTTAAAAAATTGCTTAGTAAGCTAAGGCCAGACACAAAGAACATTTAACGAGGACTGTCCAGTCTTCGTTGCAGATGCGGTGTCCGTAATCCCGTTCGTAGATATGAGTTCTAAAAATTATTTAACTCGACTAAAATTACAGCCACCATACTAAACTTCAACACGATTTCCCATTTATTTTTTTACTTATCACATCTAGCACAAAAGGCGGACTTAATGTCTATTAAGCATTTGTGCTCTCAATATTCTTAATAAAAAATATTATAATACCGTCTGCTCACAAAACTGACTGACTCGTGAGGGTGCCGAGGGTATAATGATATACGTTGGTTAAGTGATTGACATTTTAAAGCGAGTAGTTCAGTCAGTCGATACACTACTGGATACCGCCCGCAAAATGAAACCTTTAGCTGCAAGACAGTCATCAGTACGCATCTCGTCTTTTCTAATAAAAAGGCATATCGTCTAACATCATTGTATGACCAACAGATAGTTGTTCCGGGTCTGGGTATTTGTATAATATATCATGGTGAGTTTAAATTTTTATGAACGATCCCACTTATTTTTTTTGGGGTTATAATGACCAGTTACAGGGATCTTTAAGTCAAGGAACGCTCCCACGAAACAGGAGAAATTCCTAGTGTGGGGCAACGTTTATCAAAAATAAAAATAGAAATAAACTTGCCTTAGTTCCAATTAAATTGGGGTCGGCGACTCTGCGCAGAATGGTTTCTTTTTCTATACTTCTTTAATACTTACTCGTCATCTGATCTCTCACCTTCTTTCATGCCTTATCATCCGCTACTTTACATAGTCTCTCCCTCTATGGTCTCTCCGTCGTCACTTTGGTTATCCTCTACTCAACTTAATCACTAAGAACAAACCGCTCAAGTTGGTGTTGGTGGAAGAGCTAGCGGTCATAGAGTAATGAATGCGTAGTATAAGTTCTATTCTTTTACTCTTTGGTATACATAATACAAGTCAGAGTCACACCACTAGTCTACAATTTTAACAAAATGGCTGACAATATTGCCGAAACGAAACGCTGAACCGCTGAACAAAACGTTTTTCAAGTGTTATATTGTAATCAACCATAGTTTTCGCTTGTAGGTATGTCCGTCACGTTATTCAGACTATTTGTTAATACATTGAGGGGGAATCTACCGAGACATCCCATTAGATCAGGTAAAAAATACACATGGGCAATGTCAATAATAATTTTTAACAAACTTGTGTTACCTACAGTGATTATTTGCTTTCGGTTACGTTACGTTTACGTTTTGTATATTTAGCTTTGAATTGTATGTAAACTAATAGGTAAACATAAGTTGCACCCGGCAGATTTGGTAGGCAAAATAACCTTAAATTTAAGGGACGACCCACTGACCGAATATTTATTAACTCCGAAAGTTATCTACGTAGACTTTTTGTAACTATGTTAGCGTTGGGTTCCAGTCTAACCGGATGCAGCTGAATACCAGTGTTTTACATAGCGCGACTGCCTATCTGACCTCCACAACCCAGGGGTATCAAATTCAAATTCAAATTCAAATTGTTTATTGCAATCCATAATGTACATTAACAGGTGTTAAGGAAATTAATTCTAGACACAATTATGGACCCTGTCGGGCACAGCAAATGTTTGTACAAGTACAGCGGAAGAGCGGAAGAGCGTTTCTTTTATTATTAAGTTGGCTTAAAAATATCTATTTTATAATTATATTCGGCTTATTCCACTTTTCCCCGTTGGATGATCCCCATTGATGGGGATTAGTGAACTTTTTGTTCACTATTCCCCGTTGACCCAAAATTTTTATTTAATGGGGATAAGTGAACTAAAAAGTTCAATAATCCCCATTAGGTAGGTACGTTAAAAAAATAAAATATATGAATCATGTTACATTTATTAATTAAAAATATAACTTTCTTATACCTAATAAAATCACAGATGTACAATTATTAATTTAAAATAAAAAATATAACTTTCTTATACCTAGTAAAATCACAGATTGTACAATTATTAATTTAAAATAAAAAATATAACTTTCTTATACCTAATAAAGTCACAGATTGTTACAATCATTAATTTAAAATTGTAGCATGAAAATATTTCTTTCTTATACCTTGTAAAATCACAGATTGTACAATTATTAATTTAAAATAAAAAATTTAACTTTCTTATACCTAGTAAAATCACAGATTGTACAATTATTAATTTAAAATAAAAAATATAACTTTCTTATACCTAGTAAAATCACAGATTGTACAATTATTAATTTAAAATAAAAAATATAACTTTCTTATACCTAATAAAGTCACAGATTGTTACAATCATTAATTTAAAATTGTAGCATGAAAATCATATGTTTGTTGATTTTTATGGCTCATGAGGGCATAAACAAGTGGCACAATGTTTATGTGTTTTTCTGTACTGCCCAAATCCCCATGAATGGTGTAGAGTTGGTAAAAGGGAGATGGACAGATCCAAAACGTTCCATCACCCAAGAACATCTTCAAATTTTTCATTTGATGTCGGGCAAATTCAGAGCAAAAAGCTATTACACGGATACCACTGTCATTGTAGTCTGCTAAAATAAATTCCTGATGAGCTGGAGGTACTTTAACTTCTTCAACATTTTTGAACTCAATTTTACTTACTTCAAATGCTGCATTTCTGTGTTTATATAATGTTGTTTTGATAGACTTCAGGGCAGGGAATTCTTTTATTTTGTCAATTCCGGTATCTTTTAGTGAGCTCACAGCCGCGTTGTAAGCAGTGGGAATAGCAGGTGCTTCTGGATCCGCAAGTGTAGTTTTTAGTTTGAATAACCTCAAGGTAACTTCATTCCGCGCAAAATCAGGTTCACAAACATTGTGTCGTTTCTCAGCTACAACTTGATTGTCCTGTAAAATTAAGTAATAATAATTAATTACTTTACATTATTTTTTAAGTAAACAATATTGCACTTACATAGAATACAAAATTAAATAGGCTATTTAACAACCTTTAAAACTTATAACAAATTGTTGTTATCCTATCAGAATAGTTCAACAAAACATATTTCACTTTATGCTTAACTAAAATATGTAATAATAATTAAATATATACAATTCACTTCAGCTACACTCTTTTACACTAGGTGTAATAGACTTGTTTGACAAAAGAATGACGTCACACGTGCCGCCATGACAGAAACAGTGTTTAAACTTTAACGTTGATTTTTAAATTTTGATATTGATAAACGTGATATTGATAACACACATAACCTGAGTTATTATTGTCATTATTAATCACAAAATATAATAAGTAACTTACCATGACAGTGATGGATCCGGCACATTTACTTTGTTTTCTTGTGGTACACTCCCACAAAACTCCACCATTTTTATATTTGCATTTTTTACTGTATTGATGTCCGGCCCGGAGAAGTATGGTAGCTTTACCTTTTTTAACGTACTCTAAACAAACGTCAGTTGAACTACCAGCCATTTCCTTTATTTATTCCTATATTAAACTAATTAAACTAATAACTGCGAACTGATAAGAACTGCACGCTTGAACTACACTACACACTACTAACCCTTAACGACTACGAAACAAAAACAAAAGATGGGTCGACCAATCACATACGAGCTAACTCGCACCCCGCTCCGCCACCGCCTTGCGCGCGCGCCTCTAGAAAATGAGCATCTTTTACAGTATTGTGTATCTTATTAGATAGATAGATATAAGGTCTTATTCCCAAACATCGTTAGAACAATTTCGTTGGGGCAACAATCTGTTTTTCGTTCTAATAAAATCGTAAAGTAGGTATGTAGGTAATTTAAAATTTTGTTCTTACCTTATAAAAATAAAAGTACATGACTCATATATTTTATTTTTATATTGTTTTTATTTAACGTACCTAATTAGAAAAACTTAAGTGATTGTAATCTTTGATTTTACAAGGTATAAGAAAGAAATATTTTCATGCTACAATTTTAAATTAATGATTGTAACAATCTGTGACTTTATTAGGTATAAGAAAGTTATATTTTTTATTTTAAATTAATAATTGTACAATCTGTGATTTTACTAGGTATAAGAAAGTTATATTTTTTATTTTAAATTAATAATTGTACAATCTGTGATTTTATTAGGTATAAGAAAGTTATATTTTTAATTAATAAATGTAACATGATTCATATATTTTATTTTTTTAACGTACCTACCTAATGGGGATTATTGAACTTTTTAGTTCACTTATCCCCATTAAATAAAAATTTTGGGTCAACGGGGAATAGTGAACAAAAAGTTCACTAATCCCCATCAATGGGGATCATCCAACGGGGAAAAGTGGAATAAGCCTTATATTCTATTAATCTAAGAATATATCTATTTATATACTTATTCTATTAATATTGTTATGCAATCTATGTATTCTTTTATTATTTATTTAGTTATATTTTTAAATTGCTTATTTGTTTACGTCCTTGTTATGGACCTTTTTTTTTATATTAGTTTTGTAGGTACTTAAATTATGTATTTTTATTGGATTTATCCATTAAATATTCGTGTATTGTATAGTAACTTTTTTTAATTAAGTATTGCTTTAACTTATTTACAAATGTATTGGTTTTCTTTTGTTGCTTTATGTTTTCTGGTAATTTATTATATATTTTTATAGACATTGAATATGGACTAGATTGGTGTAATTTAAGACGGGAAGGGGGCAAATTCAGTTTGTTCTTATGTCGCAAAGAATAATTATGTGTATCCCAGTACTAGTACTGGGATACCCCTGATACAACAATTACAACACCAGTGGAATACGTGAATTAAAGCATATCTTGTTGCTGAATCAGTAGGTCGTCTTATTAAGGGGCAGTTTCTTGCGGTGGCTGTTCTTACAATGACCGCCCCTAAGACGACCCTCTGACCAGTATATTTTTATAAACTACAATATTTAAACGTTGTATCAAAATAGATTTCCAGCTCCCTCTTATGTTTGTAAAACATACTTTTATTTAAAAAAGGCAGTTAGTATATCTGTCTTTCTCAAGAGATTCATGTTCCACCATCATTCAGGCAGACATCTTATTCTACAAACAAATAAATGTAAATTGGACTTAACATTTCTTTGTACATTGCAGCATTACCAGTGCGGTATATATCAGCCATGGAAGTAGCAACTACAGAGATCAAAGTTGTTGAAGAAATTCCTAAAGAATCTCAAAATATCATCCCTAACAAGAATTCAACGAGATTCAAAAAACGTTTCATGAAGCGTCAGTGGGAAGAAACAGAAAATGGAAATGAGAACAAGGAAACTGATCAGAAGAAAGTTTGTGAGAGATCTGTGGAACGCATTAAGAGAAAGAAAATGGCACTTTTGTTAGGGTACTGTGGGGTTGATTATTATGGCATGCAGCGGTGAGTTCTACTTCTAAATAAAATTAATACTATGTTTATCCTCTTCAAACATTATAGTCTTCTTGTAAATGCTCAAAAGTTATGCCTTAGGTGTGCCATCCCCCTCATTCCCCCCGCCGGAAATGTATAGTTTTTTTTTCTATGCAGTAGTCTTTAGTAGCTATAGCGCTAAAACACGAAACGGGTTAAAATTTTGTATTGTTTGACAGAGGAAGGGTGCCCACTGTGCCCTTGCACCACTCATGTAAAAGGTACGATGCACCATTCTTGAGAAAACAGATTATTGGAACCTAAGCCCTGTAGGCACAGAAGACAGAGCCCCGCTTTGCTGCGCTCCTACTTCTGGGTGGTTTTAAATTTTAGCTACCTATTCAATATACGATTTACAATATAATTATTAACAAGAATCCTAACTTTTAGGCTGAAAACGCACATTATTTGTTAACAGGTTATGTATAAAAAAAAAAAAGCAGTTGCATTCTTAGACTACCCTAAAATTTTTATTTTTATAAAATGGCGTCTCCGGCAAGAAAAGAATGTTGCATAGGTATCAGAAAACCCATTGGAACCCCCTAATACCCTCACTTTTCGTCCAGTGTGGCAGCACGTATCTAAACCCAACCCTGGTAGATGTCACATTTTTGGGAATACAGGTGTAGCAGTTTTTATTCTTTTACTTTCAGTAACCCTGGTGTAAGAACAATAGAGGAGGACTTATTGAAAGCATTAATGGAGGCTGCATATTTGACAGAGGAGGACTTCAACAATCAGCAGAATGCCCAATTTCAAAGGAGTTCTCGGACAGACAAGGGTGTGTCCGCTGCCAGACAGGTTGTGTCACTTAAACTACGTTAGTATTCTCACATTAATAAGACATGATTAATTACTGTCTCATTAGCTTAGTAGGCATAACTGCAACTACAGAGCATTGGGTCCTGTGTTTGATTCTTAGGTTGGGAAAGTGTCATTTGGTTTTCTCTGTGGAAATCTCTTAGCAGCAGCCTCCGAGTCTAGATTTGTATGTGCCTGGTTGATAGCAATAGGCATGCATTTTATATCCTAAAAAGAGGGACTTAATTGATCTAACCCTTGGGGAGTTAAAGGCATGACAATACTCCCGGTGTTGTGCCTTCTTTGGCCAATCAGTCAAGAACGAGTCCAAATCGTCATGCCAACGTTTTTTGGGTCTGCCTAGTTATTTTTCTTTTATTATTTAATACAAGTGGACCAAGTAATCAAGTTGATCAGAAATGCAATCTTACTCTGTAACAATGTTTTCTTTGTATAGATATTTTAAACCGATACAAACAGTGTTCTCGAAAGCAAACCATTATTAAAATAGTATAAATTGTAATTAGCTCTATTGATTATTATTATTTTTTTATTGTTTGCTCTTTCTCAATAACTGTTATTTTATGTGAAGAGAGGAGAGAGGCCTTGATTTTTAATTTTGCGTTAAAAAAGTATTATCATACAAAAATAAATTATATCCAATCGTTCTTTTGTAATGGGACTGATGTATGAATGTATCCTACAAATTCCTTTAGATTATGTACTTTTGTAAGACACACAGAGTTGAGTTGAAGAAAGCTGTTGTAAATACGCCGTAAAACTTAGTCGATCAGGGCAATTGCCAGAACAACGATAAAGCAATGTAGATTGTGTACATCGACATCGAATTTATTGAGATAACTTCATTGTTATAAATTCTCGTTAGGTGAACCTGGTACCTATCGAGTGACGAAAAACAAGTATCCCACACGCTGACCAGGAACGATTACAAGAAAAGGGTAGTGAATGAGGTGACAAGTTCACAACATTGCGAACATCGAACTAAACAGGTGCTGCGCTCTATGCACGGAAGCCCGAAGTTCGCGAAGCGCGAAATTAAAATTTCCTTACGTTTTTGCAATTCACAGGCCAGTGCTAGGTTGTATGTTCATTAAAATATGATTCCCGGTTTTAAGACGTATGTAGTCATATTTTATTCAACATACAACCTAGCACTGGCCTACAAATTGCAAAAAAATGCAAATTTTGAACTTCGCGGGTTATAAATTGGTTGTGTTGTTGCAGCCAATCACAGCCCACTCAGCTACAGTCGCAGGAGCTGCTGCGTTAAAATTGCGAAAATCTATGTATGTGTGCGGTTCATAGACACGGCCATACGTACCGATGTGACGCTGTGTGCATACAATTATGAATGGGTTTTAGACAAGTCGAGTGTTTGTCTATAAGATTCGTACTAATCGTAATCCTTGTCAATGAGTTTTAGTGGGACGCGAAAAATTGCTATAAGTATTTTAACAGGAGTTTGAACTTTTTTATGATTAATTTGTACATAGTGTTATTTTATTGCATCGTTAATTAGTTATAAGAAATGCTCAGTTGGTAAGGTAGGCTAAGCCTAAGAGCCTATATAGGGCGCACGCCCCTGCTGGAGGACATCTACTTAAACAACATTACAGACCCCAATTAAAAGATGGTTAGCCTGGTGTGACACCAATAAAGTTAACTCCACAGCACCTGAAGATGTGCTAAATGCAAGGATTATAGCATAATTATTTTAAGAAGACACACTAGTTTTAGAACTATTCTCCCATATAAATCAGGTGTCTCAACTTACTGTGCAGCATTAGAAATTAATACATTTTTTCATTCATCAAGTTCTAATAGTTATTTAACTTACTAAGCCAGCAGTACAGCTGTACAAAGTCCACCAATATGGGACACTGCAATATTATTTTACTGGCAAAAAAATTAAGTTTATGCAAGCTCCTTATCTAGCCTCGGGTCATAGAATCCATGATCTCACATTATTAGAAAATAACTCTGAAAATCTTATTTCTATGTAAGATGAGATCAGTCTCAAAGCTGTCTTTGAGACTCAAATCAAAAACTCACAGACATTCAGGTTGGTTGTTGCGGAAACACCAAACCGCTGTGTCTACTCTATTAGAAATAATTAGAATACATCCATAACCTATAGAAAAATCTCAAAATAAAAGAAGCACAGACAGGACTGTCACAAGTTTATTTATTTCTCTATCAGGAAAATTAAAACCTGCTCCAAAAACAATGATTTTAAGGTTGTTAGGAGCATGCAAATTGCTAGCATCGAAAAGTTTAAAATGGATTTTGATACCAATTTACTGATTTATTTATTTCTCAGTCATTTATCAGTCTACATTTGGAATTATAACAAACGTCAAGAAAATAGTAAGTAGTAACACAATAATCAGGCTTTTGTATGCAAATCAATGCACACAGAAACAAACAAGGAAAAAAAAATGCTTTTGGTTTTTGACGTCAAATCTTACACTGAGTTCCTGGGGTAGATGCGTCAACTGTATAAAGTCATATCCAATTGCAGATAACTGCATACAAGTGGGTAAATCGACTGCACGCGGTTGCTATGATGCAGTCCGTTTGATGGCAGCCTTAAGCTTCAAATCATAAAATAATTTCAGATTTTGTTCACAGCGCTGGAAGTTAAAGTAGAAGAAATAAACAAAAGACTGCCTGAATGTATCAAAGTCTTCAGTGTAAAAAGAGTGACAAACAAATTCAACTCAAAATCAAAGTGCAATGCACGAACATATAGCTATACTCTTCCTACATATGTCTTGGAGCCTAGTCTTCTCACAGATGAAGAGAGAAGGCAGTATAGGATCACAGAAGATAAAAAAGAACAAATGAACAAGGTTCTGCAAGTTTATAAGGGGACAAAGAGTTATCATAACTTTACTGAAAAGAAGTAAGTTTGAATATATTTTAGTTATAAAGGGTTTTTTAAAAAGCGTGGCCTGGTTAACTTCCCCATTTTATTTTCAATAGTGGTCATGAATAATTGCACTTTTTTATCAATATGTATAGGGTATCAATACAATCACATGTTGCATGCTATACACTTCTGGACACATCTATTGGCCCACCTTGTATTTTCAGTTTCGTTTGGTCCTAGCTAAAATTTTATATTAGGTCGAGCAAAAAGTTTTTATGCAGTTTTGAACCTGGCACATTCACAATTTCATTCAATAGTCTTTTTTTGAATTTCGAACACAGAATTTAAAGAAACAAAAGACAATTTGGAGCCTGTTTGTTGATATCAAACAATCGAATACTAAGAAAACTTGGTTTTATTGGTTTACTTGGATTTAATTCTTGAAAAAGTGATTGATATCTTTGGTTTTGCAACAAACATTACTTATTCTTAACATTAAGGTGAGGTTCTATCAATAATCTATGGATACTTCACCTGAAGTCACCGCCCAAGCTGTGGCACTTATTCAGGCCGGACACAGCCAAAGAAACGTGAGTGCTCAACTTAATTTAAGTCGATCTGCGGTCCGAAATGTTTATCGGAGGTACCTAGAGACTGGCGGCTTTGTTCGTCGCCAAGGAAGGCCACGATCTCGGGTCACAACTGAAGATCGATTCATCGTGACGACCAGCTTGAGAAATCGTCAGCTTACCTCCATTGAGATACAAAACCAACTTCGCGACTTCCACGGAGTATCTATGAGCGCTCGAACTGTTCGGAGAAGGTTAAAAGAACGCGATATGGTACCACACAAGCCAGCTAATGGGCCCAAACTAACGCGAGCCCACCGAACAGCGCGCCTTCATTTCGCACGCAGTCATTTAAATTGGACACAGCAAGATTGGAGCCGTGTACTCTTTTCTGATGAGTCTAAAATTGTGTTACATGGCAATGATGGAAGGAAGAAGGTCTACCGACGTAAGGGAGAACGTTTCGCACAATGCTGCTTTGAAGAGAGGGTTGCTTATGGCGGTGGCTCATGGACTGTCTGGGGCGGTATATCCGCGAGCGGAAAAACTCAACTTGAGGTTGTTACAGGACCACGGCTGCCAACATTAAATGCTGAAAGGTACATTCGTGAGTGCTTAGAACCTCACGTGATACCATACGCGGACTATGTGGGCCCAAATTTCCTTTTTATGCATGATAATGCAAGAGCCCATGCGGCCGGCATCGTCAGGGAATATCTTCGGGATGTGAACATCACAGTTATGGACTGGCCTGCCAGAAGCCCAGACATGAACCCCATTGAGCACATGTGGGACGAGCTAAAAAGACGTGTTAGGGCTCGTCAGCCAGTTGCCGAGACGATGCAGGAGTTGAAAATTGCCATAGAAGAGGAATGGGAGATGATCCCTGAAAATTTTATAGAGCGGTTGATAAACTCTATGCCTAATCGTATGAGAGCTGCGGTAGATGCCCATGGAGGCAACACGCGTTATTAAATTAAACCTTTATTTGATAAAACATGTTTTTTATTCAAAAATCAATTGCCTTTAACAAGGCGCATATCCGACTTGTTAGGCGTAGCTCCATGTCGTATGGTATTCTGAATTCAAATTTAAAACAATACGATCGAAAAAGATGGTAATATGTATCAGGTTTAAAACTGCATCAACATTTTTTGTTCAATCTAGCAATCATATTTCGGTAGGGGCCATCGAAACCTAAACTCTAAAGTGGGCCAATAGATGTGTCCAGAAGTGTACAATCTTAAAAAGAAACCAATATATCTAACCAATACCAATAGTAAATATCTTAAAGCTTAAGAAAAAATTCTGAAATTGCTAATTAATAATTATTAAGTGCTAGCCACAAACCCAGCTCACCTCTTGATCAGAATAATAGCAGAATCCCTCATATCCCCCTCCCAGAGAGGAGGCCTGTGTCCTAGCTGTGGGAACATTTATAGGCTGATGATGACAATGATCATATCAGAATATCTAACCAGAGCATTTTTCTTTCAGACATTTCCAAGATCCTTCATCTCTACGATTTATGATGGGCTTCACATTAGATAGAGTATTCGTTGACTCAGATATGGAATTTGCTGTGTTATTAGTAAAGGTATGTTAATATTATCCAATTTTTTTGAATGTACGTAGATAATGTATATTTTTAATTAAATTTTTATATAGATTACTGGCGATATAGGATCGAAAGCCCTGGAATTAATGCAATTTGATGAAATACACATCTTGTGAAAACCTACTTTAATCAATGCTCAGTCAAGAGAATTGCGATCAACATGAGGGAAATGTTAACTTTGTATCCATTATGTTCCAGTTGAACAAACATTTTACAAAGTCACTTAGGTGTAGAGTTTGAGCCTTGGCTAGCATTGCGTAAATATACGTATTTTATTTTATAACCACTGCCGTCAAAGCAGTGAAACAAAACATCTTGAGGAATCCAATATGTCACTGCTTTTGGATCTTCACGGGGAGGAGTCCGTCTTAGCATTGGGAACAATACTCCTGTTGACTATGCTATGTTTATGGATTCCATCATAAATCCTGTAGATAAGTGCTAGCATGTTTTTTAGCGACATTAACATTTCACTATTTAAACCCAGGGTCAAAGCTTCATGCTGCATCAGATACGGAAGATGGTTGGCTTGGCAATAGCGGTGGTACGTGGTCTAGCGGATAGCGCAATACTTGAGAGGGTGTTTGGCAAGGAAAAGGTCATGATACCTACTGCGCCTGGCCTCGGTCTTGTCCTTGATACGGTATGTTTTTCTAATCTTTGTGTGTGCATAGATTTGAATTTATCCACAAGATGACGATGTTTACATGAACCCGTCAAAAGCAGGAACCCGAACTAGAATCTAATGACTAGATACACCACCCAGCTTTCAGGGGAACATATTTTTTTCAATGGAGTATGAGATTCTATTTTCTATACAACCTGTTCCCTCAATATATACATATACTTCTTTAGCTTGAGTGTCCTGGTGGTCTTGTGATCACAAGTGCTAGAACTGTGTGTTGGATTCCCAGGTTAGGGCAGTGATATTGTATATATTTTTCATTTAGGTGACTACAAACCTAAAACAGAGTTAGACGAGACTAGAGCATTTAGACCCTTGACAACGGCGTATTTTAAACGCGAGTCGTCGTCGCCGTAGATGCCAATTTTTTCTTTTGTATAGATTTAAACGCGCGTAAAACACCATTTAAACGCGCGTGTGAAGCGGTGTTCGAAACTCGTTTGAATCGGGTATCACTTTGCTGTTTCTGCGCGTATACGCGCCGACGACGCGCGTTTCACGATCGCCCTGTGTGCTTAGGTTACAAGGTCGCGTTCAAATCTCGTTTCAAGCGCGTATATGCGTAATACGCTGTGTGCTAGGGGCCATCTTGTAGCAAAACATCGTGAGTGTCACGAAATGAATCGCGCTCTTTCTTGCAACATTTTGGAACTATTGATCCGATTCCATAAATTCTTTCATACACTGGAGGTTCAATTAAATTGGTCATACGCTACATTTACAACATTCTTGTGGGTTAATTTCCGTGCATAACGGGAGTGAAGCCACAAATGCGAGTGCAAGGTGCAAGTAACATAAAACCGTTGTGAACTTTGCCCTATCCTGGCCTAACATCCCTTCTTCATTTCAGGTCCACTATGATAGATATGATGCTAAATTCAAGGATAGCCACGACAGTTTGACTTGGTCAGACGTTGAAGACGAAATTCACCAGTTTATACACAAGCACATATATCCCGTGATAGTAAAGGGTGAAGTCGAGGGCAAGTCTATGGAGGTGTGGCTTGAGAAATTACAGAGACATTCGTATGAGCCCTCAGAAGAGGTTCCAGAGAAAGTTGATGAAGAAGAGTTGGGCGGCGGGGATGATGATGACGACGATAATAATGAAAATAAAGATGGCGGTAATAAAAATCATTCTCCTGAGATAGAAATTAGTTACGTTGAGTCTAGTGAAGGTAAAAGTGACAAAGTTTTAGAAAGTAATGTAGAAGAATCTAAAATTGAAGAAACTGCAATAAGAGAAAGTGATAAAAGTGAAATTATTAAGGTTGATGATGGTGCAAATAGTAATGTTAATCAATAATGACTGCTGAACATCGGGTCCTGGGTTTGATTCCCGGGTCAGGAATATTGTTATGGGGTTTTTCAGTAACAGCCACGGAGGCTGGATGTGTACCCAGTTGATGGCAATAGACTCAACCCCTATCACATGGGATTCCATCATAATAAGGATGTTTACTGACTTATGTGAATCTAATTAGTCCATCTGTTAGATTATCGAAAAATATTGGATACGTATTTTATGTTTTATCAAATCATTAAAAATTGCCGAATATAAAACGCGTCAAAGATTTGAGTGGGGGTAGGTGACGTCTCAGTGACGTCACTTACCTCTACCGCAAAAAAATGACAGAGTGTGACGTCACACGAGTTTTCAAAGCAATGTATCGTCTTCATTGTTTGCTTACGTGAAAAAAGAAAAAATACGTGTGCAATATTTTTTGGTAATCTATCTGACGGACTTATTTGTTTTTTTTTGTTAACATCCCTTTTGGAGAAATGTGGGTGTACTATTAGGTACACTTATGTCTAACTCTTTGGGGATTACAGGCGTGATGTTATGTATGTAGACAATTATTGTTTAAGCATAATTGTCTATAGTTCTGCCAAATGAACCCAAATTAAAACAAATACGGCCAAAAGCAACCTAGCTTAATTAAACAGACCTACAAGCATAATATTATAATTGAGGGGTATAGATGCAAAACCGGCTCTGATCACTTTTTGCGATTTTGAGCTAGAGACCCAAACGCTATAGTTTCTAGTAGAATTGCTTAATGTACAATCTAAATTTACCAACTAACTACTGTAGTAGTAAGTAAAATTTAAGAGTATTTTCCAATACGTGGAACGTATTGTTATTTAATCAAGTTCGAAAATTAGATAGAGGCGGTTTTGAAATTCATCAATGGATAGAGGCGCTTCTGTCACTCAGTGTTCTTAATAGAAGCGCTTTTGAAACTTCATGCAATATTATGTAAAAGGGAGACATGCAAAATATTTTATTAGCTTATATGGTACGTATATTGAAATAAAACGAAAGATTCATACAAATAAGGAAGTGTCACTTATTTAATCATTAAAATCAACCTACTTCTTCTAAGTGTTCACATATGTCCTCGTTTTGCTCATCGCCACCAACATCGGGAATTGTTTCAAGAGCGTTTTTATAGAATGAAAGTTGTTCCTCTGCTTTCCAGTTATCACCATCATTGAGCTTCAATGCACTGACATTCACCTGTAAAGGTGGTACATCTCGAATATTGTAATCAGATAATGTGGTCACACCCCGTTTCATTACACTTTTTGCAACACCAAGATCTGTTTTATAGTTTACTTCACCTCGCAATAAAAAACGGCCTGACCTGTTTTTAACTCTCGACAAATAGTACCTTTTGCATTCTGCAAAACGGAAGTGGTATTGACCAGGTGCTTTCATTGTTTCACTGGCGAAACTTTTCCAATCTTTTACTGGCACATCTGTACCCAGATGATTAATAATGCCGTAATTGGAAAATATTTCATGAGACTCTGTGGGATTGATGATTTGCTCCTTATTTTTAATTTCTTTTTCAATAAGCCCAAAAATTCGATCAGCGGGCATAAAAGAATGTCCAGGAACAGGGAAAACTAGCTCAACTCTAGTGATTTCTTTTGGGGCAGCGGTGGTTAACCAATACGCACACATTGCTATCATCGTGCTATTTTTGTTCTGTGATCCACAGCCATCCGCCATAATCCGAAGTTTAGTTTTGCCCGTCAAGTTCGTGTGTCAACAAGTGATAAACTGCCGATGCTATCTCATTCGATGACTTAGCGTGAACGTTTTCGGTCCACGTGTAGATGCGTACAATTTGTTTAGGAAACTTATTTGTTGATGTTCCAATGACAATGGTAAAATTGTAGATATATAGCTGCCTACTGTAATAGGCAGCTTGATCTGCCACTTTTGGTAACGCCTGGTTCTTTTGACAATCAAAGGATATTGTGAAGGTTCTTTCGTCATACTCCCGCAACATTATGAAAAACATTTTAGCTTTCAGCTTGTGAATTCGTAACGCAGCCATGAGCTGGACTTTTGCAGCTTAATTTTTTTCGATTTTAAGTTTTTCCTTTAACTCCAAGCATTTCGAGCAGACATCTGTGCTTGGGGTTTTAAAACCGATATTGTAATGTTTTACAAATATGTTTCTAAAGTAACATTGTTTTACTTTAAGCGTCACATCTTCTTGCTTTTCCTCGTAAATCTTCCACATTTTTTTAATGTTTAAATCGGATGGGACATATTTTCTTGTAGAAGTTGCAGACCTACAGTAGTGTGATTCAATACATTTAAATGTTTCAATAAATCTCATTACGTTTTCTTTTTTCCTTAAATTTTTCCTCGATATCCTATCACCACCTCGATTTTCTTTTGGAAACTCCCCGGTTAGCAAAAATTTTTTTCAAATATTTCTTAGTCTGTGCACACCAACGTTAACAATATTTGCAAAAGTCTTTTGGCAAACTTGTAGCAATTTGTATGGTTTTACGTATGCTCTTATATAAAACTTTGTATATATTAAGGAGGCAGCACGTTGTCCCACTTTACGATGTCGCTGTACGGGTGAATGTATTTTCATATATTTTAACATAAAGTTATCCTGATAAACTTTATCAGGATTTGAATAAAAGGTTTGGTGAAATTTTCGAATATCCTGTGGATTCAAATTATTACACTTCAGCTTATCGGAGTTATGTTTGCATGCCCTAATTTGATTAATATTTGGCGGTTTTAACGATGAATACCTGAAATGAAATAAAAAATATGAATTACCACTACACAATCAACACACAGCTAAGAACCTTCTCAACAATGTGCTCAACAACACGCACTACCTACCTATGCTAAACTTATTTTTGACACCCTGTCGGAAATGTAACGAACGAACACACTTTAAAAAAAAAAACCACCTGTATTACATACCTTTGACTGGCCTGTTGGTCTAGTGGTTAGTGACCCTAACTGCTATGCCGGAGGTCGTGGGTTCGATTCCCACCCAGGACAAATGTTTGTGTGATGAGCACGATCATTTGTTCTGTGTCTGGGTGTAATATATCTATAATATGTATATATTTAGAAATATATAAGTATGTTTATCAGTTGTCTAGTACCCATAACACAAGCTCTGCTTAGCTTGGGACTTGATGGCGTTGTGTGATAGTTGTGGAATATTATACCTACAAAGTAAAACGTGATCGTTCTAAAGGTAATTCACAATAGGTAATGATTGTTTACATTCGTTCAAAACATAAAAAGTACCTATTTTATATCTTGGTTATGTTCTGTATTATTGATTCATTCACAGCTCAATACAGGGCATTAGAAACATACCTCTCACGCTTTTTCACATTGCTTTTCCATTGCGATTTGTTACGGATCCTCTTCCTTGCTGCATTACCTTCGACAGGGGCAATATTAATTTCCATTTTCACACTTTTTTCCACACACAATTAAATTAAAACTAACACGCAGTTCACAAAAACAATAGCCGGGCGCCATTAAATCTCTCAACAACATGCTAAGCTGTCATTGGTCGAGCCTCGACAGTGTCGCTTTTGCATCCAATGTTTTGAATAGAGTCGGTTTTGCACTTAAGGTGGAAGCTCACATTTGGCCCGCGAAATTCTAATTTTCTTACGTTTTTGGCAATTTGCAGGCCAGTGCTTGGTTGTATGTTTATGAAAATTTGATTTGCGACTGTAAGACGTATGAAGTTACCGAATTATACCCATCAAAATTACTAACTACTAAAGAACGACGACTAAATTACTAAAGAATGACTTTTACATGCAAAAATCAATCTTGACATGAAAATGAACTTGGAGGGTTGTATTGATAATTTTGATGGTTATAATTCGGTAACTTCATACGTCTTACAGTCGCAAATCAAATTTTCATAAACATACAACCAAGCACTGGCCTGCAAATTGCCAAAAACGTAAGAAAATTAGAATTTCGCGGGCCAGATGTGAGCTTCCACCTTAAGCAAGTATTTCAAGGGACTTTTTGTATAGGATAGAGGCGACTTTGCTCACTTCTGTTTTAGTACAATGCAAAATAAAATAATAAAGAATGTTGCCACATGAAAACATCGCATGACGATAATTTGTGACAGAGGCGGTTTTGAATCTAGACCCCTCAATTATAATATATTGTATTATGTTATGACTAAGAATAGTGTTCGTTTGCACTTATTTGTTACGGTTTCTTAGAGGGCATTGTAAATGTGATTACTGTAGTACACATCCAAAATATATATAAGGTGCTATAAAAATATCTGCCACGGCTGCAATGGGAGACAGTATTGTGTTTATAGATTACAAAAGTAAAGATAAATTATTGATTATTTGTCATATTTTTTTTCATACAAAAATAATTACGTATAAATTTGAATTGATTTTTTAGCATAAAACCATCCCGTAGACTTATAAGCTGTTGCCGCACCGCACCGAATTCATTCAAAAACGCCGGCGACGTACCTACATAAACTGTTGCCATTCTGATCAAACAATGCCGCCGTACGCGGCGGCCACTCGGTCGTCAAAGCGCAGCCCCGCGCGCCCTTACCCTCACCCGCACTACCCCGTTCGTCGCACGCGCCAGCCGACCGCCCGCTCGCCAGTCGCTCCCCGCGCGCCCCCACCCTCACCCGCACTACCCCGTTCGTCGCACGCGCCAGCCGACCGCCCGCTCGCCAGTCGCCTCCCGCCCGCTCGATAGTTAGTTTTAGCGATCAGCGACGGGAATATCGCGCGCGCTTTTTTTAAAAATGCCTCCCAGACGTCGGTATTCCAATCAAGAATATCTTGAAATGGTGTTGTGCTACCGCGAGTGTAACTCCATAACTGCGCATGCCGTAAACTTATACCAGCAGAGGTTTGGTGTGCGAGTCAGCCATCATACCATTCTGGATGCCGTGTACAGGTTTAGAGAACACGGCCGCTTTGACCCGCCTCCGGTCGACGCAGGCAGGCCTCCATACTCTGCCGAACTCGAAGAGGAAGTGTTAGACTTCTTCCGGCGTCACCCTCTTGCCAGCACCAGGGATGCTGCTCGAGTCTTCGACGTGAGCGACAACTACGTGTGGCGACTTTTAAATCGGGAAGGGCTCCATCCTTACCACTTCACAAGAGTCCAAGAATTACATCCACATGACTACGCGGCTCGCCTCACGTTTTGTAATTGGATTCGAGAAGAACGCCGCAACATTCTGTGGACTGACGAGTCCACATTCACACGGGTTGGTATGTTCAACATACACAATGCGCATTATTGGACTGAGGCGAATCCTCGTGTTGTGCGGCCTGACCACTTTCAGACTCGTTTTAGTGTTAATGTGTGGGCCGGGATACTCGGCCACAGAATTCTAGGTCCAGTGTTCTTGGACAGACTGAACGGAGACACGTATCTGCGCTTACTACGAACCCGTGTGAGAAGAATGTTGGAACGTATTCCTCTTGAAGAGATAAGAGGGCTACATTTTCAACATGATGGAGCGCCACCTCATTTCGCCATCAGCGTACGGGACTTTTTAAACGGTGTGTGGTACGGCGGTGAAAGGTGGATAGGCCGAGGAGGGCCAGTGCCGTGGCCTCCTCGCTCGCCGGATTTAACCCCTCTAGACTTTTTTTTGTGGGGTCGTGTAAAGGACCTTGTTTACGGCCAAACCGGACATGACATTAGAAGTGTGGAAGAACTAAAAAGGCGCATCAAACGTGCATTTAGGCAAGTTAAAAGTGAAACGGACACATTAGATAAAGTAAAGAGACATGTACAGTACGATCAAATTATCTTGGCAGGTCTGAACATAGGCTCTGCGAACTTTTGCGCATGTATACTCGCGAAGAAAACTGTTATTGCCAGATAAACACATATACGATCAGAAAATACCTAATACAGTGAGAAAATACAAATGAAATAAATATCAAAACACTTTTAGATACCTAGTCTACATTTTTAACTCCATTTTCTTTTTCCCCTTTCATAAACTGAGTTAAATCGTAAATAATTTTTCTCGCCTGGCGATTTAAAATACTCCTATACTTTGGTGGCATATTTGACGAAATAAGTGCCCACTAACTTATCTAACAAATAATAAAAAATAACAGTAATATTAAAAACAACAAACAAAAACACAACGAAAACTTTTCTAATCGAATGTGCTCAAGACAGAGATAGCAACACAAACACCAAACAAATGCTGTCGTGTGACTGAGATATAATACCTCGTACCGAATATTGCCGAACTTGCACGAAGGTCACGAAGTTAACAAAAAGAGATGTGCATGTGCATGTGCAATGGGTGTCGTTTAATCGATTATTCTTCGAATCGATTGAAATTAAGTAATAAAAAGATGTTTCTATTTAATTTTATATTGAGGTTTTAAATATTCGTAAACATTCGTTATTCAAGAAGTCTGTAATAGATTTCTAAAATATAAGTAAATCATGTCTTTTAACAGAGGAAACATAAAGTTACTATACATTTTTTTTTTAATAAAGACGAAAACTCAATTATTAATGATTAAATTCACTTTATTAGTTAATGTATTCACTTAAATATCTTCTAAACACTAATAATAACGTATTCCAAATAAAATTAATCGATTACGATATTTGATCGTATAAAGGATTGATTGTGTTTATGTAAGGTGCATCTCTAGCCTATACTCCGCCCCCCGAACTTCACCTCATGTCACCATTTGGTTCCTAATAAATGTTACTGCGCAGCGTTCTGCACGAAGTTCGGACCTGCCAAGATAATTTGTTCGAACTGTACGTAAGCGTGCCTACATTTGTGTGCAACGCGAAGGCGGACTTGTGCAACAGTTTTGTAGATAAGTAGTTAGGGAGTGTGTAAATAAGTGTAAATACGGTGCAATTGTTGTAAATAAGATGATTAACTTTTAAACACGCCAAGTTACTGTAATTTATCGTTATTTGATGTTAATCTAGGTAAGTACCTATTGTTTAAAAATAATAAGAAAAAAAATGCGATTCTTACACTAACTTGACAGTCCAAAGCCTGTTTTAAGTGTGATGGGAAGTTTATCATCTTATTTACGTCAGTTTTTTGGAAGAATGCGGTAGCTGGTAAGTAATTGCACTTTTAAAACACTTGGCGTAGGTATTATTGCGTACCTAGTAGATTAGGTAGTGACGAACTAGTCAGCTGATATCAGTTTTCATTCAAAGAACAGATGGAAAGAGATAGCAGTTGTTTTCATTGACGAAGCTACACATCGCGCGTACCTAATTTGTGAACCACATTATGCAGAGTAGAGTCAATGTTATTTTAACTACTTTATTTTCTCAAATTGAATTAACTGTTCCGAGGTACGAAATTTCTTCACTATTGTAATCTATAAACACAATACTACCTCCCATTAAAGCCGTGGCAGATATTTTTATAGCACCTTATATATTATGCTTACAACAGATTTAAAAAGAATCAGTGGTAAATAGATTAGTTTAAAATCTGCTCAAAATTACAAATACCTAAACAAATAAAATGAGAATTGAGAAATTTCAATGTGAAATTTAAATACAATATCAAACTAAGTTAGCTGGCAGAGCTCTCCAAATGTGAGTATCAATATCTTGACATGATACAACATAAAACAATAATTAAGTTATTTTTTTATCTTAACAACTATAGTCAAATCTTTATTAGGTAATCATAAAATATCTCTGAGACTAGAGATATTTCATGATTCAATGTCTGAGTGTAGCAGTCGGATGAAAAACTACATTGTTATCATTTATCTAAAATGTAGATATAATAAGTTACGTGTTGATGAAGGTGAACACCATAGCTCTCAGGAAGATAAAGTTCGACTCAGGAAATCAATGTGCACTTGAACCAAAAATTTTACATCCACCAAACATTGGGCCTACATGGTGGATAATAGCTCATTACTTATAGAGAGAGCAGTGTCCCAGCTGTGGGAATGTTTAGGCTATAACGTTTCCACTGTGGGGAAGGTATCTAACCTATACTCATTAGTATAGATCAGATCCTGTCATTATGTAATTACACTAATTACTGAGTAGAACTTAAATATTATTTTATATTTAATAGCAATATGTATAAGTTAATTTGCGGGACTGGCATTCAAAATATATGGCTACACTGAAAGAAATATTTAGCCAAACTACTTCGGCTACTTCAGGAATAATCAAAGTTTGACAAGACTTTATAAAAGTTAACTTGATTTAATAAAAGTGATTTGTCTCTAAAAGACAAAAGAGCCTATGTTATTTCAAGTTAGGTCATTAGTAAAAATAAATATGACTAGCTCTAAACATACTTTACTCAAAAATGCATGTAATGTTGTCATTATTTTGACAAACTTGTTTGAGCAAAGTCGACCTTGCCGGTCTGTTTCAAGGAGCGGCCGGCAAAGTTTTGCTGGCCGCTCTAACAGGCCGGCAATGTTTTGCCGGCCGCTATTTTGACGTTTCAACGTTTTAAAAAATCAATTCCAAAAAGATTTTATTTAAAACACAGCTGTTTGTACGTCTAAAGGTAAAAAAAAAAGATTTAAATGAAGTAATAAATGAAGAAATAATCCAGCAGTCAAACACCGCATTAGAATTATCGCAAACTATCAGTAATATCAAACCGGGAAAGTCGGTGTTGAATTTTAGTAACTGTACTTTTCATAATTGTCATTTTAATTAAAAGTCTAGTTAATTAATATATTTTTTATTTAAATTACTTGCTGGTTTTATTTAGATTAGGTACTTGCATTTTTGAGTAAAGCACTATACAAACCTTGGCCCACAATGACTGCTTCGCTGGTCACGCTATGATTGCCTCGAGCTAGCCTAGCTACGCTCTAGGCCTTTCAGCTTGGCCATCATTGCAGCCCTTGCTGTCCTCGCTGTAAAGGCCTCGGCCTACGGTCTCGGCCTTTATCTCAGCTCGTCCATCAAGTGCTGCACGCTGACCGCGCTGTGTCGGCCTGGAGCTGCGCTACGCTGCGCTGTCGGCCATCATCAGCGCGACCAGCAAAGTAGTCATTATAGACCGCGGCAGTAATGTACTATATTCTTATGGACCGATTTAAGCCAAAATGTTCCAAACCACACAAACCTAATTTCGAGTTATACGACTCGACACTCGACTCGTCGACTCGTCGACTTCGACTTTAAAGTTTATTGCTGTATTTCTCTGGCTTTGTAATGCTTATCATTGTGTTTTTAATTTTATTTTTTTATCAAAATTTTTGAGGTTGTGGAAATCGGTCCAAATGAACATTGTGTAACAATTAACCTAATTTGTTTTGTGGAGAATGACAAAACTGCAGGTTAGCAACATCTAGGAAATTTTATACACACGGTGTCTAATTTCGTTTATTACTAAAAGAACATTTCGTTTATCTGTAATGTAACTAATGTAACATGTAACAGAAGAATCGGGGACGCTGCGCCTGCGACCCGCGTCCGTTTTTTTTTCCATTTTATACCAGTTAAAACCTGTTGGCTCGTGTCTTTGCCTTTGCCGCTCTCCAGCAGTGTTGCCGTTTTAGCGACTATATCGCTAGAACTAGGGAGTTTTATGAATGTTTTGGTTTTAGCGAGTTTTTTTTAGGGACTTCTAGCGACATTATAGCACTTCAAAGTGACGTTAAACAATCTTAATTTATATCTAGAAATAAAGTTTCTTTTTTTTTTGCTCGTTTTTATAGATAATGGTACGGAACCCTTCATGCGCAGGTCCGACTCGCACTTGGCCGGTTTTTCTTGATCATGTTTGTTCCTAAACCGAATGTTAGAGACTTCTAGCTGATTTTAGGTGAACGTTTTTTTCATAATCTAAAAGAGTTTTTAAAATGGGCTAGGGACTTTTAATTTAGTTGAACGGCAACACTGCTCCAGTCTCCACCGGGCTTTTCGTCCCCCGATGCGCATGGCATAATTGGCTGGCATAGCGTTGGCGCGCATTTAGGGATACTACCGCGATCGGCACGTTGTTATTTCGCTGAAAAAAACTTAATTATAGTGAATTATAGTGTTCAACTCTTCTGCATGTACGTTAAGTACTTAATTCATTCAAAAACTTCAATGGCTGGGCCAGAAGAACGTCCAGACCCGTTGGGCGATTACTTTCGCCAATGGGGTCTTGAAATGTACATCGCTCCATTCAAAGGTAAGTTTATCACATTATTTTATCAA
Source organism: Diarsia rubi (assembly GCA_932274075.1). Taxonomy (NCBI): domain Eukaryota; kingdom Metazoa; phylum Arthropoda; class Insecta; order Lepidoptera; family Noctuidae; genus Diarsia; species Diarsia rubi. The sequence continues at coordinate 2,953,165 of OW026433.1, forward strand.
TTAACCAGCATCTAAATAAAAAGGAATAGGTAAATAAAAAGAAAACTGACTGACTGACTCATCAACGTCCAGCCGTTGTAATTTTGCACAGAGGTTACCTTTATATTGTAGACAAGGACTATGGTCCTTCATAGAGGGACGGATTACTCGGTAGTACGTTCCTGTGGGACATTATCCGACATACACGCGGTCGAAGCCAAGCGGGTTATGATCATAACCTACTTAAAACTTGCCAATTTTTTACAGAACACGCTATAGATTTGGAAACGTTACAAATGTTGTCTGAAACGGACATCAAAGAATTGGTACCAGTAATTGGCCACAGGGCCAAGTTAAATACACAGATAAAAATGTTAAGATCTATTACGTCAGGGGAAGCTACAAGTACCAATATGGAAGTGAGTCAATAATATTTTTTTTTTGTATACATAATTGAGAGCATACCAAAGTACAAGTTCGGGTCACTTGATGATTTCCCACCATCAAAAAAAAACAAAAGGTTTAGACCATGTTAGTAAGTAGTAGGATTCTAGGTAGATTGTACACTCTGTAGCTATGCTCCCATTGTAAAAAATTGACATAAGTTATTATCTCTGTACTGTGTACTTTGTAAGAATACATTATTATTGTATAACTCATTAAGTTATTGTTAATTTTCAGATTGTTGAGGATCCTTTATGCGCAGAACAGTGCAGCAGTGTGACTACGTACATTTTACAGCCGCCGACAGAACTACTCATTGAAGATTTACCTGACAAAGAAGACAATATTACCCCTGACACTTCTTGTGTAAGTTATTGTTTTATTTACTTTTATAAAGGTAAAGGATTTTTTTAGGGTTCTATACTCATAAAGAAACAGTGAACCCCTTCCGCGTCCCACATTCCTTCTACACAACGATGTCATTGTAATCAAGTATATTGTAAGCCCCTAGGATCACTTAGTTTTCTGTCTGTCTGTCTGTCTGTCTGTCCGTCTGTCAAGATCCTTTGTCTCAGAAACGGGTAGACATACCAAGTTGAAATTAATATCAAATACTAAGGTCTACAGCCCCTTTGAGGTGTTGATTTGTCAAGCTTCTAAGTCGTCCGTTGCAATAAAAAGATTTGGTCCTTTGTAACATCATTTTCATACAAATATTGATTCAAACAAAACCTATAAGGTACTTCCTGTTGACCTAGATACATAAAATTGGGCAAACAGCAAGGTCTCACAGCACAAGAAAAGGTAGAAATCCAAAAATAGTTAATATGTAGTTATCTTAACACATAATAATATAACAAATAATAACTGACTATATGACAATGTTTTATTTTTAAGAATGTAAAAAATTAATTCTCAATTTCTTTATTTCAGGAGTTGTACAGAATTTTAAATTCAACAAATGATGGTAAATCTCTCTTACTAAGACACAAAGACACAGGGTTGTTAAACAATGCTGATAGGAGAAGGCTTTGCAATGTCATCATTGCTAATGAATTAAAGGATGACCCAGAAAAAAAAATTACCAGTTCAAGACTTTACCAACTGGCTTATGATATACCAAGAATATTTAACAAAGAAAATTCATCAGTATATTTCATTCCATACACAACTATCACCACAAAGCAAAAAATTTCTGCTAAAGGAAAATTATTAGACTGCTATAGGCAACGCAGGCGTGAATTCATTAAATCAGGAGTGATCGCAGAATATTCAAAACGGCGGCCATCAACATCAACCAGTACTTCATGTTCACCTCACCCTGACACCAGCTCTAACATTCAAGATGCTATTGAACAATTGAAAACACTTACCGAGGATGTGGAGGACAAAATCGTATGGCTCCAAAATTGCTGCGATCCTTGGGAAACAGTGGAAACATATTGGAATATCACTGCTAAACAAAGGCTGATAGAATTAACATCAAATGAAACAACAGTTGAAGAGTACCTTCGCAAGTATAAAGCACTCAACCAGCCGGGTGGTGTGTTTTTGGTATGTTATTTTATTACTTATTTAATCTTCCATACTGATTCAGAGAAAAAGTAAATAATATATTGGGCTGTGTGTTGTAGTGTAAGTATAATAATTTGAGTTTGGTTAATTTATTTACTGTTTTCTTTTCAGCTTTTGAAGGATTTTAAAATATCTGTACCCATTTAACGACGACAAATTAGAGCAGAACTGGGTTTTGCTTAGGCCAAAAATAATTGATTATGCAAGAAAAAGACAGGATTCAGGATTGAAAGAAATTTTAAACATCATAGAAAACAATAGTAAGTTATAATTCATCAAATAAACAAGTATGTATAAGTAACTAATACATATACAGTATGCATTTATTGTACATGAAATAAAAATAGCTAGGTACTTCGAAAAAATATTGACATCGAGTAGTGCAAAGGCAGACTTATTGCATGGAAAGATTTCATCCATTCAACTCTGGGAATCTTCGATAGAAATGATGTGAGGGTGACAAGACAATAATAAATAAATGACCTGACATAAAAGTCATATAATTTTAATCAGACGAGTAATTTTTGATATATTATATAGGCATTCTAGTTTTTAATTATGTGATTAGGTGATGAAATTTAACGTCTTCGAAGTACCTACTTACTATTATTATAAAATTACAGTGTCCGTAAATAATGTGTATATATCTATCTCTTTACAGACACTGAAGAGGTATTGAATGTTGTCGCTTTTATGACACTGCCCTTTTTAATGACAACCTCCTTGCTGAAAACAGACAAGACAAAAAAACAGTAGAGACCTTCTAAACTTGAAGTATTGGATAGCTTTATCTGTTATGTAAAGAGCGCAGCGCAGATAGATGAAACCATACAACGTCGCAAAACTAAAGTGCAACAAATGGGGGTAACTTTCCAACCCTTTATAATTATTGTGGGTCAATCATTAAAGGAGATAACCTCAAGGTACATAATATTGAACCATTTACGTTACGAGAGCACATCCATTGTAAAATCAGTTGATGCTTGTTTTAAAATAATATTTGTACTAAACACTGAGTATTCCGCAGAATGCAACCATGTATGGCAATTCATCCAAAAGTCTTTATTTAATTTAAATACCAAATACGATAAAGTATTTACAACAGTGCGTACTCTTGTAACTGATCTGGGATTGGAACTTAAGTAGAACAAATATGATTATGTTGATTTATTCATAATTACTGAATTGATATTCAATAATATTCATTATACCAATTTCACAATGATTACATGTTTTTTATGTTACAAAAAGTATCATGGTGTTAAAAAGTTGTTCGACCATTTCATTACTACTCACAACAGACACATTTTTTCAGTTTATCATTGTATAGATGATGGCTGTAACCGATCATTTTCTTTAAAAAATACATTTGCTAAACATTTGAATAAATTTCACATCCGTAGTTCGAATGCTGAAGAAAAATCAATTGATAAAGATAATTCCTTGAATTCGCAGACTCTTTCAAGTGCTAATTTGCAAATGTCCGATGCAGCTCAATCAAATGCGTATAGTTTACATAATGCATCTACCAGTGATTCTATAAGTACCTTGAACGAGTTAAGTAATATTACGTCTGTTCCACGTTCTACAACCTTAGTCGGTAACCAAATACCTTTATTTTTATCGCGTCTGTATGCAAACCCTTTGTTACCCAGGCAAACCGTTCAGGATGTTGTTGAAGGCGTAGAAAAACATGTATTTAGTACCATAGCTAGTGATATTGAATTTTTTTTTACAAAAATATTAGAGTCGAAGGATAAAGCAAAGGACTTTTTTTTTTTTTTTTTTTTAATTTATGGCTCCATCGTTGTACATTCGATGATTTTGCCAATGTCCAGGTGTAAGATGAAGTTAATCGGTTTTCTTTAGAGTGATATCATATATCAAATGATAAGTGTTTGTAGCAATGACCTCTGTTGTTCACCATGCTAAAAAGGGACAAAACAATTCTGTTAAAACATGTAAAACGGCACAAAATAAAGTTAAAACATTGAGAACATGATAAACAAATATAAATAAGATTACTAGCTACAGCTTTATTTTATTTATCGTAATGAATTTATATAGGATTTTGACAGCAGGACTATGGGCTAAAGATAATAGGAAAGGAATGTTAATTGGACGGGGAATATTATTAGGAAGTAAGTCGTAAAGGGAGATTGTTAAGAGAGGACAGGAAAAAAACATATGTTCGAGAGTACCCTCATCTAGTCCACATTCACATAGAGAACTGTCTCTGACATGGATTTTGGTCAAAAAACTGGAGTGCATGCAAAACCAAGTCGGAGTCGAATGATAATAGAGGTGGCTAATTTACTAAATTGATGTTTACTAAACCAACATTTGGGAGGGATGACTGGTTGAATAGAGCCATAATATTTACCCTTTATCATTCGAGTCCTTTGCCAAAGTGTATCCCAGCACTTCATCATATCGGGTTTAGCGAGACAGCGCAGGTCTTGGGGATAACAAGATGTATATGATTCGGTTCCAATCCGAGTAGCTGATTTGGCAATCGAATCCGCGTTTTCGTTTCCGACGATTCCAGAGTGGCCAGGGATCCAAGCCAAAGCTATTTCTATGCCCAAAGAATGACATCTGAAAAGGAGTTGCTTAATTTGAAGAACAAGAGAGAAGTTGTGTCGAGAGCGGAAAGGGGATCTTAGTAAATCTTGTAGGCAGCTATAAATATATATAATGCGCAAACACTTGGACTGGATCTTTTCCAACTTTGCGAGGGCAATTTTGTTGCATGGTGGCTAAGAGAAAACTTGCATAGTCAAAGTGACTTCGAACAATGGCATTATATAAAATTTTCTGGGATGTTGGATGAGCACCCCAGCGGACGCCAGAGAGAGCTCGCAGGACGTTAACGCCTTTTTCGCATTTCTTAGAAATATAATCTAGATGGTGAAGACCATTTAATTTGGAGTCAAGAATAAGCCCAAGAAATTTAACTTTATCTTGAACTAAAATGGGTTCATTTTCAACAAAAAGGCTTATAGGTGGGATAATGCGTTTGCGGGAAAAGACTACTGCATGACATTTGGATACTGACAAACTTAGGCCGTGATTAGTTAGCCACTGATTTAAATAATGAAGAGCAGAATTTAAGCGGGATGAGGCATCTGCTAAGGTAGATGCACTAAAGTAAAGAGCGATGTCATCGGCGTATTGAAGGATTTTGCAGAAACAACTTACAGAAGACGCTAAATCGTATGTATATAGATTATAAAGTATAGGGCTTAAAGGGGACCCCTGGGGGAGACCCTTCCAAACTAAGCGTGATGAGGAAAGCGAATTTTGGTGGCGCACCGTAATAGAACGGGACATAAGCAGATTACAAATGAAGTTGACCATCCTCACAGGGATACTCAGCTGTAGCAGCTTTTGCCTGAGTAGTGGAAGTTGGACATTGTCATATGCCGAAGCTATGTCTAAGAAGACACCAAGGACACTTTCATTTTTAGAAAATGCAATGCGTACGTCTGAAGTGAAAACACTAAGGCTATCCAGAGTGCCCATACCTCTTCGAAAACCGAACTGGGAGCTGGATATGATGCCTTTTGTTTCTAAGATCCATTCAAGGCGGTTCTTGATTAGGTTTTCCATGATCTTAGCCAAAACAGAAGATAGGGCGATAGGACGATATGAAGCAGAGTCTTTTGGATCTTTCCCAGGTTTCAGAATTGGGATAATAATTTGGGTTTTCCAAGACTCCGGAACTTGACCAGTAACAAAAAAGGAATTAATTAAGTTGAGGAAGAGTAATTTACAATTTGAGGGAGATTTAGAAATGAAGGAGTAAGGGATACCATCGATACCCGGGGCAGAATCACGTAAATGATCCAGGGCACACGTTAATTCCGAATAGGAGAATGGATCGTCGAATCTATCATTAGGGGAGGGAGAAGGGGAATCTGTAGTGGGAAGGCATTCAAGACTAGGAACGAAGGGGGGGGCTAATTTAGCTATGAAGTCCTCCATCCAGGAACTGGGGTCATTAGATGAGAGATCGAGAGACTGATTGTCACAGGATCTACGATATATTTTAATTTTCTTCCACACAAGGGAAACAGGAGAGCGTGGGGACAGAGATTCGCAAAATGAGAGCCAACCACATCTTTTTTTTTTTGCCAATAGTCTGCAAGTTCGTGCTGAAGTCCTTTTAAAATTTAAATAATTGGGCATGTCAAAAAGAGAGGCAAAGGTATTTTCAGCTTCTTTGCGGTTTTTTACGCTATCAGTGCACTCAGCATCCCACCAAGGAGGCGAAGGTATAAGGTGGCGGGCAGAGTTTTTAAGGGGAATTGAGGAGTCAGCCGCTCGTATCAAACAATTTACGAAATCATTATAGAGGGCAAGGGAATTAGAGGAATTAATTTGAGGGAAGTTTTGAAGTTCTGACTCTAAGTGGGAAGAGAATTTAGACCAGTCAGCTTGGGGCAGGCGATATTTTTGAAGGGGTTGGATAGGAGGAGCACGTGAATGAGAGCTTTGAAATGAAATTAAGATAGGAAAATGGTCACTCCCAAAAGAATTAGGGAGAACAGACCAGGAAAGTGTAGAAACTAAGGAAGGGGAAGTGAAAGAAAGGTCTGGAGCACTAATATTTTGGATAGGGGACACCCTACGGGTAGCAGATCCATCATTAAGGATGCATAGGTTTCGATCATCTAAGAGATCTAGTAAAAAGCTGGAAGAGGTATCGTTACAATGCGAACCCCAAAGAGTGTGTCGACAATTAAAATCACCTAACACAACTAAAGGGCTGGGGATAGAAGAAAGGATAGAATTGAATTCAGCTAAAATATTAGCATTGGGATGAGGGATTAAAGGCAACTCTGAGCTCTCTAGTCTCTTAATTAAAACAATTACCGCTTCTGCATCTTTCTGCTTCCCTAAAGAAAAGATTGTTTCTTCCCTTGTGGGATCTTCGTTAATTAACCGGTTGATAGTTTGGAGATTGGAAAACCCGCCGATTAGTTGGAGTTGAACACCTTCGTTGGAGTTTCTTAAAATCTCGTGTGCTAAATTTGCCACATAGGGCCGCATAGTAGTTAATATCCTACATAATGACTCCAAGTCGGATCTGTCCGCTCCCAACAACTTGACTACTTTTGGGTTTGTTACATAGGTTGGAAGAAACTCCTCTATTATTTCCCTTGCCTTACGTTCAAAGTTTGGCATCCCTACTATATTTAGACTATAAATATCTTCCACCAGCTTCACGGGGTCAAAAACACTTTTTGTGTGGCAAGGGATCAAGTGAAGGATGATAGAATAAATCTTTGGACTCCTCTTTCTTATCACATCGAGAATTCTTAACCATATCGTGAGAGGATCTGGACAGCCTCGTTGACAGTGTTGGTACATGTTTGAGAGAGGGAGTCCACCCAGAATAGAAGGGATGTTCATGAGCGCACAGAGTTTGTTGGTCTCCTTTTTCCTCACATCTATAATTCCCTTTCTTTTCAGAGTATTTCCTAGTTCGAGAGAGTACAAAAAGAATGGGATTACAGGTGATACATAATTTCTAGACATGTTTTCTGTTGTTGTTGATACACCTGTGATCAGTGATTGCAGAGATGGAAATCCTTCGTTGATGTCAGGTATCATTCTATTAATTCTTTTAAGACTATCGTCAATCCTTATCGATTTGAAGTACCGTACTTTTGAATATTCGAAGAGGTTCTGTGAATACCAAGTTTCTTGTAGTTTCAGAGATAATCCGGATGCTTTGAAAAGGTAGTCGAGACTGTTCAAGAGGAGTCGTATGTAATAATGTGGCTGACCTTGCTGTTCTTCATTTAATTTGATGTGGATGACTTGATTATCCCCTTGCCCCATGACTTCTCCTTGGATATTGCATTCCTCCAACGCTATTTTGATTATCATTATTGTGGTTAATGTCCATGCTTTCTGTCGCATTCCCTCGAAGCCACCCAGTTGATTATAATGACAATAATCCCCTGCTACAGGTTCACCTTCGGGACCGATTTCGGGAGGTGTTAATCGGGAGCTCAATAGGACCATGCACCTGTTGAACCAGAGATGTGAGTCTGAATACAAATTTTCTTTTCCATGTAGGCTGTCAAGTTCTCTGAAGATATACTTATTGAGCTCGTGTCGATTGAGCTGATTCCATGAGCTAAGATCGAGGTTCAGATTTGCATGGCCTTTTTCCTTAATGTTTGATGCAACCTTGTCCATCCGTTTGGCAACTTCTAATTCGGTGTTTGTCATCGTTTGTTCTTTAACAAATATGTACGTCAGGCTGGCCCGGCCCCATGGAATTTAATAATGAGATTGTTATCAATCCAATGTACCCGGGTATACTAATATATGTAACACCTTCATTTTCAATGTAACTCTTTTTAAAAGAAATTACGTGCACTTCTTAGTGGCCGGGCCAGCCTGACGTTTTCAGCCCGGCCACCTTGTTTCCCACTAATCTACAAAAAATACTGGCTATATTGTACTACAGATGAAATGTACCCTATAATTTATGCATATGTAACACAAAATCGAATCCTAAAATGCAATAGCATACGAAATATTAGCGGTTGCAGGTGGCCGGGCTGAAATTATTTCGTTAATATAAAACAGTAAAACTGCAACACCTACCAAAAACTAATACCAGTACATAATGAGATATAGAGATATAGAATACATGTAACGCTTTCATTTTAAATTATAATACATATTTAGAAAGAATAATCACTTGAAATTATATTTCAGCCCGGCCACCTAAAAGCGGTAATATTCCCTAAAATCTTATGCCAATTTGTACAGTAAAACCTGATACAGCTATGAAATGAAAGTTACATTCGTTTCGTTTTAGTCGTATACCTTTAAGCCTTCTGTTTGACTAGATTATCAAAATCTGAGAAACTTGCCGAAGAGTGACTATCATTTATTAACTAATTTCAGGACATTTGGTTTGTTGAGTGAAACAAAATGCGTTACTATGATATTTTTATTAATAAACTAAGTAGTATAAATCACACATAATAATTGTTGGATACATAATACCTAAACCTATATATATTTTCTCCGTTTTTGGCTTCACAACATAACCATACAAAGATAATAGTTCACAGACGCTACCACCGATTTTTAGACGGCGCCTGTGTCGCGTCCCAACCTAAGTCGTAAGATATTTTCCCCGAGTAGACAGAATAGATGCGCAAGAGCCGTGTAGTTATCAACACTTCTGACATAATATTTTACGTTTTAATATTACTGTGAGTGTAAAATTTGATCAGTTGTTGCAGTGTAGTTGTTTGTGATGTGATGTTTTTAAGGTAAGTCATAGTTTTGATAAATTAAAATATATCGACAAACAATGTTAATGGGTAGCTAAGTAATTATTTAAAAAAATATACAGGTAAAGTAAAGTAAATCTAAACACTCATTTACTTAATAATAAAACTCCATACAATGCCATCAACTAAATATATTTTATCCTTTCGTTTATAGTCAATAGGTAATAATTTTGGTGATTTACTAACAGTAAGTGTTTAGTTTTTGTGAATCTTATTGTTGTGTACCTACCCTATGTATTTACTTATTATTATTGTGTACTTATTTATTTCGTGAAATCAATAATTAATCAGTTTCTTATTAATTACTGTAAGATTTATATATTGGATTTTAGTGAATTATTCATTGTAATCAGGCAACCGTCGACGGTGAATCATTATGAAAATCTGTGATTTTTTACCAAGGTATAATAAGTATTTAACCAAAAATTATCTTCTAATATTCTGAATGAATGAATGTTCGATGTTAAGGTAATATTGATATTACTATAATTTTTTGATAACTGTGTTATTATCAATGTGTAACCTTTTTTTACATTATTTATAATTAACAATTGTTATAGTACCTAATTAATATAAGTACAAATGTTGTCTAACTAATTTCAAAAATGATTATTAAAAAAATATGACAATTACCAATTTTGTTTCACTCAACAAACCAAATGTCCTGAAATTAGTTAATAAATGATAGTCACTCTTCGGAAAGTTTCTCAGATTTTGATAATCTAGTCAAACAGAAGGCTTAAAGGTATACGACTAAAACAAAACGAATGTAACTTTCATTTCATAGCTGTATCAGGTTTTACTGTACAAATTAGCATAAGATTTTAGGGAATATTACCGCTTTTAGGTGGCCGGGCTGAAATATAATTTCAAGTGATTATTCTTTCTAAATATGTATTATAATTTAAAATGAAAGCGTTACATGTATTCTATATCTCTATATCTCATTATGTACTGGTATTATTTTTTGGTAGGTGTTGCAGTTTTACTGTTTTATAGTAACGAAATAATTTCAGCCCGGCCACCTGCAACCGCTAATATTTCGTATGCTATTGCATTTTAGGATTCGATTTTGTGTTACATATGCATAAATTATAGGGTACATTTCATCTGTAGCACAATATTGCCAGTATTTTTTGTAGATTAGTGGGAAACAAGGTGGCCGGGCTGAAAACGTCAGGCTGGCCCGGCCACTAAGAAGTGCACGTAATTTCTTTTAAAAAGAGTTACATTGAAAATGAAGGTGTTACATATATTAGTATACCCGGGTACATTGGATTGATAACAATCTCATTATTAAATTCCATGGGGCCGGGCCAGCCTGACGTACATTAACAAATGGGAGGACATTGTCGCTAAGTGACTTCTCCATACTAACTTGCATTAATCTCATTTCATACGTCTGTTTACAGAAAACTCTCCCTTTTGTGTTGAGTTCCCTTTCTTTTCTACATAGTTGTACGATATCATCCCGAGAATGGTTGTAGAACATGTTCTCTTGATCAGAGATCTTTTTTGCTAGTTCTCCCTCGTCTCCTTTCAAATACCGGGCAAGGACTCTTGGTTCGAAGTCAGAATGGCAGCGAGGTTTTCTTTGCCCATAAAGATTCTGAAAAGCACACTGGTCATAAGGGCGGAACCACTCTTCCCGAGGTGGAGAACAAGCGGTGTCTTTCAATAGTTCTTTCTCATCTATTTCAAGGCTCATATCGTGGTTCTGTAGAAGTTTAACATTGTCCCATGCAGATAATGGAATGGATTTGGATTCATTTAAGGTTAATACTCTATCATCTTTGAGGCACTCTGCCAAACTTTGGTTTAGTGTTCCGATAACCTGATGACGGGGATAATGGCCCTTTTTCCGGAAAAAGTTGGTAAAATAAGTTTTCCTGAACATCCATAATGTCTTCTTTGCTATTAAGTCATCGACATCAATCTCTTTCTTTGAGTTCAGTCTCAGCTTTTCTATCCCTTCGACGGGGTGAAGGACTGGATGACCATAGTTCTTATTAAGGTTGGAGAAATAAAGAGAGAGAGGGACGACTACATCTCTATTGTCGGAGATTTGACTACAAGTCATAAAAGTCAATATTGTCCGCATGTCGTGCTTGTCGAACTTCGACATTAAATCTTCCTCTATGGATTCTTGCAAATGAGAAAATCCCAAATCTTCAGTTTCATCAGATACAGCAACCCCTATACAGTATGCGTCCCAATTTTTCATAATCTCGAAAAAATTGTTTCCATACTTGGCTCTTAATTTTAAAAGCATGATGTGGAGATTTTCGTAGTGATTAACGATTCCTGGGATGTTCTCGATTTTTTCTTTGATGGCGACATGGAGGCGAATGTAGAATCTTGTCTGAAGATTGTCCATAACGCACATGAGCATGGTAGTAGGATAGAGATACGATTTGCCGTTTTTTCTTATAATAGTTAGTTCTTTTTCTATCCAAATAGAATCAGATACGATATGGAACTCTCCCATGACCTGCTCTACACCTGTAATTTGACTTTTTATGTGCTCAACTCGTGTTTTTGTTTTGTATAGGTCTTGTACTCTGCTGCTTTGTATCACGGTCTGGAACTTGTCCATATCTTCTTCTAAGTTTAAGTCTTTCCCGTAGTAACTCTCATGGTGGAGTTTCACATTCAATACTGCTGCTTCTGTTAGTAATCTCAGGGTAAAATCAGGGTCAGTCATCTGAACCTTGAATTTACAAGTTGATATAACATTTTCAAGGAGAGACCAATAACAACCCTCGTAGGAATCGTAAGATACGAGTTCAGGGAGCTGGGTTTGGAACATCTCCTTAAGCCTCTTATGTCGGGCACAGTAAAATTTATCGTATTTGAGTATGAACTTGACTTCGTCATCGGTGATCGGAGAATTAAGGTGCCCTTCGAAGTGGCAGGTTAACGGGTCCATGTTTATGTCCCCTGTCCAAGCAAAGGACTTAGAATTAATTAAACAAGAATTGCTGTCAATTGTCAAATGCCCATTGAAAACATTAAATACCGAGCACAAGCGTTTTAAATATTTTGAAAGGAAGGGATCTTATGTAGCTCCAAATGAAATAGTAATAGGTCAAAGAAACACTACTACTTCTAAACGCGGTGTTGTAAACGCAGTAACTGTTGAATGTACTCTTCAGTTCATTCCACTTAGGCACATTCTTCAAAAGTTTTTTTCTCTTGATGGAGTTTTACAGCAAACATTGGAGTATATTACAGGTTTAACAACTATAAATAGTCAGATAAGTAATTTCATACAGGGTGCATACTGGACTAAATTCATAAAGGGGTGTAAAGACAAGCTAGTATTTCCTTTATTTTTATTCTTTGATGATTATGAGAGTGGAAATGTTTTAGGCAGCCATTCCGGGATCCACAAACTAGGAGCAGTATATGTATCAGTTGGATGCATGCCTCCAGAAAGAGCTTCCGCTCTAGCCAACATTTTTCTAGCTCTATTATTTCATTCATCCGATAGGGTTGCATTTGGCAATAACGTTACATTTAAGCCACTAATTGTTGAGCTAAACTTCTTATTTGAAACTGGAATAGAAGTTGATGTTCCTGTGTTTCATGGCCAACTATATTTTGCATTAGGTCTAATTATTGGTGACAATCTTGGTATTCATTCAATAATAGGTTTCAATGAATCATTTTCATCAAACTACCCATGTCGAATATGTTTAGTGCCGAAAGAAGTTATGAAAACTCAGTGTTTTGAGACCGAAAGTTTGCTTCGAAATAATGATAATTACCTAGAACAACTTCACATGAATTGTCCAAGTAGCACAGGCATAAAAGAAAAGTGTGTTTGGTTATCAGTCAAGCATTTCAGTTTATTTGACCAAGTAGGTGTGGATATAATGCACGATATACTTGAGGGGGTAGGAAAATATATTATGTCTTTCCTTATCATAAAATATACAAAAGATTTAAAGTACTTCACTTTACCAGTTTTAAATCATAGAATAGAAAACTTTGATTATGGCCCTGATAGTTCTAGTAAACCATGTGCATTAAGTATGGAGTATATTACTAAAGGGAATGTTCGACTTTCAGCTTCAGAAATGTTATCATTTGTGCGATATTTTGGTCTTATAATTGGTGACTTTGTACCAACAGACGATGATTATTGGCAATTATATATAGTTTTGAAAAAGATCATTGATCTTTTGTTATCCCCTGTAACCAATATATCTACTTGCGAATTATTAAAAATTTTAGTTTCAGAAATGAACGAAATGTTTTTAGCATTAACAGGATACCTTGAAGCCAAAATTTCACTTTTTAGTGCATTATCACTCCATGTTATCAAAATTTGGCCCTCTAAATAACATTTGGTCAATGCGTTTTGAAGCTAAGCACAGACTATCCAAAATGGCTGCCCGAGCCACATTCAATAGGAAAAATCTTACAAAGTCACTCGCAATCAAGCATCAGCTTAAATTAAACGAAATCTTTACACAAGGATCGTTAGATGCTACTTTTTCTGTAGGTCCTTCAAAGAGACTTTTAAAACGTAACTATGACAATATAATACATGCGCTTAAATTAAATTCGGGCAGTTCACTTAGCCTTGTCTCTTGGGCAAAAATAAAAGGTACAATATATAAACCTGGTAGAATTCTCGTTCGTGATATGACAGAGCTTGGAGATATATTTTTTATGGTTGTTAAAAATGTCTTTGTTTATGATAGTATTAAGGTTATTTTTGAATGTTATTTATTGAATACGGTTTGTTTTGATGATCATTATCAAAGTTTTGAAGTAGAAAAATCAGAGACTGATAGCATTATGTATACTTTTTATGACACACAGTATACGATTTGACCAATCTAAGTGGACAAAACCTAGGAAGCTGAATATTAGATTGCAAATTATATTTTTCGTATAAATAGGTAGTTAACAATAAATAGAACACAATATAATTATGTACTTTTTAATCTTTTAACAAAATCCTTATATTTATGTCACGTTTAGAAAGTTTTTTTGGCAATTTTCTTAACAATGTTATATAGGGGTCTGAGGATACTAATAAATGCTTAATCAAATCGTAATTAGTCCTGTATCTTGAGGTCTTCAATGTATGCCCCAATCTAGCTCTCCTTATTTCCTTGTTTTTGGCCTCAGAAGCCTCCTCAGACATTTGTCCTATTGGTATAATTGAATTCTTTACTATAGCTGCTCCATGTACCAATATCTTGTGCACTGTTGCTGGCATATTATACCATGGGTATAAACTTAAATACATTTCCCTGGTCTCCGCACAGAACACATTCAATTTTGACGGATCAAGTTCATAGCCTGAAGCTATGGCTGCAAGAATCGTACCAAATCTTCGTATGAGGTCTTCGTTTATTCCAGTAATCCCCGCTGTTGTGGAATAATTGTAAAAAAATGCTCTCGCGGTATTGCCGTCGTTACTTGTACCAAATCCTGGTTTTACTTTGTCGATGATAAGACCAACTTCCTTGAATTTTTTCTTGATATCTTCTTTAGTTTTTTTGAAAATGTCTTTATTCTGTTCTCCTCTAACTTGCCATTGACAAATTTTTAACCTATAATTTATATTCAGAACACATTCCATAGTTCGAATATAAGCGTGTAAGCTGGAGATTCCAAACTGGTACATATTTTCGTCAGGTTCTCGGACCATTGATGATAAATTCATCTCCTTTGATGTTGCCTTGCAAATATAACATCTTTGGCTTGATTTATTTTCAGCTAAAACATTACAAACTTTGCCGTCTATCATTGTTAAAATTAACTTATGTGTAATAGAGATGGTTACACCGTTGATTTCCACGAAAATTGGCACTAACTCTTTTATTTGATTTTCTATGCTTTGGCATTCTTGTTTGATCAATGACTCGCTTTCTTTCTTATATATGAATTTGATAATTCTGCAGAATCTAGGTGATGATGGCCGAGGATTTTCCCATACGATATTTTGTTCACTGGTCACAAGTCTTATTGGAACTAAAGATATGATAAACATGTACTCGTCTGTACTATCGGAATCTAGAAATGGTTGCTTATACAACGACATTAAATTAAAACTAGCACTGTACTAGTCCATCGAAACATTTTAAAACACGAAGATTAGTAGTTAGTGGAAAATTTAAAAATTGCAATTTTCAAACAAAATAAATAGCAGAATCAACTGCATAAAAAGTAAACACGCTTTAACTACGAAAAGTCACTGACCTAGTGCGCGGGGTGCAGCGAGCGGCGGCGATGTTGGGCGTAGGTACTTTTTATCGGAGAACAACAAATCAGCGGCATAAACTCACTAAGTTGCGAGTTGTTAATTAATAAAAGATCACTGATTGAATAATTAATCACTTAAAATCACATTACGATCAGAATTTTAAATCATCAACAGTCAAATTTTTAAATTTTCAAAGTGTCCCCCGTTTTTCATTATGCACAAGCGACATCGTCTTATTAAATTTTCACGGACTCGTCTTAACAAGTCCCCATCTGCCATTCTTTTAAGTTCGTCGAAGGCATTAATTATTTTAATTTTTAACTCGTCCACAGTGTTCACTTCTCGTGCATACACCTTGTTTTTTACGGCCCCCCACAAAAAGAAATCCAGTGGCGTCAGGTCCGGTGACCGTGCTGGCCATCGAATAGGTCCAAAACGGCCAATCCACTGACTCGCAAACATATCCGTTAGTCGCTGTCTAACAGGCATTACGGAATGGGCGGGCGCACCGTCCAATTGGTACCACAGTCGTTCATACACGTCCAAAGGTAAATCGTCCGTATAGTCTGACACTGGGCCACTAAGAAGTTCTAAAAAATTCTCTGCATTTAATGTTCCATCAATAAACACTGGACCTATTATTTTGTTCCTATGAATTCCAGCCCAGACGTTTAGTGAAAACCGGTACTGGAATGAAGACTCTCGACTTAGGCGCGGGTTTTCGTTACTCCAATATCTTAGGTTTTGTCTATTCCAAACTCCATTTCTTGTAAAAGTGCTCTCATCTGTCCACATAATATTGAATAGGAAGTCAGGGTCGTCTGATATTTTGTCGAGAAGCCATCGGCAAAATAACACTCTGACTGGCATATCTCTGGATAACAGTTGTTGAACTTTTCTGAACTTGTAAGGTCGCCGTGCATGCCGTTTCAAAATTCTATGGACAGTTCTGTGACTCACTTGAAACCGCCGCGCTGCTCTCCGGAGGCTACAAGTCGGGTTGTTTTCAAAATGTTGTAATACCCGGTCCTCGATACTTGAATTTGAAGACACGCCCTCTCCTTGAGGAACCAAAGGCCGATTCTCTCGTAACCTCTGAACGGCCAGGGTAAAAACACGGCTGTTGGTAGGGCACGTTCTTGTGTTACCATATCTCTCCCGATATCTACGCAATGCTAAAGCCGCATTTTGTTGACATTCTCCGTACATAAGTACCATGTCGGTGTACTCGGCAGCTGTGTACCTTATTTGAGGCATAATTAAACTAAAAAACTTACTAACTTAACCTAAATCACAAAACTAGCTACCTAATAAATGCCTAAATAACTAATATTACACTAACACCAATAAGTCACAGTAACCTATGCACTAATCCAAATATCATAAATCGTCTTTAATCACAATAACAACAAACTTTTCATAAAATCACGACAATGCGCGCGCGGCTCGTCTTGTGATAAAAAAAGTAGGCGTGTGCTCTCCTCAAAGGGCGCCGCTATGCACTGACTGACATAGTTACCGAGTCAAGGACTTTTTGCCGAAAAAAATTCCGCTCACACACACACTCGCAATTTTCTATGCACCACTAATGCATTATTTGCGTAAGTAATATTACTTTTTCTTTATAATTGTAGTATTTTGTGGGAGTGTGCGGGGCGCGTCAGAGTGGGATCGTATGACACCTTTCTCTGTCTTTCAAGCGTATTGAGACGTTGAGAATAGAATCGTAGGTTTTTGCACAGGTTCCTGACCTTACAATGTTTACCTATTATTACGGACTCCGATCTACATCATGTTGAAAAATAAGAAAATGAAAAATAATTTCCTGTGGCTAAAGTAGTCATTGGATTTGATTGATTTTTTGTATACGGGTCAAGAGCATGCCTTTCTTTACGTGGTTTAGAGGAATGTCAATCGTCCTGCTCCACATTGTATAAGCTATGACCTGATGATCCATCGCATCCCCACTTGTATATTAGAGTGTAATTCATGGCACTTGTGTCTAAACTTTCTCCAAGAATATTTTTGCATATTCTCAATGCAGTATGGGCATCTAGCTTTACTTCAACGGATATATCACTTACAGTGATATTTTCAACGGGTGGATAGCATTGCTTCTTCACTTGTGCCACGTGATCATAGCAAGGGTATGCATTAAATCCCCTCTCTTTTGCTTCCTGTTGAACATTTTTATATGTTTGGACAGATAAATTATTAGATATAAAAAAGCCCAAAGCTTCTTCAGGAGTATATGGTCGTTGTTTCCTAGTAACCAAAACTCTTCGAGCCTTCTTATATGTGGTTGCTCGCTTTGGAGAGGCTGTAGATAATTCTGCAATCAATGTAGCAGCATCACGTCTACCACTAGCTCTCACACTTAATTGTGTAGCGAAACTCAGTTGATCTTTACTGTAGTCATTCAATAAGTGTTGAACTTTCCTCTTTTTCGACTTTTGTGAACTTTCAAAAAAACTTTTTTGCGGTCTGCCGCCACTAGTACTCGGTCTTCCAGTATTTTCTGCTACCACAAACATGTCGAAGGTTAATTCTTCATTGAGCCACTGTTCATAATCCTTTAAAAACAAGTCTATTCGTCTGTGCTTGTGATCCCATTTCACACGAATTTTCTCGCATTCTTTTTTCAGAAATGCCTTTAATTGCTCATCTTGACCTTCAGTAACAATAAAATCACCAAAACTCCTTTTCACGTAACCGATTACTTCACTTAATCGGCCCTTGGACGGAACAGAACGCCAAAAATCAAATAATGATTTTCGCTGCATGCGGGTATCTACGAAGAAAAAACCAAATATATTAATAATCGCAAAAAATCGCAAGAAGCTTTTACTGTAGCATTAAAGTATATTAAATGAGGAAACTTTTAAGACTATTATCATAACATGACTACGTGTGACTACATGGTAAATCTCCAAACAAAAAAAAATATAATGAAAAAAATACGACTTTTGTAATGTATTTTTTTAATGCGTGTTACACATATTGAACATGCAATTAAACATATGTTAATAGCTTGATGTACAGATAATTACCTCTATTTCCCGACTCCATCACAAAACACAGCACTAAAATCAGTTATCACACCAAAAAACATGTATACGCGTTAGGGACAACGGTTACACTGAGCAGGCGGCCGACTACCTGAACCGGTTCTAGTGACTTTGCCTATTGTTAAAAAAAGTTTGCGCCGCTTGGGGATTATGCACTTTGTTTTATCAGTTAATATATGTATACGACAATGCAATAAGATGAGAATAATGTAGTTTTAGGAATTTGTTTAAAATACCTATTGTCCGCCTAGATTGGTGAAATCGTAAACTGTGTGACACTTTGATATCATATGCTCTTTGCCATATTAACATTACATCAAGTGGCAAAAAGTATGTAACTGAACGAGCTGTGATTTAATAGTCAGATACAATCTAATAGTAATAATAATTATGAATGTTTTTAGTTTAGGAATTAATATGTTTGCCTTTCGATCAAACGTTAATACGTTTTACCTACAAGAATATGTAGAAACAGGCCTAATAGACTACAATCGTAAAAATAATTGAAGTTTCCTGAAAAAGCTACAGATATTGCAAAATATTTTTAAATATTATGTTACTAAGTATAGGTCATTTTTCGGGTTCCGTACCGTTAAAGGATCACTTAGTTTTCCGTCAGTACTCAACGTATATACAAAAGAGCTGATCACAGTAATTCACTATAATTTAGGTGTTTTCAAAAACGAAACGACAACGTGCCGATCATGAACTTGTTCGTCGACTCCACTTACGAACTTGACTGTACTTAATGAATGCTTGATCGAAAGTTAAATAAATATTTTCAGCATAATATGTTTTAGTATATGTTGAGTTGCACGAAACCAACATTAGTTTAACGGAGACTTTAAATTCATGTCATCCACACACACACACACACACTGTGTGTCACATTTTGTATCAAAAAGTGACAGCATCAATTTAAAGTCTCTGTTAGGTTTCGTGCAACTCATCATTAGTTATAAGTTAGTTAAGGTTGATTAATGGTTTATAATTCCGTTGTAGGACAGGTTGGGCTGCACTTTTAGGTTTATTCTACCTCTGTATTTGTCATACAGGGTGTATCAGTGTGGTAAAATTGAAGGGTGTGGTACAGAAAGACCATCAAACTGAACTACTTTCTCCATTGGACCAACATAGTTATTGAGAAAAAACAGCTGTCCCGTACAAAACTTCAATACTAAACAACAACAGCCCAAACAATATACAATAACCCAAACGTATGGGATGGCTGATATTTTTTTTCTCCATTAGAATGTTGGCCCCATGCAGAAAATTGTTCAGTTTAGTGGTCTTTACCACACCTTCTGATACACCAAGTATACTTATTGAGTTCATAAGTGAAGTTTACCTACCACATGCACTTATCCTTGGAAATACCTTATTTCATAAATTATCTTGGTTTTAATGGTTACGGATAAAGTGTATTGGACTTTATTTATAATTATAAAAATACACAATAAAGGTTGTATTAATAAAAAGATATTTGAAAGTATAAGTTCACTTGGTATGACTTCATTTACGAACGTGGCTAATGAACGTCAGTTCGAAAGTTTTTTAGATCTTCATAGTTATAACTAGATCTAACTTTCGGATAAGTTAATTAAAGTTAAAGATAAATGAGGCTGTCTATTTTATTTTTCTATTGAAATTAGTCTTAGTAAGTACCTAATTTTATTTCTGCATATTTTAACCCTTTTCCTGTAACTTTATAATCTATGGGCCACATACCTACGGGATCCATTGGGTGATGGATTTCACGCTGTGGATTCCGCGGGTAATGAGCCCCATTTACTAAAAAACGTGTAATGTGAAATATAATTCCTTAAGGTAGATCCTCTGCGGGTAGCCCGCGAAATTCAATTTGCGTTTTTTTGTAGTTTGCGGGTTAGTGTACGGTTGTATCTTGATCAAAATATGATGCGCGACAATGAGAAATTTAGGTAATTACATAATTTTAACCATGAAAATCTTCATTACACTTGACCTAAGTTAGAATCGGTCCAGATTCGTCTAATTACCAAAATCAGACAATCCGGATCGATTCTAACTCATAGATATGACTGTATTGATGAATTTTATGAATAAAATTATGTAGTTACTTATTTCTTATTGTCGCATCGCATCATATTGATAAAGAGAAAACCTTACACTGACCTGCAAAGTGCAAAAAACGCAAGAAAATTAGAATTTCGCGGGCTACCACAGCGCATCAAGTTTTAAGTGTTACTACAGGATGACCTGAAATTAGTGGCGGACCCGTTAAGGGGTGATAGTAGGGAGGGATCAATTCCAGTCGATATCATTCTTAGACCTACTGTCCTAAAGTTAACCCATTTCAGGATATTCCTACTTAAAGAGTTTTACAAAAAATACCCTACTTTAAATCTTAAAATAGCTGTAAATCCTAAAAATTGGTCTTTCTGGTACTTTTTTTTTTGTTTTGCATCAAAGATATTCTAAGTAAGGAATTATTAATAGCGATATCTTCGTAAATGTCGGTATCTTACGCGAAAATCGTTTAAAGTAGGATTTTTTTTGTAAAATTCTTTAAGTAGGAATATCTTGAAATGGGTTACTTTAGGACAGTAGGTCTAAGAGTGATATCGACTGGAATTGATGCCTACTGTCACCCCTTAACGGGTCCGCCACTAATTTCAGGTCACCCCGTATAAGTTAATTATCAGTTATAATAATGTCAAATGTTAATTAAGTAAGTCTAATAAACCTTTTAAAAAGTATTTTTTTCCGTTTTATTCATAAATTATGTACATCTTTTTCAGAAATAATTGCAAATATAAAATCATTACTTATCCTTAATAGGACTCACATACCTGCGGGTTTCACTGGGTCTCATCGTTACTCGTTTTTAAACTAATGTACCTTTAAATCACATTAGTTTGAAAACAGAGTAACGATGAGATCCAGTGGAACCCATAAGTATGTGTTTAGGTATTAACACAATACTTTTGCTATACGTAAGCAAAGTATTAACACAATACTTTTGCTATACGTAAACAAAGTATTAACACAAAAGTTTTGCTATACGTAAACAAAGTTTTAACACAAATGTATTGATATACGTAAACAAAGTTTTAACACAAGTTTTGTTATACTTATACAACGTATCAACAAAAAGTTTTGATATACGTAAACAAAGTTTTAACACAAATGTTTTGATATACGTAAACAAAGTATTAACACAAAAGTTTTGTTACACGTAAACAACGTATTAACACAAAAGTTTTGCTATACGTAAACAAAAGTTTTGCTGATTACAAATGCAAAACTTGAAATATAAGTAACACATTTTTTGACTACTTCTAGTCTAAGTCTTTTACAAATGGAAAACAAACAAATTACCTAAAGCAACATAAATAATTAGTTCTATATAACAAGAAAATCATGTTACATATTATCAAATGGATTGGTTTACATGTAACAAATAATTTATTTAAAGTAACTTATAATTATAGTAAGATGTAGGGAATCATTATGTTTACTTATAACAAATGTAAGGCCAAAAGTAACGTAGACGTTTTCTTATCACGTAGCTAAAACTGCTTTACAATATACAACACAAATAGTTTGCTAGAAAAATAAGCCAACTGGTTTTGGTTACATGTTGCATAAAGTTATGTGGTCACTTTTTTGTGTTACATGTTGACGAAAGTTTGGTTATGTATAAGTAAAAATTTTTTTCAGTGTAAGCCCATTGTTCAAAACGAATTAAAAAATATATTTTATTTCTATTATATTTTAATTTATTCAACCTTAACAGATAGAAATGTGTCTATTCTATTGGTAAAACCATACATGGCATAGAATACTTACTCAAAATTGTTGTGCGTAACATGTTTTTGAGTTGCTAAAAACGTTTTCCACGCATAATCAAATGTACATGATTGTGTAGAATGTTGTGTTTTCCACAATACTTAACATGTTGCTGAAACAATGTTGTGCAAACTTTATCTAACAGATACTCTGCTTTAACATTCATGATTTTTAATCATTAAGAAAAAAATCTTTTCTTTTTTTTTTTAATGCCCTACACTAGGAATTTCTCCTGTATCGTGGGAGCGGTTACAAACGTTTAAACTCACATACACAAATACCCAGACCCGGAACATCTTTCTGTAGGTCATACAAATATTTATATGGATTGTTCTTTAATTCTTGTTGTACACCACTTTTTTTTTTGTGGTGGGAAATCATCAAATGACTGCTCCCGCTCTTGGCCGAGCGGTCCCTACCGCTAGGCCAAGAGCGGGAGACTGTCGGCGTTCTACTGACTTAAAACCACCCATGTTCCTTCTTAGCCCTTGTGCCGAGGTCGCGGTATCTCTTTCGAACAATTCGCAGCCCCCACGGGCGTCGGCCCCTTCCATGTTGGTGACATCTCTTTGAGGTGCGCGTGGAACAAGAACTGACGGCGAGCCAGCCCATTACTCACCGTCCACAGGCCCGCGCCTACGGTGGTCGGAAGCCATATTGTATACTACCTAACAAAATTGTTGTTTGCCGTCGTTGGATCATGTGGGAAATCGTATCACTTATTCACAATTACACTATTTTGTTGATCTACACATTCTACACTAATATAAAAGAGAAAGGATTTGTATTTTTGTGTCTATGTTTGTAATGAATAATCTCAAAAACTACTGCGCCGATTTTAAAAATTATTTCACTGTGTAACATACGCTTTTTATCCCTGCATTCCCACGGGAACGGGAACTACGCGGGTGAAACCGCGTGACGTCCGCTAGTACACTCGCGAGCAACCAAA
The DNA here is from genome assembly GCA_932274075.1 of Diarsia rubi. Lineage (NCBI taxonomy): Eukaryota > Metazoa > Arthropoda > Insecta > Lepidoptera > Noctuidae > Diarsia > Diarsia rubi. The sequence continues at coordinate 2,976,568 of OW026433.1, forward strand.
TCGACTCAAGCCTAGACGGCGCACATATACATTGATTTTCCTAAAACGATAAATGGTAATTACAAAAGTGATATGTCATTCGAAAGCTGAAGAATTAGGCTTTCAATTAACATCAATACCTTAAAAAAAAACTAAGCGCTGATTTATTGACACATTTTAATTGGCCGTCAGCGTAAATTACCTCTTTAGGAATCCACGACTTGCGCTACCTGCTCCCGCTATAAAACCCCCCCACTTCCGGTTTATCTTATCAGGATAGCGCGGTACCTACTGCGTCCGGTGCTCCGATCCCGCCTCCCGCTGCGGGCCAGGCTGGCCGTGTACAAAACGTACCTGCGCCCCATCATCACGTACGCCGCCCCAGCCTGGCTCGCCCTCACTAGCGAGTCCAACATGAAGAAACTCCGTGCGCAACAAAACATCGCGTTGCGCAACATTGTCGGTGCGCCTCGCTATGTGAGGAACGCCACCATCCAGCGGGACTTGGAAATCGAGAGCCTGGACGACTTCTGCCGCCGCCTCGCGTCAAACATGTTCGCGCGGGCCGACGCGTCCACCTGGCCCCAGGTCAAGGACATAGCACCATGGCACGCGCGGCCACCTGACGCGAGGCCCTATCCCCGTGACCTCCTACCTGCAGACGTTGGCTAGCCCCACCGGTCTCGACGTACACCGGGTAATGTCGTTACACCTACACGCGACTTACCCAAACAATACGACTCCACATTCACTACACTCACCCGTAGTGCGCTGTGTGCTAAGTTAATATAGGCACAGCGCGCCGCGACTCATTCACACACGAACTTTACACACGAAAGAACCCACGCGACGAACGTGCGGCACTAGCTCGCCGTTCGATCGTAAACATGAGATGTGTCACACAGACACATTGCCGCTCACATACACACACATACGGCCCCTGTCCCGCGCCGTGCTCGGCTCGACCTGAAAGCGACTGCGGGCGGGGGTCAACCCCTTGCGGTGGGGAGCGTCAGAGCCACCCCTGGCTGGTAAGCTGTCCGCCGGGCCTCCTCCGGGTAACCGGGGGTCTCACCTAGCGGCGGCTGTCCGCCGGGGTGGCGGGAAAAAAGCTGCGCCATTCGCATGGCGCCGCGGCGCTCCCACTAGCCACAGATGACACCAACACACAGGCAGGTGACGTGAGTCCACGCACCTGCCGCAGTCCAAGGCCCATGTAGGCCGCCCCAGACGAGAGGTGTCCGCAGTGACGGACACAAGTGACACCTCGGGGAAAAGACGAAGGTCTACAACCCGACCTGCGCGCCCCCTGGCGGGGTAAGCAGAGACTGCCCACGTGCTTATCTTATCAGTTGCTTGTTACAAGTTGACCGGTACACATCTCCGTAAATTGCATTCCTTGTTTTCGCTAACCCATGGATACCACACCAGAAGAAGCCGCTCAAGTTGTTGCCTTGTTGCAACAAGGGTTAAGTCAGCGAGCAATCGCTGCCCAGCTCCACTTGAGCCAGTCTTCTGTATCCCGAGTATACAGACGGTTCCAAGAGACTGTTGCCTTCAATCGGAGACCAAGAACGAGCCGCCACCGGTGCACTTCAGAGAGAGACGACCGCTTCATTGTCTCAACCTCGCTGCGCAATCGACACCTTACGGGCGTTGATGTGCAGCAAGAACTGAGACGCGTACGACAAGTGGCTGTCAGCGAGTGGACAGTGAGAAGACGCTTGAAGGAAGCCAACTTGACGCCAAAAAGACCTGCGACGGGCCCTAAGTTGACTGCAGGCCACCGACAAGCGCGCCTTCAATTTGCTCGAGAGCATCTCAATTGGAGCGTTGCGCAATGGCGATCGGTCCTGTTTACTGATGAGTGCAGAATGTGTCTGCATGGCAGTGACAGGAGAGGCCGAGTCTACAGGCGTCCGGGAGAACGATTTGCCCAATGTTGTTTCGCTGAAACAGTGGCATATGGCGGCGGTTCCTGCATGATGTGGGCTGGTATCTCTTTAGAGGGAAAAACCGAACTTGTTTTGGTGCCTGGGGGCGGCCGAGGAGGCGGGCTAACAGCTGATCGGTACATCACCGACATTCTACTGGATCATGTTGTGCCCTACGCAGGGTTTGTCGGTGAAGACTTCGTGTTAATGCACGACAATGCCCGCTGCCACACGGCACGAGTCACTCGACAGTTTCTGCAAGAGGTCGAATTACGCACGATGGACTGGCCTGCGCTCAGTCCTGACATGAATCCCATCGAGCACTTATGGGACGAGCTTAAAAGAAGAGTTCGGGCCAGAAATCCAGTCCCTTCAAGCGTAGACGAGCTAAAGACAGCATTATTAGAGGAGTGGGACGGCATTCCTCAAGAAAATGTCAAAAAATTGATAAGGTCCATGAAAAACAGACTGCGGGATGTAATTAGGGCTAGAGGGGGCAATACGAAATACTGATTTAAATAAAATAATTTTATTTTTAATTTTGTTTGTTTAATTTGTCAAATACGAGACACATACCCTTTTTCCTAAATTCCCGTTTTTCCTACTCTTGCATTCAGACATCATTTATTTCAAAAATGATGGATGGATTTCAATGATAATGATATCAAATTAAAGCTGACATCTTAAGCTTTCGAATGACATATCATTTTAATAATTTCCATTCATGATTTTAGTTGTATCAATGTATGTGTGCGCCGACAAGGCTTGAGTCGATTTGGTTGCTCGCGAGTGTATATTATAATTCAGTTAGTCCTGCAAGCAACCAATTGGTAAATTCCTAGTCATCGTTGTTTCAATGTGAAAAAAATGGTGGAATCCATGGAGCTCTATATCTATTTCGGGAAGTCTTGAGCAGTGAAGACAGATAAGTTTTTTCGTTGTTTTAGATTGCTAGTTTCGGCTCATCAAGTTTCCAGGCTAAATGCATCTATAGTCTGGTCAGAAAAAAAAGCTAAGTTGGTCATTAAATGAAGTAAGTACTTACAGATTGACGATGACAGCTTCTTTAGTCTTGTCTGAAAAAGTGTCGGCGAGGTTGGACAAATAGTGTGTTGCAAATAAACTTGGGTTTGTTTGGTCAAAAAATTAAGTGTAAATGCAGTACATACAAATTGGTTTAATATTCCTTTCAATGACAGCTTCATTACTCTTGTCTGAAAAAGTGTCAGCGAGGTTGGACAAATAGTGTGTTGCAAATAAACCTGGGTTTGGTAGGTCGAAAAATTTTGTGTAAATGAAGTACATACAAATTGGTTTAATATTCCTTTCAATGACAGCTTCTTTAGTCTTGTCTGAAAAAGGGTCAGCGAGGTTGTACAAATAGTGTGTTGCAAATAAATTTGGGTTTGGTTGGTCAAAAAATTAAGTGTAACTGCAGTACATAGAAATTGGTTTAATATTCCTTTCAATGACAAATTCTTTAGTCTTTTCTGAAAAAGGGTCAGCGAGGTTGGACAAATAGTGTTGCAAATAAATTTGGGTTTAGTTGGTCAAAAAATTAAGTGTAAATGCAGTACATACAAATTGGTTTAATATTCCTTTCAATGACAGCTTCTTTAGCCTTGTCTGAAAAAGTGTCGGCGAGGTTGAACAAATAGTGTGTTGCAAATAAACTTGGGTTTGGTAGGTCAAAAAATTAAGTGTAAATGCAGTACATACAAATTGGTTTAATATTCCTTTCAATGACAGCTTCTTTAGCCTTGTCTGAAAAAGTGTCGGCGAGGTTGAACAAATAGTGTGTTGCAAATAAACTTGGGTTTGGTAGGTCAAAAAATTAAGTGTAAATGCAGTACATACAAATTGGTTTAATTAATATTCCTTTCGATGACAGCTTTTTTAGTCTTGTCTAAAAAAGTGTCGGCGAGGATGGACAAATAGTGTATTGCAAATATACTTGGGTTTGGTTGGTCAAAAAGTTAAGTGTAAATGCAGTACATACAAATTGGTTTAATATTCCTTTCAATGACAGCTTCAATAGTCTTGTCTGAAAAAGTGTCAGCGAGGTTGGACAAATAGTGTGTTGCAAATAAACTTGGGTTTGGTTGGTCAAAAAATTAAGTGTAAATGCAGTACATACAAATTGGTTTAATATTCCTTTCAATGACAGCTTCTTTAGTCTTGTCTGAAAAAGTGTCAGCGAGGTTGGACAAATAGTGTGTTGCAAATAAACTTGGATATGGTTGGTCAAAAAATTAAGTGTAAATGAAGTAGGTACATACAAATTGGTTTAATATTCCTTTCGATGACAGCTTCTTTGCTCTTGTCTCAAAAAGTGTCAGCTAGTTTAGACAAATAAGTGTGTTGCAAATAAACATTGGTTAGTCAAAAAATCAAATGTCGTGAAAAGTATAAGTTGGTCTAAAAATATCTCTTGTTTGCAATAGTTTGTTGTCATGGTTATAAAAACGTTTGGCTGGAAAAAAGTGTTAGTTTGGACAAAAAATAAAGCATTGTTAATCTGATTGCTTCAACTATTAATTAAACGGTTTTCGAGAAAAATCACATGCTTCATTTTACTTCGGAGTCAACACAGTCACATAGTGCGATCCGACGTTGTTCTTCGGAAAGTTGCTGTTGATAGAATGACGGATGTTTCTTTACGATCATATTCTATCGACTTGCTAAGAAATATTTGGACGGATGTGTTGGACAGTGGGTAAGTAGGTAGGTAGATAAGATACGTAGATAGGTAAGTAAGTAGTTAGGTTAGTTACGAAGGTGGATAGGTAGGGGAGACCGGGGTTGGTCGACTAGTTTTTTACATTTTAGCTAATAACTGCAGAACTAAATTAGATACAAAATGATATAGAGCACTTCTAAATAGAGTATTTTATTGATTATTAATGCAGCAAATTTGAAGCTTCTTACTGAATATGAAGACGACTATTTTTCGTTTTTTTTTTAAAACAAGTCTAGTTAGTCAACCAACCCCGCTGTCGGGGTTAGTTGACACACTATATGGGGTAGGTTGACCACACTAAGAAATCATTGCATTTGACTGATAAACAAAACTGTAAACTTACAAAAAATATCAAATAACCATACCAAATTATTATACTTCTAACAAAATTTTTTTTTTTTTTTGAGATCGTAAACTAAACTCGTCGAAAATCACAACACAATAGAAGGAAAATGTAATCTAACCACTCATAGGCTTCTTATAACTATATAATTTATGGCACAAATCAGTTAAATGGTATTCATAATTAAAAAAATAGGCATCAACCAAATCAAATCACTTCTTAACTCTAAATTGGCTATTTCGGAGCTAATAACAACAATATTTTTCAAAAATCAACTTATTATTAGGTAAATATAAGCATTCAAAGAGTTTTAATTGTGTTAAAAACATAATGTTCATATTTTAATCACTATCAATATCGTCATCTGAGTTACAGTTGACACATATATAATAGATTAAATCTCCATTGCAACATTTTGCGTGGGCCCATTTTCGACATTGGGTGCATTGCACCCAAACTTCTCCAGGGACGCTGTTACAAAAAGTCTCATTGCAAACCAGACACAATTCATCCTGTTCTTCTTCTTCAGATGAAAGGATGTTTTTAGTGTTGGTTTTTGTACCCTTCCCTTTACCCTTCCCTTTTCCCTTCCCTTTACGGTTTAAGATATTTATTTCTCAAAAAGAATACATTCACTTAATATGAGAAATACAAGATAAACTTAAAACTAAATATAAGAATTACATGAAGGTAGGTACTAGTAAATAAATAAGTTAACTAGTCGACACAATTTTTACAATGTTGCGGGTAAAAGGAAAAAGTTAGTGTACTATTACATATCGAGTCTTGATTCTTGAAAGCAAGTCAATAGCAATTATACATTGAACTACTAAAATACAACAAAATACAAAATGGTTATTGCCGTTATTTATATACTGATTAAATAAGTAAATAATAATTAATGTACATGTGAATTAATTGGTGTAGTGGGTTACATTTAAAACCTAGAGAAATCTTTCAAGATGTGGTGCTTTATGGTTTTTTTGTATAAAGTAAAGGACTGTATCTCTTTAATATCATTAGGAAGTTTATTAAACAGCTCTGCTCCTTCGTATAGGATGTTTTTTCTTCCGTAGTTAGTTCGTGGTGGTCTCAAGCAAATATTGTTTTTTCGTCTAGTACTACGTTTTTGTGTCTGTCCTTTTATTGTAAATGTTATTTTAGAGTGTATGTTTTTATTTAATAGTTTATGTACTAATATGCATGTATTATATTTATATATCTGTGATAGTGTCATCAATTTTGTATCTTTGTAATTTTTTTCTGTCGGTGTTAGGTAATGGTAATGGAATAAGAGTTTTATTATTTTGTTTTGACATGTTTCTATTTGTTTTATATGTGTTTTAGGTGCAGTGCCCCATACCTCTATAAGGTATTCTAGGTGAGGTTTTACCATAGAGTTGTAGATTATATACCTAACTGATGTCGGCAAACAGCGGACGATTCCTCGAAGCGCGCCCATGACAGAAGATAGTTTAGATCTTAATTTATCTAGATGAATCTGCCACGTCAGATATTTATCTAGGTGAAGACCTAGATATTTTCCGTTTATATTCGCAGGTTTATTGGTAATTTTCTGTTTTTTCTTGACCATATTTTTCTGTTCCATGAGAGCGATCTTCTCCGGCGTGTCAGTGTACATTGTGCTACTTCTTTTACGAATATTCGTACTTTTTCTTACACGAAGCCCTGCTTTTGAAAAAGGTCGCAGTTCTTGTAAAATGTGCATTCCGGATGTTGATGGCTGATTTGTCAAATCAAAAAATGGAACAGTAACTGATGTGGTTGCTGTCGAAATCATTTGTTTTTTGGGAGTTATGTAGTCGTGCTCGTGCTGACTAGCAAATGAGCATAATATTGAATTTCCGTTTCGAATGCATTCTGACGAACTCTCAATATCAGTTGCTGGAATATCCTCGATAGTCACAAAGTCAATGACAACTTCATCTTTGTCTAATGTTTGCGCTAAATAAAAGACGTGTGTTCGAACCGAGCGTATATTTGAAATGACTCGACGGTACAAGTGTGCGCTTACTTATAATTACCCACGTATACAACACCTTCACCCTTAATTTCTACAATACCTACTTATTACTAGCACAATAACAATAGTTCTAACTAATACTAAAAACTTACTCAATTATGTTCGACATGAGTCAAATAACAAACAATTAACAACTAAGCTTAATTAAATATAACTTAAAACTATCTTCCTTCCTTAACTACTCGTAACGGTCCTCGATACCATATCGTCTCACGGGTTTACGTAGACGCTGTACATTCGACGGTTCATTAATTACAGTATTGTTCGAGCCATGATTATCTGTTTCCTGCACATTGGGCACGCTAGACGTTTTTAGTGGGGTTGCTGTTAACACAATATCCGTATAGTCGGTTGTTTTTGGTGATGAGCTTTCGGCTGCCAATGGCTCCGGCGGCGGCCTCGGGCCCCCGACCGTTGTCCCGGACGGTTGGTCGTTGTCTACTGGATAAATTAGCGAAGGGCGGAATCGTTTTACAGGTCTTTCGCGTACAGGGTGACTGTCACCATTGTTACGTGTTAATTTAGCTATCTTAGTTACATCACTTGACACTCTAAGCTTTAGTTGGTCGATATGTCTGTGTTCTTCGGTTCCATTGATAGATCTGACTTTGTAATCCGCACTACCTGTCCTCTCTATTACTGTCCCCGCCGTCCACTTGTCGTGACCCCGATAGTCTCTAAACCAAACTTCGTCCCCTGATGTAAATTGTCTTACCGTTCCCCCAGCTGACTTTTCCGCCTGCTTCTGGCGAGCTTTTACTAATTGTTTTTGATCTGGTTTTAAGCAATCTAGACGCATGCGCAAATTTCGCCCTATGCACATCTTTGCCGGACTTTCACCGGTTGTATAGTGTGGTGTATTTCTATAAGCCAGTAGGAATCTACACAAGGACGCGTGTATGTCGGTTTTAGACTTAATTGCTTTTTTAATATTGCGTTTACATATTTTAACGGCATTTTCCGCCGCCCCATTCGAAGCCGGGTGATAAGGGGCTGAAAAGATTTGTTCGATTCCATTTGTGCTTAAAAAGTGTTTGAACTCTGTACTGAAAAATGGTGGACCATTGTCACTGACCACTTGTTTTGGCAAACCGAATCTCGCCCACATTTCCCGCAATTCTTTTATTACAGCTTTCGCTGTAGTGCTACTCATTTTAATTGCCTCTATCCACTTTGAATGAGCGTCCACTATAATCAAATAAGTAAGCCCCGCTATTGGCCCTAAAAACAACGTGTATTCTGGTCCATGGGCGGTCCGGCCATGGCCAGGCTTGCGGTGCGTGCGCCGGGGGGGCATCAGCTACCGCGGCACATATGGTGCAGGCGCGACACGCTGCTTCTACAGCCTCGTCTATACCCGGCCACCACACATAGCACCGAGCCAACGCTTTTGTTTTCACTACCCCCATATGACCCTCATGAAGCTCCGTAATCACCTTATCTCTGCACGAGTTTGGGATAATTACCCTATGTCCCCACATCACACAACCTAATTCTAAGTATAACTCGTTTTTTCTATTAGCATATGGTTTTAGTTCTCTAATTTCGACATCGTCCGGCCATCCGTCATTAATATACCTAGCTACTCTGTTTAATATACTATCCGAAGCCGTTTCTTTTTTTAATTTATGTGAGTCTAAAAGTAACGCTTCGGAAGCGAAATGTAAATATGTTTGTTCTGGGGTGTCTAATTCTTCTCTACAGACCCCTTCCTTGTGCTTACTAATCAACCTTGATAAAACATCTGCAGTATTCTTTTCCGTGCGAATATACTCAATATTAAAGTCATAGGCTGATAATTTAATAGCCCATCTCTGAAGTCTACTAGCCGCCGTGTTAGGAATACCAGCATGCGGTCCGAAGATTGTTACCAGCGGTTTATGGTCTGTACGTTAAGTGAACTTTCTCCCAAACAAATATTGGTGGAATTTGTCCATTGCAAATATTATCGCGAGAGCTTCTTTATGAATCTGACTGTAGTGTTGCTCGGCGGTGCACTATGGGAAAATCGCGTATGTTTCGTCTCAAAACTCCGTATCTCAGTTATTTCAAAACTAAATTATCTGTAATTTTGCACACATATACGTGAAAGTATAAGGCTTAAAAGAAAAAATAATAATTTTGAAAATTATGTTTATTAATTTAATTAAAAAATAAAACTTAAAAAAATACATGCATTTATAAGAAAAAATACTTTTTTTTAAATTTACTTACATAAAATAGAATTAAATATCATTGTATAAACAGTGTCTAACGAGAAAAAAATAATGTACAAAATTCAACAAGCTCCTACAGATTTTCGTTGACAGCAAGAAGGGACTTGGCTTCATCGAAAAGTTCTTTCGATATTGTTTCTGAGGTATTTCTCAAACTTGATATATATGGATCAGAAGTGTACAATAAGGTATGGAACACGTCTGTATTGGTAGCCGCTCTTGAACACTTTCTAGAATGATGAAGTCTAAACTTTTTGTAATCCTTGTTGCGGGATTCTTGAGCGTCTTCGGACAATTGTCCGATAGGTAAAATAGCATAGTACTCAATGATTTTTTCTCCGTGAATAAGTATTTTATGTACGGAGGAAGGCATATAATACCAATTATAAATATTTACGTACAGTTGGGCGGTACTATATGCGTATTCACCGAACTTTTTTGAATCAATAGCCATTCCAGATGACATAGTTTGTAGTATAATGTACATTCGTTTTATAAGTTCTACGTCTACACCTGTAATGTCTGCAGAGCAAGAGTAATTCTGAAAAAATCTCCGAGCTGTGTTTCCGTCATTACTATTTCCAGTGCCTTGTCGAGGTTTATCGATATGCAGTCCCATTTCCTCCCTAAACCGCTTTTGTACCAGTTTTTTCTTTTCGTCTTTGTTTTTTTTATTTTCTGGTGTAGTGGCTGACCACTTTTGGAAAGACAAGTTATAGGAAATGTGTAAAATCATCTCCATACTTCTAATCCAAGCGTGTAGTGTTGACAGTCCATATTGAAATGAACTTTCATTCACATCTCGTGTCCTAACTGCCTCTAAGTTATTCATTTGCCGAGGAGTAGCACCACAAATTGTACAAGAAACGCTCGAAGGAGTTTCAGTTAAAACTTGTGCTACTTTACCATCAATCATGGTTAAAAATAGGTTATGAGTAATTTCAATTACTTCACCATTCTTATTTATCACGGAAGGAGACAGGTTTTTAATTTGATTTTTGATATCAGCCACAACAGAAGCGGTTTTTTCAGGAGTTTCTTTGGCAAATTCTATCAATATAGGTCTGCAATATCTTACGGATGAGCAAGTTTCATTTTTCCAAATAACAATATTAGTTGTCTCATCTATAAGTTTAATGGGTACAAGTGAAGCAATAAAAAGGTTCGCATCTGATGTGAAATCGCTTTCTTCGGTCAAAACTTGCTTGTATTCACTTTGCCCTGATGACCCATCACAACCCCATTTGCAGAATAGTTTCAACTGTCTTAAACCGTTTTTGTAAACTGAACCAATTAGTAATATACGTGCCACAGTATGATCCAATAAGTCCTGCAGATTGACTTTTGCACTTATGTTAGTAATGGTTATGCTCGAATCTGGTGGGTAACACATCTTCTTCGCTTCGGCTAAAGTTGGATAAGAAGGAAACACTGAGCAGTTTTTGTCCGCCAAACAAATTCGAAGTTTTCCATACTGTTCTTTGTTAAGGTCTAAGTCAATAAATGTCCGTAGTGCTTCTTCCTTTGTAAAAGGTGTAACGTCTTCAGGGTTCTCGGTTATGAATTTAAGAAACTTTTTCTTATCATTTTTTGACGCAGTTCGTATAATATTAACAATTGTGGCCTCCTCCGTCTCACCCATAGACCGCAACTCCTGAGTATATGCATTGAGCACACAGTCCAATCCGTACTCTTGTATTAATTGCATGTTTTTTCGTTTCTTTGTTTTTTCTGAAGATGCTTCGTATGGTTTCGATGGTCTGCCACCTGCACTGCTTCCAGACGTATTAGGGTCATTAACTGTGACTCGACACTCCAGTGGAACACGAAATTCACCATTTAACCAGTCGACGTTCTTACTTTCAAAGCGTTCTCTTTTTCGGGATGCATTTCTCCAGCGTTCGTTACATTTAGATACCAAGTTTCTTTGAATGTAGGAGACCACAGTAGCCATATCCTCTGGTGTCAAATTGAAATTTTCTTGCAAGTAGTCTTCTATATTATTCCCATTTATCAACAAATTGCACAACTCTCGTTTACTACAAACAAATTCACCCATTATTTTCAAATCAGATAACTTCTGTGAATATTTGAAAATAGGTATTAACTGCTTTTTTAAGGCAACTGAATTTCTGACGAACAACTGTGGATGTTTCAGGGTTCGCCTTTCTTTTATAGGCCAATGAATTAGTGCTATGTGCAAAAAGATAAGAAACTAATATTTGCACTCTTCCCATAACCAACCTGTTTTTAATTTGACCCTAATAGATAAAGTGACCATATTTTATCAAATATGGTGGTCAAAACTATATCAAAACCACAAATAACTATTAATAATACTCATTACTGTAATGACCATTTTATCAATTTGACCTTAAAAGATAACAGATGATTATGTGAGAAGTAAAAAGATATTGGAAAAAAATAATTTTTTTATCTCGCGATATGTTTTGGCACCGTGTCAGAAAAGGCGCAAGTATGCGAAACTTTTTTTTTTCTCCTTGTGTAAACTAATGTATAAAGATCGTAATACAACAAATATCTCGACATCGGCAAACAGCGGCAAACGGGTAAGTCTCGTTAAAAAAAAAGTAACCCGAAAATTATACCATCTTAAACTACATTGGTTAATTTTAATTTATTTATTTATTATACATAATATTATTTAAGAAACGTTATGAGGAGATTATAAGCATTTCAAAAATGTATAATACTTATACTTTTATATCAAAAACTTTCGAGTAATGTGGCGTTGAATTGTAGTAATGTATTGTGCCAAGATCACATCATTGAACATGAGTTAGCTTTGATGCCTTTTTATATACATTATGGTTAGCAAAAAATAATTAAAGAAATATAGAAAAGAAAGCTTATTTATAAGACTAAATTAATTAATTAGTTTTACTCCATAACAACGACTTTCACGTGAAACGGTTTTGAGACGGCCTTGTATGGGGTTATTTGTCACACTTATTAATTCTGAGAGGTCAACTTTTTCAATTTAAGAGAGGTTAACATTTTCATTTTTCTTCAGGCTGCTGTTATGCTCTACTTCTATTTCAGTTGTAAATGAATACCTGTCATAATCTATTATACCACTTGCTTCGTTGAATTTTTTTGTATGTTCCTGATATTCCGAGATTGATTCCTGATTGTGTTCACTCAATACTGATTGTATGTTATTTAAATTACTAAAATCACGTTGGTTTTCTTCATCTTTTTCTATGTAGTACGGCGGAATTATTGTAAAATTGTCTTTTAACTGCGTCTCAGATGGTACGGAGAATAATTTAACAGGTGTTATACTTTTCATTACTTTTTTGGTTTCAGCTAAAAAAGAATCTGGTTTTCTGAACGTTGGGGTTAATTTTTTTAAACCAAATATGTGTGATGATTGTTGAGGAGTCATTTGTAGTGTATTATTGCAGTCTTGAAAAGTATTTTAATTATTAATTTCCATTTGTTGTACTCTATCAGTCTTGAAGCGTATTATTATTAATAATTTTCATTTGTGGTGTACTATTGCAGTCTTCTAGATTATCATTATGATTAGTTTCCGTTTGTAGAGTTTTATTGCAATCTTGAAGAGTATTATTATCATTAATCTCCAGTTGTAGTGTGATGTTGCAGTCTTGAAGAGTATTCATATCATTAGTTTTAATTTGTAATAGTGTGCTATTACAGTCTTGAAAATTATTGTCGTTAATAGTTTCCATTTTATCAACAACAAGAACCATTTTTCCATTGATTTTTTTATAGATTTTGTCTTTTAAAATTTTAATTCTTTTCTTTTTTTTTGGTAAAATGTGACCGTCAACATCTTCTTTGAGCGATTCTTTCCACTCTCGTCGTTTAGACATCTGAAACGAAATTAGAATAAGTAATTTTCTTAATTGGCTAAGGTCGGAATCGAACTTGGGACACTACCAGATTCGTAGCAATCAGTTAGTTAGTTTTTTAAGTTAGTTTGAAGCCTGGATCCCTTTTTTTTTTTTTTTTAAGAGTGTACTAGTGTGCTGGATATCCTGTTTGCAGCATTAGACCAAGAATTCTATAATCTTGCATAGTCATAATAGTTACATGTGTGTTTAAAATTTTAGGTCACACATGTTTAAAAGTGAAGAAAATACCCATTATGCGTCTAAGATCCCTACCGCAAAAGAGCTCCTTGGTCCTTGACCGATTTTGATAAAACATGTCTAAGATCCACCGCTAGAAAACCTGCTTTTAAATAAAAAAAACCGCATCCAAATCGGTTCAGCCGTTTAAGAGTTACGGTGCCACAGCAGACACACACACACACACACATAGCGGTCAAACTTATAACACCCCTCCTTTTGGTTGGGGGTTAATAAAAAACAAAAAAAAAACAAACTAAATAAGATGCCTCGTCTACACGACAATAGGTAATCGGCATAAGCTTTTTGCAAAGTTGTTACATTTTCATTCTTGATCTAACCTCTACAACTATTAAACAAAATGATTATAATAATGGTTTAGTAAAATAATATTAAATGCCAAACTAGCCAAGGCTATTTATTTATTTCAAAGACATTCATAATCTAATTTTAATTATAATAACTCAATAAATTTCTACTTACGTTTCGAAACGACACCAGTCACACGGAAAAATTAGATCACAGCAAACACAACACACTCTGTCGACTGTCGCGTAGTGACTGAGCGACGTGGTAAGTCGCCAGCCATAGTGGCGCGAACGCTTGTTAAAATGGCGGTAAGTTTGCATTATCAGCATTCAACGACTGTATTACAAAGGGCATAAATGTGCAAAATCCTAGAATGTAGACGTTTTAAATTGGCGTAATTGATAGCTGTCTATATTACTAAGCTCGTGTGAACTGTAGTAAACCAGACTAGTAACAATTTCTCATCTAGTATATTGTAGTAAACGCGGTGCGTCACTATTTTCTTATATGCAAAAACGCTGTAACCCACACTGCTCAAAATTTCAACAGCGCTGTAACTACCGGAATCAAAAATTTTCAAAATGATGAATTGGTGTAAATGCTAAATGATAAAAAATGCAATTTTTTATGCTATTTACAGCAACTGTTTAGGTGTTCACTTAAAAAATAGGGTTGATTTTAAACGCTGTACAAAATTTTCTATTGGTCGTAGAGTCACGGGAGTCAGACCAATCAACGCAGAATTTTTTTCTGATTCCGAATCTGCAATAAAAAAAATTTGACTTGGGTGCGGGTTACTACGTTTCCGCTTTTTTGCGTCGATATGTGATTGCCATCTTGACATCGCTTAAAGTTTTTGAGAAATTGAGTAAAATGTAATCGCTCCCATGCAAAAAAAAAAGAAATATTTTTTTTACAGAAAAGTATTTGAAGTAGGACAATAATATTTTTTTGCCTTATCTGTTATCATTGTATCAACAATAAAAAAAAATATCAGCGGTCAATGTCCACTTTTTTTTATGGGACCAGTGTGCGGCGAGCGAAGTAGTCAGCCAACATCACAAAGATGTTAGGCGGACGCCCCCCCCGCTTGACTTTCGTCAGGATCATCGGCCACCAGGCGTTGTCGAAGGCACCCGAAATGTATTTAGAAAACAGCTGTGCAAAATTTGGAACTTTAACCCCCAATATCTCCGTAACTAGGGGGTTCCCATGTATGGTCTACAACGTCTAATGTCGCCCTCTGGACGCTGATTTTGGAACTAATGCCATCAATAATCCTATCTATAGCTACATGCGTATACGTCGACTACTACTTGACAGTCTAGATTTTTTATATTTTTAAGGTATTGAGTATTGTATGTGAATTACATATTCGCTTGCAGTTGCGTAGAAAAGCGAAAAAGTAATTCACATAATTAAACGATAAAACAATGATAGGATTTCATTATTTATTTGTTTCTTTTCAAACACTTCTTACTAAGTTTTTTAGCTTTAATTTTATAGGAATCCGTATCATCATCACACTCTCTCTTATTTATTAATATATTATTAATATCTCTACAATAGCTGTAAATTAAAAATCTATTAATTTTTCAATATGGATTGAGCATTTTATAAATGAAAAATCTACGGCTACAAAAATTATCGTCCTTATTAGTTCTTTTAGATGTTGTTTGGCTAAATTTTCTTTTAATATTATATAATTTATATCCTGCAGATTTGAGATACAATTTAAGAGAGAGTCGCTGGGACTACAAAGCCATTTTTTGTTTGCGTATTCCCGATATCTTAAATATTCGTGCTCACTATCTGATATTAAATCTTTTTTACATTCAGCACACCCCTTGAATACCTTTTTTTGCGCTTTTAACAAAATATCCACTTACACGTAATTTTTTTTGGAACTCCGTAAATTGTAAGAAGAAAGCGAATTCCGCTGGTGATTACAGCTTGTGGAGTAAAGGTACTTTCTTTGAAAACGTCAGCACAATCAACTAAATCTTGTCTCTCAAACAATTTTTACCTCTCCTGAAAAATGCTGATGTCGTGTCGCAACCAGTTACTGCATGTAGAAATAAGATATGATTTTGGCATTTTGGAGAGGCAGATAAACTCTTGGATGAATATATTTTTGATTGTTGTTGAGCCTTCCCAGGTTTTAAAAAATATTTTTTTTTTTCAGTTGGCGTTCGAGCAGTAAGTAATACCAACAAATCAACATCTTCACCAACAAGAATACACTCGCGAGCAAAAGTATGGAATCACTTATTCGGAATTGATTCCGCGCGGTCTTGAGTAAGGATAATGGAAAAATAATAAATGAAGAAAGCAACAAAAATTAAGTGATAAAAATTTTTATTGGCCTTAAAATTAATTTTCAATATTTTGTGTTCCCTCCCCTCGCCCTAATTACTGCTCGAAGACGGTTCTTCATTGACCTAATCAGCTTCTGAACCGATTCTTGCGGGATACCTTCCAACTCTTCTATTAAAGCCAATTTCAGCTCATTTACACTTGAAGGAGCAGGATTTCTGGAATGAACCCTCCTCTTCAGTTCATCCTACACGTGCTCAATGGGATTCAAGTCCCGGCTGAGTGGCTGTCGTCGTCGCACACGTACCTGTCCGGAACACACAGACTCACTTGGCTTAAAACAACAGCATTCTGCACCTGTCCTCTCAATAATTTAAATATATTATATGAGGCGAGTGCAAGATCCCTCTTAACCCTTAGCTCATTATATCCTACCATACCTAAAATAAATAAAGTAGGATACATTAACGGGTAAAAGGGATATACGCCATAATACCGTTTATACAAATATCTTATAAATTTATTTTGTACCCTCTCCAGCATGAGACTATATTTAGCTTCATGCGGAGCCCAGATGACTGCATTACATTCTAACTGACTCCTCACCAATGCATTATACAATGCCACAACAGCCTTTACATTCGTGAACCCTCGCACCGTACGAAGCATGGAACCTAAGTTTCTATAAGCTCTTTTACAGCTACGCATGATGTGATCACGAAAATTTAAAACTGCGTTAAAGCCTACTCCCAAGTCTTTGACTTCCGTGACCCGTTCCATAGGCACCCCGTCAATATAGTAAGTATGTGAGATGGGCTTGTGTGCGCGAGAAAAAGTAATTGTCACACACTTGGAGCTATTAAACTCCAATAGACACATATTTGTTTTAGTACCAATATTTTTAAAGTTTACTGACTGGGCTCTTAGTTTTTGTCTCTTTTCTTTTGAATTTACTGCTCATTTGTTATTCTTGCTTAGTGTATAGAGTAAAGAATGAATGAACGAAAATGAACATTTGGTGTTGCCATTTAGTGGCACACGATTTCACGAATTATTTGTTAGAGAAATATAGTCAGACGTATACTTATTTTATGATAGTATTTTTTTGACAGTAGGTAATGGTCAAATAAAACGAATAAATAATTGCAGTCAAAACATTTATTACTAAAACAAAAAATACATAAATTACTTTTGGTACCTACACATACATATATATTTTTTTAATGGTTCACCAAAATTTGTTTACAGTTTTAATGCTAAATAATATAACATGCAAAAACGTAAATGCAACAGTGCAACAATCACTTACAGGTAAACTCCGCAGCATAAAGAAGTTGTACAATTTATAATATTAATTAAGGGAAAGAATAAAACGAATACATTTTAAGTCAAAACGTTTATTTCTATTAATAAAAATACATAATTGAAACTACCTACATAGAAGAAACCCACCACCACCCCCAGTCAATCAGGTCCTCAGTTCAAGCAGTTCTTTTTACCTATACGTCTCTAAGGAAAGAGTACTGCTTGTGCTTTTTTTAAACAAAAACAAGGAATTGAGTAGCATCATCTGCATAATGTGTATGCCAATTTTTTTGTTCCATCTCATGCATTTGTGCTCACTAGGATAACATTAGGTCGTGCCGATCAACACCTTTCATATATTTATTATATTGAATTACCATGTTTGGTTTATTAACCACACGACCATGCCTATTTTCCACTGGCATCAAGTGGGATGAATGCTCAGTGGAAATAGTGAGCACATCTCTCTTGTCTTTCCATTTACCGACACAAACACCATTTCTGTTGTACCGAAAAATATTTCCCCCTTTCAAAAGATTACATCAGGCCAGTCCATTGTGGCGATACCGACTTCTCCGAGGTATTCAGTTGTGGCACGGGAAGTGTGACAACGAGCGTTATCGTGCATAAGGAGGAAGTCATCACCGATATATCCCGCATAAGGAACGACATGTTCCAGCAGAATATTGGAAATGTAGCGGTCTGAAGTTAGACCGCCTCCTCGTCCCCCGCCAGGCACGAAAACAAGCTCCGTTTTACCGTCGAAGGAAATGCCGGCCCAGGGCCCACATCATACAAGAACCGCCCCCATAAGCCACTGTCTCAGCGAAACAGCACTGCGCAAATCGCTCCCCAGGCCGCCTGTAGACCCGACCCCTTCGATCGCTGCCGTGCAAACACATTCTGCACTCGTCGGAGAACAGAACTCGCCTCCATTGCTCAACCTCCCAATCAAGATGGAAGCGAGCAAATTGAAGGCGTGCTTGTCGGTGACCTGCCGTCAGTTTCGGGCCTGTGGCAGGCCTTTTTAGAGTCAAATTAGCTTGCTTAAGTCTTCGACGAACTGTCCACTCGCTGGCAGCTACCCCACGAACATTTCGGAGCTGGACGTCGACACCAGTCATATGTCGATTTCGGAGAGAGGTTGACACGATAAAACGGTCATCCCTCTCCGATGTGCAACGGCGCGCGGCGCCGTCCAGATAAAATTTGGGTCTTTTTTTGGAAAACAATAAAATGTCGATAAAAAATCCACAGAGCATGAGGGGTGTTAAGGGGTCTGAAAGGCTAGCGGATGACCCCTTCAGTCGACCATTTCAATTTGGCACACGATGCACCAAACACCCTGTATATTTATTACACTACTTTAAAAGGTAGTACTTAGCTCATTATATCCTACCATACCTAAAATAAATAAAGTAGGATACATTAACGGGTAAAAGGGATATACGCCATAATACCGTTTATACAAATATCTTATAAATTTATTTTGTACCCTCTCCAGCATGAGACTATATTTAGCTTCATGCGGAGCCCAGATGACTGCATTACATTCTAACTGACTCCTCACCAATGCATTATACAATGCCACAACAGCCTTTACATTCGTGAACCCTCGCACCGTACGAAGCATGGAACCTAAGTTTCTATAAGCTCTTTTACAGCTACGCATGATGTGATCACGAAAATTTAAAACTGCGTTAAAGCCTACTCCCAAGTCTTTGACTTCCGTGACCCGTTCCATAGGCACCCCGTCAATATAGTAAGTATGTGAGATGGGCTTGTGTGCGCGAGAAAAAGTAATTGTCACACACTTGGAGCTATTAAACTCCAATAGACACATATTTGTTTTAGTACCAATATTTTTAAAGTTTACTGACTGGGCTCTTAGTTTTTGTCTCTTTTCTTTTGAATTTACTGCTCATTTGTTATTCTTGCTTAGTGTATAGAGTAAAGAATGAATGAACGAAAATGAACATTTGGTGTTGCCATTTAGTGGCACACGATTTCACGAATTATTTGTTAGAGAAATATAGTCAGACGTATACTTATTTTATGATAGTATTTTTTTGACAGTAGGTAATGAACACCACAGATTTCGGGTTGTTTCGGCGTTTGGCCAGCAAGGTTCCCGTGCAGTACGTTTTACTTAATAATATTTCGGCTAACTGGACACTATTATAAAAATTATCCATGTAAATGGCATGACTGCTATTTAAATAATCTTTTAACAGCGTCATTACGACCTTATTATCATGTCCAGTACCACCTACTTCAACGTCTGAGGAACCTCTGTACATTAAGATCCGATGGACAAGTCCTCTCGGATCGGCCAAAATATACAACTTTATACCATACTCATGTCTCTTGTTTTTAATACAAGGTGTTGATTTGCATCCTAGTCAAATTCAAGGACGTAATTATGCTAATGATTCTCGACCCAAATCAACAATAAAATGGGTAGGTATTTTTTTATTTATTTTTCTTATTTGCGGAAATCCGTAAGTGTAAACCAGCCGTATTTAAACGCGGCCTGTCTGTTACTAGCCCTATAACCGCGCTTTTACACACAAACAAAAGCAAACAATACATACACAACGCATACGCAACGTTCATTCAATAAATTCGTAGGTAGTCAATCCTACCCCAATCACGGTGCGCGCACGCTCCTAGCCGCGCCCCCGCGGCTCTGGAACTAACAGTGTGTTTGATGTCGCCGAAGCGTGCGGGTGCTTTGCGAATTTCGCTTCTCGGTACATCGTTGAGACGTAGGTACAAAGTGCAAGATGACGGACAACTATTCAAATGTCGAGTTGGTGGAGATGGTCCGTCTGTATGCCATCAGTGGAGACAGCCTACGACGAGCCATCCAGATGTTCACCGAAATGTTTCCCGATCGGGAACCTCCATCACAGAGCGTCATGCTGGCTGCTACGCAAAGACTGAGGGATCATCGGCAGTTTGACGTTCCCCTGCATGCTCAAGCTCGCGGCAGCGTAGGCCTGCCTGTCGCCTTGCAAGAAGATATCCTGGAGTACTTCCAGCGAGACCCACGGGCAAGCACGCGGGAGGCTGGTCAACACTTTGGAGTGCACCACACCACAGTGTGGCGCCTACTGAAGCGTGAACTGCAACACCCGTTCCACTACCGCAAGGCACAAGACATTCACTCAGGTGATAATGCCGTGCGGATTACATTTTGTCGCTGGTTGCTGGAACACCAAGACGCCAACATCCTGTGGACGGACGAGTGTTTATTTACTCGAGTTGGCGTCTACAATGTTCATAACGAACATTGGTGGGCTCACCGCTACCATAACCCGCACGTAACCAAACGGCATGCGTTCCAAGTGCGGTTTGGACTGAATGTGTGGGCTGGCATAATAGGGGAACATGTGCTTGGACCCTACTTCATTGATGGGTACCTCAACAGTGCCAAATACCTGGAGCTGTTGCGTCACGTTGTCGAGGATATGTTGGGTTTACACGGAGGAAGTGACAAGTGTAACAGAATTACGTGCAAGGATCATTAGTGCTTTCGACACTTTAAAATAAAAACGAATGTGTTAGTGTTACGTAAGGTGAAGGAAAACCAGCTACGTCGTGCTCGATTGTGCGAGGAGCGTGATGGTGGCCACTTTGAACAATACCTCCGGGTAACTTAAGTAGGTAATTTATTTATTTGTACATTTTGTAAATACGTTGTTAGCTTAATCAATTTTATTAGTGTAAATAATTTGATTTCAAATTTTTAACTACGCCAATAATACCTAAGAGTCGAAAGTATCACCACGTAGGTACATACACTTAATTAGCACGTCTTTCCATTTCCATCAAACGTAGAAAACATTTTTAGACTTAGTGGATCGGTACACCAACTAAGGTAGGTATTATTGCCGGTCCTAAACCCGTTAAGTAGGAAAGAAAATTTCAAATCAACCAATTTAATCCACAAATAAAAACAAAATCACTACGAAAACTTTAGGTTGAAGGATAAAGCAAAACTAACGTTTTATTAATCATCTGATATCAGGTCAGTGAACTTTTCTTTGGCGCACTAGTATTACTGTCATTAGTAAGATTTCCGTATTCCAATGATGCTCAAAAATGAGTTAATCCACAAATAAAAACAAAATCACTACGAAAACTTTAGGTTGAAGGATAAAGCAAAACTAACATTTTATTAATCATCTGATATCAGGTCAGTGAACTTTTCTTTGGCGACTAGTATTACTGTCATTAGTAAGATTAATCCGTATTCCAATGATGCTCAAAAATGAGTTAGTTATTAAGCGAAATTTATGACAATAATGTAGGTGGTTTTCGAAATAAAATTAGGTAAAATGATTGCTACCGGTCATGGCTCGGTCGCGCTCGAGCGCACGCGGCTTGCATTTCGTAGGTACAGACGTCGACACACACGCACACAGCTCAGCTGCATTGTAGCTGTGTGCGCAGTCGGGTGATTCTGTTTTATTTGTATTGAATTAAGGGTTTAATTCTGAAATACTGTTAAATTTCAACAACAAAAAAAAAGCAGCGCTTATTAGTTATTACCCGCTACCGTACTTCAATTGATTATTTATGTCTTTTATGACAACCTCCTGAAATTTGACGAGGATGCAAATCAACACCTTGTATATTGCCGAAAAATTACACGCCCTCTGAAACCAACCATCGACTCGTCTATCCCTTTGCAACCGGGAGTAAAAAAACTCGCATAGATCAGTAAAAACTTAGTTATCGTTTGGAAAGTGTTAAGAGACCCTGGAAAAAATACTGAAAAAAATCTCACGCAAGCTGGTCTTCAGCAATCTGACCCTCACAAACGTGAGGTTCAGGAATAATTTGCAAGTCGCACGATCGTGAGTATATGTAAATAATCAATGATTAAGAACGAATTAATGAAATAAATATTATCAATTAAAATAAAATATGAATATTTCAGTTTTCTTACAACTTTAATCAGTCTTTATTACAAAATAAACTATATGAGTATTTATAAAATCACGAGTAACAAATGAGATCTTCTTAATTTTTTAAATTAGAACAAAAATAAACTATGTTACTTCTTAATAATCAACAGATAGACGTCGCATTTTTCACACCTAATTTTTGAACGACTGCTGCAAGTTTCCAACCTACAGGTCCTTGGCGCTTTTATGTCATCGCTGGTTGGAAAATGCTCATATCCATCATATCGTTTCTCTGCCGACGGTCTGATTGCTGGTCTATATATTTTATAGTCTCGACGAGGAGCTGTCGACTGATCTTCATCTTCACTATCCCTTCGAGCTCTACTTGGTGTAGAAGATAAAGCATCCGCCACATCCAAGCGAAAATCCAGTAAAGGCTTTGTGTCTTTCCTTGCATGATTATTACTGTGGCAGTCGATTCTATACAGCCTCCAAGAGTTTGCCAGCGCGAGGTCAAAAAAATGCGTCAATACTTTTAGGGTCCATTTTTTGGTTTTAATAAATGTTCGATAATACTCCATTTGTTGATCCAGTACATCTACTCCTCCCATGTGTTGGTTATAATTTTTTACAATTATTGGAGCAGTTACGTCGACGTACCGTTTCATAGTTTTATCCCACCTTTTTACGAGAGTGGTTGCACCGGAGCCAGTACAGTTTGATGCGAGTAATACGGATTTATTATCTTTCCACTTTACGATGGTAGTAGGTTCACAAACAAATTGTTGGCTTTCTCCACGAGTCATTTGAACATCCGTTTTAAATTTTATTGTAGCTCGGTCAGGGATACGATTTAACATTATTGTCCCTGTAGAATGCAGATTTAACTTGTTCATTTCTTCAATTAAAGGTACTGTGGTGAAATATCTATCGTGATACACACAGCTACCAGGGGGAATACTTTTAGATAAATGTAGGATTACCGAAGGACCGAGGCCGAGATTCGTATCACCAAACATCGTCCTTGCACCTCTGTATATGTCGAAATCCAACATCAATCCCTCACTAGTTGTCAGGACGAAGTTTTTAAACCCTACAGGCCTAGGTTTGTTTTTCACTACCTGACGTAGTTGACAGCGGCCTGTAAATGGTATCATCTGCTCATCGATTGAGTAAAATCCCGGCACCCTTTCTAATTTATTACAAGCACGTTTAATTTGTTCGATCATGGGTTGAACCTTCCATAGTGGATTACCAATTTCAGTTGGAGGTGGAGAATCTGAATCAACTACGTGTAGTGCATTACGAAGGGTTAAAAACCTGTCCCGTGACATTAAACCGCCGATAATTTCCAACCTAGTACCAGCCCTCCAATACATAGGCAGTCGAGGATAAGGAAGACATCCCATGAGTATTTGTATTGCAATAAGCTTCGCGATCTCACTGCTTGTACTTTTCAATTCACGGCCTGTAGTACGTAAGTAATATAAGTTAGTACAGTGTGATATCCTTTCTATGAACTCGTTATCTATGTATACGAAAGTACTCGATGGGACGCCTTACTGGTTTTGTAGGCAATGGAAGATAGTTGTGCAGTTTATCTACAAATGGAACCTGCTTCCATATTCGTTTCCTAATGGTGTTGATGCCGATCTTTGTCCTTGAGAACGTGATGCTGTCACTGTTCTTCTTCCCTGAATACTGGTGGTTGATCTCGAACGTTCAGAGGATAAATTTACTGACCTTAGGGCGGCTTCGACCAAACTGGAATACATCTTATTCTCGGAATAAATCGATACTTACTCGAGAGTAAATCAATTTCACGTTTAACCAACTGCAATCCGAGGAATAGCTAGTCTATTCGGGAATAGTCACTATACTGCCGTTAGGCATGGAATACGGAGTTATTCCAAGAATAATAAAATGGCGTCCTATTGTTTTCTGCTGTCATTTCAACTCAACAGTCAACACAAGGAATTTGTTGTTTCAAATAAATAAAATGCAACGTCTAAACGAATTGATTCAAGATAGTGATAGTGATGAGGAACTTATACCTAGACGTCCAAGGTGGCTTAAAGAGAGAATAGATTTATTTGAATACTATGATGACCGTGATTTCACGATAAGATTTCGTTTGAGCAAAGAAGCAACTTTGTTTTTGCTGACGAAAATTGAACATAAATTGGAATACATTTCCGACCGGTAAGTGTGTATTAATACCAGGTAGGTACCTAATATCTACCTACCTAATTAGTCTACATGAATAAGTTACTGTACCTACTTGGTTATAATAGACCTGCCTGTCTAGCACAGCAATATTCTTTATGTAGATGTACATACTATCTTTATTAAACTACCATACTTTATTATTTTTCAGTAATCAGTCCATTTCACCGATAAACCAGTTGCTAGGAACCTTAAGATTTTATGCAACAAATTCTACTCAAATGCTTATTGGTGACATCTGTGGTTGGAGTACTCCTACTGCAAATAAAATAATCCATAGAGTCAGTGCCACTATTGCTGCACTGCACAAGGACTATATAAAATTTCCTACTACTCAGCAAGAGATGAGGAAGGAGCAAGACAATTTTTACCAAATAGCTCGATTTCCACGTGTTATTGGTGCCATGGATTGCACACACGTAAAGTTGTCATTTGTACCTCTCCGGTGTCAGGTGGGAGGTGAACAAGCAGAACTGTACAGAAACAGAAAAGGTTACTTTTCTTTAAACGTGCAGACAATATGCAACGCTAATTTGGAAATCACTGACATAGTAGCACGATGGCCAGGGTCTTGTCACGATAGCACAATATTTAACAATAGTGTTATCAAAGCAAAATTTGAAGATGGATGCTATAGTGATTCAATTCTCGTTGTTGACAGTGGATATGCCTCAACATCATACATGATGCCTCCGTTAGGAAACCCAAGAACTCAAGTAGAACAACTTTATAATGAATCACAAATAAGAACCAGAAATCCCATTGAAAGAAGTTATGGTGTTTGGAAACGAAGATTTCCTGTGCTGGCACTTGGAATGCGTGTGAAATTAGAAAAAGCACTGACAATTATAGTGGCCACTGCAGTATTACATAATATTTTACGGCGTAGAGGCGAAAGTTTACCTCCAGATGACCCACAACTTGATTTACCAGGCTCTTGGGAGCAAATTTTAAGTGATGGCCAAATGCCTCAAGTCATTGAAGGAGAGCAAATATCTGTGCGTCGGCATGAGACCCGTGATGCTCTTATTGCTAATTATTTTCTTAGTTTGATGTGAATGGAGTAAAATAAAAGTAAATAATAAAAAACATATTGCTTTTAGAATTTATTTATAGATCTACCTATTTTAATTAAAAATCCTACAGACAAAATTTGCTGTGGAAGAAATGGAAACGACACAGATTCTGCATGACATAAAATTTCAAATAATTATATTAATATTTATTTTCTATTTCTGAAAGCCAGTAGCTTTCTTCGCTTCATTAATAAAATGTTTGTTTTAATTTTTTCTTGTTTAAGTAATTCCTTTTTTATTTGAATTTCTATGTCATGCTGAACCTTTGCCCTTTCCATTTCTTCTACAGCAAGTTTTGTCTGTAGCTCTATAGCTTCAATTTTCTTCCTATGAAGTTGTTCTAAGGAAGAAGATGTAATCGTTTGGTTTGGTCTTTTCCTAGAAACCCATGTCCGTTGAGGTGTCCCAGTTTCAGTAGGAACTGTATTATTGAGGGCCAGCGACACAGGAGTCCTCAACATTTGAGGTGTATAATCTCCCCAATCCTATAATAGAAAAGTTATTAAATTAGTAGGGTGAACTTGTTCCTTGACATGTAATTCTAGTTTAGTTTAATTTATCCTATAATAGACTAGCAGTTACCCACGGGGAGTTCAAGCACTATTTTGCAAAATCCTTTCATAAGAAGCTTCTGCGTAACCTAATGAATACACCTGCCTGCTTGCATTGATAGCCCAGGCAGTCAGGCTGTCAGTTCCCATATAGTTATACAGATTAATTACCTTTGTCACAAATTCTTTGTTTTCACATGCTACATCAGTGTCACTCGTCTGGCTATTTACAACAACTGATGTTGGAAGCATTGCGGTATCTGCAAATAAAGGTAAACTTTGTTTAGAATTAAGACATAGGGCAAACATGGTTAGATTTACAATATATTTATATATAAAAGGATAAACTGACAGACTGAAATTGTCGAAATTGAGATTGAAAGGTTTGGGCTGTGCATTGATATGCTCAGCCCAAACCTTTTCTCAGTGAAAACTGTTAGGGTTAAACTAACCTATGTATTCTATCTCTGGTGCTTCTGGGAAATCCTCATTTTGTACAGTAGCCATTGCCCCTTGGTCTTGCACTGCAGGAACACTGGAGTCTTTGTCGTAGGGGTTAA
Organism: Diarsia rubi; assembly: GCA_932274075.1. Lineage (NCBI taxonomy): Eukaryota > Metazoa > Arthropoda > Insecta > Lepidoptera > Noctuidae > Diarsia > Diarsia rubi. The sequence continues at coordinate 3,003,201 of OW026433.1, forward strand.
ACAACCCAATAGCACTGGTGGATATCAGGCTTATGATCTTTTGTTGAAGAGGGTCGTCCTTTTTAGGAGGCATCGGTGATCCACCACCTAAAACAATAAAATTTGTAAAAAAGTATTGTAGGTACTAAGCTGATGCGGACTAGGCTTGTTTTACCCAACAGAGTTTATGTTATATTGAAACAAAGTAGAGTTAGCATTTTAGCCTTTACCAACAACATAATAATACTGACCTGTTTGGATCATATAAATAAATAAATAAAATAAAAATAAAAAAGCCTTTTAATTCCAATAGCTTCAACAATTAAATTACATAACAAAAATAAAATGAAAACAAAATGTATGCTAACATTTCTTGACCCTTTACCCGAAAAGGGGTCCAATTGGATCATATGCTTCCTGTTAATTGCTGCATCCTTTCTCGCCACCTTTTTCATACTCTCCCATTGTGATTTTAAAACTTCTGCAGTGCGAGAACAGTGGGTTGTACGGCTATTATATTGGTCAGCAATAATTTTCCATTGCGCCAATTTGGCTTTCACAGTAACACCATCCGTTTTTTTATTTTCTATTACCTTAAAATGGAACTCTACTAGGCTTAACAAAAGTTCTTTTTCAGACGGCAGCCAATTGGGACTGCGTTTACGCATAATTTCACTCATTTTATATTTTATAATGTAATAAACTTGCAAAACGAAAATAATCACCACATGAAACGACAAACTAAACTTCAAACAAAACGACTTTAGAGACATTGACAGCTACTTAACCACGCTATAATACGACAAACGAGAGTTGACATGAGTTTTGCTTCTGCACCGTCCAGTTTGTAGAACAACGTTTTTTACCCGGGTATTACATTCGTTCACCATTCACTCGGCTGTTCGCAGATAGCTATTCCAAGTATAGCTAAACGTTAGATTGCGTGGAAAAACGACTATTGATTTACTCGAGAATAAAATCGTGGAATAGATTAAACCTGGTATAGTTACTCGTGTATAAATTCGGGTTTGGTCGAATCCGCCCTAAGTCGATGTAAAGGACGACGAGACGTAGATGATAACGATGGGCAAGGCGACTGCATTGTTGATGGAGATTCAGTCGTTGTTGGAGGAGGATGTTGCGTCATTAATGAAGCAGAAGATTGCGGTATCGATGTAGACGGAGGCTGCATCACTGGTGAACATATCAATGGTGATAATTGGTGACTAATTTCTTCATCTTCATTAGGAATATCACCATCGGAGAGATCTTCGCATGCCAATTGATCAAACAGATTATTTGGTTCAAAATCCAAGTCATCGTCGCTAAAATCTCTCCGATAGATTTCCGTCCAACAATTGTTCAAATATTGCATCATCCGTAATTCGAGCCCCTAATACAAAAGAAAAAGCAATTTTAATACCAGATAGAATCAAAATAACAAATAAAACACAAAACAACGAAATGTTATAATATCACGTCCTACGACCGATGTTGCATGATCGTGCGTGTTTAATTTTGACGATAAATAATTACGAAACTAATACTTTCATTTGCAAAAACTTGATGACTATATCTACAGAAACTCGTATTTAATCAAAAAACATCAAATAAATATGAATAATACAATAGAACTACTAAAAATTGATCTACTTACGTGCGGAGGCGCCGGGATTAAAAGACGCAGCCATCCCTCATGCGGGTTTCAACGAACTGGCAGGACGAAACGTGTGCGCAAAGTGCAAAACTATTTTTTGTCTCATTCTTAGATAGTGTCACGATAGATCGACGCCGGTTGCGTCCGCTAAAGTCGTTTACAAATTTGCTTAGAATTTTGTAAAGTCGAAACTCACGATCGTTTTAACTCGGTTGGAAAGGGCTATACTTAATTTCCCTTTCAGGATAAGTTAAATTTTTCATAATATCATTGAAATATTGTATAAGGGAATCGATTTTTGAGTGCCTAATGGTGGTTTCCTCTGTGGTGTTAAAATACAGGCATCTTTAAATTAATAAAAACCTATCCCTCGACATGTATCGATTAATATTAAATTTAACATAAGTGTTTTTCCGCCAATTATCGGCTATTTTACTAAGCCTAGCGGTCCTCATGAAAAACAGCATGCCCAAAAATGTCCATAATTCTGCCACATTTGTATTTTTCCATTTTGTAAGTCTACTATTTGGCTTAAGTGGCCTGGATTTTAAAGTTTGGGCATGCATGTTAGTCATTGCCGCCAGGCTCGTCATAAAAGTCTACGTAAAAATGGCTTTAAAAAATTCGACGGGCCCTTTCGTGGATGCTTCCGCGATTTTTATGTCTGGGGTTCCCGTAAATGAGAAAACATTCGAAACGCCAGACTCTTCGGTCCACTCTGCATCCGGAGACAAGTCAACAGAGGAAACTCTTGAGCTGGACATAAGGTAAATACTTGTCTCTGGTACTTGGTCTCTGCCTGGTCTTTATACCTAAGAAAGTGTTTCGAATGTTAACAAAAACTTCAAGAGATTTAATGATAAAAAGAGATTTTCATAACATAAATATATCCATAAATATAATATCTTTGTATCTAATTTCCATCACACATACTATCATTAAGTGAAGACTTTCAACTGGAAAAGCTGGTCATCGGTGAGTATGAACTAAATAGGTACTAGACTTAATTGTACTACTAAAAGCAGGATCCTAATTATGTTGGTTGAGGTCTGTACCTAGGGCTCTTTGCCAATTTTTTCTTTTTATTTCCTCAATTGATTAGGTTAGATTGATTCAATTTCGTTCCTAAAAGACATAACCCAGCCAAACAGCTTCAGGACCGCCAAGATACACCGGCCGCACTGTAATATGCTAAAAAAAAAATCGAATTAGTCCGTCTGATAGATTTCCAAGAAGTAATGTAGGCACACGTATTTTTTTCTTTTTTGACGTAGGAAAACAAGAGATGATACAGTGATTCGAAAAGTCGTGTGACGTCACAAGGTTAGTATCTTTTTAACCACAAAGTGAAGTTATTTTCGTAATTTTTTATTAATTTGATAAAACAAAAAACACGTATCCAATATTGTTCAATAATCTAACCGACCCACTAATGAGATTTTTTTGGTGAAATACCCTATTGTAGGAAAATAGTATTTCAAATTATAACAATTCGCGAAAGACCAGGCTGTATGGTCCGATTACCGTAGCCAATTGAATCCGCCATAAACTAAAAAGTACGTATGATGTCGTTTTCATTTTCAATCGGAACTGAAGAGGCAAAATGGAAGTCGAGTTTTTGTAAGTATTCATAATTTTATAACTACCAATACAAGGTTAAGCTCTGAAATATGTTTATTATGAGTAGGTATTTAAGTAGTTTTCGCTGTGCATATAAATAACAATATTTGAAACTTTGTTAGGCAAGACGAGGATAGTAATCCCAGCGATTGGGTCTCGTCGGAGTCACTGCCTCAGACTGCATCTGACTACGGTGGGGCCGGGCCAAGCGGTGCTGAGGCCAGCGGCAGCCCCAAGGTCAGCGAACCCGGTAGCCATGGCGAAACCAGCACAACAATGATGACGGCTTTGCTGCAGGCAGCGAAAGGAACCGTCATCATTGAAGACCGCCGGAACGCCAAACGGCCATGGCCCACGCCCAAAGGGAAAGGCGTGGGTAAAAAAACTAAAATTAAATAAATTTATCATCCAAAGGTTTTTTTTTTATTGCACGCTCACAAATCAATGCCAATAATTTGCTAAGTAGGTATAGACGCGACTGGAAAAGCTAGTTGTGATGGGTACATCACAAACGTATATTATTTTATTCCACCCTGACACTCTTAACATGATTGATAAATGTAGTCCATTGAAAAGTTACATTTGGGGTTGCATTTTTTAGAGGATGTAATTTTATTTTTAAGATACCTATCAAGGGGAGGTCAGTTTATTCCAAGTGTTTGGGGTTGCAACTTGCAACCCTTGTCCCACGGCCGCTATCATGTAAAAAGGGGGTTCAAATGGTTTTTATGGATTATCAGACAAACTATAGGTCTCACAAAAAAAACAGCTAACTTTTTTTGTTGCAAATAGGATTATCTACAACTTTTGTCCACTAACTTTAAGTCGTAGAATGTTGTAACACACAAAAACACTCAACCATCTGAATCGGAATTAGTGAATGATTTTTTTGGCCTCTTCATCTCTGGAGAGCGGCACACAATCGCGTAGTTCTCTGTTGTTGGTAACCTATCTAGATACCAGTGAGTCCAGAGAACTGGGAGAGTTGGGAACTGTGTCCGCATCCGGATCCCATTCGTCGTCTGAGTCATAGCCACGTCTCAAAGCCACGTCTGTAACAACATAACATGAATTATTTCTTACATTTAATTTTTGGTACCTCTAACTTCAAGATAAGTATCTTTATAAATAAATGAGAATGGCTGAACCGATTTGGCTAATTTTAGTCTTGAAAGTCCAGGAAAGGTTAAACGGTGTGAAAGTGGTAGGTGGGTAGTACGAAGGTAGGTAGGGTGGTAGTAAGTAGGTAGGTAGGGTAGTAAGAAGGTAGGTGGGGGTGGTAGTAAGTTGGTAGGTAGGAGGGTAGTAGGAAAAAGAGCATTGTTTTTCCTACTACGCTACCATGTCGGTTACAGCTAGTAATCTATACATATATACAAGGTGTTGATTTGCATCCTAGTCAAATTCAAGGACGTAATTATGCTAATGATTCTCGACCCAAATCAACAATAAAATGGGTAGGTATTTTTTTATTTATTTTTCTTATTTGCGGAAATCCGTAAGTGTAAACCAGCCGTATTTAAACGCGGCCTGTCTGTTACTAGCCCTATAACCGCGCTTTTACACACAAACAAAAGCAAACAATACATACACAACGCATACGCAACGTTCATTCAATAAATTCGTAGGTAATCAATCCTACCCCAATCACGGTGCGCGCACGCTCCTAGCCGCGCCCCCGCGGCTCTGGAACTAACAGTGTGTTTGATGTCGCCGAAGCGTGCGGGTGCTTTGCGAATTTCGCTTCTCGGTACATCGTTGAGACGTAGGTACAAAGTGCAAGATGACGGACAACTATTCAAATGTCGAGTTGGTGGAGATGGTCCGTCTGTATGCCATCAGTGGAGACAGCCTACGACGAGCCATCCAGATGTTCACCGAAATGTTTCCCGATCGGGAACCCCCATCACAGAGCGTCATGCTGGCTGCTACGCAAAGACTGCGGGATCATCGGCAGTTTGACGTTCCCCGGCATGCTCAAGCTCGCGGCAGCGTAGGCCTGCCTGTCGCCTTGCAAGAAGATATCCTGGAGTACTTCCAGCGAGACCCACGGGCAAGCACGCGGGAGGCTGAACACTTTGGAGTGCACCACACCACAGTGTGGCGCCTACTGAAGCGTGAACTGCAACACCCGTTCCACTACCGCAAGGCACAAGACATTCACCCAGGTGATAATGCCGTGCGGATTACATTTTGTCGCTGGTTGCTGGAACACCAAGACGCCAACATCCTGTGGACGGACGAGTGTTTATTTACTCGAGTTGGCGTCTACAATGTTCATAACGAACATTGGTGGGCTCACCGCTACCATAACCCGCACGTAACCAAACGGCATGCGTTCCAAGTGCGGTTTGGACTGAATGTGTGGGCTGGCATAATAGGGGAACATGTGTTTGGACCCTACTTCATTGATGGGTACCTCAACAGTGCCAAATACCTGGAGCTGTTGCGTCACGTTGTCGAGGATATGTTGGGTTTACACGGAGGAAGTGACAAGTGTAACAGAATTACGTGCAAGGATCATTAGTGCTTTCGACACTTTAAAAACGAATGTGTTAGTGTTACGTAAGGTGAAGGAAAACCAGCTACGTCGTGCTCGATTGTGCGAGGAGTGTGATGGTGGCCACTTTGAACAATACCTCCGGGTAACTTAAGTAGGTAATTTATTTATTTGTACATTTTGTAAATACGTTGTTAGCTTAATCAATTTTATTAGTGTAAATAAGTTGATTTCAAATTTTTAACTACGCCAATAATACCTAAGAGTCGAAAGTATCACCACGTAGGTACATACACTTAATTAGCACGTCTTTCCATTTCCATCAAACGTAGAAAACATTTTTAGACTTAGTGGATCGGTACACCAACTAAGGTAGGTATTATTGCCGGTCCTAAGCCCGTTAAGTAGGAAAGAAAATTTCAAATCAACCAATTTAATCCACAAATAAAAACAAAATCACTACGAAAACTTTAGGTTGAAGGATAAAGCAAAACTAACATTTTATTAATCATCTGATATCAGGTCAGTGAACTTTTCTTTGGCGCACTAGTATTATCTCATTAGTAAGATTTCCGTATTCCAATGATGCTCAAAAATGAGTTAATCCACAAATAAAAACAAAATCACTACGAAAACTTTAGGTTGAAGGATAAAGCAAAACTAACATTTTATTAATCATCTGATATCAGGTCAGTGAACTTTTCTTTGGCGACTAGTATTACTGTCATTAGTAAGATTAATCCGTATTCCAATGATGCTCAAAAATGAGTTAGTTATTAAGCGAAATTTATGACAATAATGTAGGTGGTTTTCGAAATAAAATTAGGTAAAATGATTGCTACCGGTCATGGCTCGGTCGCGCTCGAGCGCACGCGGCTTGCATTTCGTAGGTAAGACGTCGACACTCACGCACACAGCTCAGCTGCATTGTAGTTGTGTGCGTAGTCGGGTGATTCTGTTTTATTTGTATTGAATTAAGGGTTTAATTCTGAAATACTGTTAAATTTCAACAACAAAAAAAAAGCAGCGCTTATTAGTTATTACCCGCTACCGTACTTCAATTGATTATTTATGTCTTTTATGACAACCTCCTGAAATTTGACGAGGATGCAAATCAACACCTTGTATAATATTTACCGAAGTCAACATTCGCCGGTGGTGTTGGCGAAAATGCCGCCGACACGTCGTCTTCGTCAGACGTGGACCATTTGGCAGGAGCCATGTTTTACGGGTGGAAGTGGGACATAAGCAACTTCCGCCACATCTGCTTGAGCAGACGTGGAGGGAAGTGCCGCGGCCACCACTTCGCATGGCTCCTGCTCATGCGATTGTTTTCTAGAAAAATAAGTGAAAGTTAATTAAAGTAAATGTTGTTTATCAGTAATTAAGTGAAAATGAATGATTGAATACAAACTGCATCTTCTAGGGAGGCACATCTGGAAGGAGGACGCGTTGTAGCTCCAGAAGCTCCATGTAGGCACTCCCAACAATGCCCGCATGTCTCTGAGCACTACAAAAAACCGTAATAATATGTATAATAATTGCAAGGTAACAGTTGTTATTTTTGTCAGTTTCGCTTTAGTTATTCAACCGATAACCTTGTTATAAATAAAATACACTCACTCCCCCACAGACTGCCCTCTCCCTCTCCCTCTATGACGGGTTCGACCGTGGCTGGGGCCCGCCAGCGCGTCTTGCTCATTTGATCTAAAACATAGGCATTATTATGTTTATTAAATGTTTCAATTCTATGCTTAAAAAAATAATGCAAATTAAAATCAGAACGCAATCTACCAGTCCACATCATAAAAAAAAGCAAATTATGAGCTGAAAAAACAAAAGCCACCAGTCCCGCCAGTTTCACTATCAACCAGTTTTAATGTCTGAATGCAGTGAAAATAAGGATAATAATGTTGACATGGAAATTAATTACGCTTTATTATTATACATTTAATGCTTATCAAATAATGACAATCCAAGTAAATAAAAGCACTGTGATACTGCAACATAATATTTTTTAATAATAATATATCCCAACCGCCCAAAAAAAGCAACAATCACAACACAAACAACAATACAAATAACCACACACAAAAAACACGGTTGATTGATGTTGTAACACACAAAAACAATCAACCATCTGAATCGGAATTAGTGAATGATTTTTTGGCCTCTTCTTCTCTGGAGTGCGGCACACAATCGCCTAGTTCTCTGTTGTTGGTAACCTAGATACCAGTGAGTCCAGAGAACTGGGAGAGTTGGGAACTGTGTCCGCATCCGGATCCCATTCGTCGTCTGAGTCATAGCCACGTCTCTAAGCCACGTCTGTAACAACATAACATGAATTATTTCTTACATTTCATTTTTGGTACCTCTAACTTCAAGACAAGTATCTTTATAAATAATCGAGAATGGCTGGACCGCTTTGGCTAATTTTAGTCTTGAAATTCCAGGGAAGGTTAAACGATGTGAAAGTGGTAGGTGGGTAGTACGAAGGTAGGTAGGGTGGTAGTAAGTAGGAAGGTAGGGTAGTAAGAAGGTAGGTGGGGGTGGTAGTAAGTTGGTAGGTAGGTAGGGTAGTAGGAAAAAGAGCATTGTTTTTCCTACTACCCTACCATGTCGGTTACAGCTAGTAATATAATATTTACCGAAGTCAACATTCGCCGGTGGTGTTGGCGAAGATGCCGACGACACGTCGTCTTCGTCAGACGTGGACCATTTGGCAGGAGCCATGTTTTACGGGTGGAAGTGGGACATAAGCAACTTCCGCCACATCTGCTTGAGCAGACGTGGAGGGAAGTGCCGCGGCCACCACTTCGCATGGCTCCTGCTCATGCGATTGTTTTCTAGAAAAATAAGTGAAAGTTAATTAAAGTAAATGTTGTTTATCAGTAATTAAGTGAAAATGAATGATTGAATACAAACTGCATCTTCTAGGGAGGCACATCTGGAAGGAGGACGCGTTGTAGCTCCAGAAGCTCCATGTAGGCACTCCCAACAATGCCCGCATGTCTCTGAGCACTACAAAAAACCGTAATAATATAATAATTGCAAGGTAACAGTTGTTATTTTTGTCAGTTTCGCTTTAGTGATTCAACCGATAACCTTGTTATAAATAAAAAAACACTCACTCCCCCACAGACTGCCCTCTCCCTCTCCCTCTATGACGGGTTCGACCGTGGCTGGGGCCCGCCAGCGCGTCTTGCTCATTTGATCTAAAACATAGGCATTATTATGTTTATTAAATGTTTCTATTCTATGCTTAAAAAAATAATGCAAATTAAAATCAGAACGCAATCTACCAGTCCACATCATAAAAAAAAAGCAAATTATGAGCAGAAAAAACAAAAGCCACCAGTCCCGCCAGTTTCACTATCAACCAGTTTTAATGTCTGAATGCAGTGAAAATAAGGATAATAATGTTGACATGGAAATTAATTACGCTTTATTATTATACATTTAATGCTTATCAAATAATGACAATCCAAGTAAATAAAAGCACTGTGATACTGCAACATAATATTTTTTAATAATAATATATCCCAACCGCCCAAAAAAAGCAACAATCACAACACAAACAACAATACAAATAACCACACACAAAAAACACGGTTGATTGTAGTAAGTAGAAAGGTAGGGTAGTAAGAAGGTAGGTGGGGGTGGTAGTAAGTTGGTAGGTAGGTAGGGTAGTAGGAAAAAGAGCATTGTTTTTCCTACTACCCTACCATGTCGGTTACAGCTAGTAATATAATATTTACCGAAGTCAACATTCGCCGGTGGTGTTGGCGAAGATGCCGCCGACACGTCGTCTTCGTCAGACGTGGACCATTTGGCAGGAGCCATGTTTACGGGTGGAAGTGGGACATAAGCAACTTCCGCCACATCTGCTTGAGCAGACGTGGAGGGAAGTGCCGCGGCCACCACTTCGCATGGCTCCTGCTCATGCGATTGTTTTCTAGAAAAATAAGTGAAAGTTAATTAAAGTAAATGTTGTTTATCAGTAATTAAGTGAAAATGAAAGATTGAATACATACTGCATCTTCTAGGGAGGCACATCTGGAAGGAGGACGCGTTGTAGCTCCAGAAGCTCCATGTAGGCACTCCCAACAATGCCCGCATGTCTCTGAGCACTACAAAAAACCGTAATAATTTAATAATTGCAAGGTAACAGTTGTTATTTTTGTCAGTTTCGCTTTAGTGATTCAACCGATAAACTTGTTATAAATAAAAAAACACTCACTCCCCCACAGACTGCCCTCTTCCTCTCCCTCTATGACGGGTTCGACCGTGGCTGGGGCCCGCCAGCGCGTCTTGCTCATTTGATCTAAAACATAGGCATTATTATGTTTATTAAATGTTTCTATTCTATGCTTAAAAAAATAATGCAAATTAAAATCAGAACGCAATCTACCAGTCCACATCATAAAAAAAAAAGCAAATTATGAGCAGAAAAAACAAAAGCCACCAGTCCCGCCAGTTTCACTATCAACCAGTTTTAATGTCTGTGTCGTGACGAGTGAGTCACGAAGTAGAAGGTAAAATGATCATACTAAATATTTTTAGAGCGAAACGTGTAACAAACTAGTCATACATAACAATTTAATGGCAACACCAAACCCATAGAGTAATCACCAAAGTTACAGAACATTTATAGTCTGTGGGACTTGCTTTGCCGCTTCATTTAGTCATTTAGGCGCGCAAGACGCAAGCTATGAAAGTAGTTATTTCAATGAGTGTAAAGTAAAAGTGATTAGTGTCCTGATGGAGGCGTCCAACCTGGTGGCGACTCATCTAGGAGAAATATAAGCTAAGTGGTATCACTAAAGTAGTGGTTTAGAGGTTCCCCACCTAAATACCTAGACTCTAGATTCCCTTACTTCGTAGGAGATCTTGGGTGTCGTTAACTTATGCGATCTTCGATGAAGTCGAGGAGCTTGGCATCTGTTAAATTAAGAGGTTTTCGTGGAAGGCGAGAACCTCATGAAAATGAGACTGGGCGAAAGGCCGTGATCAGTCTGGTAGGAGAACTTCGGTGCTGCGAATCCGAAGTCTCTACCAATGGCGCTAGTTGAGTGTACACGATAGTACATTGCAATAGTGACATGCCATGAGTTCTGATGTGCACACAGATACAATGAGATGTTATCTGCAAAGAGGCTGCGGAAATTAACTCTCTAATAACCAATCTTCTACGATGATGAATTCGTAGTTGTATTTAACTAATTAAGCAAATGTGAAGTATAGGTATGACGTTGCTGTTGTACTATGACTTCACACACAAGACACCGGAAATGTTTAGGTATTTATGCATGTTGAAACACAGTGTATAAAATGGTGGGAATCAATTTATTTTTAACTACAGATGGTGAGCTGAATCATGGTACGAGCTAGTAAGAACTGTAAGCCGATTTAAGCGAAGCAAACAATTCCAGACAACTGAAGATTCCTCTCGGAGTAAACCCCAGGTACATCTCACTCTCCTAACAACTATCTATTCTATTTAATCCCGTCGCCGCGCCGCTGCGGATGCCGTGGCGGTAGATATCGTGGTGGCGCGGCGGCGGCGACATGGTGGAGATGCTGGGATCCGAGAGGAAAAATCAATAACAAATTAAGTAAATAAGACTGGATAATTTAAAATCCAGAGTTCTTACTGGTGCTGCCATCTGTGACAGCCCAGTGTAAAACCTATCGTGTTAAAGGTTGATAGAAATATGCTAAAATGTTGAATAGGTTTGATACACGTTTCGCTGATATTGAATCTGATATTATGGAATGTTTCTCAACGTAATTATCTCAAGAATAACCATCAAAGGTAATTGTGTAATGTATTGTAGACATTTGGGTCGATGGAATGATGCGACAAATGAAACTAGATGGCGCTACCTTTGGCAATTATTGGTCCTCAAGTTTGTTTCTTTGTTTGTGAAATAAACTAAGAGATGTTGTATAAATAAATATGTAATGGTTTGTGAATTATCTAAAGGATTCAATCATTAATAAGATTCAATAATTTGCAAAGATACGACCCCGCAAGTCATGTCAGAGACAACGAATTCTCTTTCACATTTGTGCTCTGTTTATAAACATGCGTAACAGTTTGTCCGTGTTTTCAAAAACTTTACCACTATCTGTAAGAGCTTAAAGTTATACGGCTTATTGAACTAGCTAGCCCATGTCGGGGCCAAAATAACTGTGCTTGGATAAATAAAAGGTCAGTACGGTTGAGATAATATTGTGTTGAATTGTGTTCACAGTTCTGATACTTTAAATGAAACTGGTAAATACTCTGTTAAATCTACATAATCTCTCAGCGAAATGTTGCGTGAGATAATACAAAATTTTGCAATCAAACGGCTCGTCCATTTGAATTTGGAATATTAAGGTCAGCCAAGATATCAAATTAAGTCTGTAGGTATAGTGTCCTACGAAAAACAAATTTAACTTATATAACCGAGACAAGACCTAGATCCAGTGTAATAAAATAAAAAGGAAATCATACGTATGGATCGTACTAATAGGTACCTACGTAATAAAACCTGTGCACTAATCTGTCCAACAGGTCCAAAATTATTGTTAGTTATCAGAGGTAATTACCGGAATGGTAGAGTAAATTAATCTGCCTACAGCTAAGGAAATAGCTATTGTAATTGAGTTATAACTGAAAACGACATCTCAAGTGAGTAATAGCTTGTAAAATTTATATCTTGACATTTGATGAGTATCCATACTGCCTTCTAATTAAATACTTAAGTAAACTACTCTCGCATAGCCATGTGGTCCCAGACTGACCGACTAAATCGGTACTAGTGACCTCGGTAGACAATATTATACTTTGAATGAGTAGGTTCTTCAGATACACATGGCAAACACAAATATTTGTCAAGGATGGGGTTTGATCCCATGAAACTGAATTCTGCTAAACTAGAAAACAGTATCATTAATACTTAGGAATAAATAATCTTTAAGTGATTATTAAGTTTGGTACTCTGTAAGTACCTAGTATTGTCTATTACCTGAAGACACACTGTTTAAGAAGAATGATAATTCTAACTGGGTATAGTTACAAATACACATTATCTATTCTATAATTGATTATGTGCATAAAGTAATTAAGACTTAGAGGAGAACACTCCTCAAATATTAAGTGGCATTTACTTCTCTGTACAGAGTGGCTCAAACAACAAAACAAATCTGAGAGATGTTTATCTCCATGATTGTGATTAAGTTCCTGAAGAGGAATTAGAATCTGTGAAAGTGTTTAAGGAAAGTTTATTTCCATGATTGTGATTAAGTTCCTGAAGAGGAATTAGAATCTGTGAAAGTATTTAAGGAAAGTTTATCTCCATGATTGTGATTAAGTTCCTGAAGAGGAATTAGAATTTGTGAAAGTGTTTAAGGAAAGTTTATCTCCATGATTGTGATTAAGTTCCTGAAGAGGAATTAGAATCTGTGAAAGTATTTAAGGAAAGTTTATTTCCATGATTGTGATTAAGTTCCTGAAGAGGAATTTGAATCTCTGAAAGTACTGTTTAAGGAAAGGACATAACGATGGGTGATCGACTGCAATTAAATTATGGTAATTTTTTGCAATCAAATAAGCCATCAGAATTATTTAGTGAATGATGTAATATCAATTTGTTATTCTTTAATTTAAATTACCCTCATTTTGGGCTTCGTCGCAGTCAGGTAAAAATCGATGGTCATGAAACATGGTCAAAACACACTACATTATAATTAAAACTTTATAACAAAATTAGAGCTGTGCCTGTGATAGTGCAACGTTATATTACAGAACGTCAATATGGAAGAAGCTATACTCCTTATCCTTCGCAGTCTGCATGATAAAATAAAAACTCTGTCCGAATCTGCTCAAAATACAATTAACGAACTCACTACTAAAGTAAATGAATTAACCTTGCATGAAGCAAGAGTTGTCCTCTAAACTTCGTACCTGTCTCCAACGATTGGACAGGGCACTAAACAATTATTTTCCACTTGTTAACGAACCGCAAGTGGACGAGATCTCTGCTATCTCTGTTATCCAGCTGAAAGCTGAAGAAAACTGAATGTGAAATTCAACAATAACGATAACGTCCCTCATCAGGAAAACTCCCAAAACTGGAGTTACCACAGTTTGAAGGTAGCATGCAGCATTCTTGATTGATACCAATTTTGGGACCAACCCATCAACCAAAATTTAGTTTCAATATTCACCATCGGAATTTGTCAGATGTTGACAAGTTATTATATCCAAAGACTTCTTTAAAAGAGGACCAAAGGAGGCAACATAAAAGTAACAATGAAAACATTAAGGAAAGGACTCAGTATTACCCAATAGGGAACAAAGGAAATACTATCCGGAGGAACTCTGAGATCAAACAAAAATATGCAAGGTAATCCTGGAAAAAACCAGGGAAAGGAGAGGTCACCTAAGAAGTCTAAACTTCATTGTATCTTATGTAACGAGTCGCGATACAATGAAGAATATGTACTAAATTCAAGGAATTAAAAGAAAGAGGATCCCTATTAAAAAATAGATACTAAGGTTGTTTTCGAATAGGACATTCCTATGTAGAATGTACAATTAGAAAATAATGCTTTCATTGCAATTAAATAAGGTCAAAATCGTGCTTTATGTCCTGTTAAATCCTCATGTAAACACAAGGATAAGTTAACAGTGGTCTCCGACAGATAGCTAGCAAATAAAGGTCATTATGACTGCCTCATTGGCCTAAGGGTCGCAAGCGCGACGGCTGAGCATGAGCTCCTGGGTTGGATTCCCGGGTCGGGCAAAGTGTTATTGGGTTTTCCATCAGGAATTTATCAATAACAGCTACAAAGTCAAGATTTGTGCCCGGTTGATGGTAATAGGCTAGCCCCCTATTACATGGGGCTTAAATATAATAACTGGCAAAGTGTGGGTGTGCTATTGGTACACCTCTGCCTAAGCCTTCGGGAATTACAGGCGTGATGTTATGCTAAATGATGTAAAGGTCATTGATCCTACTTGTACCAAAAATTGCAAAACAATTATTTTTGCGATCGCTTGTCATACAAAACTGTCTCTAATACTGCTTCAGTCGAGTTTTATAATACCAAAGACTTATCCACAACAGAATAAGTATGAAATACGTAAATTTGAGAAATGATTATGGTATAATATTTTTAGTTTCAAAAGTACTTAGGAGAACAATCTGAACATGGTTTGGCCAAAGGGTTTGTAAAACATGCCCGGTGTAGGTACACTGTCAAAGACGCTACTTAGCCGCGATACAGTGGTTTGCTCGAGTTAGCGACACTTCCTTTACAGTTTCTCGTATCGTTTTGAAATACTGTAATACATTGGTAAACGGGTGTTGACTACCCTTGGTCTCTGGATGTCTGGCGCAGACTATACAACCCTACACAACACCGTGTGTTTTCGCTGTAAGTCGTGACTTTAAATGAAAATCCATGTTATAGAAAATAAGAAATTAATGAGAGTGAAAAAGTGTGAGTTGGACCACTCAAGTATCTTCATAATAATGTGTTTATGCAGTAATTTATTTAAGTTTAGTTTTGAAAATGAATAATATAAAAAGGGGGAGCTTTAATTCTTTGATAAAATGATATTCCATCATTAAAGCAAATAATGCTAAAGTAAGTAATATAAGCTAAATAATGTAAGCTTTGAAAGATTTTTACGGACTGTAATAGTGTTAAATGTTATATTATTCGCTGTCGAAACTGCTTAGACATGGTTTGATGATTCTCTATGATCCCCATCATTATAGGTCGAAATAAGTACCTACTGCACCACTAAATGCAGTTCTATTTCTTAAATTAATATTTTAAGTTTCTCCATAGATTGATTAGTGATAAATCAATAAATTCATGACATTAAATGCTCTAAATGAATTTGAAGCCGGCCATGACATATAGAAACAACAAGATTCTATAACCATCAAGTAGGTATTTACCCTAGATGTTTTGATGAAATTCGTGGCGTTTACGCCCTAGTGATTAGTCAAGTTTTTGATATTTCAATGTCACTCGTGACATTTATTGCTCTTGTATCACGTGTATCACGTGATCCAGTCAGAAGTTAATGGTAACTTCCACACCATGGGATAAAAGTACCTGACAAACCTATGAGAGTCGTCTAGGACTCCTCATCAAAAACAAAAGACAGTTAAAAGTTTAAATCAATGTTTGTATTGTGGACCCAATAATGTTAGAAGATCTGACTGGATTACTCATAAAGTTCAGATGTCAACCAATAGGTATATGTGCCGATATTGAAAAGGCATTCTTACAGATTGCACTTAATAAACCGGAATTGCGATGTAACTCGATTCTTATGGTTAAAGGATACAAATAAACCTGCTATAGAAGATAATCTACTTCACTTAAAGTTTAGAAGAGTTCCATTTGGTGTTATATCGATCCCGTTTCTGCTTAATGCAATAATCAGATTACACTTACTAAGTTCAGGTAATGAACATAATTAAGAATTTAGCTAAAGACATTATACGTGGATAATGTCGTCACTAGAACAAAAACAGTGAACGAAGACACGCTTCAATTAAAAGATAAGGTTATTGTGAATCAAAATGCACAAGAAGAGATATCATAAGGGTCATAGCGCCAATTTACGATCCGTGTGGATTGCTGTAGGTAACATTACTGTTTTATTATTATTATTATTAATAACCAAGTGGTCAGAGATATGTAACGAGCTAGATGAGGTTCGAGAGATATCTTTACCCAGATGTTACTTCAGTGACGTTACTACGAGTACATGTCAAATGCACTGCTTCACAGACTCTTCTTCGAAGGCTTACGCAGCTTTAATTTACATAACTTAAGTCCAAATCAAAAGATGGTAAAATAATAAATATGTAGTGCAATGACACATTGCGCCATTCAGTTGGCTTGCAAACAATTAAGATTATGATGCTTAGTTCAAAACACAGTAACTGTGAAACAAGCATTAGATTAGATATAACTAAGTACATTTCTAAGTTTAAGTTTAACTCCCATAAAAAGAGGTAAAGTTTAAAGGATCAAGACAATCTAAAAATACCACGGTTGAAATTGCCAGGCGTATTAATCGGAACTAGGCTGATCAAATACGTATCGCAATTTTACAATTCAACATTACAAGCCAAAACTTCTCACACCGTTCGTAGTCAGAAGAGTAGTAGAAATTAAAAGATATAAAAACCTAATAAAACGACATGTTCTATAAGAATCAAATCCAGCGGATGTTGCCACAAGACCATTCAGCTCTAAAGAAGGTAGAGTAAGATGTATGTCTGGGCCTCAGATTATAAAACAACATCCAGATTCCTGACCGTCAGGAAACAAAGAAATTTCTGCTTTTCGCGGGGGAGGGTCTCCCGAAAGATTCACAAGAATATACAATGGATACAGAAAATAAACTCGATGTGGATTCCACGCGGAAAACGCCAAGTCCAGAAGGTTATAAGGAAATGTCCTAGATGACAGAAACAGAGGAGGACCGTTCAAACTACCACCAACACCTACGTTACCCACTGAAAGAGTTTAATACACCTCACCATAATTTACATTTACAGGCCTGGACCAATGGGCCCCGTACTAGTTAAACATGGACATGAAGCAAGTAAACGTTGAATAGCACTTTTCACTTGCCTAGCAGTCAGAGCGGTACACTTAGAAGTTGTTCAAGACCTCACAGCAGAAGAAGGACTTCACGCTCTGAGAAGAATGATATCGACAAGAGGTGTTCCACAAATAATCACATCAGATAATGCTACAAATTTTAAACTTATGTCAGAAATACTATCAAACTCTTATTGTACCAAACAAGAAATTTGTTGGAGGTTCATACCCCAACTAGCACCCTGGTTCGGGGAATTTTATGAAAGATTAATTGGAATAGTGAAGAATTGCATGAGAAGAACGTTGAGAAGCACATGCTGTCGGAAAGTCAACTTGTTACATTAGTAAAAGATTGCTAATACAAGACCGTTATCTTGTGTCGATTCAGTATTGATACATATTTTAAAACCATCTGATTTCTTAACTATGGGAAAATGTATAACGATGGAAGGTTCTACCGAAGACTTTTTAGTACAAGGCACTACGACAAAATCCGACCTCATCAAGGCTTGGAAAAGAGGTTTGGTTATCCTCAATGAATTTAAGGACATGTTCACAAATCGGTACTTACAAAGTCTGCGTGAACGATATGGACATTCTGTCAAAGAACCTAGAATCACAGCAAAATTAATTCCGAAAGTAGGACAAATCGTGCAGATAAAAGGAGATAATAAAAATCGAGAAGAATGGAAAGTTGGAAAAATTTCCTCATTGATCAAAGGTTCTGACGGACTTTGCAGAGTTGCAAGGGTCAAAGTGGGAAATAAGGAATTTGTGAGATCTATCTCATTTATATCCATTGGAAATGGAGATCAATGAAGAAATAGAATACGATGCGAACACATTAGAAAGAGAAATATAGAAGCCATAGAATACAACGGTACATGAATTGGTACCATTGGAAGTGAAAGTCACAAATTCAAAAGATACATCAGATAACTTAAAAAATGAGATACAAAATAAAGTGTCGATAATACCGACGGAAAAGAGTATGTTAGAGGACGTTAATGTATCTGAGAGCACGGACAGAGAAAAGATATTGAGTCAAAGGGAGAACGAACCTGATAAGGTAGTCCAAGTAAACAACGATGTTAAACAAAAAAGAGGCGCGGCCACCAGAGCACTGGAAAAGATTGCAGAGTGGACGCGTAACCTACTAACCCTGCTATAAGACAATTCGGGCGGGAGTGTCGTGACGAGTGAGTCACGAAGTAGAAGGTAAAATGATCATACTAAATATTTTTAGAGCGAAACGTGTAACAAACTAGTCATACATAACAATTTAATGGCAACACCAAACCCATAGAGTAATCACCAAAGTTACAGAACATTTATAGTCTGTGGGACTTGCTTTGCCGCTTCATTTAGTCATTTAGGCGCGCAAGACGCAAGCTATGAAAGTAGTTATTTCAATGAGTGTAAAGTAAAAGTGATTAGTGTCCTGATGGAGGCGTCCAACCTGGTGGCGACTCATCTAGGAGAAATATAAGCTAAGTGGTATCACTAAAGTAGTGGTTTAGAGGTTCCCCACCTAAATACCTAGACTCTAGATTCCCTTACTTCGTAGGAGATCTTGGGTGTCGTTAACTTATGCGATCTTCGATGAAGTCGAGGAGCTTGGCATCTGTTAAATTAAGAGGTTTTCGTGGAAGGCGAGAACCTCATGAAAATGAGACTGGGCGAAAGGCCGTGATCAGTCTGGTAGGAGAACTTCGGTGCTGCGAATCCGAAGTCTCTACCAATGGCGCTAGTTGAGTGTACACGATAGTACATTGCAATAGTGACATGCCATGAGTTCTGATGTGCACACAGATACAATGAGATGTTATCTGCAAAGAGGCTGCGGAAATTAACTCTCTAATAACCAATCTTCTACGATGATGAATTCGTAGTTGTATTTAACTAATTAAGCAAATGTGAAGTATAGGTATGACGTTGCTGTTGTACTATGACTTCACACACAAGACACCGGAAATGTTTAGGTATTTATGCATGTTGAAACACAGTGTATAAAATGGTGGGAATCAATTTATTTTTAACTACAGATGGTGAGCTGAATCATGGTACGAGCTAGTAAGAACTGTAAGCCGATTTAAGCGAAGCAAACAATTCCAGACAACTGAAGATTCCTCTCGGAGTAAACCCCAGGTACATCTCACTCTCCTAACAACTATCTATTCTATTTAATCCCGTCGCCGCGCCGCTGCGGATGCCGTGGCGGTAGATATCGTGGTGGCGCGGCGGCGGCGACAGTCTGAATGCAGTGAAAATAAGGATAATAATGTTGACATGGAAATTAATTACGCTTTATTATTATACATTTAATGCTTATCAAATAATGACAATCCAAGTAAATAAAAGCACTGTGATACTGCAACATAATATTTTTTAATAATAATACACACATCAAAACTGTCTAGGGATCAACATATATTTTTGCAATAACTTTTCTCCTGATTGATATTAATTAAAATTTTCTTTAAGGATTCATCAAATAAAGTGTTTTCGTTTGTCACAGTAACGATAAACCAAGTCACCTTTGCATTAATAAAGAAATTTGCCATTTTCCTAATAAAGGGATTTTTGACATTTGAACCACTAACATTAAAGTTCGAAAAAAAGACTGAAATAACAGTTTTCTTTAAAATTTTATTGGGTAACTTAAACAATTAATAATCCGTGTTTCTACCGCGAACACTAACAACACAAGAACATCGGTTTGGCATACTCAAAATGAGTTCATCCAAATCACGCTGTGGAATGGCCGCCCATGTTCGTTGCAACAACAAAAAAAGGTCTTCTTGCGACTGGATACCCTCCATATTCGGCAGAGCTCTTCTCTGTAGCATATCCCATGCATGCTCAATCGGGTTCAAGTCTGGCGACTGAGCAGGCCAGGGCAGGACATTGATGTTAGCTGCGGCGAGAGTCTGTCTTACAACTCTTGCGGTGTGCGGTCGTGCATTATCATGCATTAACTGAAATAAGGGACCGATTTGCACTTGTAGAGGAACGATGACGTCTGATACAATCGTCTCAGCATAAATTTGAGCGTTGAGGTTGCCTCTGATCCAAATCAACTCAGTTCTTCCGCCGATCCAAATACCCGCCCATACCATGATGGTTCCACCACTATAAGGATGGACTTCCTGGCAGGATTTTAATCGCTGTTGGCGTCCAGGGGTTCTCCAGTGTCGTATACGTCTTGTATCCGGTCTCAAACCAAAACGAGACTCATCAGAAAAGCACACGAAACGCCATTGTTCTTCTGCCCAATTTCTGTGTTCAAGAGCCCATTGATATCGAATCCTACGATTGTGCATTGCTATAGGTGGTACCCGTAGCGGTCTTCGGGAATGAAGGTTCACTTCATGCAAGCGGTTTCTGACTGTTTGGTCGCTAATTAAGTTCCCTGAAGAGTGATGAAGCCTCACGGCTAACATCATGGCGGTTATTGTTGGAGCTCTTCGAGTTAAGATTTGAATGTATCGGTCTTGTCTCCGTGTGGTGCAGCGATACCGTCCTCCATGGCGCTCAGCCACGGTACCAGTGCTTCGGTAACGTGTCCAAAGTCGACTGATAACACTCTGACTTGTATTCAGAGCTAAAGCCACAGTACGTTGCCGGGAACCAGCTTCTATCATTCCCACGGCTCTGAGCATTTCTTCCCTGCTTAAATGACGTCGCCGCTCCATAATAACGTTGGTTTTAATCAGTAGTAGGGAAACAGTAGCACTAATAATGTCTTCAATGCGTTGTATGTTTTTATAGGGAAAATATTGACAGCTGATTTTCATCTTTTACTCGAATTTGATTCACAGTTCCTGATTCAAATTATGAAATGCACCAAAAAGGATCCATATAAATTTATAAAATCATAAATTTATTACAAAGCCACATCTCAATCTCAAGAAATTCGCATAAAAATGCTTGATCCCTAGACACTTTTGATGTGTGTATATCCCAACCGCCCAAAAAAAGCAACAATCACAACACAAACAACAATACAAATAACCACACACAAAAAACACGGTTGATTGATGTTGTAACACACAAAAACAATCAACCATCTGAATCGGAATTAGTAAATGATTTTTTGGCCTCTTCTTCTCTGGAGTGCGGCACACAATCGCCTAGTTCTCTGTTGTTGGTAACCTAGATACCAGTGAGTCCAGAGAACTGAGAGAGTTGGGAACTGTGTCCGCATCCGGATCCCATTCGTCGTCTGAGTCATAGCCACGTCTCAAAGCCACGTCTGTAACAACATAACATGAATTATTTCTTACATTTCATTTTTGGTACCTGTAACTTCAAGACAAGTATCTTTATAAATAATCGAGAATGGCTGGACCGATTTGGCTAATTTTAGTCTTGAAAGTCCAGGGAAGGTTAAACGATGTGAAAGTGGTAGGTGGGTAGTACGAAGGTAGGTAGGGTGGTAGTAAGTAGGTAGGTAGGGTAGTAAGAAGGTAGGTGGGGGTGGTAGTAAGTTGGTAGGTAGGTAGGGTAGTAGGAAAAAGAGCATTGTTTTTCCTACTACCCTACCATGTCGGTTACAGCTAGTAATATAATATTTACCGAAGTCAACATTCGCCGGTGGTGTTGGCGAAGATGCCGCCGACACGTCGTCTTCGTCAGACGTGGACCATTTGGCAGGAGCCATGTTTACGGGTGGAAGTGGGACATAAGCAACTTCAGCCACATCTGCTTGAGCAGACGTGGAGGGAAGTGCCGCGGCCACCACTTCGCATGGCTCCTGCTCATGCGATTGTTTTCTAGAAAAATAAGTGAAAGTAAATGTTGTTTATCAGTAATTAAGTGAAAATGAATGATTAAATACATACTGCATCTTCTAGGGAGGCACATCTGGAAGGAGGACGCGTTTTAGCTCCAGAAGCTCCATGTAGGCACTCCCAACAATGCCCGCATGTCTCTGAGCACTACAAAAAACCGTAATAATATAATAATTGCAAGGTAACAGTTGTTATTTTTGTCAGTTTCGCTTTAGTTATTCAACCGATAACCTTGTTATAAATAAAAAAACACTCACTCCCCCACAGACTGCCCTCTCCCTCTCCCTCTATGACGGGTTCGACCGTGGCTGGGGCCCGCCAGCGCGTCTTGCTCATTTGATCTAAAACATAGGCATTATTATGTTTATTAAATGTTTCTATTCTATGCTTAAAAAAATAATGCAAATTAAAATCAGAACGCAATCTACCAGTCCACATCATAAAAAAAAGCAAATTATGAGCTGAAAAAACAAAAGCCACCAGTCCCGCCAGTTTCACTATCAACCAGTTTTAATGTCTGAATGCAGTGAAAATAAGGATAATAATGTTGACATGGAAATTAATTACGCTTTATTATTATACATTTAATGCTTATCAAATAATGACAATCCAAGTAAATAAAAGCACTGTGATACTGCAACATAATATTTTTTAATAATAATATATCCCAACCGCCCAAAAAAAGCAACAATCACAACACAAACAACAATACAAATAACCACACACAAAAAACACGGTTGATTGATGTTGTAACACACAAAAACAATCAACCATCTGAATCGGAATTAGTGAATGATTTTTTGGCCTCTTCTTCTCTGGAGTGCGGCACACAATCGCCTAGTTCTCTGTTGTTGGTAACCTAGATACCAGTGAGTCCAGAGAACTGGGAGAGTTGGGAACTGTGTCCGCATCCAGATCCCATTCGTCGTCTGAGTCATAGCCAAGTCTCAAAGCCACGTCTGTAACAACATAACATGAATTATTTCTTACATTTCATTTTTGAAGGTTAAACGATGTGAAAGTGGTAGGTGGGTAGTACGAATGTATTCTTCGCATGGCTCCTGCTCATGCGATTGTTTTCTAGAAAAATAAGTGAAAGTAAATGTTGTTTATCAGTAATTAAGTGAAAATGAATGATTAAATACATACTGCATCTTCTAGGGAGGCACATCTGGAAGGAGGACGCGTTTTAGCTCCAGAAGCTCCATGTAGG
Source organism: Diarsia rubi (assembly GCA_932274075.1). Lineage (NCBI taxonomy): Eukaryota > Metazoa > Arthropoda > Insecta > Lepidoptera > Noctuidae > Diarsia > Diarsia rubi. The sequence goes on from OW026433.1 coordinate 3,026,591, forward strand.
CACTCCCAACAATGCCCGCATGTCTCTGAGCACTACAAAAAACCGTAATAATATAATAATTGCAAGGTAACAGTTGTTATTTTTGTCAGTTTCGCTTTAGTGATTCAACATATAACCTTGTTATAAATAAAAAAACACTCACTCCCCCACAGACTGCCCTCTCCCTCTATGACGGGTTCGACCGTGGCTGGGGCCCGCCAGCGCGTCTTGCTCATTTGATCTAAAACATAGGCATTATTATGTTTATTAAATGTTTCTATTCTATGCTTAAAAAAATAATGCAAATTAAAATCAGAACGTAATCTACCAGTCCACATCATAAAAAAAAAGCAAATTATGAGCAGAAAAAACAAAAGCCACCAGTCCCGCCAGTTTCACTATCAACCAGTTTTAATGTCTGAATGCAGTGAAAATAAGGATAATAATGTTGACATGGAAATTAATTACGCTTTATTATTATACATTTAATGCTTATCAAATAATGACAATCCAAGTAAATAAAAGCACTGTGATACTGCAACATAATATTTTTTAATAATAATATATCCCAACCGCCCAAAAAAAGCAACAATCACAACACAAACAACAATACAAATAACCACACACAAAAAACACGGTTGATTGATGTTGTAACACACAAAAACAATCAACCATCTGAATCGGAATTAGTGAATGATTTTTTGGCCTCTTCTTCTCTGGAGTGCGGCACACAATCGCCTAGTTCTCTGTTGTTGGTAACCTAGATACCAGTGAGTCCAGAGAACTGGGAGAGTTGGGAACTGTGTCCGCATCCAGATCCCATTCGTCGTCTGAGTCATAGCCACGTCTCAAAGCCACGTCTGTAACAACATAACATGAATTATTTCTTACATTTCATTTTTGGTACCTCTAACTTCAAGACAAGTATCTTTATAGGTAATCGAGAATGGCTGGACCGCTTTGGCTAATTTTAGTCTTGAAATTCCAGGGAAGGTTAAACGATGTGAAAGTGGTAGGTGGGTAGTACGAATGTATGTAACGGGTAGATACGCGAATGAATCTTGCACCGATCCCACCCACGACACTGAATGTGTGTTTCGCTCGTCTATTGACAAGTGTGGTGTTTCCACCGCTGCGTTGATGACCCCGTCCGCGTGGTGGTACTCGCCCTTCATGTCCACCCCGAATTGGTCGGCCCATTGTAGAAAAGCTGGGTATGGCAGACATACGTGACTCCCCCACATTTCGTCTCCTGGTTGTGTGCCCAAATACAGAAGTATCTCACTCCTAATGGTATGGTTGCCGTTGATTATACGCCGCATAAATGTGTCCACATTTGAGAGGAGAACTATCCCATGTGTCATTTCGGAAACCCACCGGCGCACGGGAGTCTGAGAAAAGGGATCCTCGTTTATGTTGATTCCGGACCATGAACGCCGTGAGACGTCGCTCTTGACGAGGGCGATCCCGAGAGAAAGAGTCAAGGCTACTCCTTGCATTGTCACTACGTTGGACACACCGTCCACGTTTCTGAACCGGTAAGAAAAGTCGTCCTTGACTATAAACCCCATTCCTGTCAGGATTCTATACGCTGAGTTGGCTGTATTGCACTGGTACTGCGGGCTGCTTAGATCCGGTCTAGGGTGCTGCCAATATGTGGCAGTACCCACGTAGTTGTTGTCAAGCATGATGTCCTGCGTTGCCAGCGTAGCGTAGTTTTGTGCGTGCTGCTGGATTGGCGACACCGCAGCAAAGGAATATCCGTGTAAAAGACGTCTCAGTCTTGTGCGCACTTCTGCCTCTGTTCCCTCGTTTATGTTGGAAGAAGAGTGGTTGGGGTGTCGGTTGTTAAAGTCATGTGGACCCACGGTCCACCCACCGCCCAGCTCGTCCTCGTATCTACCTCTCTCGTCCCCATGCAATTTGGGTGATTCTGGGACGTATGAAGCCAGCTCAGCGGCCAACGACACTGCCAGTTGAAAAGCCATCGAGTGACACAAGTTGCTTTCCATGTACTGCAATGCCTTGACCATGTTTTGACACGACGCAAAGTAGTTCTCGTTGGTCAACAAGTTGTACATCGCCCCCTGTGCGTCGACCCATGACTGCGCGAAAGCGTCTTGGCCCGGTGCTATCCTTACTCCTCGATACACGGGCAGCATTAAGTTTGCAATTTGTACTGTCACAGCTTGGGCATAGGTGTTCTCATCCACTAATACGAGAACAATTTTTGTGGGACCTGGTATGTGTACTTGATGAGCCGCGGGCATCCCAGTGAATTTCACGTCTGCGGGCTGACCATCGGACATGTGCCTTGCATGAGACAAGAAACTAAGTTTGCCCGCCCATAAAGCTGTTGTGGTGAAACACATTATGAATTCCAGCAACCACGGGTTCCCCAACATGTCTGAACTTATTGGCACCGCAGTCCAGTCGGTGTCCATTCCTGTCATCGCCATCCCGTCGGCACCTTCAGCCGACATTCCTGGGTCAAGGTTCTTGAGATGTGAAGCAAACGCGGGTAGGGTAACAGCTGAAAGCCTCACGCGTATCCGGTCAGCTTCCACCGTTTGAAATATGGACGGTTGGTCCATGGCTCTGGTCCTTGGGTCTTGTCTCCTCAAGAACCGTGGGTCAAAGGAGTCGTACTTCCACACGTCTCGTGCACGAGGATAAGCGTACAGCAGCCCTCTCAAGGCGGGGGCAGTGTCTATGTATGACGCATTGTAAGTTGAGATGTATGCAGCAACTTCCTGCACGGAGGACATGTCCCTCGCAAGTCCCCCCCTGGTTGAACTGATGTATGGTTGGGTAGCGGCCCGGTCTCCGGAGGTGGCGTAGGACTCCAGGGCCACCAGGCTTGGGCTCTTGTTCGGACTCCGCAGGTTAAAGCCTTTAAATGCCATTGCTACTGTCCTCACCTCACGCACTGGGATGACGAGTGCGGAGTTTCTCTTCGCCGGAGGGGTAGCTGCGCCTGGTGCTGTTGGCTGCGATGTTGGTGCTGAGTGCACAGGAGAAGCTTGCGAACCTCCAGCTGCCGGCCTCGAAGCGTCTTGAGCCACCTGTGTCCGTCTATCTTCTCCGGTGTCTGAATCCCCCGGTAAGTCTACGGGAGGTGTATTGGTGAGTCGCCCTTCGTCGTATGCTCGAGCGATCCCATTCATTGAAGGTAGGTAGGGTGGTAGTAAGTAGGTAGGTAGGGTAGTAAGAAGGTAGGTGGGGGTGGTAGTAAGTTGGTAGGTAGGTAGGGTAGTAGGAAAAAGAGCATTGTTTTTCCTACTACCCTACCATGTCGGTTACAGCTAGTAATATAATATTTACCGAAGTCAACATTCGCCGGTGGTGTTGGCGAAGATGCCGCCGACACGTCGTCTTCGTCAGACGTGGACCATTTGGCAGGAGCCATGTTTACGGGTGGAAGTGGGACATAAGCAACTTCAGCCACATCTGCTTGAGCAGACGTGGAGGGAAGTGCCGCGGCCACCACTTCGCATGGCTCCTGCTCATGCGATTGTTTTCTAGAAAAATAAGTGAAAGTAAATGTTGTTTATCAGTAATTAAGTGAAAATGAATGATTAAATACATACTGCATCTTCTAGGGAGGCACATCTGGAAGGAGGACGCGTTTTAGCTCCAGAAGCTCCATGTAGGCACTCCCAACAATGCCCGCATGTCTCTGAGCACTACAAAAAACCGTAATAATATAATAATTGCAAGGTAACAGTTGTTATTTTTGTCAGTTTCGCTTTAGTGATTCAACCGATAACCTTGTTATAAATAAAAAAACACTCACTCCCCCACAGACTGCCCTCTCCCTCTCCCTCTATGACGGGTTCGACCGTGGCTGGGGCCCGCCAGCGCGTCTTGCTCATTTGATCTAAAACATAGGCATTATTATGTTTATTAAATGTTTCTATTCTATGCTTAAAAAAATAATGCAAATTAAAATCAGAACGCAATCTACCAGTCCACATCATAAAAAAAAAGCAAATTATGAGCAGAAAAAACAAAAGCCACCAGTCCCGCCAGTTTCACTATCAACCAGTTTTAATGTCTGAATGCAGTGAAAATAAGGATAATAATGTTGACATGGAAATTAATTACGCTTTATTATTATACATTTAATGCTTATCAAATAATGACAATCCAAGTAAATAAAAGCACTGTGATACTGCAACATAATATTTTTTAATAATAATATATCCCAACCGCCCAAAAAAGCAACAATCACAACACAAACAACAATACAAATAACCACACACAAAAAACACGGTTGATTGATGTTGTAACACACAAAAACAATCAACCATCTGAATCGGAATTAGTGAATGATTTTTTGGCCTCTTCTTCTCTGGAGTGCGGCACACAATCGCCTAGTTCTCTGTTGTTGGTAACCTAGATACCAGTGAGTCCAGAGAACTGGGAGAGTTGGGAACTGTGTCCGCATCCAGATCCCATTCCTCGTCTGAGTCATAGCCACGTCTCAAAGCCACGTCTGTAACAACATAACATGAATTATTTCTTACATTTCATTTTTGGTACCTCTAACTTCAAGACAAGTATCTTTATAAGTAATCGAGAATGGCTGGACCGCTTTGGCTAATTTTAGTCTTGAAATTCCAGGGAAGGTTAAACGATGTGAAAGTGGTAGGTGGGTAGTACGAAGGTAGGTGGGGTGGTAGTAAGTAGAAAGGTAGGGTAGTAAGAAGGTAGGTGGGGGTGGTAGTAAGTTGGTAGGTAGGTAGGGTAGTAGGAAAAAGAGCATTGTTTTTCCTACTACCCTTCCATGTCGGTTACAGCTAGTAATATAAGCACTTGGAAGGATTTGGGGGAGGCCTTTACCCAGCAGTGGGACAGTACAAGCTATTAAAAAAAAAAACTATGGTAGTGGGCCTCAAAACGGTGGCGCTTCGAGGAATACCTCAATTCGTCTTCGTCTTTAAACGTTTGAATTAGAATTAGAATTAGAATTTATTTATTTGTAAGAATGCAGTTGTACATTGTATGGTGTTAGGTTTGTTTAAAAGATTTCTTACATTCTACCATATTATCTGGTGTACAAATATTAGTTTTCCAGTTTTGATTGATCTTAAGATAATATTTGAATGAATACCATGCCACTTTTATAATAAATAATAGTTATAAACATCTGAAATTGCATGTCAAAGTAATAAACATGGAAATGAAATGTCAGTAAATAAAAATTGAAATTAAATGTCATAGTAAATAAAAAATTAAAGTTTATATCATAATTAAATTAATTATCATCTTAATTTTTTACAGAAGTCCATGAATTCATTAATGTCATAAAAACAATTAAGCAATAGCCACTTTGTCAGCTTTTTCTTAAATATGTTAATAGGAAGCTCCTTGAATGAGTTAGGCAACTTATTATATACCTGCATTGCAGTAATGTATACATTTTTTCTAAACAATTGTAATTTGCAATGGGGTATATTCAATTCATATTTATATTTATTTCGAGGAGGAGCTTGCTTGTTAGTTACCTCTATTTGCATACGGAAGTAATGCGGATGTTGTTTTACTAGCATACATAGTTCCCTGATATAAATGCAGGGTAACGGCAAAATGCGAAGTTTTATAAATAATGGTCGACAGCTGTCCAAAAACCAGACACCAGATATTGTCCTAACACACTTCTTCTGTACCCGAAATGCTCTGATCATTTCAGTCGAATTACCCCACAAAATAATGCCATAAGAGAGCACGGAGGACACGTATCCGTGGTATGCAGTGACTGCTGCGTCTACCGATACTGTTGCTTTAATTCTTTTTATTGCGTAAACGAATTTGTCAACCTTATCGCATACGTCATTGATATGTGCTTTCCAGTTACAATTCTGATCTACTGTTATACCCAGAAATTTTGTTTTGTCGACTTGCGCTATGGTACGGTCTTCGTATTTTATGGACAGATTCTTAAAGTTGGATTTATAGGTTTGAAATTGAATGATTTTTGTTTTACTTATGTTAATTTTTAAATTGTTTTCTTCTAGCCAACTAATTATGTTTCGGATTGCATCATTAATTTCTTCTTCTAATTTATATTTGTCATTGCATTTTACTATTAGTGTCGTATCGTCAGCAAAGAGGATTGTCTCATGGTGTGTTGCGTTAGGAAGGTCATTGATATAAAGTAAAAATAAAAACGATCCCATCACACTGCCTTGAGGGACTCCTACTGCGTTAGTTTTGTACTTTGATTTAAAGTCTATTTTATTTCCGTCAATGACTTTTGATATTTGCACACATTGATGTCTGTCACTTAAATACGATTTTATCCAATTATTAGCTTGTCCCCTTATGCCATATTTCTCCAGTTTACGAAGCAATAGTTTATGATCGACAAAGTCGAAGGCTTTACTCATATCAAGAAAAATGGCTACCACTGGTATGCTGTCATTCATAGCCTGAGTTACTATTTTTATTAGATTGAAACATGCCAGCGAAGTAGTGCTATTTTTCCTGAACCCAAATTGTTCTTTCCTTAGTAAATTATACTTGTCTACATATTCATTTAGTCTCTTTAACATAATCTTCTCAAATATTTTTGATATTATTGGAATTAAGGTTATAGGTCGATAGTTCGCTACGTCTGACTTATCTCCATTTTTATACATTGGTTTGACTATTGACCTCTTTAAGTCACTGGGAAAACTGCCTTCTGTAAACGACATGTTAATTAAATAGCATAACGGTTTGCATAGCTGACCAGCACACGCTTTGATTATCTTTGTATTTAATTCATCGTAGCCTACGGCTGAAGTATTTTTTAGATTTTGGATTACCCTGAACACTTCTATGGTGTCACTGGGATTTAGAAATATTGTGTTATTGTTATCAATGTCCATATATCTTTTAAACGCGTCATTTTTATGAGTAAATTTATTATTATTTGTCAAATGAATATAGTATTCATTAAATGTCTCACAAATGTTTAAAGGGTCAATGATTTTGTTGTTGTCTACTACTATTTGAGTTACGTCATGTTTATGTTGAACATCACCTACTTTTTTATTTAATATGTCCCAAGTAGCTTTGCATTTGTTTTTCCCATTGTCTATGTATCTTTTGTTATTTATTTGTTGAGATTTGTTTATACAATGTTTAAGTAAAACACTATATTTTTTATACTTTTTTGTTATCTTATTTTTGTGTGATTTACTATGTATGGTTTTGAGGTGCATGTATCGTTTACGTACACACGACTTCCTTATGCCCTTCGTCAACCACACGGTATTATTTGTTCTGTTCGACCTTTTTATTTTTCGTACAGCCCGGCGAGCACGGCCTACAGTGACATGGCATGAGTCACACATTTTATCACAGTTTGGGCGATAAAACCGTTTTGTCTTAAATGCTAGCACGGCGGCGTAAGATAATTTCTTGATATGTGATATAACTTCTTGACGTTTAGTTGGGACTCCTATGTCTTATTTGCTATTATGGGCGCACCCATTTTGTAACAAATGTCACATTTTGACAGATGAATATGCTCGTTTATATCACGTTCGTTCGGAGGTGGTGATAAAAGTAAATTAAAAATATAAGTATATTTTTCTGCTTACTACTGCATCAAATGGCAGTAAATTATTATAATTATGTTCTTGCCCGAAGGCAAGAGGTCCAAAGTAGGAAAATATTCCGAAGAAACATTCGGGACTCTTCTAATCCGTTCGAGTTGCCAGACAGGGAGTTCCAACGGATTTTCCGCCTGACAAATATATTTCAAAACAAATCACATCAAACTTTTAAAAGAAAAACAGAACTTTTAGTTAGTAGCAAGTTATCAAATAATAAATAAAAAGAAAATGAAAGACGTGCCGCGTACGTGTTATGTCAAAAATGAATTAGTACCCAAGAAAATTAAAAAGTTGTTTAACTGTATAAAAGAGCACAGTTTATACGTATTATTTTATTTGGTCGCCTATTCAGATGGTCATAGACATTTTTATTTTTTTAATATACTAGGTCACACTATGAAGTCAGCAACAAGAAAGACAAGTCGCGTCTTAAATTATATCACATGTGGTACCCGTGCTAGCATTTAAGACAAATTCTAAGACATGACATAATTTATAACGTCTTGTCACCAACGTCTTGGGTACGCCCGTGCTCGCCCCGCAGGAGAGCAAAGGTCATAAAAAAGCCGTAATGTCGAATGGAATTCCTGAAATGCATCTTCTAACTTCTCCTTATGATACATATCAGAGAATGATAGTGCTGACATACATTCAGAAAACCTTTGGATGTTTTCTTCATGATAGTCCCTTCTGTATTCAAACCAACTTAGAATAGGTTTAGGTATCTTAGTCAGTATTGATAGTGTTTGCCCTGTCTCATGATCGGATAAGGCTAGATGGTGAACCTCGCCTTTGGCTTGTTTAATATTGCTTGCAAATAAATCTAAGCATGACTGCTTTCGTGTTGGTGTCTTTATATGCAATTCAATATTGAAGTTTTTTAGCAACCCTAGAAGTTCTTGCGGCCGGCCTTAACAAAATAATAACAATTAGTACGCTGGAAGCAGCAGAATTTAAGCTGATCAAGTCCCGTTGACATCCAACGTCATTGCAATGTCCGTGTGTTCTTTTTATTGAAACAAAATCTATCGGTATTTATGATTTGGAATCATGCAGTAGGTAAATCGACGAGACTCCTCTTTTCAGGTCGTAGAGTGAAACTGCCCACACGGGATATTAGCCCTTATTTTATAGTAGTATAGTAGTTTTAGAGATGAAAGCCAAGTTTATAGGGTGGCACACTGGTTTAACCGCAGGGCTTGAAGGTCGGAGAAAATGACACACAGGGGTGCTACTGGGGCTTTATCGGAGTTGACAATTACCTAATGTGACAATTTTTTGCAATATTCTGACAAATAAATTCATTTTTTAATACTGATGCTTATTATTGTAATAATTTCGTAAGTTTAAAAAAAAAACAAGTGACCTACTATTTTTATCATGAAAGTTATTAGTTACTTGTTCCAGAATTGTGTGCCCACCTGTACCAATGCAATAATGGTACAACACTGGAAATTTGAGAACGTTATCTGTATATACTGCACGGCCGCTTATTTGTAACCATTTAAACCTGGTCGGTTTATCCATGTATCCATGTATGGCGGTTGTTCTGGTATTTTTATTATATCTCTTTAATTATTTAGTGTAATGAGCTGCAATTTAACATGCGAATAGTTGGATTAATGCACTAAGTATCGGAATATGTTTTATTCAGCTTTTCCATTAAAAAGTCCTACAATCGGATGTCATACAAATAGTGGTCCAGTCGTAGTAAATTATGCCATAGCTCATTAATTACTAAGCGCACTTATATGAAACTCTGCAAGACGTTGTAGACCCTTACAAGATACATATGAACGTTTTAAGTTTGGCTCTAGAGTTCCTATTTTAAGTACTTGGACCTAATAACCTTATTTTACTTTTGCGTGTATATCTTCTGAACGGTACGTTTTTTTTAAAAATTCTTTTTCCCAAACATTACACACAAATTCAAAGCAACGTGCGTAAAATATTACAACTCTGCACTAAACCGTTGTAAATGATTTTCATGAAATAGCCAAACATCAGCGCAGCGGAAACTTGATTATCTTCGCTGTTTTACGGCACACATTTATCATTTAAACATACACATTTACCCCTGGTTACACACTAAAGATTGAATGTATTTTTTTCTTGTACGTCCATAGGAAAAAAAAAGTGCCGCTATGACGTAGTTCCAGCGGAAACACTTTTTATAACTCCTCAATGGTTGGATGCACAAATGTGTACTTACCATACACATTTACACGACGTCATACACTAAACATCTGCAAAACTGAAAATAAAAAAATCGTCATTTTTCCGCTGCGACTACGCACACCATCATGGCAAGGTATCGAATTATAGACAATTATTTGAAATACTGTGTAATACATTTGATCCAAAGAATGTAATATGTGACAGACTAATATATACCTAAAATAGAGTCCTTTTTTTTTTAATTGTGCCGTAGGCGAAGATAGGGAACAGTCTGAAGTTGTTCCATACATTTGTTAGAACGTTGTTAGGGCTGCCAAAAATTGTTTTGAAGAAAAAAATAGATAGTATAGAATTCTTTATTTATTTTTAAAACTACAAAATAATTAAACAAACATTCATCGAAAATTAAAGACATTATAGTATCATCACTTATTTGTAATCATAAATTCCCAAGTAGGTACATACAACTAATATTATGTATTTCTTTACGAAAAATATCAGACAAATTTAGATTCCTTCTTTTTTCTCACAAATTTCACTTCAGGAATGTTATCTTTTATTGATATTACTTTACCTACAAAATGCTTCACGCTTTTTTTTTGTTGTAAATTTAGCCAAAATCCATGAGTCTATTTTTAACTTTTTATCATCCTCGGTGAGATATTCAATGTTGGAAATACCGTAGGGTATAGATGGTTCTATATTTTCTTCTTCTTCTTGCTGGTTTGTGATGATATCCTCCATTGTATTATATTCTGAATCTTCCGTATCAGCAATAGATATTTCAGTGTCAGAAGTAAAACTAGATTCACTACTAAATTTCCTCTTTCTTTGCTTCACAGATTTGCATTTTTGCGTCTTCTTTTTTGCTTTATTAGTTTCTTTTTTTATTAATTTTCTTTTCCTACTTTCTTCTTTAGGTTTTTTGCTAACGTTATTACCAATTACTTCTAATTCTTTGATTTCTTCTGTAATATCTTCAAGAACTTTACTTCTTTTGGTTAGTGTTTCTTTTCTTGCTGGAATCAATTTCATATGTAAAGCAGACCGCGTAATTTTACTTTTTTCTTGCTTGATATTGACGTTTCCTTTCTTGCTCTGTTGATTTTTCTTAAACTGTCCTGGTTTTATAGTGACATCAGAGGTAATTATAATCCTAGGCTTATTGGTTTGTAGACATTTTGGTACTTCGTTTATGAATCGCATATTTGCATTGTAATTTTTTGAAATATCACACAAATTATGAACATCAGATACTTGCGAAGTTTGTTCACCAGAGTGAACTAAATTATTGTTAACGCTCCTCAGACACAAAGTTTTGAGACTATCGGGGTTTACAAGCATCAAAGGCTGCAGTAATAAGTCAGGATTCAGTTGCATAGTATTAGAATTGTTCTTCCTTTGTCTTTTATCTGTTCCTTTTTTTTTGGAATGATATTTAAGTTTTCAAAATCGCTTGTACATACCGATTTACCCGGTGGGACATGTAGTTTTTTATTTCGTACTTTTTTATTAGAATCTGGTTTACGTGTCTCTTTCAGCCAATCTAATAGTGCATCATCGACAGTATATGTCATCGTTGATTTCATTGAATCCGGTAATTTCATTATTACTTTATCGGGGTTGAATGGTACAATGCCGGTACTTTTAAAGGCACTAATTATGTTATTTGTTTTTTCCTTAAGCTGTTCCACTAGTTTTTTGAGTAGGTCTGGGAAATGTCCTTTGTGAACCGTGGTTTCTCTTGGGTTCTTTATTTTGTAATTCAGTAAAATTTCTCGCCACAGTTTTTTTAATGGCCCAAAATAGCAAACGTCCAACGGTTGTGTCAAATGTGATGAATTTGGAGGTAAAAATACAAAACGTATATTATTTTCTTCACAATATGTCACAATTTTGGGATTTATGTGGGACGCTAAGTTATCCCCAATCAAAACTTTTGTACCGGTTTTGTTTTTAGCCCATGGTAGTATAATACTTTCAAACCAATCTTCGAACAAAACCATCCCGATTTAGAACGGTTGTATCTGGATCCTTTAGGACCGTTTAGTGTCCATGTTGTATATAAATGCTCCGACTTGTATACAACGTAAGGAGGGAGACATTCTCCTCCTGCAGTTATTGCGAACATTATAGAGATAGCCCCCTTCGTGCTATTTAATACTCTTTCCGGGTATTTCACTCCTCTTTTGAATAAGCACTTTTGGGACCCAGGATTATCTGTTAAATTAGTTTCGTCATAATTTAATACGTTTTCACTAAGAATACCTTCCAATGATAACTGTAAATTCGTGAAATATTCCTTCATTTCATCAGGGGTTTTTTCTGCACGGCTTCTTTTTATATTTTGTACCACTCTGTAGGCTAATTTAGATTTATGTCTTTTTATAAAAGAGTAGGCCCACTTCTTGCCGGGTAGTTTGTTGTCGAAAATGGAAAGTCTGCCATTACCCTCTAAGTATCTGAAAAATAATACCACTCTGAATTCGGTGAAGCGCAAAAAAAATCAAGTATGTACATATTTAGTTTATATAGTAGGTGCCTATTGAATATATTTGTTAATAAAACACATTTAACTATTACGTACCTATGTACGACAATTCGCAAGTCCAGAAGAGTCAAAGGGCTTCCGTATTCTGCAGCTGCTAACAGAACTTTAATTATATAAGCTTCCTCTTGGTCGGTGAGCCTTGTCGGACATCCTGGACTCTTAGGATGTTTATTGTGCAGTTTGTCTAATAATGTTCGACGAGGTATGCCAAAAATTTTCTCTGCAACGAGGACATTGTTTTATTTTTTAACGAGTCTACTGCCAAATCTATCATTTGCTGTGAGTGTTTTGCAGTGTATGACCGTCTATTGCGTTACTTCGCTTGCATTGTCGGTAATTCTGCAACAATCAGTTCTTTATCAAATATATCTGAGCAACTTGAGCTTTGTTCTAAGTAGATATATTTGAAAAAAATGTTTTGTCCATTTTTAAAATATAAAAATAAAGAGTAGTTCGTATGAAAATTAAATCTAATCTGTTGCAACAGTTTTCGAGATACAATGTTACACAATTATACCAAAAAGCACTACTGTTTGTATAATACAGGAAAAGTTTTTAACCAGTGCGTAAATTTGTTTTGGTAGTTCAGTGTCAGTAATAGAACACATTTCCGTGTTTAGTTAAAAAAAAAAAAAAAAATTCATCCTTAACCGAGTTTGAAATAAGCAAAACATGGGTATAATCTATTCGCCATACTATCAATGAAAACTCGCGGCCGCCGCCCGGGCGCATGGCTGGGGTGAGGGGGTGGGGAATGCGCTAGCGCCGCCCGCCCGCCCGCCGTCAGTACGTTCCACGCGCAATTGGGCATGCCTAATTTTTTTTTTCAAGCGCTGTCTTAAAACCATTTCGAGGGTTAGCTTAGGTGAATTCATGCCTGTTACCAGATTTGAAAAATACATACTATTTCAAAAGTTATAGGTGTTTTAACGAATGACTTTCATTTGACCTTTCAGACCCTCCAACAATATAACATTAGGCATAATAGAACATTCCTTTGTCATTCTATCATTCTTGAAAAAAAAAACATTCGGTTGCGAGGCTGTCAATGTCAACATTTTGTAAGTTATGTTTAGCCAGCTTTGTTGAAGTTTGTTTTTGTGAAATATTGTGAATTGTAATGGCTTCTTTAAATTATACTAAGGCGGATTCCCGTAACATACCTACGGTCAATAATGCTATGATTGTTGAGTATATGATGTTGTCCACTCAACACAATATAGCGGAAATACGAGGAGCAAAGGCTCTAATGTAAGTATTCTATATCATTGTTTTGATTTATATAAGATTGGTTTATCTCTTGTCATCAATGAACTTATTATATACTAGCGACCCGCCCCGGCTTCGCACTGGTGTTTTTCTCTACTATATTATGCATGTATTATACTTAAAAACCTTCCTCTTGAATCACTGTATCAATCTCAACTGTCAAGGATATGTCACTGGATTTAGATTGACATTGTATTCTTTTTTAATTTGTCTGTGGCACAACACCGCACTACATACAGCCTCATAGTGATATTGAGAGCACCTCGAATTTAAAAAATCCTAAAAAAATGTACAACCCCTAAAAAAATAAAATAAGCAAATTAGTTCCTTGAAATGGTCTATATTTTGTAAAAAAAATATTAAAAAAAATATAAAAAAAATCAAGTCATGGCCAATTGGTGTCCTGACGTCCGAGCGTTCTTACCCCGCGCAACCCATGCGCCCTGCAGTTGCCGCGTACTCGCGTCGTATCAATCACGATGTCAAACTTTACTCACCGCGAATACTACGAAATGGTGCGAGTGTATTTATTAAGCAACGAGAATCTACGAGCAGCTCGAAGAAGGTATGAGAGGGAGAGCGTACGTCGTATGCGAGCCCAGGGGATCCGTAACCCCGCCGTCCCTAATGAAAGGACCATTCTAGCAGCCAATCAGAGGCTGCTTGATCACGGCCAGTTTACGACCCCGAATCATGCACAAGGATCTGGCAGACCTCGACTGGCGATCGAAGTCGAAGAAACCATTTTTGATTTTTTTGAGAGGGATCCTAGAGCCAGTACCTACGACGCGGCACGTCGCTTCGGTGTGAGCCAACACGCGGTGTGGAAGCTGCTTAATACAGCCGGACTCCACCCGTATCACTTCCAGCCGGTACAGCAGCTCCACGACCCAGACCCAGCACCACGTCGAGCCCTATGCGATTGGCTTCTCAATCATCCTGATGTCAACATCTTGTGGACTGATGAGGCCTTGTTCACACGTGTAGGACTGTACAATGTACATAATGCGCATTGGTGGTCATTTAATAACCCCCACTTGGTACGAGAGACGCATCACCAAGTACGTTTTAGTGCTAACGTATGGGCGGGGATTATTAAAAATAAAATAATAGGACCCATTTTTATCGACGGCGGCGCCTTGACTGGGCCACGTTATTTAGAAATGCTGGAAACGACCATCGAACAGTTAATTGAAGAAGTCCCAGTGAGCTACCTAAATAACTTCTTCTACCAGCACGACGGCGCTCCACCACATTACGCGATAAGTGTCCGTAATTATCTGAACCAAAAGTACGGGGAAAATTGGATCGGTCGTGGCGGCCCCGTACCGTGGCCGGCTAGGTCTCCAGACCTTACTCCTTGCGATTTTTTTCTTTGGGGAGAAATTAAACGCCGGGTGTATGTAGAGGAGGCCCAAAGCCTAGATGACTTAAGATTAAAAATAATAAACGCTTTTGATGAAGTGAAAAGTGAAAGTACAGTGCTAAACAAACTAAATGCAAATTTATTAAAACGTGCACGTTTATGCCTGGAAAGAGGACTTCATTTTGAACAATTGTTAAAATACTGTGATTAGTGACATGTGGGGGTAAGCGGTTTAATTTCTTATGAACAATTTTAGTGTGTAGGTTATTTTTGATTGAACATTATTGTAAATACAAGTTGATTCCAATTTTTTAAATACGCCATAATGTATTCAAATCTTCATCAAAAGCGTTTATTATTTTTAATCTTAAGTCATCTAGGTTTTGGGCCTCCTCTACATACACCCGGCGGCGTTTAATTAAATGTTTTCTGCAATGGTTTCAATTAAATGTTTTCATGTTTATGTTGCATACCTATCTTAGTGCTTCATTCAAGTTTATTATTATGCATTTTGATGGTCCTAAGCCCATGAAAGTATGAAGGAAAAGTTGGAATTACGTTAACAAGTAACTTCATATCGCAGTCCAAACTAAAAAAGGTCAGTAACCGCACCGCGTAGGTACGTCGTCGCAGCGGCGAGCGAGCGCCGACTCAGCTGATACCTACGCACGCGCCGACTCAGCTGATACCTACGCTGCGCCGCGCGCCGCCCGATGAGTGACAATAAAATATGGTTTTTAAGTAAACTTGTTTCGTAAGCGATAACTTTTTTTTTAGTACTAAGACATATCAAAATAAAATATACGTGTTTAATAAAACGTGTTGAAGTTTATTATGGCAAAATTTACGCACTGGTTAAAAACTTTTCCTGTATATACATATATAATAGTAAAAGACATTAACAACGGAATTAAGAACCCTAGCGGTAGGCGAAGTTCGGCAACAAAATGGCCGCTAGTACCACCGCAATAATAATTATTTAACTGTTGCTTCTAAACGTGAATTAGATAGACAATAATAGAGTCCAATGAAAGAGGAATATTTGTAGTTTTTAATAAAATAAGAAGATCAACATTACCTGTTCTGTAGTACTGCTTAAAACTAAAGTTAAAACACCAACAAAAAAAAACATGTCCATTTCACGGCAAAATCACAATGGTCACCAATAAAGTGAAGTTAGTTCCAATTTATTTGCAAAATCTTGCCATACATACATCTACATAACAATAATTATGGTAAATAATTACCAATTATTTGTGTACATGTATACATATATGTAGAGTCAGACTTTTAACAGACTAATTATAAAATCACAGTAGTCTTTTAAACAATAACAGTCTTACTACAAAAAAGTTAAACATCTGTTGAACACTTGTCTAAAAAAGTGTAACTACAAAACGGCATTTAACGGTGATTTAAGGTTAGACAAGGTTTAGCTGTTGTTTATATTTAAACACCCGAACGTGCTTGTTTAACAAGTGTTTAACTAATCGGACAGCCGTAGTTTTTGACATAAATTCTTTCTTCTAATTGAGTGATCGTCGAAATTTTTTGAAGATATAATGGATATCATAGATTTTTTGGATTTTATTGATGAAGAAGACCATGTGGACATCGCATACATAGAAAATTTTCGAGATAATACAGCAACCCGTGTCAGAGTGAATCCATTTGAATATTACAATGATGCAAAATTTAAGAAGAAATATAGCTTTAGCAAATGTTTTGCTAGTAAGATACTGGATTTGGTAAAAGACGATCTGTCAAGTGATCCTCGTGGTTGTACAATTAGTCCTCAGAAACAGGTGGCCTGTGCTTTGCGCTGTTGGGCTCGTTATCAGGCAAGTTTGATCAATCATTTATTTTTCAATTAAAAATAATACTGAGTTATGTACATAATAAGTACTTATCTAATATTATTTATATTACAGATTCAAGATGATAGTGGAGACATGCATGGGATTTCACAACAGTCAGTAAGCAAAATTTGCAAAAATATCGCAGAGGCGCTGGCTAAAAGAGCTCATTTATTTATTAATATGCCAACTTCTCTGGAAGATCAACAGAATGTCATGAGAGGATTTAGAAATATATCCGATTTTCCTACTGTGATTGGTGCCATAGATTGCACTCACCTTAAGATAAAACGAGTAGGTGGAGATATGAGTGAAGCCTATGTTAACAGAAAGGGTTACTACTCTATTAATACCCAAGTGGTGTGCGATTCAAAATTAAAAATCAGGGACATAGTTGGAGAGGAAGTGTTCATGATTCGCGAATTTTTAACGAAAGTACACACATCAAAAGTGTCTAGGGATCAAGCATTTTTATGCGGATTTCTTGAGATTGAGATGTGGCTTTGTAATAAATTTATGATTTTATAAATTTATATGGATCCTTTTTGGTGCATTTCATAATTTGAATCAGGAACTGTGAATCAAATTCGAGTAAAAGATGAAAATCAGCTGTCAATATTTTCCCTATAAAAACATACAACGCATTGAAGACATTATTAGTGCTACTGTTTCCCTACTACTGATTAAAACCAACGTTATTATGGAGCGGCGACGTCATTTAAGCAGGGAAGAAATGCTCAGAGCCTTGTGAATGATAGAAGCTGGTTCCCGGCAACGTACTGTGGCTTTAGCTCTGAATACAAGTCAGAGTGTTATCAGTCGACTTTGGACACGTTACCGAAGCACTGGTACCGTGGCTGAGCGCCATGGAGGACGGTATCGCTGCACCACACGGAGACAAGACCGATACATTCAAATCTTAACTCGAAGAGCTCCAACAATAACCGCCATGATGTTAGCCGTGAGGCTTCATCACTCTTCAGGGAACTTAATTAGCGACCAAACAGTCAGAAACCGCTTGCATGAAGTGAACCTTCATTCCCGAAGACCGCTACGGGTACCACCTATAGCAATGCACAATCGTAGGATTCGATATCAATGGGCTCTTGAACACAGAAATTGGGCAGAAGAACAATGGCGTTTCGTGTGCTTTTCTGATGAGTCTCGTTTTGGTATGAGACCGGATACAAGACGTATACGACACTGGAGAACCCCTGGACGCCAACAGCGATTAAAATCCTGCCAGGAAGTCCATCCTTATAGTGGTGGAACCATCATGGTATGGGCGGGTATTTGGATCGGCGGAAGAACTGAGTTGATTTGGATCAGAGGCAACCTCAACGCTCAAATTTATGCTGAGACGATTGTATCAGACGTCATCGTTCCTCTACAAGTGCAAATCGGTCCCGTATTTCAGTTAATGCATGATAATGCACGACCGCACACCGCAAGAGTTGTAAGACAGACTCTCGCCGCAGCTAACATCAATGTCCTGCCCTGGCCTGCTCAGTCGCCAGACTTGAACCCGATTGAGCATGCATGGGATATGCTACAGAGAAGAGCTCTGCCGAATATGGAGGGTATCCAGTCGCAAGAAGACCTTTTTTTGTTGTTGCAACGAACATGGGCGGCCATTCCACAGCGTGATTTGGATGAACTCATTTTGAGTATGCCAAACCGATGTTCTTGTGTTGTTAGTGTTCGCGGTAGAAACACGGATTATTAATTGTTTAAGTTACCCAATAAAATTTTAAAGAAAACTGTTATTTCAGTCTTTTTTTCGAACTTTAATGTTAGTGGTTCAAATGTCCAAAATCCCTTTATTAGGAAAATGGCAAATTTCTTTATTAATGCAAAGGTGACTTGGTTTATCGTTACTGTGACAAACGAAAACACTTTATTTGATAAATCCTTAACGAAAATTTTAATTAATATCAATCAGGAGAAAAGTTATTGCAAAAATATATGTTGATCCCTAGACACTTTTGATGTGTGTATGTTGAAAGAGAGATTTGAAAATGGCGAATTTCATGGCAGATTATTAGGAGATAGTGGATATGCATGCACCGACTACTTATTTACACCTTTGCGTAATCTTATGAACAACAAAGAGGAAGCCTACAACAGAGCTCACATACGAACTAGAAACACGATAGAAAGGTGTTTTGGTTTATTGAAACAAAGATTTAGATGCCTTTTGAGAGGAATGTACATGAAATTAAGTACTGCCAAAACAACTATTGTAGCATTAGCGGTGCTACACAATATTGCAATCGACATGAATGAGCATATAGATATTGTTCGATATGTTCGTCAGCGGACAAGAAGACAGGTTCGAAGAGATACAGTGAGAGGAGCAATAATAAGACGCAATTTTATAAATCAACATTTTTAATATGTAAGATGTAATTAATACTTATGAATTATAAATAAATGGAGGTTATACTATTGGATTTTTTTTTTCAAAACTTCAATTTCCAGCAACTTTCTTTCCTTTTCTAATAATAATATATCAATTTCTAATTTGTGACGCAATTGCTGGTGGGCTATTTCTTGTTGATGGAACTTCATTTTTAAGTTGTATTCTTGTTGCATCAGTGACATAGCTTGTTGTTTTATTTCTAGGTTTGTTTCAATAAGAGCTGCTTTGCTAGAACTGAAATGATAGTAAAACGCAATTGATGAGAAATTAACACGTAATAATATGTAGGTACAATTAATGCAATAAAAATGGAATAGGTAAATTTACGAATTTTTTGAATTTTTCTCCTTTCCTTGACTCATTTCCTTTCGTTTGATATTTAGAGGTGATTCCAGTTTTATCTTGTTCTCTTTATCACCTCTACAAGACTTGATATCAACCTAAACAAATTAAAATTATGATGCTGTAAAAAGTAAGTACAATCTAGGCTGCTAGATTCAATCTGTCTGTTAAGGCACTCATTCAGTTAAACTATCTATAATTAGATAGTTTAACTGAATGAGTCTCTCAGGTACCTTCAAACAAATGTAACAATTATTATTTTTACCCGACTGTTTCACTACAAGTATTATTACAAAATTAATTCAGTAAACTGGTAATAATCGTAACTTATGGTAATAGAGTAACCCAATTCCATAACATTTAAGAAGGGTAAACGTAAACACTTACTTTGGGATTCACATCATGTACATCTGCAACTGTGACAATTTCATCCACAAACGAAACTTCTGCATCATAACTAGTATCCTGAAAATATATACAAGGTGTTGATTTGCATCCTAGTCAAATTCAAGGACGTAATTATGCTAATGATTCTCGACCCAAATCAACAATAAAATGGGTAGGTTTTTTTTTATTTATTTTTCTTATTTGCGGAAATCCGTAAGTGTAAACCAGCCGTATTTAAACGCGGCCTGTCTGTTACTAGCCCTATAACCGCGCTTTTACACACAAACAAAGCGAACAATATATACACAACGCATACGCAACGTTCATTCAATAAATTCGTAGGTAATCAATCCTACCCCAATCACGGTGCGCGCACGCTCCTAGCCGCGCCCCCGCGGCTCTGGAACTAACAGTGTGTTTGATGTCGCCGAAGCGTGCGGGTGCTTTGCGAATTTCGCTTCTCGGTACATCGTTGAGACGTAGGTACTAAGTGCAAGATGACGGACAACTACCTATTCAAATGTCGAGTTGGTGGAGATGGTCCGTCTGTATGCCATCAGTGGAGACAGCCTACGACGAGCCATCCAGATGTTCACCGAAATGTTTCCCGATCGGGAACCCCCATCACAGAGCGTCATGCTGGCTGCTACGCAAAGACTGCGGGATCATCGGCAGTTTGACGTTCCCCGGCATGCTCAAGCTCGCGGCAGCGTAGGCCTGCCTGTGGCCTTGCAAGAAGATATCCTGGAGTACTTCCAGCGAGACCCACGGGCAAGCACGCGGGAGGCTGGTCAACACTTTGGAGTGCACCACACCACAGTGTGGCGCCTACTGAAGCGTGAACTGCAACACCCGTTCCACTA
The DNA here is from genome assembly GCA_932274075.1 of Diarsia rubi. Lineage (NCBI taxonomy): Eukaryota > Metazoa > Arthropoda > Insecta > Lepidoptera > Noctuidae > Diarsia > Diarsia rubi. The sequence continues at coordinate 3,047,411 of OW026433.1, forward strand.
CCGCAAGGCACAAGACATTCACCCAGGTGATAATGCCGTGCGGATTACATTTTGTCGCTGGTTGCTGGAACACCAAGACGCCAACATCCTGTGGACGCACGAGTGTTTATTTACTCGAGTTGGCGTCTACAATGTTCCTAACGAACATTGGTGGGCTCACCGCTACCATAACCCGCACGTAACCAAACGGCATGCGTTCCAAGTGCGGTTTGGACTGAATGTGTGGGCTGGCATAATAGGGGAACATGTGCTTGGACCCTACTTCATTGATGGGTACCTCAACAGTGCCAAATACCTGGAGCTGTTGCGTCACGTTGTCGAGGATATGTTCGGTTTACACGGAGGAAGTGACAAGTGTAACAGAATTACGTGCAAGGATCATTAGTGCTTTCGACACTTTAAAAACGAATGTGTTAGTGTTACGTAAGGTGAAGGAAAACCAGCTACGTCGTGCTCGATTGTGCGAGGAGTGTGATGGTGGCCACTTTGAACAATACCTCCGGGTAACTTAAGTAGGTAATTTATTTATTTGTACATTTTGTAAATACGTTGTTAGCTTAATCAATTTTATTAGTGTAAATAAGTTGATTTCAAATTTTTAATTACGCCAATAATACCTAAGAGTCGAAAGTATCACCACGTAGGTACATACACTTAATTAGCACGTCTTTCCATTTCCATCAAACGTAGAAAACATTTTTAGACTTAGTGGATCGGTACACCAACTAAGGTAGGTATTATTGCCGGTCCTAAGCCCGTTAAGTAGGAAAGAAAATTTCAAATCAACCAATTTAATCCACAAATAAAAACAAAATCACTACGAAAACTTTAGGTTGAAGGATAAAGCAAAACTAACGTTTTATTAATCATCTGTTATCAGGTCAGTGAACTTTTCTTTAGCGCACTAGTATTACTGTCATTAGTAAGATTTCCGTATTCCAATGATGCTCAAAAATGAGTTAATCCACAAATAAAAACAAAATCACTACGAAAACTTTAGGTTGAAGGATAAAGCAAAACTAACTAACTAACTAACCTAACCTAACCTAACCTAACGAACATTGGTGGGCTCACCGCTACCATAACCCGCACGTAACCAAACGGCATGCGTTCCAAGTGCGGTTTGGACTGAATGTGTGGGCTGGCATAATAGGGGAACATGTGCTTGGACCCTACTTCATTGATGGGTACCTCAACAGTGCCAAATACCTGGAGCTGTTGCGTCACGTTGTCGAGGATATGTTCGGTTTACACGGAGGAAGTGACAAGTGTAACAGAATTACGTGCAAGGATCATTAGTGCTTTCGACACTTTAAAAACGAATGTGTTAGTGTTACGTAAGGTGAAGGAAAACCAGCTACGTCGTGCTCGATTGTGCGAGGAGTGTGATGGTGGCCACTTTGAACAATACCTCCGGGTAACTTAAGTAGGTAATTTATTTATTTGTACATTTTGTAAATACGTTGTTAGCTTAATCAATTTTATTAGTGTAAATAAGTTGATTTCAAATTTTTAACTACGCCAATAATACCTAAGAGTCGAAAGTATCACCACGTAGGTACATACACTTAATTAGCACGTCTTTCCATTTCCATCAAACGTAGAAAACATTTTTAGACTTAGTGGATCGGTACACCAACTAAGGTAGGTATTATTGCCGGTCCTAAGCCCGTTAAGTAGGAAAGAAAATTTCAAATCAACCAATTTAATCCACAAATAAAAACAAAATCACTACGAAAACTTTAGGTTGAAGGATAAAGCAAAACTAACGTTTTATTAATCATCTGTTATCAGGTCAGTGAACTTTTCTTTAGCGCACTAGTATTACTGTCATTAGTAAGATTTCCGTATTCCAATGATGCTCAAAAATGAGTTAATCCACAAATAAAAACAAAATCACTACGAAAACTTTAGGTTGAAGGATAAAGCAAAACTAACATTTTATTAATCATCTGATATCAGGTCAGTGAACTTTTCTTTGGCGACTAGTATTACTGTCATTAGTAAGATTAATCCGTATTCCAATGATGCTCAAAAATGAGTTAGTTATTAAGCGAAATTTATGACAATAATGTAGGTGGTTTTCGAAATAAAATTAGGTAAAATGATTGCTACCGGTCATGGCTCGGTCGCGCTCGAGCGCACGCGGCTTGCATTTCGTAGGTAAGACGTCGACACTCACGCACACAGCTCAGCTGCATTGTAGCTGTGTGCGTAGTCGGGTGATTCTGTTTTATTTGTATTGAATTAAGGGTTTAATTCTGAAATACTGTTAACTTTCAACAACAAAAAAAAAGCAGCGCTTATTAGTTATTACCCGCTACCGTACTTCAATTGATTATTTATGTCTTTTATGACAACCTCCTGAAATTTGACGAGGATGCAAATCAACACCTTGTATATACAATGTGGAGCAGGACGATTGACATTCCTCTAAACCACGTAAAGAAAGGCATGCTCTTGACCCGCATACAAAAAATCAATCAAATCCAATGACTACTTTAGCCACAGGAAATTATTTTTCATTTTCTTATTTTTCAACATGATGTAGATCGGAGTCCGTAATAATAGGTAAACATTGTAAGGTCAGGAACCTGTGCAAAAACCTACGATTCTATTCTCAACGTCTCAATACGCTTGAAAGACAGAGAAAGGTGTCATACGATCCCACTCTGACGCGCCCCGCACACTCCCACAAAATACTACAATTATAAAGAAAAAGTAATATTACTTACGCAAATAATGCATTAGTGGTGCATAGAAAATTGCGAGTGTGTGTGTGAGCGGAATTTTTTTCGGCAAAAAGTCCTTGACTCGGTAACTATGTCAGTCAGTGCATAGCGGCGCCCTTTGAGGAGAGCACACGCCTACTTTTTTTATCACAAGACGAGCCGCGCGCGCATTGTCGTGATTTTATGAAAAGTTTGTTGTTATTGTGATTAAAGACGATTTATGATATTTGGATTAGTGCATAGGTTACTGTGACTTATTGGTGTTAGTGTAATATTAGTTATTTAGGCATTTATTAGGTAGCTAGTTTTGTGATTTAGGTTAAGTTAGTAAGTTTTTTAGTTTAATTATGCCTCAAATAAGGTTTTAAGTGATTAATTATTCAATCAGTGATCTTTTATTAATTAACAACTCGCAACTTAGTGAGTTTATGCCGCTGATTTGTTGTTCTCCGATAAAAAGTACCTACGCCCAACATCGCCGCCGCTCGCTGCACCCCGCGCACTAGGTCAGTGACTTTTCGTAGTTAAAGCGTGTTTACTTTTTATGCAGTTGATTCTGCTATTTATTTTGTTTGAAAATTGCAATTTTTAAATTTTCCACTAACTACTAATCTTCGTGTTTTAAAATGTTTCGATGGACTAGTACAGTGCTAGTTTTAATTTAATGTCGTAGTTCCAGATCCACATTGTATATTCTATTATATTTGTGAAAGTATCTAAACTTTTAGAAAATTTGAGCATTTATAAATTTATCCGAAGAGCTTTTTCAGACGATGAAACTCATTGCTTTTCAGTGAAAAATGTATGGTGTAGATAATTATGAGTAAGTAAGTAAGTAAGTATATTTATTTGCTCAAACATGTGTATACATACAGAACGGTGATATCATGCATGCAAAATTTTATTATAAATTATATTCGACATGTTTGTCACATACGCGACGTGCAAATATATTATGTTGCTTTTTTATTATTTTTTAATACTCTAATACTATAACCATTTTCAGTTGGTAAATAAATCAGAAATTTACATAGACTCATCAGAAAAATATCAAATTAAAGAAATAATAACCATAATAAAAAAAAATAAAAAAAATTCAACTTTTTGACTTTTCACATAAAAATTTAAAAATGTCAATAGAATAAAATAAGAATACTATTTCAATGTCAAACTTTACATACTTTTTGATAAATTGTCAAAATTACAATAGCATTATGTCAATTTAATAAGTTAACAAATACATAACCAAATTCTAACTTGCTGCAAATGTCTCGGCCATAAATTCATTAATTTTATAATAAGCTTTGGTCGTCAAAAATAGTTTTAATTTCGTCTTCAAGTCTATGTTAGTAAGCTCCCTCCAACTTTTTGGTAATTTATTATAGATAGTTGGAGCCATGCAAAGAATACTCTTGCGCATAAATGCTGTCCGACTTGGATGAAGGCAGATCTGACTTTGATCACGGCGATTTCTTGGAAATTGATCTGACATGCGGGGAAATAACTCTGGATTGTTTCTAATAAATACAACAGTCTCTAAGATGTAAAGAGATGGTAATGTCAATATTTTATGTTGTTTGAAAAAGGGTTTACAACTGTCCGTGGTTTTTAAACTAAACATGGCTCTGATGCATCTCTTTTGAGCTTTAAACGCTATCTCCTTGTTTGTTGAATTACCCCAAAATATAACGCCGTATCGGAGTATAGATTCCGTCATACCATAGTAGGACGTTAATAACGCCTCAGTATTAACAGTTCGCGCAAAAATATTCAAAGCATACGCATTACTACAATTTTTTTTTACTTAGAATCTCTATGTACGCCTTCCAATTTAAATTGCAATCGATAGTTAGCCCCAAAAATGTTGTCGTATTTACTGTGTCAATAATATTATTCTTATATGTAATGTCAAAATTCGGAAATGTCATTGTACGTTTACTAAAATGAATTATAACAGTTTTATTTAAATTAATTTTTAAATTATTATTTTCCAACCATTCTATTATTTTTATTAAAGTATTTGTTATTTCATCTTTATACAGATCTCTTTGGTTACAAGGTATAGATATAGTACTGTCATCTGCAAAAAGTATCATAGGATGTTCTATTGCCATTGGAAGGTCATTAATATAAAGTGTAAAAAGTGGTGGTCCTAGTACACTTCCTTGTGGAACTCCATACTTAACTTTACGTTCTTCAGATAAGATTTTCTCTTCTTTTTTGGTATTAACATTTAATCTTCTTATTTCTCTTTTAAGAGATCAAGTACATTACCTCTAACTCCATAAGCATCTAATTTTTTTAATAAAGTACTGTGTTGAACATAATCAAAAGTCTGAGTCATGTCACAGAAAATAGCACAGACTGGTTTATTGTTATCCATATTTATTATCACATTCTGCAAAAAGTCATAAATAGCCATGTTAATGGTCTTTTGTTTTCTGAAACCCTTTTGTTCTTTACAGAGAATTTTATTCGCTTCTAAGTAAGCACTCAGTTCTTTATACATATATGTAGTTTTCAATGATTTTAGAAACAATTGGTATTAGTGCAATTGGCCTGTAGTATTCCATTAACTCTCTATCCTGTTTTTTAAACAATGGCCGTATCACTGACTTTTTTAGAGCGTCTGGAAAAATACCTTCGCTTATACACAAATTTATAATATGACTTAAGGGTTGGCATACTTCACCAGCTACTGTTTTGATAATTTTTGTGCTGATACTGTCGTAACCCACACTATTTGTATTTTTAAGCGCTAACGTGATCTTGAATATATCAAGAGGCAGGCTTGGAGCCATGAACATGGAATCCTGTCTATTTACAATATATTTCTTGACACTGTCTCCCGATTTAAGAATTGGTTGAATTTTATCGATAAAATAATTGTTAAATGAGTTTGAAATTAGTTTAGCATCCGAGATAAGTTTGTTATTAATTCTAAGTTTATTAATGTTATTTTTTGGTAAATTTAATTTTGCTTCATTTATTATTTGCCAAGTTGTCTTGGATTTATTTTTTGACGTCTGGATTTTATATATATTTTGTGCTCTTTGAGTTAGATTAATGATTCTTTTAAATAATTTTGCGTAATCTTTAAATCGAGTTCTATTTTGTTGGGTAGGTTTTAATCGGAACTGCCACAATAATTTCCGTTTCTTCTCACTACATTTTTTTATTCCACGTATTAAAGTCCAGGGAAAATAAAACAATTTGTCAGGATATAACTCACAATGTTTACTAAGTTATTATAAGAAATGGATTTACACTTGTGTACACTTCAACTGTTCGACATCGACTGACTAACGATCGTGCGCACTACTTCCCACCACGTGTTATCTTTTATCGGAAACAGCCAAGCTTGACATTTATAATAAAATGTAGGGGTACAACCGGAAGTAGTGCGTGCGATAACACTTAATTTTAATATTAATGTAACAGTATTTAAATATTGTTATTTTATTTTATACAGATAATATTTTAGACATAATAAATGTCTATGATAAGTTAAATCAAAAATCTAAAAATATTCAGTAATTCCGGAAATTCGACTACTGAATAAAGAGTTTCTAACAGTCGGCCTTTCCTGATACACTTCCCGTCCCGGGAAAATTAATTCTCGCTCAAAAAAAAAAACAAAAACCTATAATAACTGATTCTTATTCTAAGATAAGCTAGTTAACTTAAGATGTTAAGGCCTCAGCCATATCCTTATCACCTGTCTTAGCTGAGACCTCAGACATATTCTCAGATAAGCCACTTAACTTAAGATGTTAAGGCCTCCAACATATCCTTAACACCTGTCTTAGCTGAGACCTCAGACATATTTTCAGATAAGCCACTTATTTAAGATGTTAAGGCCTCAGACATATCCTTAACACCTGTCTTAGATGAGACCTCAGACATATTCTCAGATAAGCCACTTAACTAAACTTAGATGTTAAGACCTCAAACATATTCTTAACACCCGTCTTAGCTGAGAGTTCAGACACATTCTCAGATAAGTCACAGACACCATATACATGCTTAACATTAATATAATGGCAAAATTACCAAACAATCTAAAATTAGTCTGTGTTGCCGTTTTCCGGCACCTCAGACTCTGAATCCGATCTATTAAAAACTACCCAGGGGTGAATTTTGTCTACTGAAAAGATTCCACAAAATTTTCTATTTCCCTTTTTAGATAGTGGTGTATCTTCAATTACGTATCGGTCGTTATCAAGAACTTCTGCAATACGATACGGGCCCCTAAGTTTAGGAACTAACTTCCTGCTTTTACCTACTGATGGAACATCTCTTTCTACCCTTACAAGTTCTCCTAACTTATAATTGACTTCTTTCCTAGCTTTATCGAAACGGCCTTTTTGTTTGTCTTGATTTTCTTTAATATATTCTGAAATTTCTTTTCTAGTGTCATCTAACGAAATGGCTGAACTTTCTGTATCGTCTGTAACGTTATGCTGTAATAACGCATTTGAGGTACCCACTAAATTAAGACCAAACAGTGCCTGAGCAGGGCTTTTCCCGGTACCTTTGTTTAGTGTGTTATTAAGTCCCCACTGAATTTCTGAAATATGTTCATCCCATTTATTTTCGGCTTTACCATAATTAGCAGCTGTCAATGCTGTTAGCACAGTTCGATTGTATCGCTCGACTTGGCCATTGGCCCGCGGAGTCGCTACTGCGTTCATTATATGTTTAATACCTAATGAACCTAAGTAATCTTGAAAACTTTTAGAAGTGAATGATGTACCTCTATCGGAAATAACACGTTTTGGAACACTAAATGTGTGAAAATAGTTTTTAATAGCTTTTATGGAATGGACAGACTTAGTGCTTTTAACGGGAACAATTATAACAAACTTCGTAAAAGCGTCAATAATTAATAATAGGTATGCATTTTTGTGCTTACTTCGAACAAAGGGACCTAAATGATCGATATGCACAGTATGGAATGGTTGTTCAACCTTCTCAATGGGATGCAATTTGCCAGACTTTTTCCCAGGCGGTATTTTAGAGTGGGCACATTCTAAACACGACTGAACATACTTTTTAGTGAATCGTCTCATCTTAGCAAACCAGTAATTATGTTTAATTAGTTCTAATGTTTTATCAAGACCGAAATGTCCAATTTCATCATGATTTGACTTCAAAATTTGCCATCTAACGCCTTTCGGTACAACCCAACGATCACCAGTTTCTGTTTTCCTGTACAATAGTCCCCTTTTAACAACATAGTTATGTTTAATTTCTATAATATTGTCATTTTCTTTATCATTTAATATAGCAATAATTCTTTGCAATTCAGGATCGTTTTGTTGTACCGTGGCTACCCAATCCGTATCAATTCGTCTTACTTGTAACTCTACTATTTCTGATAGAATGGGGTTTCGACTCAGAGCATCTACATGAGCCATACCTGTGCCTGGTTTATAAATTATTTGGAAGTCGAATTCTTGCATGGTACCCCACCATCTTGCAACTCTTGGCAGTATGTCCCTCTTTTCAAAGGTTGCACGGAGAGAATTGCAATCGGTAACAATTGTGAAATGAATTCCTAACAAATATACTCGAAATCTCTGAAGCGACGTCACTACAGCCAACGTTTCTAAGTCATAAGATGTAAATTTAGCTTCTTCAGGGGATGTTTGTCTACTGTAATATGCTACAGCACTAAAAGCAACCTCTTTATTTGACCTCTGCATCAGGATTCCGGCAACCCCGATTTTAGACGCGTCTGTATGCAACTGTGTTTCGAATTCGGGATTATAAAATGAGAGAATGGGTCGTTTAACTAGTTCTGATTTTAGGTTCAAAAATGCGGATTCTTCTGCGTCTCCCCAACGCCATTTAGAGTCCTTTTTTAATAGTTGTGTTAGTGGCTTTGCCATAATTGAAAAACCTCTTATAAATTTTCGAAAGAAACTTGCTAATCCCACAAACTGCCTAATCTTATGTTGGTCTGTTGGTCTGGGAAATTTATCTACGGCGTCGGTTTTATTTTTGCCTGGTTTGACTCCGCACTCACTAACTTCAAAACCTAAATAATCTATAGATTGTTTTAGAAAATTACATTTTGATAAATTTAGTGTGATTCCGGAGGATCGGAAAAGGCTCAGTATATCATGTAGTCTTTGCAACCCTTCCTCTATTGTTCTGGATGGTATAATTACGTCATCCATGTATGCAAATGCCTCCTTGAATCTCGCGTTCCCCAAAACACTATTAACAGCTCTTTGAAATGTTGAAGGCGCATTAACTAGTCCAAATGGCATGCGGTTAAATTCATAATGACCATCTGGGTAGGGATGGCGATTCTTTACGAAAAAGATCGATTTTTAAATCGATTCGAATCGTAGTCTAATGAATCGATTCACGAAAAAATCGAGGCCTACAAAATCGATTCTTAAAAAATCGATCTTTTTTTCAAGTTTGCGTTTACAATGTAAATTTGTATCAATTTTACTAAAAACAAGATAAATATTGCAATTAACGATATCTTATCAATAAAATCAGGGAATTCAAAAATAACAATTATTTTTATTACCGTATCAAACTGAAAATGTCTGAAAACTGAAAATAATAGCGTCAAAGTAAAAAATAAGAAGCGCTTTACTTATTTACTTACCTACTCTCAATTAGTTATTATTTCGCAACAAACACTACATGAAACTCTGATGAAAATCAATCATGAAAATACTTATATTACGCTAATAACAATATTCATTAAACGACAACAACAAATGAATAATGCAATATCAATCGTCACACAGATTATAGATACATAAAGTCAAAGACTACAAACGTAACTTTTTTATTAAAGAGAGGCGAGTAAAGGATACTAAACATACAGCCATCTCGCGAGTTTATGAGTAGTTAACTCTTTAACCGGCAGCACTCTTATAATTCACGCACATTCAACTAAATGCAAATAATTGTATGGTTTATACCAAAACAGAAAAAATCGAATGTCGATTTTCAAGGGTGATATATCGATTCAGTGAATCGACACAGTACTTCATATCGATTTAAAAAATCGATATTTTCTGCTCGAAAAATCGATTCTTCGATTAATCGATCTCAGATCGCCATCCCTACATCTGGGGTCACAAAAGCTGTCAAGTGCCTTGACGATTCTGCCATGGCAATCTGATAATACCCGGATGCGAGATCGAGGGAAGTAAAATATTTATGACCTGACAGATTATCTAACTGATCATCGATACGGGGTAGAGGATAGTGTTCTTTGACGTTTTTTTTGTTTAGTGCCCTAAAGTCAATGCAAAGACGATAGTCACCGGTCTTTTTGCGTACTAATACGATTGGAGATGCGTAATTTGACGATGACTGTCTAATTATTCCCGAGTCAGTCAAGTCTTTTATCATATCACGAACTACGTGCCTTTCTGAATGAGATAATCGATAAGGTCTGTATACCACAGGCGTGGTGTCACTAAGGTTTATGTTCATTTCTGTACCACTTATACAACCTAACTCTTTAACCGAAAAGGCAAAACAGTCCCTGAACTCATCTAGCAACTCAGTTAATTTGGTTCTATGATCAGATCCAATATCGTCATCCACCTGCATCATACAAGCTTTAATTTGGGGTGTTACTGTATTATTTGGACAGTGTTCTATTCTGCTAATATTTAGTGTCTGTACTTCACTTAAAGGAAGGGCCCGGAGCAGTAAAGTGTCTTTCAGCAATTTGAACCCGGAGTTTAAGCCCTTTACAACAACCGTTCCCTGTCCGTTACTTACTTGTACTATACTTTGAACAATCTCATATTGTTTACGAGCATCTTGACAAAAACTAAGTTCAACATATAAATCGCCTGAATATCTTGGTATAGTATAAATACTGACTGGAGTATACCCATTTATAATAAGTGAGCTATCAACGTACACCAAAACGTTTTTGGTTTTATTAGTAGTTATCTTAAGCTGGTTATTAGTTTTTAGAATCACAATATGTTCTTGTTCTGTAAATGTCTGTCCTAGTAGTAAAGGAACCTGTAATAATTTATCAGGAACGATAAGAGTTTCTACCGTAGCAGTAACTGAATCTACTTTGATCTCAACACTGCATTTACCTAAGCAATTGACAATACTGTCCCCAAAGCCTCTTAATACAGGTAGTTCTGATACCGACCACGAATTAATCAATTTATTTGCGGCAGATTCTTGTAGCATTGAACATTGACTTCCGAAGTCTATGAAACATTCAAAATTAAGACCATTTACAACGGCGGTTTTAAAATATTTGGAATCACTATCCGGTTCTTTTGAAATTCTTAAAACTGTTTTATTATTAGTAGATTGTTTAGTACCTAGACAACTATCAGCTAAGTGTCCTACTTGATGACACTTATCACAACGCTTGATTGGTAATTTGCATTTAAAATATGGGTGTCCCTCTTCACCGCAATTATAGCATTTTGTAAGCCTATAGTTCCTATTATTCTTATTATCATGATCATTTTGAGCACCTTTTGATGTCTTAGATTGTTTGTTATCAGCGTTGCTAGCCCGTACGGATGAATTTGGCTTGTTAAACTTCTTTGTAACTCTTATGTTTCTGAGATAAACTAATAATTTATCAGGTTCCGTGAACTGTGTGGCTTCTGCACTTGTTCTGACAGACCTGTCCTCAATTCCAAATAAGATACAATCTATTGCATTTTTGCCATGTATATTACAGCGATTCAGTAAAACAACCTTTTGGTAAAAATAGTCTTCTAAAGACTCGCCAAATTCTGCCTTACAAGCAAGCATTTCCGTTAATAGCTGACCATAGTTTTGGTCACTTGGAAATGCCAATTTTAATTTGCTCTGCCATTCAACCCATGAAAACAGAAGGCTAGGTAGACCCTGATACCATTTCTGAGCCAATCCCGCTAATTTAGGAAGAGCATAGTGGACAGTCTGCCTTTCGGTCCAATTATAAATTTGAGCACATTCGTTAACTTTACTTATCCATATTTCTATTGTTTGAGTTCGTTTACTGGGATCAAATTCTGGTATCACATTCAAAACCGGGAAACGTTCACTACCCCCATCCGCTTTTATGGTCTGCATGAACTCTTTAAAAACCGAAACAAAACTGTTTGTATAAGTATCTGCGTCTTTGATAGAATCAAAAGGACTCACCACTGCTGCTGGTGTATTGTCCAACCGCGGCGCTCTCGCTATATCTTGACTATGTCTTCGCGGCATGTCGCGATCGCACGCTTCGTCGCGATCGGGAACCACCTCCCGACTAGGTGACACGTCGCACAACCGCGACGCATCACGCATCCGTGAAACATCACGCGATCGCGACGCGCCATGCGTCCCATCACGCAACGCATCCCTCGTCACATCACGCACCCGCGACGCATCACGAGATCGCGACACGCCATGCGCTCCAGCAGGCGTCCCTTCACGTGACGCATCAAGCGCTGCAGCACGCTCCGCAACACGCATCCGCGAAGCATGGCGCGATCGCAACGCGTCACGCCTCCCGTCAGGTGACGCACCACGCGTCGCAACACGCATCCGCGAAGCATGGCGCGATCGTGACGCATCACGCCTTCCATCAGGTGACGCATCAAGCGTCGCAACACGCATCCGCGAAGCATGGCGCAATCGCGACGCGTCACGCCTCCCGTCAGGTGACGCATCACGTGTCGCAACACGCATCTGCGAAGCATGGCGCGGTCGCGTCGCATCCTGCGTCGCAACATGCATACGCGAAGCATGGCGCGATCGCGACGCATGACGTGTAGTTTCACGCGTTGCATCACGTGTAGCACCACGGTGCCTTAAACCAGTACTGCTGCGAGATGCATTACGATCTCTTGACTCACTCGTTCTCGATTCACTTGATTCGTCACGGTTGCGGCGAGTTTTGCGACGTCTCCGCACAGCAGGCTCAGAGCCACTTGATGAAGAGTCGTACGACTCTTTTGTATGTTGCCGAGACTTTCTTTTGCGAGTCATGATCGCTAGAAATAAATTAATTACAAAAAGTTAATGTTCTTTAATTTTATATTTATCCTAGATAATCCTACCAATATTTTAATTATTTTTAAGTATTAGACAAAAGCGGACAGAGCACAAAAATTTTTTTTTTTTTTTTCTTTGCTAGAATACTATTAATCATTCGTTTACCAGCCATTAGCCATTTTTAAGTAAATAAAAGCATTTCCATTACCTTTTATGGGCGTTCAGTCCTTCACCGAGGGCGATTATTGATCGCTATCCCGATTATATCCAACTTCTGAACTATTAAAGTCCAGGGAAAATAAAACAATTTGTCAGGATATAACTCACAATGTTTACTAAGTTATTATAAGAAATGGATTTACACTTGTGTACACTTCAACTGTTCGACATCGACTGACTAACGATCGTGCGCACTACTTCCCACCACGTGTTATCTTTTATCGGAAACAGCCAAGCTTGACATTTATAATAAAATGTAGGGGTACAACCGGAAGTAGTGCGTGCGATAACACTTAATTTTAATATTAATGTAACAGTATTTAAATATTGTTATTTTATTTTATACAGATAATATTTTAGACATAATAAATGTCTATGATAAGTTAAATCAAAAATCTAAAAATATTCAGTAATTCCGGAAATTCGACTACTGAATAAAGAGTTTCTAACACACGTGATATCCATTTTCCTTTTTTTATTTACATTTATCGTTAAACGGATCTCGGGGAAGCACTGATTATATAAGAATATGAAAATATCAGCAAACGCCTTATATGCTACATTTGGATCATTAGCTTCATATACCTCTGAGAAAGTCAAACTTCGTAGATAAGATTTAAATTTAATTATATTACCCTTATTATAGTCCCTTTTTGTCGTTGTTTTTATTTTAGCAACTGTGCTGTGTGATCCGATAACGCCAATTCCAATACTGTGGCTTTCCAAGATTTACGAAAGTTATGCGCAAAATTGTCAATGCATTTTTGGCTCTTAAGACGAGTTGGTTGGTAAAGAGCCAGTTTCAGGTTAAAGCTTAGTAACAGATTTTCAAATTCTATACTTTGTTTAGTTTGCTTAAGAACATCAACATTAAAATCTCCAACTAAAACTATATTTTTGTGACCTTTTCTTAACAAGAGGTTTACTAAACGTTCCAATTTATCCATAAATTCGTTAAAATTATTGGGATTTGGTACTCTATAGATACAAACACATACAATTTTATGGGCAATTAGTTCAATGGCGCAACATTCAAAAGTCCCAGTTGAGGCAAACTTTGCTATTTGAGTTATCTCTCTCCATTGATGACCCGCCTTCACGAGTATACATGAACCACCTCTTTTGGTTTGCCCCCGACTAAAACAGGCAGCAAAATCATAATTGTTTAATTTCAGATTTTTTCATATCCTTTCGCCATGAAATGTTCTGTGACGCATAAGACATCGATGCTTATGCTTCTATCTAATAATTCGTTTAGACACACTGCTAGACTATCACATTTACCCAGCAAGCCAGCAATGTTTTGATGCATAAAATATAGATGGTTAGTCAAGAAAAAAATTATTTTCAATTAAAGTTTCGTCTGTTTTGTGTACGTCATTAGATTGCGCATCTACAGTCTTATTTATGTCAGTTACTAAATCTACACTCGCGAGCAACCAAATCGACTCAAGCCTAGACAGCGCACATATACATTGATTTTCCTAAAACGATAAATGGTAATTACAAAAGTGATATGTCATTCGAAAGCTGAAGAATTAGGCTTTCAATTAACATCAATACCTTAAAAAAAAACTAAGCGCTGATTTATTGACACATTTTAATTGGCCGTCAGCGTAAATTACCTCTTTAGGAATCCACGACTTGCGCTACCTGCTCCCGCTATAAAACCCCCCCACTTCCGGTTTATCTTATCAGTTGCTTGTTACAAGTTGACCGGTACACATCTCCGTAAATTGCATTCCTTGTTTTCGCTAACCCATGGATACCACACCAGAAGAAGCCGCTCAAGTTGTTGCCTTGTTGCAACAAGGGTTAAGTCAGCGAGCAATCGCTGCCCAGCTCCACTTGAGCCAGTCTTCTGTATCCCGAGTATACAGACGGTTCCAAGAGACTGTTGCCTTCAATCGGAGACCAAGAACGAGCCGCCACCGGTGCACTTCAGAGAGAGACGACCGCTTCATTGTCTCAACCTCGCTGCGCAATCGACACCTTACGGGCGTTGATGTGCAGCAAGAACTGAGACGTGTACGACAAGTGGCTGTCAGCGAGTGGACAGTGAGAAGACGCTTGAAGGAAGCCAACTTGACGCCAAAAAGACCTGCGACGGGCCCTAAGTTGACTGCAGGCCACCGACAAGCGCGCCTTCAATTTGCTCGAGAGCATCTCAATTGGAGCGTTGCGCAATGGCGATCGGTCCTGTTTACTGATGAGTGCAGAATGTGTCTGCATGGCAGTGACAGGAGAGGCCGAGTCTACAGGCGTCCGGGAGAACGATTTGCCCAATGTTGTTTCGCTGAAACAGTGGCATATGGCGGCGGTTCCTGCATGATGTGGGCTGGTATCTCTTTAGAGGGAAAAACCGAACTTGTTTTCGTGCCTGGGGGCGGCCGAGGAGGCGGGCTAACAGTTGATCGGTACATCACCGACATTCTACTGGATCATGTTGTGCCCTACGCAGGGTTTGTCGGTGAAGACTTCGTGTTAATGCACGACAATGCCCGCTGCCACACGGCACGAGTCACTCGACAGTTTCTGCAAGAGGTCGAATTACGCACGATGGACTGGCCTGCGCTCAGTCCTGACATGAATCCCATCGAGCACTTATGGGACGAGCTTAAAAGAAGAGTTCGGGCCAGAAATCCAGTCCCTTCAAGCGTAGACGAGCTAAAGACAGCATTATTAGAGGAGTGGGACGGCATTCTTCAAGAAAATGTCAAAAAATTGATAAGGTCTATGGATTTCAATGATAATGATATCAAATTAAAGCTGACATCTTAAGCTTTCGAATGACATATCATTTTAATAATTTCCATTCATGATTTTAGTTGTATCAATGTATGTGTGCGCCGACAAGGCTTGAGTCGATTTGGTTGCTCGCGAGTGTAGTAGTTCCTTAAATATAATACTTAGGCCTTCGCCACACTAGACGGAAATTTCGTCGCCGAACTTCCGCGGC
Organism: Diarsia rubi; assembly: GCA_932274075.1. NCBI lineage: Eukaryota > Metazoa > Arthropoda > Insecta > Lepidoptera > Noctuidae > Diarsia > Diarsia rubi. The sequence continues at coordinate 3,063,314 of OW026433.1, forward strand.
GGTCAATCCGTTCTATACGGTACCAGCCACACTGAATATTCAGTGGCAGATCATCAGTCGGCTGCCTGCGCTTATACGGTGTGGTCGTGAATTCGTGATGGATCCGATAGAAGTGATAGCTATTTATGAAGCATTAGAAGAAGAAAGAAGAAGAAAGCGTAAATATTGGGTTCATCCCTTAAATACTCTTCGACTAGAAATTGGGCAATTTCATACCCTGTATATGCAACTAAGACTTAATCCAGATAAATCATTCGAATATTATCGTATGTCCATACAATCTTTTGATGTATTGCTGAATTTAACTAAGGACTATATTACCAAGCAAAATACAAAACTTAGAACAGCTATACCTCCCGAAGAAAGGCTGACCGTTACATTAAGGTAAGATAAATATTATTTATATGTATATGAAATAAAACAAATTATTGATTAATTACTTAAGTATATTAACTTTTTATTGAATTAAATTGCTGCAACATTTCCACTATTATCTCAATTAAGTGGACCTATTTTGAAATATTTCGTCTATTTCCTCAATTGAGTGTGCTGTTTCAGTTTCAGCTGATTGAATTGGACGTACTTGAGTTTCAATAGATTCGGGTGACTGTATGGTCGAATAGGAGATTGCACTGTTTGAATTCGTAGTATATCCTTGGTACACCGGCGGTGACACATCTCCTGTAGGTATACTATATGTTGTAGGTGATTGTTCGTATGTACTATAGCCAGGATGGTTGTAAGAATACGTTTGATTATGTGACATGTTAAATGAGTTACGATATTTGAGTTTATAAATCAAATTCATCACTTCCATTCTGAACTCACAATTTTGTCTTTCATTTAGGCTCTTAATTTGAGGAAGTAAAGAAAGTAAAAATTTCGTGTCGGCATCTTCTTCGGCTGCTTTAGGTGATTGTTGCTTTTTATTCATTGCTGTAATTAAACTCTGTTGAAAGGCTGTCATTTTAGGTTTTTTTTTCATTTGGGAGGTCCCTGAAACTTCTTCAGTTTGAGGTGGAATAAAATTCTCAGTTACAGTTTCTTGTGCGTTTGCATTTCTTGGTTGAGTGTTTGTATTAGTTGATATTTCATCACAAGAATTTTCATTTTGGTCATTATCACCTGCCGGAGCGCTTATGTTCCCCGATGAGACCCGAGACTCTTTCACCACATCCAAGAATCGAAGCAATTCAATGTACGAGTTTTTACGTTTCTTAGGTGCAGCACTTCCACTTCTTGTATTATCTTGTTTTTTTTTCTTTTACGTAATAATCTCTTAAGTGCTTCCATTTCTTTTGAAGTTCATCCACTGTAAAATTAAATAATATAAGTATCAACAAAATGTCGAAATAACTTAGCTTAGGGTGATATAGCTCCGATAGTGGCGCCCCCAATAGAAAATAATTAATTATAAGTACAATTACTATAATTTATCTATACCACATATGGAAAATCCGCTTCGTTGACCCTCTCAAGACTACATTTAACTATGTTTTCACATAGTGTATTAGCGATGCGAACTCTTAACTTCGAATTTTGAAGGCAAAGGTGCCACTTTTCTGTTTATACGCCGAAGGTGAGAGTTGGCATCACTAGTAAATTATGTGAATCGATGCGAAACATTGTTAAATGTAGTCTTGAGGGATTGACCGAAGCAGATTTTTCATAAGTTCGTTTATAAATGTTTAATTAATTATTTTAGATTGGGGGAGCCACTGGCGGGAAAACGTGATGATGCTGAACGTTGTTTTTGTTTCAGGTATTTGTCTACCGGAATGCATTTTGTAAGTTTATCTCACGATTTTTTGATAGGACGATCGACTGTTGCAGAAATAATAAAAGAAACTTGTGAAGTAATTTGGAAAGTACTGCAACCACTTGAAATGCCCGAGCCAAATAAGGAATCGTTTTTAAAAGTGGCAGAAGAATTCTATAAATACGCAAATTTTCCAAACTGTTTAGGAGCTGTGGATGGTAAACATATAAGAATAATTAATCCTGACTACAGCGGATCTAACTTTTTTTAACTATAAAAAGTTTTTTTCAATTGTTCTTATGGCAGCCGCAGATTCTAATTATTGCTTCATTATTATCGATGTTGGATCTTTTGGAAAAGAAGCTGATAGTAATGTATTTAGAAGTTCAAATTTCGGACAGAAACTTTACCATGACATGTTAGACCTACCCGAGGATAAAATACTCCCCGGTACTACCGGCCCAGCACTACCATATGTACTGGTAGCTGACGAGGCTTTCGCTTTACATAAACATGTTATGCGACCCTACCCCAATAAAACATTAGACATAGAAAAACGTACGTTTAACTACCGCCTATCTCGTGCAAGGCGTTATGTGGAATGTACTTTCGGCATATTGAGCAACAAGTGGAGAGTTCTTCATACGGCCATACTTGTTAACCCGGATTTTGCTACAGAGATAGTAAAAACAACATGTGTTCTTCATAACTTTGTACGGAGACGAGACGGTTTGAACTGCAACGACGAATTGTTAACTTCTGATCTACCTACATTACCAAACTGTAATACATCTAGACCCTCTAATGCCATAAATACGAGAGATTTATTTAAAAAATATTTTATGGAAGAAGGTAAACTAGAGTGGCAACACAACGTAAGGTGACTGATATAATCGTTGTTATGTAGGTTTATATGAATGATAGTTTCAATTAGTACCTACATGCATACGAGTACTTATAATTAGATATACCTAGGTATAGAAAATTAATAAAGTGATAAACTCACCAAGTTCTCGCTGTTTTGTTTCTATTTTACTATCCCAATTGTCGTACAATATTTTCGCTATCTCTTCCCATGCTCGTTTCTTTGCAGTTCTATCCGGCTTTTCCCTAGAGTCCCAAAGGCAAACTCTATTTTGCACTTCGATAATAAATCGTTCAGTGTCAAACATCCTGTGCGTGCGTCGTCACTGCGAGTTATCCGCTGAATGTGGCGCGATGCATAAAAATACATGTAATGCGACGTTGCCGATCTTACGCTGACGGAAGATCGGTGCGCGGACGACCGAGCAGACGCGAGCGAGTGACGGTCCGCGCCGAGCGCGGGATTGTCCGCGACGGAACGACCGATCTTCGGCGTAGTGTGCCCGTTATTTGTATTTTATATGCAATAACATGTATTGGCGTTCCGCCGCGGAAGTTCGGCGACGGAATTTCGGTCTAGTGTGGCGAAGGCCTTAGTCCGAGGTTATTCAATGTACCAGAGTATTTGTCAAACATGCTACAATCATATTGGAGATTAAGTTTACTATCTAAGAGAAATGCATGCCCGTGCGTTAATATATCTAAGCTCTGCTTAGCTTGGGACTAGATGGCGTTGTGTGATAGTTGTGGAATATTATTATTATTATTATCTAAATATAAAAGATTATTAAATGTCTCTACTCGGCAGTTGAATAAGCTCGTGTCAAATGGATATTTATATGTTAGTAAACAAATAATAATATTAGTATGTTGCACGGTTTGAAGAATATCCCTTATGCAAAAAATAATATCATAATAATTGTTGGTTCTGCTGAAGTCTTCTTCTCCGAGGAGTATAAAGCAGAAATCATTCATGGTATAATTTGCTAGTTTTGTCTCCAATCCATTTATTAGGTGTTTTGTGTTACTGTGTGGTTTCAGATAATGGCACAATGTGTGTTTATTATTTTGGAAGATGTTTTCCGCTATGGACAGCACGTCATTTTTGTTGTTAGTGCTTAATATGCATATTTTATGTTTCGCCATCCGCTTTTCTCTATTCTGGTGTGGCGTGGTGCTTTTTGTGGTAGGAGAAATGAGACAAGGAAGACTTATTTATACATTTACTTAGCACTACACATACAAAATAGGGGTTCTAGAGTCTAAGGTCACGCACTGTCACTGAAGGTAGGAAAACGGTACTGCCCTGAGCAACCAGAAGACGTCGATCGCCACGCACGGTAGGTAGGCCGGGTCAGGCGGCCTCACGCGACGGTAGGGACGCGCGGCAGGGCGGTCGACCAGGTGGGCAGCGGGCTCAGGGCAACTAGCCCTAGGCAGCGTTGGTGGTAGGCAAGTAGCGGCAGCGCAGACGGCCAGTAGGTAGCGGCGGCAGGCCGCTGTCTATACGGCCACGCCGTCGTCTGGTGCCGGACGCGTGGGCGTCACAGTTTAAAGGCGGCTCGCGGCAGGGCGGCCGTGCAGATGCGTGCTTCTCACCGCGTTGGTAGATGCGCGGGAGCACAGCAGAGCAGCAGAACAGTGCAGCGTGAGCGAAGCAGCCCTAGTTGGTTAGCCAGCGCTAGGAACCCTGAAACAGCGCCAAAGGGACGCTTGAGCTCCAAGATGGTTCCTGTAAGCCCCTACGATGTGCGTGTCCCAGCCATGCGTTAGATGCGGCAAGCTCAAGGCAGTGAAGATGGAAGATGGGTACTCACACATCGCAGAGTGATTAGTTGATAGGTGAATAGTTGATAGACTAAAGGCAAGGCGTGGCGTCACATCGCCACGTGGTTCTCATTGACCGTTGACTCGCGTCGCCGGTTTATGATACAGCATGGATGAGCATGATTTAGTTTATAGAGAATAGAATAGGATGCATGCCATGCGGAGAACCATATAACTAATTAGAGCACATGTGCATAGTGAATAGCTAGGTGCTAATTAATATTAAATACAGAATACATTGCCGGCAGCCATGTTAAATAGACACAAAGATTACAAATAGATATGGCTTGCCGGGACATAAATTTAGCAGCAAAAGAACACAATGGCGGAGTTCACTTACCCAATAACTGGGGACTTATCTAGTAGGCTGCTCGCTTGATGTAAAAAGGGAAGAACCTATGCGTGCAGCCGTTTTTAAAGGAGGTCCTGAGCGACGTTCTCCCTCCATTGTGACATTACAGAACATTTAGGGTTGTACCTATAATTTAGTGAGGTGACAACTTTTTAGAATTAGTCGGTTTTTAGTGAATCGACTAATTTATGCTACACTGGCTATGAGTTTTGGTTTCTATAATTGACTGTTTATTGTTTGTCATATTCTGATTTGTTAGTGTTTCTTGCCTCTGTCTGTCCTGTTTTTGTTCTATTAATAATTCTGGTTTCCGTTGTATTTTTTTTGTAATTTGCTTTGGTTTTGTTTGAGGCGTAACAGTCAATTTCGGTGATTGATGTGAGTTTATCTTAATAGTACTGGTTTTTGTAAATGGAGATGGTGAGGCTTGTTTGCTTCTTGAGTCTAGCGTTATTGGAGTTCTTTTGTTTTGTTTCCGTTTTTGCTCAGATCTAGGTGTGACATTTTTGTCTGATAAGGTAATGCTCTTATAGGTTTCTATGACTTTGAAGTATTTTGTAGATCCGATTTTAAGCGAAAGTTTTCAATGTTGAGGTTTTCAATCTCCTGATGAGCTACTAATAAGTCGTCGGTCAATTAAACAATTGACCGACGACTTTTCAATTCAATTCTAGTAGCGTTTGACTATTATTTAATGAAGTGTTCGGCAGACTCATCATAGTCGTATCGAATAAGTCCGAATTGTCCTGAATGGTACTAATGTCATTTAATGAACTTGTTTTGTGTATTTTACGATAGGTGATATTGTTACTTTCTTCCATTTTTGTTGATACAAAAAATTCCCAAATTACTATGTGCGTTTAATGGAACGCAGACTCAAATTGCAAGTATCTAAACCCGATTTCCTAATTTCTGAACGAAGATTATCCTGTCAATGTTACAAGTTGGCCTGTGATTGGTTATTATGCCAGCTGATCTTTGTTTACATTGAAAACATATCTGGTTTTGAAATAAAAAACTGCTTTTTCTTGATGGCTTTTTTATTTATGTGGCCAAATATTGGTATTAGGCCTTTTTCGAATTAATGTACAATATTAAACAATAACCAACCAACCGTTGGTTTTTAATAACCAACCTTTTTAATGGCTATGAGATGTATTGTCCTCCGAATATTTATCTCCGACGCATAATCAATTTGTTTACACCGTCTTGTATGTATGCATTGTTATCGTCGTAGTCTGCAGATTTATAACTTGAATAACACTGTCACTGATAGAATAACTATTTTTATGCAACTTGGTATATTTATCTCGGGTATTAAACAATTATTTATCAATTTATTGTGCAGAAGAGATGATACTCTGATGAGTGGTGTGCCGTGCCTACCTCATTTATGTCCATGTCATATATTGTACTATTGTGTGCTCCATCGTTAACTGTGAATGCAGCATCGTCCTGGACCTATGAAAGAAATGTTTTTTGTTGTAGCACAAATATTTTACTATTACATAATTATACTAATGTAGTAGGTAGGTACTTACATTTATTAAAGAAATTGCATCACTATCAAACTTATTCTCTTCGTTTACGAAATCAGTTGGACACAACTCCATAATTTTTAAATCAATTAGCGGGGGTGATGGGGGCTTTTGCCCGCCACCAGTTGCATTTAAAGCCCTTCTATGGAGAGACACAGTTTTTTTTTGCTGTTATCTTAGATCTCCTCCAGAAACCTTTCAGTTGAGGTATGTCTCTTGGTTTTCCAGTAAGCTCCTTTAATCTATCATATGAAAATAGTTATTATAATTATTAATGTACGTAAGGCACATTTAATGTAACAAAAAACAAAGGTGTAAGTAGTAGTAAAGGATACACACTTGCTTTGTATCTTCTGCCATTCCAAATTCTTTCGTTTGTTGGTATTTGTATCGGTAAGTTTATTTTCTATAATAGACGACGACTGCTCCATTATTTCCATAAAAAGATCCTACAATCATAAGACGAGTTACTTTAATATAAATCATGTACAAATACAAGTTTAGCATGAAATATAGGTAAGCGTAGTGATTTATCTTTTTAAGTAGCATTTATTACCTTTTCTTCTTGCGACCAATTATCGCCACGTAAACGGTTTTTTTTCTCATCGTAATGTGTATTTTCTTTATTATTTGCCATGTCGATACAACACTTAGATCACCGAAAGAAAAGATTTTAACCAACCAAAACAACACCGCTTAAAACATATGAATGAAAGACAGAACTGTCAACAAACAACAGAGTGACGCGCCACCGCCACGATCCGTTTCTTCCTTTACTTAATGTACCTGAAGGCAGAGGGTCTAACATCTTAAATGAAACTACGAAATATAGCGGTAATAAACTTTTACTCCAATAGCACGTTATTTTAAATAAACCACTATATCATTCAGATATAATGTAAAAACTCTAAGCGCTACAGCATGTGCACCGGGCCAAGCCTGCGACAAGAATGCTCCCCTCCATGCCGAGCGCTCGTTTATAAAGACCGGCTCGAGCAGTAGGGAAAGTGGCGCGGCCTTAGTGACGCCTTGCGCTGCGCACCTGGCTCGCTGCACGTGCTGTTTACAACGGCGACGCCGTCACGGCCATACTGACGTGCGGACGTCCTCGTGCGCGGAGTCTCATCAAACAGTATCTAAAAGACAGAAACATAATTATGAGTGATGTTCGTTCATCCTGACTACAATCTGGTCCGGTGCATCCCTTCAGATACATCTGGACCGCTCGAGTTTGAGCCTCCAGGACATATACCAACAACCTGGACCGCTCGATATTGAGCCTTCAAGACATGTACTAGCAACCTGGACCGCTCCATATTGAGCCTTCAGGGCATATACCAGCAGCCTGGACCGCTCTATTTTGAGCCTTCAGGGCTTATACTAGCAAACTGGTCCAGATTGTCCCTTCAGTTTGCTACTAATTTTGGACCGCTCATTAATGAGCCTTCAAACTTTTGGCCTAGTCATTATTCACTTAACGACCCTGCGAAAATCCCTGGACCAGTCATTGCTGACACTTCAGGTCCACTTGTTTTTGCAAATTAATAATTTTAATATATTTTTTTTTATCGTCATATAACGATAAGCAATGTAAGACTGCTTTAGTACTCAAAGTAATTGAATCTGGGCTAGAAGACTCTGTTGATTCAAAAGTGAACCACGATTTATCAGACTACCGCTGGTTGCTGTTAAAGAACGGGAGTCAGCAGATATTGTCATCATGATCTGCCCAGCCCCTCCCAACCATGTCGGGGTCGGCCTCCAGTCCATGATGGATCCAGCCGAATATCAGTACTCCCCACGGAGCGACCGCCCATCCGACCCCCACAACCAAGCCAATACTGGGCGATACAATACCCTTTGGCAAGACCGGTTGTCAGAACTTCAGGACACTGACTACCTGTAACGACTGCCAAAGATCCACACACGACAACCGGGGCCAACAGCCCAACATGCCCTCAGAGGCAGTGAGGAAACTCGGCATGAAACCGGCAGTCACCCATCCACAGACCAACCCAGGCAAGCGCGGCCCAACCTAAAGATCGATCCGAATGGCAACTATTATTGAGCAACGAACTCCTCCACGACAGACACTGTGCTACTGTTAATCGATATAGTATCGCTATTCACAGACACTGTATCACTATTAGCCAAAGTTATATTGCTGTTAGGCATGATATTGTTCTCGTGGTTACTTTCATGAACAAGGATATCGTTATCCTGTCCGCCGTCACGTCATCATAATTTTTCGCGATATCTACCAGACAATTTTGACCACGAGGCACTTCACGTAAATATTTGTGAGAATATTTGTAGACCCTATGGGTTCCGTTAATATATCATAACTCGTACCGGTAATTTTCCAACACGGCCCTTTTTTTAAAAGGTCCCTTAATATTTCCGTTCCTGCACATGGAACTGTTCCTCAAGTTAGGCAGTTCATCGGTTTAGCAACATACTTTCGAAAACTTATTCCCAATTTTTATAAATTAACCGGAAAAATTGTTTAGACTACTGAACAAGAACTGATAAAGAATTTGGTTTTAGTAAGGGTCAAATCATTAACGCTAATGTTACACGAAATCCCATGTTCTAAAATATCACGACTTAGTAGTATTTCCTCACTAAGGCATTCAACCGGTAATACATGACATGTTATTTTAATTAAGCGATTTTGTGTAGTAGTTGGACATTTAATCTGTAATAGGCACGTTACGAACCAGGGTCACCGACATAGCTCTTAGAATATGCAAGTTGAAGTGGCAATGGGCAGGCCACATCGCTCGAAGAACCGACAACTGATGGGGAAGAAAGGTTCTTGAGTCGGACCACGAACCAGAAGACGTATCGTTGGTAGGCCTCTCACCAGGTGGACCGACGACATCGTGAGAGTCGCGGGCAACCGGTGGATGCAAACGGGAGGTTGCCGTTCGTTATGGCGTTCTATGGGGGAGGCCTTTGTCCAGCAGGGGACATCTTATGGCTGATTATGAGGCACGTTACTTTGCTCATACCTATAAGCTGTTAATGATCACTTGTTCATGAAATTATTCACCGTTAACGAGATAACTATTTTTTTTTAATTTTAAATGGGCATACCCTTGACCACATTCATGCCCTAAGGGCAGAGATGAGGTCGCCGATGGAACGAGCTTACCTAGAAGAAACCTATTTACTCGCGACCTAAATAGATTGGTGTTATATGAACTCGGGAAAACCGACGCAGGCAGTGAGATCCACTCCTTGGCTGTGCACATAATAAAAGAATTAGCAAAGCGCTTCGTACGAATGTTTAGAACATCGACAAGGTATGGGTGATAACCTGCAGTACGTATAGTCTCCCGATGGAAGAAGGGAGACGGTGAAATAAGCTTGTGGAGCTTCTGCGCACACTCTCCGAAGCACAGTCTTCATTCCTTCATCGTAACCAGTTGACAGACATGCATTTTTGCGGTGGCAGGCCAGGATACGCAGCTTGGCAACCAGCTTATCGTCACCAATTAACCTTCTGGCTCTGCGCTCTACAGAATCCAGTGTGGGAAGTTGGTATTTGGCTGAGCCATCCCAAAGGTGACAGCAATACTCCATGCCGGAAGGGATTTGAGTTTTATGTAGGTAATATTGAAAACTGTCCAGGCCTGAAGTACCATTAACCCTGTTTAGGAAACCCAGCATTTATTTTTTTTTGCTGCACTTTGACCTTTTGACTGAATGTAGGCGCCGAAGTTCTTATTCGCGTTTCGTGCCAAGAAGCTCGAGACTGTCAGTAACTTGTACAGATGAACTCCGGAAAGAAGGAGCCAGATTGAATGGACTCCTTTTGGCGGAGAACTGACACTTGTGTTTTGGTGGCGCTGAAATCAATCAGATTCTTGTCACCCTACTTGGAGAAAAGACTTAAACCTGAACTCGTTCGCTCTACCATGGCCTCTCTATGAATGTACTCCATCCCAGCTTTTGCGCTGGATGTATAACTCACCATGACAGTGCTGTCATCTGCGTGCCCATCAATGCCAGGAACAAGGAGGTACATAAATGTGCAGTAGGAGAAGAGTCGCGTAGAGAACAGACCCTTGAGGAACTGCGGTATCAATAGCAATAAGGTCAGAGGAGCGGCCATCTATGACCGCTCGGATCGACCGTTGCTTTGCCTCATAAGGCTGTAGCCTTAAGCCTTCGAACCAATTAAAATGTAAAACGAAAATCTGCACCACTTATCTGTAATACTCTACGGGCTGCTCTGGAACACAGGTACACTTGCTTAGTGCTGGTGCTTGGTGTGAAGTCTTCCTTCTTCCAGCGCTTTGGGCAGGAATTGGCTGTGTCCCTGCTCACTGCATACAAAGCACGTAACGGCTGTCTTTGGTATTTCAGTTTTTGCAGCAGGCAGGATTTTTGAAGAGGCTTTCTGTTTGTTCCGGCACTCATGGCCACGATGACCCATTATTAATTATTCAATGTGAAGCTTCGCAAAGTACTACACCACACACGGGCTACACCCTCTAATTTATTTTTCACAATAATCGTTTCACTGAGTGTACACCAATTCACAATATCGCATTCCGGTAGATCAGAATCAAAAGCCAGGAGCATAGCTTTGCATTACTATAATTAATGGAAGGTGGATCCGATCCCACTTCTGATGAAGGCAGAGGGTCTAACATCTTAAATGAAACTTTTACTCCAATAGCACGTTATTTAAAATAAACCACTATATCATTCAGATATAATGTAAAAACTCTAAGCGCTACAGCATGTGCACCGGGCCAAGCCTGCGACAAGAATGCTCCCCTCCATGCCGAACGCTCGTTTATAAAGACCGGCTCGAGCAGTAGGGAAAGTGGCGCGGCCTTAGTGACGCCTTGCGCTGCGCACCTGGCCCGATGCACGTGCTGTTTACAACGGCGACGCCGTCATACCCAAGTTATTGTTTTGTTGTAAAATCTTAACATTACACTAATCATTTTGTAATTTTTATAAATAAAAATCAATATTAACTAAATTGGTTGAAAAATTCAAACATATTTTAATAAAAAATATTGTAATTTATTCGTATGTTACTTCATTAAACGGAACAGCAGTGCAAGTACGTAGGACTCGATTCGATAAATTTGACAGATAAACTCGATAAAATGAGTTTTTATCGAATCGAATCGATGTTGCAAGTACGTAACTTCTACTTTACCGATCGTTAAATAAACTCTAAAATTTTAACGAATTTATCGAAAATGCAAGTACGAAACGACATTTTGACAGTTGAGATCGCCAATTTAAGCTGTCAAGCTCGGTAATTTATCGATACCTTGTAGAAGTCCGATAAGCTTATCGATCATTACCTACATAAAATGGATTTAGGACTCATGGCTTTATTGCTGGGTGATGAGGAAGAACGGCAGCAGCATCATAATGTGATGCGTATTCGGAGGCGGCGTCTCAGAGACACGAACAATCCTCTGGAACTTCCAGAAGATTTTGTTCGTCTCTTTCGGGTGACTCGGGAAGTGGCGGTAATTTTAATAGAAGGGATAGAGGTAGATGTGCGGAGGATACGATCCACTGGACTCCCTGTCCATATCGTGGTAAGTACATAAGTACCTACTGCTTTTTTTTACTATAGTTACCTACCTACCTACTTCATTCGAGATCTAGACAAAACATGATTTATTTTTTTACTATCCACCAGTTTCTAAATCAATTTAGATAAATTTTTACTTATTATAGTACCTACCTATTAAAGAATAACTCGCCTTTTCTAGTACTTACAAATACCTAGATTTTGTAGTCCAAATAGGTACTTAGATAACTTTGCATGTTTTAAGTTTTGACAGCCGTACGGTTTTATGCAGTTGGAAGCTACCAAAGGTGCATTGGGCAGGAGCACAATCTTGCACTTGGCCAAAAAACTGTCAGCAAGGTTGTGCGAGAAGTGTCAAGGGCAATAGTTCGCCGCCTCTTCCACACCTACGTTAAGTTCCCCGGAACTGCAGCTGAAAGAAGAGCCATTGTGGAAGGATTCCAGCATAAATTTGGACTGCCAGATTGCCTTGGTTGTGTTGATTGCACACATGTTGCAATTGTCACACCCTACAACAATAATGCTGATGACCCCTCTTATGGGTATAAAAATCGAAAAGGGTACTACAGCATTAACACACAGTTTGTGAGTATTTATTTCCCGGTGTACTTTTATTAATTTACTTACTTAACAATCTTTAGTCACAGAAAAGCCGTAATTAAATCTTAGTATTTCTTTCAAGTTAAATGCATTCATAACATTCTAATAGGTAACTCATTAAGACGATATATTTATTCCATTCCAGTATCTAGGTACCCAACAATGTTCACAATCAAGCTCATTTATCTATAGCTAAGCATACAAGTATACTAATAAATTTTCAATAACTGTTTTAGGTATGCGATGTTAACTGCAGACTTTTAAATGTGAATGCACGATTCCCAGGGTCCACACATGACCAATTTATATTTAATTCAAGCTCAGTAAGAAGGGAAATGAATCGGTTAACAGATGCCAGGATTGGGAAATATTATTTAATAGGTAAGACATTTTCTTTTTTCTACCTTTTCTCAACTTTATTCACTAATAATCATTCCACATCATAGTTACCCACTGCAAGTATGTATAGAGATGAGATGAGACATGGATGATTAACATCAATCGTAACCTAACTGACTTACTCTTCACCCAACCCAAACAGCTAGGACCTAGGATCATTTTGGATAGTAGGTTCCTTTCATGATGTAAGTAAAACATTATAGTTACATGTTAAAAGCCAAATACATAGTATTTTGAAATGGTAAATTATAAATAAATGACAACAACATATTAAAAAATATTTGTTAATAATAATATTTATACAATGTTTATCTGAATTATTGTTCAGCGTTGTTTACTATAAAAAAAACATTTAATCTGCAACTTCTACCTCCACCTCATCAGCCACTGAGAATCCAGTCTGCTGGTATCTGAAAAATAATATTATTTATTAAGTACTTAATTACCTTTTTTGTGTTACAGGTGATTCTGGTTATGTAAAGGAACCCTATTTGATCACGCCTATTTTGCCCACACCAGAAGCTGGCTCTCCAGAACACAATTACAATGTGGTCCTATCACAAACAAGGAACTGCATTGAGAGAACAAATGGCATAATAAAGGCTGTGTTTAGATGTCTGCGGAAGGACAGGACCCTTCACTACCAACCGACTGCAGCTGCCTATATAATAATTGCATGCTGCACCATCTATAATATGATGCATGAACATAGGTAATTGTGGATGACATCCTTAATACATAGTACAGTTATGGAGTGAGAACTACAAATGGGCCTTTCTGTTTTCTATTGCCAAACCCAATTATCTTTATTATTACATTTATTTTATATTTAGTTTTTCTTACAGGTTACCACTTCCTGATATAGAACATGATGACGATGACATTGCTGCAGAAGCTGTAAACGAGGATGATGCTGCACAGGCAATTGGTCCAAGAGCAGCTGCTTTACGTAGACAACAAGAAATTATAAATACCATTAATAATAATTAAATTTATGTATCTTCTTCCCATCTAAAGCAGTAGGAAGTGGTGAAGGGCGGGCATTTTGTGGGACTGTCTTGTGTAATTTTAACGTTCGAAAAGTGCTGATTCTCAGCCTAGCTTGAATAAATGACTGCTCATAAGAAATAAGGAAATTTATATCTTCTGATTTCTAGCTAAACCATCTAGCTTATGAGTACAAAGACTCATAAAGATAAAAAAATTGTGTTGGAACTTAACGTTTTTATTTTATACCATAATAATATTATGTACTTACCAAAATGACTGACATTTTTACCTCCTTCTAAGGCAAAGTTTTTCCTTATTTTTTATATTTTTGTAATAACTATTTTAGTATGTATGTATGGATAAAAAAACTACACTTCTATATAGATGCTTCTAGTACTAAAACTAAGGTACTTTACAACTACACTACAAAAACTTGTTACCAAATAAATTACTACCTACATGATTATTATACATCAATGGATGAATTATTTAATAACACTACCTATTTTTTTCCCCTAAGCAGGACAAAGTACCTACATGTATGAATATATTTATTTAGAAGTCCCACTTTTATCTACCTACCTACTAGGAAAATAATAATTATCTTACATTTGAAGTTCAATTAACTTATTTCTTTTAATCATAATTTGGTTTCTCTCGGCTTCTATTTCATTTCGCCGTTTAAGGTGATTTGAAATGTCCTATAGGTCATAAAGCAAAAAATTTGTAAAAATGTGAAATAGTATGTAGATACCTACGCACACTCTCTCTCTATTACTCTGTCTGTTCAACTGTGTACTCTTCACTGCCTTCAGAATAAAAAAAAACAGATTTTTCCGTTTATGAGTTACAGACCAGTGATATACTCAGACATACAGACAGACATCAGAGTGACATTAATAGGGCTCTGTTTTGCCATTTGGGTACAGAGCACTAAAAATGTCTCATTTTGCCCAAAACAGAAATAAACTATTAACAAACACTTTCTTTAAGAACAGCCAGATTTTGTTGCTGGGATTGCGCATATATATTGCCAATTCCTTGCTGCTGCAAAGCCTGCACGGATCTACGCGGCTGACTTCTTGGCCGAGATAGTCCACGAGTCCGCAATTGTGTTGGTGCTTGTGGTGGTGGTGGAGGAGAATTTCCTTTTATGTAAAAAAAAATAAGACATCAATAAATATGCAACACAAATAATTATAAAATATTCTTAATATACATAATGTAAAATGACTGCACACCCTGTTACAATATATGTACGGAAGACATAGTATGACAGGCTTCCTATTGCTATGTCATAGAATGTACAGGATGAAAATTTACTGAGAAGACAACATACTATACTTGCACAAATGAAAATAACAAGAGATGGCATAAAACTAAAAAAATATAAGTAATACCTCCTTCAGTGTCCAACACCTCATCCACAAACTCCTCATGCATTAAAACATCTTGCAGAGGTGCAGGAGATTGTCTTGCAGGTGGAGGTTGGGCTGAAAATAGGATTAAAAAGTGTATTTTATTATATTTATAGATATAATAAACTTAATGTAATGATACAAGCTAAAGGACAATGGGGCACTGTTGCAATGGTTATTTTGATATATCAGTCAGTTTTATTTAGAGTCACTGTAACATCACCCACCTCCAGATATGGATGATTCAGGAACCTCCATTCCCTCTGATGTTGTCCTACCAATAATACTCAAAATTTTTAAGTCTATTTCAGTAATTTGTGGCACTGGCCTGTCGGGATTGCCAGTTTCCTGGAGAGCTCGAGCCCTCTTTGCATTTGCACTTTTGGCCTTAGATTTGAGATCCCTCCATGTCTGTAAGAAAAGCATTAGCAGCATTATAACCTTAAACCTTAATCAAAATAATTATTATGTCCGCCTCTGACTGAGTAGTAAAGCACTCGCATGGTAACTCAGAGGTTGTGGGGTCAATCCCCATGGTACACATTAATTTGTGTTCAGTCTGTGACCTTCGGAAGGTAAATTAAGCTGTTGGTACAGTCATTATTGTGATAGGGCTCTCCCTCCACCCATCAATTTTGGACAGTAATAATCGTCAGTGAAAAGCGGGAGTACCAAGTGTCGACTGCGACTTGCTTCATAGTTTACACATGGGAGCACTCTGACATCCATTCGGGGATTCATGTGGTGTTAAAGAATCGTTTGTTATTATACATCTACATAATCACTCACAGTTAACCACTGATCCACAGTCTTGTTTGGGCCGAGGTTTGCCAGCTCTTCTGCCAATTTGGTCCATTTTTCATTTTGTTGGACCACGCCCATCGGGCCTGTTAGGGTCCCGAGGGCGAGGTCCTTATTGGCGATCATATAGTTTACCAAATGATCCTTTTGCTGTATGTTACAGCGCCGCCTAAAAGTAAACATAAGATGCGGCATTACCGCAAACCATTGACATCCAGCAGACTTTTTATTGAGAAAAAGCTAATACTGTAATCTTGGACTAATTTATAAACTGTAATATTGGATTATTAAAAAAAACTAAGTAACCTAAAACTGTTTATTATAAAAAATACGTACCTTGCTGATTCAGCCATCTCCGTGAACGTGGAAATATTCCTGCGTGGAAATAGCCTGATAAATGATTAAGTATTGGATTCCTCTTCCGCGCGCACTCGCAGTCGGACGCGTTTGCAAGTAGCTCCACGTAAACAAATTAATTCACCGTATTTTTAGTTCTTCTACGAAACTTATCTGTTACGTATACAGATCATAACTAGTATAGCAGTATCAAATTATCATAATTACTGCAACCACAACATCAAAAATAGTGAAGAAACTACTTCATTAACTGCCGAAGATAAACACAAAGAAACTGAGCAACAGTGAATCATCGCAGCGCGCGGCTCCTATTCGTCGACTACGGGTGAGTCAGAGCGTCTTTAGCTACCAAAAACGCTACCTTATATGGTATTGACCGCAACTCCGATGTTCATCTGCAACGCGCCTAATGAGAAGCAACACCCAAATTTCAAACATTGCTAGTGTGTCCGCGTAGCTCGATTGAACACCGGATATATCTACATCCGACGAGCACCGAGTTCGAACCTGACCTCCTGCATATCTATTTGTGTTTTTTTTTTTTTTTTTTTTCTTTGTGGATTTTTGTTTGAAACGAAATTGCTTTAATTTTTTCTAATTTTATCTTCAAATAAAACACAAATATGCCGAAAATGAACAATAACCAGCCAAAGCCGTCTGATTCAAGTGAGAAAGAATTAAGTGATCAAAGTCAGGAGTTATCCTTGAGACTGAAAATGTGAATTCACGCAAGAGGAAGCGAGATGACGACTACAACAGTCTTGCGGAATTGCTTAAATTGCACACAGACAGAACAGACAGCAAGCTCGAGTCCTTACAAGCATCACTATCGGAAATTATAGGCCAAAATGCCGAAATTAAAAAGACTATTAGCTTTATTTCGGAAAAATACGATGAAATGTTTTTAAAAATGGAAAAACTGGAAGCGGAACGAAAAGAAGATCGTACCTACATAAACCAGCTTGAGGATAGATTGGAAAATCTGGAGCGAATGGCAAATCAATCTAAAATTGTAATTAGAAATAGACCTCTGCAAAATTGTTACCGAAACGGCGGCTGTTCTTGAAATCTCACTGCAGAAACTGGATATAAAAGACGCTTTCCGTGTAAACAAAAAAGAGGGAATGTCTTCGATTGTGGTGGATTTCACTAGATCCAAGACTAAAGACGAAATAGTTAAATGCATCAGGCAATTCAATAAGAGAAACAAGGAAAATAAACTCAACACAACCCACATTAAAATACCCGGCCCGGCAAAACCGATATACAGGGTGTTTGGTAGGGAGCTGTACATACGCCTAGGGTAGAAACTAGGGATAGTCTGCTACCTACCCCCGCCCATTATATTGACCTTGGCCTCAAGGTTTTTTTTTAATTTATTATTATTTTTTATTTGATTTTTTGACTAAAACTACCTGTAGCTCAAAATCTATCCATGGGACCGGTCGGCTAATGGTCTTGTTTTAATCGTTAGAGTCTTAGGGTCCTGCAAAAAATTATTTTACACCAGAAAATTGTGGAGAAGAAAAGTTATGGGGCCTGAAGTACCGTAGTAAGGTAAAGAAATAATTTTAAATTAAAAAAAAACCTTGAGGCCAAGGTCAATATAATGGGCGGGGGTAGGTAGCAGACTATCCCTAGTTTCTACCCTAGGCGTATGTACAGCTCCCTTCCAAACACCCTGTATATTGTAGAAAGTTTGACAATAAAAGCTCAGCGCTTATTTTATTTGGCCCGAAATTTTGCCAAGGACAATGCCTACAAGTTTTGCTGGACTTCATACGGGAAAGTCTTTCTAAAGAAAGGTGAAGGTGACAAACAAATTCTTATCAAGGATGAAGCTGACATCAAAAACCTATGCAAATGACTAACCGATTATTATTGCTGTTATATAGAAACTATTATCGTCTGTTACATTATGCTTATTTGTTTTCCACCTATTGCAACCAATCACAAAATCATATACTTACACTACCTCCACGTACACAACATACAGCACTACATACATACTTCACCCACAGAAATGAATCTACACCAAATATGCTTTTTAAGAGTTGTGTTTGTAGGACTCCGTGCATACAAACCGATTGGCTCTTCTGGTCGTTTTTGTGCGTTTATAATTTATATTTGTGACATAACCCCTTATATTGATTTCAATGGCTAATAAAGTTTTAACAGATATTGACTCTGTCTCTATGGCTGATAGTTACAGTTGCGATATCGAAACGTGCAACGGAATTATAGAGAGCTCCATGACCTCTCTAAAAGTCATATCTCAAAATATACGCAGTATATACAAAAAATTTAACAGTTTTCAAGCACAATTATGCAGGTTATCTTTTGAAGTAGACATCATTATACTGACTGAATGCTGGATAAATGATCATAAGCCTATTCCCATTCTCGAAAATTATGAAGTATACCTACTGCTCTAAAACACGCCTAAACCAAAATGGTGGTATTGTAATTTACATAAAGAAACACATTAAATGTACAGTTGAAGAGCTTGAGTCAGTAGGCGCTGAATTTCTACTCATAAAAATTCATCCAGATATAAATATATTAGCTGTTTATAGGTCTCCTTCCATATACTGCACGAACAGCTTCCTGACCTCACTAGAGAACATTATACGACCAATAAAAACAAAAAAAGTTGTTATTGCCGGGGACGTTAACATTGACATCAAGTCAAACAATACAGACAGAAACAGTGCGTCTTATCTAAACTTGACTGCGGAACTAGGACTATTACCTGCACACATATATCCAATGAGGCTACATAACTGTTTGGATCACGTCATGCTAAATACATGCCACTCTGCCTCAGTTTTTGTATTAAATTCTGCAGTAACCGACCACGACTCTGTATTGATATGTATATAAGGTCTAACTATTCATACACGAAATATTTTAAGGGAATCTTCTAACGACTGTAACGAAGCCATTTCAAGGGATTTTTTTTTTAATCTAAGTGTTTTAATTTTTACGAAATTAAAAACATTCAAAAATTTCTTGACACATTTTGCATAAAACCTTTTCTCCCTATTCTATGAATGAGACGCGCCCCGTGCCGGGCTTCGCGCCGCGCGCAGGCGACAACTTGTTTACTTGTTTAGTCAATGCCGGGCAGCTTGTTGGTGAGGTTGTGTTTACACGTCATGACTCCGTGCGACCATACGTACAATAGTACTCATTAGTCTTTGTGAGTCTGGGCGCAAACACCTGTACTGACCTGCCATTACATGGAGCGTAACACAACAATACACAATTTCACTGGTCAAATGTAGCGGTCGTTCGAATACACCTCTGTCTATTTCTTTATGGAATGCAGGCGTAATGATATTTAGTAGTGGTAGTTCGTAGGTAGACTTCATAACTCGATTTGGTCTTATTTTAATAGATTGTCGCCTACCATAATAAATGTGAATTTAAATACCATCTAAACCTAAGCCATACGTTAAATAAATACATGATTAAATGAGACAAATCATTTTAGGGTTAGTTATAAGTTTTATTGACTAGCTTTGCAGGTAAACAAACCTAGATCCGTAGTTGAATGATAGCTATCGATTGGTAGTGTTTATCGTAATTTATGATTACCAACTCTAGTAGGTATTACAAGGTGAAATTCGACAAACTATCTACAGTCTAGGTAGTACTGTGTGGTTTAGGTACAAATCTACACTACACTTGATTACAAAGACGCGTGATGGTACAGTTGGCGGAAAGCGGTTGCCTTGTTGCGCTACGGGTTCGTTCCGATTCTGGTCTTGTTGTTATGCATATGAAATTTGAGTTTGTTAACATATCCAATACACACTAACAATTTTCCGAGTGCGTCAATGTTTTTATAAAAATCAAAACAGGTACCTATTGATTCTAATTCCCCATCACACTTCATCATTCTTTGGACTGGCGAATTATTGATGATACAATAATTTGTTTAGGTACCTACGTACCGTATGGTAACGCTACTTAGCACGTAAAAAATATGAATAGGTACTTATTATGGATTCCACTTTATTATTGTTACGGTTATAGGTACGTTAACATAATTATGTACCTACGAGCAGTTGGAAACATGTCATGGAATTCAGTTACCTATCCAGACCAATCCTGCATAATGGTATGGTACATGCAGGTGCCTTTTACAAATTACAGTAAGTAACAATAATTTGGCGTGTTTAAAAATTGGAATCAACTTATTTACAATAATTTAAAATGTACATACCAAATAGCTACGTAGGTAGTTATTATTTACACTATTTACACCAATTGTTGCACAAATCCGCCCTGCTGTTCGACGCAGACAGCAGCACGTTTTATGATGTGTCTTTGCACTTTTAATAATGTGTCTCTATCACTAGCCATCACTGCAAAAGCGTTCACTATTCTAAGTTTCAATTGTTCCGCACTAGATATGGTATGTCCGTCATTACCATACACAAGGTCTTTTGCCCTACCCCACACATGAAAATCCAACGGCGTAAGATCAGGCGAGCGAGCTGGCCAGGGGACCGGGCCTCCCCGTCCAATCCAACGATTGCCGTACTGGTTTGTTAGGTATTCCCGCACACGTCTATCATAGTGCGCTGGTGCGCCATCATGCTGGAAGTACAATGACGTTGCCCTTAAATAAACAAGTGGAATGTCTTCCAGCATGGTTGCTAGTACGCCTGTTAAAAAGTCTAGGTATGTTCGACCATTCAGCCGATCCAGAAAAACAGGTCCCAACAGTCTATCACCTATTAAGCCCGCCCACACGTTTACACTGAACCGGGTCTGGAAATGATCTGGCCTAACAACACGTGGATTTTCTACGGCCCACCAGTGCGCGTTATGGATGTTGAATAACCCAACGCGCGTAAAGGTGGACTCGTCTGTCCACAGGATGCTCCGCGTCGGGTCTTGCAGCAGCCATCGGCAAAATTCCACTCGTGGAGCCAAGTCCAGCGGCTTTAGTTCTTGAACCCTCTGAAAGTGGAACGGGTGCTGCCCCTCATCCCGCAGAAGGCGCCAAGCCGTCATGTTGCTCACGTTGTAAACGCGAGCGGCGTCTGCTGTGCTGGCCATTGGATACTGCTCAAAGAAATTGAGGATGTTATCCTCGATTCTTGCTGACACTCGTTGCCTGCCTCCGTCTGCAGGTGGTGGGATGTAGACCCCATGGTCCAGGTGCCGCTGTACAGCACCTAGGATGGTCTGCAGAGATGGTCTTCTGTGATAACGCTCCACGAAGAGGGCTTGTGCTCTGAGCAACACATTCCCACATTCTCTGTAGCAGAGGACCATGTTTTGGTACTCCTGGTTGGTATACCTGTAGTTCGGCATTTTCGCGAACAACACTTATTTGTTTATTAAAGCGCGTGCGGCGCGCCACGTGTACCGAGCGGAACTGAGAGGCGCGGGGGAGGAGCGCGGCTCTCAGCAAAGCCGCGCGCGCACCCGCGCACCTTTGATGTTTACCCGCCAAGACGCCATGCAGTCGCGCGGGAGCGCGCCGTTTGGGACTTCAAAGACATTATGTAAATGCGACGTAGTAAGCTAGCGTAATGGATGTTGAAAAGTAATAAGGAGTCAGTATTTTATTTTGTGTGTCAAGTAATTTTTTAATTAATTCTTTTTTATAAAACATACTTAGAATTTTTTTTTTTCCATGTAATGTCATCGCTATAGCCGTTAGATGATGCTCTTAAAATATTTCGTGTATGAATAGTTAGACCTTATATACTGCACTAATCAGCAAAGCAAAACTACAAACATCTACACTAGCATAGACTATGAGGCTGCCATTACTCATCTAGAAACTATAGACTTAACATTTATTAAAAATGGTATGGGTGCTAATGAAGTTGCATCGCTTTTCATTGAGAAAGTATCTGAAGCGTTGAAACAGCATTCAAAGGTACTTACTAGACCTGGTCGGAAAAAACTTCTTAAACCCTGGCTTACACCTGGAATGCTGCGTTGTATCCGCCATAGAGACAAACTTCACAAAAAGTCTTCTAAAGAGCTACAAAATCAAATTCTGGAAACGACATACAAAAGATATCGCAATTTCTGCAACTCATTGCTAAAAAAATTAAAACGAAGCTATGAAAAGTCTTTGCTACAAAATGCCAAAAACAACAAAGAAAAATGGAATGCTATTAAAAGTATAACCGACACAAAAAAACAAAAATCCTGTGCTGATAAACTAATACCCATAACTAGAAGTGGATCACAGGCAGTCGACGAAGTAAATCACTATTTCGCAAATATAGGTAAACAACTTGCAGATGACATAATACAAACCACGACACCTAATAATATTAATTTTAGTATACCCTACTCCCTAAACTCGATCGTTTTACTCCCCCCAGATGAGGCCGAAGTAGAATCAATAATAATGAACCTAAAAAGTGACTGTGCCGTTGGGTGGGACTTGATAACAGCAAAATTTCTCAAATTGGCGAAACATGTCATGGTTCCCCAACTAACAAAAATTATTGAGATCTGTTTTACACAAGGTGTCTTCCCAAAGGCTTTAAAAAAATCCCTTATTACTCCTGTCCACAAGAGTGGGGTGAAGGACAACGTCCGGAACTATCGGCCCATTTCTGTTCTCACAACGATGTCGAAAATCCTGGAAAAGGTGCTCAACACTAGACTTATAAACTTCTTAGAACGCAACAAGATTCTATCAGATGCCCAATATGGTTTTAGAGCGGGAAAGAGCACTGAAGACGCAGTTAGTCAACTGGTGGACCATGTCACGCGTAAACTTGATGAAAAACAAAAATGTGTAGGTATTTTTCTAGACTTAGCCAGGGCTTTAGACACCGTTTCTATTCCGGCTCTTGTGGACAAGTTGGAGAGGGTTGGTATTCGCGGAAATGCTTTGAACATCTTCAAAGACTTTCTGTATGACCGCACTCAGAAAGTCAAAATAGATAAATATTTGAGCTCTGAGGCCACCGTAACCTACGGCGTTCCACAGGGCAGTATACTTGGTCCCAGTCTTTTCCTCGTTTATATAAATGACCTGTGCCAGCAAACTCTTATGAATGGTAAAATTTACACATATGCTGATGACACAGCATTAATATTTCATGGGGATACATGGGAAGAGGTTCAACAGCTCGCCGAATTAGGCTTACACAAAGTTGGTCACTGGCTAAGATCTAACATTCTAACTCTGAACGTAACAAAAACTACTTACCTACAATTCCATTTTTCCAAAATCAAACCATCACAAACACACATAAAACTACATACATGCAACTCACCTTTTATACTCCTAGAAGGAAACTGCTCATGCTTGACTTTAAATAAAGTTACTCATGTCAAATACCTGGGGGTATTAGTGGATGAAAAACTCAGCTGGTGACAACATGTTGATCTCACTTCTACGCGAATCCGGAAACTAATATGGGCGTTTAAAAAGCTGAGACATGTCGCGGACTTTGAATCCTTGCGCCGCGTTTACAATGCACTAGCGGAATCAGTGCTGAGCTATTGTATTGAGGTATGGGGTGGGGCATGTAAAACTTTTATGATACACCTAGAGAGAGCTCAAAGATCTTTGCTTAAAATCATGACCTTCAAACCCTATTTATTCCCTACAGTGACATTATACGAGATGTGTAAAGTACTCACTGTAAGGCAAACCTACATTCTGCAGGTTGTTGTCAAGCAACACAGTATCACACCTTTTAGCAATAAGCATAAAAATAAACGCACCAAACCTGACATCTGTTTACCTTTTCTATGCCATACAGTGTCTGCTAGGCGACAACGTGTCCACCAGGCCATCTATTTGTATAATAAGTTAAACAGGAAGCTAAATATTAATCCTCTCACAATCCACGAAACAAAACAAACACTAAAAACTTGGTTGCTAACACAAAATTACGATAAAACCGAAACTCTATTGCAGCGGGCGTAAAGCATATTATGGTTAACCCCTACAAAATGACTTATCAAAATCCTTATCTTGTCACTCATACACACACCCCCTCACATATCACCACACACATCTCCACACACATACCCTCACACTACTCATACACACACTCACACACCCACACGTTTACTTTCCAAGTTTTTCGAATAAACTCTACATTTCAACAACATTTTTGTTTTTTCTGTAATTGTGTAATTTTTGCAAGGTTGGTGGTATTGAATATTATAACTATAACTCTATGCTTGTGGCCTACATTTTATTCTGTCATTAAATTAATTTAATAACGTATTTGAACTAACACTTGTATTTTTTACTTATTTTTTTAGGTATCATTTGTAGTGAATCAACAATTGGAATTATATTAATTTGTATAGTAATTATTTTAAATTTTTAAAGTCGTAATTAATTTGTCATCAACTAATGATTTTAATTTTAATTCTTATTCTAATTGTAATCATTTTTAATTATTAGACATGTTTAACGTGTTTTATTAACGAATCTAATTGAATCACTTAATCATTGCAATAAAATAAGCACCATGTTATTAGGAAGAAGAAACTGACTCCTGAAATACAGATATTTAATATCTAGTTTTGGAGTCAGGGCCTCACAAATATTGTATAAAAAATGTTTTGCAAAATAAAGAATTTATTATTATTATCTCCTTTATTCACTTTCATCCATATAATTTACATTTTTAAATATTTCATACAAAACTTATAAAAAAACATTTAAAAATATAAAAAATAGTCGTCCACCGGTGACGGGAGCAGGGTCCAAGCTACCGGTGGTTAGGGCCCCAGAGACAGGAACCTCCTCACAATGCGAGCCGTATCGAGGAGTACTGCCTTCTGAATCAGGTTCTTGATCCAACCGCCAAGCGAGAGTTTGGACAGGTGGTCGTCCAGACTCTTGGCTATAAGGCCATTGGCAGTTACGACTATCGGCACAATGATAGCCGAGTTCACATGCCACATATCGACAACCTCGTGTGCTAAATCCAGATATTTTATTTGTTTATCTTTTTCAGCTTTCACGAGGTTCTCGTCATGCGGAATGGTAACATCGATTATCATTGCGCGGCGCGCTGATCGGTCTATCACCACTATATCAGGCTTATTGGCAATAATAGTCCTGTCAGTGATGATAGACTGATCCCAGTACAACGTTACATGGTCTTTTTCGAGAACTGGGTCGGGCACATACTTGTAGTACGGTACTTCCGATTCCACAAGTTTATATTTCAAGGCAAGTTGCTGGTGAATAATCCTGGCTACTTGATTGTGCCTGTGCAAGTACTCGCCGTTAGCTAGACGAGAACAACCAGAGATAATATGTCTGATGGACTCACCCGGACGATGGCATGCCCGACACACGTCAACCGTCCCATCCTTTTTTTTTTTTTTTTTTTTTTTGTTTTTTTTTTTTTTTTTTTTTTTTTTTTTGGTGGGTGTAAAATCATCGAATAACCCCTCCCGCTCTTGGGCAGAGCGAAAGGGAGTGTCAGACTTCTACTGACTAAAAACCACCCATGTTCCTTCTTCGCCCTCTATGTCGAGGCCGCGATAACCAGAGGACTACCCGCAGCCCCGACAGGCGTCGGCCCTTTCGGGCCCCTCCCATGTTGCTGACATCTCTTTGAGGCGCGCGTGGAACACGAACGCGCCGTCGACACGGCCTGTTTTCGTCGTGAGACGGACGGACGGCGAGTTAGCCCGTCACTCACCGTCCACAGGCCCGCGTCTACGGTGGCCGGAGGTCATCGCGGGACCCCCGACGCCCGGAGCGCCTCCCGCGGCGGCTGGGACGAGAGGTTCTCTCCCTCTCGCGTTCCGCCACCTCCTTCGCCAGCATCACTGCTTCGCAGAAGGAGGCGACGGCGTCCCATTCCTCCTCGCCCCGGACCATGGCTTGCACCAGGGCCGGGCGCGAGAGGTCGCCGCCGCCGATCGCCGCTACGAGAACACGGCGGGGCTCCGCCCAAGCGGGGCACACCTCCACTGTGTGCTCCACCGTGTCCTCCGGCCGATCCTCACAATGGTGGCATCCGGGCGTTTCCTCCCGCCTGATTCGGTGCAGGTACCTCCCGAAACAACCGTGTCCGGTGAGGACCTGCGTCAGACGGAAGGTGAGGGCGCCGTGGCGCCTCTCAAGCCACTCCTCAAAGAGGGGACTTACCGCCACTATCGTGGCGTGCCCTGCACGGGGTTGCGACAGTCGCTGTCTCCATGTCGCCATGAGATCGCACCGGAGGTCTGTCCGCCGCGCAGCAATTTGCCGCGGCAGCGGAGTGACCCCCCGGCGCAGCGCCTCCGCGCGCCATTGATGCAGGCGCGCGAGGACTATCGCCTCCAGATCCCACGGCGGCAATCCGGCAAGGAGGTTCGCCGCTTCGCGGGAGATCGTGCGGTACCCCCGTACCATTCTTACGGCCATGACCTTCTGGGGCACGTTCAGGTAGTGGGCGGCCCGCTTCCTCAAAGCAGGCGCCCACACCGGTGCCCCGTAAAGGGCCATGGACCGCACGATCCCCGCGTAGAGCCTCCGGCAGGAGGCGTTTGGCCCCCCCAGATTGGGCAAGAGCCACCTAAAGGCAGCCCCGGCCCGCTCCAGTCTGGGAGCCAAACGTCGGAAGTGCTCCACGAAGTTCCACCGGCTGTCGAGGACGAGTCCTAGGTACTTTAAAGTACACTCGACGCCGATGGGAACCCCTCCCACCATTAACTGGGATCCCGACGGCAGCGCATTCCCACGTCCATGGAAGCCCATGGCCTCCGACTTGTGAAGCGCCACCTCGAGACCCAGCTGCCGGATCCTCTCTACGACTATCGCAACCCCGCGTGTCAAACTGTCGGCCGCCGCCTCGTACGACCCACCCTGAGCTAGCACCAGCGTATCGTCCGCGTAGCAGACTACGCTGACGCCGCTAGGGAGGTCGGCGCGCAGCACCCAGTCGTAACCGATGTTCCACAAGGGCGGCCCCAGAACCGATCCCTGTGGAACACCGCACGACATCTCTCGCCGGTTCCACTGTCCGTCTTGACCAGGGTAGATGACAGCCCTGTCTGTCAAATAGTCCCCGACCACACGACGAAGGTAAGTCGGCACCCGGTGATACCGGAGTGCCTCCCTAATGCAGCTCCAGGGCATAGTGTTAAAGGCGTTGGCGATGTCGAGAGACACCGCCAAGACCACACCGCCCCGAGAGACCGCAGCCCCCGTCGTGAGGGCTCTCACGCGCATGATGGCGTCCACCGTCGAGCGCCTCTTGCGGAAACCAAACTGGTGTTCCGCAAGATCCGGACCCATTCCCTCCAGGTGCTCGGCGAGGCGGTTTGCAATCACTCTTTCAAAGAGCTTGCCCACCTCGTCGAGCAGCACAATGGGCCGGAATGCGGACGGCGAGTCCGCCGGGCGCCCCGGCTTCTGGATGAGGACCAGCTTCCCCGTCTTCCAACGAAGCGGGAACTGGCCTCTCTCCATGCATGCGCTAAAGAACCCCTCCAGTCGGGGCCCAAGAGCCTCTGAGGCCAGGACCCAGGCTTTGCCAGGCAAGCCATCGGGTCCCGGGGCGGTATTTTTGGCACTCAGCCTACGTACCGCCGCTCTCAGGTCTACCCCAGTCACCTCCGGAATGTCGTCATCGGTTCAACCGTCCCATCCTTCATAATATATTTCCGGTAGTTGTTCGTCAACATAACTTCGTCCATAATCGCACAGACAAAACCTTCAGTTTCCCCAAAGAGGTTGCCGAAACGTAGCCAGGACACGGACGCTAGAAAATCTACATCGGGCCCATGAAGAGCCCGGTAGAAGCGCCCGTGAAGCTCCTTGCTTTGCCATACTTCCTTGCGGTCATCAGCAGTAAGCACCACAGGTTTGCGCCAGTTCTCGTTAGCCATGGATAGCGGGGTGAGTCCCTTGTCCACTGCGACTACATCTCGGTGCATACCCACATCAGTTTTCAAAAAATATTCTCTGAGACTGCACACCTCGCGGTTGTGGAAGGTCTTCGCGTTTAAAAAGCCTCGACCCCCGCACTTCCGCGGGATGTACAGTCTCATCACCGATGATCGTGGGTGATGCATCCTATTTGCGGTCAGCAACGAACGAACTCTCCTATCCAAGGCGTCAAGTTCGGTCTGAGTCCATTTGAGTATGCCGAAAGAGTACATTAAAACCGGCATGACCCAACCGTTGAAGGCGCGCACCTTGTTCCCACCTGAAAGAAGGCTACGTAAAACCTTTTTCAGGCGTCCGAAGAAGCGCTCCTTCAGCGATTGCTTCATGTCAGCTACGTTAATGCCTAAAGCTTCCGACATACCCAAATATTTATAGCTTTCGGTTGAGGAAAGGGATCTGAGGTGTATGGAATCCGAAAGTTGAATTCCCTCGGATTCCATAATCTCCCCTCTCTTTACATGCATGACTGCACATTTGTCCACACCAAATTCCATCCTGATGGCGCTACTAAAAGAATCAGTTCGTTTTAGTAGCTCCATCAGTCGCAATTTGTTGGGGGCAAAGAGTTTCAGATCATCCATGTAAAGAAGGTGAGATATGACCTGACCATCTCTCCTCAACCGGTAGCCTAGACCTGAATCCTCCAGCAATGTACTAAGAGGATTCAGGGCCAGGCAGAACCAAAGCGGGCTCAGACTGTCGCCCTGGAATATTCCCCGCTTAATCCAAACAGGTTCATCGTTCCCCTGAATTTGTCGACACCCTGGATATCGAAGGACAGTCTTCCATTGCCCCATACACGACTCAAGGAAGGCGCGTATAGTTGTATCTATCTTGTACAACTCTAGCACCCTCCTGAGCCATGTATGTGGCACCGAGTCGTAAGCCTTCTTATAGTCTATCCAGCATGTCGACAGATCCTTGCGGGCCCGACGAACCTGTTGGCTAATCGCCATGTCGATGAGGAGTAGCTCCTTAGTACCGCGGGACCCGTTCCTACATCCATTCTGAGAGGCAGACATAATACAATTTTTCTCAATATGTTTATTAATTTTAGCTCTCAAAATGGATGTAAGAAGTTTATAGACCGTTGACAAACATGTGATCGGTCTATAATTTTTGGGTTCCGCGGGACTACCTGACTTATGGAGCAGGTGAGTAACGCCTGTAGTTAAGAACTGCGGTAGCGACGCAGATTCTAAGGATGACTGGAATTGGGATGCCAGGCAAGTGTGTGAACTACTGAGCCATTTGAGCCAGAAATTGTGCAGTCCGTCCGGACCAGGTGATTTCCAGTTCGGTAACGGACGAACTGCACTGGCTATATCTAGTGGTGTTATCAAGATAGCTTCCATTTCTGGAATTGGTTCACACACTCACTCGACATCACGCAACCAGTCAGCCTCAGTATGACAGACGGGTACCGACCAGATGCTGCGCCAGAATGAACTCGTGGCAGCATCATCCGGGCGACACACGTCCGTCACACTTTGCTCAGGTCGCTCCCAAGCTCGGTATACCCACCTCTCATCGCTCCGGAACATGCGATTCTGCGAGTACCGATCAACCCGCCGCCTATACCGCCGAATACGGCTGGCCCATGCATAAACCTTCTGCTTCAGGAAGTCGATGCGCTCTGTGACGCGGGACATGTATTCTTGAGGATTGATTTCACTCCCCGAGAATGCCCGCCTCACAAAACGCATCACACGTGGTCGTGTATTACCCTCCCTGAAGCAGTATAGTTTGCCAATGAGTACCCTGGCCTCGTCGATACGACGCTCGATCCTACGCTGCCAGGCTGGTAGGACTGGTTTTGGTCGACTAGCTACGTCACAATCTGGGAATTTAACATTAGCTAGTCGACATGCCGCAACAGCCCCACAGTACAAGATCGAGTGTGTATCAACGAGGTCCTCGCTACTCTCGAATATATTCTTAAGTTGCGAGTCCAGGGCACACACCAACGCCCTATTTCGCTTATGCATGGGTAACCGTGGCAATCGGGGCCTAAGTTCGGTAGGGGCAGACCGATACTCGCGAAGCGCATCCTCCATTGCGCTCCTCAATCGGTCGTTGCACTGGCTACTTACCGTGGCAACCCTATCATCTTCCTCGTCAACAGCAGGATTAGGACGCTGTGGTATCGTATTAAAAACTGATGTTTGCGTTGCTGTTTGAGACGGAGTAAAGATGATACGGTTGCTTAGTACCTCTGAGCGCAGCCTATCAAGCGCTGCGTCGTCCAACATGTGATTGCGCTGGATGACACGCACCTGATCCGACAGTCGTTGACTTGAAACGTTGATGGTTGGTTCAAGCTCCTGGAACAGAGACAGCATCCTAACACGGTACGCAGTGAGGTTAGTTCCCCCCTCTGTAGACCCGTAGTATGCGCGCATGACGTTCTCGTTTATAGGTTGAGTCCATTTCATGCGCTGCACACAACCACCGGTAGCGGGGACCCGGCTTGGGGCCAGTTGGCCCCTAGGTCCTAAGCAGTCCGGCGGCCGGCGTCCTCTCCGTCGACGAGCAGGTGGTGGCGTCGGGGACAGAGAGAAATACTCGTCGCTCGAGCTCGACGCGACTGCCGCGGCCAGTGTCACAGCACTCACGATTGGGCTGGGTTCCGGCGGCGGCGAGGCGGAGCTGAGCGACAAGTCCGGAGGTGGAAGGCGTGCGCGTCTTGTCGCTGATCTTGTCAACATTTTTTCGTCATTCTTCAACAATATTCTTCACATAATTTATTTTGGAATGACATATGTCATCAATTTTTCTTCTATGATGTTTTCGTGTTAGTCTCATTTTATTGAATTTTTATTGAAATTATCGTAATATTTGAAAATAAAGATGAAGAGGTTGGTGCCAAACGTTTAAAATAAAATGGATTTTTTATATAAATTAAATAAAATCGGAGGAAGAAATTGTATGACAACTGTTGACTTTGGTGTTGCCAGCTTATTATTATTATTATTTAATTAAACTCAAGATAAACGAAAAAGTATTTACAATTTGTTTAGAGTTTACCGTGTTTACGGATAGCTCAGACGGTGACAGACAGATAAGTTTTTTTCTCAAACTTCAAGAAACGTCAACAACAAACTTTTTTTTTGGCAAAGGTAAACAACTAAACACGACTTTAATTTAAGAAGATAGCATATTTTCTGTATTTTTACGAAAACAAACGGAAATTTTGGTAAATACTGGTAGCTTCTCTGAATTATACCCATAAATATTGTTTACAATGCCAAAAATGTGTGAACAAAAAGGATTTTCTAAATATTTCGGACATAAGTCGTGCCACAGAAACCCCACCTTAAATGGTTTGTCTGTGGACGTCCTCAGTATTGCCATTTGACAAACGATGCTTATCGACTCGAATCGGCCTACGATAAATCTTATCGTCGCGTGTTACGTACTTCCAAATTCGATAACAAGATCGATAAAAATGCGAACCTTAGCGATCTCGATGTCTTATCGATGCAAAGTCCGTACTTGCACTGCAGAAACGAATGAATGAAAAAGTGTTGAGTGAGTATTTTGCAGTGTTGCCAAAATTGAAAAGAAGTGATCGTTTAAAACGTTGTTTAACTAAACACTCATTAAACACAGTTTTGTGGTAACAAAAATTAAACAGTTGTCTAACAACTGTTTATGTGTTTAGACAGTGTCTAGCTAAACACGCGTTGGACTATAGTTTAAATTACGTTTTGTAGTAAGACTGTAATAATCTTAGAAAATTAACAAATAAACTTTACATCTACATAACAATAATTATTGCAGAAATATGTAAATAATTAACAATAATTTGTGTACATGTACATAATGTAAAGGCAGACTTTTAACAGACTAATTATAAAATCACAGCTCAGTCTTTCTCACAATTATTATTATTATATTCTTTGAAAAAAAAAAACTTTAAATCAATGTATGTGTATATTAGCCCTTTCGCGAGCAATACTATTTACAACTCCAATTTTTGGCACCTCCGATTATGGTTTTATTTATTCTAAACATTGTAAAGTAACATTTGTAAAACAATACTAATTGATTTCTCCCCCCTCCTTTTTTCTGCTACGACAATCCAATGCCCGTTGACTTTTATTTGGCAAATTAATTGCCAATGTCCGTAAAAGCAGTTTGGTAAAAGATCTTGTTCATGGATATATGGAATCCCGTACCAAACTGTGTCAACATCAAACTTTGTTATTTATTGTCTACATTTATCATAATATTAACTCCTACAAAAGTTCTTTTTGTAGACTAAATCCGAGTTTCGGAGTCATTTTAT
This sequence comes from Diarsia rubi, assembly GCA_932274075.1. NCBI lineage: Eukaryota > Metazoa > Arthropoda > Insecta > Lepidoptera > Noctuidae > Diarsia > Diarsia rubi. The sequence goes on from OW026433.1 coordinate 3,095,993, forward strand.
AAAATCGAAAATAACCTCAAAACCAGGCAAGTAGGTATTGTAGGGAAACCTCTACGATGCGAAGCCAGTCGAACAGTAAAAATCAACTGACAGATTTAACAGAACGACTTTTGAACTGGTTGTGTGAACGCCATTTATACGGAGTAAAACAATATTCATACTTTTATACTTTAAATTCAATTCCTTCTTCATAAATCAAAGCCCGGCCGCGTAATGTCCTAAAAAAATATGAAAATAATTACTATAACACATTTTGATCTTGAAACTCGAGAATTCTTGGTACGAGTTTCGGTAATTGTCTTTTGCCAATGCTCGCGAAAGGGTTAACCAGACTAGTTGTAGTCTTTTTTTATAATTAATTAATAATTTGGTAGGTAACCAGTCTCTTGATCATTAACAGGTCTATGCAGATAAAATCCCCCTAATATTTTTTTTTATTTAATTATACATATATAGGGTGATGATTTTACCTGCATAGATCTGGCTATGCTAGCCAAAGCCTCGGTTTGCTGGGCCATTTATTTAATAAAATCTTCATAAAATGTTTGTTTTATTAAATGTTTTGCCTCCATTGCAGCACTTATTTTTTCAGCAACATCGATGGATGCCTGCTGACGTCGGGAAGCATTAGTTTTTGTTTTTGATTTTCCTGTAAACAAAATAAATTATAATATTATTCTTCCTTGTCAATGTTCTGGTCCAGTAGCGCCAACATTTTATTTTGATTACTATGTAATTATGATGTATTTAAGATATTTAAAGGAATACTCTCTTCTTAGTGTACTGGAAAACATGCGCTTAAAATCACAACTTTTTCATTTAAAATCCTTGTATGATTGGCAATGTAATCTTTATACACATTCAATTTATACATAGGTATATGTTAAACTAAACGAAAGTAGGATTACCTCGAGATCCAGGGGTCCCTCGAGGAGCAGCTGCACCCACACTAGATTGTGAAGTGCCTGGCAGACTGTCACATTGTATGACATCTTGGACATCTAAAATAAACATTAAAATTGATTAATTATGGAAACCTTATCTTAACAAACTTAAATATTATTATTTATTCACTTTCATTTTATAACTGGGAATTACAGCCTCCGCGACGTAGCGGTAGTTAAAGCAGCCGCTGCGCAGGAGGTCGCGTGTTCGATCCCCGCTCAGTGCAAATACTTGTATGCATGAATATGGGTATTTGCATTGGTCTGGTCGTGTCTCAGAGAGCACGTTAAGCCATCGGTCCCGGTTGCCATACGAACATCTAATGGCAGTCATTATGGATGGTTAGAGATAATTCGATTTTTCATACTAGCTTCATACAAATTTTTCGTAAAAAAATATATTTCCTTCTTTTTTGGGCAATTGGGACAAGCCCGCCTCACTATTCCCAAACCACTGTAACTTCTGTAAGCCAGAATCAACAGTGGCGACCACAAGAAAAGCGCCGAGACAATGAAGCTCGACGAAGTCCCAGAGAAATGATTTGACTGTCTTGGATCCCGCAACGAAATTAATCAGAAAAGAATAGCGGAGGAGTAGGAAAAGCAGAAATTTCCACTTCCCTCCATATCAGCAGGAGACAGAAAAGAACAAGGCGAATAGGCACACAGGGACGCATACAACTGGGATAAGCCCAGTTGCCTAGCACCACGGATATTGTTGTCATTAATATTACTGGGTCCTAAGTTGTGAGCTGTTATATCTGATTCCAATAATAGGTATGACAAAAATGCTTGAACGCACGGAAATTTGTTCTAGTTTCTACAAGGTCCGTATAGTAAATAACTCCGGATGTAACCTGTACACTATCCAACATAATATTGCGTTCATTCTGCCAAAGACTACACTCCCATAAAATGTGATGTGCAGATTGTTCATATTCGCAGTCAGATGTAGAACATTGACAAAAAGGCGACGCAACAAGCTTGAAGGAAAATAATTTACTCTTAAAGTTACCATGACCAGTGAGAAATTGGGCAACACAGTGATCCACCTCCAGCCATGTCCTGGCCAGCCGCTCACGAACGGATGGAAAGAACTGGTGGAGGTGTCGGCCTTTGATGGAATTATCCCACCTACATTGCCATTCTGACAAAAGATCCTCCCAAACGTCAGTCTGTGGTTTAAGTAATCTAGCTATTTTAGTACGGTCACGTTGTGTTAAAAAGTCTGCGTCCGCGGTCTCTCGTGCGCAATAGTACATTGAAGCACGGCGCTGCACTTCGAGATCGACTGGAAGTACCCCTGCCAGTACCGGTAAGGCTTCAGTACTAACCGTCGTATACGCTTTACACAAGAAAATCAAGGCCAACCGCTGGCTTTGAAGTAATTTACGTCGTGCCGCTCCTATGGTGGCCCTATCGGCCCAAACTGGTGCCCCGTAGCACATACACCCCAAGTAAGTAGCCCCATAGATCGTCTTCAGAGTTACAAATGATAAACCCCACGTAGATTTAGATATTCTCGTTAAGGCATAAAAGTTCTTTTTAGCTTTTTCACCGACGGTTTTTACATGTTCAATGAATGAAAAATTCCTCTCTAAGACAAACCCAAGGTAGCACACGGACTCCTTCTTTTTCACGGGAACGTTATTAAATTTTATACTGGGGCATGATTTAAGATTACCTTTTAAAAGAAGTTGATAAGTTTTATGAGGTGCAAAGGTCAGACGGTTACGATCACCCCACTGGGATATTAATTTTAGGCAAGTGTCAGCCAAATTTTCGAGTCCAGCCCGAGTACTTGACTGAATGAGCAGCAGGCCGTCGTCCGCGTAACCGGTTAATGAACAGCCGCATGGAAGTGGAATCGCGAGGAAGTCATCAAAGCCTACGTTCCATACATACGGACCCATAACCGAACCCTGAGGGCATCCCATGGTAAGGGACTTTGACATAGAATGATGTCCGAGTTTGAGTTTCGCGGAACCATTTAAGAAGTACGAGTAAACAAGATTGTATATGTTTTTAGGGCAACCACGAATTTTCAGTTTAAGGAGTAGCATCGGCCACCATGCGTTATCAAAAGCCCCAGAAATATCTAGAAAGATCCCAACTACGTACTTATGTTTGGATGTATTGACAATTTTCCGGACAGAAAGTGCCGCGTCTACGGTAGGTTTTCCCACGGTAAAACCGAATTGGTTGTTGTGAAATTTCGGTCCGTCTGGTAGTAAACGTGGAACGATAAGACGCTCCAGGAGTTTCCCCAAAGATGGTAGTAGTGTTATAGGGCGGTAAGACTTAGGGTCGTCCGGTGGCTTGTCGCCACTTTTCAGAATTATTCGTATAAAGCCGCGTCGCCATATACGAGGAAAAACGCCTTCTGCAATGCAACGGTTGTAAACACTTAAAATTGCGTCGGCCCCTGTTTTACATGCTTCTATTATCATCCGATTAGATATTTTATCTTCACCTGACGATTTGTTAAGTGGGAGTTTCTTGAAAACTTTAATTAATTCGTCAATGGTTGGAAGGTCTGACGCTGGTGATTCAGGTGGCACAGCCGCCCACGCCCTGATCTGCTTGTGGTAATCATTGTCATTATCAGGCAAATCATCAGGTATCAAAGTATTTAATAGAGCTTCGGTTGTCTCCTCAATACCGGTGGTGTGTTTGTTGTTTACTTTAATGTTTTCGACGAACGCAAGATCCACTGATCGGTTTGCTTTGAACTCGTGATACAATGGAGACCACGGACCTTCTTTATCTAACTTTTCTACTATTTTCCGCAGCAAGTTACCTTTAGATCTTTTTTGGGCAGAATTAACTCAGGTGTCATTTTTGTACATATTAATGACTAATAGAAGCGATATCCGGCATAAAAACAAGCACTTGCAAATTGAAATCCCTAATAAGTCTATGAAAGCCGATTTCCAGCCCACCGTGCGCCGGGTTAAGTTGAATTTTATTTATGATAGCAATACTGAAAATGCCACAGCAACAAATACTTACTAAGTGTGGAAATCAGGGATTGTTCCGATATTGTTGGTTGAGTGGCAGGTTCTGAGAGCTGTATGTCTACAACTTTCTCATGTAAATCAAGAGGCTGTGAAAAGCTCGGAGGTTCGCTTGTGTGACTGGATGTGGATGGAATTGGTTCATTGGCCTGAAAATAGAACATTAATACTGATTAGAATCATGATATGTTAAAATTAAATTATATATTTTGATGACTTTAATTTAAAATGGACTACACAATAGTACTGTTTCATTAAAAAAAAACCAATGTTACTTAAAAAAAATATTTATACTACTAAGAAATTAAAAGAAATACTACCTCACTGAAGGCTGGCGTTATGGCTCCTGTTAGGCGTTCACCAAACCCCTTTCCCATTGTAGACAGGATCTTTAACTCCCAATGAGAGAGTGGAGGTGCCACCGATGGACCACCTCCAGTCGCTGAAGCTGACCTCCGAGAATCAGCAGCAACTTTCTTGGCCAAATGGTTTCTATTAGACCATACCATAATATTAATCCAAGCATGAGATTTTCATGTCAATATATAAAACCGGAGCGGGTCACTAGTTAATTAATAAAACACTAGGTACCTTTTGCCACTGCTGAATTGATTTTGTGCAACCACCCATGGAATTGCTTTCTCTTCTCGTCCGTCCGTTTCTATGCTCGTCCAAGAAATTGAGAAAGGTTTCGATTTGCTCGGGAGTAGCCGAACTCGTTTTATGTAAATGGATATTAAGAAGTGGCGATATTTATAATGAAAAAACAAATAAATAATACATGTATGATATTTACTTACAAAGTTTTTAAATCCAGAACAAAACTTGTGTAGACCCAAAATGCAAAGCAATACATTACAACTTGAAGCTTTCTGACGGAATGTGCATCGCGATTGCGAAGAGTGTAAAAAAGCACTTGAAAACATGATTTATGAACACAATACTTGAGAAACAAACTTCAGTTTTTTTTTTTTTGGAGAAGCCAAACAATCACGTGTTGACATGAATTAGATTGCGTGTGAATATACAGATAATTTTGGTTGCCCTATGTTACTTCCCCCAGCAAAGTTTTATAAGCACAAGCATGGTCCTACAATGTACCGTTTCCAAGTTGGATTCTTCAAAATTTTTGTTAAAAAAATTATCCCCCCCCCCTGTATTACTCCCGTGATATTATAGTGGCATTCACATGACCCCAAAAAAAAAAGTTACTAATAAGAATGGTAATTATTTAACCTTAGCCCGTTAAGGTACTAGAAGTATAGCTGCTACAATCTATAGCACCTCCTTCTGAAGCAGTGTGAAAGATTTTGAAGCACGGTGTGGCACATAAAGCTACTTTGCAGACATCGCAAATGATTCTTGATCGTTTTTGAGTATTTTTCTTGCTGCAAAATCGGCATCTAGTAAATTTTCCTTGGTCTTGTGGGGTAGTGTGGCACAGAAGAGAGTCCGAGTTCAGCGGGTACCCCGAAATTTCCACCTTGCTGGTTCCTGAAAATAATACTAGTGGTTCTTTTTTTCCCTCTGAATCATCACCGCTGCTCTCAAAACGGTGAAAGAAAACATCGTCAGAAAACCGGCATGTCTTTGAACCAGAAATTCGAAGACAATATGATATCTACCAATCCGCACTGGGCCCGCGTGGTAGATTATAGCCCATTCCTTCTCAAAAGAGAGGAAGCCTGTGTCGTTGGGACATTAATAGGCTGTTGATGATGATGATAAGTAAGCATCCAAGCAATATAAAGGGTGTAAAAGTACCCTTAACGCAAACGGAGGGCACTTGTTCTCCCCATTACTACGATATTTTTTTGTTCTAGACCATACCTGGGAACCAGGGAACCAGGGACCTGGGATCCCAATATCTACGTAACTAGGTAGTTACGGAGATATTCAAAGCTAAAATGTTCACAGCTGTTTTTGTAAATACTTGTTTTTCAGGTTATAACAATTACCTCCATGACCCGTTTACTATTCAAAGCATCCACTAGTACAATGTTTTAAAGGTGCTACATTCATTGAGTGTTACCGTAAAATATGATTATCGACCCCAAAAAAAAAGTCGTTTCCGTCGTTGTAGTTTCATCAAACTACAACGAATGCTTGGTTGACGGCTGTGTGAAGGATTAATTTACAACCTTTATGTGTTTATATATTAGATAAGAACGTTCATAAACATCAATTTCATTTGTAGGATAACATTTATTTAAAAAATAGACTTTTTAAAAAACAAGGATCAAACTTTTTAATAAACAGTGATCCAAAATTTGAGTGGGTGTTTTTTGCGCCCGCTTCCAAGTGTTTGTTTTGGGTAAGCGATACTATTAAACTAAACACTTCTGACCGCTCACATTTCGTCTGTGATAAGTATGTGAATAAAACATTATTATTAAAATGTAACCCAAGCCACTAGGCATAAAGCTTTCTCAGAATAGAAGTGTAAACAAACCCATTCTTTTGTTTCGAACACGGCACTCGTAAATGACGTCATGTTATTGTTAAGCTTGTGAGATGAAAAAAATGTATGGCGAAGTCTGTTCTTTTGTTTTATTTATGTGAAATGATGGTTTATTTTTTGAATTCTAATCACCTTTACACTAGAAACTGGTAAAAATTCCCTCACGACGATTCCATTGATATAATTGGTAGCGAGCTAACTAACGGGATTTCGGAGATATCGTCGTTTTAATCAGACGCGCCGAAATGGCATGCGACCACCCAGGGTGGCCCCACAGGTTGACGTTATTCGCGTTTTATTAACGTCACAGATCAGGGGTGCCTCTAATGGATCTTCGAACTGCTGCGGTGGAAATGTAGACTTTTTATGAGCGTGAACCTCAAACCGCCATAGGTAGCCGGTTTGAGATTCACAAATCTCATAAGTTTTGATGCCTCTTTTTGCAGCTTTATTTGGAATGAGCTGGCCGATATCCAGCCAGCCCTTCCACATCAAAAGACTCTCATCTAAAGCAATGTTCTGTGCTGGCGTATACATCTTCTGAAATTTCTTATTTAAATGTGACAATATTGGCTGGATCTTGAAAAGTTTCGCCTCGGAGGCGTCCAGGTCTAGCCCACACATACCACCGACGTCGTTGAAGTGGAGACACCTGCTCAGCAACAAAAACCTGTCGATGGCCATGTGTGCGCTAAAACCTGGAGTAAAAAATAAGTCAGCGGTAGCAGACCAGTATTTTTCCAGCCGCGACTGTAGCATAAATTAGTCGATTCACTAAAAACCGACTAATTCTAAAAAGTTGTCACCTCACTAAATTATAGGTACAACCCTAAATGTTCTGTAATGTCACAATGGAGGGAGAACGTCGCTCAGGACCTCCTTTAAAAACGGCTGCACGCATAGGTTCTGCCCTTTTTACATCAAGCGAGCAGCCTACTAGATAAGTCCCCAGTTATTGGGTAAGTGAACTCCGCCATTGTGTTCTTTTGCTGCTAAATTTATGTCCCGGCAAGCCATATCTATTTGTAATCTTTGTGTCTATTTAACATGGCTGCCGGCAATGTATTCTGTATTTAATATTAATTAGCACCTAGCTATTCACTATGCACATGTGCTCTAATAGGTTATATGGTTCTCCGCATGGCATGCATCCTATTCTATTCTCTATAAACTAAATCATGCTCATCCATGCTGTATCATAAACCGGCGACGCGAGTCAACGGTCAGTGAGAACCACGTGGCGATGTGACGCCACGCCTTGCCTTTAGTCTATCAACTAATCACTGTAAACCACTGCGATGTGTGAGTACCCATCTTCCATCTTCTTCACTGCCTTGAGCTTGCCGCATCTAACGCATGGCTGGGACACGCACATCGTAGGGGCTTACAGGAACCATCTTGGAGCTCAAGCGCCCCCTTGGCGTTGTTTCAGGGTTCCTAGCGCTGGCTAGCCAACTAGGGCTGCTTCGCTCACGCTGCACTGTTCTGCTGCTCTGCTGTGCTCCCGCGCATCTACCAACGCGGTGAGAAGCACGCATCTGCACGGCCGCCCTGCCGCGAGCCGCCTTTAAACTGTGACGCCTACGCGTCCGGCACCAGACGACGACGGCGTGGCCGTGTAGACAGCGTCCTGCCGCCGCTACCTACTGGCCGTCTGCGCTGCCGCTACCTGCCTACCACCAACGCTGCCTAGGGCTAGTTGCCCTGAGCCCGCTGCCCACCTGGTCGACCGCCCTGCCGCGCGTCCCTACCGACGCGTGAGGCCGCCTGACCCGGCCTACCTACCGTGCGTGGCGATCGACGTCTTCTGGTTGCTCAGGGCAGTACCGTTTTCCTACCTTCAGTGACAGTGCGTGACCTTAGACTCTAGAACCCCTATTTTGTATGTGTAGTGCTAAGTAAATGTATAACTAAGTCTTCCTTGTCTCATTTCCCTACCACGAAAAGCACTACGCTACAGTGGCGCCCACTCGGTAGTCTGGTTTGATCCATACAGGGTCAAACGATGCCAAGGGTAAAATACTACGACATCTATCAACAACTAGTCGTAGAAGGTCAACTCGTACCTTAGATTAGTCCTAAACTAGTCTATGGCGTGCAGGAAAATCTGCATCCGCCAACTACCTACACTAACTATAACATAGTTATTGCTATTATTGTGGCATACAACACGTCCACAGAGGTTTATCTAATTGCTTCTGGGCTGCAAGGTTGTAAGCTACATACCTTAAATTCTGTACCTAACTAGCTACACACACACTCACTTACATACTGCTGTCACACTCTTATTGTGCTTATTAAACGTGTAAGCACCTTTCTGTTAAAACTGCGTTGCCATAGAGGGTATTGGGGATCCCAAGGGATGAGTAATTATTTTGTAGCAGAATATGCCCTATGGTACACTACCCTCAGTTTTTGTGTTGTAATTATCATGTTCCAACAAGAACATCTTAAAGACAGTACCTACACATAGGTGACTGCAATCATACCGTACTTTCTATGTGCATATTTCACATGTAAGCATCTTCTGTCGCTTAAAACACTCACTGCCATAGTGCATGTGGTGGTCATTATGGAGTGTATTTATTTTCATAGATAGCAGAGTAGGTCATTAGTTAACTACTAAAAAACAATTGTGTTGTTGGTGTTACTATAAACACTAACAAGTCTGCACTTTCATGAAAAGTAACTGCAAAGTTGAAATTGCAGGCATTGTCCTACCCTAGAATAGGATAACTTAAAACTTAATTAGGTATAACTAGAATTTAAAACTTAATATAGTAGAACTATAACTATAGAATTCAAACACTAGGCTCTAAACCAGTGTCTAAAACATTCATGACCTAGTTCATGGATATTCTAACAACTGTTGGCCTAAGCCACAGTTGGACCTCATCTCGGCCTACCCCGTTGATAGAGGACTATTAATTGTGCTAATGGCCGACGCCTTAGTACCTAACTTTATCATGGCTAACCATTGATAAACTACAACTGTTAGTCAGTTGGATCTTCTACCGCCTACACGGTAGCAAGACTAGCACTTCTGGCTCTAAACCAGGTGTTTTCTAACTATGAGCGGATTGCAACTCAATAAACAAGCCCTAACAGCTACCTAAATACATATCTAATCTATCAAAAATCTAATACTCGCTGTAATCTAAACACTAGTTACAACTACATACACACTATTAATCTATAAAGTCTTATATACAAACTAACTTCAGTAAATAAATGCCATTTGATTGTTGATAAACACATTCTGTAAACCTCTCATAAATGTCACGTAATCCTTACACACAATTGATAACTAAACTTTAGACCATAACGTTAACGACTTCTACAACTTAACTTAACGCTTAATTCTTAACCAAGCATGTTAAACAAATAAATTTAACCTATAATGCTGATAAATGTCATATCTAACCTAACTTAACAAGTGTCATCGACTTATAAAATTTTATTCAACTTTGACGTTTGACACTTACCTTGGATATTAGCCTTTTTGCTTGTCAATATTTTATCGTTCAGAAATTATAAATTCTTCACTATGGACTCTGACTAAAAATTATACAACAATAAAATGTGTCATAGACATAGAACATAGACAAAACATAAATCAATTAAAGATTTTAAAACTTTAACAATTCTTTTTAAATGCATGTTTTTTAATATAAACTATTACTATTTAAATTGCATGTTTTCTTTTCTTGATATTAAATCATGAATATGAAGACCTTACATCTTCATGTTCGGATTACACACTTATATGTTATCATAAGTAAATTATTAAATATTTTGTTGTTAAATCAAATCAGATTTTAGAATTAAAAATATGGTTTTGACTTCTGTAGTACCGGCTGAGTTTGTGGATGGCACGTCTAACCAATCACAGCGCATGGATTAGTAAGTTAGATAGAATGGCGGGAGAATGCCGACTTGGTTGTCGTGCCAATCCTGCGAGCTCAGTCGTTGATAAGACGTCAAGAAGTCATGTTATAATTATAACTCCTGTTGTGTTCTAGAATATCAGTTCGGTCTAGATTGTGAAGTGTACCTTTTGATTTTGTGTATTGGAAAAATATATAAGTAAGTACATGAATAAGTGTCTATTATTTTTATACCTTATTTTTAAAAAGCCATGAACTTAAGTAACGGTTAATTTTGATAATTCAACTATCACTAGACTCTGTGCAGGGGTACAGAGTTTACATCTCAGAAGTGGGATAAAGATTCCTTTTTGGCCAATAACATTTATATTTATAATTTTTTCTTTTCTTGCTACCCTTCATGTACTCTTGGGTGTACCTGATAAGTAATTATGCTATTTTATTTGTCTCTTAATTTGATAACAGTTTTTGGGTTCTCGGCTATTAAACAGCATTGAAGTTACCGTATCTAGTAAGTAAACACGTGTAGCTTTTGACTTCCGTTTAACAAATGACCCTACAAATTTATTTTCTATACAAGTTGGGTATCTTATGTACGAGTGGCTACCTCTATTTATTTCCTTTTTATTGATACGAAATGTTTTTATAATATACAGCCATGTATATTACTAACATATGACTATTTTAGTAACTGTAGTATTTTGTTTCAACGTATAATTGCGATGTAAGGACCGTGGCAGGTATTTTCTGCGGGTTTTGCCTACCCAATGGGAAAACAGCGTGAGCTTACGTACTTATGACTACGAAATACCTAACCATTACCATTATTATGTTGTTTTCGTTGAAATCATGCTAATGTAGGCGTCTAAAGACATGCGCAAATGCATGCGCATGGCTAATGTAGGCGTGGCTTATTACATCACACTTAGTAGATTTATAAAATCCAATCAAATGTTTTACGTTGTATTTGATATTTTTATTTTAGAATCAGTTATAAGGAACAAATTCTTTGGGATTTAATTAACTTTCCAGGGTTACCCCATGGAAAGAAACGAACGAGAGCGTGCTACACGCTGACAGATCCGACGAGGTCTCCCCATACTGACCGGCTGTCACGCAGCCCTGTAAGGCGTCAATTTTGCAGCTGGGACTTAAGCCGGTCACGCAGCCGGCCGAGCACGTTAATCAAGAGGGCGCCTGAGTCGCTGCTCACCAGATCGCCGCTCATCGTGCCGCAGCCCACATCGCCGCGCATCGTACCGCAGCCCAGATCGCCGCTGGCCGCAGTCATGAGCATCGAGTGTCGAGCTGTCGCTGCCGCTTATCGATCGCTGGCCGGACTGCCGTGCATCAAGTCGCAGCTCGAATCGCCGAGTATCGAGCCGTCCGGACCGACGCACAAGCTGCCACCGTTCGCGTAGCCCAGGGGGGCAGCTGCAAAGCAGCGCGTTGGGGCACGTGCAAACCGCGATTGAAGACAAGACCACAGGTGAGCAGACTTCTTCATTTAAACTATATACTTTCTCTGATCTTGTCAATGTTTTAGAATCCATAAATGCGCAATCATCTATGCGTGGTCGGAAAAGCAAGTTATTCATTTTGCATTACCAAAACTAAAGGGTATAAAGCCCAGACATGGTATGAAGGCCTTGCGTCGGTCCTGTTTACTTGGGCCAAATGGCAGGAGAAACTCTTGGCTACCTTTCCATCGAAAGAAAACTATGGGCAAACGCTTAGCGACATGCTGGCCAGACGGGCTAGGTTCACGGACTCTAAGAGTATTATCATGATAAATTGCCCCTAATCAATAGATGTGGTATAACTAAGAAGAAGGCAGCAGAGTGCATTTTACATGGCATTGACTACCGATCGGTTAGATTAGGCGCTGAGGCAGCTCAGTTTGATGACCCTAACAAGCTCCTTTCATATTTACGCAATGCTCGAAATACAAAATTCAACAAGTAACAAGAACAACCTCAAAAAAAAAACAAAATAGCTCTAACCCTAGGCCAACACGTTGTTCAAATTGCTAGAAGGATGGTCATGTCACATCTCAGTGCACCCAACCCATAAAGCAGTATAGTCGATGCAATAGAGTAGGTCAGGAGGTGGAACATTGTTATTCTCAACTGCGATCGACTGAAGAGAAGAAATAATGCGAGTAGAGGATAGGGGTGATGCAGGTGTTAATTCTTCTGAATTAACCGCTTCGGTTTTGGAATCGATAAAGGATTATTTCAAACCTGGGACAGTTAACGGCTCTTCCTTAAGGTGGAAGCTCACATCTGGCCCGCGAAATTCTAATTTTCTTACGTTTTTGGCAATTTGCAGGCCAGTGCTTGGTTGTATGTTTATGAAAATTTGATTTGCGACTGTAAGACGTATGAAGTTACCGAATTATAACCATCAAAATTACTAACTACTAAAGAACGACGACTAAATTACTAAAGAATGACTTTTACATGCAAAAATCAATCTTGACATGAAAATGAACTTGGAGGGTTGTATTGATAATTTTGATGGTTATAATTCGGTAACTTCATACGTCTTACAGTCGCAAATCAAAGAACATCGGGCATTTTTGTATGGGACACTTACCTACGGCGAACAAAAATAAAATTTGGTACGGTGGATAGGCAATTAAATCTAGTTTACAATGGTATAGTTCCCATATCTGTGGGTCGTGGCAATAAGGAGAAAATGGACATTTAGAAAATATTTATAAATGTTTTTGGGCAATAATTGAAGAGGAAAAAGGGAATCAAAAATAATTAAAACAACATATTTTTCTCTTAACTTTTATTCTGCTGCATCTAAATCTAAAATAGTTTCGTCTAAAAACGCCGCAGGTGTGTGAAATTCGTCTTGATATACAGCCCAAGATAAAAAGTATACCACACTGGCGATGTGCGCGCAACTCCCAACAGTGCGGCGGCCGTGTATACAGGAACAGTAATAGCCCTCGAGGCTTTGTCTTCCCTGCAATGCCGGATTTATTAGTAGATATGTATAATAGCGTTTTGCTCTTATGTGACGGGACTGTATTCTGCCTCGTATTAATATTTTATTTTCGACCAACTCTCTGCGATGGTATAATTCCATTATATACACTCCGTTTGGCCGCATGTGTTCGTGGCAATAAGATTTGGCCAGTTTCAAATGGTATATTCCCAAGGTAAATAAAAGTAGCTCGTCGTAAGTCAATTGTGGGAAATCTCTTAATTCGGGATTGTTTGCATCTAGCGGCATGAATGCGACTCTTTGTCTGTTTAAATTGTTTCGAATCACGTAATCAGCCAATTCGTTTTCTCTATTTATGTTCTCATCTATTATATTTATAAACTGTGCGGCATGAGCGTTATCTCTATATGGTCGATGAGTGGCATTGATGAGTGCTGCAGTTATTTTAAAATCGGTCATCATATTTGTCAACGCTACATTAAAATAAACATGGCGGAATATCTTGAAGTCCTTTTTAAAGCGACCATTAATCGTTTCAACCACCCAACGACACATAGTTATTAGCCGTGATTTATTTGCATCTACTGTGCTATGCGCATCATATCCATGCTCTTCAATGGCAGGAATAGAGTCTCTAAAGCCGCGGTCCAATATAAAAATGTCGTTCGCGTTCAGAAACCAATGCCAAGCGGCGTCCTGCATCATGTGACTCATTATTTCGGCATCCGTAGTAATGGCTGGGTACGGGCCTAATACATCTACAATATAGCCGTCTGTGCATACAATTAAAAAGGGTTTTACTAGGTTGCGGAATTTGTGCAGGCTATATGTTTTCCTCTGAAAAAGGAAGTTGGAGCTTTTTTGCACGTATATATATGTTCCATCACACACAAGAATGGCTGCAGGTTCATTCTGGTTACCTCCAAAAATATGACTCGGGATGGTTAAGTTGCGAGCTATTACATCTTCTCTCGTCATGTGATCTAGACCCAGATGTCGGGGAACAAACTCTTCAGATAAACATTCTCGAGCTATTTTTAATTTTCGCTCCAATGTTCTTCTCGACATATTGAACATAGAAGCTACACGTTCGTCTGGTTCACCCGTTCTTATTTTAACTAAATACAGTCCTAAAACAGTAGCAGAACTGTTGGTTCTGTCACGAAGAGATGTTTGATTCAAAATTCTATTAAATTGAATTTTATCCATACCTGTATAAAAATGTAGTTCATTGTCATCTATCTCCTCAATATTTTCGAAGTCCAACTGAGTTCCTCGTTCCAATTTCCATTCATACAGCTCGATAATATCGAGAACATGAGCACTGTTAAAGTGTTCATGTAGAGGTATTTGCACATTAAGTAGATCTTCCCATTCATTGCTTATCATATGGGGTTGGCAAACTCGAGCAAGTTTTGGTATGAATAGCTTATTCATACGAAATAAATGTAACCTAACATATTTTGGCACAGCATTTGCTGGTACATTTCTGCAGTTTTGAAAAACACAGCGTCGAGCAGTATTAGATACACGCAAATATCCAGGAATAGTCATAATGCCAATGTTTTGTTGTTGTTGAACGTTAACTACTATTTCTTGGACTTCCTCTTCTTGTACTTGCTGGGGTAATGGTTCTTCTTGTACTTGCTGATGTAATGGTTCTTGAACTTGCTGGGGTAATGGATCATTTACTGGCCGGGCTTGCAATGCGCGATAAAATCTCAGCCAGCAAGGATTGCATATTGATAGTGTACCATCAAAAACAATCTGTAACAAGTTTATTTTACTGTTATTTATTGATAATCATAATAATAAATGTCACAACGTAATACACTATGACCAAGGAAACGAATAGTTTCAATGGTTGAAAAGGAGTCCTATGATGACGTCAACTATATAAAACGATATAAAACTATATCTAGGAGAATAAATAGAGGCTCTGTTGCTGCGCAAAAGTTGAACAAACTCTAGTATTTACATATAATTAATGTTCTATAATATAATTAACTCACCTCCCGTGGCATTATTTCTTGTAATAATAGTACTGCATAGTCACGATATCTTTCGAAAAACATTTGAGTAAGACGGTGTCTTCTACGACGTAGAACAGATCGCTCACACGACACACAACTATTTTGTCGTTCCATTTCACAACAAAATCGAACTCGAAAGCAAACGAAATCCAGTAAACAAGCAGTAGGTAATTAGTTGACTCAGACCACAATGAGAACACAGTAAAACACAGATCGCTACGACGGATGACAAAGGACTGCGATGTAGTAAGATAAGCTAGCTACCTGCGCGAGCGCAACATAAACCAGTTTTAGGACTATGGGCGAGAGTGAGAACGAAACATGCACATCAACTTGACGGATTTAGTCTGATTGGGTTTACAAAAATACCACGGAGTTATATTTTAACTTACTGAGCGGTCGTTTAGTATTATTATTATTATTATTATTATTAATTATTTCCATTTTCCCATTATTGTGAATCAAAATAACTACACAATATTAAATATGATTGCAAACACTATCATTTAAAAATGTTTTGGTTTATGTTCGCGACTTTTAAAAAATCGGGTAAAAAACGCCCGATGTTCTTTTCATAAACATACAACCAAGCACTGGCCTGCAAATTGCCAAAAACGTAAGAAAATTAGAATTTCGCGGGCCAGATGTGAGCTTCCACCTTAACTGCGTTTATAGATTTTGGGAGTGAATGCTCAATGATTAGATTGTCAGTATTTCGACATAATATAGGTTCTAGTTATAGTATCAATAATCTTTCTGCGCCAAGATGTTTCGGTAATTCGGTTGTCCATTGCATAGGTAAACAAGGAGTTCAAATAATTATTTATAACATGAAGGCTGATCTCAAATTAATGGAAGTCGCCCATGATGCCATGCGTGTGCCCGTTTTAGTAGGGTAAATGTTCACAGAGCAGTTACACAAAGTTATTCATAAAACTCTCTGAACCTCAGCTCCAACATATTGTACATTTGTACTTAAGAGCGAAATGAATTTGTTCTGTAAAGACTCCGCTGAGCTTTTTGGTCTTGCTGTTGTGGACGTGTTTCACAGATCCCCCATATCAGGGTGACATCTTTGTCGATGGAAATATTTGATTCCTGAAGGGTGTGTATTCAATAGCCGCTGGATGTTTCCAGATGAGTGAAGGTGGAGTAGGACAGATCATTGTCTAACGACACTTCGACTACTTCGTCAACCCCTTTAGGTCTCTCAAAAGACTTTCATATTACTCATGGTCGTGTAACTCAGGAAGAGTCCAGTATGCAGGTTTTGAAAGTCTCCTCAACTGGCATCAATGAGTTTCAATCAATTACTGAAGCTGATTTAATTACTCAACCTACTCAACTAGTATTGAACTTTTTTTTGCTTTCAACTTCCCAGAATTGGGGTAAAGAGCAGGAATTTGCGTTACATCGTATACAAAAGAACTTGTACGTCCCACTTTAGCTCTCTACGATCCGAAGGCAGATGCCGAACTTCATCTGGACGCTTGTAAGATTGGAGTGGCAAGTATCTTGTTGCAAAAATATAAACCCGAGGTACTAAGGCCAATCGCTAACTTTAGTAGGCCAAATCACGACGATATAGGGCACTTTGCGCTTGACAAAACTCTGGGACGTATCAAAGCGACATATCGGTTTGTAAGAATGCGTAACTTTATAAAGACTTGTATCGGTTCTTGCTTATTCAAAGGCTTCGGGAGGTTAGAAACCCGGTACTTTACACCCCATACCAAAAGTCGATAGTCCCTTTGGCACGGTCCATGCACATCATGTTGGCCCCTATATATACGTGGTGCGAGAGAAAATATGCACATTTTCGCCCTGATTGCTCTGATTATTCCTTATATTTATTTGAAACCTCCTCTTCTATCAAGGTTCTTTTCGAGAGTATAATGTTTGGTGTTCCAAAAAGGGTAATAACGGATCGTGGAACCTCGTTTACTAGCGAGGTCTTTAAAAGGATCACGACCGAAAAGAACATAAAACACGCGTTGAATACTGTTTCCACCCCAAAGGCCAATGCTCAGGTAGAACGCTATAGCAGGACACTCGTTGATGCTTTGACCACGAAGTGTTGGTTCCCCTGACAATAAATGGGATGGGCATCTACCCGGTGTGCAGTGGGACATAAATGACGCTTTCAACAAGGATATGAATCGTTCGTCAGAGGCTCTATTTGGCATAAGACCTTAGGTCCTAGTGGCCGTAGAATTGTATCCGAACTGTCAGACGACATAGCAGGTTCTTCTCAACAGTCAGAACCTGTCACAAATCGGAGACGATATTAATTCACATGTCAGTTCCTATTAAGAGTCGCAAAAGGTTTGTGACATAAAGCATTGTCCAGCTCAAATTAATATGAAGTAGGTGATCTAGTTAGGGTTGAGCCGCAAGTCCCAGCTACAGGGAATTGCAAGAAACTTGTTGCGAAGTCCGTGCCCGTGTGTTGTTGTCTTGGTCTTGGGTTCGATTTCCGGGTCAGGCAAATGTTATTGGGTTTTTCCATCAGATATTTCCCAATAGCAGCCACGGAGTCTGGATTTGTGCCCAGCTGAGGGTAATAGGCTCGCCCCCTATTATATGGGACTTTAACATAACTGGCGAAATGTGGGTGTACCTCTGCTTAACCCTTCGGGAATTACAGGCGTTATGTTATGAGTTTTTCCAAAGTTTCAAAGACACTATCGAATCACAAAAATGTTGATATTAGTCGTTATCAAATTGAGGATACTCCCCTCACACGAAAATCTAATCGGCTGGATTCAACAGTTGTTGCAAGTGACAAAAGTAACGCCTGGTTGAACTTTAATAATGCCAGGTGCTGGTAATGACAGCGAATAACCTAGCTATGTTTATATATTATTATATAATTTATGATTAACACTTGAAAAAACTCCTTTTAGAAAAACAAAAATATGAACAACAATTACATTATAAATAAATACTCACATAACGTTTATTATCTATTGGCAAGGCATATCTATTCAACCGGCTTGAGACGACATTACGTTTTCCAGGAAAATACGTTACTTGTTTTTAAGCGTCGACTGGATACAAGCACGTACAAAGGAAAGAAGCTCGCGTCAACACCATAGTAACTAATCACGTGAGGCGCGTCACGTGAGCACAAGACCCGTGCGACGCTGCGCCGCCTTATTGTGGCTGGTGGCGAGCGGCACCGACTCCTGACGCATTGCGCGTCTTCGCGCCAGACGCTTTTAAAGTCGTTTGACGGGCAGCGGCGGCAGCGCGCGCGCAGTCAGGCTCAGCGGTGACGGTAGGGTGGGGAGGGAGCGAGACAAAAAACACGCCTTCACTCAAATAATCAAATTGTATTTGAAATGTTTGTACTGTTTTAACATTCAAATCATACTTTTGGTTCTAGTTTTGTAATTTATCTTTTTAACAATGGTTTTAATTTATATAATAATTGTGTCTTACTTTTGAGTCATGTCAAGTAATATTTCAAGCACTGCTTAATTTATTTTATATACTTAATTTTGAGGCTCTTGGCATTCGTACGTTTTTCACGGGTGACCACTGAAAACCAGCGCTGTGCTGTGGGCGACCATAACACAGCACCATGCTGAGTGGCAACCTACTTGTCGCAGTCACAACGTGCAACATTTTCTTTTTTGTAATCCCTGCTTGTTGTATTTTTTTATATCTGTTAAGCGTTGTTTGTGTAATGTTTTTTTCCTGTATACTCGGTATGTTTCTGCGACAAATAAATAAATTTTCTTTCTTTCTTTCTTTCATTAATAAACATTTATTTCAGTTTACCTTATCCGGGCCATGAAATAATGCCCGTAAATGTACATCGAGCCATGAAATAATGCTCGAAGTACACTGAGCCATGAAATAATGCTCACCATTAGTTATAGTGGGCCATGAAATAAAGCCCGTAAATGTACATTGAGCCATGAAATAATGCTTGAAGTACATTGAGCCATGAAATAATGCTTGAAGTACATTGAGCCATGAAATAATGCTCACCATTTTAGTTATAGTGGGCTATGAAATAAAGCCTGTTAATGTACATCGAGCCATGAAATAATGCTTGTAGTACATTGAGCCATGAAATAATGCTCACCATTTAAGTTATAGTGAGCTATGAAATAAAGCCTGTTTATGTAGGTACATCGAGCCATGAAATAATCCTTGAAGTACATTGAGCCATGAAATAATGCTCACCATTTTAGTTATAGTGAGCTATGAAATAAAGCCTGTTTATGTATATCGAGCCATGAAATAATCCTTGAAGTACATTGAGCCATGAAATAATGCTCACCATTTTAGTTGTAGTGTGCTATGAAATAAAGCCTGTTAATGTACATCGAGGCATGAAATAATGCTTGTAGTACATTGAGCCATGAAATAATGCTCACCATTAGTTATAGTGGGCCATGAAATAAAGCCCGTAAATGTACATCGAGCCATGAAATAATGCTTGAAGTACATGGAGCCATGAAATAATGCTCACCATTTTAGCTATAGTGGGCTATGAAATAAAGCCTGTTAATGTACATCGAGCCATGAAATAATGCTTTTAGTACATTGAGCCATGAAATAAGGCTCACCATTTTAGTTATAGTGGGCTATGAAATAAAGCCCGTAAATGTGCATCTAGCCATAAAATAATGCTCGTAGTACATTGAGCCTTGAAATAATGCTCACCATTTTAGTTGTAGTGTGCTATGAAATAAAGCCTGTTAATGTACATCGAGCCATGAAATAATGCTTGTAGTACATTGAGCCATGAAATAATGCTTGAAGTACATGGAGCCATGAAATAATGCTCACCATTTTAGCTATAGTGGGCTATGAAATAAAGCCTGTTAATGTACATCGAGCCATGAAATAATGCTTTTAGTACATTGAGCCTTGAAATAATGCTCTCCATTTAAGTTATAGTGTTCTTGTTAATAATGTTCTTTCTCCAAGATTAGTTTATTGATATGTTATGTCTTTTTAAATTTTTATTACTATATACTTTCTAATTATTGATTTGTCTGTAGTCATAAACTTGCACATTACTATTGTATTGAGTCTGGTTCTTCTAAGCAACCTAACAAACAGATGTGTTGCTGGGGAGTTTGTTCCGCCACTTCTTCTTTCCAGCTAAAACACTAGGACAAGTCGAAGGGTGGGCGTTTTGGGTGACTGTCTCTTGTAAATAAGTAAAGTAAAGTAAATTTAACGTTCGAAAAGTGCTAATTATCAGCCTAGTTTGAATTATTTAGTTTGATTTTAGTAGGCTATGAAATATATCCCATAAAGAGCCATAAAATAATGCTCGTATTACATTGAGCCATGAAATAATGCTCACCATTAGTTGTAGAAGGCCATGAAATAAAACCCGTAAATGTACATCGAGCCATAAAATAATGCGCGTAGTACATTAAGCCATGAACTAATGCTCACCATTTTAGTTACAGTGGGCTGTGAAATAAAGCCTGTCAATCATCAAGTCATGAAATAATGCCCGAAATTGTGATTAATTATAATGAAATCAATTTATTGTATTTAAAGTTTTTATAACTATGAACGCTATGATAATATGAAAAGGTAAAACCATATTATGCTTATGCTTTTGCCTAAGAGTTTATAATTTTTTTTTTTAATTTTGTTACACGAGGACGTATACTGTAACTTGGATGGCCGACTGTTATCATAAGTAAATTATTAAATATTTTGTTGTTAAATCAAATCAGATTTTAGAATTAAAAATATGGTTTTGACTTCTGTAGTACCGGCTGAGTTTGTGGATGGCACGTCTAACCAATCACAGCGCATGGATTAGTAAGTTAGATAGAATGGCGGGAGAATGCCGACTTGGTTGTCGTGCCAATCCTGCGAGCTCAGTCGTTGATAAGACGTCAAGAAGTCATGTTATAATACAGTATGGAATTCACATCTTGGCAATAATTGAAACCTCAAGGAATATTACTCCATTGAAGTATAGAAAAATTAAAAACCGAAAATGAAAAAAGTTAAATTTTCAAACAAAATAAATATCAAAATAAATTCACTTAAAGTAAACACTCTGTTTAGACAACGTACCTTGACCCCAGGAGCGAAGAGTGGCAACGGTGCACGCGGGCGGCCGGCATGGCGGCTTTTTTGTCGGCACTTTGATTCGTTTGACAATGTGCGACGAAAATAAAATCCACTAAGTTCATTTGTACCGCCACGTGTTTATTTCGCGATAACTGAACTGAACTAAATACTTCAATATTACACATTAGTTCCAAAAAGAATAAACTTAAATTTTCTCATTTTCAAAGTGTCCACCACGTTTTTGAATGCACAAGTTACATCGCCGCACAATGTTATCCCGAAGCCTGCTCAGCAAATTTCGTTCAGGATCCAGAGCCATGGTTTTTAATTTGTCAAAGGCGGCGACAATACGATTGCGCAGTTCATCTTCGGTTTCGGAGACACGCGAATAAACTTCATTTTTAATAAAGCCCCATAAAAAGAAGTCGAGAGCAAAGTGTATACAAAATACTTAAAAACACAATTTACACACACACACAAAGTCAAATAAATACTAAACTAATAAGTGTCCATTCCACTGATAAAAAATTAAACTAACTAAGCACTAAATTTACTGGTATTTGCTAATCACGTTTTGAAGCAATGCGCGGAAGTAGACTCTGAGTAGACGAAATCTCTGCGAAAGGCACACACACTATCCCGGAAGACTAGCAGTGAACTGACAAAGCGGAACGCAACTTCCGAGATGGCGAAAAATATTATAATGTAGGGCACATGGTGCAATTATCGTAATTAACGCTTATCGATAACTTTTTACACATAATTACTTACTACCGAAACAAGGCATTAGAATACAAGTATCTTTGTGTAATTTGAATATTTATTTTTAACAATTAAAAAATATTAATTGGACATTAAAAATACGATTGAACAGTTTACGAAACTACCGTTAAGTTAGTGACTTCCTGAGTAATCCTGAGTATCAATCGGGTCTTTCGATCGACCGGGAGCCGGTCGGTAACTAACTATGTAACATGCGAAAACAATTCATAAATTGTTGTTGTTTACTTTATGCATTTTATCTCTAAATCTACTTAATAATATTTGACATGTTGCGCCGACCCCAAATAAATTGGGATAAGGGCAGGAGAATGATGATGATGATGATGAATATTTAATAAGAACACACATAAACAAAAAAGCTGTTTAGATTTAAATACTCAGGGCATAGTGGTTTCTAGAATCATGATAATAATTCTTAAAACACCATAGCACCACCTAAGTATTTAAAGCTAAACAGCTTTTTTTATTATCTATCTTTATTCCTTTTAACAGAAGCTAATAGTCAATAACAGGTGTGCTACCCTACGTGGCGCGAGCGCACCCCGCACCTGCGCGCCCCTCTTCCTCCCTGCCGGCCTGCCGCGCGCCGCGCCGCCCGCCGCGCCGGCGGCGCCGTCCGCAATATTATTTCGCTCAATCGCCTTTGAAGAAAGCCGCGTGGCTCGTGCCGCCCTGTTTAAAGAAGCCGCCAAAAGACACCGCTGCCGATGTACACCCGCAGGAAATGTAGGCGCGTCCCAGTGATAGATTATGTTTGTGTAAGCAAAACAAAGTTTCGACCATGGCAGGCCAAGGAAGTTGTTCAATAGGAAATTCCAAGTACTAGTATACCGAAAAAAAAACCACATTAACATTAAATTTCATAGTCAGTCTGTACTGGTCTTGTGTCTGTGAGAGGTAGTGGACCGTACCGTCACAGTATTAATCGAATGTGGGTGTCGTCGGGCGGCGCGGTCCGCGGCTGCGTCTCCCGTACACGCTTAGTTTTGCGCACGCACTCAAACGTTGAATTGTTTTTTTTTACATTAAATTCCAGCCTGTCGTGCAGGTGTACCGATTTTACATTTCGGCAAATAAGTAGAATAGGTACGTAACAGCGTCGTGATAGTTTGCACTGAGTGGCAACTTCGCATTTTAAAGGGTTCATTGAATCATTGACCTAGTGATCCAAATCTACAGAGTGTTTAAATTTGTTCAAAATGAAAACTCTACTTTTTGACCGATTCTACTACTACTGGACCGATTTCGTTCATTTTTTGTATATCGTCAGAAAAGGCGATACCAAGTGTGCCCTAGAAATTATTGCACATAAGCGGTCCCCATACTGTATAACTCCTGTTGTGTTCTAGAATATCAGTTCGGTCTAGATTGTGAAGTGTACCTTTTGATTTTGTGTATTGGAAAAATATATAAGTAAGTACATGAATAAGTGTCTATTATTTTTATACCTTATTTTTAAAAAGCCATGAACTTAAGTAACGGTTAATTTTGATAATTCAACTATCACTAGACTCTGTGCAGGGGTACAGAGTTTACATATACAAGGTACATCACTCACTTGACAGTGTTGTACTCTAA
Organism: Diarsia rubi; assembly: GCA_932274075.1. Classification (NCBI taxonomy): domain Eukaryota; kingdom Metazoa; phylum Arthropoda; class Insecta; order Lepidoptera; family Noctuidae; genus Diarsia; species Diarsia rubi. The sequence goes on from OW026433.1 coordinate 3,119,720, forward strand.
CTTCTACACTTCATAATAGTATTCAGCAATCAATGGTGATCTTTAATTTTGTTTCTAAATATAACAGAACCTACACTATACACATTACCCTGCAATTTAACACCTCAGTGACCTGACCCCCAAAGAGATACACTTGCTCTATCTTGTGTTTTTCCGACTGACTGTCTTGAGTTAAGCTACTCTAAATTAGTTTACCTCTTGTGTGTTTAGTAAGTCACTGACTTAGGACTACATTCAAGTCAGTGACGGACTTTGATTGATGGATGTTTGACGATGAATATTTGATAGATGGGATGAAAGCACACGAATGAGATGTATGTACGTACAGGTAGTCAGTCTAAGTGGTTTAGGCCTTCTAGCGGATTTCCCCTAGGGAAAATCCTTTCTTTGCAGGCGGGGTACTGTAGCATAAATTAGTCGATTCACTAAAAACCGACTAATTCTAAAAAGTTGTCACCTCACTAAATTATAGGTACAACCCTAAATGTTCTGTAATGTCACAATGGAGGGAGAACGTCGCTCTGGACCTCCTTTAAAAACGGCTGCACGCATAGGTTCTGCCCTTTTTACATCAAGCGAGCAGCCTACTAGATAAGTCCCCAGTTATTGGGTAAGTGAACTCCGCCATTGTGTTCTTTTGCTGCTAAATTTATGTCCCGGCAAGCCATATCTATTTGTAATCTTTGTGTCTATTTAACATGGCTGCCGGCAATGTATTCTGTATTTAATATTAATTAGCACCTAGCTATTCACTATGCACATGTGCTCTAATAGGTTATATGGTTCTCCGCATGGCATGCATCCTATTCTATTCTCTATAAACTAAATCATGCTCATCCATGCTGTATCATAAACCGGCGACGCGAGTCAACGGTCAATGAGGAAACTATTTTATGAGTGTCGTCAATATGCTAAGACACATAATTTGTCCTGCTGGTGCGTGAATGGCCGAATCCTTATGAGAATTCATCCAGATGACAAACCTATCCAAATCACCTCTGAAAACGGTTTAGCCGCGTTAAAAAACAAGGATTGACTGTTTGCTCTGCCTATGTATTCTTATGTTATAGCGCTTTATGTACTCGCGCTATCCTGTGCATGTTTCGAAGCTTTTTTTATTTTTATTTAAGTTAATTATTTTTTTACATTTCGCTAATAACTCAATCAGACTATTTGCTTATTTTATAAAAACTGATGTAACACATAACCCCATTTCTAACAATCACTCACTACATTCTACAACCACGCAAACACGCGTTAATTCGTGCATTCACCATAATTTTGTTTTATTGTTTTATTTTTATTTTGATCACTAGCATTTTTTTGTCAATTTACGTAACACTTAAACTACAAACACATTTTACACAAAGTCACAGTTTTATACAAGCTAACAATAATCACAATTACATCACCAGCCTATCTTACCACTTAGCGGCTGGCGGGCCTTCAATTTATTACTATTTCGCATCACAAACTCTGTCACTATATTGCAAAAAGCTCTCTATTAGACCGATTACTCATTGTCACATCGTTCAACTGAACCCCATGTCTTGTATTTTTGTACTTAATCATAAGCAATGGCTAATTTAAATCAAATTTCCCAGGAATTGGATAACATCTCGGTTGCTCAATCTTTCCAATGCTCTCCTGAAGAATGCCTTGATTTAGTCCCGACGCTAAATAATAACTTAAAAATAGTTCATGTAAACATAAGAAGTATTAATAAAAATTTTGACCAATTCCTTACCATGATTTCAACAACAAAGATTGAGTTTGATGTAGTCGTTCTGACGGAGTGTTGGTTGCAGGTTTCTGGACCGATTCCCGTGATACATGGCTATACATCTCACGCTACAATTAATAATGTTAAACAAAATGACGGAGTAGTAGTATATATCAGAGAAAGTTTAAAATGTGACACGTTTGAACCACCGTTTCAGGACGCTGGCTGCATTGTATCCTGCTTAGGCTCTACGGCAATAGTTTCAGTCTATCGCTCTCCATCCTACCAACATTTGGATAACTTTTATAACAGTCTGCAAAGCGTAATATCCTCTCTGAAATCCTCCATGAACATTATTTTAATTGGTGATATGAATGTTGACATCAAATTGGGATCTAGTGACCGGCACGCTAGTGACTACTTAACTCTCACCGCCGCTCTTGGGCTACTTCCAGCTCATTCTCTACCGACCAGAGTTAACAACTGTCTGGACCATATAATGCTTAAATCTAAGAAGACTTCTACCGTGCTAGTCCTGGACTCTCACGTTACTGATCACCAGCCTACCTGTCTATTTCTGCCCCTCAATTCTGGCCCTGGATGTAAAGTACAAAGAACATCATCACAGTACGATTATGAAGCTATTCGTATAGAGTTAGACAACACCGACTTCGGCCCTATCCTAACTTGCACAAACACCAATCAAGCAACCAATCAGTTCATTGATAATTTACAACGTGTGATTAATAATCACACCCGAGTAACCAGAACACGTAAAAAATGTAAGGTTCTGAAACCGTGGATGAGCACCGGCCTGGTTCGTTGTTTGAGAAACCGAGATAGAATGCATACCGAGGTCAGGAAAAAGCCTGATGACTCAATACTTAAGACCACATACACAAGGTATAGAAATACTTTAATCAAACAGTTGAGGCGAGCTTTTGAAAGGGGCAGAATTTCTTAAAGCCAAAAATAATCCCAAGGCAACGTGGAAAGTAATTAAATCTATCACGAATACCAGTGTTCAAACCCGTTCTCCTCGTGAACTTCTACGGGATTCAGTTGACACTACAACATCGGCAAACAAAGTTAATGACTTTTTTGTCAGTATAGGTACAAAGCTAGCAATGGAAATTGGTGCCAACACCACTGCACCACCACCACCAACCAGTCAATTATCTAACTCTCTTGTAATCCTGCCAGTGGATGAGGAACAAGTTAGTGGAATTATCCATGACCTCCGTAGCGATTGCGCTACGGGGTGGGATCTTATTCCAGCCAGGGTGATCAAGAGTTCGCGCACTAAATTAACCCCCGTTATCACTTATATCTGTAACCTCTCCATAGACTCTGGAATCTTCCCTAAAGCATTTAAGAGAGCCGTCGTCCATCCTATTTATAAAAACGGGGGCAGAGACAATGTCACAAACTATCGACCTATTTCCGTTCTGAGTACGCTTTCTAAAATCCTGGAGAGAATTTTGAACAAATGCTTAGTCGGGTTTCTAGAAAAGCATAAGTTAATAGCTTCAAACCAGTACGGATTTAGACCGGGAGTTTCCACTGAGGATGCCGTTGCTGCTTTTGCTGATAGTCTGGTAAGTAAACTAGACAATAAGCTTAACTGCTATGGCGTCTTCTTGGACTTAACCAAGGCTTTTGACACGGTCTCTGTCCCTCGACTAATTTCAAAGATAGAGAGTTTAGGAGTGCGTGGAGTGACTCTCAAACTACTTGAGGACTACCTGTGTGATAATCTCAGTGTGTTCTTATTGATACCGTCACTAGTACATATGAAAAGCTCACCTATGGTATCCCACAAGGCAGTATATTGGGACCAACCCATTTCCTAATATACATCAATGACCTATGTAAGCTCTCTATCTCTGATTGTGAAATTTTCTCTTATGCAGACGATACTGCAATTCTAGTGTCTGGTAAAACTTGGGAACAAGCCAGAGATAGAGCAGAATACTCGCTTCGGTTAATAATGTCATGGCTCTCTATTAACTTGCTGACGTTGAACTTAAAAAAGACGAACCTAATCAGATTCTGCCGTCCACATTCAATAAATCCACCCTCTTTCTCTCATACAATTAAAGCTCATACTTGTCTCCCCCATCAGTCCGTAGGTTGTAACTGTCTTGCTCTCAGTATAGTCCCTAATATTAAGTACTTGGGAGTGATACTAGACGAGCAACTCAACTGGCAGGCGCATATAGAGGTACTCTGCACTAGAATCAGGAGACTCATATACATTTTTAAAGAACTCAGACACTCCGCAAACTCTGAAACCCTGACTCTTGTGTACCTTAGCCTCTGCCAGTCTATCATTATGTACTGCATACCGGTGTGGGGCGGAACTTACAAAACTGCAATGCTCCCGGCAGAACGAGCACAACGAGCGGTTCTTAAAGTGATGCTCTTTAAACCTCGAGACTACCCCACAGATCAGCTATATTATGAAGCCGAAGTTCTCACAGTGAGGCAGCTGTATGTTCTTCGTTCAGTCCTGCGGAGACACTCTAACCTTCCCTTAGACAAACATCTGCTATTAAGACGCCACGGTTTCCCTGTATGTAAAGCAAAACCCTGTCGTTTTGCATTCTCAAGTCGACAACTTTTTACTCAAAGTTCGCGTATATATAATAAAATAAATAAAACCATTCCCTTGTATAGATATAACTTATATAAAATTAAGAATAAATTAATAAAATGGCTCTTGACCTTGTCTTATGACGAAACAGAAAATATTCTGACCATAGATACTTAACTATACCTAATCTTGAAAGAAATGTAATCAAACGCTCACATTTCTCATATACACACACACACACACACACACACATACACACACACGCTACAATCATATATACGGCCCACACATATACAATCATTCAATCTATTTGCTGTGTTAGTATTAAAAGCTACTGTAAACAAACAAAAAGTCACGGTTGTATTATATAAATAGAAGCCGCAAATCTCCGACTCCTAAGATACAGGTCTGCGTACCTAGTTTAGGAGCCGGGAAAACTGACCTTATTTTTAAACTTGGTAGTACAACCCACTGTTTCGACATTCTATGTAATGTGCTGTTGTTTTATGTACTAATAAACTTATATTACATAATATGAGAACCACGTGGCGATGTGACGCCACGCCTTGCCTTTAGTCTATCAATTATTCACCTATCAACTAATCACTGTAAACCACTGCGAAGTGTGAGTACCCATCTTCCATCTTCTTCACTGCCTTGAGCTTGCCGCATCTAACGCATGGCTGGGACACGCACATCGTAGGGGCTTACAGGAACCATCTTGGAGCTCAAGCGCCCCCTTGGCGTTGTTTCAGGGTTCCTAGCGCTGGCTAGCCAACTAGGGCTGCTTCGCTCACGCTGCACTGTTCTGCTGCTCTGCTGTGCTCCCGCGCATCTACCAACGCGGTGAGAAGCACGCATCTGCACGGCCGCCCTGCCGCGAGCCGCCTTTAAACTGTGACGCCTACGCGTCCGGCACCAGACGACGGCGTGGCCGTGTAGACAGCGGCCTGCCGCCGCTACCTACTGGCCGTCTGCGCTGCCGCTACCTGCCTACCACCAACGCTGCCTAGGGCTAGTTGCCCTGAGCCCGCTGCCCACCTGGTCGACCGCCCTGCCGCGCGTCCCTACCGACGCGTGAGGCCGCCTGACACGGCCTACCTACCGTGCGTGGCGATCGACGTCTTCTGGTTGCTCAGGGCAGTACCGTTTTCCTACCTTCAGTGACAGTGCGTGACCTTAGACTCTAGAACCCCTATTTTGTATGTGTAGTGCTAAGTAAATGTATAACTAAGTCTTCCTTGTCTCATTTCCCTACCACGAAAAGCACTACGCCACACGACTTAACAACAACCCTCATCGCCAATAGCAGCCCGAAGAACGTGTACAACTCCTCGGGAGTCGTATCACGCCAACGGGTAATGCGGCTATTGGGATGGAGGTTGCCGCGGTTGCAGCTGGACAATTGCTCTTCTGCTACCAGCTGAGTATACTTGTTCGTCTCCGAGGCTATGTGCTCCATAATTGGACGATACCAAATGTCAAGGAAAATGTCATATGGTTCGTCCCGTGGAGTTGTTGGGCCTACATTTATTTGGGAAAATATTTCCCTTCTCGATTCAGATCGAATCGGAGAATTCGGAAACGGTTTCCATTCAAAATCATACCACCTCCTAGGCTGGTCCGTCGCCATTGGAGGGACATGAGAGGCGGCGGCAGGAGTTCCAGGTTCGGCAGCAGGCACTTCCGGCCCACCAAAATCTTGGTCCAAGGGTGTTTCCATTTCGCTTTGCAGCGTCCTGGCCACCACCCTTGGAAGCGCCACCTCCTCCTCGTCGCCGCTCTCGTCGGAATCTGGGTCGCTTCCTGTAACAAAGGATAGATTGGTTTAAAATCGGGTGGCGCTGGCGAGGTCACCACCGCCGACGTCGCTGCATATACTCGGTCAGTACTAGATGGACATTTTAAAACATGTTAAAACTTGCTTGCGAGTAAGTATTACAACTAACATACACAAGAAGAACTACTTACGGTTGCCACCTGCGCTCCCTACGAACATGCAGGGGCATCTCCAGACCCTGGCCCCCCGGCATGTCCAAGATATCGTGCACGATTATACTTAAATACAAAACGATTCAATTGTAAAGTGTGTGTGTGGAAAAAGTTAAAAAAGTAAGATTAATTTTGCATAAAAACTAACTCTTCCACATTTGAAGGCCCCGGACGTGTGTGGAGGAATGCGCCTCCGCGGCCTCCGCGCCCTCTGCCGCGGCGGGTAGCGCGGCCGGGACCACCGCGATCTACCGCCACCACCGCCACCACTTCCTCTGCAGCAGCAGCAGCCCTGCCACCTCGCACACGCACACGCCCACCACGTCGCAGTCCGCACGTGCGAGGTCGTCGACTGCATAAAATTAAAAAAAAGCAAGCATAACATGCAAGAAAGTTTTTAGAAAAGGAAGAAGTAAGAAATACGTAAAATATTAAACTTACACTGGTGCCGGAGATAATGGCGATGACGGTGGTGACGGGCGATCCAGCGGCGATCGCGACCGCGACCGGGCTCCATCTCCGCGTTGTGGTCTTCGAGAAAAAAATACATATTTACATACATGCATACATACACACACACACACACACACACACACACACACATACTAAATTTTCAGTTCCCATACGTTCAACTTTCAAAATCACGAATAAAAAAAAATACATATTTACATATGTAGCGTCACTGTTAGTTATGAACGCTGTAAATATATAATTATTCACATCTATATACAATGTGGAGCAGGACGATTGACATTCCTCTAAACCACGTAAAGAAAGGCATGCTCTTGACCCGTATACAAAAAATCAATCAAATCCAATGACTACTTTAGCCACAGGAAATTATTTTTCATTTTCTTATTTTTCAACATGATGTAGATCGGAGTCCGTAATAATAGGTAAACATTGTAAGGTCAGGAACCTGTGCAAAAACCTACGATTCTATTCTCAACGTCTCAATACGCTTGAAAGACAGAGAAAGGTGTCATACGATCCCACTCTGACGCGCCCCGCACACTCCCACAAAATACTACAATTATAAAGAAAAAGTAATATTACTTACGCAAATAATGCATTAGTGGTGCATAGAAAATTGCGAGTGTGTGTGTGAGCGGAATTTTTTTCGGCAAAAAGTCCTTGACTCGGTAACTATGTCAGTCAGTGCATAGCGGCGCCCTTTGAGGAGAGCACACGCCTACTTTTTTTATCACAAGACGAGCCGCGCGCGCATTGTCGTGATTTTATGAAAAGTTTGTTGTTATTGTGATTAAAGACGATTTATGATATTTGGATTAGTGCATAGGTTACTGTGACTTATTGGTGTTAGTGTAATATTAGTTATTTAGGCATTTATTAGGTAGCTAGTTTTGTGATTTAGGTTAAGTTAGTAAGTTTTTTAGTTTAATTATGCCTCAAATAAGGTTTTAAGTGATTAATTATTCAATCAGTGATCTTTTATTAATTAACAACTCGCAACTTAGTGAGTTTATGCCGCTGATTTGTTGTTCTCCGATAAAAAGTACCTACGCCCAACATCGCCGCCGCTCGCTGCACCCCGCGCACTAGGTCAGTGACTTTTCGTAGTTAAAGCGTGTTTACTTTTTATGCAGTTGATTCTGCTATTTATTTTGTTTGAAAATTGCAATTTTTAAATTTTCCACTAACTACTAATCTTCGTGTTTTAAAATGTTTCGATGGACTAGTACAGTGCTAGTTTTAATTTAATGTCGTAGTTCCAGATCCACATTGTATAAAATAAATAATAATGCTTATAAAAATATTTACAATAACACGGACGTACACATTTTGTTATTAGTAGTTAATACCTAACTTTCATGTGAATAACAAGCGCGTGAGTCATAGATCGCGGGCGGCCGGCGGGCGCGCAGCGAGCGAGCGAGACCCCTCCCGCTTCCTCGCGCCTCACCGGCTAGCCAGTCCGTTGGATGCCGCCGGGCTAACAACACGTTCTGCTTTCGCTAAGCTACCTATGCATCTCGCGCGCTTGTTACCCAACGCTAATATTATATGTAATCTGCCTTCTATCTACCTGTGCTTCCGTAATCTTACTGTGCTTCTCTTGTGTGTAAACTCTCACCTTCTGTTCTTCAAACTTATGTGTGTACGTGTGTAAGCTTTGGATTGGACATTATAACCAGCTAGTGAACACCATACGGGCTTTCATTCATCACCTGTACGTACCCACTTCATTGGTGACCCCGGAAGAACACCATGTCAAAGCCACAAGGAAGCGATGCGGGAGGTCAAACGAAGGACGCCCCGAGCTACGATGTATATCGCGTCGGTGTGCGGGTACCCCCGTTTTATCCAGAAAAACCGGCGTTGTGGTTTGCTCAGCTGGAGAGCCAGTTCGTGCTCGCGAACATCACCGCCGATGCAACGAAATTCCACCACGCTATTGGAAGCCTGGACCCCATATACGCATCCGAGGTAGAGGATATCATCACGGCACCTGCAGCGCCGGACAAGTACGAGCGGCTAAAATGCGAGTTAGTGAAGAGGTTGTCTGCGTCGAGAGAGAAGAAGGTGCAGCAGCTACTGACTCATGAGGAACTTGGCGATCGCAAGCCCTCGCAGTTTTTGCGACACCTGCGCCACCTGGCGGGACCGAGCGTACCAGAGGAGTTTTTACGGACTATCTGGACCAGCCGTCTGCCGAGCACTACGCAGACTATTATTGCCTCGCAAGCGAAGGCGAGCCTGGAGGAAGTGGCCGAGCTGGCTGACCGCATTCAGGATGTGGTGCCAGCAACTCCACAAGTAGCAGCGGCAACAAGTCAGACAGGGACACCGGGGAGCAGCGTAGACCAGATGAGTGGTCAAATCGCCGAACTCACGCGACAAGTGCAAGCCCTCACGTCGCAGGTCGACCGGTTATCCCGGTCAAGGCAAAGGTCCAGCAGAAGTGTCAGTCGGGGACGATCACCATCTAGAAGGTCAAATTCGAATTATAGACAATTCCCAAACTGCTGGTACCACTATAAGTTCGGCGACAAAGCAACGAAGTGCGTAAAACCCTGCGACCAGTCGGGAAAAGCAACAGGCAGTCGATAATGGCGACCGGCGACTGTCACAGCACTGGTCGCTTATTTGTTACGGACCAGAACACCAAGATGCAGTTCCTCGTCGACACCGGTAGTGACGTTTGTGTGTACCCAAAGTCAGCGGTGAAAGAACGCCGTAATAAAACTAGTTACGAACTATGTGCGGCTAACGGTAGTGCAATAAATACCTACGGTTACGCGTATTTAAAGTTAAATATAGGTTTGCGCCGTGACTTTGCTTGGCGATTTATAGTGGCGGACGTGACAAAACCGATAATAGGGGTAGATTTTTTATCACACTACAACTTAATTGTAGATGTCAGAATGCAGCGCCTAATCGACGCTAACACTACGCTGGCAACCCCTGCTTTGCCTGCTCGTCCTTCTGATGTTGTTTCTTCGGTTAAGGTAAGAATTGGTGACACTACATATCACGACATACTTCGGGAGTTTCCTGACATAACCCGGCCGTCGGGTATACCACGTACACCTACACACAACACCTTACACTATATACGTACAACACCTGGACCACCCGTATCGTGCACACCGCGCCGCTTGGCTCCAGACAAATTAAAGATTGCTAAGGAGGAGTTTGAATCTATGCTTTCGAATGGCACAGCCAGACCCTCCGACTCACCTTGGGCTTCACCCTTGCACCTGGCACCTAAGAAGGACAATGGATGGCGCCCCTGTGGTGATTTTAGGATGCTCAACGCGCGAACCATACCCGATAGGTACCCGATTCGCCACATCCATGACTTCGCTCACAACCTCTCTGGGTGTCATGTATTCTCCACAATAGACCTGGTCAAAGCATATAACCAGATACGCGTCAATCCAGAGGATATACCGAAGACAGCCATCACGACACCGTTCGGGCTATATGAGTTTCCTTACATGACGTTTGGATTACGCAATGCAGGGCAAACTTTCCAACGTTTTGTTGATGAAATGTTGCGAGGCCTGGACTTCTGTTTTGGTTATTTAGATGACTTTTTGGTCTATTCAAAAGACCAAAAAGAACACGAGGACCACCTACGGCAGCTCTTCTCCAGGTTGCAAGAATATGGGATGGTAATAAACACATCAAAATGCGTATTCGGAGTCACACAGGTAACATTTTTAGGCTACCAAATCACATCAGGCGGCTCAAAACCATTGCCAGAAAAGGTTGAAGCGATCAACAGCTTCCCAACACCGAAGACAGTGCGAGAACTGAGGAGGTTTCTAGGGATGGTCAATTTTTACAGGCGGTTCATCCCAGAGGCGGCTCAACACCAGGCACCGCTAAAAAAGCTTTTAGAAGGCTCGGTAAAAGGCTCGCATCCCGTTAGTTTCACGGCAAAGGAGGATGATGCTTTTACAGCTTGCAAAACAGGTCTCTGCCAAGCAGCAATGTTAGCGCATCCTGACTGCGGAGCAAAACTAGCCTTAGTGACTGACGCCTCCGATACGGCCATGGGTGCAGTCCTTCAACAGTTAAAGGATGAGGAATGGCAACCCTTAGCTTTCTTCTCTCGTAAGCTAAGCACAAGCCAGAGAAAGTACTCACCTTATGACCGTGAACTGCTCGCAATATATACTATTTGGAACCTATTCTACCAAAAGTACGTAGTTGCTATAGAAAGGGTCCAGCGCAAGTACCTCCGTGCTATGTTCTATAGATGTCATGGGACTAAAACTTATCTATCATATTCTCAACTTCTTGATAAGTACAAACTTCACAGCTTAGAGAACCGGCGCAAATACCTGGAGGCCAACGTGCTATATGATATTGCTAACAATCATTTTGACGCCATTGATCTAACGAGTTTGCTATGTTATTCTGTCCCCCGAACGGTTCATGTGCGTCAGGTACGTGAACGTACTCTGTTCGCGTTGAATTCCTGTCGAACGAACTCTGGCTTACGGTGCCCTATACATAGAATGTTGGAATCCTATAATTCTAATTTTATTGATATTGACATTTTTGCATGCTCGAAGAATAAGTTTAAAACTAATATTTTAAAAATTTTATCATAATGATAATTCCATAAATAGTTTTTTTTTATTCTTATTTATTGTATAATTTAATTGTAACTGAAATGGTTGATTTAGAGTAATATATTTTTTTCTTAACTGTATAATTTAACTTGAAAATGAATTCAATTAATTAATTAATTATTATTTTTGATTTTATATGCTTTGATTTTGTAGCTATAGCTGTATAGTACTTAGTCATTTATTTACTTTGCCTAATTCTTAATTGTGGTCATGTCGTCTAGTGGCTACCACTGATCCTTAAATATGTATATTTGCGGATAATGCAGTTGACTGCAACATTATCACTCTAACATTGTTAACCTTGTGCATTATATATGTGTTGTAGTTGTTTGTTATCCCTAATAAATAAAATAAAATAAAATAAAAACAATACAACAATATATGAAAAAAAAAAACTTATGGTAAACAATTTGAAACAAAATATGACAGCTCGTTTGAGTTTCCTGAGTCAAATTGTTGATTATCTGTAGCTGTCTGAACTTGAAACTGTGGTAGAGTTGAGATTGTGGACGTAAAATTAGATGATGAGGTATTTACTGAAGCTGGAGCACGTAATAGTAGTGGTAGTGCTAGTGATCATCTGTGGGTGTCAGAACTTGAAATTGTGGTAGAGTTGTCGCACTGGACGTACAGATGGAAGACCTAGTATTTACTGGAGCAGTTGCAGTCAAATAATTTACATTTCCATGTCCCACGTTAACTTCTGAATTTACAGAGAGCCGTTGCATTTGCCCATAAAAAATTACATCGTTGATTAGTTTCTATGATAATATTTTCTGTTCTTTCGTCATTGTCCTTAATTTTATAGCAACGTTTTTCCCAAAAATATCAAACTCATCATCTTTCTGACTGAGCCGTTGAGTAATCAAACTAAACATATGATTTACATTGTCGTCTTTTCGTTTCCTTGTAAATGATGGAGGTTCAGGCGTTGTAGCTGGAGATGGAGTTTGAGATGACTGTCCAGGCAATGAATTAAGCGATGGCGGTGGACTGATTATCTGCAATAAAACAAATAATTAAAGTACCTCTTGCCTTGTTTCAGTTTCCTGGTAATATAGAAGAAATGAAAATGATAGCTAAACAATTTCAAAACAAGTGGCAGTTCCCCAATTGCCTTGGATCAGTAGATGGTAAACACGTCAAAATAGTTCCACCTCCTGGCGCTGCATCCCATTTATTTAATAATAAAGGCTTTCATAGTATTGTTCTCATGGCAATTGTCGACGCATATTACCAATTTATATATGTTGATGTCGGCATTAACGGCCGCGTTTCTGATGGAGGAGTTTTAAAAAAGACAGAATTTTATAAGCGTTTGAATGAAGGTGCTTTAAATATACCACCACCGGAAAAACCAACACAGGACTCAGATTAAAATATATAAAAAAAAATTTTTTTTTCGTTAAAAACTGGTTAATGAAACGCCATGAATTAAGCCACATGAACGTCATGAGACATTTAGAAGCAGATGATTTCAGAAACTTTTTAAGAATGGATATTGAGTGTTTTGAAGAGCTCCTAAATATGGTGACACCATTTATACAGAAACAGGATACCGTAATGCGAGAATCCATAAGTCCGAGAGAACGACTTACAGTTACTTTACGTTTCCTAGCAACTGGACAAAGCTATGAAGATTTGAAATTCAGTGCCATAATATCGCCGCAACTTATGTCCACAATGATTCCAGAGACATGTTGTGCTATTTATAATTGTTTGAAACACTTTATTAAGGTAAGTAGACTGAATTCTTATAGAATAATTAAAACATCCATTTAAAAGTTTTATTTTATTTATTTATATTAAGCAAAAACATACAAGGTATTTACTACTATTTATTTTATTTTTTATTAAAGATCAAAAAGTCCTTCATGTCTGAGCCAGTTCCTCTTTGAACTGTTGTGTCACTTGTACAGTTTGGAAATTCAGTGGTAAGATCTATGTCGGTCGACGATGAATGTGTCGCGTTGGTTGGATTTACGTATTCAGAAGAAGGTTGTTCAAATGTATATTGTGGGATAGACTGTAGAAATGGTTGTACAGTGGAGTTATACTCTGGAGATGCTTGAGGGAATTGTGACATCATATGATGTTGGGGTGGTTGAGGAGAAGGTTGTACCGTATGCTGTGGAGGTGTTTGAGGGGATTGTGGTATAATAAATTGTGTAGATGATTGAGGGGACGGGTGTATCGCATATTGTGGAGATGGTTGAGGAGACGGTTGTGCCAGATATTGTTGACATGGCTGCGGTGATGAATTTGTCACCGAAGAGCCAGAGGAATAATGATAGTAGCGATGTGGAATGCGAGGATGTAATACTGTGTGTTGTGGAGATAAAGTGATACTAGATTCGTCTGTCAATTTGCCAAGTTTTCCGTAAAATAGGGCATCATTGAGAATTTTTTGGGCAATCACTTGTTGATGGGTACTCAGGTTTTTTAATTGAACGCCTGTTGACTTTCCTATTATCTCCCAATCATCGTCTTGTCGAGTCATCAGTGTCTGAGCAGCATCCAGCAGTTTTTCTTGTTTACTTTGTATGGACATTTTCTGCTTCTTGGGCTGTGAACTTTTTCCAGAGTCCGCGGGCCCCTCTTTATCACATATTTCTGTATTTATAATTTGTGTCGATGATGTCGATGCTGATATATCTGGTGACGTAACGTTCCCTTTACTTTCTGTTTCAGATGCCTGCAACGCAAAGTGAATGGAAAGATAATGCTAAATATTATTCGTATTATCGTATTTAATCATATATTTGTAATGCACCAAAATATCAATGGTCTAATCAATAAATCGGATCTATTAGGTATACATCTAGATGAACTCTCGGAAGAAGGTAAGTCAGTCGATATCCTTTGTATAACAGAACACAACATGAAACATGGTGACCACCAACATTTACATATTATTAATTATTCACTTGCGACATGCTATGCTAGACATGATAGAAACGGGGGTTCATGCATACTAATAAAAAATACACATAACTATGAAGTTATAAATGTTAAAAAATGGGCCATACCACATCAAATAGAATGTTGTGCAATAAAACTTTCTTCACACCCTATCACTATTATCTGTATGTATAGACCGCCAAATAATAATAAAGACAAGCTATCGTCATTTTTTGAGAATTTAGACATGATGTTAAGAGAAATATGTTTAAAACATAATAATAAGATCATACTATGTGGGGATTTTAATATAGATATATGCAAAAACAGCAAAACCTCGGTCACTTTTCAAAATATATTGCGCAGCTATAATCTGATTTTGGGTACTCGGTCACCAACACGTCTATGCAGTGGAACCTGCATTGACAACATAGTTCATAATATCAGAGGCAGCAAGTGTGAGGTCAAAGAATTAGCATTGTCTGACCATACAGCACAAATGCTAAAATGTCGTGTCAAGAAAACATGCACGCTGTCTCACTGGTTCATACATAAACGTGATTATAGTGACGAAAATATAAATAAATTTAGAGAATGCTTTCAAAATTTAACATTTCATGATGTCTTTATGTGCTCTGATCCCAATAATGCATTTAATGAATTTCATGACCTTTATAAACTATTTTATGACTTATGTTTTCCAATTAATAAAATAAAGGTTTCGCCAATTAAAAGACCTAAATGGATAACATCGGGACTAAAAAAATGTTCCAAACGAAAAAGGGACATGCTATGGGAATATCGAAAGTCGCCTAGCTCTGAAAATAAAAATAAACTTAAAACCTACACTAACAGATTAAAACACATAGTGAAGCAAACACAAAAAGCGCAAAACAGTCATTTTATAGATACTTCCGAAAACAAGAGCAAAGCAACGTGGAGTATAATCAACAAACAGAAAATAAATTACCCAAAAGAAGGAATTAGCAGCATAAAGATAAGTAATAAAGTTGTAAATACTCCAGAAGAAATAGCGGAATCATTTAATGAATATTTTATAAATTTTAATCAATCTAAGAATGACATTAACTATAATAATACGGTAACATTTGACACAAATCCTAATTCAATTTTCATGACACCTACGATACCCTCTGACATTATTAAAATAATTCAATCATTGAAGAATACTAATAGCGCTGGATATGACGATATCACCACAAAAGTGATTAAAGCTACTTCTCACACTATTGCACCAATACTCAGTCACATCATAAATGGTTGCATTGAGAAAGGTGTATTCCCAGATAGGCTGAAAATTTCAGTAATTAAACCTATGTTTAAAAAAGGTGACAAGCAAGATCCAGGCAACTACAGACCTATTGCACTTATTCCGGTCTTCTCTAAAATATTCGAAAAAGTTCTGCATAATAGTATATATTCTTTCCTAGAAACAAACAAAACCTTAATCAGTGAACAATACGGCTTCAGAAAAAATAAAAGTATTAATTCCGCAATTTATGCACTTGTAGAACATGTTCTGACTAATATGGACAATAGAACTCCTGTAGTTGCATTGTTTATGGATATGTCAAAGGCATTTGACCATGTTAGCCATAAAATACTCCTTAACAAATTGGAAAAATATGGTATTAGAGGCAACATCCTTGAACTTGTTAAATCATACCTTACGAATCGGCAGCAATTTACATGTATCAATAAAATCAACCCCCATACAAAAACGGAAATCACATATCAATCTAAACATCGTGAATGCTTATGCGGGGTACCACAGGGCGGTGTACTTGCTCCATTATTTTTCATTATATATATTAACGACATGCCTAAATTAATTAATAATCCTATGATCTTATTTGCAGACGATAGCACAATATTATTTAAAAGTAAAAATGATGACGCACTTGATAAAGAAATAAATGACAACCTTAATGACATAATATCCTGGCTAACAGAAAACAACTTAAAAATTAATCTAAATAAAACTAACTACATTTCATTTGAACAAAAAACAAATAATAAAAAACCGGACGTTCGATACGGTGATACAAGTATTCAGGAGACTGATCACACTAAATTCTTGGGCATTTGGATAGATAAGGGCATGAACTGGAAAACGCACGTTGAGTGCGTGTGCAAAAGACTTAGCCAGTGCTCCTATGCCCTTTATAACCTAAGAAAAGTTTCAAGTCAGGCCACCCTTTTGATGGCATACCATGGATATGTGTCATCAACCTTACGCTACGGACTGATGTTTTGGGGGAACTCGCCAGACAGAGAAGTGGCGTTTAAGGCCCAGAAGAAATGTATAAGGGCAATATGTGGCCTACAATCTACAGAGAGCTGTAAGCCACATTTTCAAAAGCTTAAGTTACTTACACTTCCGTGTCTTTATATTTATGAAGTAGCTACTTTTGTCAAATCAAATCTATATTCGTATAATCGCCCAAAGAGCATGCGATATAAAAATACAATATGCGTAATAAGACACAAAAAAGCTATTTTCATTAAAAACCTTTTAGGCATGGCACCCAGGATCTATAATAAACTACCCAAACATATCATAGAAACTAGCAATACAGATCTGTTCAAAAAATGGTTAAATGAATTTTTGGTTGAAAAGTGTTACTACACAATTAACGACTATCTAAATGAAACTTGCTAGACCTACTACATCCGATTTATTGTATTTATAAAATTAGTAAAAACTTGACATTGCATTGAATTCAATTAACGAAATAAAACTGTTTATAATTATTACCCCTATGTTTATGTGAAAATTAATTTGTGTGTGTGTAAAATTATGTGACTGTAATAAATAATCTAAATATTAATTTCTAATTGCCTATTCTCACATTATGTATTTATTGTAACTTGAATTTTCATAGAAACTGATTGTAAACATCAATTTAATTTGTACGCTTAAACGCAAAACATAGACGGAACTTCTATATTTGTCTGTAACACCACTTTAAAACCTATGTTTACAAATAAAGATTTCATTTTCATTTTCATTTTCATTAAAATGTTTGAAGACAAGTGGCAATTCGATCACTGTGTTGGTGCAATAGATGGGAAACATATATCCATAGAAACGCCACCGAGGAGTGGCACGTTATTCTATAACTATAAAGGCTTTTTTAGTACAGTTCTGTTCGCCGTAGTAAATGCAAAATATGAGTTTATGTATATACATACTGGCATTAACGGAAGCGTCTCTAATGGCGGTGTCATAACTCATACATCACTGTATAATAAATTAATGACAGATAAGTTACATCTACCACCATCGTGTACGTTACAGGGCACAAATATTTCAGTGCCCTACACGTTTTTGGGAGACTCAGCATTCGGCATTAATAGACACATTATGAAGCCATACCCATTTAAGAACATAACTCACGAGAAAAGGATTTTCAACTACAGATTATCACGAGCAAGGAGAGTAGTTGAAAACGCGTTTGGAATTTTAGCAGCACGTTTTAGGATATTTCGTCAAAGAATAAGTGTGCACATTGATAATGTCGACAAAATTGTGCTCGCTTGTTGTGCCTTACATAATTATTTAAGAACAAAGTCAAAAAATTATATCACAAAAACATGTGTCGATGCTGAAAATATCAATGATTCTACTTTTCGTTATGGTGACTGGCGGGAAGAAACCACAGGACTTGTATCTCTAGCGCAAATCAGTGAAAAAGAGCGCAATAATGAAGGCAACAACGTGCGAAATAAATTTACAACTTATTTCAATGGACACGGCAGAGTTTCTTTTCAGGAGGATATGTTGAGAGTAGTTCCTACATAAATTTAGTGTGTATCTGACAAATAAAACATCAGTTTATAAATTGCATATATTTTTTTCTTACCTCATCCAAAGTATCCGTTCCAGGTCGGCATGGCTCCGTCGTCCCCTCTAGGAATTGGAAGAGGGGGTAATACCATAACGCTGGTACATAGATGTCATTGGACCCGATCCTGTTTGCTTGGAAGCATTCACCTGAAACACGTGAATTGAGATGTACCAAAAAGCGTGAGCTTAAAGTAGGTAGCTCTATTTAAGAGCGTATAACCCTCTTTTGGCGGGAAAATGAGAAAAAGACAAATATCTCGTGATTGAGAAGGAATTTTAGCAAAGTGCTCTATTCATCGACTGGGTAGGTGTATTTACAATTTTTTAATACATTTTACAAAGTTTTATATTATTAATGAAGGAACAAACTAAAAAAAAATGAAAAATTGCTTTTTTTTCGTTCACGAGATATTTGTCTTTTTCTCATTTTCCCGCCAAAAGAGGGTTATAGGCTCATAATATTCTACATGATCTTATCTTCTTCAGCTCTCTTCCATACGTAGTACGCATATTCTCAAGTTTTTTCTTGAAGTCAGCCAGCGATGTATCTCTGCCGATCTCTTCATTAAAAATTTGCACTAGCATTTTGAATGCCTCCTGTCTCATGTCGCGGTTGAAATAGTCTTTTTGTTTTTTGTCCCACAAATATGGTAAATCTTTAAATAAATCAATGACTTTTGTCCACGCTTCTCGCTCATTTTCCTTCGCCATATTTTCGAAATAAAAAATAGTAGCCGTAAGCACGTCGTATCGCCCGTGGCGACAATAGTAACCGCAAGCACGTCGTATCGCCGCAGCGCTCGAGCGCAGACTGCGCAAAAATCAGTCCTGATTTCGCTACACACGTCCTGACAACGCTCCCTGAGCCGATAATCGTCCCTGAATCGTGAGCTCGCCCGTAGCGATTTAGGGATGAAAAAAATCGGGTACGATTTGCCTACACACCAGGCGATTTATGATACGATCTAGGGTCCTCCCCACCACTGTCCCGATATTGCCAGTGATTTTAGGGTCGTGTGTAGCCGCTTTTAGAATAATAACATCATTCCATATCAAAATTGTTAGGCAAGCAGACGAATACATAAGATATTTGCAATTAAATGTGTGAATAATTGTTGTTTGTGTTATATATGTGTAAAATAAGTAGTGTGTATGCGTATAGTAATTTATGTAATCAAAAATAAGTAAATTGGTGCCAAATTGGGCCTTTACAAGTTTTAAATACATGCAGGCTTAGTCTAAAATGTTGAACAAAAACACTATAAGAAAAGTAAAGAAAACGCAATTTAAAATGAAAAGCAAAATGGTTTGGAAAATTATAAGTAAATAGTCAATCCTGTTTGTTGGCACTTAGCTGTTGTAGCTGTAGTTCGCTTTTGACTAGGATTGATTGGCTATCCGAATCTTTTTTCAACATGACTCGTCCATTCGATGTCCAGCAGTAGCTATATTTGTTTAACTTTGCGTAATTTCTACTAGCATAAAACAGTCTTTTTGTGTAGGGAGTCAGCAGTTCAGCTATGTAGATAGGAGTGCCCGTAGTTGGTTTTATGCCCAAGTGAAGTGAGTTAGTTTTATCCTGGCTGTGCTTCTTATTATAATCTTTGACAGCATTGAGAAAATTGGTTTTCATAAGAGTGTTCGTGAACTCCACTGCTATATTCGACGATAAAGTATCTTTTTTGGACGGTTGTCTTACTACATCACGAATATTTGTCGATTCTGTGACAATTTCCAGTTGTTTTGACAGGTTTGAAATCATATCGTACAACATATTTTTAGTCTCGTTTGTCCTTTTTGGTACATTACGGATTTCTATAGACGTCTTTATCTGACTGCGATCGATAAATTCCAGCTTATCTTCCAATGACGTAACCTTCGCGACCAGGGAGCTGCGTTCTTTCTCTAGATTTGAAATAGCTTTTTCAAATGACAATATTTGATCTGATATAGATGACATTGACTTTTCTAGTTCGGAGTGGATGGTTTTGATTTCGTTGGAATTATTTTTTTAATTCCAGTATGTGATGTTCCAGTTTATCTAGCCGAGAACTTTGGTTAGTCATCATTTCTTTAATAATATTCCGAATATCATTCTTAAAACTATCAAGCTCATCGCCAATGACCTCACTAGATAAGCATTTACGTTTTGCCCTTTGAGTTATGTTTAAATTTAAGTCTTCTTCAGTACATAATTTTCTAATATCGGAGTCCGAGCGTGAAAGTGTTTTGAACCGGCGCATATCAAGATCTGGTTGAGTAGACACATTTTGTTCAGACGGAGTTTTTGGCGGTGACTTGAACATAATCTCACTGTTGCGACTTGTAACTACCGCCTCTAACAAAAGTAGTAGATAAAAACAAGTACGGCTGCTTTGTATTTACTTGTCATAGACAGCGCTACGCTCGCGAGAAGAAGGTCTTTCAGCTGATGAGGAGGTTCGGCCGATGACGCCCGAGCATACTTCGGCCGATGACGGATTCGGTATACGCGTACCGTTACACTACAGGGAAATAAGTGATCATAATTAACTAACTACTGTAACTACATAGGTATCTCATCTCATTACAATTTAAAAACGAATTTGCATTTTGATACCTTCACTTCAGTTGGGACTACCGAAACAATTTTGGCGGAAATATCTTGAAATTGTTGTTTTTTCATTCCGCCATATTTTTTCACATGGTATTCCACTACTGATTTAACCAAGTAGTTCCGTGCTGCAGTGTCTAATTTACCATTTTTTTTTAAAAGAAGCTAGACACATTTCTCCAGCATTATTGCTTTTTAAAATAATCGTTAAATTATCATTCTAAACAAAAAGAAAATACCATACGTTAACCCTTTTCTTGGCAAAAAAAAAAAAATATATTTTTAAATAATTTTCAAATATATGTTAATTATGAACCTAGGATGTATAGAAAAATATATTAAAAAAATCGCACATAACCAGATAATGAGACCCTATATGTATCTCTGAAGATACATTGCCAGCTTAGGAAAAATAATAATATTTTTATTCACAAACCAAAGTTACAGATCAGATCATCACAAAATCAATTATCAAATGTTGCAATTTCTGTACGAAAATTTATACAACCCTGCCTCTTAAACTAGGGTAACCTGTATTTTAAGAGACAGTGTTCGGCCGAGCAGTTCACTAAACATTAGTTTACAACAGTTGAAGGTGTAAAGATTATTCAATATATTATTATGTTACAATACATAGATTGGTTGTGTGAAGTGTGAGTATGCTGTGTGCGTGTATGTGTGTGTGAGTGTGCGCTTGCGTGTGTGTGTGTGTGTGCGTGCGTGTGAGTGTGCGTGCGTGTATTTGTGCATGTGTGTCAAGTGTGGTTTAAGTACGAGTTTTTGGTTGGGAGATTATTGTATGTCTTTTTAATGTAGGTATAAGTGTGGGTTAGACAGTGAGTATTTATGTTATTACTTGATATATGTGAGTAAAGACTCCGTGTAAGCGTAGTCCTTTTGTAGAAGCCACTCCGTTACTTTGGGTTTTAGTTTGTTTGTGTTTAAATTTATAATATTTAATTGTGAATTAATTTGTTGGTAAATGTGTGTACTTAGTGTGTTGTATTAATGCGTTGCAAAGGTAGTTTTATGCTCAGATCTTGGAAGAAGATTTACTCGCTTATTTGGATTCGGCGGAGGCAGACATACATGTGTCCTAAGCAGTGTTCGAAGCACATAGAGTTTCCGTACTGTCAGAACTTTGCAGTCAGAGTACAATTCCGTAGTTGGGTATCTGTAAGGTTTATTGATCATGACTTTGAGTACGGCTCTTTGCGCTCTTTCCACCTTCAGAACACCGGTTTTTATAGTACCGCCCCATGCAGTTATGCAGTAACCCAGAACTGACTGACAAAGAGCATAATAAACCATCTTTAATGTGTCAAGATCAGCCGAATCTCTAAGGCCCACTTGCGCCAGGCTGGGTTAACCGTGTTAACCCAGAGGTAAATACTACTTTGGAGTTAAATTCTAATTATGTCTTGCACCATCAAGAGTTAAGGCTTAACCATGAGTAAAATTTTTAATTATTTAACCCACTGATGTGGGAGGGTTAAGGGCGATGTTCACCAACAGTAAAATAACCGACTGTTTCGTAATCGGCCCACTAAACGTAAACAGTTGTTTGAATATGACGTGGGAATTTTGGTGTTCACCACAACTTATTCTAGCTCGGTTATATAAACAAGCGTTTTAGGAATGAAAGACTGAATGATTATAATACAGTCAAATAGGGTGGGTTACATAACACGTAAAAAACCCTAAAAATGCGAAACATCTTAAAATGGTTGCATTAAACCTGAGATGACAGTTCTTTATAACCATCAAAATTATCTGTGGTGTACTGGTGTTTATACTTTTGAAGTTTGTTTTGTTTGTTTGAAATAGAAATGGATAATAAAAAGAAGCGCATTGCTAATTTTACGCATGATGAAAAGGAACTAGTAACTAATTTAGTGTTAAAGCACCAAGGCGTAATAGAAAACAAACGCACCGATGCCGCCACAAACTCTCAAAAATTGCAGGGGTGGATTACTCTTTCTGAAGAGTTTAATAATATAAGCTCTCATTGCTATCGCACTCCTAATAGCCTAAAGACTTGCTGGGAGAACATAAAGCGGCAAAAAAAAAAGGAGTCGGCTAGCCGAAAAAAAGAAATTTTCATGACAGGTGATTATGTATTATGTTTTATAAATTCCTCTATAGACATAAAATGTAAATACTAATAAATAACTTAACATTTTCAGGTGGCGGAAAGCCACCACCATCTCCCAGCAACAAAGACAATATTGTGGAGGCAATCTTGGGCCCGGCACTGGAAGGCTTAGAAAATATCTATGACAGTGATGCAGTTGAGATAAATGTAATGTGGAAATAAATTAAAATCTACATCAAAACATAATGATAACCTTTATTTTATTTTTAGGATAAAGAAAATGAATCACCAGCAAGTACAAATTACATTGTGGTCAATGAAACCGAGATAAGTGTACCTATATTTTAATGCATATCTGTTCTGGTTTATAGCTAATCTTCAATTAGCTTGGTTATAAAAGAAAATAAGCCCTTACCCAGCAGTGGGAGCTTGTTGTTGAATGCAGTTAGAGTGACTTGGACAACGTAGCATTGATTTATCATACAAGTGCTAAAAAACAATTTACAAAGTTTTAGAGACTTTCATACTTCAAGACTTTCTACTACTTTGTAATTGCTTAATTTATTAATATATATATATCCTTGAATCATAATATTTGTGTTGATTACAGGTGAAAGACATTAATGAAATAGTGTCCATTCCAGGATCTAGTAAAAATGTAACACAAGAGAAGGTTATAGTGTATCCTGAATTGTTTTGTAGAATAGAAGTGTTTATAGTAGTGTAGAGTTGATTACAAGTTGAGTAAGTAAGGATTTATGTTTATTGTAATTAGTAATAAGGTAGTAATTTTAATAATATGTTACTCTTATTATTTTCAGCATAATATTGATACAACGTGGCAGGAATGGACACCAAGCTCACTGAAGCAACCAGTTACCAGTGCACTATTGACCGAGACAAATAAAACAAATTGGCTAAAAAGACGTAGGCCACAGGGGAAGTTAAGTGAAGGAAAGTTTGTGTGACCAATTATTAAAAGAAAAAATTAAATTGGTCCAGACATTAATAGAAAACGCCAAAGAAGAGGCAAAAAAAAAAAAATTAATATTGGATGAACAATTAATACAAGAAAAAATTAAAACTGAAAAATTACTTAAAGAAAATTAGAATAAGTTGATTTGTAAATATATATAATAATAAATAGATTCAAACAGAAACCATTTATGTATTTTTATTAGCATTATATGGAATGCATAGGTATGTATATATGACAGGTAAGATTACAGAATACCTGTGTGTTTCTGCATGTAAAAGATAGAGTTGACATGTTTAACATTTATTTTAGTACAATTATAATTTTGCCTTTAAAATTATGAATGGTTGTAAATTAAACTCGGTAGAATATTGTAAAGTAAACAGCTATATTAAATAATTAATTAAAACAAAAAATCATATATTAACATTGAGACTTGAAAAATAATTATTAATTAATCTCCTTCTGACAGGGTTCAAATCCCTAGTTTGGGCATGAGTGGATACTTGAGACCGCCGCTGCCTTATTGTACCCTCTTCAATTATACTTTCCCAAGGTAATGGCAGTTGCAAACTGGGGTCATCTGGAGGCATCTCATTCTTGCTTTGTAGAATGTTGTGCAGTACCCCTGTGGCAACAATTATTGGGATGCAGTTTTTTAGGTGAACATGCATCCCCAGAGCTAAAACAGGAAAACGCCTTTTCCAGATGCCAAATAGCCTCTCGATAGGATTTCGGGTCCTTATTTGAGATTCGTTATATAATGACTTCCCGAGCCAGAACTCTGTCATGGGGCATCATTATATAATCCCTATTCATGTAGCCACTGTCCGCCACAAGAACCGAATCCGCATATGTGCCTAGGGCGAATACGGCGTTCCTCCTTGAGGCACTAAAAATTCGCTCATCATGAGTGCTGCCAGGCCATCTTACCACCACATCGGTTATCTGCATCTTGGAGTTGCATATTGCTTGCACATTTAAAGACATATAGCCCTTTCTGTTTCTAAATGTCTCAGCATGGGCACCTCCAGGAGATCTTATTTTTATATGAGTGCAGTCTAATGCACCTATAACCTTGGGAAACTTTGCTATACTGTAAAATCCCAGCTGAGTTTGTTTTAATTCCTCCGCAGTTGCAGGGAACTGAATGTAAGTTTTGCTCAAGGAAGCTATTGCTGCTGAAACTCGGTGGATTACTCTATTGGCTGTTGGTCGACTAACGCCTGCGAAGTCGCCCATAGTCAGTTGGTGACTACCAGTTGCGTAGTAATGATATTGGCCTATAGTTATTAAACAAGTCCTTGTCTCCAGATTTAAAAATAGGGATAACAACTGCCTTTTTTAGGCATTTAGGGAAAATTCCTTCGCAAAGACAGATTCGAAATATATGGGTTAAGGCAGATAACAATATGCTTAAAGAGTTTAAGGATCTTGTTGCTTATATTATCCCATCCAACTGCACAGTCGTCTTTAAGATTAGATATGATTCGGGATACTTCGTCTTTGTCAGTATCCAACATCGCAAATGATTTCAGGCTGTTGTTAAATTTTTGGAAAGTTGGTTGGGCACAATGTTTTGAAATCTGTTCGGCCAGAGTTTTCCCAACATTAACAAAAAAAGTATTCACTATATTGGCGGATATCTGTGGTGAAAGATTAGTAAGCAATAATCTCGAATTTGTTTCACGTTGTTTAGCCATGTAGGTGACGTTTTTAACATGTTTCCAAAGGGAATTGACCAGTTTGTTAGGGTGCTCTGGCTTGACGTGGACATTAAGTATAATAATAAATGAATTGTGTTTTTAATATTTCATTCCTAGTAGAAACGAAATATTATAATAAAGTTGCAGGAAGTTACAAAAATGTACCATATTTAGCATTTGTAATATTGTGATCTCGTCGCTGAGAAACGTCTAATAGGAGTATTTATTTTCTAAATTATAATAAAAATGAGTGTTTCTTTTTTAATATTAATTATTCTCGTTTATTGTAGTTATATTAACTAACATATTTGTGCAACAGTTACAACTTAGAGGAATATTAGTGGATAAAATAAAACAAGCGCTATTATTTCTTACAACGGTTTTAATCTGAATCATAAATGATTAAAATATTATCTAAAAACTGGGCGGGCGGCGTAATATTATTCTCATGCCTTGCCCAGCTTAAATACCACATTATGGTAATGACGTGAGCACAGCAACCTACCGTTCTTCGGCCTACAAGGCAATTGCAATAATACTGAATGATTGCTTCTCTGCCCTGTTGATTATTATTATATAAAATATAAACAAAATATGTTTTTCGGCTTATGTGCCTGCTTTGTATTTTGCCTCTTAATAATGAACAATTGCCTGCCAAGGGTAAACCTTCTAGGAGGTTGCTGGCTCTGTCCGTGCTTATTCCAATAGTATAGGAACCATCATTCCTAATATGTTCTCCATAATATGATCGTGCCTGTTTCAACTGGTATGTTCCGCAACCAAATAAAATAAGTTCACTGTAAGTCAGTCTTGGGAATGATACATTATTTATGTTTACATTTATATTTAAAAAATGTGTGTGTCTTCTATTTAAATTATTCTGTATCACAAAATCAGCGAGTGTGTTATTCATATACAGTCTCTCATTCACTATTTCTAGAATTTGACCTGCATCTACTCTATCACTGATCCTTAGGTGAAACTTATTTATCAACGCAGCAGCCACCTTAAAATCTAACATTGCACGCTTGGATGCCAAGTTAAAAAATTCATGTCGGAATATTTTAAAAGAATGTTTAAAAATTCCATTAACAACTTCTACAATCCACCTACACATTGTGACGGTTCTAGATTTATTAGCTGCCAATGTTGATAATTGAGTTTCACCTACTTGTAAAGATGCAGGCATATGTACAGAATAATTACATTGTTGTAATAGTGCCACACAGTCTCTAAAACCCCTATCCAGAATAAAAACGTCTCCTGTCTGAAAATATTGCCTTAATGCATTTGCCTCGTCTCTAAATTCATGCAACATAATATTGGCATCAGATGTTGTTGCTGGATAGGGCCCTAATACATCTATAATGTATCCATCGGAACATACCATTAGGAGTGGCTTGATTAGGTTCCTATACTTGTGTAAGGAATAAGTATTCTTTTGATATAGATAGTTTGAACTCTTTTGAACATACAAGTATGTACCATCAATTATAACAATTGGTTTTCTGTCATCACCACCGAACAGACCATTTGGGATTATAAGATTTCTATTTGCTATTTCTGCCCTTGTAATATGATTTATTCCCAAGTTACGGGGAATAAAATCCTCATTTAGAATGTCACGAGCTTTGCCCATTAGTCTGTTCAATGTTGATCGCAGGATGTTCAGCAATGATGAAATTCTTTCATCGCTGTCCCCAGTTCGTAGTTTAATTAAATAAGCAGTAAGAGCCAATGAACCATTGCGCATCTCGGATAACCTTGGAAGATCTGCTTTTAGATTAATAAATTGATCTTTGGACAGCCCTATCCAGAAATGAACCAAATCATCAGACATTGCCTCAATGTCTTGGAAGTCAAATGTCCGATTTCTTTCTTTGACAAATGTAGCAAAGTCCTGAACATGTTCTACTGTAAAAGTGTGGTTAGGATTTAAAATATTTGTTAATAGTTCATCCCAATTATTATTCAATAAATGAAAACTGCATATTCTGCAGTTTTTCGGAACATAAAAATTAAAATCTGTAAATAACTTCACCCTGAGCCATGTTGGGACAGTCAATCGCTGCAGTGATTCACAATCTTGACAAAAACAATGGCCTTGTGTATCTGGTGTTCGTGAATAATCCGGTAGGTTAATTGTTTCTGTTGACGCGGCTGGTTCATTAACAGCTACTGGAGCAAGAACTGGAACTCTGTCAGCTCGCTGCCAACACGGATGGCAGATTCGATCTGATCCATGAACCTTTAACAAAATAATTCTAAATTAGTGCATTTCAATACATTAATTACTTCTCTTCTATACACATGCCTTTTCCCAACTATGTTGGGGTCGGCTTCCAATCTAACTGCATACAGCTGAATACCAGTATTTTACATGGAACAACTGCCTATCTGACTTCCACAACCCAGTTACTGGGTAATACAATAAATAATCCTTGGTAAGACCAGTTGGCAGAATTTCGGGACCAACGGATTAACATACTATCTAAGACACGGAGGGGTCTTGGTATGTAAAGACAGTCACCTATCCACGGACCAACCGCGGCAAGCGTAGCTTAACGTGATCACTCGACTTGTGCGGCTGTTATTACTTAGCCACAAACCCCAAATAATATATCTTAACCATAATACATAAAAGTTAATCTGTGCTCACCTGCCGTGGTGCTATCCACTCACTAATCACATTTCTTATGTGTGTTTCTCTTTCTGTATTTGTATGCAGAACATGGCATCTGGTACGCAATACAGAACATTGGCAGTTGACACATCATAGTTGTCAATGATGACCACTACTTGTGCTTGGTTCATTTTCTAGTACCGTTGAGTAATTAAATGCCAACATCCAGCATGAATGACAGACCAAGCTCTGGGCTGTAACCTGTAAATAAGACAAGCATTTATAAATGCAGTTTGTTTAGACAATAGGCATAATTATTAATATAGTAATAATGAATTCAGAAACAGAAATTATATTAAACAAGACAACTGAGTTTGTTTCAGACAAGCAGTCAGTTATGAGATATCGGACTCTCTAGTATGGGCTATTTTATATAAGTGCCTACTGAAATCGTAAAAGAGTTTGTGAAAACCTATTTATTTTAATTACACATGTTTGAGTTTTGAAAATAGACTTACGATTTGAGGAGCGGTCCATTGTTGAATAGTTGCTTGTATTTCAACGAGCTCCAGAGTGCGTCTTCTGCGATGCGTAATATAGATAGATGCCACAATTAACACATCGCAATTCTTCCTCATAATTAACATTCCCACGCGAGGAAACCAGACGATGCGCAGGAGTGTCCGAGTTCGTGCCAAGGTTGTCGGTTAAAGCAGGTTCAATGTCCAAAATAATGCCAGGATCAACGTTAGAAGCAGAATCGGTGTCCAAAAGTAAGGCCGGGTCTTCGTAAGGTGCGGTATCGGAATCCATTATAACAAAAACAAACGTTCGCAAAAAAAACAACACGAGACAACATACTTAAGTTACCGGGGAGTCTCGGAGAGTTTTTAAAAGGCACAACTTTACTTGACGACCGTTTATTTCAGACTGACTTATTCTATCTTAATTAACAACTGGATAAACATTCACTTATTATCTAGCGTATAGAGTTACACTCTAACAATATTGAGAATGCTTGGTCAGCAGAGCCCACCCGTCGCGGCTGGAATCAGCGTACTGTTATCGTTCCCACCGGACTACTTGCTAGAGATAAGACAGGTAGAGCATTCATAACGCCTCCCCCTGCAGCTTCAAAATTATCCGAGGGACTGTTATCGCTCGGATTATTTTGAAATTTGAAATTACAGTACTTATATATTAGAGTTACAGAAATGCCTAAAATTATGATTATATATAATAATAGAGTTCCGATGCTAACAGTTTTCACATTTACCACCGCCTCACGGTTATTTTCCACTTCACTTTCACTGATTTTTAACAGGCCATTAAGTTGTTGTAAATTCACTAAATCACTTGTATCCAAGTTAATAGGTTTTCGCTGCATCTGAGATTCGGAGAGCACGATTTCAGGAAGGTTAATGATAGGTAGTTTCGGCAGGTTCAATTTACTCGTGGTGCTATAGCGGGTTTTAAGAGTCATTTCGCCAATCTGGACATTGCAGTTATCGTCTAATATCAAGAAGTAAGTACCTCGTATCTTTTCTTTGGTTATTTCATTATTTTTGCAGATCTTTGATAGGATGGTTTCCGCTTTATTGTAGAGTATCCATCGGTCTTTCCCCACAGGCTGGATCTTTAGGTTATTGATTTCGACTGGAACTGAATTGCAGGAACTAATGTTGTTGGAGAACTTCATCAAGGCCGCTATGCAAGTATCTTCTTCCACAAAAGGCATCATACCTTCATTACATAGGTATGTCTCCTCATAGAGTTCGGTGCATGGCTGGGAGAGCGAGACCATTTTCGACCCTTTTACTAGCAGGTAAGGATATTTTGGAATTATGAGCGTAGTTTGGTTAGAAGGATTAGTTGTAGGAATCGGGATTGCTTGGTAGTAATTATATATATCATTTTTTACTATAGGTACATCTAAAACGAATGTTATTTGACTTCCTTTTGAAAATGCTTTTATACTTATACACTGTTCTAATTTTACTAGATTATCGTAATTAACTGGATATACAAGTTTATTAGTTTGTTCTATTACTTTTAATAATTCTAGTAGTTCATCTGAGTTTATAAGAGACTGATGCAACATACCTAGTTTACTGAAGGTTACCGAAGTTTCAATTACATCCCACCGAATGTAGAGTAATTGGAAATGATGTAAGAATAAATTGTACACGATAACGAAATTATGTATTGTTATATTAATATTAGTTTTGTGTATCCAATTTTGCATTTCCCATAACTCTTCATTTATGTGGATGAAATTATTCATAGTAGAATTCGCCACGTTAATTAGCGATCTGGACATTTCTGAAATAACGATTACTTTTTTGTTAAAGTGTCTTGACGTGTTTTTATATCCCCAATCAATTGTTCGTACCTGATAGCATCGTCATAGTCTAAATTACCACTAATTATCTTAATAATAGATCCTAGGGGGTTAAAGATCCCTCGCTTAATTCTAATCGACGGAGATACCTGGTTGAATTTTTCTATACTGGAATTCATGACATAATCGGTTTGAAACTTCACGACCATCAATTGTCGATCGAATGTTTTATTTCCAAAGTAACTCCTGACTTGGTTATTGAAATTTACATATTTTTTTATATTCAACTCTAAGTCTTCTCGCATCGAACTTAAGTCTAGAACCTTAATAATATTCCACTTATCATAACCTACTCTAGCTTGACCTTGCTTCGTAAGAATCACTCCTGGATTCTTATTAATTCTGTGCAGTTGAAGGGCCTGGGTCCTGAAGGTCAGGATCAGGAGCACGAGCAGGTACCTGCGAAGGTCGTTTAATGTCCTTAATAGGTACTTTGGTATCGCGGGTTTTGATTTTAACTGGACAAGTGTTCCTAGTAATATCTCCGGTTACTGTAGCTTTTTGGTAGCGAGGTTTATCTTTGCTACGTCTGATGTTGGCCCCTTTTATGTATATATCATCCCCTTCTTTTACATCAAATGACGTCTCTCCGCCACGTTTTTCTTTTACCTTTTCCTTATTTTGTATTATTTTATCTGTTAGCTGTTTATAGAGATATTTCGTTCGCTGAACATGATCTTTCACTAACTGTTGTGTGTATTGTTTCTCGAAATTTACGGCAAAAGTACTATTAGATTCGGTATGGCCAAAAACAACTTCAAAGGGTGTAAGACCTGTCGTGGAATGAATACTTTGATTGTAGGCCATAATCGCATATGTCATGACGTTGGCTGCGTCTGTTATTTTATGTTCATATTTAGCGCTACGATATATCTCTGCTATAGTAGAATGAAAGCGCTCTATTATTCCCATGGAATTGGGATTATGTGCAGTGCCTATGTGCAAGTCTATTTTATAGAATTGAAGAGTTTCTTTCAATAAAGTTTTGTTGAATTCTGACCCAGGGTCAGCACTGATTTTATTTGGTACGCCATAAAATGAGAAATATTTGATAAGTGCGCGAACTACTTCAGGAGTCGAGCGATTGGATAATTCAAAGGCTTGTCCTAGTTTGCTGAATGCATCAACTATGGTAAGAAAGTATTTCCCTTCAATGGAATACAGGTCTATGAAGATTTCGGCAAATGGTTTGGTTTGGGTTTGAGTAAGCTGTAATTGCGGTTTAATGGGTTTGCGGTCATATTTCATTGTCTTACAGATGTCACAATTATTAATCACATTAGCAACAGTTATATCCATACTTGGCCAGTAGTATGTCCGTTTAAGGTGCATGAGCGTTTCTTTAATTCCGCGGTGACATGTTTTACCGCGATGATACGTAAGTATAACTGCGCGTTGCTCGTCCTCGTCTTCGATGTATACAACTCTTTTAGTGCATTCATAAATTTTAACTGTATTCTTTTTAAATAATCGAGTAACGGCATCCGTAAACTGACTTCTGTGTATTTTGTCTTCGAAATAAAAGAAGTATTTAGTTTTAGGTTTTATGTATTCTAGTAAGAAGTTTTTAACTA
This sequence comes from Diarsia rubi, assembly GCA_932274075.1. Lineage (NCBI taxonomy): Eukaryota > Metazoa > Arthropoda > Insecta > Lepidoptera > Noctuidae > Diarsia > Diarsia rubi. Next base: position 3,151,879 of record OW026433.1, read on the forward strand.
AACTGGGATTATCAACAGGTAAGTGAACCTCTAAAACTTTTTGTTTATCTCGTGATAAATCCTTAACTAATGTCTGGTTTCTGTTCCAGGTAAAGACAAGAACTTGGTGGGGCTTCGTGTCTACTGCTTCGTTTAATATGGATATTCCGTCGGTATCAACATCCTCGGCAAAGTGAATTGTTTCAGGTAATGACGAGGCTGTAATAGTACTAGATGTTGCAGAGCGGACTGGATAAGAGGTAAGTGAAGGCGCACTAATCGTTTCCGATGAATCGGAGATAACTATTGTATCGTTATCTTTGTTCGTGTCACTTGCGTTACACTGCATGGATTCGTTATCATTATTATTGGTGAGTATATTTAATTTTATGCGTGACAGGGCATCCGCGTTACTGTTCTGTTTCCCATTTTTGTAAATGATATCGAAATCGAATTCAGCCAATCTAAGCTTCCATCGAGTGAGCTTACTGTCAGGCTCTTTAAATGAGGTAAGCCAGGCTAGAGGACGATGGTCCGTGTAGATAATGAATTTACGCCCATATAGGTACGGACGAAAATGTTTTGTTGCCCAAATAATGGCTAGCATTTCTTTCTCTACTGTACTATAACGTGTCTCCGCGTCATTTAAAGTGCGGCTTGCGTAGGCTATGGGCTTGTCACTTCCAATAGGGCCTTGTGAAAGGACTGCTCCTAGAGCATAATTGGAGGCGTCCGTGGTTAAGACAAAAGGTTTGGAAAAATCGGGGAACTGAAGAATAGGCGCGTTTACTAGCAACTCTTTACACTTATTAAAGGCATCGATGAAGGATTGGCTGATCTGTACTTTGTTTCGTTTTTTTAAACAAGAGGTGAGTGGTTGCGTGATTTTAGCGAAGTCTTTTATAAATTTACGGTAATAACCGACTAAGCCCAGGAAACTTTTTATTTCAGTGGGCGTTCTCGGTAACGGGAAGTCTAGTACTGCTTTTACTTTGTCATTGTTGGGTTCTAGTCCGTCTTTGGTAATTTTGTGTCCTAAATAAAGTACTTCTGTACGTAAAAATTCGCATTTGTCAAGCGTCACCTTCAAGTTGGTTTGTCTAAGTCGATCAAAAACTTTCCTAAGTTTATCTATATGTTCCTGCAAGCTGTTTGAAAAGACTATTATATCGTCTAGGTAAACCAGGCAATGGATATCCTGCAATCCCCTCAACACGTTATCCATTGCGCGTTGAAATGTTGCAGGTGCGGTCTTAAGGCCAAAGGGCATGCGGGTGAATTCAAAGTGCCCTGATGGGGTAGTGAACGCAGTTTTGGGTCTATCCTGTTTATCTATTTCCAGCTGGTGGTAGCAACTTGCGAGGTCCAGTGTCGTAAAGTAGGTGGACTTCCCTAATTTGTCAAATAAGTCGTTTATGTTAGGTAAGGGATATTTATCGTCCGTAGTTATGTCATTCAAGCGTCGATAGTCTATAACCATCCTATATTTTTGTTCACCCGAGGCGTCCATTTTTTTTGGTACAAGATGTACGGGTGCACTCCAAGAGGAAAAAGATTCCTGAATGACGTCATTTTGCAATAATTTTTCAACTTGTTTTTGTACTTCTATATTTTGCGACGGTGGAAGTCTATAGGGGCGGACATAAATGGGATCTTCATTTTTAGTTCTAATCTGATGCTTTACCTGATTGGTAAAAGTAAGAGGGAGTTCATCACAATGGAATATGTCTCTGTATTCAAAACATAATTTGGTTATAGCCTCACGTTCTTCCGCATTGGTGTGGTCCAGTCGTAATTTAGTTAAGTTATTTTTAAGTAAATCCTCGATTTCAAAGTTGCTTAATGGTTCGTTATTTGTCATATTTATCTCACAAGTATTGTCATTTAATTTACATGTAATCAAGGGTTGCCGAAACGTTAATGTGACGCTATTTTCTGAAGCATTCTGTATAACTGTAGTTGCAAATGAATCGATACATTTCACGAGAGCACTCGGCATTCTAACACCCTGTCCGAAATCTGTATAGTTTAATATAGCATCTCCATTTTTCATATCGGTCGGAACTTTAACTCGCGACTCTGTCCTTGGTTCTAATGTGACCTCGTATGGCGGTTTATATAATATACGAATGTCTGTCGTGGGTGTACGTAATATTTGGTTTTTCATATCAATAGAGGCTTCTAATTGTTTTAATAAGTCTGAGCCTATCAAACCATCATATCTTTTATCCACGTCATATACGTAAAACTTATGTTTACCTAAAGTTTTAAAGGTCTTTAAAAGTGGTATATAAATTATTTCATTATGTTGACTACGAGCGTGTGTACTTATGACCTCAAATGGTTCGTATAATTTATATTTTGAAAAATATTCATTTGCTTTGACAGGACTTATGAAAGACCGCGTACTTTCAGTATCTATCATGAAACGGGCCTTGATTTCGGGAATTTCTATATGCGGGAGTTTTAGGAGTGAATCACAATTCAGCCGAATTACTTCGGGTGAAAATTGGAGGCTTGTACCTTAAAATTTTCAACATCGTGTGGTTTTTCATCATTTTTCTTTTCGGACGGTTCATTGTCAATTTGAGTTTCAGGCATTTCTAAATTACAAGCATAATTTTCTAAATAATAAGTGACATTTTGATTGGATTGTTCTGACGGGGTCTCTACGGGTTCAATATTGTAGAATAGATTATTATCGTCATCGAGTAAAATATTTAACATGTTTTGTCTCATCGGGCGAGCTGTGCGCATAGAGACATCACTTTCCTGTAACTGTGGTGGGTTACGTTGTGGTTGATTTTGTGGGGGTATGCCAAATTTAAATTGTTGATTTGGTCCATTGGAAATTGGCTTGGCCTGATTTGGAGTATTATTATTAAATTGGGGTTGATAACCTTGCTGAGGAACGATTCTAAATCTAAAATTTTGTTGACCATGTAAGTTGGGCCTAAAACCTTGCTGAGGAACTATTGGAATACCAAACTTAAAATTTGTTGGTGTGAACTGTGGTGTGCCGAATCGATTAGCATTATTAAAACCAGGCCTAGTATTATTTTGCGCTTGTTGCGGGATTCCAAATTTAAAAGGCTGGCTGTTGGGCGATAAAGAGTTTTGTTTAGGCGATCTAGGATCTACAGAATTATTAGGATTAGGTAATGAAGTTTGTTTCTGAGCTTTGTTTTTATTTTTGTACTGATACTGAAAGTTAACTTCCTCCATGACAATGCTAAGTGCACTTTCTAAAGTATTAGAGTTTCTCAAACGTACGATTCTAATTAGATCCTCCGGAAGATTGTATAAAAACACATTAAGACACATATTATTACATATTATCATTTTAGCAGCTTTTAAACCTTCGTCCGTGAGCAAGTTTACCTTAGAGAAGAGGGTGCTACGCGTTTGTTGAATTCTGTTGCAAAATTGTAAGTAGGTTTCATCATTTTTAATTTTTAAATTCTCGAGCTCAATCGCTACGCACTCCTCTGATCTAGGGTCTCCAAAATGCTGTATGAGAGTATTTTTCAATTGTTCCCAAGAATTAATGTCGTCTCTTTCACTTAGTAGAGTTGCGGCTCTACCGCATAATCGGCTAGTAATACAATGAAATACGTATGTTGATTGTATCGCATTTACCGGTCCATTAAAATTTCTCAATATATATTCGCTCTTTTTGATAAATGAATTTAACATGTTTTGGTCCCCATCAAACTTAGGGATAAGGGAGAGCAATTCTCTTGGAATAACTTGTACTTGGTCTGCCATTATTAAAATTATTAATATAAAATTTAAAATACTTAGGTATAAAAATATAAAATTCCGAGAATAATGCTCAAACACTTCACACTTAAAATAATAACCTAATTAACAAATATTGATGAAGTCAAATAACTTTCGACGATTTTAGTTCGAAAATTACGATATATATCTACTTTCGTAGCCACAGGAAATAACAAGGACAAGACAGGAATCGTAAGAAGGTCTACTTACAGTTCGCTCGATCCCATGCCTTCCCGTAGAGCAGCAATCGTAGAAACAGGAACTCTCGGCACCCGGTTGACAGGAATTTGTTTGGTTCGAGTTTACCCAATACCACGCGCACAGAACCGATTTAGTGTCCTTCGAAGCACAGGCTAAATTTTGGGTATCCTACCGGCTGCGCCACTTAAGTTACCGGGGAGTCTCGGAGAGTTTTTAAAAGGCACAACTTTACTTGACGACCGTTTATTTGAGACTGACTTATTCTATCTTAATTAACAACTGGATAAACATTCACTTATTATCTAGCGTATAGAGTTACACTCTAACAATATTGAGAATGCTTGGTCAGCAGAGCCCACCCGTCGCGGCTGGAATCAGCGTACTGTTATCGTTCCCACCGGACTACTTGCTAGAGATAAGACAGGTAGAGCATTCATAACGACATTCACAACACGGTAGCAAACAATGTAGCAAAGCAAACTGTAGTTTTTTTTCTGACTTTCAGTAATTGTTGACAGATGACGCAGTTGGTGTTGCCAGGTAATAAAAAAATATGTTTAACAATAATCGTTTTTTTATTTCTTAATCGAGTCTACAATCAGATGTAAATTGATTTTCTTGTAGAAATATAAATATTTTGATAGTTTTCATCTAATCACTGATAAATAAGCATGCAAAATGGTCCAAATCATTTAATCAGTAAACGTGCTCCACAAAGAACCACATTTTATACTCAAACACATGAAATCGATTATTTTATCGATTAGAAACTGAAATCACATATTTTTTTACGTGGTAACCCAGAACCTAAGCCACCGAGAGCCTGCAATCAAAAAATGGCGATTTGGCGCTGCTTTGCGCGTGCAATCGGCGTGAATACTTTTAATACAACTTTTTTTACATAAAACTTTCCTGCGACGAGGATTGCAAAAATATTTATTTTATAATTAATTATGTTTATTTGATAGAATACTTTTTACAGAACAGCTTGTTCACGTTTCACGTCGTTCAAGCCGAAAATGGCGATTCCCAAGCTTGCTATTGTTACCTGCTTTATTTAACTCATTTTTATCGTAATTATTTTTAAGCTTCTTCAACAGATTGTTGCAAAAATTCCTGTATCTTTTATAGGTCGTTACAATGATTAAATTATCAGGGTATTTCTTAGTTTTCTGATGAAGTTTATATCTGTTTATACAGCGAATTAGTCCAGGAGTAATCCAAGGCTTAATATTACGAAGACGATTGTTTACCGTCACAGCTGTCGTATTACTCAATATTGCTTGTTGGACATGTTTTATTAAGTATGATAAAGACGAGTTAGCGTCAGCAGTATTGTTGCAATGTTGCGTAAATCATATTCGAGTTTATTTATGTTTCATTTGGACTTTGTCTGGGGTCGATTTTGCTTAGGCAGCGTTAAATTTACGGCTAGTATGACGGAATGGTGGTCGGTTATTGTTGAGTTAGTAACAAGCGTAATACATGAATAGCTGGTTTTGATCATCATAATTATGGTCGAGGCAAGAACATGGTATGAGCAGATGTTAAGGTAATCTTCAGTCCATGTTAATGTTAATATCGCCTGTTAGTATAACGTTTAAATGGGCTTAGGGCTGGAAGGATCTGGTTAAGGGAACTGTTGAAAGAGGTTAAGTTTCTAGTGGAAGGTGATCTATACAAAGCTATTATCGCTGTGGTTGTACCAATTTTGATGATAAGGCAATTACTAATACAGTCTTCTAGAGTAGGTTCTTCGACTTTAACCCTTAATGATTCTTTAGCAAATACAACAACACCATCATTTTGATTATGGTTAATTTTAGTGTACATTAAGTTGTATCCTGGTATCACCGGTAGATTATCGTGGCGCTTAGATAGCCAGCACTCTGTTAGCACTATAATGTCACAATTAAAGTTAAGCCTATGGAGAAAAATATTAAAGCTATCCATGTTCTTATAAACACTACGTATGTTTTGGGTTAGTATGGTTAGTGACTTTTGATACTGGGAAAGATATTGCTTGCAGTCCTCAACCTCACGTGACTTTGACTCAAAGTAATAACTACGTAACTACGTAATAAACTAAAATAAAGCATTCCTTGTGAATTCACTCAGAAAACAACAGAATAAGTCTGTCTCACTGGCTATGAGGTTGAGCGTTCGGAGTGCACGCGTCAGCGGCGCCTCCTGTAAAAGGTTGGTCCGAGAACGCGGCTCCACTAACAGTCGTGGCTGTCGTCGTCGCACACGTACCTGTCCGGAACACACAGACTCACTTGGCTTAAAACAACAGCATTCTGCACCTGTCCTCTCAATAATTTAAATATATTATATGAGGCGAGTGCAAGATCCCTCTTAACCCTTAGCTCATTATATCCTACCATACCTAAAATAAATAAAGTAGGACACATTAACGGGTAAAAGGGATATACGCCATAATACCGTTTATACAAATATCTTATAAATTTTATTTTGTACCCTCTCCAGCATGAGACTATATTTAGCTTCATGCGGAGCCCAGATGACTGCATTACATTCTAACTGACTCCTCACCAATGCATTATACAATGCCACAACAGCCTTCACATTCGTGAACCCTCGCACCGTACGAAATAAGTAGAAGGAATTAGTGGTATAGGCCGATAGTTCTCCATTAGCTCCCTATCTTCTTTCTTAAATAATGGCTTGACGATAGAAACTTTTAGAGCATCAGGGTAAACGCCTGCACTAATGCTGAGATTGATGACATGACTCAAGTGACCGCAGATTTCATCCGCAACATGTTTTATTATACATATAAGTAGCAATACCGTCATAACCCACACTGCTTGTATTATTTAAGGACAAGATTATCTTTTTAATATCGTCTGGAATACTAGGGGCCATAAACATAGTTTTCATATTAAAATCTAATGTACACACCCCAGGTCTGCAGTCGACATCCAGTTTTGGCTGTATTTTATCAATAAAAAAATCATTAAATGCTTCTGCAATAGTCTTGGGATGAGATATGACGCAGTCACCCTTTTTAATTTTATGTATGTTATATGTAGGCACGTTATACTTTGCACGATTGATAATTTGCCACGCAGTTTTCAATTTGTTTTTTGATGTTTTAATATTGTAATTGTTTTGTGCTTTTTGTGTTAATCGGATATTTTTTTTTTGTACTTTTTAGAATAATTATTTAATATAGTTTTATTAATATTGCTACGATTTAGCCTAAACTGCCATAGGAGTTTCCTTTTTTTTTACTGCATAGTTTGATGCCTTTTGTTCTTCTTATTGTATTAATTTTAACCACTTTTAATGGAAAACACAGATCATATAATAGCTTGAAAATCTGCATGAAATGATTATAAGCAACATTTGGGTCATCCGTCTCATATAGTTCTGAAAAGGCAAGATTCATCAGATGGTTTTTAAATTTTACTATATTTTCCGTACTATAGTCTCTTCTAGTTGCGTACCAATACTTAATACAACATATTTTTTGTACTGGACACTGAAGCAGCTGTGCTGTATAATAATAATAAAATCCTTGGACATTTCACACAACGCCATCTAGTCCCAAGCTAAGCAACCGTATGATCCGATAATGCCCATTCTAGTACTTCAGTCTTACATGCGTTAAAGTTATGCGCAAAGTTGTCAATGCACGATAAACTGGCCATGCGTGTTGGTTGTTTCAAAGCAAGTTTCAGGTTGTAACTCATTAAAAGACATTCAAGGCATTAGTTGCACTATTTTGCTTGAGTACATCAATGTTAAAATCTCCGCAGATGACAATTTTCTTACAGTATGTATGTAAAATTTCCTGCAAGAGCAGTTCAAGTTTGTTGAAGCAATCATTTAAATTACTTGACTTCGGAACTCTATATAAACACACAATTATTATCTTATGACTAGTCAGTTCCACGCCACAGCACTCAAATACGCCTGGAGTTGATAACTTAGCTACTTTTGGTAATTTTTTGCATTGTAGCCCATTTTTAACAAGGATACATGCACCACCGCTTTTTTGTTCTATTCTACAATAAAGTGCAGCCAAATTATAGTTGGGTAAAAATAGTAAACTTTGATACCCTTCCATGATAAAATGCTCCGTAATACATAAGACATCAACATTTGTCTTTTTATTTGATAGCTCCACTAAACATACCAACAGATTATCTGCTTTATTTATCAAACCTGCTATATTTTGATGCAATATGTTGATATATCTATTAGAGAAAAAACAGTTCATTTTCATCAGTGACATTGCTTGGTATAGTGTGAGTCAAATCTGTCACTTTATCAGAAGAATTACACGAATTTAAGTCATTATACGGAGTAAATTCATTAATCATTAAACTTATGTTATGGAATATATTGGCCATACCGCGATTATTTACAGAGCTACTACTCTTAGTAAACATTCTAAAATCATAATCCAGATAATAATTAGAGTCAAACAAGTAAGCATAATTATATGAACAAGCGTCCAATTACATTAAACTGTGGTTTCAATTATAGAATTAAACATTGTAGAGTAAACATTTAGTTTAAAGGTAGGGGCACATAATATGATATTTGTGTGTTGCAAATTTGACAGAGTTCCACGAATACCGATAGTTAGTTCGACATAGTTCTTTGTCCGACGAAAGTCTTCTCCGACAAAAATCAAGCAGTAGTAGTATTGTATTATTATTATTATTAGTATTGTAGTCCTTTAAGTTCCAAGTCAGAGATAAGGTACAGTACACCACAGTTGGGTGTGTCAGGTAGTGAGTAATTCCATAGTTAGGGAATATATTAGGTCTTTACCTATGAAAATGCCGTTCTGCAGTACTGGCCATTTCAAATCAAAATAATTTTTGTTTGGCTAAGAATTCTAATTTCAAATTAATTTTATTTTAAAAACATGTTTTTTTTTTTCCAAAAGTAGTCATTTGTTTATTGATTAGTGTTACATTTTCATCGCAATTCAATCTTTTTCGTCATCATGGATACGTTAAAAATTCGAGTAATTATGGAATATGAGTACCGTCGTGGCAGCAACGCGGCACAAGCGGCACGCAACATCAAAGACGTTTACGGAGCTAACACTACAAACCAACGCACCACCTGTTATTGGTTTGCTCGCTTCCGTTCTGGAAATTTCGACCTGAAAAATGAACCTCGCGGTCGTCCGAAGACTTAAGTCGACAATTACGAATTAAAGGCGATTGTGGAAGCTGATGATACACAATCTACGGCTGAATTAGCAGCAGCTTTCGACGTTAGCGTCAAAACAATATTGGTCCATTTGCGTCAAATTGGCAAGGTAAAAAAGCTTGACAAATGGGTGCCCCACGAACTCAATGATCGCCAGCGCGAAGTACGCGTCGAGACGTGCCTTGCACTGCTCAACAGACACAAATGAAGGAATTTTGAACCGCATTGTTGCCTGCGATGAAAAATGGATTCTGTTTGATAACCGCAAGTGCTCAGCAAGTTGGTTGGATCCTGGTTCAGCACCTAAACAATGCCCTAAACGAAAACTTACCCCTAGAAAAGTGATGGTCACTGTTTGGTGGTCTAGCGCCGGTGTGATTCATCACAGCTTCTTACCAAACGGGGTGAGCATTACTGCAGATGTGTACTGTGAAGAACTGAACACAATGATGGAGAAGCTGGCACATCTCCAACCAGCATTGGTCAATCGCTCGTCTCCGCTGCTCCTGCACGACAACGCGCGGCCTCATACTGCACAGCAGACCGTCTCCAAGTTGCAAGAACTGGGGTTGGAAGCTCTCCGTCATCCGCCCTACTCACCAGACCTTGCGCCTACAGACTACTACTTTTTCCAGAATTTGGATAACTTCTTGGCGGGAAAAAAATTCAATACCCGAGAGAGGCAGTACACAATGCCTTTGAAGAATTTGTTGCCTCCCGACCAGCTGATTTCTTTAAGAAGGGCATCAATAAACTGCCATTGCGTTGGCAAAGTTGCATTGATTGCATGGGTGATTACTTCGATTAATACAAATAAAAAATACATGAAAAAAAATCGTTTAAATTTTTTCATACAAAACGGCAATTTCATAGGTAAGACCTATTATCTTCTGCAATTTCCAACATTTTATTATTTTTATTGCTACTAAAAATACATAATTTACTTCTTCTAGTTTCGTCAGGTTTACTTCTATAGTTTAATTGTGTACGTTTTACTTCAGTCTTTCTTTCATTATTGTCAGTCCTGGGGATAACGCCATCTGTGATCGATTTATCCAACTGTTGATGAATTTGAAAACAGGTTGGCGATGTGGATTTCTTGGCTCTATTGGTAGATCTTTCACATTCACTATGCCTTTCTTTGGTTTTTGTCATATACTGGTTGGTTTTTGCAGATTTTTTCTTAATTTTTGGTGTTTGTAGCTTTAACTTAGCAGGGGAGCATGCCACTGTTTTATACAATGCATTCTGCTTTTGTAGCTCCTGGTTAAGGTGGTTGAGCTTCGTATTTTCTAGAGTTAAGGATTCTATTTCGTTGTGAGCACTATTGAGTTCCAGAGTTAGTTGTTCCAATTGCTGTTTTAATTTGGTAATTTGGTCATATTCGTCATCAGAAATATCCGGTAAGCTGGTTGTGGTGCCATCTATCGGTGAGCTGGTCAACAAAGTGTCCTCAGCAGTATCATTTGTATTTGTTTCAGACTTAGAACGGTTACGTCTAAACGTGATATTTTCTAAGAAATTCATTTCACAGTGCAATCAATCGATCAATATTCACCAGCGTCAATTTTATACGCTAATCGCCACTAGATGGCGTTGTTCGCAGTTACATAGGATATTTATTTTTTCACAGCTGCAACTCCAGAATTAATGTAATTTAATTGGTCTCTTCACCACTAGATGGCGTTAATTATAGTTTTAAATAGCTTTTATTTATTTTTCACGTCCGCAACCCCAGAATTAATGTCACTAAATTTTAATTTAATTCCTCTATTCGCCACTGGAGGCGTTAGTAAGGGTACAGAGGTCACTTTTCAAATAAAACTTTTTCTCGCAACGGCTTGATAATTGTTTATCATTGATTAATTTCACTGCTTGATTCAATTTCGTTACTGAGTCATTGATTTTAGGTTTAAATATAGTTTCTACAGTTCACCATTTCGAGAAGAAAGGCACTGTTTTTACATTTCACTCATTTATATGGGATAGCACTTAGTTTTAAAAGTCACTAACACTGTCACTTATGTAGTCTTATATTTACTATTTAGTTTAGCATAGTATTCACCATTTAAACTTTTGTTTCTTTGTTTATTTATTTTAAATTACGTTAGCGATGTTTACTACTCTAGTGCTGCCACACTCCTCCTCCTAGATGCTAATATAAAAACAGTACTGGACTTTTCGAGATGAGCTGGCAACATTAGATGGTATAATATTGTAAAGCAACCTTATTGTTATTCCCAGTTCATTTCGGAATTATATGATGCAAAAAATACATGAGGGGCATGTCGGCTTAAGTACATGCAAAACAAGAGGTCGCTCATGTGTATTCTGGCCTGATATTAATAAGGACTTGGATAATTTTGTAAACAGCTGTGTCCCTTGTGCAAAATTCGTGCCTAATAGTCAGAAGGAACCATTATTGAACTACGAAATTGAACCTTTACCTTGGTATAAAGTAGGCATGGATATTTGTACATTTGATGGGAAAGACTATCTAGTTATGATGGACTATTACTCTAAGTTCATTGAAGTGTGTAAATTAGACAACTCGACCAGTGACTGTGTGATTACGCATTGTAAATCAATATTTTCAAGACATGGTATTCCCCCACATGTTGTAACAGATTGTGGAACACAGTTCACTTCCGATCAATTCAAACAATTTGCTATTAGCTATAACTTCACTCATGTTATGACAAGCCCTAAGCACTCTCAGTCAAATGGTATGAGTGAAAGCGGTGTTAAGATTTTTAAATCTATCATTTAAAAATGTAAAGAAGATGGTTCTGATCCTTACCTTGGTCTATTAAATTACAGAAACACTCCTAAGTCATACTTACCATCACCGGCCGAGTTAATGTACTCAAGGAGATTGAACTCCTTAATACCTGCGCCATTAAGATGTCTTAAACCTAGGGTGGTAAATATTGATAAACAAAAGTGTGATCAACATTACGATGCTGTTAAAAAATACTATAATAAGAGTGCCAAACCCATGCCAAGTCTAACTTCTAATCAAAGCATAATGTTTAAGAAAAACTTGGACTTGCCATGGGTCCCAGGAAAAGTTTTAAGGGGCTGTGAGGAGCCTAGGTCATACTTGATTGCGGATGATAGTGGACGAGTGTATCGTAGAAATAGGAAGTACACTAATGATAAGCCTAAAATTGAGCCACTAGTTTGTGATAAGTATTATGTAGATAATGATAACGGTCCTTTACCCTCTGCTGTCACTTCTAGAAATCCAGATGATAGTGATCCATTAAGTTCAACTGTTACATGTAGTACTGATGAAACCTTTGAAAGTGATAATACTGTAATAGATTCACCACAACCCTTAAGAACTAGAAGTGGCAGAACAGTAAAGGTTATTTAGAATGGGGATTTCATAATATAATGATAAAGGGGGGGGGGGGGGTTGGTAGGTTTAGATCTGTGGCAACACAGAAGACAGTCGTCTGCTCTATGTGGTCTATGGAGAATGGCTATGACGCATTAATTGTGAAAACCTAATAAAGTACTCATATATAAATTCTACAGTGTTTAATTACAAATACAATACAACATCAACTAAACAATGACACAGTGGTTTGACCTTTGATACATAGTTTGCACCTGCCTTTTGTCCCAAAAGTTGGGAAATGGCCAAGTTGGTCACTGCGAATTTCTGTTGTTGGTCTTGGAGCAACCGGCGCCTTCATTAGTTTTGATGGGGTTGGACCCTTCACATTGTCCGTATGTTTCGTGGTGGTTCTGTGGCGCAATAGTAAGTTTTTGGCAATGTTGTACCTGAATTTCTTCAAACTCATTATTTTTCCACTACCGATATTTCTCCGGTACAATATCCAACTATTTGTAATACACATGTCTAACAGCTGTGATACCAATGGTAGGTACCAGCGGTGCCCCTTTAGCTCAGTTCTATAGAGAGCTATTAGCATATCAGCTAAATCAACACCGCCCATATGTTGTATTGCTTTATAATTTTAGGACATGGCACAGCTGACCTCATCTTTTTCTCCTTGTCATACCTTTGGATCGTAGATATAGGGTGCACATCTACGTAGCTGCTTGCGGTAGTGACACATTTATTGTCGTACCACTTGACGACACACACTTTCTTATTATTGCACACGACTTGCGAATGAGAACCCCGTGGTTTCTTCTTCAGTGATTTATCGGTGATGAACTTCTTCTCAGCTCCGCGTAATCTGTTTGCCCTTATAGTTCCAAGTGAAAATATACCCATCTCTTCTCGCAGGTAGTGAATCAATTCGAGGCTCGTAAAAAAGTTATCAAAGTACACTACAGAACACGCTGGATCTGGTATAGTTTTACATAATGCTATGACGACTTTAGCGCCCATTCCGAGTGAAGACTCTACTGGTGAAAGATCTATTGAACTAAAAGTATCTTCACCACCATAAATAAGAAAATCGTAAACAAAGCCAGTTGCTCTAACAAAAATCTTGTAACCCCACGTTTTAGGCTTATTTTTGACATATTGCTTTCGATTACCCGCTTTTTTCCCTTTATAAGGCACCATCATCTCATATATGCTGAATTTCTTTTCTTGAGATACTTTCAAAAAGTTGGCACGTAGTAGTCTTGTGCTTGCTCGGTCATTTTTAAGATCGCTCTGTACTAGTTGATTTCGGACAGTGAACTAGTTCATTCTATTAGTTCTAATAGCTCTATTCGGTCTTCGCTCTTGCTTGGTAAGCATTTCCATAGAGCATAGCGCGGATCACTCACAGAGCAAATACGCACTCTAGGTATTACCAAATACATTATTATACATAAACCACTAGGTATAAATAAAAAAATATATAAATGCAACATCTGTAATAATTAAATTAATCTCTGTTTAATATTACCACAGAGTTCACAGCTGCCATATTAGATTTTAAGGCATTGAAATAACGCGCATCTCATTTCATTCTTGTGAATTCGGTTGATCGGGTTCGGATAGCATCGTCATTCGTCGGCTATTCTCTCTCGTTCTCATTCATTCACAGACACATCGAATGAAAACGTATCGTTTCTGTCACAATCAGTCAGACTGTATTTTCATTTCTCGTTCGGGCGATGTACGTGTTCGGAAAGAGCTATTTGACCTATTAGACCGATTACAAGCCAGGGTTCGGAAACGTTTCTTCTAGTACAGTGCGAAGATACGGCTCCTATTCGTTCATCGTTCACGAACTACACAAGACTAGCACGTAGCATATCTGCCAAAGGTCTGATGTTATAGTAGCGATCCCCATCATCAAGCAAATTGTTATTGAAATGAATGTTACGACGTAATTGTTGAAATTTTTTGAGGGGCATGATATCTGCTATTTGACTGTATCTAAATTCTCGGGACCAATATTCTGTATACGAAGGCATATCAATTATTCCCATAAGCAGATCTATTGCACAAAAGAGTCTTTTATGTCTTCGACTGTAAAATTTAACGATCTATTAGTTTGTTGAGTAGAATATTAGTTGGTTTGTTCCTTTATGTAGTTTAAAATATCATCAGTAAAAAAGCTGGAAAAATATTGAAACGGATCCTTGAGACATGCTTCTTCCTGAAAATCATTATTGGCTATTTCTGCTCGATGACGGAATCGTTGTCCAGTCCATCGAAAATTAAGAGGTTGTACTTTTACTCTCGCCAGCTGAGGACGACGTGCTATAACCAATCTTGGTCTAATTGCTCTGGAGCGTGTTGATCTTAAAGGAGTCGCTGGAGACTGTGGAGCTGAGGGAGCCGGAGCTAGCTGTGGAGTCGCTACAGATTGTGTCAAATTTTGCGCAGCTATTGGAGTGAGTGCAGACGCTAGTAATGGTGACGCAGTGACCGCTTCTTGGACATCATGTATTTCATCGTCGGTTAGCAGGTTGAGATTTTCCATCGACGATGGCAGTGAAGGCGCTGGTTGCGATGATTCTTCGTCTACTGTACGTCGAATTGGAAACTGCCGGTTTTCATTTTCAGACTCCGTTGACGAATCGTCATTCGATGATTTTCTGCCCGATTTTGGGATAAGCGCACAAAGCTTTCTGCCTCTTGCGAAGGATGGCTGTACTCCGCCCTAAGATAAACAAGCTTAATTATCCCTCCATGCCATGCGAAAATCAAAACGAACACACATTCCATAAAAAATACCAGAAACCAACAACCAGATTTCAAAGACGAGAGCATACACTAAACCTACTAAGATTAGAAGCATGTACAGACTTGTAGCCATGTTTGTATAAAAATAGATTTTGTCTCGACCGGAAATCGAACCCAGAACCTTTGATGCTTTAGTTTAACACCATCACCACTAAGCCACCATCAATCAACACAAAACAATAAAAATAACACAAACATGGCAGTGTGCACTACAAGATACATTACACCAAAACATAAAAAACCAGTAAACATGGCAGTGTGCACTGCGAGATACATAACAATTTGGCTCTAGTTTACTACCCCAAATATACAGTTTTGCATCAAAATTCCCTCAATTGACATGTACACACTAATGAACTTTATCTCAAAATACACAATTATTACATTATTGAGTAAAACCAATACAAAATATCAATTTTCTTACCTTTTTCGGCGGGATCGCTTTGAGTCGGTTCATCATTTTGAATATGAATGGCAAACGGTTATGTCAAACTGACATGACATGACGTAAATGCGTTCAGAAACAGTTACTTTCTTAAATAGAAGGAACGATCTTTTTCTTGGTATGATTTTTCAAAATGACTGTATCTGACAGTGCACTCCGTCAAGAAAAGGGTTAAAATTTCATCTACATATTTTGTAAATATTTTCTGTCGCGTGTTGTTTGATTACATTCAATAAATCACATTTTCTTACGCGGTGTCCTGCGTGAGCGACGAACGCGACGCGACGCGACGCAACACGGCGCGACGTAATGCGACGCGATGCTATACGCGACAAATGTCCTACGTGATTTTGGTCATTACTTCTCGAATCATGGAGAAGTACAGAACAATTTTCCTTGAAAGTTCATATTTAAAGTACAGACTTTTAAAAAAATATCGTAAAAAGCACAGAAAGAAAACAAATATAATATTTTTACAAAGAAACACATTTGGCGAGTTCCATCATTTATATCCAAAATTAAGAAACGATTCTAAAATGTTTAAACAATATTGTGGAGTGTTACCGTCTACTTTCGATTACATTATTGCTTATATTAACTTCGAAGCCTTTCTGTTTTGGGAAGGGAGTACGCCAGGGATGTATTCTATCGCCTATACTATTCAATGCGTATATGCGTATGGTGAATACATAGTAAGATTGGCGCTTGAGAACTGGAATGGAGGAGTGCGGATCAGTGGCACTAAGATTACTAACCTGCGTTATGCCGATGACACTACGTTACTGGCCTCATGCGAGGTTGAAATGGCCTTACTGCTGCAGAAGATGGAAGAGGTCAGTGGCGACCTTGGCCTCTCAATCAACAGATCGAAAACCAAGGTCATGGTGGTGGATCGCGCAGGAATACTGGAGTTTTCAGGCGTCCTTAATATCCAGACCGTCGACAGTTTCGTCTACCTTGGCTCTCTCATAACCAATAACGGGTCCTGTGAGGCGGATGTAAGAAGACGCATTGGAATGGCCAAAAACGCTATGTCTCAGCTCCATAAGACCTGGAGGGATAGAAAGATATCTATGTATAAGAACTAAGAAAAGCCTAACTCAGACTCTCATATTTTCTATTTTTCTCTATGGTGCTGAGACATGGACTTTAAAATCTGCTGACCGCAACCGCATTGATGCCTTCGAGATGTGGTGCTGGCAAAGAATGCTGCGGATTCCCTGGACAGCACATCGTACCAACGTATCGGTGTTGAGAGAGCTTAATATAAAGACGAGGCTCTCTACCGTCTGCCTGAAAAAAATTCTCGAGTATTTCGGACACATAGCTCGAAAAACCGGTGAGAATCTCGAGAAAATTTTGATAACCGGTAAGGTGGACGGTAAAAGGTCTCGAGGCCGAAGTCCGATGCGTTGGTCCGATCAGATTCGCACCACTCTTGAAACGCCTATCTACGAGGATATGCAAGTCGCCGGGAATAGAAGAAGATGGCGCACCATCATCAAGGATAAAATGATGGGAGGAGGATGTCACGACCCTCAGTCATGGGGAAAGCGACTTTCGGAGGGAAGTCTGAATTTCAATTAACAACAAATTTTCAAAAACCTATTTCTATTGAAGAAAGATTACTCTTGACATTGCGGTGAGTACATAGAAATGAAACTACATAATATTGTATTATTGAAAATATGTATTTTAATTATTATGAAATTATCACTGAGATGAATCACCAGAAGTGAAGTAACCCATCATTGAAGATTCTGTGTCTGCGGGTACGAAACTTGCGATGACCGGAGCGACAGTGGGGCGGGGCGGTGCGGCGCGGGGCGATGAGACAGCGGTGTCTTGCGTGTGTACGAAACAAACTTCTCGGGGAAGTGCAGTCGCGCTCACGTAGTGTTGTGATAAACATGAATTCACGTCGAAGAGAACTATAATTATTGGAGTCCAGTCTCCTAATGAGAGAATTTTTATTACCTAGAGATGGTGTTCATCCAATAAATCAACGACGACGCAGTTTGGGAGAATTTTCTACACTTTATTACGAGCTACGTTGTCATTCAAGAAAGTTCTACAATTACACAAGAATGAGTATAGAGACATTCGATTATGTTTTACAGAAAATTAGAAGTAATCTGGAATCCAACATTTTCGGAAATCGTATAATCTCACCTGAACAAAAACTATTTTTAACACTAAGGTAAGTAGGTAAATAAAAGTAGATAGATTGTTAATTGTATTTTTGTTTATTAATTGAATAATCAAGGTAGGTACAAAAATTCACTATTCGGGTGTTTGAGTTGTATACCCATGAGACCAGCTAGAACTAGAATTCCTTCTATATGGATCCCCAAACATTGAATTATGTATTTCTTCCATCATTACTTGAATTCTATTCCTAACATTAAATTTTTGTAACGGAGTAAATGACTCCATTTGTGGTAACAAACTCATCAAGTAATAATAATCTTCTGATTTACTTTCGCCAGATTGACTTGTGTTTGAATTTTGTTGCAAATCTTTCTCTAACAACAATAACCGTTTTTTATCTAATTCCAACATTTCCATTCGAATATCATTTGCAGTCTTTCTTTTTAGGGATCTAGAACTAGAACTAGCGGTATTAATTGACAATGGAGTATTTGTAGTACGTTCTTCATCGTCGCCTACCGACGTCAGTTCCTGGGCATTCACCGAATCTGTAGGCGAACATAGGTTAATATCTGATTCTCTTATTACGGACTCCAATGAATTTGTTTCTATGGACGGTGAAGACATTGAAGTATTCAGTAATTGACTATCAACCGTTGTTAAATTTGTGTCTGAATTATCAGGTAGAATTTCAAATCGCAAAAAATTCATTTGTTGGAAAAACTGCCACGTAGACTGTATATTATCTCCTGGATCTCCTGATCTGGGTGTAGGAAGCTTTTTTAATTCTTTTCGATACTGATCCTTTAAATTCTTCCATCGCTTCTTCAAAATCGCTACTGTAAAAAATAAAACATAATTATTTATTACCAATTAATGAACCCCATATTACCTATACTAATATTATAAAGCTGAAGAGTTTGTTTACTACAGAGTAGGTACCTACTTTTTCGAAAATAATATATATTTTATTTTCCTACTGAGACGCGTGCGAAGCTGCGAGCAGCAACAGCTAGTTATTATTATAAAGAGGAAAGATTTGTACGTAGAATAAGAAACAACTAGTAGTATATAAACTTAATATAAATTATTTTATTTACAGATTTCTATCAACGGGAGTATCTTTTCGAGGTTTAGCGTTTTCCTTTCGTCTTGGAAATAAAACTGTTCAAAAAATAGTGTATGCAACTTGCAGTGCGATTTGGAAAAATCTTCAACAAACACACCTGCCAGTACCTACTACAGATAATTTAAATAACGTTGCTGATAAATATTTTGATAAATGGCAATTTCCTAATTGTGTAGGAGCCATTGATGGCAAACATTGTAGAATAAAAAATCCCCCACATGCGGGTTCATCCTACTATAACTACAAGCAGTTTTTTTCAATGCATCTTCAGGCGTTGGTTGATGCTGACAAAAGATTTTTGGTCGTAGAAGTTGGAGGGCGAGGAAGACAGAGTGATGGTGGCACATTTCATTATTCAAATCTTAACAAAGCATTAGAAAATAATAAAATGAATATGTCTCTCCCAAGGACATTGCCAGGAACAGAAATAATTTTACCTATGGTAATAATAGGCGATGAAGCGTATCCTCTAAAACAATATTTGATGCGGCCATATCCACAAAGCGTACTGAACCCTCAGAATGAAATATTTAATAAAAGATTATCAAGAGCGAGAAAATGCGTTGAATGTGCATTCGGTATACTATGTGCCAAGTGGAGAATTTTAAATAAAGCCATAGAAACTGATTGCAAACATGCTCGCCTAATAATTAAAACAACGTGCTTATTGCATAATATTATAATTGATCAAGATGGCTCCAACGATTATTATTACTTAAACATAACCTCAAATAACATAACCACAAATGTGAATGAAACTCGCCGACATCGCAGAAACAACCACGCGGGAAATCTAGCAATAAATGTAAGGGAAAAATTTAAAGAGTATTTTGTAAATAACAATTTGTAACATGAAAATTACACGTACCTTCAACATTCCCGAAATGGCGTTTTATTTCTTCCCAACACTTTATTATAACTCTTTTGTTTTTATGGTGTACGATTTTACTGTCCCAAATAGCCGGTTTTGATAAAATTAAAGATATTAACTCTTCATTGTCAACTTCCATAATTTCTATATTATTACTGTGATAAAAATGCAACACTATGCAAGTACCCGCGGGAGCGGCGAAATCAAACTAGTTTGTTCTCGTCGCTCCGCGCCGCCACCGCTCTGCCGCCGCCCGTGCATCGCTCGATCGCGCCGCTCCGCCATCGCCCGTTTCGTACACAGCGCGTAATGTTTTAATACATTTGATTACATCGCTGTCGCGCCGGCCGCCCCGCCTTCGCTCCGGCCGTCGCAAGTTTCGTACCCGCAGACTGTGTTTGATGGGGTATTCAGTTTTGATATTTCGTTGATGAGCATCTCCTGAACCTGAGTCCGAAATAATAATTTATTCAGAGATGGTAGCTTTTTCATATACGGCATTATAGACTTGAACCAGTACAAGTCGTCGTCGTCTTCATTTAAATTTTTCTTCATTAGGTCTATCTTTTCTCGTTCGAGTGTTATTAAGATTTCTTCAATACTTTTTGCTGCACCTTCTTGTACCTTTTGGTTAGCCAACGTTCCAATAGCTCGCGATGGGGTATACGACGGTCCAGGTGTCGAGGTATCATGTAGTATCTGTGCCGAAATAGCATTTTGTGGAGTTGCAGCATCAGTCGTAGGGCCATCAATTGTTGCCAAATTGGTATCATCTGTATTGAACTGCGATTCATCGGTTTGCGTATTGTACGCCGATTGCTCAGAAAGAATAGACATCATTGTATCATCATCAATAATGTCGTTTTCATCTAATATGTTATTTTGAATATTACTCGTAGTTTTACGAGGTTTCAAAATTGTCTTTAAAAATTGCATTGATTCAAAATGTGGCCAATCGCCTTGATATTGACCATTTTGATCTGCGTCCGAACCCGATCTTGGCTTTTCTACTTTTTTAAGCTCTCTGTTATAGGAATCTCTTAAATTCTTCCACTTCTTTTTTACATCATCAGCTGAAATTAAAACAATATTATTATTTACAGATATTTGGTTACTGGAACACATATTTGGTTTCTGGGAGAAATGGCAATTTCCTAATTGCATTGGTAGCCTTGATGGCAAACACGTACGTATTAAGAAACCAAAAAAATCTGGTTCTATGTACTACAATTATAAGGGATTTTTCTCTATTGTATTACTAGCCTTAACTATAAATTTATAATGGTTGATATTGGGGCCTATGGAAAAGATAACGACGCTGGAGTTTTTGACGCATGTACTTTAAGACAAGCAATAGAACATCAAAAATTACAAATACCGGAACCCGACTTTTTACCTAATACCCTCATTAAAGCGCCTTTTGTATTTGTGGGTGATGCTGCATTCCCATTAAAAACATACCTTCTGAAGCCTTATGCACAAAAAAATGTCAGTGAGGGAGATATTAAAGAGCGGTTCAACTATAGATTGTCTCTAGCGAGGATGGTCGTTGAGTGTTCTTTTGGTTCAATAGCGTCAAGATTTGGATTACTTAATACGCCAATTGAGACAGATATTGAAAATACAATTAACACTATAAAAGCTATAACTCTACTTTACAATATAATACGTGATCTTGAGAGCAATTGCGAAAATTTGACGTCAACTTCATCCCCTGATCTTCGAAGATCAAGAAGATATAATGCCTCAAGTCAAGCAGCCATACATACAAGAGAGATATTCGCGAATTATTTTAATGAACATTGACGGTTTCGTCACTTAGCGGAAGTGGCAGGCCAGAAGAACAGCCAGCCACCTAACGATTAACAAAATGATTGCAAGAGTAAATTACTAAACTTAATAATAATGTAAATAAAACTTACCTGTGCATTCTACTGCTTCGGCAACATTCTTCCAACTTCTTTGTACTAATAAACGATTCCTATAATGTTTGTTTTTTGTCCCACAACAATCTTTGCTCACGCACTGCGGCGATCAACGCTTCTGAATCAACCATTACATATATTAATTTTCTTCTTAGGGCGAAAAATGTTATAGTTCGTGTTGTCGCATCTGGTCGCCCTCAAAACAAGTGCGCGTTACGTCGCGTCTCGCCCCGCAGACTGTCATATAGGCCGCATGTAGGGTATGCCGTTGAGTTGATCGCGTTCGTCGCGTTCGCAGCGTCGCGTCGCGTCGAGTTCGTCGCTCACGCAGGACACCGCGTTAGAGACGTATCAAATTCAACATTGTGTCTTTGCAGCCAGGTTTGCATGGTGGCTTTTGTGGATGTCATTGTAGGCTTTTTGTCCTCTTGTACCGAGGGGTACGAGTATGCGGCATTATCCATAACAATAACTGACTTTGCGGTAAATTTGGCAATAGCTTTTCTTTAGTCCATTTGCTGAAGTTTACAAAATTAATATCGCTATGATAATCTCCGGTTTTGCTTTTGAATTTAAAAATTAAAAGAGCTCCATCGATAAATCCGGCTTGTCCACCAGCATGTACAATAATTAAACGTGGCCCTTTGCCAATATGCGACAGCACCCCTCGTTCTTCATTGGATTGCCAACACATTTAATGACGAATTGACATAATATGTTTCATCGAGGTAAACAATGTTTCTTTGATCTCTTCTGTGCTTCTTTATCGCATTAAGATAACGCCACCGCCACGATACGATGTTTGGTTGTTCAATCAGTAATTTTCTTTTTGATTGACATTTCTTAAATCGAAAGCCAAATTTATGAATCAATGTTCTCAAATATTCACGGCCACAATTTAAAATTCCTTCTTCTCTGAGTTTCGCATTCAAAATTTTTAATGTAGGAACCTTCTTATAAACCGTATAAAATTGAGTTATTTTTCTTCTAACAACGCCCTTTGTAAAACTGTGAACTTCAATTTTTTTCTTTCGGATTTGTTTTTTGGTGATTTAAAATTTACATTATTTTGTTCATCTTTCAGTTCATTTCCTTCTTTTATTATTTTACATATGGTAGTCACCGAAAGTCCTGTAGCTTCAGCAACAAGTTTGTTTAGGTTTACGTCTTCAAGATACTCTGTAGAATTATGATTTTGTTTTTTGGCTTTAAAAAAGGAATACATTGTATGCTATTTGTTTAGCTTGCTTGTTAATTTTGTTCCCAAAACTAGAAGAGCGATTCATCTTGAGATTTATCTTGGCAGTCGTATACCTTGTGCGTTTATGTCCCAGCGTCCGTAACAAAAACACCAACCGCGCGCTGCGAGCACAGCACAGAGTACAATAACTATGTAGAGAGATAGAGAGCCCTCTTGACTTAAAATTAGTCTGTGTCCCTAAACTACCGTATGCGTTTACACACACATACGTAAATAGAATCTTTCTTTGTGTGCTCATAACCTACTTCTACTACCTACAAGAACAGCTTTAGCTTTTTGTCTGAAATTTAACTTCGAATTTAAAAAAATCTGTGCATAATTATATACACAGATTTTTTTAAAATTCGAAATTAAATTTCAGACAATAAGCTAAAGCTATGCTTTTAGGAAATGCTAGATTATAATATTAACCATGTATTTTTAGAAAGAAAACTCAGTAGGTGGGCGATTAAATAAAAATGCATTGAGTTATTTCTTTACTTTATTGTGTTTGTGTTTATTATAATAAACTTGTGCAGCACTTTTCACTTCATCATTCCCATCATAAACTATTTTACCAGACAAAATACGATTTATTGAACGGCACCAGCTGAAAATCAATATATTTATAACCGTATTTTGAAATTATTTCTTAAATGCTTCGTTATGCTTGTCGCAATTTAAATTAAAATTTTCTATAAAAAACTCCATCATTACTTTTATATTTAATTTAGTATTTTCTGTACCTATATTATCTTTTAAACAATCTGTTGTAATTTTTTGTATGTCGTAAAAATAGGTACAGATTTTTTTTGAAGGATACACAAGCCATTTTTTACCTTTTACATATTCTTTGTTTTTTATTAAACCACTACCTTCAAGTTCATTTTCAGCAAGCAGTTCTTGTCTGCAGGTTTTACAACTTTTACAAATATGTGTTAAACATTTTTTCAGGACCCAACCACATACATAGTTTCTTGTTTCTAGACCTGCCTCACACATTTCAGTATCATTATCTATTAAAACACTGCTTACAGATATTTGGGGAGGCAGGTCATTAACATTTTCAGCGTCTGAAGATTTTTCTACTTCTTTATTGTCCAAGAAGAAGTTTAGGGACTGTAAAAATGTAGCAATATCCTCCTCGCAGTTTGCTTTAATTGAATGAGAGGAGGAAAAATTATTTAATAATAAAGCTTTATAAGCGCCTTCAAAACTTATACTATTTGGTGCTACATTTCTGGCTCCTAAACTTCTTACATTCCCGAAAAAGTTCTCTATTGGGTCCTGATTGAAATTTCTACACAACATCGTGTCTATATCATATTTTCTTGATAACGTTTTCCAAATGGCTTGCATTCCTTCAATAGTCTTAATGAAGTTTTTTATAGATGGCACCATTTTTTCAATTGTATGTATTTTGTCCCCAGTCTTTTTATGTTCTAAGAATTTTACTTTTTTTAAAAAAGTTTTAGCGTCTATCCAGAGTTGATGATGGGGTGAACCTTTTTTTACACCTGCCCGGTAAATTTTTCCATTCTGTATGTCGAAAGTATTGCAATTTAGGCTATCAAATAGTTTGTCAATAATTAATACAAATTCTTGAATATTTTTTACTTCTGGCCTAATTTTTCCGGATTCGGATAAATGTTTTACTGCGACAGCAACTGAGTGGCTGAAGATTTGAGCAGCAATTTTTACTTTCATTTTCGGAATTTTTTCCTCATCTACGTGCTCTTCAGTTAATTTTTGTAGAATTTTTAGCTCGCCATAAATTTTATCGGCCTGGTACAATTCTTTAAAATACTCCCACTTTACTACTTTTTCAATTCTTTCTTCAACACTTTCGTAAATTAAATCTTTTGTTATCAAATTATTCCGCAATCCTTTTAACAAATGTGGTACATCATACAGTGGTATAATTTTTTTATTTTTAATACATATGCAGTCCTGATCCCAACTTTTTCCTTGTCTTAAAAAAACTGCTTTGCTGTCGCCTATTAGTTCATTTATCGCGCCAACATTTACTGCACTTTGATCACAAACAGTGGCCACTATTATTAGGCCTGTATCATAAATTTCGGCAGTAACTTCTTTTATAATATTTTTTAATTCTATTTTATTCATTTTTTGAGTGAAATAATATGCTACAGGCTGTTTATAATTTTTTTTTATGCCTCTTACCATAAATGTAAGGACGTGGTCAGCGATTTGACGTTGCTTGGTAAACCCTTTCAGCTGATCACTCCCAATATCATATTGTATATGAGGTGTGATGTACATCTCATCAAAAATCAAAACACAAAGTTTATCCTCTTCGCTCATACCTGCCACCGAGTCTCTAATTTTTTTTAAAAATTAGTTTATTTAAACCCGGTGTAATTTTTATTTTAGACAGCAATTTTTTTAAAGACCTTGCAGATGGCAATGCAAAACACTTTGACAAAAGTTTATAGGATTTCGGACTTCGTTTAAATAATGAAAGTGATAGTATTTTCTCATCCATGGCAAAACGGCGTCCTTTTGGCTTTTTATTACCTTCACAGTATTGTATTCTAGTGAAAAGTTTTGCAGGCAAGCTCATTTTAGAAGTAACAACACTAAAAGCTTTACTTTTAGATAACTTCTCGGCATTTTGAAGTCTGCTTTTATAAAATTCTCCTTTTCTCTTCAATCTCAATATCTGCCGTTTTAAATTCTTGATTTGCTTTTGAGTAGACATTGTAATGTAGCTCGCTGGTTTACCCTTTGATCCTGTAAAATAAAAATGTCAAGTGAGCTCTAAAAAGAAAGAAACATGTTTATTAGTCTAATTCAGTGATTATTTTTTTTTGTCATAAATCTAAATTTTTGAGTTATGTTAAGTATCCTTGTCGCAAATAAGCGAAATACCTACTGTGATGTGATCATAGTTATTTTATTATCCATACATTACAAAGCCATACTTGATCTCCAGAACTGAGGCGGCATATAAACCAAAGATTAAATATTTTATTAAAAAGATATGAAGAGCACACACTTACTTAAAAAGCACTTACTATAAAAATTAAAATATTTACCTAAACGTAAATTAGTTGATTTCGAACGCATGTCAATCCTCGATGATGTTGAAGGCATATCAGTGTCAATCAAAGGAGATGCAATATTCACAGTAGCAGTTCCTGAAAAATAAATTAATGATAACACTTTAGATAAAATAAAATACACTAATTATATGTAGTGCTGCAAGGAAACCTGTATTTTGTTATTATGTACATTAAAACAAAATACATTTTATGGTACTGTTTTTCGCCGGGAAGGCTAGGTATTAATAAAAGTAATTAGTTTACCTGGTTGAACAACAGTTAAATTTGAAGTATCAATCGCTGAGGATGTGGAGGGCATCTCAGTCTGAATCAGAGACACAACATTCTCAGTAGCAGTTCCTGGAAGATAAATGAAAGGAAACACTTTAAATAAAATACACAATATGTAGCCCTGCAAAAGTCTCACTAAATAAATCTCAAGTACGGCTAGACTGATTTGGCTAATTTTGGTATTGAAATATTCGTAAAAGTCCAGGGAAGGTTTAAACAATGAATTATTTTTTAAAAATCATCACAAAATACACTTCTCATCAAAAAAATCGAAACACTTTCGTTTTTATTGTTTTTGTCCTAATTTTTTACAAAAGAGAATTAATTCCATGAAAAAAAAACATTATTGTGTAGCTGGCAGTTTGGTCATTACAGTAAGAAGAAAAAAATCAAAATTCGAAATTGGAATTTCATTTGTTTATCCTATAAATGAAATTAATCACTGTTTTGAGACAAATGTGTATTTAGGGTTGGAGTACGTTTCTCGTTTAAAAACTAAAAATTAGCGCTTGTCTTTAAACTTTTTGTTTCTTATTTCATTTACTGTGACTTTGGGACGTCTGAAAAAACTTTTTTTTCTAAAACATATGGATACTTCGCCCGCAGAAGCCGCCTAAGTGGTGGCATTGCTGGATTCTGGACTTAGTCAGCGTGTTGTGGCTGCAAGATTGCATCTAAGCTTATCATCTGTTCATAGAGTCTACAAACGCTATCGGGAGACTGGTTCGTTCACGCGCCGTTCAGGATCTGGCAGGAATCGGGTCACTTCTGAGCGAGATGATCGATTTATTGTAACAACTTCTTTACGAAATCGACGCCTTAACGCTTTTCAACTGCAGCAGCAGCTTCGCGTTGTACGAAGAGTAGCTGTAAGTGACTCCACAATAAGAAGAAGGTTGAAGGAACGCGGATTGGCACCGCATAAGCCAGCGAATGGGCCGAAATTAACTACAGACCATCGAAGAGCGCGCCTTAACTTTGCACGCGAGCACCTAACTTGGTCATACCTTCAGTAGAGCAAAGTACTGTTTTCTGATGAGTGTAAAATTATGCTGTATGGTAACGACGGAAGGAACAAGGTCTACAGAAGAGATGGAGAACGCTTTGCACAATGCTGCATTGAAGAAAAGGTCAGCTATGGTGGCGGTTCGTGGACGGTTTGGGGAGGAATCAGCGCCGACGGTAAGACAGAACTTGCCTTTGTGTCTGGGCCACGGCTGCCTGCACTAAACTCTCATCGGTACATCGAACAGTGTCTTGAACCTCATGTGATGCCCTATGCACATTTTATTGGCAACGACTTCATATTCATGCACGACAATGCTAGAGCTCACTATCTTACCGAAGTCGGTATCTCCATTATGGTATGGCCAGCAAGAAGCCCGGACATGAATCCCATTGAACATCTATGGGATGAATTAAAGAGACGAATTCGAGCAAGAGATCCAGCCCCAGAAACACTTAGCCAGCTGCAAAATGCAATCCAAGAGGAATGGGATAATATGCCACAACATGTGATCGTGACTCTCATCCGATCGATGAAGAACCGTATGGAAGCAGTAATAAGAGCTCGCGGAGGGAATACAAGTTATTAAATAAACGTTTCTTACATTTTTTTTTCATTTATGCGTGTTGTTTTACCCATTTCCTTCATATTCCATACAGGGTAAAAATTACTCATTATACAAAATACGAAACCTATGAAGACTTCATTTGAATTTAGAACATTAACATTAGGATTTAAACACCTCATACTACTCACTATTAAATGACATTTTACATTTATTCCTAAATATACACATTTTTCTGATAATCCATATCAAATCATAAACTGCGAGGTGTTTCGATTTTTTTGATGAGAAGTGTATATTGCTAACGAGGCAGTACGAAGTTCGTTGGGTCAGCTAGTTAATAATAAAAGTGTATAGTTTACCTGGTTGAATAACAGTTAAATTTGAAACATCAATCGCTGAGGATGTGGACGGCATCTCAGTGTGAATGAGAGGAGACACAATATTCTCAGTAGCAGTTCCTGAAAGATAAAGAAAACACTTTAGATAAAATAAAATACTACGCGTTCCAAATGAGAATAGGAGCGCCGGCCATGTTGTGACGTTACGTATAATAAATATAATATTAAATGCATACTTAGATACATACATAAGATAAATAAATAATGCTGTAATGTAAAAACCAATCCAACCAATCAGTATGTGTGTAACAAATGCTATGATAAATATCAATTCAATTATAAATAAAACAACTATCAAATCAAATCAAATCAAATCATCTTTTATTTGTTAACATAGGTAAAAACAAGTACAGATCTTAATGTTTGATTAACAGAGCGCTATGTTATGCCAGGAGGCGTACAAATATGGTGGGCAAATTTAGCTGAGGATTACAATTATTATTAGGTACTAAAATATTTGAAAGACAGCAGTATGATATTAAATTAGAAAATAAATGATAAATTACATATTGTTTAGTGCTCCAATGTTGTCAGACCCAAATGAGGAATTATTAATATGTCAAAAAAATATGTATGTCAGATTAATAAAAATGTCAAAGTTATTTAATGTCACTATTAATATTTGTCTCAATTTATCTCAAAGTAATAATAAATATATGTCATTCTAAATTAATTCGTCATTTAAGTATTCGTCAATAGTATAATAACATTTGTCATTTAAGAACAATTTCATTTTTTTCTTAAACTGTGTAAAAGGAGAAAGAGCAAAATGGTCTATGAGCGGCCAACAACGAAATAGGTATTAAATGAAAGTACTATTACTAAGGACTAACTTTTACTATGAACGTAACATTGCAGCTCATTTAGAAAAAAAAATACATATAGGTAAAATACTTAGATAATAAGTGCAAGAAAATGTGCAAACCCATTTTATAAAATACTTATTAACATTAGTTTATGTCTTCAAAAGTATTTCAAAACGTTGTCAGCATACCGTTTACAAGACTCAGCTCAACAATGGGTTTACTACATGGACTACCTGAGTTCGAACGGCCCATTCAGCTTCGAGTGCAAACAAAAGAGCCGAGGTGTGGGGTGCGTGTGCGTCACTCGGCGCAGTCCTTCGCTTACCCTTGTGACGTTGTGTACTGTGCGCTCATCTACGGATTCTTTTTCAAACGTTTTGACCCTGGCTACCCCCTGAACTGTGTTTCTTCCTAACCTGATAACCTGGCTATTAACTCTGAACTTCTGTACGTTTGTGCTTGTGTACTTGGACTCTGGACTTGTGTACGCCAACGGAACATTATTGAAAAATGGCAGAAAATCGACCTATATGTGTTTTGTGCAATCGATCAGTGGTTAATAGAAGAAGGTTAGAAATAACCCATGCTCTTTTTGAGGAAAATGCTGCCAATGCTCAATATATTATTGAAGCTATAGCTCCACAGCAAGTAAGTATTTTTAGACTATTTTTTGGTTGTTTTTACCCGTATGTACGCACCCTATAGCGGTGATGGCCTCATAATATTGTGTCACGATGTGCATATGCGACACATCGTTGGGTGAAGTGTGGGCTCTTTATTGAAAGTCCACGTTACAGTTTTGATTGTATTTTTATGTACGTCCTTTTAGTGAATTATGTTATTTCCTTAAGCGTATGGTTCTTTTCTAACAATACTTAAGTTATAGTCAAAACAGATCTTCTCTCTCTTTTACACACATGGTGCATATGGAAACAGAGCCAACGTTATCTAGCTTCGAAATATAATAGAGGCCAACCACTCATTAACAATGCGTATGAGCATGACTCATTCGTCACGTTGAAAAAGAGCTCGGCATGTTCTACTATACAACACATGATTTAACTGAAACTGCTGTGAGTTTTAAATACTATGTTATAAACTATTTTCCTTTTCAGGTTGAATACAACGGCCGAGAATACGTTTGTCGACCCTGTTGGCAACGAGCTCAACGGGCTGTGCAGCCAAACAATAACCCTGCCCCGCACGAATGTGTTCTTCAAGTGGAAGAATATTCACGAGTGCCTAGCACCTCGGCAAACTGTATGTTTGACAGATGCCGTAGTGTTTCACGTCGTCGAATGCCTGAGAATGTAAGGATTACTCTTATGTTACATTCTAACTTATTCATACCAGACAGTGCCAGAATATGTGATGCACATTTAACATCAAATGATTGGGAAGAGCTCATTGATAGTCCAAATCTCAGACATGATTTTAACAGCTCTCATTTTGTGCAAATACTAGAGCTTTTTAAAAAAGCTGTTTTAAATAAAAATATTCTGGACTTTGAAGATATTGCAAATATGGATCCTAATGAGATTCATATTCGATTGGGCGTTAGCAGAGATCAATTCAATACAATCTTGGAACAAACGCCTTCTTTGTCTGAGTCAAACGCCAAAACAAAACTAGCCATTTATTTAATGAAGTTGCGAACTGGTGATAGCAACGAGAGATTAGCCACGCTCTTTAACATAAGTAGAAGGACTCTAGAAAGGCATTTAAAAACCGCGCGTGATGCTATATCTCTGGATTTTAAGCCACGACACCTGGGACTCGACCATTTAAATAGAAGAATGGTCGCTGACCGTAATCTTATTGTACCAAACGCGTTATTTGGAAATCCCGAGTCTTCTCCAGAAGAAAGGAAGGCAGTAACAATCATGGATGGAGCATATATTTATATACAGAAGAGCTCCAACTTTTCGTTCCAGCGACAGACCTACAGTCTACACAAATACGAAAATCTATTAAAACCGTTCTTAATGGTGTGTTCCGATGGGCATATAATTGATGTTTTCGGGCCCTATGCTGCTACCGACTCAGATGCCAGTATTTTGGAAAGAATTATAAATGACGAAGAAGGCACATTTCACTGGTTTTACCGGGCTGGCGACATATTCATTTTAGATCGTGGGTTTAGAGACGTCTGTGGCGATTTGGAGCGATGCAACTACAGTGCCTATATGCCAGAAACCAAAGACCGCGGTGCAGACCAGCTTACTACTGAACAGGCCAATAGAACTAGGCTGGTAACTCTATGCCGCTGGGTAGTGGAAGTTATAAATGGCAGGTTCAAGCGAGATTTCAAATTGTTTAGGCAAGAATATTTTAATCGCGCCTTAAGTCACATGTTTGAGGACTTTCAAAACGCAGCGGCACTCATCAATGCGTTCCAAACACCAATACAAGATAGTATTCATGCATCATCGTTCATAAATATAATTAATGAACGTTTTGAAATACCGAACCTCTTAGCGGACTATGTTATCCGTCATAACATAAATAGACAGAGGGCATCATTTGAAAGACTCAGCAGCGACCAACCTATTTTTGAAGACTTTCCGGTTTTTTCTGAAGAAGACCTAATTCTGTTTGCACTTGGCACATACCAAATCAAGTTGGCTCGCAGCTACTACGCTGAACACTTAATTGAAGGCTTATACAATATCGAAGTATACCGGGAGCGACAAATAAGTCAGCTCAGAGATTTTATTGAAGAAGAAGATATTTGGTTATTACGTGTGCGAATACAATCTAGACATGTAAGGTCCAGAATATATTATTCTTATATTGTAATTAACCGACAAAGACAAAATAGAGAAGCAATTGCTCATTATTATTGCAGTTGTTTGAGTGGAAGGCGCACAATCGGTTGTTGCGCACACGTTATGTGTGTAGTGTGGTATCTGGCATGGGCTAGACATCAAGACGAGGATATTTTATTACCGGCATCAGAACTCAGTGCTATTATTGTACATTAAATGTATGAATGTGGACGAGGCAAAAGGAGTATGTAAGGATCGTAGCAAGTGGCGTTCTGTGGTTTCTGCCTACCCCCATGGGAAAAGGGCGTGAGTTTATGTATGTAAATGTATGTAAAATAAATGTATTGAAGTAAACAAGTCATTTTATTTTATTTCCTTATTTTTAAGACTAAATCTTAGTAATTAATACGCTAAATCACAGGCTTACATATCTAAAATAAAAATGTATTTAGTTCCATTAATAATGACACTACAGATATAAAACTTCTTGAACCCGTTATTGTAGGGTGATATTAAACCAAAAAAAAATAAAATGTTCCTGGCCGCTGATAGACCAAGTGCCGTACGATTTTGCCCATTCTCCTTTAATTCTTTTATGGCATCTGGAATTTTATTATAGATGCGTGGAGCCATACCAAGGATACTTTTTGTTACTAATGCAGTTTTACATTTGCAAGTACTCAAAGCATTTCTGTACTGTCTACGAATTGGAACATTTCGTACCATTGACATTTTTTCAAAAAGGTTGGGATTTGTTCTGACGAAGATAGTAATTTCTAATATGTATAACGCCGGTAGCGTAAGTATTTTTAACGATTTAAAGTACGGTGCACAACTGTCATCTGTTTTCAGACCACACATGGCTCTAATGCACCTTTTTTGTGCCTTAAATAATAATCCCTTATCCGGGGAATTACCCCAAAAAATAATCCCGTATCGTAGGAGTGAGGCTACTAGTCCATGATAGGCAACAAGTAACGCGTCCATATTTACTTTTCTAGCCAATTGAAGTAGTGCATAGGCAGATTTATTTATTTTTTTACAAAGCTGTTCTATATGAGCTTTCCAATTAAGGTTATTGTCGATATGAATACCCAAAAACACACTTACTTTCACTTCTTCTATTTCGTGGTCATTGTAATTGACACAAACTTTTGGATTTTGAGTTCTTTGGTGGAAGTGCATAACTTTGGTTTTCTTGAGGTTGATTATTAAATTATTCATATTAAGCCAATTAATTATGTCAGCAAGAGTATTATGAATGTCAAGTTGATAAGTATTTAAGTCGTTACACTTTACCACGGCAGTGCTATCATCAGCAAACAAAATCATTTGTTGATGTGTCACTTTTGGCAAATCATTTATGTAAATGAGAAATAAAGGTGGCCCCAGCACGCTGCCTTGAGGCACTCCATATTTTACATTCCTGAAATTCGACATATACGTTTGTTCTGTTTTAGTTTTCGCGCACACTCTTATTATTTCGGTGCATTGCAATCTATTACTTAGATATGATTCCAGTAATTTTAAAATGTTCCCTCTAATGCCATAGCAATGCAATTTGTCTAAAAGTACTTTATGATCAACATAATCAAAGGCTTTAGTCATGTCTGTGTAAATGGCACAGATGGGAGTCTTTTTATCAACAGCAGACATGACATTGTTTAACAGATCGAAAATAGCCATGTTAATTGTTTTATTTCTCCGGAATCCGTTTTGTTCTTTACACAAGATATTATGTTTATGAAGATATTGATACAACGAGTTATAAATAATTTTTTCAAAGATTTTGGAAAACAGAAATTTTAGCAATTGGCCGGTAATTATTTAATTTCGTCTTGTCTTCCTTTTTGTGAAGCGGTTTTATTATTACTTTTTTCAAGCCTTCAGGATAGATACCCTCGGTAATAGCTATATTCATTATATGTGCTAGGGCAGGTGCTATTAGCTCAATTACATATTTAATTACTTTTGTACATATACCGTCAATACCAACAGTATTAGTATTTTTAAGCGTCTTTGTGGCTAAAATAATATCAGATTTAAGGACAGGCTGCATAAACATTGATTGCATTGTCAAATTATCTAATTTATTGTTTACTTTTACGTCATTTTTTATATTATTTTCAATGTCATCTATAAAGTAGTCATTAAATGCATTAGCTATGTCATTTGGGTTTGTGTAAGTCAAATCTCCTGTTTTTATTGTCAGAATCTGTTCATTAGGCAGGTTAGCTTTAGGTCTATTGACTATCTGCCATGTGGCTTTAGATTTATTTTGCGAGTTCTTTATAAAGTAGTTATTTTGTGCCTTCTGAGTTAGTCTAACAATTTTTTTGTATTGCATAGAATATTTTTTTAAGTCAGTTTTAGCTTTTTTTGTTGGGTGTACCCTGTAAGCCCACAATAACTGTCTCTGTCTTTTGCTACATGTTTTTATGCCATGAGAAATCCATTTAACCTGTTTGTTAGTGTTTATCGTTATTATTTTCTTTGGAAAACAGAGATGGTACAACAATGAGAAAATGTCGAAAAATGTCTTATAGGCTACATTAACATCATTAATTTCGTAAACTTCTTCGAAGGATAAATTTTGTATACATGATTTAAATTTATCAAGATTCTCTTTAGAGTAATTTGTTTTGACGGTTTTCCAAAATTTTAAGCGATATGTTTTATTAACAGGTATTTTAAGTATTTGTGATGTGTGATCTGATAACATGAGGTCAATAATTTCCGCTTTCCATCCTTTTCTTAAATTATGTGCAAAGTTATCAATGCACGTCTTACTATGAGGCCTAGTAGGTTGGTTCAGAGCTAGAGTCAAGTTATAGTTAAGTAGGAAATGTTCCAAATCGAGAGTAATCTTATTTCTTAACAGTACATTAATGTTAAGATCACCACACAGCACAATTTTTTTATTCGATAATAAACAAATTCTTTTTAATACAATGTCAAGTTTTTCATAAAATGTCAAGTAATTATATTTTGGTACTCTATACACACATATAACAATAATTGAATAGGATGTTAATTCTATAACACAAATTTCAAATATGCCTGATACAGACTGTTTAGCAACATCTGGTAGTTCCCTGTACTGGTGACCCTGTCTCACAAGAATACAAGTTCCTCCCCGATTTGTGCTTCGTGAAAAAAAAGCAGCTAGGCTGAAATTCGGAATGTGCAATATACTCTCATGCCCAGACGTTATAAAATGCTCTGTTAAACAGAGAACATCTACTGTTGTCCCTTGATTTTCTAAGTTCCCTAATTGTACAGTTAACAAGTCTGATTTGTTTAGCAATCCAGCAATGTTTTGATGCATTACATTAATACGATTAAAGAAAAAACTGTTCCGTGTCTTCTAATTCAGTTATAGTCTTCATTTGGTTGTCAGGTTGGTAAAAGTCAGTGTTCGATGATTGTATGTCAATAGTCATTTTGAAAATATCCTTAAAAATCGATTGCATTCCAAATTTATTAATTACACCCGTCCGTTTGTTGAACATAGTATCGTCATACTTTAGGTTCATTTTGCTGTCCAGAAAATATGCGTGTCCATGAGTAATAGTATCTAGGTATAATAAATTATTGAAGGTTTC
The DNA here is from genome assembly GCA_932274075.1 of Diarsia rubi. NCBI lineage: Eukaryota > Metazoa > Arthropoda > Insecta > Lepidoptera > Noctuidae > Diarsia > Diarsia rubi. The sequence goes on from OW026433.1 coordinate 3,187,478, forward strand.
CACTCTTGAATTATATATATAATTGTTTGTGAAAAATTTGTACGTTGGAGTGCCGATAAGTATATTAGTGTTCGAGACTTCTTGCAACATTTGTCTTATAAGTAAAATGCTATCAAAATATTTATTTGTTATTTTAAAGTCTTCCTCACCTATCAATATAATACAAAAGTCCTGTAAAGTGAACTCTGCCAATTTTTCTTTGATACCTTTCAGCAGGATTTCGATAGTTCCATGAGGCTTGATGTAATGGCACAGTTCATATTTCTCAAAAACATTTTCTGCAATATGAAGCAATTTATTTTGGTTGTCTGTGCTTAATATGCAGATTTTTTTACGTTTCGACTGATTTTCGTAAACATTATTTCTGCATTGAGTTATTGGTGGTGTAAGTTTTCCTTCCACTATAATCTGTTTTTTGTTATTTTTGATTACTGAAGTTTCGTTATTTTCTCCAAGCTTCGTTGTTTGTGTAAATTTATGATTTTTATTAAGTTTGTTTGCCTTTTTATTGCTAGGTGATTTTATTTTAATTGGACTGTAAGTAACTTTCTTGTACAGCTCATTTTGTTTGCTAAGATTAATATTCATGGTTTTCAGATTATTATTTTCCAAGGTCAAATCTTCAATTTCTAGGTGAGCACTCTGTAGATCATGTGTCAGGTTAGTAATTTGCTCTCGTAGTTTTTTGATTTCATTGTCATCATCGTCAGACATCTCCGGTACACTAGTGACTGTCTCATTTAACGTCGTATGCGTAGCAGTTACTTCACTGTCATTCAACATTGAGTCTGATTTAGTCCTGGTACGGCGGAAAGTAATGTTTTCTAAGAAATTCATGTCGACTTAATTTGGTTCTATAATTAAAACATGGAAATAGACAACCAATTTCTTGGACTTGACCTCGCACACCTGTTAACGAGTTGTGGTATATCAGTTAGGCCCCAAGAACAAACGTGCTTTTAATTTGTTCCAATTTCTACCAATTAATAGTATTTTTATTACTCGGCAACCCTGCTTCTACGAAGTGCTAAAATACTCGTGTTCAAGTCTTGCAACATCGGTTTCTGAACGAAAATTTTTATGTCAAAATTTTTACCAGGTGTTTGTGATTGGTCAATGTCCCAAGTGATGAATCAGCTGTTGTTTGTTGTTAAAACGACAAGAAAAGTTTCAAACTCACTACTGGTTTCTATCAGCTAGATTTGTATTTTCACTCTTTGAAATGATGTTCTTGTTGATTATAAGTCACTATTTAGTCATTTACGTCTTCTGGCACACAATTTCACTGTTTATAAAGGTTTATTAATATGATTTTCCGGTCACTTTAGTCAAAACACTGTGTTCTTCATATTTAGTTTATTGCACAGAATATCCATAGGAAAACACTCTCACTAGTGCGATATGATGAACCGAGTATTATAATCAATATTTTAGTTACTTTGAAGGAGAAAAAACATTAAAATTAAATATAAATTTGCAGACTGATGTTCATCACTTTCAACTGACAGCTGTCATATAGAATACCCCTTGATTTTTGTCTCGCTTTTAAGTATTTTTCCTCCTTCGAAAAAACGCTTGGATAGTAAAGTAAGTCAAACTCTATTGGTTTTCAAAAAAAAAAATAAAACCACCCACGCCCTCAACGACAGATCGGACCTCGCAAAGAGCACGGCAGTCTGCATCGATAGTGCCATGGCCAGCATCCGAAACCAACCCCGTGTACCTTCAGCTGAGGTAAACCCACTTTGGATATCTTCGGTTACCACTAACCCCATGTATGTGGCCACACGCGACATTGAGTCCATTGTCTTTAGTGTCATTGCGGGCGCATGAACTGCGGGCTTGTAGGTCGCCCACCTCCGCCCACGGTGGTTGGGCAGAACTACTGAGTCTACCCCCTCGGTGTTTGCAGCGCCAGAGTACGGCCGCGCTAACGGACTAATTGCTCTGAAATTGTAGCCCACCATTAGTCTTCGGCTCTCGACGGTGTCGCCACCGGACAACGTTCGCGACGCCAAATACTCTGAAGTCGGATACACATGTGGTGCAGGCTCCCCATCCATCACCCAAGCGCCATGCATTGGACCTTGTTGTTGGTAGGTCGTTCCAAGGGCGGGCATCATTAGAGTGGGATACTGTGCCCCGTGCAGCTCTGCCGCCACACTGCTTGCTCGCTTTGTGACGCCGTCAATCGCCAGTTTTCCTTCTATCTCGTTTATCGCAGTCACGATGTCCGACCCCCCCGCCGCCGCCTGGAATGGTACCCACCAAACTCCAACGAGATTGTCTATGGGTGTGGGCACTGGGAGAGGCTGGTTGTCATTTTCTCGCCGGTATGGGTTCGCCACTGGGATTTGGTACCCGATGCCAGTGATCGAGTCGGGCGCCGAAGCAGTAACACAGTCTGTTAAGACCAATACCGCATGTATCGCCCCGGGGATGTAAGCCAAGTTTGATCTTGGAAATAGGCGGAAAGATCCCATCTGCATGCGTTGCCCTTGATGTTGTGGGCTGTCCAGTTGTCCTGGGACAATGTGGTTTACTGTCCCGTTCGTGTACCCGCTCGTCAGAAAAGACAACATGTAGGGAATAAGTGCTTTGGTGCGCATGAGGTCGTTGCTCACAGGGATGGCGACCCACGTTTCGTCCATACTATCTAGAGAGAAAACGTTTATCCCACCTCCTATCCCCGGGAATGGCGTGTTGAAATTCAAGAACACGTACTCGGTAAACATGTCATGTGGCACAGCTATCACAGTCCCACCGACCACCTGTCCCTGAAAAACCTCTAGTTGGACGTTCCCCGCTGGAGAGAAGTTTCTCATCCATTTATAGGTGATGGGGTCCGGGGGCGATCCAACCGCAGCGGTGGCGCTAAGCATGTTGTATGCTCGAACTAGTGGTGCCTCGTCTCTGTAAGAACCATTTCCGCGCTGCATGTGTTTTACCATGGTGATGACGCTGGCTGAGTCTTTCATAGTTGACCCTTTTACAAGTGCTCCCAGCGCCCCCGTCGCGTTCGGGTCCGTTATCCTCTCAGATCGCGCGTTTGTCCCACTATCGTAGGGACCGACGGGCAACTGTGGTTTGCTTATCAAGCTTCCTCCCAGTTCCAAAAAATGTACCAAGCCGATGATGGTACATTGGAGGGCAAGCGCAGTTTCCGATACGTAATTTTGTTTGATTATTTAATGAGTAACTGTGCTTGCTCGCGGGGAGACGTTTAGACCTTCCAAGCATAAAGTGCGTCACTCACCTGCTGGCCTCCTGTGGCTCTTCGAGGGAATCTTGTCCTGTGGCACGTGGCTGGCGTGGCGCCACGACCGGCCGGTCCGATTATTCACTCACAAATTGGTGTGGTGAAGTCTGTACAGCACTATATGAGCCTTCAGGAATCACGATCAGTCCAGATCAAAGCCGTTTAGCGACAATTAACCCTCATCCAAGGATTTTAACCGGGAGCGCGCACTTAGGCAACCGCAATTGCTGCCATCTTGGATTCGACCTTTTGTCATTCGTTCGCAAGCACAGTGCGCGCATAGATAAAAAGAAGTATGGTTACGGAACATTCCGCCCACCAAAATGCATAGTATTTTCACTACGTTGAAAGAGCGGAACTCGAGAACAACGGATAAAAACGAATGAAGAGTTGATGTGATCGATTGACATTGACACTAACTAAAGTTAACACTAACCTTAACTAAACTAGAATCTAATGAATTTAAGTTACGGTAAACTGTCTATCTAATCAGTCTGAGTTGGCAGAGGGCACAACTTCACAAGAGGTCTCGTAAGAAGTGATCCATTTGCCAAGCGCACGGTGGCCACACGTACCACGCCGTCAGGACCCGGATGTAATTTCGTGACCCGAGCAAGAGGCCAATGCAGCGGTATAGTGTTTTCGTTTTTGATGACCACGATTGAATCTACAGCCAACGGTTGGCAATGCTTAGTCCACTTTGCTCGCTGAGTCAACGATTGCAGATATTCGACCTTCCAGCGTTTCCAAAAGTCTTGTTGGAATCGCTGGATGTGTTGCCATCTTCCTAGCCGAGTAAGATTTATGCCTGATAGATCCTCATCAGGTACCGAAGTAAGCGGCTCTAAAGTGAGGAAATGACCCGGAGTCAATACGTTTAAGTCATTGGGATCTGAGCTCAGCGAGTAAAGAGGGCGCGAGTTCAGCATAGATTCAATTTGTACAAACAAAGTTGTCATCTCTTCGAACGTTAATGTCTGATCACCGATAATACGATAAAGATGGGATTTCACTGCTTTAATTTGTATCTCCCATACACCGCCAAAATGACTACTAGCCGGAGCATTGAATTTAAATGTTATGTTTTCGAAATTAGATGCATCCTTCATGTACTCATTTAGTTGGTTGCAAGCGCCTACGAAGTTGGTTCCACAATCTGAATGGATAACGCTAACACGACCCCGTCTGCTAACAAACCGACGAAGTGCTGCTATGAAAGCGTCCGAAGTCAAGTCCGAAGCGACTTCCAAATGGACTGCTTTCGTTGTGAAGCAGACAAACAAGCAAAGGTAAGCTTTACTTATTTTAGCTCCTCGATGTCGTCCTGACTTAATGCGGAAAGGTCCACCATAGTCAACACCGACGATTGAAAATGGCTTGACTTGGTTGACGCGAGTCGCTGGTAGATCGCTCATAAAAGGTTCAAGCGGTATAGGGCGCGTGCGGAAACATTGTAGGCACTTTGACAAACAATGACGGATTGCGCGTTTTGGTGAAAATATCCAAAATTGCTGTCTCAAAAGATACTGCATTGTATTTATACCGGCATGACAGTTCTCACGATGGAGTGCTTCGATGATCATGAACGTTAGTTTAGAATCCTTAGGTAGCAGCGCAGGATGTTTATGCTCATACTCGAGCCCAGAACGAGATAGGCGACCGCCCACCCTAAGAATTCCCGATTTATCTAAGAAAGGGTTAATTTTCTGCATGGGTTTTGAAAGAGGTTTTGAGTCTTTCAAACGAGTTATTTCCTCATCAAAGTGCAATGATTGTACTTTGCGTACGAAAATCAATAAAGCGTTATGAAGCTCTGTTCGATCTAAAAATAGAATAATTATGACAAAAACCAGACTGTTGAGATGACTGAAGTATTTTATGCTTGAAGGAATATTTACTCTCAGCTTTTTAGCACAGGTTATTAAATAGTTGATTTTGAAGATTTAACAAATTAATACAAGTAGTGACATACCTGGCAGCTGCAACGAAGGTACAGCTATTGCACTTAAACGATTATTTCTAGTTTTATGTTGTGGTAGGAAATGAATGTCACAAATTCTCTTTCTGTGATAAATCTCTTCATCAGACAAATTTTTCAACAAGTCTCCAGCCAGTTTCACCCAGATCTTAAAACGGTCAGGGTCTTTTGTAGGTTGCGGAAAGGTATGAATGGCAACACCTGGAACATAAATTTATAAAGGAGAAAGAGCAAAATGGTCTATGAGCGGCCAGCAACGAAATAGGTATTAAATGAAAGTACTATTACTAAGGACTAACTTTTACTATGAACGTAACATTGCAGCTCATTTAGAAAAAAAAATACATATAGGTAAAATACTTAGATAATAAGTGCAAGAAAATGTGCAAACCCATTTTATAAAATACTTATTAACATTAGTTTATGTCTTCAAAAGTATTTCAAAACGTTGTCAGCATACCGTTTACAAGACTCAGCTCAACAATGGGTTTACTACATGGACTACCTGAGTTCGAACGGCCCAATCAGCTTCGAGTGCAAACAAAAGAGCCGAGGTGTGGGGTGCGTGTGCGTCACTCGGCGCAGTCCTTCGCTTACCCTTGTGACGTTGTGTACTGTGCGCTCATCTACGGATTCTTTTTCAAACGTTTTGACCCTGGCTACCCTCTGGACTGTGTTTCTTCCTAACCTGATAACCTGGCTATTAACTCTGAACTTCTGTACGTTTGTGCTTGTGTACTTGGACTCTGGACTTGTGTACGCCAACGGAACATTATTGAAAAATGGCAGAAAATCGACCTATATGTGTTTTGTGCAATCGATCAGTGGTTAATAGAAGAAGGTTAGAAATAACCCATGCTCTTTTTGAGGAAAATGCTGCCAATGCTCAATATATTATTGAAGCTATAGCTCCACAGCAAGTAAGTATTTTAGACTAGTTTTTGGTTGTTTTTACCCGTATGTACGCACCCTATAGCGGTGATGGCCTCATAATATTGTGTCACGATGTGCATATGCGACACATCGTTGGGTGAAGTGTGGGCTCTTTATTGAAAGTCCACGTTACAGTTTTGATTGTATTTTTATGTACGTCCTTTTAGTGAATTATGTTATTTCCTTAAGCGTATGGTTCTTTTCTAACAATACTTAAGTTATAGTCAAAACAGATCTTCTCTCTCTTTTACACACATGGTGCATATGGAAACAGAGCCAACGTTATCTAGCTTCGAAATATAATAGAGGCCAACCACTCATTAACAATGCGTATGAGCATGACTCATTCGTCACGTTGAAAAAGAGCTCGGCATGTTCTACTATACAACACATGATTTAACTGAAACTGCTGTGAGTTTTAAATACTATGTTATAAACTATTTTCCTTTTCAGGTTGAATACAACGGCCGAGAATACGTTTGTCGACCCTGTTGGCAACGAGCTCAACGGGCTGTGCAGCCAAACAATAACCCTGCCCCGCACGAATGTGTTCTTCAAGTGGAAGAATATTCACGAGTGCCTAGCACCTCGGCAAACTGTATGTTTGACAGATGCCGTAGTGTTTCACGTCGTCGAATGCCTGAGAATGTAAGGATTACTCTTATGTTACATTCTAACTTATTCATACCAGACAGTGCCAGAATATGTGATGCACATTTAACATCAAATGATTGGGAAGAGCTCATTGATAGTCCAAATCTCAGACATGATTTTAACAGCTCTCATTTTGTGCAAATACTAGAGCTTTTTAAAAAAGCTGTTTTAAATAAAAATATTCTGGACTTTGAAGATATTGCAAATATGGATCCTAATGAGATTCATATTCGATTGGGCGTTAGCAGAGATCAATTCAATACAATCTTGGAACAAACGCCTTCTTTGTCTGAGTCAAACGCCAAAACAAAACTAGCCATTTATTTAATGAAGTTGCGAACTGGTGATAGCAACGAGAGATTAGCCACGCTCTTTAACATAAGTAGAAGGACTCTAGAAAGGCATTTAAAAACCGCGCGTGATGCTATATCTCTGGATTTTAAGCCACGACACCTGGGACTCGACCATTTAAATAGAAGAATGGTCGCTGACCGTAATCTTATTGTACCAAACGCGTTATTTGGAAATCCCGAGTCTTCTCCAGAAGAAAGGAAGGCAGTAACAATCATGGATGGAACATATATTTATATACAGAAGAGCTCCAACTTTTCGTTCCAGCGACAGACCTACAGTCTACACAAATACGAAAATCTATTAAAACCGTTCTTAATGGTGTGTTCCGATGGGCATATAATTGATGTTTGCGGGCCCTATGCTGCTACCGACTCAGATGCCAGTATTTTGGAAAGAATTATAAATGACGAAGAAGGCACATTTCACTGGTTTTACCGGGCTGGCGACATATTCATTTTAGATCGTGGGTTTAGAGACGTCTGTGGCGATTTGGAGCGATGCAACTACAGTGCCTATATGCCAGAAACCAAAGACCGCGGTGCAGACCAGCTTACTACTGAACAGGCCAATAGAACTAGGCTGGTAACTCTATGCCGCTGGGTAGTGGAAGTTATAAATGGCAGGTTCAAGCGAGATTTCAAATTGTTTAGGCAAGAATATTTTAATCGCGCCTTAAGTCACATGTTTGAGGACTTTCAAAACGCAGCGGCACTCATCAATGCGTTCCAAACATCAATACAAGATAGTATTCATGCATCATCGTTCGTAAATATAATTAATGAACGTTTTGAAATACCGAACCTCTTAGCGGACTATGTTATCCGTCATAACATAAATAGACAGAGGGCATCATTTGAAAGACTCAGCAGCGACCAACCTATTTTTGAAGACTTTCCGGTTTTTTCTGAAGAAGACCTAATTCTGTTTGCACTTGGCACATACCAAATCAAGTTGGCTCGCAGCTACTACGCTGAACACTTAATTGAAGGCTTATACAATATCGAAGTATACCGGGAGCGACAAATAAGTCAGCTCAGAGATTTTATTGAAGAAGAAGATATTTGGTTATTACGTGTGCGAATACAATCTAGACATGTAAGGTCCAGAATATATTATTCTTATATTGTAATTAACCGACAAAGACAAAATAGAGAAGCAATTGCTCATTATTATTGCAGTTGTTTGAGTGGAAGGCGCACAATCGGTTGTTGCGCACACGTTATGTGTGTAGTGTGGTATCTGGCATGGGCTAGACATCAAGACGAGGATATTTTATTACCGGCATCAGAACTCAGTGCTATTATTGTACATTAAATGTATGAATGTGGACGAGGCAAAAGGAGTATGTAAAGATCGTAGCAAGTGGCGTTCTGTGGTTTCTGCCTACCCCCATGGGAAAAGGGCGTGAGTTTATGTATGTAAATGTATGTAAAATAAATGTATTGAAGTAAACAAGTCATTTTATTTTATTTCCTTATTTTTAAGACTAAATCTTAGTAATTAATACGCTAAATCACAGGCTTACATATCTAAAATAAAAATGTATTTAGTTCCATTAATAATGACACTACAGATATAAAACTTCTTGAACCCGTTATTGTAGGGTGATATTAAACCAAAAAAAAATAAAATGTTCCTGGCCGCTGATAGACCAAGTGCCGTACGATTTTGCCCATTCTCCTTTGCATTTTTATTCATGACCAATTTTATATTAGGTAAGTACCTTTGAAAAATTGCAAGTGTAGTTCAGAAATAGAAATATTGTATTGGTAAGACAAATAAACTATAAAAAGTATTGATAATTAGCTTAGGTACCTGTTGTTTGACATCCAAAGATACATCGTCTTGTAGTTGGCATTGTTGAAAACTTAATAAACAAACAATAATTACAACGAAAAACTTAACTAAGGCGTCCACAATATATCGCAAAGAAACTTGTTATAAGTTTCTTTGCGATATTGTGGACGCCTTTTTATAAGGCGTCCAATTTCGCATGTAACTGACTAATGAAATAAAATGAGGAGCTAGCTCAACTGGAATGAAACGGAGGAAAACACTCAACGCACTTAGAAACCAATTTATCTTTAAATCACACGTGAAATAAAGAAAATTAAAGTTTTTTGATGTTCTAGCCCGTTTGAAAACGACCAAAACGGGTAGACGAAAAGTACCATAGATTATACACTTATGTCAGGATAACAGTGTTGCCAAAAAAAAAATAATTTGTTATTAACATTATATTAAAAGAAAGTATTTTAAATTATCAATTTAGTAAGTTTAAATATCTAATTAATAATTAACATTAGAAATATTTTTATAACGCTGAAATATCGTTATAAAATGGCAGCACTTAGACATGCAGCTAGAAGAGGATACAATGCTATCTGTCGGAACTTTGAAAAACTATAAGTTTAGGGAACCAGACTAATAGATGGCAGCAGCAAAATCGTAGAATCGGCATAGTATTCACCCCCCTGGAGCACAGCCAGCGCACTGCCGCACTTGACGTAAGCTCTCTGCTCCGCACACCCCTTTCACCCATCCGCTAACATCTCCCCTCGCTCCCTTCTTACCGCGCAGGCGATACGCGAGTTAAACGGTCGGCCTATAATGGGGTGAAAAACTGCCTTTTTATCCCACCAGGTGTCGCATGATTAACTTTTCCTAATGTTGTCCTGTCACCTGTCAAAATCCATACTAATTTATGTTTTAGAAGTAAATAAATATCGAAAATAATTAAATACTCTCAAAATGACGCAGTGTTGTGCTCCAGACTGCAAAAATCAAGGCAGACATATATTTCCAAAGGATCCAAAACGTAAAAAAGCCTGGGAAAAAGCGTTGAGAATCAAAAACTTTAAAGCAACTAAGTACTCTGTATTGTGCTCTGCTCATTTTTTAGCAGATGATTATTTTGGCCAAAGTAAATACACCGGTAAGTGTGATTGATTAATAATAACTCGTGGTTAATTTTCGATCACTTTGCTTGGAAGATAATGATATATTATGTTGTTAATTTCAGTGTATGAGCCTATGGCTAAATTCTTGAAGAAAACTGCAGTACCTTCAATATTTTCTTTAAAAAAACAAAATTTGAATCAACATCTGCAAAACAGCGTTTAGAACGTTCAGAAAAACGGTCTCGGAGGAAATTAATGCTTGATGTACCTGCAACCGTCACTACAGACTCTCAACCTCAAGAAAGCAATGAAACATGTTTATCCAGTATATCTATGGAAATAGAATCATACAATGAAGTGGAGATAAGTGCATGTGAAGTCCAAGAGAGTAAGGACATATCACTATCTTCAGCTGAATGTGTATTTGTTTCTAAAGGTACACAAGTTGATATTGAACATGAATGTTTGGGACCATTCATAGATATAAAAAAGATGATAAAGGTATTCAATTTTACACAGGATTTGAATCCTATAACAAATTTTACTTTGTGTATTCTACCTTGAGCCCAGTTGCTCAAACTATTTTGGAAGCAAAGTTATCAACCTTAGTACAGAAGATCAGTTCTTTTTAACTTTAATGAAATTAAGGCAAAACAAGTGTATATTTGAATTGAGTAGATTTTTTAACATAAGTACTACAACTGTATCAAATATATTTATTACTTGGGTTAATTTTATTTATCAACTTTGGTCAAAAATAAATATATGGCCGGATAAAGATTTAGTTCAGTATTATATGCCAGATCATTTTAAAAAATATAATATTAATGTTAGGGTAATTTTAGATGGTACAGAAATTCATGTACAGAAACCAAAACATCCTACTGCTCAGCAGGCATCATGGCGTAGCTACAAGCATGGAAACACTTTAAAGGTACTTGTTGGTGCTACTCCAGGCGGCCTGTTGTCCTATTGCTCTCCTGCATATGCAGGCTCTGTTAGTGACAGGCAAACTGTAGAAAGAAGTAACCTAGTACAGAAGTGTGAAAGTGGTGATGTTATTCTGGCAGATCGTGGATTCAATATTCAAGATATGTTTGCTGAAAGTAATGTTACTGATAATACTCCAACATTTTTGAAAGGTCAGACCCAATTACCAGGCTTAACAGTACTAAAGGATAGAGCTTTAGCGAGTAAAAGAGTGCATATTGAAAGGTTGATTGGTCTTACTAAAACCTATAAAATTCTCAAATGTGAATTAGAGTAAAGTAAAATATTTTTTATTTGTGTCATGTGTTGTAATTTTAGAGAGAGTATAGTTAAAAATGGAAAATAAAAGAATAAGAATATTCTACTTTTGTTTTATTAAAGCATAATTTTTATAACAATATTTATTAACAATTTCTGGTTTTAAATCACATTCGTAGAAATTGTGAAGTCCTTGTACCATCTTCTATAGATAAGAATCATCTCTATTAATAAAACAGACCTGGATTTCTTTAAATGAATAAACTATCAAATTACAATATTTTCTTCCTGTGCACAATAATTGTCCTTGGATTTGTGCATAATATGGATGGTTTCTTTTTAAAGTTAATTGCCCATTTTCATTTGGGCCTTGCATTGGCCTTGTATGTATGTATTTGCTCCTTCAATGGTATACCGCGCAGTCAACAAACACCTGGCTTCATACATAGCCTTTCCTTTCGGCTGAGTACTGAATCTGAAAGCATTAAAATAGCATTTTATGCACTCTGATATGTCATGTAACATAGTAGGAGATACCTAGCTACTTTAATATTAGTCCTAAGGTCTAAATATAAAGGTATCACTAAAGAAACGTTACAAGAGATTTTAAAAATGAACTCACCTTTCAAAGTACGACTGTATTTCTTGCCCATTGAGAGCAGGAATCGGCGAATCAGCATTTATATCTTTGAAAGAAGAAGTTGGTGGGCACCGATATTGTGAGTCACTGAAAGATGTTCCAGGGCCTTGGGTGGCATTAAAATTAAAATTTCGGTCGTATGCTTCTAATCTGAAAGTCAAAAACATACATCTTATTAGAATCGAAAAGAATATCGATTATTTAACAGCATAACCTTAAAATTATTTATTGCCTACCTCTCAATCAAAACGGCTTTTTTCCCTGCTGTGGATGCATTCCTTCGACGTAACTCCACTTTTAATTGAGAAACAGTCCAAAAAGAATACATTTTATACATAAAATTAGTCGAAAACAGCAATAACAAATTCACGTAAACGACAACACAAACACTACAAGGCTATGTCAATTGCAGCGACATCTATGTCAACCTTTGAGTTTTTCTCCCCATTGACTAACTCGATCGGTTGTCGACGTTCTCCGAAGGCATCCGATCGTCTTCGCGTTTCGTCGTTTTAGTGCACATTGTTGAAATATGGCCGAACTCATTGGACTTAAAGCAAGCACTTGAGACCCTTTTCGTTATGAGGACAGCTTTGCGATGAATGATTGAGTTCTCCACAATTATAGCACCGTGACCAGGCCTCCGTCACTCCATGTACTTGCGCGCTATAAGTGCCTACCGCCCAGCCGAGCGGTCTCGGTCCGCCGTAAACCCGCCTAAAATTTTAAGGAGGCAACGCCGCGAGGGTTTGCCTCAGCAGGACATACACAGACGTTATTGGTTCAGTTCGTGGTGGTTGGTGGCGTGCAAATCGCGCGGTGCAAAGCAATCACTGCTGTACGCTTGATCATTTAGGCGCATTTTAGCATACAGTGGTTGTTGACGCGAGGGAGTAGGCAATTATCGTAATAGGTATTGAAAATTTTCTACTGAGTGAAGTATCTGTACTAATCTGTGCCGTGACTAACTGCTTGAATTCCGATTATTGACATTACCTCCTTGATTATGTTGCGTGTCACGTCGCACCTTCATTTTTTCTTTCAAGACTTCATAAACCTTCAATACTCAATACTCAAACTTTATTTGCATTCCACAATGTGTACTTAGGTGGTAAATTAAAAAATTAGATCATTATGGACCCTGTCGGGCACAGCAAAAGACAAAAAATTTTGTAGGAGAGCTTTACAAAGTTCAAAAACCTATATATAAAATAAATCCAATAATACGATAATAGGAGTTATATAAGAAAGAAGATTAAGAAGTAGTTTACGGTCAATATCAACAAAAACTTATATCAAGTGGACTGTGTCATTCTACTGTATGGTATACAAGAGTAGAATTTAATGCTGTAAGTATGTTTGTGTGTGTGTGTGTGAGTGGTGAGTGTATAGGTGTGAGCATAGGTGAGTGTGTAAGTGTGGGTGTAGGTGCGTGTGCGTGTATTATACAAGTTATGTGAGTAAAGACTCTGTGTAAGAGTAATCTTTAACGAGCAGCCACTCTGTTACTTTAGATTTTAGTGCGTGTGAGTTTAGATTTATAATATTGAGACTAGCTTTTGCCCGCGTGGATGTCGGAATGTATCCCACAGGAACGTACTACCTGATACGACAAAAGTACCCCATTTGTTAATCTAGGTAAACAATGAGAAAATCCTTATTCTCTATGCTGTGAGAATTAGAGCCCCCCCCCCCCCTAAACCCCTTAATGACAGACTGACAACTTCGTTCGCGTGGTTGTCGAAAACTAAAATGCGTCGCTTAGACAAAGTACATTGGATCATTGCCCTGCGTTAACTTACTGACGCCGCGCTGTTGAAAATAAGAAGAGGGTAATGCAAAGATTCAGATTCAGATTATTTATTTGTTAACATAGGTAGTTACAAAGAGGTGTTACATGATCATATGCGCTCTATGCTTTGCCATTTGGCGTACAAATATGATGAATTTTACATTTAATTACATATTATTAATTATCTACGTGCAACAACAAATACTTTTATCAATTAAAACTATAGAGAAACAAGAATGCTCAAGTAGGTATGTCTGAGTGTGACCGATCCATATAAATATTCCAATTGTCAACTAAGATTTAAGAATTACAAAAAAAAAATATCAGGAAATAAAATAAAACATAATTAAAATATAAAATAAATAAAAAAATGTCAATCATAAAATTTAAAATTAATAAAGAAATGTCAAAGCAATTATTAAATCAATAAACTATTCCTACAATGTCAACAATTCAATCTAAATCATGATTTGACTACAAAACTTGTTATTTTTTTCAGAACACTATTGCTCAAAAACCATCAGAACTGGTAGTAGTAGTTCATAAATGCTAAATGTCATTAAAATATATTACAATAATGTCTATGGATTGCAATGCCGATTAGTTATAATAAATACAGTATGTCAAAAATAGATGACTACTTATTATCTAAAGGAGGAATTATAGAACTGTCATCCAGATAGTCCTTTATCGAGCAGTAGCATTTATCGATTAATATTTTCATAAGTTCTCTTTTAAATTTGTCCAGATTTAACGACTTTAATGTGTCAGGCAGCTTATTAAATATTTTTGTGGCCATACAGAAAGTACTTTTATTCATTAAAGCTGTTCTACCATGTGTGATTTCAAGCTCTAACTCATTTTTGTCACGTAGTTTTCTATAGTGACTTTTAAAAGCTAATTCTGCGCTCTCCAAATCGATGTGAATTTTAAACATGGCATGTGCTGTCTTGTCACTCGGAAGCAGTGTGGTAGCGATTCCTGACGACGTGGCGACGCTACAGCAATGTCAATTTTGTCTTGCCACCTGACCTCTGCAAGTATGCCAGTGGTAACAAATGTTTTTCCTGTTCCACCAGGAGCATCCAAAAAAACATTTTACCATGATTTTTCCTGACAGCAGTGATGGTAGTGCTGGTACGAGTATCAAGAGGTGTTACAGCTGTGGAGAAAGAAATTACCAATCATCACAATGTATTAATAAAGAAAAGGGTCTGAAATGTTTCAAGTGCAACGAATTTGGGCACATCTCGACGCAATTAAACAAAGCGGAAACATTTGGTCATTAACGAGTGAAGAGAACAAGGAACGAGAATGGCATAGTGAAAAAGCAAGAAGGAACTCTTCCGAAGATAGACGAGCGATGTGTGTGACTGACTTCACGCCGAGCGTTTACGAGGTGGGCAAACCTGACGATTACGGCAGCCATGACAGCTCATTTGACAAGCTTACTAACTTTACCGGCAAGACGGCGAATGCAGTGGGAACTGACGCTAACTTCACGGATGTTTACGACAAGATAAAGACGTCAGCGACGCAGACCGTGCAGATACGTTTTGAAAATGCCTGCAAGACGATATTTATCAATAAGTGCGAAGTAACCGCGTTAATTGACTCTGGAAGTGAAGTGAACTTAATGTGTACCAAGCTTTACGTACATTTAGGATCTCCGGAATGTTTAAACCGCGACGAATCTAGTAGGTTTGGAAGGCAGAATAGTGTCGACGGAAAAGTTAACTGCTTCTGTATTATTAGACGGACACGATTACAATGCTACATTTTATGTTGTTCCAAGGCATCCTATGCCATTTAGTGTTATATTGGGTCAAGACTTCCCCAAGGACGTATTTACTATAGTGTCGAAAGGGTCAATACTGATTGCACCAAACATAAACAATTGGTTGTCAAAGGTTTGTTGGGTTTTTAGTCAGGTACAGTTTGTTTTAGGTAACATTAAGAATAAGCAGGTGCGTCAAGATATTATTAACTGTGTAAAGAATTATAAGCCTACGCAGGTAAAGGAGGCACCAATAGAGTGGCGCATTGTGCTCAAGGATGACATACCTGTGGCTTAACGACCAAGACGTATATCTTTAGCCGAACAACAGATGGTGGAAAAGCAAGTAGCAGAGTGGCTCAAGGATGGTATCAGTCGCGTAAGTTTATCTGAATGTTCCTCTCCTCTGGTGTTGATAAATATAAAAGATGGTAGTACTAGGATTTGTGTAGACTATAGAGACCAATCAATAAAATGATTTTTAAGGATGAATTTCCTCTACCCATTATAGACGATTTGATAGATAAACTTAGAGATGCTCGCGTATTTAGCGTATTGGATAAGACAGCATCAAGTATACTGCCTTTGTAACACACAATGGTCAGTACAATTTTTTGAGGGCACCTTTTGGGTTGTCAGTTTGTCCAAAGTACTTCATAAGATTTGTAACCATGGTGTATCAGGATCTTATAGCAAAAAGAATCATAATCATATTCATCGATGATTTGTTAATTCCTGTTGTTGATGAATGCCAGGCTTTGCAGCGATTGAGAGATGTGTTGGATGTTGTATCACAGTACGGTCTGCAGATAAACTGGAAGAAAGCACTACTATGCGTATAGAGAACCTAGGACATATTAGGTCTTTACCTATGAAATTGCCGTTCTGCAGTACTGGCCATTTCAAATCAAAATAATTTTTGTTTGGCTAAAAATTAGAATTTCAAATTAATTTTATTTTAAAAACATGGTTTTTTTTTTCCAAAAGTAGTCATTTGTTTATTGATTAGTGTTACATTTTCAACGCATTTCAATCTTTTTCGTCATCATGGATACGTTAAAAAATCGAGTAATTATGGAATATGAGTACCGTCGTGGCAGCAACGCGGCACAAGCGGCACGCAACATCAACGACGTTTACGGAGCTAACACTACAAACCAACGCACCACCTGTTATTGGTTTGCTCGCTTCCGTTCTGGAAATTTCGACCTGAAAAATGAACCTCGCGGTCGTCCGAAGACTTTGGTCGACAATTACGAATTAAAGGCGATTGTGGAAGCTGATGATACACAATCTACGGCTGAATTGGGCATGCCTAATTTTTTTTTTCAAGCGCTGTCTTAAAACCATTTCGAGGGTTAGCTTAGGTGAATTCATGCCTGTTACCAGATTTGAAAAATACATACTATTTCAAAAGTTATAGGTGTTTTAACGAATGACTTTCATTTGACCTTTCAGACCCTCCAACAATATAACATTAGGCATAATAGAACATTCCTTTGTCATTCTATCATTCTTGAAAAAAAAAACATTCGGTTGCGAGGCTGTCAATGTCAACATTTTGTAAGTTATGTTTAGCCAGCTTTGTTGAAGTTTGTTTTTGTGAAATATTGTGAATTGTTGTAATGGCTTCTTTAAATTATACTAAGGCGGATTCCCGTAACATACCTACGGTCAATAATGCTATGATTGTTGAGTATATGATGTTGTCCACTCAACACAATATAGCGGAAATACGAGGAGCAAAGGCTCTAATGTAAGTATTCTATATCATTGTTTTGATTTATATAAGATTGGTTTATCTCTTGTCATCAATGAACTTATTATATACTAGCGACCCGCCCCGGCTTCGCACTGGTGTTTTTCTCTACTATATTATGCATGTATTATACTTAAAAACCTTCCTCTTGAATCACTGTATCAATCTCAACTGTCAAGGATATGTCACTGGATTTAGATTGACATTGTATTCTTTTTTAATTTGTCTGTGGCACAACACCGCACTACATACAGCTTCATAGTGATATTGAGAGCACCTCGAATTTAAAAAATCCTAAAAAAATGTACAACCCCTAAAAAAATAAAATAAGCAAATTAGTTCCTTGAAATGGTCTATATTTTGTAAAAAAAATATAAAAAAAATCAAGTCATGGCCAATTAGCAGCAGCTTTCGACGTTAGCGTCAAAACAATATTGGTCCATTTGCGTCAAATTGGCAAGGTAAAAAAGCTTGACAAATGGGTGCCCCACGAACTCAATGATCGCCAGCGCGAAGTACGCGTCGAGACGTGCCTTGCACTGCTCAACAGACACATAAATGAATGAATTTTGAACCGCATTGTTACCTGCGATGAAAAATGGATTCTGTTTGATAACCGCAAGCGCTCAGCAAGTTAATTGGATCCTGGTTCAGCACCTAAACAATGCCCTAAACGAAAACTTACCCCTAGAAAAGTGATGGTCACTGTTTGGTGGTCTAGCGCCGGTGTGATTCATCACAGCTTCTTACCAAACGGGGTGAGCATTACTGCAGATGTGTGACTGTGAAGAACTGAACACAATGATGGAGAAGCTGGCACATCTCCAACCAGCATTGGTCAATCGCTCGTCTCCGCTGCTCCTGCACGACAACGTGCGACCTCATACTGCACAGCAGACGGTCCTCAAGTTGCAAGAACTGGGGTTGGAAGCTCTCCGTCATCCGCCCTACTCACCAGACCTTGCGCCTACAGACTACTACTTTTTCCAGAATTTGGATAACTTCTTGGCGGGAAAAAAATTCAATACCCGAGAGGCAGTACAAAAGGCCTTTGAAGAATTTGTTGCCTCCCGACCAGCTGATTTCTTTAAGAAGGGCATCAATAAACTGCCACTGCGTTGGCAAAGATGCATTAATTGCATGGGTGATTACTTCGATTAATACAAATAAAAAATACATGAAAAAAATTCGTTTAAATTTTTTCATACAAAACGGCAGTTTCATAGATAAAGACCTATTATTATAGAAGATGAGAAGGTACAACCTTTAAGAGAGAAGACAGATGCCGTAACCAGGTACCCTGAACCTAGAAGACTATAAGGTCTTCTCATTTAGAAAATACATCAAAGATTTTGCACTAAAACCTAAGCCGTTAACTGATTTGTTAAGAAAAGATGTACCTTTTGAGTTTAATGATATTCAGAGAAGTACATTTAATATGTTGAAGAGTGCACTAGCTATTAGCCCTGTGCTAAGAATTTATGATCATCAGCTGGTAACGGAGCTGCATACAGATGCCTCCGCAATAGCATACAGTGCTATTTTTTTACAGAGAGACCACACAGGTGAGCCGAGAAGAAATATAGTAGCTATGAGTTGGAAGCATTAGCTATTATTGAAGGAGTAAAGAAGATCTAACACTATTTGTTTGGTGAGCATTTTAAAATTGTAACAGACTGTCAAGCATTCCAAAAGACATTGAATAAAAAGGATTTATCAACAAGAGTAGCCAGATGGGTGTGGTTACTGGAGGAGTATGATTATGTTGTCACCTTCCACGGAGCCATTCTTCATTTTATTCAAGTCGTTTGAGTGTATGTGTCCTAACCTCCAATGCCATAGCAAAGCATTGTTAGTGGCAAGTTAACATTTTGTCACTGTTGTAGCACATATAATATAATATATCTAATTTGTATACACCGTCAGTCAAGTTAGCAACAGCTACCAGGTCCTTTTTCTCATTGTATATGCGACATTGACTGTTTGTGAAGGGAACACTGTTGTTATTCTTTATAAGTTGACTCACTGACAATAAGTTAGTCGACAGGCTTGGAACGCATAAAACATCCTTTATTGTTATATCATAGCCCTGCTGCGTTGATATTCTAACATTGCCTTTGCACGAGACTTGATTTTTTTCTTGATCGGCTAACATTACCTCGGGTAATGTCTGTGGACTTGAAATATTCTTTAACACACTTGCTACAGCCGTCATGTGAGAGCTGGCTCCCGAATCCACATACCACTCGTCTTTTTCCATATTTAGCACTCAGGAAAACTGCACTAAATGAATTTGAGGACTTATTTTTGCTCGTTTTTTCGACCATTGGACATTGATTTCGAAAATGGCCCTGTGCTTTGCATTTGTAACAGGTTGTGTTTTTTTGCTCCTGTCACTTTGACATCTTACATTGCCCTGACTGGTGTTGCTATTTTTGGGTATTTGTTTCGCCCATCTTGAAGCTAACGCCGATTCAGAATTCTGCGTTTCGTTCGATGTCACTGCTGCCAACTCTAACGGTTCCGAATCCATCAACTTCATCTTGATGACGTCAGTCGTGATTGAAATTCCTGAATGTTCTATGGCCATGATCATCGGCGAAAATTTGTCTGGTAAACCTGCCAACATTAATGATCCAATCCACTGATCTGTTATTTCAAAACCAATTCCACTCAATCTTTGCGATGTTTCCACAATTTAAGTCACGTAGGTGTGTAGGATGTGTCATATTTTCACAATTTTCTCGTCTTATTAATATCAAGTGACGTAACAACGATATCTTTCTCGAAAATCCTGAGTCGTCAAACAGGGATTTTAATTTTTTCCACAACTCCTTCGATGTTGTCGTCTTTTTGATATGTACATACAAGGCTGGGTCGATGGTTAGGGATAATTTGGCCCGCGTCTTCGCATCATCTTCGGGTTTAATTTCTTTTCCCTTCACTGGATTCGCACAATGTAACATGCCTTCCAACACGAGTAAATTTTCATCTGCAAATGTCCATTCGTCATAGTTTTCTCTGCCTTTTAACTTAGGCACACTGGCTAAATAGTTCATATTCATCTTGCACAACACGATCGTATACACACAATACTTTTAAACTTGGAAAACTGGTAAGAGCCCATAACCTAAAGTGAAACGCATCGGTTATTCAGTGCAGACTATATTTGACAGTTAGATTACACGTAGAAATCTTTTATACCACAGATAACATAGAGACAGCAATAGACACATTTTGATACAGATTATCATAACAGAAACCACTAATTGTTTAGTCAACCACCTTTTAACCGAGTTCGTTGCATTGAATGGTTTGGAACATTTTAATTGTGTCAGGAATGATAGATCAAAGGTCCTTCGACCTGGTTTTAGCCAATATGGCGAACGTTAAGGCGAACGAATGCAATGATCCTCTATCTAAGTTAGACACACATCCACCCTCCTCTCATGATCAATTTAGATATATAACCTGAAAGAACTCTCAACTGCATTATGTTGCCTACCCGTAACTTCCACAAGGCTGATTACCAAGCCATAACACAAAATCTCGACTCAAATTATTGGACCACAACATTAGAAAGCTGTTCAACCATAGACGATATAGTTGAAATATTTTATAAGAAGGTCATGAGTGATCTGATCGATACATAATAAAATATTATTATATAAGCATATTGTTAACGCAGCGCCATCTCTTACCACCTGTCGACACGACCACAGACGTTGCTCCACTAGTATAGCGTGAAATCGGTTAGATGGCGCTACTTCTCTTCTTATACCATATTCAAACCGTTTTCATAGTTTTTAATCTGTAACTGAATACCTCTTTATTTATTGAATCTATGTAATTTTGCTTGTTCATCATTATACTCCATTTTACTACGAGAAGAACACTTTTATTTCTCCGCCTCCGACATACACCAAAAAAATCATCTAAGCCCTGCTGCGCTACAGCTGCTCCAAGTCTTCAAGGCGATATATGGCCTACGCCAAGCTGCGCGACGAGACAACCATGCATTAACATGGTCCTACGAGCCCAATACAAACGTTCACCAGCGACCGAAATGAAGAAAAGCCTGAAGAAATTGGACCACTAGCGGCCGGCCGGGAGGAGTGCTTCGGCTCAGGGGCGTAAGACCTTTCCACATCCTTAACCCACGTACACCTTTGCCCTATTTGTACTAAAATCGCTTTATATCTTTATAGGAACAACGGTGTGTGGTGCGCATTATTCACCTCGTGGTTGCAGGATAACCGTGAGTACTCTTTCTTTCCATAAACCGTCAATATGAGTGAGGCGTTTAAGGAATTAATCAAAAAACGAGGCCCTATCAAGGGTGGTTTGACGCTGTTTGTGAAAAATGTAGATTCCTTGTCAAATTCAGCTGAGTTAACTGCCAAACAAATAAACGAATTAAAGATACGACAGCGGTCGGCAGCTAACTTATTACAAAACTTTAATTCTATTCAATATGCTATTGAGGAATTAGTAGATGAAAAGGAATATGAAAAACAGTTGTTAGAACGTGAAATGTTTGAAAATTCTTATTACGGTGCTATGGCTACTATTGAGTGTCTGTTAGAAAATCAAAAGGTTAGTAGTACTATCAGTGATAATTCTCATAACTGCAAAAACAAGTTACTGGTTAAATTACCCACTATTTCGTTGCCCTCATTCGATGGATCTTATGAAAATTGGCTAGAATTTAGAGACACATACTTGTCAATGATTCACAACTCTGAAGAGCTTGATGATATACAAAGATTTCACTATTTGAGATCTGCTCTTACGGGTAATGCCCTTCAGGTAATAAAATCTCTAGAATTCTCGGCGAGTAATTACGAAATAGCTTGGGATCTGATCGAGGGTAGGTATGATAATAAAAATTTGCTGGTACATAATCATGTTAGATCTATTTTTTCTGTACAACCCCTTACAAAGGAATCAGCAGCTTGCATTCGTAAAATGGTTGATTCAATTGTTAAAAATCTACGCGCTCTAAAAACCTTAGGGGAACCTATTGAGTATTGGGATACTTTGCTAATTTATATCATTGCGTCTAAGTTTGATGTTGCCATAGATAAAGAGTGGCAACAGTATAAAATTAATTTCATTAAAACTACTAACAAATCCATACAATTTGAAACATTGATTACCTTTTTAAAGAAAAAGGCTGAAGTCTTAGACTTAGTTAAAGCGAGCCATTCCAATAATTCAAATGGCAGGGTATCTCAAGATAACATTAGAAAACAGCCATCAAAGGTTCAAACTTTTGTGTCTACACAAAGTGATCAGCCATCTAAGAAGAAAAATACACAAATAAACAAAAATAGATCTAACCGTGTGTGTGCTAAGTGTGAGGGTAATCATGCTGTTTATACTTGTAGTCAATTCTTAAGTTTATCTCCACAATATAAATTAAACTTAGTTCAGTGTAAAAGTCTGTGCTTAAATTGTTTACGTGTGGGTCATTCCGCTAAAGATTGTTTCTTCGGACCTTGTAGGCATTGTAATGAAAAACACAACTCGTTGTTGCATGAAGTTGTCAACAATGGAGACATAGTGTCTGCCGTATCTCATGCTGCCTCTGAGATTCAGTCACAACCTGCAGTGGAGAATTCTTCAGCGAGTTTGCACTCTAGTGTAATACACACCACTTTAGAAACGGTTTTGCTGTCTACTGCTGTGGTAGAAGTCGCTGCAGATGATAATACACAGTATATCAGAGCTCGAGCTTTGTTGGACAGCGGTAGCCAGCACTGCCTCATATCAAGTTCATTTTGTAAAAAAATTCGCGCTGAAAGATTACAGTCCACTTATAAAATCAGTGGTATAGGTCAAACAGTTACAAAAACGAATGAAACTTGTTACATAAAATTACGTTCTTTAAAGAATAATCACACAATACGCATGCATTGTTTGGCCATTCCACAAATAACTTCCACGTTACCCGCTTCTAGAATAGCTAATAATTTAAATATACCCGAAAATATTGATCTCGCTGATCCTTCGTTTTGCACACCTTCTCAAATAGATATTTTAATTGGTGCTAACTATTTTTGGGATTTATTGCTTGAGGGTAGAATTCGGTTACCTAGTGGTCCGTATTTGAGTAATACGAAGCTAGGATGGATAGTTTCAGGTCCGGTACACACTGAGAGCTTGCGCATAAATCAGGTGCAGTGTAATTTCGGCCAAATTTCAGAATTAGAAGTAAACGATCAGTTAAAAAGGTTTTGGGAAATAGAGGAAATTTCGCCAGGTATAAAATCACTTTGTTATGAAGATCGTTTATGTGAAAAATTATTCATCGACACTACTAAGCGAGACGACAACGGTCGTTTCTCGGTAAGAATACCACTTAAGGAGTCACCAAATATTCTTGGTGATAGCTACAACGTAGCCAAAAGTAGATTTATGTCCCTGGAAAATAAATTACAACGTCAACCGCATTATAGGTCTATGTACGTTGATTTTATGCGAGAGTACGAGAGGCTTGGACATATGACTCGCATTGAAGATTACCCTATGCCGTGTTACTTCCTGCCTCATCATGGAGTCTTCCGCGAGCACAGTACCACGACTAAATTAAAGGGTGGTCTTCAATGCGAGCCAGGAAACGTCGTCCGGAAAATCTCTTAATGATATCCAATGGACAGGTCCTCCTCTTCAAAATGATTTATTCGTTATTCTTTTGAAATTCAGGCAATATCGGTATGTTGCATGTGCCGATATTGAAAAAATGTTTCGGCAGATCTCCATACACGAAGATCAACGTAAGTTACAATTGATCTTATGGCGGGAGAATATATCAGATCCCCTCAGTGTGTATCGCCTTAACAATGTTACTTACGGAACGGCCTCCGCGCCCTACTTAAGCATACGCTGTGTCCGTCAGCTGGCACTAGATTGTAATGATCCTGAAATCTCAAGAATGATGTTAGAAAATATGTACGACGACGATTTATTGATGGGCAACGACAATAAATCGCATTTATCTTACCTTTGTAAACAGATTTCTGATGTGTGCAACTCGGGTTGTTTTCCATTGCGTAAGTGGGTTTTTAATTCACCTGAAGTGGCTTCAGACTCCATACAGAATGAGAATTCTAAAGAATTAATGTTAGACGAGAACCAATCTAATAAAACATTAGGATTGGGCTGGTTAAACTATAGTGATCAATTTCATTTCACTACTAAAATTAAATCTGACACATGTAAAATAACTAAACGTTTTATTTTATCAGTTGTGTCTCAGATATATGACCCATTAGGTTTGTTAAGCCCTATTGTAATAGAAGCAAAGGCGCTATTGCAAAGACTCTGGCTAAGTAAAACCGGTTGGGATGACTCATTACCGCCAGATGTTTTGGTATGCTGGCATAAA
This sequence comes from Diarsia rubi, assembly GCA_932274075.1. Taxonomy (NCBI): domain Eukaryota; kingdom Metazoa; phylum Arthropoda; class Insecta; order Lepidoptera; family Noctuidae; genus Diarsia; species Diarsia rubi. The sequence goes on from OW026433.1 coordinate 3,212,162, forward strand.
TTCGTTCATTCATTAAACGATTTACATAAGTTGCGAATTCCTCGTCACGTGATAGGAAATTCCCCAGATCGTATTGAGTTACACGTATTTACCGATGCTAGTCAAACGGCCTACGGTGCATGCGCATTCATACGTTCGATAAATAGCAATGATGACGTAACAGTTAGGCTGTTATGTTCTAAGACTCGCGTCGCTCCAATAAAACCGGTTACCATTCCACGTTTGGAATTGTGCGATGCGCTAATAGGTGCTAGATTACAATCTAAAATAATAAAATCTATGCACATTAACTTTGACAAGATCGTAATGTGGACTGATTCAACAATAGTCCTAGGTTGGCTTAAGATGTCACCGCATTCCTTAAAGGTTTTCGTCCAAAACCGAATAGTAGAAATAAATGACCTGATGGCAGGTAAGGGAATTTGGTATCATGTTGATGGCAAGCCCAATCCTGCGGATTTGTTATCTCGTGGTACTTCCTTGGCTGAACTCAGTAGTTCAAGTCTGTGGTGGCATGGACCAGAATTTTTATTGAATGCGGTTGCCAACTGGGATCAACAAAGTGATGTTCAACATTGTGATAACTTGCCAGAACTTAAATCGAATACAGTTTGTATGCTCAATAATAATCCTAATAGCGATATAGTTAATTTCCATCGATATTCTCGATTTATAAAAATACAACGCGTTTATGCATATGTGTTTCGATTTGTAAACAATCTACGTGTAAAAAATAAATCTGAACGTAGTCTAGGCACGTTAACAGTCACGGAATTAAATAAGTCACTAAAGTTTTTGACTAGGATTGCGCAACTAGAAGCCTTTCCTGAGGAATATAATGCCCTAATTAATAAACATAAAATTAAATCGTCTGGTAAACTATATTCATTGAATATTTTTTTGGATAAAACCAATATAATGAGAGTGGGGGGTAGGTTATGCAATTCAGACTTACCCTTCGATCAAAAACATCCCATGTTGTTGTGTAGTAAACATCAGTTCACTATACTTTTATTTGAACATAATCATGATGATATGTTACATGCTGGTCCACAGCTATTGTTATCACATATAAGACAAAGGTGGTGGATAATAGGTGGTAGGAATCTAGCTAAGAAGGTTGTGCATCAGTGTGTCAGGTGTTGTCGAATGAAGGCAAAGTCCATACAACCTATAATGGGTAATCTACCCAGTGAACGTTTCCAATCAGGTTTTCCATTTATTAAATGCGGCGTTGACTACGCGGGACCCATGTATGTTTTAAATAAAAAAGGTAAAGGTTCTAGGTTGGAGAAATGCTACCTATGTTTATTCGTTTGTTTATCAACACGTGCGTTACACTTGGAACTTGTGACGTCACTATCATCAGAAGGTTATTTATTGGCTTTAAAAAGATTTATTTCCCGTAGAGGGAAACCTTCCCTCATTTACTCGGATCATGGTAGAAACTTTGTAGGAGCAGCTAGAGAGTTTTCTGATTTTTTAAAAACCAGCTGTCTAGACATTATTGATTACGCTTCAAATAATCAAATAGAATTTAAATTTATTCCTCCTTACGCACCTCATTTTGGCGGTTTGTGGGAAGCTGGAGTCAAATCCTGCAAGCACCATATAACGCGAGTAGTAGGGAATGCTCATTTAACTTATGAGGAGTTCAACACGGTTTTAGTACAAATAGAGGCTGTCCTGAACTCCCGTCCTATGCATCCAATGTCCGTAGACCCTGATGACCTTGCGCCCCTGACGCCGGGTCACTTCCTCATCGGCCGGCCTCTGACGGCTCCTGCAGGCGCAGACATCACCGCAAGGCCTTCACTCACTTTAACCCGCTATCTACGTGTCGAGCAGCTCAGGCAGCAATTTTGGAAGCGCTGGGCCACGGACTACATCTCCGAGCTTCAGAGACGCATCAAATGGAAGGAGAATCAGGGTACACTCATTCCCGGTTCCTTGGTTCTCATCTAAGAGGACAACTTGCCGCCCCACAAATGGCGGTTAGGACGGATCCTGCTGACGTACCCGGGACGTGACAAGGTCTCCAGAGTTGCTCGTATCAAGACCGCAACTGGCGTCGTCGAGAGGGCCTTTTCGAAGATCTGCCCTCTTCCAATATCATCATCGGTGCCAGAAGATGGAGACAATTCAGCCGCAGTTGAGAGCAGTGGCTCTCAAAGGGGGCCAGTATGTTAACGCAGCGCCATCTCTTACCACCTGTCGACACGACCACAGACGTTGCTCCACTAGTATAGCGTGAAATCGGTTAGATGGCGCTACTTCTCTTCTTATACCATATTCAAACCGTTTTCATAGTTTTTAATCTGTGACTGAATACCTCTTTATTTATTGAATCTATGTAATTTTGCTTGTTCATCATTATACTCCATTTTACTACGAGAAGAACACTTTTATTTCTCCGCCTCCGACATACACCAAAAAAATCATCTAAGCCCTGCTGCGCTACAGCTGCTCCAAGTCTTCAAGGCGATATATGGCCTACGCCAAGCTGCGCGACGAGACAACCATGCATTAACACATATTCTTATGCCAATATGGACATGCATTCAACTGTGGGGCTGTACTAAACCGACCAACATCAAAATTATACAAACATTCCAGAATAAGGTACTCAGGAGTACCTTATTCTGGAATGTTTGTATAATTGAAAATATATGGTATATAAGAAATGACGACCTCCATCGTGACCTAAAAGTGGAACCCGTCACCAAAATAATCCAAAAATTTGCTGAGGCCCATGAACACCGACTCCACCAACATGTGAACATCGAGGCAATTCAGCAGCTGGACCAGACACATATAGTGCGAAGGCTAAAACGAACAAAACCTTTTGAATTAGTGTAGTGTAAATTATGTAGAAATAATAGTGACAATGACACTCATATAACACATGAACAAAGTGTTTATATTATAATATTAGACTCTAAGAAAGTGGAACGGACTTGTTTATAGTACAATCAGCACTATTGTGTTTTAAAATAATTATCACGTAAAAAGTTAAGTTAGATTAAAATTGCTTATTAGTCTTGTAGGCTAGATTGTAATTAATTATTAAGAACCTGGTTCTTTTTAATAAAGGATTAAAAAAAAACAACTGACAAGTTGACAACAAAACAATAATAATGGTCCTGCGCGCTGGACAGTGTTCCCACCCGCACCAACCAAACAGTCGCCGGATATATATTTTTGTCTCGCTTTATCCCACTACTACAGGCTGCAGGCAGACGCGACGGCAACAACAAAGAAAAAGACACGACTCCTGGGGCGCAATTCTGTAAAATTGACAATTTGTAAATAGTGTGTCGATAGTGTGTAAGTAGTGTCTCAATAGAATATTCAATGACATTTGGTATTTTACAACTTATTATTGGTCATTGAAACGCCATAGAGGACTATTGTTATAATTGGTAGTCTGGTCCATTTTATTGTGCCAATGTCATCGTGATGGCCAAAGTTAGGGTAGTCTGTAAATATTTTAAGTGCTAACTGACAGTTGTGTCTATCGTGTTTGGCCATCGAACTGCCATTGTGAAGTCATCAAACAACGATACCTCTTTTCCCTATTGATTTAGTTCAATTTGTCTCTTTTAAAATTAAAAATAAAGTGTTCTAGTGTCTACGTCTTACGTAGTGTTTTAATTAATAAAGTGGACTTCGTTTTTCGCCACAATGAGGCCTTCTACACCGTTACATTTTGATCGTTTTAATCCCTTGAACGGGTGGTTTAACTTACAAAATACTATTCATCAACAGCTTGCACAGCATTCTATCTCTTAAAATAAAAAAAAATGGAAGTGATAACGTAATATTCGCAAAATGCATGAAACCAGTAGTAGCACACGAGTTAGTTACCTACGCGTACGCCGCGTCGTCGTCAGTGCGTACCTAACTACCTACCTTCGAGCTTAGGTTAATGAACCCGATCAGCTTAGGTTATTGAGTCGCTCATCTGGTGTTCACGTAAACAAATGAAATGATTCCAAATTTTCCTTCATACGTTTACGGGCTTAGGACCGTCATAATTGCTTTGTGCCTAGGTGTCGGAACATACCTAATAAAATTAAAAGAATTACTTATGCTAAAAGCGGTAGGTACATGTAAAAATAAGTTCTAACAGGCGCAGAGTTATGGCGTATTTAAAAATGTGGAATCAAAATTACTTACGATTAAAAAGAAGAGTTCTGTTACAAAACTAATAATTAATCACTTCTGCACTTCACGATAGCGTAATAATTGTTCAAAATGCAAACCATTCCTTTCGATACATAATCTTGCACGTTTAATTAAATTGTTTTTTAATTTTAATAATGTGTCTCTGTCACTTTTTAAAACATCGAACGCACTTCGCACTTCTTATTTGTTCACGAGTTTGATTTTGGTTTCTGTACACCAATCGTTTCACCTCACTCCACAAATAAAAATCCAGCGGGGTAAGGTCCGGGCTCCTTGCTGGCCAAGCAACTGGACCACCCCGTCCAATCCAGTGATCTCCAAACACGGAATTTAGGTGATTACGTACATTACGCTCGTAATGTGCTGGACATCCGTCATGTTTCACACCGTCTTAGAGAAACTAAATTATTTAAATGACATGGTCTTGTGCTGCCCTTAGCGCGCGGGGTGCGCGGGGCGCGCGCCTTTTGCATTGCCAATCAAATAAGGTTTGGGGGCGGGGTTTGCTCTAGCATTGGCTAATTTTTGTGAGTCCACGTTGACTGCGCTTACGCGTCATTGTTGTTAGTATCGAATAGTGCCTACTAATGGTTCGCATTGTTTTTTCACTAATGCGAGAATTAATTCGAGTTTAAAAGAAAAAAACCTCTTTTATTTTATTTTGTCTTTACAAATCGATAGTACTTCATGCACCTGATTGACCCTCCAGGGATTAAAACGATCAAAATGTAACGGTGTATGACCTACTTTGCGGTGGCGTATTTTGGCATTGGCTTATAGTGCCGACCGTCGACGTTTGCTTTTGCGCCAGCGCCGCAAATCTCGCGCCTTAATGAGGCTGCAAGCTGTAAAATCATCGAATAACCCCTCCCGCTCTTGGGCAGAGCGAAAGGGAGTGTCAGACTTCTACTGACTAAAAACCACCCATGTTCCTTCTTCGCCCTCTATGTCGAGGCCGCGATAACCGGTGGACTACCCGCGGCCAGGGACCATAACTTGACACTTCAATTCAACTTTTAAAACTTACTACCACAAAGATACACGTACACACGGCCGCTCATCAAGCTTGGCCGTTTGGACTTTGGACTATTAGAAGTCGAACGCTGCGAATCGTGCGAGAGGGTCCGATATGTTTTTGTTATTTCGTCTCTCTCACGCGCAGACCGTATGGTATGGAAGCGCCGCGCGCGCCGCATTCTAACCATAGCTATACGTTTGGTAATTTACTAATATTATTTTGTAAGCGAGTTGAGTTCATCGCATAATGATGGTTAGAGGTAGATTGTTTTTCTATTTTGCGCTGCACCTGTGCACTAATACATCTATTTTTAAAGTTATTATTTTAATAGTGTTTTTAACAACGATAACTATTGAAGAAAATGTGTGTTAAAGAGTATAAAAAAAAGAAATCATGTTTTAGTTTTTTACTTATAAAATATAGTTTATATAGTTATATAGTAAATATAGTTTATATAGTTTTATTCCATTCGCACTGACCATATAAGTGCCTACTGTGAAATTTAATCATATTACTATTAAGTATGGTTTTTGATAATATAGAAAAAGGCATTTCAGTTTTACAATTACGTGAGGCACATGATTGGTGACAAGCAGTTTAGACAAAATAGAAAGCTGGAGCTACCTATAAACTGGATGAAAAGACGGCACGGTTGGCGCAGTGACTGAGCGATTGGATGCTGCGCTACGTGTCGCGGGTTCGTTCCTGGAGAGAACAAATTTTGTATAACTGTTCCAGGTCTGGCTGCTTGTGTATATACTCGTAGGTAATATTAAAGTTAGTAAACGCACGCACCATCCAGGAGAATTCCTGATTGATACTGATAGCTGTCCCCGAATGTTGCCTTTGTGATTCTTGAATGACAGTGCTTGCTTGCGATTCTCATCTAAGACCTGCATTACTTAATCATTTAAATCTTAAAACTTGTCTCAAAAAAATGCTAAACTGTGTTTGTTTGCGATTTCTTTTCGTCACAACAATCAACGAGATTTTCAACAAGCGTAGTTGGAACTCTGGGAAAATATTATTATCTCTCTTCACTAATATTTGAAATGTATGTATGTCAAAGGGTCCGTTTCCACTGAATAAAGACTAGGCCTTTAAATTAAGTAAGTATAAAATTGAGCGCTCGCGAATCCTTGAGCACGCGGGTAGAGTAGTGGCGCTTTGCCTGCGTGTAATTCCTTTATTCAATGACATCGCAAAAATCGAGAGGATTGTTCAGCTTGGTGGAAACGGACCCTAAGTATGTCTGTTTGATATACATTCATAGAAAAGTACTGAACCTAATTTTAACCCATAGGATCGTTTTCAGTAAAATGGAGGAACATTCATTACTTATTCTTCTTAGGTTAAACAATAAAACAAGTATCAATAAGACAACTCTTTATTCTAAAATAAAAACACATAATAACCTCATTTGTTCTATTATTAAGTAGGTAGGGTAGGGTAGGTAGGTAGGTAGGGTATATAGATAGGTAGGTAAAATGGGTAATTTTTTTAATTATAATTTCACGCGAACGAAGGTCGCGGGCAACAGCTAGTAATTACATAAAACTTCTAATGCATGTTGCCCAAGCTACAGTCATTCTTTGATTGGATCACCAATGTGTTTTTGAATCTACCCGACATGAAACGAAATCAGTCTTAAGTGTAACATTTAAAAAGATCTACTTAGTTATCAAAATCTAAACAAAATCATAAGTTGTCTTAGGAGCCAAGAACAGTTAAAAATCATAAAAAAAAAAATAAATTACAAGCTCCTATAGTCAACTACGGTAAATAAAACTTAACTACTACTTATAGAGAAATATGCTCAAGCTAGAGTTATTTTGTGTAAATAGTTAGATCTGTAAATAGTAACTAACCTAAACCTTTGTAAAGTATTAACAACGAATATAGAATAATTATCTTTAATCAATAAATCTAGGGAGCTAACAGTAGTAACAAATATAAAAAAATAGTGTAAAAAACAGTTTATATCTATTGAACAACACTTACACAAAGTGTAATTAGCTTATTATAATCATGACTTAGAAATTAACAGGTAGTAAATTGAATCAGTCTTCTTTAGTAGTTATAATATAGTAACTAATCATAAAAATATGAGTCTCTAGGAAATCACAACCAACGATAAGAATATGTATCACATAGTTTTAAATATTAGCAAAAAAAATCAATATTTCAAAACAGACAGACAGTTGTTAACCTAATTAGTTTACCATCACCTACGAAGTAACCTTAACTATATCAGAAGTGTGCAAGCTGGTAAATGGCTTTGGTGTTCTAACGAAATACGGAAAATACGCGTTAGGATGGAAATTGGTTACTAGAAAGAATTTCACAAGTGATCTCATGCTAGATCGCTAATATCTGGTGGGACCACCATTAGCGGCTAGCACTGCATCCAACCTGGCTTTCATTCCAGTAACCATGTTCCAGCACATGTCACAAGGATCCCCCCTCATCAACTCCCACGTTTGGATTGCCGTTTGCCGCAAGTTATCTATGTTGCGCATTTCTGATACATCCCAACGGAGAACCATCTGACCACAGAGGTTCTCAATTGGGTTGAGGTCTGGGCTCTTCGCAGGCCATGGCATTAACTGAATGTCCGGCTGAGCTTGTATCCACCTCTGTACAACTCTGGCACTATGGACGGAACTGTTGTCCTGACATAAATAAATAGTGCCTATGGGATGGTGCAGTCGCACAGTCGGCACCATCACATCTCTAAGAATATCGACGTACTCTTCGGCATTCATGCGGCCAGATATTTCCACAAGTTCGCCAGGACCAGCAGAACTCATCCATCCCCAGAATCCTAAGCTCAACCGACCACTCGACCTGTTTGGTATGACGTTATTAATTAAATATCTTTCGTTGTCTCTCCGCTTTAATATTTTTCTCCCATCTTTATCAGACTTAAATGTCTTTTCATCTACAAATATAACTACATTATTCTCCCAATCAAAATTATAATATTCTAAACAAAAACTAACCCTAGCTTGAGCATGGGCAGTAGAAAAAACTATTTTTTTTGCCGGGACCCTGGTCTTCATTTCAGCAGCCTTCAGTCTACGCCGGATTGTGTCGGTTGATACCTGAAACAACGGTAAAAAAAACAATTAAAACCAAGTCATTCAATGCTAAAATTTTTTAGCCTTACATATTTTTCAATACTCTTATGATACGTTTTCGAATAATTTATCATTCCACAAAACATTTATCACTCCAAATAATCTACAGCTATTACCTTATTATCTATAGGCATCGTTTGTCTGTTATACTGTTGGAAGACTGCAGTTGCGGCAGCGCCATGTTATCGTGTTTTAATAACACCTAACATGATTTGCTAACATAAAGCGGGCGTGGCCTAACATAAAATGTTCACCGTAACGAACGGATAACCTGTTAAGATGAAATGTTTTGTTAGGAATAAGGGCGCTGCGGACACGGCTTCAGTTTTGTTTTACTTAGATAGCTAAAATACATATATTCAAAAGAAGTAGTGAACTTACGCTATACCGTGTGGCAGTAACCTGCGTGTTCAAAAAAGGTTCATTATTATGCGCCGCTACAATCTCAGCATCTAGCTCAGCGGTGGTGGCGCGCTGGTAGAGCTGCCGGTGATGAGCCGACAGGTCACCCCCAGTCTCCTCATTGCGTCGCAACCAAAAGTTGATTGTTGTCCTCTAAAATAATGAGAGGTATTTCACTTCATTTTTTATCAGCTGTTACCTAAATATTGTTGCACAAAACCGTAGGTCTGTATACCTACAGGAAATAAAAAAGAACCAGTGCGCAAATTTTGATGTTTAATAAGCTTTATTTTATGTTTTACAAAAAATAGTAAAATTAACGTTTACGAAAGATATACTTAGGTTGGGCCGCGGGTAGTCCAACGGTTATCGCGGCCTCGACATAGAGGGCGAAGAAGGAACATGGGTGGTTTTTAGTCAGTAGAAGTCTGACACTCCCTTTCGCTCTGCCCAAGAGCGGGAGGGGTTATTCGATGATTTTACACCCACCAAAAAAAAAAAAAAGATATACTTAGGTTTTTATTTTTTAAACTGACATGGTCATTAACATTATCATTAACTCTGAAAACAGGATATTTATCATGTTTACTGTTTTGATTTTCCGATATTTCGACGTTGTTGCAAGAACCATCATCACAGATTACCAAAAATTTTAAAAAAGAAGTATCGGGAACTCAAAACAAACAGCAAACATGGTAGATATCCCGTTTTCATTGTTAGTGTTTACGAAAGATGTTTCGTTTTTAACAGATCATAATGGCCAGTCCTTATCAGCTACCGTGTGCTCGACGCAACGCACCTAACCGCTTATTTTATGATACCTACTATCAATTTTGTTCTACTTATTGTCACTATATTCACTGTATTTTAACAATTGTTGAAGTGAAATGCATTTCTTTAAATCTAAGTCGCAAATAGCTGTTAAATATTTACCTGTTTTAATTAATTTGGCAATATTACTGTATGGAAATAAGAAATATGGATAACTAGTGAGCTAGAATATTAATAATGAACTGGAATTAAAACACTGAATATGATGTTGTTACCGTTTTAGGTGTAAAAAGGTATTTCGAAAGTTACCAAATACTTTTTTTTACATCTAAAACTCAATATTCGGTGTTACGATATTATTATTGGATTTCATAATCAATATTTTAGTTCACTAGTTAGCCTTTTTTTTTTTTTTTTTGGTGGGTGTAAAATCATCGAATAACCCCTACCGCTCTTGGGCAGAGCGAAAGGGAGTGTCAGACTTCTACTGACTAAAAACCACCCATGTTCCTTCTTCGCCCTCTATGTCGAGGCCGCGATAACCGTTGGACTACCCGCGGCCTTCACTAGTTAGCCTTATTTCTTATTTCCATACAGTATTTAGTTATTTGCGACGTTGCCCACTTTATGTATAAATGCTCTTAAAGAAATGGACTTCACTACACGTCTGAAATGATTTGAGCCTCCGTTACATACCACACCGTTTTTACACCCCAGAGATAAAATTTTATGATACTCGCGAGTCATGGCTAGTAAATTGGAACATCGTTATCGTTGGTGGCGGTGGTCCTGCTCACCCTTTGAGTCCATTACATTTCCGTTTCCGCATACCCCGCGGCGGCGCACCTGCAACCCCGCCGCCGCGCGCGCTGCCGCCGCCTGCGCGGCCTCTTTGAGAATATGTTCTGTTCTCTATTTGCTTATTTCAAACAAAATTTGCTAACTGGTTTTAAATTTTCCTGTAGGTATAAGTTTATCTAATTTGTCTCCAAATAATAAATAAATACTTAGATTACTCATTATTGAATATAACTTTGATCTCTTCATGGCAAAAGTGAATAGGCTATTGCTGAATCAGCAAACTAAATCCTCGATCTTATCTTCACTTAACCATCAGGTGAGGAGTCAATTTATAGTCAGTTTTTTTATGAAAAAGTGGACATTTGATTTTATAGAGGCAAACACTTCACTATGTTATGGAGACTTTATTTACAGTAGGTATTACAAAATAACACTCACCGATATCCCCGTCCTCCTTTCAATCTCTCTAATTGCATATCCACCATTTTGCAACACCACTATGAGCTGCCGCTGTTGTGGCGCCATAAATATGAATTACTTCACACACTTCACATACTTCGACAACAAAAAATATTTTAATTACCGTGAATCCCAGTCGAAAGATATTCGGGAACTGTTGACTCGAAACGGTTAACGATGCAACACAATGCAAATAAGTGCGTCGGTGTGTGTAAGTGCAAAACATCACACGCTATACCGCACTGTAATTGGCCGATGCCACGATGCTTAGTCCCTTTCCGACGATTCTCTACATTGAATGTAGAGTAGTTATGGGTATGTTGGGGGCCAAGCTTAACGTGCTGGCGTGTGTACATACATCTAACTTACATTAACTAAGTTCCCAAAAATACAATCAACAATTTCCGAAGTTGTTCCTTATAATTCAAATTAAAAAAAAACAAATATTTCAGATACTTATTGCGCTGAGCTTTTATGCTACAGGGTCATACCAGACACTGGTTGGCCAAAGCGCATTACATAATGTCTCACAGACTACAGTGTCAAGAGCTGTGAGACAAGTCACCAATGCATTGAACCAAATATATTATAAACATATAGTTTGGCCAATGCATCCCCAAGAAAGAAATGCAATCAAGGCAAAGTGAGTGTTATTTGTCAGAATTAGTAAGCTAAACTTTCATTTATAGTTTTGAGATTATTTAATGTTTATGTTGTTTGTTTATTAAATTTTTATACTATTATTTCTTACAGATTTTACTCGTGTTTTGGTTTCCCGGGTGTACTGGGTTGACGGCACACATATCGCTTTACTGAGGCCTGTACTGCATGAAGAGCGGTATTATAATAGGAAAGGATACCATTCTCTGAATGTCATGATTGTAAGCAACTATTTATTTTTAGACATATCAATGATTGGTTGTTATCAAATTCTAAGTTAACATTAACATATAATAAACTTTGTTACAGATTTGTGATGCAGATTTAAATATATTGTGTGTTGATGCAAGCAGCCCGGGTTCAGCCCATGATATAGAATCATGGGCTGAACCCGGGCTGCTGTGTGGCAAGTACACCCACTGAACCGCCACCTAATTGAGGTGTCTGATGCTGGAGAGGAAGTGTTTTTGTTAGGTACTTAACAAAAACATAGTATTTATTATAATATTACAGACCTAAATAAGCAGTAACAACAATGTAAAAAGTGGTAATCAATTTCTAGGTGATAGCGGTTATCCTTTGCGGGCCAACCATGATGACACCAATTTTGGATACAAGGGAGGGGACTGCTGAGCACAATTATTATAAAGTTCATGTGTCAGCACGCAACACAGTGGAACGTTGCATAGGAGTACTGAAGCTCGATTCAGGTTTAATATTTTAATTAATACCTATAATAAACAACTATACGGTCACAATATTTGTTACGTCCCACACCCGCATTGGGCTAGTGTGGTGAACTACGGCCTAAACCCGAGGAGACATGCTGACGAGTGAGACGCGTATTGGTTGATATGATGATGTATGTCCAGATAAATAATAATAAAAGTTATATGTTTTCAGATGTTTGTTAGCAGCAAGAGCATTGCATTATAACCCCATCACTGCTGGGAAAATAGTAAATGCATGTTGTGTCCTACATAACATTGCAAACCGCAGCAGGCTACCCATCACAGTGCTCACGAGTGAGGAAGAAGAAATGGAGAATCAGTTACAACACCAGGCAAGTATTTTTTACTTAATTAAAATAAAAAACAAGATGATTCTAATATTATATATTTTAAACACAGTTACAAATTAACTACGTGCCTAAATAAAAAATACAATTAGTATGTTTTTTTTATAAAAAAAAGCAATAAATGAAACAAAAATCAACAATGTTAAAACAAAATAAATCAAATTCTCTTAATATCAGTATCATTGGTAAAATCAGTCCTCTCAGTAATTTTTTATTTACTAAAAAAGTCAACAGTTAAAAACAAAAATAAAATTCTCTTTTAAAGTTAAATTAACACCAAAATAATAAAAAAAAAATCAGTATATTCTTTTTTAATAAAAAAATTAACAAAGCTATAAACAAAATAAATCAAATTCTCTAAACCATCAGTATCAACAGCCAACCAATGGTAAAATCAGTCTTTTCAGTTACACATTAAATGAACACACTATGATATCTATACTTCTAAGGGCTGATTTTTCAATCGACAGGTAAAATGGAATAAAAATGACGTCTAACTGATTTGGTATGGAAGAACTGTCTGATCTGGAAAAATCAGCCTTTAGCCACAGCTTTAGCTATCTAATCAAACTATCATTTTAAGTAATCTAATCAGTCTTCTTTAAAACACAGGTTGCGGTTCAGATGAGAACCATAGAGAATCCGGGAAACCGTCGTGTCAACCCAGAGCTGCTAAGAGGCCGGGCAATTCAGCAGTCGTTTATTTCAAGGCTGTGGGAACAAATTTAAAAAAGAAAGTGTAAATTAAAAAAGTTTTACAATATCAAGTTTCGTTTTTGTAATATGTATTAACATCATCATTATATTTCAAAATCACAATCACTTACCAATATTTAGTAAAAGTGGTTGAATTAAAATCACAGTTTGATTAGTAATTGAGAACTAGTTTAAATCACAGTTGAAACATTAGGTACACATTCTGACTTAAAACTAACAAATAAATATATAATAATAATATAATAATATAATATTCCACAACTATCACACAACGCCATCTAGTCCCAAGCTAAGCAGAGCTTGTGTTATGGGTACTAGACAACTGATAAACATACTTATATATTTCTAAATACATACATATTATAGATAAATTACACCCAGACACAGAACAAATGATCGTGCTCATCACACAAACATTTGTCCTGGGTGGGAATCGAACCCACGACCTCCGGCATAGCAGTTAGGGTCACTAACCACTAGACCAACAGGCCAGTCAAACAACAAAACTTTAATCAACAAATAATAATTAAGTATTTACTACTGATTAAAACAACAATTCGAAACATACGTATTTTTTTAAATTAACAGGCTCTTTTTCATTTAGTTTTAAAATATCCAAAAGACAATAATAAAATATACCTAATCCCATACAAATTCAACTTACATTAAACTCTTAATTTTTAACCAATAGTAAAAATAAAATAAAAATATTTAAAATCAACAGAATATAAAAATTTACTTTAATTATTATTAAACTGAAACGCACTAAACTCTCAATTTTTCCAAACAATGACCGACAGTAATCTCACCAGTCAATAACTCTTGTATAATGCTCTTTATTCTTTGATTCATTTCAATGGTTTCTGCTTTCCTTTTTGAAATTTGGATGTCACCAGTTCTTGCTAATATACCACAATAATATTTGGCATCTTTTTGTTTTCCCTCAAGAAACTGTGCAATATTGGGTTTTTCTGTAATGGTCTTTTTTATCCTTGCATTCCATAACTCCACCATGTTGTTGGTTCTGTCACTTTCATTGAAAGTGTTCCATGTGTTTGAAAACACATCATGTTCCAGCCATGTTTTGACAAAATAGTCATTGAACTGTGTGACTTCGTTACTCTTTGGACTTTCTGCCATTACATATAGCCAGCCATCTTCTAACAAGTCCGGCGGTAAATGTGACAATGCCATGCACAATTTCACATGGTTAGCGCCCAGTTTTGATTTCAATACTCCCAATTGCTTAGCTTTACGCCATAAACTGCGAATGTAGTGAAAATAGCATCCGACTATTTTGACTTCTGGGAATAAATCTTTGATTGCTGATATCGCAGTCATTTCAAAGTCCATCGAAATATGTGTAGGCGCCCATTTTTTGACTTGACTTTTTATCATTTGAAATAAAATGTCATATGTGGCTCTTTTCTTGTCGGGAAGCAATGCATACAGCACAGGAACCACATTTTTTTAAATATTCTTTTAATCATTTCTTTGTTTGCAAAAATAAGGATGCACTTGTTTTTGTGTTTGAATTCGGCAAACAAGAAATTTTCAGATTTTTTCGGTACTTCGAGGTCACGGGCTTTTCGGAAGTTCAGTTTTTAGCACCCAGAGATGAATTTCTTTGTCTGTACAGTTTGTTCTTGATATTTTTAAATTTTGGTAATGGATTTACCAAATTTACTCCTTGGTCGGATAGATTTTGTATGGTATCCTCAAAAATTTGCGTTACTGGTTTATTAATATTCTTTTTGCTTCTTCCCTTGGTGGATGGTTATGGGCAGTCTCATGAAGTATTGAAAGTGGATTTTGTTTGACTTTGATTGTTGCGTTGCACTTACTAGAATCTTTGTTGGTGCACCTCCATAATTCAGAGCCGTCTTTGTTCATTCGCTTTAACACATAGTTATACCCAGCACGACACAGCATTTGAAAGTGGATAATTGGGCCACCATGTGAAGTTGATGGATCACCCGACATTTTCAGAGAGATGAAGCAGCAACCTAAACAAAAAATATGCATGAAAACGTATGTGGTTAAAAATAAATTGGTCATATTCATATAGGTAATTAAATTACTTTTTATGGTAAATAACTAAGTAGTCTCAGGGTTTTTCATATTAACTTTCGATGTTTTTTGGGCTGCCTATCATAGAAATTTGAAACATTCAAAGTAATCATGGAGCTTCTTTATTTATTTATAGCTAAGTAGAAAATATTATTTTAAGATGATTTTACTTCGAAAATTATGAGAATATTATTGCAGGATTTACTTACCTTGTTTGATTTACAAGTTCACAATATTTGGAAAACACTTCATCTTGTCACATTAAACCCACTATGAAAGCCAGAAGGGTACTGAGATCCTTTTACGAGTAACGTTCGCGCGTTATCATCTGAGTCGTCAGGTCATAAAAGTCAAAAAAGATAGGAATGTGCAACGCGCCGGACCCTAGTTATCGATAAACGGCTACCTGTGCACGTGCTAACGATAAAACTAATTTGGGCACAAGTAAAGGAAGAAGTTGCGATGAACAATAATACTTTCAAGATAGCAGATGTCGAAAATCACCTCCACCAAGCCATAGATAATGTCACATGAGAAGACTGGGCCAAATGTGTGAGGCATGCCGAAGAACTTCAAAACAAAGACTTACAAAAAGCCCTAATTAGAGATCACGCGCCACTTATAATAAAGTTGGCAGAAGACGAAGACTCTGATGAAGAAGACTCCGATGAAGATTAATTTTATTTTCTTAATAATTATATAATTTAAATCTTTTTGTGATATTAACGGCTCATTTAAGGGACACAATATGATCTACTTTGTTTCTTGTAATAAACTTTCTTTCTCTGTGTATGAAAATACTGTATATAATTTTTAAATATAGTTTAATATCGAATATTGTTTTTTTTTTTAATTTTGTGAAGAAGATACAATAATAAACGTTATCGATAATATGTCTTTTATTGTTAGGCCCTTCACTAGACGGCTCCATAAGACCCATAAGTGCAAGCGTGATAGATATAGAGAAATTATTTATGGCCCTAAGACTCAGATGAACCAATCAGAAGCGCATATTTGCGCTCTATCTTTTTCTATTGTTTATTGCCAGTCAGACTGGGTTTTACAAAGGGATAATTTTTACCTGGAGTCCTTAAAATAACCAATAAATCAAAATCAAAACTCATTTATTCAAACTAGGCTGATAATCAGCACTTTTCGAACGTCAAAATTTACATTACTTTACTTATTTACAAGAGACAGTCCCCCAAAACGCCCCCCCTTCGAAACCTAACAAAGAGATAGTAACGTGTGTACCGAGACTGACACTTTATATATTTTTTACACATACATATTTTGGTCAGCCCACCAACATTAAAATACATCATTATTCATACTAAAAATAAGAGTTGTAAATACACACATCAAAAGTGTCTAGGGATCAACATATATTTTTGCAATAACTTTTCTCCTGATTGATATTAATTAAAATTTTCTTTAAGGATTCATCAAATAAAGTGTTTTCGTTTGTCACAGTAACGATAAACCAAGTCACCTTTGCATTAATAAAGAAAGGAGAAAGAGCAAAATGGTCTATGAGCGGCCAACAACGAAATAGGTATTAAATGAAAGTACTATTACTAAGGACTAACTTTTACTATGAACGTAACATTGCAGCTCATTTAGAAAAAAAAATACATATAGGTAAAATACTTAGATAATAAGTGCAAGAAAATGTGCAAACCCATTTTATAAAATACTTATTAACATTAGTTTATGTCTTCAAAAGTATTTCAAAACGTTGTCAGCATACCGTTTACAAGACTCAGCTCAACAATGGGTTTACTACATGGACTACCTGAGTTCGAACGGCCCAATCAGCTTCGAGTGCAAACAAAAGAGCCGAGGTGTGGGGTGCGTGTGCGTCACTCGGCGCAGTCCTTCGCTTACCCTTGTGACGTTGTGTACTGTGCGCTCATCTACGGATTCTTTTTCAAACGTTTTGACCCTGGCTACCCTCTGGACTGTGTTTCTTCCTAACCTGATAACCTGGCTATTAACTCTGAACTTCTGTACGTTTGTGCTTGTGTACTTGGACTCTGGACTTGTGTACGCCAACGGAACATTATTGAAAAATGGCAGAAAATCGACCTATATGTGTTTTGTGCAATCGATCAGTGGTTAATAGAAGAAGGTTAGAAATAACCCATGCTCTTTTTGAGGAAAATGCTGCCAATGCTCAATATATTATTGAAGCTATAGCTCCACAGCAAGTAAGTATTTTTAGACTATTTTTTGGTTGTTTTTACCCGTATGTACGCACCCTATAGCGGTGATGGCCTCATAATATTGTGTCACGATGTGTATATGCGACACATCGTTGGGTGAAGTGTGGGCTCTTTATTGAAAGTCCACGTTACAGTTTTGATTGTATTTTTATGTACGTCCTTTTAGTGAATTATGTTATTTCCTTAAGCGTATGGTTCTTTTCTAACAATACTTAAGTTATAGTCAAAACAGATCTTCTCTCTCTTTTACACACATGGTGCATATGGAAACAGAGCCAACGTTATCTAGCTTCGAAATATAATAGAGGCCAACCACTCATTAACAATGCGTATGAGCATGACTCATTCGTCACGTTGAAAAAGAGCTCGGCATGTTCTACTATACAACACATGATTTAACTGAAACTGCTGTGAGTTTTAAATACTATGTTATAAACTATTTTCCTTTTCAGGTTGAATACAACGGCCGAGAATACGTTTGTCGACCCTGTTGGCAACGAGCTCAACGGGCTGTGCAGCCAAACAATAACCCTGCCCCGCACGAATGTGTTCTTCAAGTGGAAGAATATTCACGAGTGCCTAGCACCTCGGCAAACTGTATGTTTGACAGATGCCGTAGTGTTTCACGTCGTCGAATGCCTGAGAATGTAAGGATTACTCTTATGTTACATTCTAACTTATTCATACCAGACAGTGCCAGAATATGTGATGCACATTTAACATCAAATGATTGGGAAGAGCTCATTGATAGTCCAAATCTCAGACATGATTTTAACAGCTCTCATTTTGTGCAAATACTAGAGCTTTTTAAAAAAGCTGTTTTAAATAAAAATATTCTGGACTTTGAAGATATTGCAAATATGGATCCTAATGAGATTCATATTCGATTGGGCGTTAGCAGAGATCAATTCAATACAATCTTGGAACAAACGCCTTCTTTGTCTGAGTCAAACGCCAAAACAAAACTAGCCATTTATTTAATGAAGTTGCGAACTGGTGATAGCAACGAGAGATTAGCCACGCTCTTTAACATAAGTAGAAGGACTCTAGAAAGGCATTTAAAAACCGCGCGTGATGCTATATCTCTGGATTTTAAGCCACGACACCTGGGACTCGACCATTTAAATAGAAGAATGGTCGCTGACCGTAATCTTATTGTACCAAACGCGTTATTTGGAAATCCCGAGTCTTCTCCAGAAGAAAGGAAGGCAGTAACAATCATGGATGGAACATATATTTATATACAGAAGAGCTCCAACTTTTCGTTCCAGCGACAGACCTACAGTCTACACAAATACGAAAATCTATTAAAACCGTTCTTAATGGTGTGTTCCGATGGGCATATAATTGATGTTTGCGGGCCCTATGCTGCTACCGACTCAGATGCCAGTATTTTGGAAAGAATTATAAATGACGAAGAAGGCACATTTCACTGGTTTTACCGGGCTGGCGACATATTCATTTTAGATCGTGGGTTTAGAGACGTCTGTGGCGATTTGGAGCGATGCAACTACAGTGCCTATATGCCAGAAACCAAAGACCGCGGTGCAGACCAGCTTACTACTGAACAGGCCAATAGAACTAGGCTGGTAACTCTATGCCGCTGGGTAGTGGAAGTTATAAATGGCAGGTTCAAGCGAGATTTCAAATTGTTTAGGCAAGAATATTTTAATCGCGCCTTAAGTCACATGTTTGAGGACTTTCAAAACGCAGCGGCACTCATCAATGCGTTCCAAACACCAATACAAGATAGTATTCATGCATCATCGTTCGTAAATATAATTAATGAACGTTTTGAAATACCGAACCTCTTAGCGGACTATGTTATCCGTCATAACATAAATAGACAGAGGGCATCATTTGAAAGACTCAGCAGCGACCAACCTATTTTTGAAGACTTTCCGGTTTTTTCTGAAGAAGACCTAATTCTGTTTGCACTTGGCACATACCAAATCAAGTTGGCTCGCAGCTACTACGCTGAACACTTAATTGAAGGCTTATACAATATCGAAGTATACCGGGAGCGACAAATAAGTCAGCTCAGAGATTTTATTGAAGAAGAAGATATTTGGTTATTACGTGTGCGAATACAATCTAGACATGTAAGGTCCAGAATATATTATTCTTATATTGTAATTAACCGACAAAGACAAAATAGAGAAGCAATTGCTCATTATTATTGCAGTTGTTTGAGTGGAAGGCGCACAATCGGTTGTTGCGCACACGTTATGTGTGTAGTGTGGTATCTGGCATGGGCTAGACATCAAGACGAGGATATTTTATTACCGGCATCAGAACTCAGTGCTATTATTGTACATTAAATGTATGAATGTGGACGAGGCAAAAGGAGTATGTAAGGATCGTAGCAAGTGGCGTTCTGTGGTTTCTGCCTACCCCCATGGGAAAAGGGCGTGAGTTTATGTATGTAAATGTATGTAAAATAAATGTATTGAAGTAAACAAGTCATTTTATTTTATTTCCTTATTTTTAAGACTAAATCTTAGTAATTAATACGCTAAATCACAGGCTTACATATCTAAAATAAAAATGTATTTAGTTCCATTAATAATGACACTACAGATATAAAACTTCTTGAACCCGTTATTGTAGGGTGATATTAAACCAAAAAAAAATAAAATGTTCCTGGCCGCTGATAGACCAAGTGCCGTACGATTTTGCCCATTCTCCTTTGCCATTTTCCTAATAAAGGGATTTTTGACATTTGAACCACTAACATTAAAGCTCGAAAAAAAGACTGAAATAACAGTTTTCTTTAAAATTTTATTGGGTAACTTAAACAATTAATAATCCGTGTTTCTACCGCGAACACTAACAACACAAGAACATCGGTTTGGCATACTCAAAATGAGTTCATCCAAATCACGCTGTGGAATGGCCGCCCATGTTCGTTGCAACAACAAAAAAAGGTCTTCTTGCAACTGGATACCCTCCATATTCGGCAGAGCTCTTCTCTGTAGCATATCCCATGCATGCTCAATCGGGTTCAAGTCTGGCGACTGAGCAGGCCAGGGCAGGACATTGATGTTAGCTGCGGCGAGAGTCTGTCTTACAACTCTTGCGGTGTGCGGTCGTGCATTATCATGCATTAACTGAAATAAGGGACCGATTTGCACTTGTAGAGGAACGATGACGTCTGATACAATCGTCTCAGCATAAATTTGAGCGTTGAGGTTGCCTCTGATCCAAATCAACTCAGTTCTTCCGCCGATCCAAATACCCGCCCATACCATGATGGTTCCACCACTATAAGGATGGACTTCCTGGCAGGATTTTAATCGCTGTTGGCGTCCAGGGGTTCTCCAGTGTCGTATACGTCTTGTATCCGGTCTCATACCAAAACGAGACTCATCAGAAAAGCACACGAAACGCCATTGTTCTTCTGCCCAATTTCTGTGTTCAAGAGCCCATTGATATCGAATCCTACGATTGTGCATTGCTATAGGTGGTACCCGTAGCGGTCTTCGGGAATGAAGGTTCACTTCATGCAAGCGGTTTCTGACTGTTTGGTCGCTAATTAAGTTCCCTGAAGAGTGATGAAGCCTCACGGCTAACATCATGGCGGTTATTGTTGGAGCTCTTCGAGTTAAGATTTGAATGTATCGGTCTTGTCTCCGTGTGGTGCAGCGATACCGTCCTCCATGGCGCTCAGCCACGGTACCAGTGCTTCGGTAACGTGTCCAAAGTCGACTGATAACACTCTGACTTGTATTCAGAGCTAAAGCCACAGTACGTTGCCGGGAACCAGCTTCTATCATTCCCACGGCTCTCAGCATTTCTTCCCTGCTTAAATGACGTCGCCGCTCCATAATAACGTTGGTTTTAATCAGTAGTAGGGAAACAGTAGCACTAATAATGTCTTCAATGCGTTGTATGTTTTTATAGGGAAAATATTGACAGCTGATTTTCATCTTTTACTCGAATTTGATTCACAGTTCCTGATTCAAATTATGAAATGCACCAAAAAGGATCCATATAAATTTATAAAATCATAAATTTATTACAATGCCACATCTCAATCTCAAGAAATCCGCATAAAAATGCTTGATCCCTAGACACTTTTGATGTGTGTAGGTACCAAAAGTATTACGTAGAGTAGGCGACAAGCCATGTGTAACAAATGCGTGCAAAACAAAATTTAATTTATTTTATTTTATTATCGCTATTTTATTTTGTGCCTGGCTGTACTTTAAGCATTATTACTGAGAAAACTTTTTGTTCCATTCTCGGTTCGAATAAACCCATTCAAATTCTTCTATGGTCGATTCACACCGCGGTCCGAAACAGCCTATTCCTAAGAGCTCTTCGGCGTTTCACACCGCGGTCCGAACCACTCGTGGTCCGAAACGACGAAACACCCCTACAACCCATGGGAATATAAAATCGGGATAAAAACTATCCTATTTGTTAATCCAGGTTATAAACTATTTGTGTACCAAATTTCATCCAAATGCGTGCAGTAGTTTTTGCGTGAAGAAGTAACAAACATACACACTCACAAACTTTCGCCTTTATAATATTAGTGTGATAATATAATATATAATAAAGTGTGATTGCCGAAGATATAGTGTAACAAACATAAAAAAACGTAGCTGTCGAACCTTCTTTTTCTGAAGTCTGTTAAAAATCAACAAGTAAATGTAAGTAAAAAATTAATACATAGTCTAACTTGTGGGGGGGTTTTGAAGCACAATTACTATTGGCTGTCTTAGCCTCTCTGCTAGTGCTTCTAGTGCAGCTGCCAGTCGGTGAGTGGCTTGGGCATGTTTCCTGGTAGCCTCTGCACTTATTCTCTCCATTGCCTCCAGACTCGCAGCCGCCTCGTGCGTAGCATCATACCCTATGAGATAATTTTTAAATTTTACAGAATATTTGAGGCTACTAGAATTTGGGACAGGCTAATTAATTAAATTGGAATAGCTTTGATACCCACCGCTGCTGTTGACTTGCCGAGGACTTCTCTGTACGCGGCGTCGTCCTCGTCGCGGTGCTGGAGGCACAGTCTGCCGCGGTGCTGGAGAATTACTCTGCCGCGGTGCTGGAGAACTAGTCTGCCGCGGTGCAGGAGTAGTGGTAGGTGGGCTGGGTTCTGGCATCCTGTTATTCTCCGTTATTGTTGCCCACTCCAGCACTGCATCCGATTCTGCTCTAACGTCCACTTCAACGTCTAGCTGTAAAGTGAAAAAAAATCAGTACCTATTTCAAATGAAATAAATACAAGTAAGAAGTTGCAGTCAAAATCTAATTTAAAAATGAAAAAAAAACTCACCATTTGCACCACCTCTTCCTCTAAACTTTGACTGTTTTCCTGTGAAATTAAAATCCAAACATTCATAGGGCTCTGTAAATCTGTAATAAAACCATTTAATATGCATTTGTAAATAAGGGAAAAAAAAAAAAACTTACAGCTAGAGGAATCTGCACCACCTCCACGAAAGCTTGACTGTTTTGCTGTAAAGTCGGTACCCACCATTAACCATGCCCGGTGCCCAGATAACCCATTAAACGTCCCATGCCTATTCAATTTTGCAAATTTAAATTATAAAACTCACAGACTGTGACACGGCGAACCCCTGGCAAAGGTTCACCTACGTCGCGTCCAAGTACCTCATACAGCCTTTCCTGTAAGGGAGTTATTCTCTTTGCTCTTGAGGGTCCCCCTCCTAAAAGCAAAGTATTACGTTTGGGAACAAGTTGTGGTAGAATCTGTAGAAAATTATTACAAGAGTGATATTTATATATAACTGTTGTTATGTACCTTCCTGTAGCTGACATTTCCGTTTTTTCCAATTTATTTTTTTTAACAATTTTGATTTGTACTCATTGTAGTACTGAAAAAGGTAGAAAAAGAATAAAATAGGTTTATGTACATCTAAAAATGATATACATCAACAAGAATATCTCATTCTCACCAGTCTCTATTGATCCGGCGTTTTTTGCACACAGTTCGCAGATATACTGTTGAGCACATTAGAGCATTGCTCCCAAAGCCGCCTGGCCTGACTGCGACCTTCTTTGCTCCTGTTACAATAGCCAAGAGCTAACTCTCTGTTGGACTCCAAAAAATCTATTAGAGCTGAGAGTTGGTTTACGCTCACACTTGCCATGTTGCCGACCCTGAAATGTTAGCGTGGAAGTTCATAACATAACTCAAAACTTACTGTGAAAATATATTTCCATTGCATTTAAGAACACCCAACATAAATCACTAAATTCATCACGTTTCTTAATTATTTTCCCAACAACTTACCGTACCTTCGTCGTTTTAAATATGTTAGTCCAGGAACTACTCTAAGAGATAATAATAATAATATATAAATTTAAATGATGTTAGCAATGAGGAATGAGTGGAAAATAAAATTTGAATTGAAAGAAAACAGCCGCCGCAAATTTTTTGACAGTTGTTTGTTTTTTTTTTCAGAAAGGCAGACTAAAAATTGTCGTCATAAAAATATTATTTTACAATAAACGCATGTTTTTTTGTGAAATTTGATGTTTTTGATAATAAAACGTTTTTATGTTATTATAAAAACCTGTTTTATAAAGATTTAATTGATAAAAATAGGATTTCAAAAAGTGGTAGGTTTGGTGCCGCATGGTACATTTTTGTTAGCAACACTAAAAACCATTGTACTCCCACACAATCGACATACTATCGACACACCACTGAGACACCACTGAAACGCAATTGATGTTTTTGCAGAATGCCAAATTTGCAACAGTGGCAAAATAATGTCTGTAGTGTGTCGATAGTGTCAATGGTGGGTTGCTTAACTCTAAGTTACAGAATTGCGCCCCTGTGTTCCGTTTCCGTCTCTAATTGTTTTCAACTTAGCGAGTTATTTAGCAACTACCTACCTACTAATTTTGTATTTAGTGTTCATTCACTGTTAGATTGTCAAGCGAGTTGATTTAATTAACTGCTAACTGCTAAATTGAGAAATATAACATTTAACTACTCGTAGTGTTAAAATATAAAGACTGATCTTCGTTACGTAGGTTTACGCGGGTTTGTTTGCGGTAGTGTTGTGACTGAAAATTCCAATTGTTTGGCTGTTCGTATAGTGTTATTTACGTTTGTAAAAGAATCCTTACAAATTGGAAGAATACAACAAAAATGGAAAAACAACGCCAAAAAAAAAAGTGAAATATGGAACTTTTTTACGGATAGCGATACCGTAAAAAGGATTGGTACGTGTAATTTATGTAAAAAAACTATTTCATACAAGAGCTCTGTTTCAAAAAGTTTAAGCATCCTACTACTAATATCCAACAGGAACAGGCACAACAAGAAAGTGCTTGTACATTGTCTGAGTCTGAGTGTTCCGTAAGTTCTCAACAGCCTGTTCCTATTTCTGAAAATGCCCAAGTACTTTCTTCAAGTTCTTCGTGTACTAATGAGTTTTTGCCACCACCAGCAAAGCAAAGAAAAATTCAACAAAGTGTATCAGCTTATGCCGTAAAAAAAATACTTTAAAAGAGAAACAACGACTCAATTATTATTTAATGCAGCTTTTCATACTTGACTTTCAACCATTTTCAATCGTAGAAGACGTTGGCTTTATTCAATACTCAAATGCTACATCCATTTATTAGAAATGACTCCTGCAAAACTATTTTTTGTACAATTTCACTAAGTTTTTTGAGAAAATAAATTATTATTATTATTATTTCCTTTATAATACTTAAATAAAATTTACATTTTTAAATATTTCATATAAAACTTATAAAAAAAAACATTTAAAAATATAAAAAATAGTCGTCCATCGGTGGCGGGAGCAGGGTCCAAGCTACCGGTGGTTAGGGCTCCTGAGACAGGAACCTCCTCACAATGCGAGCCGTATCGAAGAGTACTGCCTTCTGAATCAGGCTCTTGATCCTACCGCCAAGCGAGAGTTTGGACAGGTGGTCGTCCAGACTCTTAGCTATAAGGCCATTGGCCGTTACGACTATCGGCACAATGATAGCCGAGCTCACATGCCACATATCGACAACCTCTTGTGCTAAATCAAGATATTTTATTTGTTTTTCTTTTTCAGCTTTCACGAGGTTCTCGTCATGCGGAATGGTAACATCGATTATCATTGCGCGGCGCGCTGATCGGTCTATCACCACTATATCAGGCTTTTTGGCAACAATAGTCCTGTCAGTGATGATAGTCTGATCCCAGTACAACGTTACATGGTCTTTTTCTAGAACTGGGTCGGGCACATACTTGTAGTACGGTACCTCCGACTCCACAAGTTTATATTTCAAGGCAAGTTGCTGGTGGATAATTCTGGCTACTTGATTGTGCCTGTGCAAGTACTCGCCGTTAGCCAGACAACAGCCAACAACCAGAAATAATATGTCTGATGGACTCACCCGGACGATGGCATGCCCGACACACGTCAACCGTCCCATCCTTCATAAAATATTTCCGGTAGTTGTTCGTCGTTATCGCACAGACGAAACCTTCAGTTTCTCCAAAGAGGTCCCCGAAACGTAGCTAGGACACGGACGCTAGAAAATCTACATCGGGCCCATGAAGAGCCCGGTAGAAGCGCCCGTGAAGCTTCTTGCTTTGCCATACTACCTTGCGGTCATCAGCAGTAAGTACCACAGGTTTGCGCCAGTTCTCGTTAGCCATGGACAGCGGGGTGAGTCCCTTGTCCACTGCGACCACATCTCGGTGCATACCCACATCGGCTTTTACAAAATATTCTCTGAGACTGCACACCTCGCGGTTGTGGAAGGTCTTCGCGTTTAAAAAGCCTCGACCTCCGCACTTCCGCGGGGTGTACAGTCTCATCACCGATGATCGTGGGTGATGCATCCGATTTGCGGTCAGCAATGTACAGACTCTCCTATCCAAGGCGTCAAGTTCGGTCTGAGTCCATTTGAGTATGCCGAAAGAGTACATTAAAACCGGCATGACCCAACCATTGAAGGCGCGCACCTTGTTCCCACCTGAAAGAAGGCTACTTAAAACATTCTTCAGGCGTCCGAAGGAGCGCTCCTTCAACGATTAGTCGTATTTGAAAATTTTACTTGTATTATTTATTATACTCAAGTTTCTATTATAAATAAGTAGGTCATCATCAGCCTATAATGTTCCCACTGCAGGGACTCAGGCCTCCTCTCTAGGAGAGGGATGGGCTATAATCTACCACGCGGGCCCAGTGCGGGTTGGTTGAGGTTGATTTTTTGATTTTAAGACATGCCGGTTTCGTCACGATGTTTTCCTTCACCGTTTTGAGAGCAGCGGTGATGAAATAAATTACACAAAGTAATGCGCCTGTCTGGATTCGAACCCACGGCCTACTGTTCGTAAATCGGGGCCGATACCACTGGGCCACCGCTGCTCTCCAAATAAAAAAGTATAAATAAGGTATAAATAAGTAGGTATTGTCAATTACTTAGGTTTGACCTAAGTAATTGACAGACAATACCTAAAAAGTACAAAACAGTAATTAGTAAATAATTGCAAAAATGTGATTGAAAAAAAAACTTGTCAAACTTTAATGTAAGTATTTTATTAAATCATTTTTTTAACAATTCAATATTTTTTTCCATTCTCGCATATCTTTCCTTAACATCGAATCTTAATAATTCTGTAGTGTATGGAGAAAATGGCGAATAGAAACGGCGGTCCGGAATATTAATTCTTATATTATATTTTTCTCAACACTCGTATTATTCTTAAGGTTACAATTAGTATCAAACGATGAAGGATAAACCGTGCTACCTGGGCGAGAAGCTAAGAAAACGTTAACGAGCCAGTTAACGGGATCTAGGTCTAAGAACAAGTCTAGATTTTAGTTGTGAATTCGAGCGTGTACCGATCGGGAGGCCAAAAAACGTACTGACTCAATGACGATGCTTTATTCCTTTATAACAAGTCATATATTCCTTTATAACAAGTCATATGTTCCGAAGTAGGCCGAGCTTAGCCGAACACGCCCGAAGTTGCGTTCGGAAAGCGATAATGATCGGTACATTACAATGAATGCTTTTTATTTTGTTCAGTGTAAATATTTATTATTATTGCTAATTTTGTGAATAGATATTATGTGTGATATAAATATAGCAATTAATTAAATGTGTAGATAAATAAACTCTTATTAATAAATGTTGGTTTTCATCCAAAGACAATGATCGTTTTTAATGTCTATGATTTGTCGCTTGTTCATTCATATTTGACAGCTCTGTGTAACGGGAAAATAATGTGTTTTGTGGAGTGTTTACAATTTCGATTTAAGTTATTAATACTAGTTATTATCTAAATGCCGGTGTAGCGATGACCGCTACACTACTCCCCCCCTGAGACCGTGGCTACTTAGCTACGGGCGATAGTAGTCCGGGAAGCGAACGGTGCGACCCGACCGTGTTTTTCTCTCGGCGGGCTCGGCGGCGTCGTTGAGTAGCGGAGGTGCCGGGGCCGTGTTTGCGCCCGTTGCTGCGCCGGAGGGACTGTAGTCTGCGTTATTGAGGTAAGCGGGTTTCAACCGATCTATGGTTACTGTGGTTTCCTTCCCGTTTACCTCTATACGGTATGTTTTGTCGCCTCTTTGCAGGACTCTGTAGGGCCCGGTGTACGGCGGGTCTAGTGGCCAGCGAACGGCGTCATTTCGCAAGAATACATGAGACGAAGTTGACAAGCTGTCGGGCACGTAGAACGGCTTGTTGCCGTGTCGACTCGTCGGCTCCGGAGACAGCTTCGCCATGTGATGCCGAAGTCTTGACGCGAAGTCGGTGTAGTCGACTGTGCTGGTGAGTGTGGGGGCGATGAACTCGCCTGGGAGCCTTAGGGGCTCGCCGTAGACGAGCTCTGCTGACGATGCTTTGATGTCTTCCTTCCAGGCGCTACGGATGCCGAGCAGCACCAGGGGTAGTGCCTCGGACCAGTTGGAGTCGGTGTGGCACCGGATGGCCGCCTTTAGCTGGCGGTGTAGGCGCTCCACCATGCCATTGCAGGCTGGGTGGTACGCCGTGGTTGGCCGGTGCTGGCTACCAAGGGTGGCTGCGATGGTGTGGAACAGTTTGCTCTCAAACTGTTTACCCCTGTCGGTGGTGATGCGATGGGGGCAGCCGAAGCGGGACACCCAGCCGGTGATGAAGGTGCGGGCGCATGTCTCCGCTGTGATGTCCACGATGGGGTATGCCTCAGGCCAACGGGTGAAGCGGTCGACCACTGTAAGTATGTATCTGTAATTAGACGAGACAGTCAGTGGCCCTACTATGTCCATGTGGACATGGGAGAAGCGTTGTGAAGGGACAGGGAAAGCAGAGGTGGGACTGGTTGTGTGCCGCGAGATCTTGTTTTTCTGGCACTCTACGCACTCTCTGGTCCAGGCCCTGCAGTCCTTCTTCAGACCAGGCCAAACGAAACGTGCGGATATTAGTTTGACTGTGGCCTGTCTGCCGGGGTGGCTCAGCTGGTGTAGCTTTTGGAACACCTGCCTCCTGAAGGGTTCTGTAACATAAGGGCGGGTGTTACGGGTGGAGACGTCACAATACAGTTCTGTGCCTGTGTCTGCGAAGTGTACTTTGCACAACTTGAGCGACGTAGTGTTGTTGTTTATGAGCCCCTGCAGCTCATGGTCTTCATGTTGGGATTGTGCAAGGGCTGCGTAATTACACACCGGTACTGCCACTGCCTCCACACGTGACAGCGCGTCTGCCACTACGTTGTCCCTGCCTGCGACAAATTGGATATCTGTGGTGAACTGCGCAATGTAGTCCAGGTACCGGTATTGCCTTGGTGAACAGTTGTCACGGCTGTGTGCGTATACGTATGACAGGGGTTTGTGATCTGTGTAGATGGTGAAATGCCTTCCTTCCACCATGTACCGGAAGTACCTAACGGCGTCGTATATGGCTAAGAGCTCCCTGTCATACGGGCTATACTTCTTCTGTGACGTTGACAGGCGTCTGGAGAAAAACGCTAGCGGGGTCCATGTGTCCCCTGCCTTCTGCTGTAGTACTGCGCCCATAGAGGTGTCTGAAGCGTCTGTAAATATCGCCAGTTGGGCGTTGGGCTTTGGGTGAGCAAGCAGAGCGGCCCTAGACAAGCTGCCCTTGCAAGCGTTAAAAGCGTCTAGCATTTCTTGCGACAGAGTAATAGCTTGCGTTCCCTTTGTTTTAGGCCCTGCAAGAACAACGTTGAGTGGCGATTGTAAGCGAGCGGCATCCGGGACAAAGCGGCGGTAAAAATTGAACATACCCAGGAAGCGACGCATCTCCTTGACCGTCTTGGGAGCTGGGAAGTTCTGGATTGCCTGCACCTTCTCTGGCAGTGGGCGAACACCTTCCTCTGACACTTCATGTCCCAGGAAAGTGATGGTGGTACGACCAAACTCACACTTGGCGGAGTTAATGACTATTCCGTACTGGGATAGCCGCTTTAGAAGCTGATGCAGGTGTTCGGTGTGCTGGGCTGCTGTCTCCGAGAACAGGAGAATGTCATCCAAGTAGCAGTAGCAGAACGGCAGCCCGCGTAGCACCTCGTCCATGAATCGCTGGAAAGTTTGTGCGGCATTCCTGAGTCCAAAGGTCATAAATGGGAATTCGAAAAGACCGAATGGTGTGGTGATGGCTGTCTTTTGAATGTCAGCTGACTGGACAGGAATTTGATTGTATGCCTTTATGAGGTCAATTTTGCTGTATATTTTACTGCCAGCCAGCTGATGTGAGAAGTCCTGAATGTGCGGGATGGGATATCTATCCGGGACAGTGCGGGCATTGAGTGCCCTGTAGTCGCCGCATGGCCGCCAGCTGTTGTCTTTCTTAGGGGCGAGGTGGAGAGGCGATGACCACGAACTCTCCGACGGCCGTGCCGTGCCGTTGGCCAGCATGGCCTCAAACTCCTTCTGTGCCACTTTAAGTTTGTCCGGGGCAAGACGGCGAGGTCGTCCGGTGATGGGCGGACCTGGCGTGGTGCGGATGTGATGCACGGTACTGTGACTGACCTGTTTCTGTGTTCCCGCAGGCCGCGTGACTTCCGGGTACTGGCGAAGTATCTTGTGGTACTCCGTGTTGCCTCCTACGGACTTCACTGAGGCGATGACTGCTGCGGTACCGGCCGCAGACGACGCTGGCGTAGACAGCTGGGTCAGCCCATCGATGAGCCGGTAACTCTTGAGGTCTACCAGGATATTGTAGTGCGCCAAGAAGTCGGCGCCTATGATTGCCTTGGTGACGTCAGCGACCACGAACTTCCACGTGTACACGCGGCGAAGCCCTAAATTCAAGTGGAGCTCCACCCAGCCGTACGTGTCGATGGCAGTCCCGTTTGCCGCGTATAACTGGTACGTCGTCCTGCTGCACCGCTGTCGTAAATCTGCACGTGGGTACACGCACAGATCGGACCCTGTGTCCACTAAAAACGTGGTTTTAGAGTTACGATCTGTCACGAATAGGCGGCGTGGTTTATTTGGGCAGCCATTTGCCGCTATTTCCGGCTGCCGGCGGCGTTTTCCGCATACGCACATGGCGACCTACACCGCGTGGCTCTACCACCGAAATTGTTGTGGTACCAGCAATGAGCATCGTTCCACGTGCTGCTGGAGCGCGAGCGACTACGGCGTCGGCCTGGGGTCGGCTCTCTGCCACCATGCCGGTACCTTTCTGTAGAGCGCGAGCGATGGTGTACCTGACCTTGCTTCTGTAGAGCCGCTACCTGAAGTCTCAACTCTGCCATGCACTGTTTCAGCTCCGCGATGTCACTGCTGGTGCACGTGCTCGCCACGGCGGAAGGTGTTGTGAGCGCTGGGGCGGTCGTTGGTGCGATCTCGTGCACGCGGTCGGCCAAATCTGCGACAGACTGAAGCGGGAGATTAGGTTGTGAAGCTATTACCGTTTGAATGTTCGTCGGTAACCTACTCGCCCACAACGTGGCCAGGAATGTGTCTGGGACATGTGGCCCTGCCAGTGTCTGCAGGTGTCGCAAAAACTGCGATGGCTTTCGGTCGCCGAGCTCCTCCTGAGTGAGGATTTGCTGTACCCTTTTCTCACGCGAGTCGGATAGCCGTCGTATGAGCTCAGCCTTCAGCTTTGCGTATTTGTCCTGTGCAGGTGGGTTCTCGATGATGTCCCGAGCCTCTACCATGTAGCGATGGTCTAGCTGACCCACAACTGTGTAAAATTTTGTGTTGTCGGCGGTAATGCCGGCTATCGCGAACTGACCTTCTATTTGGGCAAACCAAAGTGTCGGCTCCTCTGGCCAGAATGGCGGCAACTTCACGCTGACTCTGCACACATCCTGCTTGTCCTCTGCTGCGCCCGCCTGTGCTCCCTGCTCTGCTCCGGTAGGCATCTTAGCTCCACGTGGTGTCTGTGCTCTTTGTCGGGGTCACCAATGTAGTGTATGGAGAAAATGGCGAATAGAAACGGCGGTCCGGAATATTAATTCTTATATTATATTTTTCTCAACACTCGTATTATTCTTAAGGTTACAATTAGTATCAAACGATGAAGGATAAACCGTGCTACCTGGGCGAGAAGCTAAGAAAACGTTAACGAGCCAGTTAACGGGATCTAGGTCTAAGAACAAGTCTAGATTTTAGTTGTGAATTCGAGCGTGTACCGATCGGGAGGCCAAAAAACGTACTGACTCAATGACGATGCTTTATTCCTTTATAACAAGTCATATGTTCCGAAGTAGGCCGAGCTTAGCCGAACACGCCCGAAGTTGCGTTCGGAAAGCGATAATGATCGGTACATTACAATGAATGCTTTTTATTTTGTTCAGTGTAAATATTTATTATTATTGCTAATTTTGTGAATAGATATTATGTGTGATATAAATATAGCAATTAATTAAATGTGTAGATAAATAAACTCTTATTAATAAATGTTGGTTTTCATCCAAAGACAATGATCGTTTTTAATGTCTATGATTTGTCGCTTGTTCATTCATATTTGACAGCTCTGTGTAACGGGAAAATAATGTGTTTTGTGGAGTGTTTACAATTTCGATTTAAGTTATTAATACTAGTTATTATCTAAATGCCGGTGTAGCGATGACCGCTACAATTCGTTTGCAATAAATTGACCAAAATATTTACACCCATGTAAATCTAATACATTTATGTTTAGATCTTTTTTTTCGTCTTCAGTACATGTACCAGCATCGGTAAATTCCTTTTGAGGTATCTTCATCATATGACTGGGAGTATTGTTCAAAATAATTGTTTTCCTGTATTGGCGTATCCATTTGAGTTTCGTCGTCCTCCTGTGTTTCTGGAATGTAGTCGTGATTGCGTTTTCGCTTCAATTCTGTAATGAGAGATGAGAATTCAGTCAAACGCACTCAAATTATGAATTTAAAAAAAAATAGAAAAATATACCTACCTACATAAATAAACATACTAATCTCAAGGTCCATTATTTAGAGGTTAAATTAGTTATACAATCTACACAGCTATGACACATAATGTACTTGTAAAGAGTAACGGTCCGGCTTTCGCGGCGCGGGAGATTACCTACATCAGTTTGTAGGTATAGAAAACGCAATCTACGCACTGGGGCGCGTCCCGCGCGCAGATTGTGTTGTTGTCGGTGCAGAGCTTAAGCCGCGGCCCGCGGTGCCCGATTCATGGCCAATGACGCCCCAGGCGCGTCATGAGCAAATATCACGGGAGGCCATTTACGCACGGGGTGGAAGGGACACGGAAAATTTGAATTTCGCGGCCTACCCTGGCGGCTCCACCTTAAAATATACCTTTATTTCTTCATTTTGCGTCTACAAAATAAACCTGGCGCGTCATCGACCAATGTTCGGGGCCTGGCTAAAGTATGTATGAAAATGATGGTGGCAATGAGTAGGAAATCCATACTTACTTTCCATTTCGAAAAACACGGCGAAATACACAATAAATACAATGAAAAGTTCTGCCGCTTAGATACCTACGGTAAAAAATGTTGACAGAAGTAGTTAAAAAACACGGGAATAGACAAACATAGAAAAAAGACCATAGACCACATCCCTAATCAGAATTGAATTTAACGTGTTCTGAGCGCCAAGGACTTGAAATGAAGTCAAAGAATGACGTAATGAAACAATTGGAGATGTAGGTACCTCATTTCTTATGGCTCTAATTGAGTTATGTATTTATTTCTTTGATTCTTATAATTTATATTGTTTTTTCTTAATATGGATACTGTTAAATAAAACAAATATTGAAATATTTAATCAGTTTTTATTTATATCCGTAAAATTATAAATAAAACATAACTTAATGAGTATAATTCTCATTCATCGATATGACGCTACCCTCATCACTACTTTTTACTATACATTTCGTTATAGATGTATAGCTTGGCGCTAGGCGAAGCATCGCGTTCTGTGTACGTTGGCGGTGAAAAGGTTAAAAGAAATATTCCTTAACAAATTCGAAGAAAGACTTACTTATTGGTGATGCTGGTATTGGATCATTGTGTGCTGTGCCAGGAATAGGGGAAATGTTCCGACTAGAATCCACTTCGGTGTCTTCTTGTGGTACAATCGCCTCTATCACAACTTGTGAGTCGGTAGGTCTAATCTAAAATATTCCAATAATTAGTACCTATTAGATAGATGAAAAATATTATTAAATAAAACTATCACAGGAATGATAAAATTTTAAATATTAAAATAGATTACTGGTTGAGGAAATGGATTGACTGCCCATCTTAAATCACCAGTTGCAAAGTCTTGTCCACCCATCACTGCTACCATTCTAGTTTCTAAGGCAGACAATATTGGAATATTGTGTGCAGTCCCACCACCAGTACGCCTCATTAAAGCTGAGATTTCTGAGCATGTCTTCTTTAAAGCACTTTTCTTCTCAGCATCAAAATTAATGCATGTTTCTAGTATTGGACTAGAAACATGCATTAATTTTAATGAAATTGCTGTAAGTAGATAATGATTCTTAACTTATACTTTAATAATTTTATGAGTTAGGTACCTTAGCCCAGCTTGAACCATCTTTACTAGCTCCTTCTATTGAATTCAAAGTGATTGCCAAATTTGCCCATTTCCTCTTCGTTTCTAATTTGCCTTGAGTGGTCTGAAGTTTTGCTCCAAGAATTCCACCAAAGCTTCTATTTGGGCAGAACTAGCACGGTTTGTCATTGTAACTGAAATTGGAAAACTCCAATGAAATAGGTAGGTAACTACATTGACAAAACAAACATATTTCACTATTATATTTGACGGCGCGATATTTGACGCTTGCTGTCGACGATCGGGATAGGATGGCAGCATGACTGATGTCAGCTGTCAGCTGCCATTCTTGCGGAACGTCACTGGTGGGAGCGGGCCGGCCATCTTGGTGACTTTTTTGGAATCAAGAGCCGCCAACGCACCACGCGCTTGACGAATCGCTTAATTCCGACGCCACCTTAAACTGTTTTTAATTTGATTTGATGGAATATCATTATCAGTGTCTAATTAAAGTGCGATAGACTATTATTTTGTTAATCTGTGAATTAAGAAGGAATAATTCATTAGAAAATATAATTTGTGACATTGTTTAAGTTTCTGACCCAAGTGAAATATGGAAGATTCTGATATAGGCCATCCTGAGTCTATATCAGAAGTGGGATCCCACGGGCAACAAACAGGGAACACGCAGCCTGCAGAAATCATCTCAGCAACAAGAATACTATCGAACATGGAGGAAATGTTCGCCCGTATATTTGCGATGTCGCAAGCATCAAGTCCAGTGAGTACCAACACTATAAAATTAATAGAATTTGATCCCGATGATTCCGAAGCTGACATTGAAGGCTGGTGTAACGTCACAGAAATAATAGTGCAGGAGAAAAATCTTGTAGGTGTTAATCTGCTGATGGCACTGACTAAGGCGCTTAAAGGTCGCGCAGCGACCTTTAAGCGCCAATGGATGGATGCCTAAAATCGCAAATGGATGCCTAAAATTTGGTTCTGGACGAAATGAACCACTTGATGGAAAATATAAAATCCGGAAAAAAGGCATCCACCACTCCATTCCAAAGAGGCATTTTAATCCGGTTGAAAGAAATTTATTTCTCATAAGAACATAATTACAGTTCGCTTAAAATGAGATACAAAGTTATAAGTATTATAATACAGTACAATACAATTTCCTCCAGAGTACTACATACAATACACCACATACAATACAGTTACAATGTACAAACATGTTCCTTAAGCTTATTTTTAAATGTATTCACGCTACCGCACTCTTTAATATCGTCCGGTAATCCATTAAACAGATGAACTCCTTCAAATAATATTGTTTTTCTACCGTAATTAGTGCGTACGCTGATGACTTCAAGTTTGTTTTTATATCTATTTCTCAGGTTAAGTGACATTGTTTTTTTCTTTAGTTGTAGGTTAGTTTGTATTGAGTTTGAAGTTATGTTTTTAATAAGAATGCAGGTATAGTAAATGTATAGCTGTCTAATATTTAATAGTTTAGTTTTTTCGTATATGGTTTTTGTTGAAGTGAGATAATGATAATGGAACAAAGTTTTAATTATTTTATTTTGAACTCTTTGAAGTGAATTTAAATTAGTTACTGCTGCGGAACCCCATATCTCAATCAAATATTGTAAATGCGATTTGACTAACGAGTTATAAATCAAAGTGCGCACTTTCTTTGGAATACAGTTAGCTACTTTCCGTAATGCTCCCAATAATGATGGTAATTTACTTCTGAGGTGGTCGATGTGTAATTTCCAATTTAGTTTCTCATCTACCCTTAATCCAATATATTTTTCGTTGGTTGATCGTTTTATTTTTTTGTTATTTATTTTAAGAGGCGAGAAGTCTGGTATACGCTTGTTTTTAGTTGTAAAAATCATGAATGAGGTTTTCGACGTATTAATTGTAAGAAGGTTGTACTTGAACCACTCGTTCAATAAATCAAGGTCATGTTGAGCGTCCTTTAAGACATTATGAATTGATTTGTCAAAGTAAAAAAGACAGGTGTCGTCTGCATATAGTGTTAGGTGTCCTATTAACCCTATTTTATTAATATTGTTTATATAAATTAGAAAAAGTAACGGACTGATAATTGATCCTTGAGGACAGCCGTATGACATAGTTTGGACCGAGCTAGTGTGAGTATTTCCTATTTTAACAACTTGACGCCTGTTCTCCAAATACGACTTGAACATTTTATGTGCTGTACCTTTAACACCTATGTTATCTAGCTTCTGTAGCAGTTTTTGATGACTCACGGTATCGAACGCTTTTTTTAAATCGATGAATATTCCTAAGGCATAGCTCCTTTGATCTACGTAGGTTTTAATTTTGGTAACTAGATCTGTTGCAGCCGAGAGAGTACTTGATTTCGGGCGAAAGCCATACTGTTCGTTTATTAGAATTTTTTTATGAGTCAGATAGTTGTTTAAGCGACTATACAGTGTGATTCTTTATAATGTGCACATATCGAAATGAGGGAATCTATGCTTAATTTTATCGATGGAAAAAATATTTAAAAAAATCTAAATATTTTTTAATATTTTTTATGGAATTTTCAAAAATATTGTCCGCTGTTGTGACCCCAATGTAAACAAAACGGTGTAACTTTTAAACTAAATTATCTATCGCGATGAAACAATTTTATGTAAAAAGTTATGAAAAAAAAAAGTTTTTTTGATCAAAAAACGTGTTTATTTTCAATTGAGGGTAGTTTTTTTCCACAATTTTCATTTTACGAGGACGCCTAATTGCTACCAATCATTATGGAGTTTGTTTCATCGCGATAGATAATTTAGTTTAAAAGTTACACCGTTTTGTTTACACTGGGGTCACAGTAGCAGACAAAATTTTTAAAAATTCCATATAAAATATTAAAAAATATTTAGATTTTTTTTAATAATTTTTCCGTCGATAAAATTAAGCATAGATTCCCCCATTTCGATATGTGCACATTATAAAGAATCACACTGAATCACATATACACGTTCGAAGATTTTGGACATTACAGGTAATACTGACACTGGTCTGTAGTTGCCTGGGTCAGTTCTCTTTCCAGATTTGTAAACAGGACTGACCCTAGCAACCTTGAGGGTGTCGGGAAAAGTACCATGTAGCAAACAGGCGTTTATACAGTTAGTCAGCTGCTCAACGATTACATTTTTTAAACATTTTATTGCCTTAGTACTAATACCATCCAGACCAGTACTAGTGTTACTATCGAGGTCGTCTATGACTCTAATTATTTCCTCCGTGGTGCACGGCGTTAGTTCGGTTAGTGTTATGTCATGCGTATAGTTATGATCGTGCATTAATATGTTGCCCGTATTTGTGTGATATGTGTCTGGATTTTTTTTTGCTAAGTCTGCGCCTATGGATGAAAAAAAAGAATTGAACAAGTCACATATTGCGTTTCCTTCTGTTAGAAGTCCAGCGTTTGACATTAGTTTGGGAGGAGCAGCACTGTCTTTAATCTTATTTAATCCCAAGTTATTAATCAGGTCCCACATTTTTTTAGGTTGATTGCTGCAGTTTTGAAATAAATTATAATAATAGGTCTTCTTACATGTGTTTGTTAGCATCTTCACTTTTTGTTGTTCTGCCTGGAACTTTTTCCGTAAATCATCATTATCCGGTTCTGCTTTGGTTTGTTGCCATAAACTATTTCGTGAATTAATTGCGTTTATAATGTCCTGATTAATCCAGTCTTGTTGGGGGGGGGGTTTAGAATTTTAATCTTATTTATTTTATTCTTGTCTATCTGTTCTGTGATAAATGTCTGTAGCTGGTTGTTGTCGTGGTCTTCATTGCTGTATTTGGCTGCTAGTGTGTTGTTGTACAGATTTTCATAATCCAGTGCCTTATAATGTGTCTTTTTGTTACGTTGAGGAGACAGGCTTCCTATTTCTAGATATATCTGCTTATGGTCAGAAAGACTTGATTCAATTATCGAGACGCTAAGAGAATGGTTGTTTATATTAGTACATACATGGTCCAGTATTGTGTTTGTTGTTGCCGTGTCACGTGTGCTGTATGATTTGTTGATTTTATTTATTATTCTATAGCCGGCTTCTTGGACTTCATGTTGGTATTTTGATACATTACTGTTTGCACTTAGTAAATCTATATTGAAATCTCCAAATACAATTGATCTTTTTTGTCGCTCCAATTGGGTTGAATATATTTCTAAAAAGTTGTTGACGTTGGTATCGGGGGGTTTATAAATCGCTCCAATATTTAATGATAGCTTGTTTATGTGTATCCATAAATAGTGGTTCCCGTTCTCGCATAATTCTTCAGTTTCGTTCAGTTTAGTTTAGTTCTATTTTTTAGCAAGTATTTAGCAGTCTCGGAATTTTCGAAGTGAACTTTTATGGGTCGGTTCTTGTTTTGCACATATTTTCCTAGTCTCTGAGATTTGATCGGCTTAGCGCAGTCTTCAAAAAGCATTGTAATTAACTTCATAACTTCCTGATTATCGTGGTGCTGTCTTGATTTCCAGTTTTTGTCGTTTATTTCCGTTATACCCACAATCACAATATTTTTCTCGCGGCCGCATCGATCCTTAAGTTCTAGGATGAGGTTTTCGTGACACTCGACGGGCGATTTTAGTGCCGAACAGTTTGTGTGTTGCTCATTTTTGATTTGAGATATTTCGGTTTCTATATTTTTTATTTTGTCTTCAGTGGTGATTGTTTTAGCTTTTATATTTGCTATTTCTGTATTAGTCTGTTCGAGCTGTTGGGAGAAATTTTCAGTAGTTAGTTTTATTGTGTTAATTTCGTATTTGATATCCAATATTTGTTCTTTAATTTGGTTTAGGTTTTCGGTTTGTGTTTTGCCAAAATTTGTTAGGAAGTTCATCATTTCCATGCGGAAGCTCATGAAATCCTTTTTTTTTATTTTTTTTTTTTATTTATTTTTTTTTATTTGGAGTTTTATCACTCAGTGACAATGTCACCCCTATTATATATACAATTATCAACTTACAGCTAAACAATGAGTAACACAGTTATATTAAATAACCCTATTCGTTCTTATAAATAACAAATATTAACCGACACAACATCCTAGCTTCTTCCGAGAAAGGGGACGCTAGAATGCTGTTACATGCCCCCACATTAAATCCCACATCAGGCGAAAATTGTCTTTCGTGTATGTTCCGGTCACATTCCATCAACACGTGATAAATATCCTCTATCACCCCACAAACTTCGCAGTTTGGTGAGGAAGTTATACCCATTAAATATTTAAAATTATTGGATGGGATGTGGCCAGAACGCATTCTCAACAGATCTACAACATATTTTCTCTCTATCTCCCTTCCTTCAAACCATGGGTATCGGAGCGGTTCAGACTGGATGGTTTTATACCATATACCCTTTAACTTTGATCGTTCATCAAAATATTCGTGCCATCTTTGTCCGCAAAGTTCTTTGACATGTACCAGCCAATCTGAGTACACCGGCGTGCATGTATAATTAATACCCTCGTACGAAGCTTGTTGGGCTGCTAGGTCTGCCTCTTCGTTACCCATGATTCCAATGTGTGAGGGAATCCACTGGATGGTGACGGTTTTATTCATAGACTGCATCTTACAAATTGAGTCTAAAATAATTATGGCTATCGGGAACCCTCGAAGACTCGAGGGTATCCGAGCCAAATGTTGGAGGCTGCTTTTTGAATCCGTCAATATAACAAAGTTCTCTTCATTCGTACTCAGTAAGTACAATAGGGCTTCAGAAATAGCTATAAGTTCACAATACATAATAGAAATTTTGGCACTAATTTTGAATTTAGCTTTACTATTAAGTTGAGGATCAAAAAAAGCAGCCCCCAGGTCTGAACCATTCTTGGAACCATCCGTAAATATTTTATAGTGTCGACTATATTTATCTTCTAACATTTTTACACATGCATTGTTAAGATCCGCTACATTAATCAGTCTTTTTGCCGAACTTATACCCTTAATAGTAACACTAATAACACTAGATAAATCTATATTGGTTACCCAAGTAGCCAAGGAATAAATACCTAATATCGGACTTGAGTACAATGGCTTTTCTGAGTAAACTCTGTGAACATCAACTAATAGTGGCAGTTTTTTGTTACTCCAGTACAATCGCTGGCATTGATCAGACAACTCCCCCAGGGCACCAATAAGAATGTTTTCACTAACCGATTTGGATTTTAAATAAAATTTACCTGCTAGAAACAATCCTCGAACAAATAAAGGTTGGAGGCACAGCTCGCTTTCCATCACATGGATAGGCGTGCTTCTAATAAATCCTCCTATGATTCTCATTGCCTGATTTTGTACTTTGTCAAGCTTAAGAAGATGACAGGTTGCACAGTTTCCGTACAAAAAACAACCATAATCTATCCTGCTTCGAATTATTGCTATATATAGCCTCCTAAGATGTATGGGATGTACACCCCATTTGGCACCAGCTAAAATTTTAAAAATATTCAAAAATCGACATACTTTTTCTCGGATCTCGTTTATATGTTTACCCCACCTTAAGGAACTGTCCAACCACATTCCAAGGTATTTGACACAACCCCACCGGAGTGTCCCCACGTTGCCGTCGTGGTGGGGCTTGTGTGTCTCAGTGATCCTTGGAGCTCTGCCGGTAGATATACTCATGCCGGAAAGGTCCAAGTGTGAGAGACCAGACAAAGAGGGACAGGCGAGGGATGCACCGCCCGGAGACGTGAACAGTGTTCGGGTTTTCGGGCGGTGTACCTGTCGAAGGAGGTTATTCTACTTGCTGCTCTCTGGTTCGCGTCTGCTCATCAGACGTGACTGTGAGAGCACTGAGTAGGCGGAGGAAGAGAAGTTGGGTGTAGGGACCATACCCTTTAAAAGGAAAACGAAAAAAAAAAAATGAATAAGACAAATGATAAGATTTTACCCCAGGGCGGTACCAGCTGCTTAGCAGCTGGAGAATCCGCCACGTCTCCTTTGGAGGCGTCATGCCCCACGTATTCTGGGGGGGGCATCAGCTGTCTTAATCCGCTTGCCAGTGGCAACAAGAGCCGAGGAGGCTCCCGGTCCGAAGGTGCTGTGACCGGTAGTGATGTAGATCAGGTGGGTGTGCCTGACAAGGTGTCGGGTGTGTGCGGAGAGGATGCTCCCGTGAACAAATTCTGGCGGGGGAGTTCGCTGGGGGGACGGCAGGATGCGGGGTCGGATTCTGACTCCGTATCTGGCGTCGGCTCGGCGGGCTCCGGACGCGAGAGTTTGGAGATTACGGCGGACAACGCGGAGCGCTTCCGCAAGCGGCCGAGAGCGGAGGACGGTAAGGGGTCGTCTTCCAGCGGTGAGCGGCTGGCCTCAGCCCGAAAAGT
This sequence comes from Diarsia rubi, assembly GCA_932274075.1. Classification (NCBI taxonomy): domain Eukaryota; kingdom Metazoa; phylum Arthropoda; class Insecta; order Lepidoptera; family Noctuidae; genus Diarsia; species Diarsia rubi. The sequence continues at coordinate 3,253,992 of OW026433.1, forward strand.
CCCCAAAAAAGGTGGGGGCCGAGGTAGAGGAGAAGGGTCCGCATCCAAAGAGGCTGCGAGGCGAGCCGCAGAACGTGCTGAGGAGGGGCGCCACCTTGGTCGGAGGGTGCTCTCCTCATCGTCTTCCGGTGGTGAGCCTGAGACCGGTGGTAAGCCCGGTGAGCCGGAGATTGGCGTTGAGCCCAATACTGGCGATGGCTCCGACTGTGAGCGCTTGGCCGGGTTTGCGGAGATCGTGCGGAATGCAATCCGCGACGTGGGCCTAAAGAGGACGTATGCGTCCAAGACCAAGGCCATCAGCGCGGCCTCGACCTCCATTTTGGCGGCAGCGAAGGCTCTGTGTGGTAGGCCTCCGTCGGACGAGATGTCCGTATTGCGGGCGGAGGTCACCCGTTCCGCGGCTGCCATGCAGGACCTCCGAGAGGAAAATGGGAGGCTTCGATCGGAATTGGCAGGGCTCCGAAAAGCCGACCCTAAGGAGGTCCTTCAAAAGAGCCTCAAGCTGCCGAGGACCGGGACCCGAACCTGGTTCGGCAGGAGCTGGCTGATCTCCGCAGACGGCTCTCCTTCATGGAGGGCATTGTCCTGCGCCCCTCATTGGGGGCGAAAACATTCGCGGACGCTACGGCCGGCGACCCCAAGGCGGGGCCGTCCGGCCGGCCCAATAGCGGGGCTGCAAAGTCCGCTGGGAAGCCGGCCCCAGCGAAACCAGCGCCGGGGCCGGCTAATAAGACGGCGGCCCCGCAGAAGGGCAAGGCGGAACCCCCCCCTCCGAAGGGTAAGATGCCTGCCCAGAAAAAGGGCAAGGCCGCAGTGGCAAAGGGCATGGCGGCAGCAGCACAGGAGCCGGTGCCAGAAGCGGACCCGCCACCCACACCCCCTTCGCCCCCAAAGCCTCCCAAGGCCGAGGAAGGTTGGCTGGTGGCTGAGGATAAGCGTAAGGGGCGAAAGGCGGCCCAAAAGGCGAGGCGGGCCGAGCGTAAGCGCCGGCAAAAGAAGCGAAGCGTCGCGGCGAAACTTCGTGCCCCTAAAACCGCAGCTGTAGTGGTAACACTACAGCCGGATGCGGAGAAGAGGGGCATGACGTACCGGCAGCTTATTACGCAAGCGAAGGCGATGGTGCACCTCGAGGACCTGGGGATCACCGGGGGCCTCCGGCTTCGAGTCACCGCGACAGGGGCTCGAATGCTGGAGATTCCCGCGGACTCCAGCGCCTCGGCTGCAGACGCTCTGGCTGAAAAGCTCAGAGCGTCTTTGAATGCGGACGAGGTCCGAGTGTCCAGGCCCGTTAAGTGCGCAAGCCTGCGCATTATGGGTTTGGATGACTCGGTCTTCGAGGAAGAGGTGGTGGCCGCCGTCACTGCGGCCGGCGGGTGCTCTGCCGAGCAAGTTAAGGCGGGCACCTTACGTCCGGACCGAGGGGGCATGCTTACCGTAACGGTTAGCTGCCCTGTGACGGCGGCGAAGAAAATTGCGGAGGGCCACACCCTGAAGGTTGGCTGGTCGAGGGCGCAGGTCAAGCTGCTTGAGCCCAGACCTCTGAGGTGCTTCCGGTGCCACGTGGGGCACCATGTAGGGTGCCGTTGCACCTCGGAGGTGGACCGCAGCGAACTATGCTTTCGCTGCGGTCAGCCCGGTCACAAGGCCGCGGCTTGCCTGGCCACGCCGCACTGCAATGCATGTGCGGCGGCTGGGAAGCCGGCCGAGCACCGGGCATAGCAAGGCCTGCGCTCCACCCGCTAAGGCCAAGGGAAAGGAAAGGTCCTCCGCCACCACCAACCCTACCGTCGCCAACGCCGCAGCCGCCGCCGCTGCTGCCAACGCCGCCACCGCCGCAACTCCCGCTGCGGTAGCGCCACAAGAGGCCCCGGAGGGGGCTGAAATGGACTGCCATTAATGGCCCCATTAAGCCTCCTCCAGGCGAATATCAACCACTGCGCCTGCGCTCAGGATCTCCTGCTCCAGAGCATGGCGCAGTGGTCGATCAACATCGCCGTGGTCGCTGAGCCCTATTTTGTCCCGCCCAGGCCAGACTGGGTGGAAGACCTTAGCGGCTCAGTGGCCATAATTGCGTCGGCCGCCGCCGGTACCCCGGCCCTTGAGATGGTCAGGAAGGGTCAGGGGTGCGTTGCAGCACGGTTCGGGGAGATCGTAGTAGCGGGAGTCTACTTCTCTCCGAGCCGAACTCTCGCCGAGTTCCAAAACTCCCTCAGGGAGTTAAGTGTCGTCATCGGAGGCTATTCCCTCCCGGTACTAGTGCTCGGGGACTTCAACGCCAAAAGCTTGGCTTGGGGTTCCCGTTACACAGATGTGCGGGGTGGGATGGTCGAGTGCTGGGCTCTGGAAACGGGCCTGGACATCCTGAACCGGGGTTCTGTACCCACGTGTGTGCGGATGCGGGGCGAGTCGGTGGTGGACATTTCGTTCGCCAGCCCCGCTCTGTCACGGCGTGTCGTCGACTGGCGCGTCATGGAGGGGGTGGAGTCCTATTCCGACCACCGGTATATCCGGTTTGAGGTCTCTGCCCAGTCCTCAAGCGCGCCGGTCCCACAGACCCCGAGTGGTCCGCGTTGGGCGCTGACGCAGTTAGACCGGGAGCTCCTCCTGGAAGCCTCGATCGTGTGGGCCTGGGGGTCATCACCGGTCAGGCCCACCGACGTCAACACCGAGGCAGGTTGGTTCCAGGAGGCCATGTCCAAGATATGCGACATGGCAATGCCCCGAGTCCGGCCAGGAAGCGCCCGGCGTCAGGTGTACTGGTGGTCGCGAGAACTGTCGCACCTGCGTCAGCAGTGTGTGGCGGCGCGGCGCCGGTATGCCAGGCATCGCAGGCTCCGCATTCGTCCTCCGAATGCGGAAGCCATTGAGGCGGAGCTTTATGAGGGGTACAGAGCGGCGAAGACCGCCCTCCGCGAGGCTCGTCGGCAGGCCAAGGATCAGGCCCGCGAGGAGATGCTGGAGACTCTCAACAGAGATCCGTGGGGGCGCCCTTATAAGATGGTGCGGAATCAACTCCGTACCCGGGCCCCCCCGCTGACGCAGAGTCTCCGGCCTGAGCTCGTGGAGAGCGTGGTGAGCGCTCTGTTCCCTTCGCGAGGGGAGCATCCTCCCCCGCCAATGGCTCCGCCACCTACGGTGCCGGAAGCGGACCACTCAGGAACCGATGACGACGTTCCGGAGGTGACTGGGGTAGACCTGAGAGTGGCGGTACGGAGGCTGAATGCCAAAAATACCGCTCCGGGACCCGATGGCTTGCCTGGCAAAGCCTGGGTCCTGGCCTCAGAGGCTCTTGGGCCCCGACTGGAGGGGCTCTTAAGCGCATGTATGGAAAGAGGCCAGTTCCCGCTTCGTTGGAAGACGGGGAAGCTGGTCCTCATCCAGAAGCCGGGGCGCCCTGCGGACTCGCCGTCCGCATACCGGCCTATTGTGCTGCTCGACGAGGTGGGCAAGCTCTTTGAAAGAGTAATTGCAAACCGCCTCGCCGAGCACCTTGAGGGAATGGGTCCGGATCTTGCGGAACACCAGTTCGGTTTCCGCAAGAGGCGCTCGACGGTGGATGCCATCATGCGCGTGAGAGCCCTCACGACGGGGGTTGCGGTCTCTCGGGGCGGTGTAGTCTTGGCGGTGTCTCTCGACATCGCCAATGCCTTTAACACCATGCCCTGGAGCTGCATTAGGGAGGCACTCCGGTATCACCGGGTGCCGGCCTACCTTCGTCGTGTAGTCGGGGACTATTTGACAGATAGGGCTGTCATCTACCCTGGTCAAGACGGAGAATGGAACCGGCGAGAGATGTCGTGCGGTGTTCCACAGGGGTCGGTTCTGGGGCCGCCCCTGTGGAACATCGGTTACGACTGGGTGCTGCGGTCCGACCTCCCCCCTAGCGGCGTCAGCGTCGTCTGTTACGCGGACGATACGCTGGTGCTAGCTCAGGGTGGGTCGTACGAGGCGGCGGCCGACAATTTGACACGCGGGGTTGCGATAGTCGTGGAGAGGATCCGGCAGCTGGGTCTCGAGGTGGCGCTTCACAAGTAGGAGGCTATAGGCTTCCATGGACGTGGGAATGCGCTGCCGGCGGGATCCCAGTTAATGGTGGGAGGGGTTCCCATCGGCGTCGAGTGTACTTTGATGTACCTAGGACTCGTCCTCGACAGCCGGTGGAACTTCGTGGAGCATTTCCGACGTTTGGCTCCCAGACTGGAGCGGGCCGCGGCTGCCTTCAGGTGGCTTCTGCCCAATCTGGGGGGGCCAAACGCCTCCTGCCGGAGGCTCTATGCGGGGATCGTGCGGTCCATGGCCCTTTACGGGGCCCCGGTGTGGGCGCCTGCTTTGAGGAAGCGGGCCGCCCACTACCTGAACGTGCCCCAGAAGGCCATGGCCGTAAGGCTGGTACGGGGGGTACCGCACGATCTCGCGCGATGCGGCGAACCTCCTTGCCGGATTGCCGCCATGGGATCTGGAGGCGATAGTCCTCGCGCGCCTGCATGAATGGCGCGCGGAGGCGCTACACCGGGGGGTCACTCCGTTGCCACGGCAAATTGCTGCGCAGCGGACAGACCTCCGGTGCGATCTCATGGTGACATGGAGACAGCGACTGTCGCAACCTCGTGCAGGGCACGCCACGATAGTGGCGATAAGTCCCCTCTTTGAGGAGTGGTTAGAGAGACGCCACGGCGCCCTCACCTTCCGTCTGACGCAGGTCCTCACCGGACATGGCTGTTTCGGGAGGTACCTGCACCGAATCAGGCGGGAGGAAACGCCCGGATGCCACCATTGTGAAGATCGGCCGGAGGACACGGTGGAGCACACCGTTGAGGTGTGCCCCGCTTGGGCAGAGCCCCGCCGTGTTCTCGTAGCTGCAATTGGCGGCGGCGACCTCTCGCGCCCGGCCCTGGTGCAAGCCATGGTCCGGTGCGAGGAGGAATGGGATGCCGTCGCCTCCTTCTGCGAAGCAGTGATGCTAGCGAAGGAGGCGGCGGAACGCGAGAGGGAGAGAACCTCTCGTCCCAGCCGCCGCGGTAGGCGCTCCGGGCGTCGGGGGCCACGTGATGACTTCCGGCCACCGTAGACGCGGGCCTGTGGACGGTGAGTGATGGGCTAGCTCGCTGTCCGGCCGTCTTATAACGACAACAGGCCGTGTCGACGGCGCGTTCGTGTTCCACGCGCGCCTCAAAGAGATGTCAGCAACATGGAAGGGGCCCGCAAGGGCCGACACCCGTCAGGGCTGCGGAATGTTGTAAGAGATCCCGCACCCTCGACATATAGGGCTAAGAAGGAACATGGGTGGTTTTTAGTCAGTAGAAGTCTGACACTCCCTTTCACTCTGCCCAAGAGCGGGAGGGGTTATTAGATGATTTCCCACCCCCCCAAAAAAAAAAAAAAAAAAAGGTATTTGACACAATGGACTTGTTCAATACGGGTGTTATTAACAGTTAGATGGATATCATTCCTTCTTCTCCCCCTACTAAAAATGCACAGCTTTGTTTTCTTATGGGAAATATTTAGGCCTAAATTTGTCATCAAACTTTGAAAAATATGTAACGCGTTTTGGATATGGGATATTGAATCGGATAATTTCTTCTGTATGTCATATATAATGAAGTCGTCAGCGTATTGCGAAATGAAAACATTAGTTATGCCTCTACAAACATGAATAGTGGCCGCATTAAAAAGTAAAGGGGATAAAGGGTCTCCTTGAGCTATTCCAGTACCAGTAATTCGACATATTAGGTTGTTATCCTGTAGTTCTACAAATAAATGTCTCTGATGAAGATATTGCCAAAGATAATTACAAAGAATAGAGCCTACTCCCAAGTTATCCAAAATACTTAAAAGAGATGTCAGGTTTATGTTATTGTAGGCACTTTCAATGTCTATGAAACAGCCAACAGCTGGTACATTTTTAGAAAAACCAGTTTGCACCCGTGTAACCAACCTAGATAGGCCATCATAATATGATTTAGATCTACGGAAGCCCGTGGTGTCATGTGATAGCAGATTATTTTTCTCTAGGAACCATTCAAGCCTGCGTGTTATGATGGTATGAAATATTTTACAAAAGCAAGATATAAGGGCAATAGGTCTGACATCTTTACCTGAGCCTGGATCAGCCCCCGGTTTCGGTATAGGGACAATTCTCACTTTTTTCCACTGGTCTGGTACAAATCCGGATAGCATAAACTTATTGTAAATAGATGTCAACATAATTTTAGCAATATGGGGTAAATGTTCTATCATAGAATATGGAATACTATCTTGACCTGGAGCAGAATCTGTTTTTTTAATCGAGTTAATTACTTCCTGTACCGAAACCGGGCTGGACAACTGAGTGTTACAAGAGGTAAATGTAGGAGTTGGTGGTGATACGTAATCTGGTGCCAGACCTCGCAACAAACCTTCGGCTTTAATTTGATCGACAACAGAGGTAGATGGTTTGTACCCTTTGACCCATCTCATGCGTTTCCACATTTCTCCTGAAGAAGTTACGCTATCTATGTCATTGCAAAATCTCTGAAGGGATTTATTCCTGGCTTGTCGTATTAGCCTTTGCGCTTCACTCACTTTTCTTTGTAAAACTTCAAGGTTTTGTGGGGTGGGATTGCCTCTGAAGGTAGCCAGTGCAAGGCGTCGCTGTGCAACAACATGTGATAACTCTTGGTTCCAATATGGCTTTGGTATGAATTTTCCTGACTCAAGAGGATTCTCGCTCACTCTAATCGTAGGTATGTATTGGTCAGCCGCAGAGTTTATAATATCTAAAAATGTATTATATGCAGATTGAAGATCTAAAGGTAGTTCTAAGTTTGTTAATTCCGCTTCGATTTTCTGAGTGTACTTTTGCCAATCTGCTTTTTTAAAGTTCCTCCGTTTTTTAAACGTATTTAATTTATTAAATTCCAAGCAAGTTTTGATTATCAAATGGTCACTTCCCAGGTTCTCATTCATGACGCACCACTTTAATTTCAAAGCCAAATCTGTTGAAACTATAGTTACATCTGGGGAAGATTTTTGTATAGCCCCATTGACCAATTTCAACCGTGTATGTGTGTTGTCGTTGAGTGTACATAGGTTGTTATCCATGACAGAATCAAAAATCTGATTACCTCTTGCGTCAGTTCTGGTAGACCAGTTTGAATGGTGACCGTTTAAGTCACCTGCAATGAGAGCTTTGTGTTGTGTTATAGTAAATACTTCGTCCCAATCATTTCTGCACGTATGTACTGACGAGGGACAGTAGATAGAAATGATATTCTCCAGATGACTACAGTTGAGCAATTTTATGTGTACAATTTGAATTTGTGTATTCGAAATACTCACATTACATTGTACGGCCTTAATAGAATAATGGGTGAACACAGCCGTACCTCCATACCCATCAACCCGATCTGCCCTGTATATGTTGTAGCCACTGAGTCTGAACATACTGTCTGGGTCAAACCAAGTTTCGCTGAGTATAGCTATATGAATTTTCTCCTGATTTAGTAAAGATTCAAATTCTGTTCTCTTCGGTCGTAAACTCTGGGCATTCCATTGTAGAATATTGATTTTTAGATGTCTGTGTTTGTCGTTGTTATCCATTGTTTTAAGTTAGATAAAACAGGCAACTCCGTTATGTACTCCATCACAAAATATGTAAACCAATCAAAGATAACTTTAGCACAATCTAACACCTTATTTTCTAAAGTGGTCCCGCTATCCCAGATTTTTTCCTTTAATTTATTCCATATCCAGTTCCAACTCTTTTTATTCGTTTTATTTGAACTATCAGTTTTTTCTGTTTCTTTGTGTTGTATTTCGGGGTCAGTGTCAGACAGTGCTGCCCAATTAATTGGAGTATCTGGTCTTTGTTTATTCTTCTTCTTAATCCTATCCTTTTTATTAGTATCGTCTTGTATTTTAGTAGGCTTCGTCTTTGTTTTGGCACTTAAACTTTCCGCCTTATTTAGTATGTTAGCATATGAGTCTTGAGCTTGTGTCATAAGTCCCAATTCTATATTTGTTTCTGAACTTTGTATTTGGTGATGTTCTTTTTCGGTTTCCTGTTCTCCTTCTTCGTAGTTCTCCTCATAAGTAGGTTCTGGTGGCACATATAGTGTTAAAGCTCTTTTGTAAGTGCAGTTAAACTCTGACATCAATTCTCTTAACCTTTTTTCTTTTAAATATATTGGGCATGTACGAGACAACGCCATATGTTTTCCCGAGCAGTTATTACATTTAAAGGACGTTGTCTCACAATTAGGGTGGGACTTACTACATTTGGGGCATATCTGTTTCACTGACGCACATACTCTCACTGTATGTCTATATCTCCAACAGCGTGAGCATTGCGTGACGGGGAATTCATAATGATTCACTTTTACTCTGGTGTCAAAAATGTAAACATAGGCAGGTAAAGAAGTTCCTTTAAAGGTAACTCTTATTGTTTCTCCAGGTTCCCATTGTCCACTACTCGTGTTGCGACGTTTTAATCTTTTAAATGCTATAATCTCTGTGTCACATCTCAAACCCTCTATAATTTCTTCGTCGGTTGATTCTAAATCAATATCTTTAATCACGCCGTAAGTTTCCCTAATCTCTAGTGTTTTCTGACATCTCAGTCCTTTTTCCTTCAGAATGTTTGATTCGATTAACTTATTTGCGCTCTCTTCGATGTTAAATTGAATAAGCACCTTGTATGCATTAATATATTTAACACTTATAATGTCCGAAATATTCTCAGATTTTAATAGTTTCGCCATTCCAAACTGTTTAGGTAACTTTTCGATAGATGTAATGCTGATTTAAATTTTTTCTTCGGGTATTCTAATTTCATTGTGAACATGACAAGTTCGGGCAAAACGTTTACCCCGTCTTGTAATGTTTGTCCACACCTCCTCTTGGTCTATCTGTCTGTTTCTTTTACTCGTTCTAACCACGTCGCTTTCCCCACTATTTTGTGTCAAATCTTCTAACTCCATATTCTCACTATTACTTGTAATCTCACTACACTCTTCTACGGCCTTACTCACATTAACTGTCCCAATCGATTGTTCGTACTCGCGCTCGCTGCTATCCATTAGTTATAAGCATTTTTAAGCGATGTGTCATTACGCACGGTCGAACGCTGTGAGTCGAAACCGGTTCGAAATCACACAGAATGCGCGTCTAACGTTGACAAGCGCCCGCGCGCAACTGAAAATCCTTTTATAATCACTTTCTTCTGTACGCTCCTTCCGTTTCCGTGAAGTAATGTTAGCGTGTAAGTCTTTATCGCTTAAAGTGGATAAGTTTGGAGCAGATCCACTCCCGCTCTCGCTGCCGCTTATCAGTGGCGCCGTGGGCGGCGTTCTTTGCACATTCATGTTGTTGTGTGCCGAGTGCGTGCAAGGAGGTAGGAAAATATCGGACGCTCTCTTTTCCCCGCGGGGGTGAGCGGTGCTGCGCGCGCGCCGCGTATAATATCAAACAAATCTCTTGTACATTTATTAACAGATTTAAAAGGAAGAACAAACATTAATTTGGTGTACATATTAACCTCTCGGTTAAACCAAGACGTTTTAGAGAATTTCTTCTCATATATAAGAGGTATGGGTGCAACACATGATCACCCTACAGCGCTTTCTCTCAAACATCGTCTGAAATGGTATATTTTAGGGAAGCATTCCGCGGACGTTTTTAAATGCTCTACCAATACCCGTGAAGATCCAAGTATCTCTTGTCTGATAGCGCCATTAGAAAATCCCGAAACGCCCACCTGTAATCCACCTGATCAAATTAGTATAAATGAAGATGTAATTTTGACCGGTATGCTAAATCCCTACGTCGAATCAGATAATGATGGCAATGATGATGAGAACTGTTCACTAATTAGTTTACTACAAAGTGACGTGTCGGAACCTGAGAAAAATGTTCATAATTGCGACTTGGCTATGTATTTTCCAACTGACGAAGAAGAGCAGTTATTGAACGTTTTTGAAATGCAGATGGCTAGTAATGAAGTCAATGATCAGGGCCTTAAATACATTGCTGGCTATGTTGCTTCGAGATATTTAGCTAAGTACCCATATCTTGGAAATCAAACGCGAGCTTTAAGTCCTGAAAGTGGTTCCTGTGAGTGGATAAACTTTATATCAAGGGGGAAGCTGATTTATCCATGTCAACAACTCATAAGCGTTGCTCAAATAATGGAGACCGAGTTTGATAAATTTCATGGAATTAATTTTCGAAACCTTGGCTGATATTGTGCACAATAATGTAAAAGATCGTTACCCTCAAATATATTACTCTGTAATACTTTGCTTAGTAAGAACAAGAACCTACATAAGACTGAGATAATTAAATAGAAATATTGTGTGCAATCAACTGGAAAAGAAGCGCAAAAAAAATGTATAAAGTCTCAAACACTTTATAGTAAATACAATAAAAACTTCGTAAGGCGACTCGTATTATGTTTTTTTAGTAATCTCTAGAATCCACTACTAATATTGTAAATTCCAAAGTAAATTTGTCTATATATAAACGGTACCTTTGTTCTCACAAATAGACTACAGAATCTTGGCTTGTAATTTGAAGCTTGTAAAACTAGGATGGACACAGGATTATTTTTGTCACGGAAAACCTACAATGCGGGTAGAGCTACAGGCCAAAGCTAGTAAGAATTTAACAATTAGGTCATTGTTTTACTAGATTGAATTTCCCCAGACTATAAAGTTTGAGAACCATCGACAGCGGTGAAGACGTAGACTTGTGTCATCCACGTGACCTCTGTGTCTCGGAATGCTATACCTGCAGGGCTAACATGCGCAAGTCGATAACATTTTGTCGACGCATTATCTCGTGCTGAGATGACATATGTCTGTTTGTCGATGGGAGCTAACATGGCGCCACTTAAATCTCATGTCGTTCTGCTAAAGAACTCATGTCGTTCTGTCAAACCTGTTTTTGTCGTCAGGCTCTAACATGCGCGCTATATTTAGTCGAATTTTGACGTTTTCCTATGACAAGTTTCTCGTCGATGGTTTTCGTAGACGAGAAACCGCGAATAACTGAGAAAAAACTGAAAAAGGGGTAACAGTGTTCTGTAAAATTTATGAAACAATTTAAGTATAATGGCGGTGCCGTACTATAATTAACTGTGTATGAGGAAAGGGAAGCAAGAAAAATACAGAGGAAGATGATTCTGGTAGTAAAGTAAAGTAAAAGTAAAGTAAAGTAAGAGAAAAGTAAAGTAAAGTAAATAAAATAAAAAAATAAAATAAATAAAACAAGTAAACTTTCGTTGGTATTACAAATAATATTTCACAGCAATGGCAGTTGGTACTTGCTGAATAGTGAACATTCAATAGTTATTGATTTACGTATGGCATAGTGTGTTTAGTTTGTACATTTCATCGAGATAGATAATGTAACTTAACATTATGATTACATATCTTAAAACTCGTAGAAAAATGCATTCTTCACACGGTTTGTTTTGGAAGTAATTAAAGAACATTGATTAAAGAGTTGCTAATAAACTAATAAGCAATAAGCATCTCCGCCAGATGTGACGGGATTTTGATCTAATACTTACAATCTCTTTGAAGCCAAAGCCATCATCTTTCTAGCCATTTCTAGCCTACAATCCAACAATTTTTCAAATTGTATTGAAAATATGTAACGAACCACAATCAGAGCAAATTTTGGATTGACAAAATGTCAAAGAGACAATTTTAAGGTCGCGTTCACAAATACGGCAGCGTTCACGCAATTTCCACCAATATTGACCGAATGAAACCAGCGTTACCTAACTAGACTATGGTATGTTTTCATGAAATGGTAACATCGATTATCTCGCGTCGAGATGGCGAAGTCACGACGAGATATCTTCTCGAGCATGGTGCGCATGTTAGGAAAAGTGACAAACGAATCGAGATCGACAAAATTTGTCATCTCGTTTATGAGATATGTCGACATGCGCATGTTAGCCCTGCTGGCGAAGTATATTATTATACCATGGTTACAACTTCTCGCTAACTTATTGTTTGTTTCTTGCTAGACTATTAATATTATTGGTTATTTGACAAAAAATAGTGCCGAATATTACTCGAAAATCTATTGTATATGCTTACGGCTATTCCGGAATTCGGACGTATGCTTAAATCATTTTTATGAAAAGCAGAGAATTAATTTAAATGCCTAAATATGACTTACAACTACAAACAATTCCTATTTTCAACTTTGTTAATATTGATGACTAACATTCCTAAAGTTCACTTATTTAAAAGTTAAAAATACATGTGGAATGCAATAAAAGTATTCAGTAGTGAACATTTTGTTTATTAGGTTCCATAATGATCTAAGTTTGCTCAAACAGTTTTAAGTCTAGATAGCTACCGTTAGGCTACCGTTTAAAAGTAAATCAAGAAAACATGGAAGGACGGTCATATAAAGTATCTTTATATCCATTGAATGTAAAGTTAAAAATACATTACAGTTATTTCATTGTAGTGACTCATTCTGCCATTATAAAATGATATGAAAATTACAAATCACAATAAGGACATCATTGGGCTTGGAACGATTTAAAAAAAATATTTTGTGTGTACATTTAGGTGCGGAAGTGTAATTTCTCATACAATGATAACTGACTAACTACTAATATGTGATCTAATTAGTTTGGTCAAACAGTTTTAAGTCTAGATAAGTACCGTTTAAAAGTAAATCAATAACACATGGAAGGACGGTCATTTAGAGTATCTTTATTTACATTAAATGAGAAGTTAAAAATACATTACAGTTATTTCATTGTAGGGACTCATTCTACCATTATAAAATGACATGAAAATTACAAATCACAATACAATTGGGCTCGAAACGCTTTATTTTTAAAAAATATTACAAAAACTGTAATTTAGGTGCAGAAGTGTTATTTCTCATACAATGGTATAATTAGTATTAATATGCAGCTACTTCTTCTTCAATATTTAGGTTCAGGGTACTTCACACATATTGTTTGAGTTATTTTTCTTTTAAAACACTTTCAGTTTACACCGAACATTGTTTTGATAGCATAATAATGTGTGAGGGAGTAGCCGTAATTACATTATATAAACCAATGTTCTATACCAATAAAGACAGTATTGTAACACCACTCGTTGTATCATTTACTCCTAGAGTCAGCCCTCCGTACATGGCGACCGTGACATAGGCGCGACCCGTATTTACATTCCTTTGACCAAAACGGAACAAATTGTATTATAATGTATTGCATCAATACCAATCTTCTGCGCGCAGTCGGCGTGAACATTCTTTTATTTTGTGAAAATTTAATAACTGCACCTCAAAATGGGTACTACTAACAGCAAGAAGCAGATTATTGTTCCACAAAACGCAGCAGGTGGAAATAACATAGCAGACATCAGACAGTGCACGCCAGCACCACCAACATTAGTGGTGTTCAAATCACAATGGCAATGCTTTTTAATATGCTATTTTATCTCATGCTTTTTTAAACGCGTAGGCATATAATGATGCCACTCACCGCGCTCACTTAAACCGCGCGCTTGCTTTAAGTCACTTGACTTAAAGCAAGCGCGGTGAGTGGCAGCATGCTATAAATGAATATTACATCGCGTTTATGAATTACGATAAAATACAATGAACTTTCGTTCATACTTTCCAGGCTTAGGACTGTCTATAATAGAACAAATGTTATTATGAAATAAAATAAGTTAGTATTACGTATTTATTTACGTAACTATATTACGTATTTATTTACGTGAGCCGCCCGAGATCGCAAAATCGTCCGCGGTGCTTATAACGATTACGCACACAACTTAGTGTTTATTCATTGCTTAGTGCGATGTAAAAGCAATAAGCAAATAGCAACTTGTCAGAGCCTCGATAGCATTGCTTTATGATATGTGTATTAAGCACGGTGCTTTATTTTACTATATGATATATTAACCACCACTAACCAACATCATCCTGATCGTGGTACACAAAATATATAAAAATTGCCACCAACAGTGGATTACTAACGAGATAAGAAATGACAGACTAAGGGTCGATTTCACCAAACATGACTTTACTCGAGAATAGGTATCCACGGAATATATTTATTCTTATATTGAACTATCGAATAATTTCGTCCACGTTCCACCACTCTACAACGGAGTAAATTTACTCTCGGATAGATAATCTGTGACAGGGAGTGAATGCGAATGATTGAAATGAAGAACTGTTTAAGCCACCCAAATTCAATTGCTCGTTTTCTCTTCTAATAGGTAAGGTTTATTGCGTATTATTCTATTCGGTAGGGTTATACCTAGGTATGTCAAAAGTGTCAATCAAAACTAGAAATTCTAACCTCATCAATATTTCGTGGTGTTTGTTTAGCCGGCGTTTTTGAGATTTGTTTGTGTTTTTATAAATTGCAATAAGTATGTCACATATCGAGAAGCGAAAACGAAGCCCCAACTGGTTGGCTTCAGAAAAACATATTTTATTAGACATAGTAGAAAAGCACTTCAGTGTTATCGAAAATAAAAAAACAGATGCCGTGACTATGAAGCAGAAAACTACCGAATGGGTGACAATGAGTCACGAATATAATTCCCAAACAATCCAATGCTCAAGAACTGCAGAAAACCTCAAAGCACAATGGGAAAGCATGAAGAAGGCGGTCAAAAAAGAGGCTTCAAATATAAGAATGCATATGATTCAAACAGGTATGGTAATATCTAATGTATGTGTTTACATCATATGTTATATTTTTACTTTTACTTCACTGTTGTTTGTGTTACATCATTGTACAAAATGACTTTCGAAACATTAATATTTCAGAAAACCAGTGATCAGCTTGCAATGTGTCATTTTAAAATATTTTTTACTTAAGTTGGTGTCTCTTGTTTTTCATACAAACAGTAACATTAAAAAGTAATATACAAACATACATCAAAGTTGGCATGAAATATAGGTAGGTAGGCCCTTGTATTTCATGCCAAATTTCATCAAAATAGGTCAAGAGGTTGAGTCATGAAATTTTAACAGACTTTTGTATATAATATTAGTATGGCTAGCCCACTTACTTACTCTAACGTACTAACATACCTAATAGAATATATTTTATTTTTTACAGGAGGAGGGCCTCCAAAACCAAAAACAGAAGATCCTTTTTACAATCGCATCCTTAGATTGATACAACCAAGTGTTGTTGGTTTGTACAACCTATTTGATAGCGATGCCCAAGTATCTCAGTCTACCGAGGTACAAGAATCACAGTCTGAAGTGACACGTGTTGGAGTTATTGAGGTTATTGAAGTTAAGCCTCCTGCGCCAGTGTGCACCCCTGTTCTAGCCCCTGTCATAGAATCTGACTGGGGCAACTGCTCACAAGCACCAGTTTCTGTGAATTTAATAGAAGATGAGCCTGCAGTACCTTTTTGCACCCCCCTCCCAGCCCCTGTCAAAGAACCTGACTGGGGTAACTACACACCTGTTTTATTAAAAACACCAGTCTCAAAGAATTTAAAAGAAGCTGGTTACATAAAAAGAGGGATTTCAAAGAGGCGCCCTATTCTTCCAGCATTATCTGTGGATCTTCTCAATAATAAAAAGATTGAGGCTATTATTGCGCAAAGAGAGCATGCTGATACTGAAAGAAGAGAAGCAAATAGCATGTTCAATATCATGATGCAAATTAAAGAGCAAGAATTAATTATTAAAAAAGAAGAGGCAAAGCAGAGTAAAATTAAAACCAGATTACTTTTATTAGAATTAAGAAATAAGAAAAAACCTGAATAATTGTAAAAAAATTAAAGACATGTAGTTTTTTTAATTGTTTTTATTTTTATTTAAACTTTTTATCCTGAAATTCACACGGGAGAGAGGCCCTGGGGCACAGCTAGTATGATATATTACTTAGATTAAACCTTGAAAATAATCATTAATCATTGCATTTCTAGTCATACTAGTTTCATTCTGAAAGTTACGTGGTACACTGTCAACCTGACCATGCACTATGAGTTGTTCCCATGACATAGGCCGATTAGTACCTGAAATGGCAGGTAAAGTAATTTCGGGATCATCGGGAGGAGCAATATCAACAATTACCACTAGGGCTTTGTCTAGTTTTATGCGCATGCCTAGAGCTAAAACTGGGAAACGTCTCTTCCATACACCATAAGACCTTTCCACTGGGTTACGTGTTCGAATTTGTGATTCGTTGTATAGATGTTCTGCAGGTGTCCTGGGATTCTCTAAAGGAGGCATCATGTATGTGTTTGACGCATAACCACCATCAACCAATAATAAGGCATTACCGTAACTTCCCATTTCAAACTTTGCTTTTCTGTAGCAGTTATTAAATATATGGCTATCATGGGCTCCTCCGGGCCACCTTGCCACTATGTCGGTTATTTCTAGATCAGCATTGCAAATACTTTGAACATTTATAGAAAAGTAGCCTTTTCTGTTCCTAAATAATTCTACTTCGTCTCCACCTGGTGAGCTAATACGTACATGCGTACAATCCATAGCACCAACTACTCTGGGAAAACGAGCTATTTTAAAAAACTTGTCTTGTTCTGTTTTTATTTCTTCGCTTGTCTCAGGAAATTTTATAAAATCTTTATGTAAACTTGCTATTGCACTACTGACCCTATGAATGATCCTGTGGCAAGTTGGTGTACTCAGGCCACAATAGTCACCAATACTCATCTGTGTGTTATTAGTTGCATAAAATCTTAGTGTTCCTAATAACTGATTTATGGGTGATACACAGAAGTTTCTGAAACAAAAAATTACAACAAATTAAAGGTGTATACAGGTAGATAAAGTTATATTTGATTCGAATGTTAGATAAACGCATGGCAGTATTACACAGAGTAGGTTTTACGTAAAACTTACCTATCAGAGTCATATTCCAATTTATGTTCAATTTTCGTAAGCAAACATAACGCTGCTCGCTTAGATAAACGGAACCTTTTAATGAAATCTATGTTATCGTAGTCGTCAAAATAATTATTTCTTTCTTGTATCCATCTTGGTCGCCTTGGAAAATATTCGTCATCACTGTCAGAATCCTCAATTAATGCTCTTAAACGATCTGCCATTTTTAGACAATACACAGGCTTATCTAAACTATTTTCACTTTTCACAAAAATACTAATATTATTATTTTATGCCAGCGCGCCAGTTAGCGAATCAGCTGTCAAAACAATGACACTCGGACGCCATATTAACCTATCCTTAGTTTATGCTCGCTGTTCCTTGAAAATCGGCGGAGTAGAGATTTACTCCAGCTTAAACGTTTACTCTTGGATTCAGTCTATGGTGAAACGTAAAAATATGTTATACTAGGAGTAACTACCCGTATACTCTCGAGTAAGATTTACTCTTGTTTGGTGAAATTGACCCTAAGATATTCAATACGGAGGCGTAGAGTTGAAACAGAACCAGAACTACGAGCAAACACGAGGAGCTACCGGACGGAGAACGAGAACATCGTTTGTCTGCAGTGCATCATGTGTCTGTGCGCGAAAATTCTATGCGTTAGTATCAGTGCGCGGTCAGCTAACGAGTACTAAAAATAATAGGTCTTTACCTATGAAATTGCCGTTTTGTATGAAAAAATTTAAACGATTTTTTTTCATGTATTTTTTATTTGTATTAATCGAAGTAATCACCCATGCAATCAATGCATCTTTGCCAACGCAGTGGCAGTTTATTGATGCCCTTTTTAAAGAAATCAGCTGGTCGGGAGGCAACAAATTCTTTAAAGGCATTTTGTACTGCCTCTCGGGTATTGAATTTTTTTCCCGCCAAGAAGTTATCCAAATTCTGAAAAAAGTAGTAGTCTGTAGGCGCAAGGTCTGGTGAGTAGGGCGGATGACGGAGAGCTTCCAACCCCAGTTCTTCCAACTTGGAGACCGTCTGCTGTGCAGTATGAGGTCGCGCGTTGTCGTGCAGGAGCAGCGGAGACGAGCGATTGACCAATGCTGGTTGGAGATGTGCCAGCTTCTCCATCATTGTGTTCAGTTCTTCACAGTACACATCTGCAGTAATGCTCACCCCGTTTGGTAAGAAGCTGTGATGAATCACACCGGCGGCGGCGCTAGACCACCAAACAGTGACCATCACTTTTCTAGGGGTAAGTTTTCGTTTAGGGCATTGTTTAGGTGCTGAACCAGGATCCAACCAACTTGCTGAGCGCTTGCGGTTATCAAACAGAATCCATTTTTCATCGTAGGTAACAATGCGGTTCAAAATTCCTTCATTTGTGTGTCTGTTGAGCAGTGCAAGGCACGTCTCGACGCGTACTTCGCGATGGCGATCATTGAGTTCGTGGGGCACCCATTTGTCAAGCTTTTTTACCTTGCCAATTTGACGCAAATGGACCAATATTGTTTTGACGCTAACGTCGAAAGCTGCTGCTAATTCAGCCGTAGATTGTGTATCATCAGCTTCCACAATCGCCTTTAATTCGTAATTGTCGACCAAAGTCTTCGGACGACCGCGAGGTTCATTTATCAGGTCGAAATTCCCAGAACGGAAGCGAGCAAACCAATAACAGGTGGTGCGTTGGTTTGTAGTGTTAGCTCCGTAAACGTCGTTGATGTTGCGTGCCGCTTGTGCCGCGTTGCTGCCACGACGGTACTCATATTCCATAATTACTCGAATTTTTAGCGTATCCATGATGAAAGATTGAAATGCGATGAAAATATAACACTAATCAATAAACAAATGACTACTTTTGGAAAAAAAAAAACATGTTTTTAAAATAAAATTAATTTGAAATTAGAATTCTTAGCCAAACAAAAATTATTTTGATTTGAAATGGCTAGTACTGAAGAACGGCAATTTCATAGGTAAAGACCTAATATGTGGATATTGTCTCAAAAAGAAAACGTGGAGGTAATAAACCACAAATATTTATTAAAAGGACATACTCACATGGAAGTGGATGTAGTCCACTCAATAATAGAGAGAGAAAAGAAGAAAATCCAAGAATTTTCCATCGTGACTCCTTGGGACTGGCAACAGTTTATAAAGAGCTGTTCAAGAAACTCAAAAATTAAAGTGGTAAACATGGAAACTGATCATTTCATGGATTTTTCTGCCTTTTGCAACGGATCATCAGCTCCTTTTGTGCACAGAAAAAAATCTATTGCAGGAGAGTCTGTACCGTATTCTGCTATAGTGTGGATGCAATTCCGAAAAAATTAAATAGGTTCGATATTCTACAAAACTTCTTTTGATCAGGAAACTTTTGAAGAAGTTAGTTTCATACGAAATAAACGAAGAGGATTTTCTATGCCCACGCCGAAACCTATTCGAGAAACTCAAAAGCCCATTTCGAGACTCAAATACAATGACTTACAAAAATCGTTGCAGTGGATTCCATCCATGTTCCACGAATATTATAGGAATCTTCCATATGCAGATGTCCCTGACTTACCTGAAGCATGTGACTAGCTGTGTTGGTTTTTAAAAATAAATAATAATTTGATTTTCAGATTTGTGAAGTAACTTTTGTTTCATTTTATTAGTAAACCCCTCCCCAATTCTTAAATAATTCCGTAACGCAACATACTGACAAGAGACATAATGTTTCTAGGTGCCGAATTCCAATAACATCCCTATGTTTTATTTAGAGGTAAACAAAAGCATGATATCATAATGCTTTCTTAAAACACCTAAGTTAATTTATGTTACAAGGTAAATAGTCTCAAGTCCACAAAATCAGATAAGAATTAACTTTATTGTAACTATGTGTAATACATAATAATTCCATCTAATAATAATAAAAAATACTGTTGGATTTGTTTCAATATCTTCAAAACAACTATGTCAAAATTGCATTCAAAGTTTCACTCCGCGCATTTTTGCCTCTCCTGTAAAATTTTCGTTTTATCACATAATGTTGTATACCTCTGTGGTACAGATATATAAACGTTAGTAGTGGATAATACGACCACTACAAACGTTCGAATTGA
The DNA here is from genome assembly GCA_932274075.1 of Diarsia rubi. Taxonomy (NCBI): domain Eukaryota; kingdom Metazoa; phylum Arthropoda; class Insecta; order Lepidoptera; family Noctuidae; genus Diarsia; species Diarsia rubi. The sequence goes on from OW026433.1 coordinate 3,273,947, forward strand.
CTAAGGGGGAATCGTAGAGGTACGTAGTGCAGCTATTTTCGTTTGTAGTAATGCCAAAATATAAAAAAAAATGTTTAAAAATGTCATCACGTAAAATTCGAAAAATCTGTTTTATCTGGTTGTTTCTCATATACATATAAACGTTAGTAGTTGATAATACGACTACTACAAACGTTCCAATTGACTAAGGAGGGTTCATAGAGGTATGTAGTGAAGCTATTTTCGTTTGTAGTAAAGCCAAAATAAAAAAAAAAGGTTTAAAAATGTCATCACGTAAAATTCGAAAAATCTGTTTTATCAGGTTGTTTCTCATACACACATCAAAAATGTCTAGGGATCAACATATATTTTTGCAATAACTTTTCTCCTGATTGATATTAATTAAAATTTTCTTTAAGGATTCATCAAATAAAGTGTTTTCGTTTGTCACAGTAACGATAAACCAAGTCACCTTTGCATTAATAAAGAAATTTGCCATTTTCCTAATAAAGGGATTTTTGACATTTGAACCACTAACATTAAAGTTCGAAAAAAAGACTGAAATAACAGTTTTCTTTAAAATTTTATTGGGTAACTTAAACAATTAATAATCCGTGTTTCTACCGCGAACACTAACAACACAAGAACATCGGTTTGGCATACTCAAAATGAGTTCATCCAAATCACGCTGTGGAATGGCCGCCCATGTTCGTTGCAACAACAAAAAAAGGTCTTCTTGCGACTGGATACCCTCCATATTCGGCAGAGCTCTTCTCTGTAGCATATCCCATGCATGCTCAATCGGGTTCAAGTCTGGCGACTGAGCAGGCCAGGGCAGGACATTGATGTTAGCTGCGGCGAGAGTCTGTCTTACAACTCTTGCGGTGTGCGGTCGTGCATTATCATGCATTAACTGAAATAAGGGACCGATTTGCACTTGTAGAGGAACGATGACGTCTGATACAATCGTCTCAGCATAAATTTGAGCGTTGAGGTTGCCTCTGATCCAAATCAACTCAGTTCTTCCGCCGATCCAAATACCCGCCCATACCATGATGGTTCCACCACTATAAGGATGGACTTTGTAGCATAAATTAGTCGATTCACTAAAAACCGACTAATTCTAAAAAGTTGTCACCTCACTAAATTATAGGTACAACCCTAAATGTTCTGTAATGTCACAATGGAGGGAGAACGTCGCTCAGGACCTCCTTTAAAAACGGCTGCACGCATAGGTTCAGCCCTTTTTACATCAAGCGAGCAGCCTACTAGATAAGTCCCCAGTTATTGGGTAAGTGAACTCCGCCATTGTGTGCTTTTGCTGCTAAATTTATGTCCCGGCAAGCCATATCTATTTGTAATCTTTGTGTCTATTTAACATGGCTGCCGGCAATGTATTCTGTATTTAATATTAATTCATCATCATTTCAGCCCGTAATCACCCACTGTTGGGTATAGGCCTCCCCTTTACTCCGCCACTCCTCTCTGTTCTGTGCGTTTCTCATCCATCCGTATCCCGAGCTCCTGACGATGTCATCCACCCAACAAATATTAATTAGCACCTAGCTATTCACTATGCACATGTGCTCTAATAGGTTATATGGTTCTCCGCATGGCATGCATCCTATTCTATTCTCTATAAACTAAATCATGCTCATCCATGCTGTATCATAAACCGGCGACGCGAGTCAACGGTCAGTGAGAACCACGTGGCGATGTGACGCCACGCCTTGCCTTTAGTCTATCAACTATTCACCTATCAACTAATCACTGTAAACCACTGCGATGTGTGAGTACCCATCTTCCATCTTCTTCACTGCCTTGAGCTTGCCGCATCTAACGCATGGCTGGGACACGCACATCGTAAGGGGCTTACAGGAACCATCTTGGAGCTCAAGCGCCCCCTTGGTGCTGTTTCAGGGTGCCTAGCGCTGGCTAGCCAACTATGGCTGCTTCGCTCACGCTGCACTGTTCTGCTGCTCTGCTGTGCTCTCGCGCATCTACCAACGCGGTGAGAAGCGCGCATCTGCACGGCCGCCCTACCGCGAGCCGCCTTTAAACTGCGACGCCTACGTGTCCGGCACCAGACGACGGCATGGCCGTGTAGACAGTGGCCTGCCGCCGCTACCTACTGGCCGTCTGCGCTGCCGCTACCTGCCTACCACCAACGCTGCCTAGGGCTAGTTGCCCTGAGCCCGCTGCCCACCTGGTCGACCGCCCTGCCGCGCGTCCCTACCGACGCGTGAGGCCGCCTGACCCGGCCTACCTACCGTGCGTGGCGATCGCCCTGCCGCGCGTCCCTACCGACGCGTGAGGCCGCCTGACCCGGCCTACCTACCGTGCGTGGCGATCGCCCTGCCGCGCGTCCCTACCGACGCGTGAGGCCGCCTGACCCGGCCTACCTACCGTGCGTGGCGATCGACGTCTTCTGGTTGCTCAGGGCAGTACCGTTTTCCTACCTTCAGTGACAGTGCGTGACCTTAGACCCTAGAACCCCTATTTTGTATGAGTAGTACCTAAAAACATTCATAAACGCACCACGCTACAGTGGCGCCCAACTCGGTAGTCTCTAAGGTTCTCGCACTGGTCTCTTTCTCCTACGCTCAGCATCGTTGTGGTATTTTTAAATAATTTTGTTGTGAAAAATATTCAAAAATGTTATTCTTCTACCTTCAACTTTTACTAAATTGGACAATCTAATACTTAAATTTGTTAATCTTCTACCTTAAACTATTATTAAATTGTAAATTACAATTCTAAACTAACAATAATCCATCGCGTTGCTGAATGTACCTGCTATATTAATTGGTGTGTGTTGTGTATTGTGTTGTCATCCTCTCACTGTGGCCAAGACACCTTTAGCCATCAGTAGATCGGTCTTATGAGCCTGTTTGACCGGCAGTGAGAAAACCCTATCCTTTGTTATACCACCTCACTGTGGCCAAGACACCTTTAGCCATCAGTTGATCGATCCTGTGAGTCTGCAGGTCGGCAGTGAGATCCTACCCACTATCCGTCTGTTGCCCTTAGGTCCTACGGCACAGATATCCTGGTACTACATAGTTTAAATTAAACTTATTGTCAACAAAAGAACACAATGTCTTCTCATAAGATTAACTTCATCCATCTAAGAAAGGCTGAGTTGGAGTATGAGGTGACAATCAGAGATCACCCGTAGGCCTAGCTAGCTAGTGTTTGATTCATACAGGGTCAAACGATGCCAAGGGTAAAATACTACGACATCTATCAACAACTAGTCGTAGAAGGTCAACTCGTACCTTAGATTAGTCCTAAACTAGTCTATGGCGTGCAGGAAAATCAGCATCCGCCAACTACCTACACTAACTATAACATAGTTATTGCTATTATTGTGGCATACAACACGTCCACAGAGGTTTATCTAATTGCTTCTGGGCTGCATGGTTGTAAGCTACATACCTTAAATTCTGTACCTAACTAGCTACACACACACTCACTTACATACTGCTGTCACACTCTTATTGTGCTTATTAAACGGGTAAGCACCTTCTGTTAAAACGGCGTTGCCATAGAGGGTATTGGGGATCCCAAGGGATGAGTAATTATTTTGTAGCAGAATATGCCCTATGGTACACTACCCTCAGTTTTTGTGTTGTAATTATTATGTTCCAACAAGAACATCTTAAAGACAGTACCTACACATAGGTGACTGCAATCATACCGTACATTCTATGTGCATATTACACATGTAAGCATCTTCTGGCGCTTAAAACACTCACTGCCATAGTGCATGCTGTGGTCATTATGGAGTGTATTTATTTTCTTAGATAAGCAGAGTAGGTCATTAGTTAACTACTAAAAAACAATTGTGTTGTTTGTGTTACTATAAACACTAACAAGTCTGCACTTTCATGAAAAGTAACTGCAAAGTTGAAATTGCAGGCATTGTCCTACCCTAGAATAGGATAACTTAAAACTTAATTAGGTATAACTAGAATTTAAAACTTAATATAGTAGAACTATAACTATAGAATTCAAACACTAGGCTCTAAACCAGTGTCTAAAACATTCATGACCTAGTTCATGGATATTCTAACAACTGTTGGCCTAAGCCACAGTTGGACCTCATCTCGGCCTACCCCGTTGATAGAGGACTACTAAAAGTGCTAATGGCGCTAAACCATAGCACCCTTTTCCCCATACCAATGGCCCTACACCATTGGTACTCTAACAGCTGTTGACCAAAGTCACAGTTGGACCTCATCTCGGCCTACCCCGTTGATAGAGGACTATTAATTGTGCTAAGGCCGACGCCTTAGTACCTAACTTTATCATGGCTAACCATTGATAAACTACAACTGTTAGTCAGTTGGATCTTCTACCGCCTACACGGTAGCAAGACTAGCACTTCTGGCTCTAAACCAGGTGTTTTCTAACTAAGAGCGGATTGCAACTCAATAAACAAGCCCCAACAGCTACCTAAATATCATATCTAATCTATCAAAAATCTAATACTCGCTGTAATCTAAACACTAGTTACAACTACATACACACTATTAATCTATAAAGTCTTGTATACAAACTAACTTCAGTAAATAAATGCCAATTGATTGTTGATAAACACATTCTGTAAACCTCTCATAAATGTCACGTAATCCTTACACACAATTGTTAACTAAACTTTAGGCCATAACGTTAACGACTTCTACAACTTAACTTAACGCTTAATTCTTAACCAAGCATGTTAAACAAATAAATTTAACCTATAATGCGACTTATAAAATTTTATTCAACTTTGACGTTTGACACTTACCTTGGATATTAGCCTTTTTGCTTGACAATATTTTATCGTTCAGAAACATCGATCACTAATAAAAAACTAGATACACAATCCCATACAAAAGTTCTCTAAAAACTGTCGCCAAATGTTTAGGCCTAATACTAGTTGAAATAAATATACATTAATGTAAATTCAACCTTAAACACATTGCCTAAAGTTGTATTCACAAAGCTACGTACAAAAAGCAATAAATTTTTACGACCGGTACTCGTTGGTCAACCAAATTCAACCTTACACGCATGTTTTAAGGTCAGAATTACAAAGTGTCAATAAAAAGCAATAAAAATTAACGACCGAGCCTCGTCGCTTGGACAAGGAATGAATGGAGTCGAACTGCCCTATATTTTTTGTTATTGAAATTGAAATTTTTAAATTTTGTTCGACTTGTTTTAAAAAATTGGTTTACTTAATAAAACAAATTCTATTCTATTCTATGGTGTTTAGGTGTAATGGTTATAATTTACCTGAATGTAAATATGTTTTTGGATAGGGCACCTCATTCATTTAGTAATGAAAGTAATTTAAACAGTCATCATTATTTATTTATTCAAAAATTTAAAGATATTGCTTGACAAACAACCTAAATCTAAATTCAATAGTTGCTAAATATAAAAAGTAAGTAAAAAAAGATCGTGTAAAATCTAAGAAATTTATTAAAAATTAAATAAAACTTGAATTCAGACTATAAGGTCCATAATTTTGTTAGTATTTTGGTGTTAGTAACAATGGTGCTTAAATAGTTATGTTTGTATTGTTAGTTTTATTGTCCACATTTATTGACGTAATGTTCATACTAAAGAGATGTTACAAAAAAAAAGAATAGGACTGAATTATTATGTTAAATAATAATTATCATTAAATAATTTAAAAAAACAATCATAAATGAATAAAGAAAAAAAACAATAGCGTCTCCAACAAATGGAACAGAATCAACACACTTAACTCGAACAATTTAAGTGGGCATGCGATAGTATGATTAAGTACGTTTAGTAAGGGTCTTTACAATTGAGATGCCTTATAACTCCTAATATGCAATACGACTTATTAAAATAAAATGTTTTTACAATGATTTCTTGATAAAATATCAGTATTTACAATACACTGATAACAATTAAATAATGATAATATTAATACTTACCGAAAATATGAAATTCCATCCTTTTTTAGGGTCCTGGATGTGTGATTTTTATAATTTTTAAACGAGCACTGAGGCATGTTTACCGTCGGAGCGTTCAAATGCTACTAGACTAAAAGAGCACCCAAATGTTCGAGTGGGCGCTCATTCGGTGAGGACATTTTTTTGTCACCGATTGTGTATCTAGTTTTTTATTAGTGATCGATGTTCAGAAATTATAAATTCTTCACTATGGACTCTGACTAAAAATTATACAACAATAAAATGCGTCATAGACATAGAACATAGACAAAACATAAATCAATTAAAGATTTTAAAACTTTAACAATTCTTTTTAAATGCATGTTTTTTTAATATAAACTATTACTATTTAAATTGCATGTTTTCTTTTCTTGATATTAAATCATGAATATGAAGACCTTACATCTTCATGTTCGGATTACACACTTATACAAGGTACATCACTCACTTGACAGTGTTGTACTCTAACTTCTACACTTCATAATAGTATTCAGCAATCAAAGGTGATCTTTAATTTTGTTTCTAAATATAACAGAACCTACACTATACACATTACCCTGCAATTTAACACCTCAGTGACCTGACCCCCAAGGAGATACACTTGCTCTATCTTGTGTTTTTCCGACTGACTGTCTTGAGTTAAGCTACTCTAAATTAGTTTACCTCTTGTGTGATTAGTAAGTCACTGACTTAGGACTACATTCAAGTCAGTGACGGACTTTGATTGATGGATGTTTGACGATGAATATTTGATAGATGGGATGGAAGTACACGAATGAGATGTATGTACGTACAGGTAGTCAGTCTAAGTGGTTTAGGCCTTCTAGCGGATTTCCCCTAGGGAAAATCCTTTCTTTGCAGGCGGGGTACTGTAGCATAAATTAGTCGATTCACTAAAAACCGACTAATTCTAAAAAGTTGTCACCTCACTAAATTATAGGTACAACCCTAAATGTTCTGTAATGTCACAATGGAGGGAGAACGTCGCTCAGGACCTCCTTTCAAAACGGCTGCACGCATAGGTTCAGCCCTTTTTACATCAAGCGAGCAGCCTACTAGATAAGTCCCCAGTTATTGGGTAAGTGAACTCCGCCATTGTGTTCTTTTGCTGCTAAATTTATGTCCCGGCAAGCCATATCTATTTGTAATCTTTAGTGTCTATTTAACATGGCTGCCGGCAATGTATTCTGTATTTAATATTAATTAGCACCTAGCTATTCACTATGCACATGTGCTCTAATAGGTTATATGGTTCTCCGCATGGCATGCATCCTATTCTATTCTCTATAAACTAAATCATGCTCATCCATGCTGTATCATAAACCGGCGACGCGAGTCAACGGTCAGTGAGAACCACGTGGCGATGTGACGCCACGCCTTGCCTTTAGTCTATCAACTATTCACCTATCAACTAATCACTGTAAACCACTGCGATGTGTGAGTACCCATCTTCCATCTTCTTCACTGCCTTGAGCTTGCCGCATCTAACGCATGGCTGGGACACGCACATCGTAGGGGGCTTACAGGAACCATCTTGGAGCTCAAGCGCCCCCTTGGTGCTGTTTCAGGGTTCCTAGCGCTGGCTAGCCAACTATGGCTGCTTCGCTCACGCTGCACTGTTCTGCTGCTCTGCTGTGCTCTCGCGCATCTACCAACGCGGTGAGAAGCGCGCATCTGCACGGCCGCCCTACCGCGAGCCGCCTTTAAACTGCGACGCCTACGTGTCCGGCACCAGACGACGGCATGGCCGTGTAGACAGTGGCCTGCCGCCGCTACCTACTGGCCGTCTGCGCTGCCGCTACCTGCCTACCACCAACGCTGCCTAGGGCTAGTTGCCCTGAGCCCGCTGCCCACCTGGTCGACCGCCCTGCCACGCGTCCCTACCGACGCGTGAGGCCGCCTGACCCGGCCTACCTACCGTGCGTGGCGATCGCCCTGCCGCGCGTCCCTACCGACGCGTGAGGCCGCCTGACCCGGCCTACCTACCGTGCGTGGCGATCGCCCTGCCGCGCGTCCCTACCGACGCGTGAGGCCGCCTGACCCGGCCTACCTACCGTGCGTGGCGATCGACGTCTTCTGGTTGCTCTGGGCAGTACCGTTTTCCTACCTTCAGTGACAGTGCGTGACCTTAGACCCTAGAACCCCTATTTTGTATGTGTAGTGCTAAGTAAATGTATAACTAAGTCTTCCTTGTCTCATTTCTCTACCCTCTAAAAGCACTACGCTACAACTTCCTGGCAGGATTTTAATCGCTGTTGGCGTCCAGGGGTTCTCCAGTGTCGTATACGTCTTGTATCCGGTCTCATACCAAAACGAGACTCATCAGAAAAGCACACGAAACGCCATTGTTCTTCTGCCCAATTTCTGTGTTCAAGAGCCCATTGATATCGAATCCTACGATTGTGCATTGCTATAGGTGGTACCCGTAGCGGTCTTCGGGAATGAAGGTTCACTTCATGCAAGCGGTTTCTGACTGTTTGGTCGCTAATTAAGTTCCCTGAAGAGTGATGAAGCCTCACGGCTAACATCATGGCGGTTATTGTTGGAGCTCTTCGACTTAAGATTTGAATGTATCGGTCTTGTCTCCGTGTGGTGCAGCGATACCGTCCTCCATGGCGCTCAGCCACGGTACCAGTGCTTCGGTAACGTGTCCAAAGTCGACTGATAACACTCTGACTTGTATTCAGAGCTAAAGCCACAGTACGTTGCCGGGAACCAGCTTCTATCATTCCCACGGCTCTGAGCATTTCTTCCCTGCTTAAATGACGTCGCCGCTCCATAATAACGTTGGTTTTAATCAGTAGTAGGGAAACAGTAGCACTAATAATGTCTTCAATGCGTTGTATGTTTTTATAGGGAAAATATTGACAGCTGATTTTCATCTTTTACTCGAATTTGATTCACAGTTCCTGAAATGCACCAAAAAGGATCCAAATTTATAAAATCATAAATTTATTACAAAGCCACATCTCAATCTCAAGAAATCCGCATAAAAATGCTTGATCCCTAGACACTTTTGATGTGTGTATTTAAACGTTAGTAGTGAATAATACGACTACTACAAACATTCCAATTAACTAAGGAGGGTTCGTAGAGGTATGTAGTGAAGCTATTTTCGTTTGTAGTAATGCCAAAATATTTAAAAAAAATGATTAAAAATGTCTTCACGTAAAATTCAAAAAATCTGTTTTATCAGGTGGTTTCTCATATATAAACGTTAGTAGTGGATAATACGACTACTACAAACGTTTTAATTGACTAAGGAGGGTTCGTAGAGGTATGTTGTGAAGCTATTTTCGTTTGTAGTAAAGCCAAAAAATTAAAAAATGTAATCATGCAAACTTTGAAAAATCTGTTTTATCAGGTGGTTACTCATATATAAACGTTAGTAAAAGATAAAACGACCACTACATACGTTCGAATTGACTAAGGGGGGTTCATAGAGGTATGTAGTGAAGCTGTTTTCGTTTGTAGTAATGCCAAAAAATTCAAAAAAAGATTTTAAAATGTCTTTACTCAAAATTCGAAAAACCTGCTTTTTGGGGGGTTTTTCATAAATAAACGTTAGTAGTAACGTTAGAAGATAACTACAAACGTTCGAATTGACTAAGGGGGTTCGTAGAGGTATTTAGTGAAGCTCTTTCCGTTTGTGGTAATGCCAAAAAAAAAAGAAGATTTAAAAATATTTTATTATTATTTGTTTTTTTTCTCATTCGCAAATCTAAATTGGGACGTAGAACAACAGAGCTGAGCTATTAGTTCCTCCGCCTCTCAGTGCAATCGTTTTTTGCGACCTGGACGCTTTGTTTGTGCTGTTTCTTTGCGATATAGACGCTTGTGATTTGTTTTTATCATGCCTAAACGGTGTGCATTGGGATGTTCAAACAGTAAGTATAATCATCATTACCTATATCTGTGCCATTCCGCCTCCGCCATAGATTTCCATAGTACCTGGTAAACTCACATGCTTATCCTAAATATTTGACGGCACCATTGGCGCAGTGGCTGAGCAATTGGACCGCTGGGCAGCGTGTCGCGAGTTCGATCCCCGCACGGAACAAACATTTGTATGGCCTACAGTTACCGGGTTGTTTCGGGGTGTTTGGTTTGTGTATGTGAGTTTAAATGAACGTAAACATACCCACAATACAGGAGAAATTCCTAGTGTCGGGCAAAGTTTTATTAAAAAGGTTCATGGCTAAGATGTCATATTGTTATGCATCATCAATTCATCATTCAGGAAAAATGGTTTTAGATATTTAATATTTTCAGGATAAAAGTTGTGGTATTAAATCCGGCCCTCAGACGACCCACTGACCATGATCTTTCTATGTTTTTATAGAACTACCATCAATTTCCACATCCATTAAAGAATCCTGACTGTTTGAAGGCTTGGGTTCATATCGCTGGTGGAAAGTTGCTGGAGGAAGGTTAAAAGTACCTTAAAACTTTTAACCTCTGGGTGTAAAGAATCGTATCCAAAGTATTCAAGTTATATAAACCTTTACGGCGTAGTAAGCGGCTCATTCTGTATTCTCGCTTGTAGCGGAAACATGTTCAACATTGATTCTCTACGTGAATTTCTTATCTTCAACAAAGATGGACGTCAATCAACTCTCACCGATTTCGTTACCAGAAAACGACGACATTGTGAAGATTGTGGCGCTGAACGAACAACAGGAGGAAACAACGGACAATTTTCAAGATCATCAGAACACACAGTATGTTCTGGAAGTGGAACCTGCACCGGTCAAAAGAAACAAAGGAAAACAACTACTGTCACAGAAGAAGAAGCAAATATCCCAGATGAAGAAATCGCCTATGTGGAAATGGTTAGAAAATTCGTGGCATAGCGACGTAACAATTCCAGCGATGAAACCATGGCATGGTTGACAATATTAAACAAGAAAGCGATGGAGACGAAAAACATGAAACTGTATCATATCGGACAAGCTATGACAAAAATAATGAAAGAATTCATAGCATATTTGAAGGACAACAAGGCTGGCTTCGGGAGCTTAGAGGAGTGGGCATGCGACGACGGATTCTCCACGACATATGGGAAGTTCTAAGCGATGGATTGGGGAGAAGATTCGAGCGAAATATTATTCAACCATTAGTGCAAATAGCTGAAATTTTCTCAACCACGTGTTGATTAAGTAATAGGCAATAATTGTTTTGAGTAGATACCCAAGTACTCGTATTTCGACATTACCATCGAGTCCAAATGTATTTGTTGACTAGGCCGCGGAATGGACGAAAGCCTTTTACAAGATGATAAGCGTTGTGTGATAATCGACAACGAACATTATCTGGTTGATAATCTCAACCTTAAGACGATCCTCGGTTTGCAAATTTCATTATCAGCCACCGATTCAAGCTCACCAAATAGACCCGACGGCGAAGAGAGAGTGCGATCCAACGTCTCCCTCTGCGACATAGCGACTGCTCACGTTCAGACCGAACTAAAGCGCGAAGACCGACCCCATACCCGCAGCCAAACCAAGAAACGGAAAGATGGACCCAAGCGCACCACCCCAAGACACAGTCCAGGCCGCAACACGCCAGCTCCAACGGAGTGAACCTTTCACCACTGAGACACCCAAACCCACTGTATTAGATGTAAGTCCAGACTTACGATTACAGTTCGGCCGTGCCCGATCACGACTAACTAAAATTACTTTAGTCGCTGATATTGACCGACTCAACCGAGTCGCTGGTTCAACCCATACTATAATGGAGCACTCCTTAAGAGGAGTCCTCGTCTCACCCATAAATAGAGAAAGTTTTATACGAGTATGTAAGACTCTCGTACTAAAAAGGATCCAAGACATAATGGAAGCGGACACCTGCATAAGGCCGCCAAATTATGTACACATGGCTAGGAACGGTGCCGTTCACCAGCCGATTGGAGAACTGTTGTATGCCATTGGTAACATCATGTTACCTTATAATGGTCGAAGGTACACCTACTCCTTTCTGCCACCCCCAGCGGCAAACCGTCCGCCATATTTCACCGTAGATGGACCGATACTCTCAACGTATCTTTCATTCATGGCACTGACAAAGGACACCTACCGACAGGTTCCCTTCCCGCGCCCTTCCAACACGGATGGCCAGCCCCTAATGCTATTAAGCAAATTAGAACAGGGCGATTCTTGCATAGTTAGATCAGTTTCACTGGTACCCACACCAGTTGATGCCTTCTTGTACTTCGTACATAAAGAACTTTTCGACGCACCACAATATCCATACGCGAACAGTGAATATATCATGACTGACGATTTAAATATCACAGAAGTTGTGACAATGTACACAAGATCATATCTGATCAGGTGATCACATTTATTAAACTAGAGTATTCATTTATTTCCATTAATTAGAATTAGTTTTAGTTTTCGCACATTGATTGTGCACCCCATTCATTTACTATAATATGATTATTTTTTACATTATTGTAAATATCGTTTTTGACATGGAACGTATGTCGCCATGCCTAGAACTTCAAGAGAACTAGTTTCTCTTACTTTTATTATTAGATTAAGATTCCAATTTTGATTTTTGTAACAGTAAGATGATTAACTGTTACTACTTTAAAATTGACATACAAAATCAGGACCATCAGGACCATATCCATCACTTCATCTTCCTGGTAAGATTTACATAATATGTTACAAATTCTTGTTATTTTTATGCATAACAGTATTTTTTTAATATAAATATGCTGTTCATTTTATATTCTTATAATGTTATTGTTAATTTCTTATCATTATTCTGTGTGGAGGGAAAATAAAACGTTATTTCTTTTTGGCTCACTTGGAATAAAAAATTATTTGACATTATATTTTAATTTATTTTTAAAATAAATAATATTTCTATTATCTTATTTTTCAGGAAAGTCTGATGAAATTACTACTTCGGAGAAAGTTTTACTTGCTCCTGAACCTGTGAATGAAGAAAGTAGCTTAACTATATTAATAAACCAACACTCACAGGTACTTACATAATATTGATTCCAATTATTTATTGCATTAATTTTGTTTGTGCATAAAAAGTAAGACTAAAAAACCCAGATATCTGGTGGTTTACTTTTAATATTAGTGTAGTAGGCTAGCTTTTACGGATTTAAAGAAACAGCCCTGTTAAAGACAGACACACACCAGAAGTTTAGCATTAGGGTGGCAATATTTGGGTATGGAACGGTATATAAAAGCTAACATGTTTCTTGAAAGATCTCAGGGCATTAAATGAAATCCAAAAACAATACACTAAGTTAATTAATATTTTGCCCATATTGCAGATAACCATGCTGGAATTATAGCTTCAGGACACAGTTATTGCCCACTACCAAAGACGGCAATTAAAGAAAAGCAAAGTAAGTTTTTTTATTTTATTTTAAGGGAATATATGAAGTGTAGGCCCAACTTATGGTAATTTAGTTATTGCTTAAAACCTATTAAAACCAACTATATTTTTTATTTTGGACCTACTCTAAAAAGTTATTGGCCATTTAAATTCTAGTGTAAGTTATATTTTCAAGGGTGTTTCCGTTTTCATCCCAAGTTTTCATCCCACGAATATTTTATTCCGTTTTCTACCCAAATCGTAGTCCGTGTTCTACCCACAATCATAATAATAGTTGTTTTTTCCGTATTCTACCTAAAATATATTCCGGTTTCTACCCACTGCAGTTTATAATTGTTTTGTACAGACAGAAAAATAATCTTAAACTATTTAAACTTTGTATACTTATAATTTGATGAATAGGTACTTATTTACGACGTCACTTCCTTGGCACAGACGCGCATACACACACACACAGGCACAGACACTATGTCTATTTCATTCAGCCGGAGAGGGAGTGAAAGAGAAAGCAATATTTCTAAAGAATATTGCTAATCTGTTATACCCTTTGTTTCTCTTATCTGTTAGTTAGTCGTAAGTGATCGACAGGAGCATAGTTGCTGTGAAAGTGATATTAAAGCAGTTAAAATGCAAAATCCAGGTCCAAGTACCAGTAAAAACATTGATTCCGAAGTTTATTTTACCCTGTCAAAAAGAAACAAGCCAGTGTTAGTGTGTGGTGGTAGAGAATTCCATAAAAAAAGAGTGAATAAGGACAATTCCATAATATGGCGATGTGCGAAAGCGCCTTCTTGCTTTGGCATTATAAAAACAATGGACAGTGAAATTATTAATAGAAGTGGACACAATAGTAATTGCCATGCTAATTATAACAAACTTTTAATTAAAAACTCTATGAAGAAAATAAAAGAACAAGTCAAATCTGCCGATGGTCGCCCTATTCAACAGATCTACGAAGATGAAGTTTTATTAATAAAAGAACAAGGGTTAGATTTAGTAGAAGAAATCCCCAAGTTCTCAAGTGTGAAAACAGCATTTTTCGATGCCCGAAACAGAAGTCAAAATGTTTCTAAATTAGTATTTAAGAACAAAAGTGAAGTAGAAATACCGAACACCTTCAAAGATTTTTTACTGTTTGATTACGAAGATAGCAATAATAGAATAATTGCGTTCGCTACACATGAAGCTAGAGATCGAATGAGTAAACTTGCAATGTTTTTTGGAGACGGAACATTTAAATGTTGCATACGACCATTTATGCAGCTATATGTCATTCATGGTGACATGGGCAGCACAGACACTACAACAGGTATCACACCACTTGTTTACTGTCTTCTTTTAAACAAAAAGAAATCAACATATGTAACACTCTTCCAACTTATCAAATCGCAAATACCAACCTGGAAACCTTTAGAGTTTCTGACAGATTTTGAGCCGGCAGCCATAAACGCTTTAAAAATTGTTTCGCCAGAAACGAAGACAAGAGCTTGTTATTTTCACTTTTGTCAATCAATACACAAAAAAGCCAAAAAGCTTGATCTAACAAAAAAAAACTATTTGAAAAAACATGTGGGTTTAATACTTACGTTACCTTTAATACCTCAGGAAATGATTGATGATGCCTTCCTATATATTATGGAAGACTGTCCCACCTTAAACAATATTGTTAAATTTAATGACTATGTTGTCCAAACATATATGAATGGTGGTAAATATCCCCCAACATTGTGGTCCGCAAATAATAGAAGACACCGAACTACAAATGCACTAGAAAGCTGGCATGCAACCCTAAACCGCTATGTGGCAAAAAAGAAGACTCAATATGCTCCAATTCCTCACAATTATAAATAAAGATGCCAAGTTACAAAACACGCGTTTTACTGGACA
Organism: Diarsia rubi; assembly: GCA_932274075.1. Classification (NCBI taxonomy): domain Eukaryota; kingdom Metazoa; phylum Arthropoda; class Insecta; order Lepidoptera; family Noctuidae; genus Diarsia; species Diarsia rubi. The sequence goes on from OW026433.1 coordinate 3,289,153, forward strand.
AGTTTCATCATCAAGGCCACGTAACAATGATGTTTTGGAGAGAGAGAAAATAATTAATTCAGCATTAAGTGATCTTTCTTGTGGTAAAATTAGCATCGGACACTGTCTGGAGAAATTAGTACCATTTACTTTTTAATTTATTGTAAATTATTTGATAATTTTCATATGTAAATCATAAAGCTATAATTTAAATCTGTGATTTTATATGCACAATTTGGTAATAGTTACGATCTGTGATTTTTAGATGTATAATTTGTAATAGTTACGATCTGTGAATTTTAGATGTATAATTTGTAATAGTTACGGTCTGTGATTTTTAAATACATAAGTAATTGGTAATAGTTACGATCAGTGATTTTTAGATGTATATGTAATTGGTAATAGTTACAATCTGTTATTTTTTTAGAAGTAGAATTTATTGATAATAGTTTGTGATTTTTTAGATGTAGGGTTAATAATACTTACGATCTGTGATTTTTTTAGACGTAGAATTGATAATAATTACCATTTGTGATTTTTTAGATGTAGGATGAATAATACTTACAATCTGTGATTTTTTTAGACGTAGAATTGATAATAATTACCATTTGTGATTTTTTAGATGGAGGATGAATAATACTTACAATCTGTGATTTTTTTAGACGTAGAATTGATAATAATTACCATTTGTGATTTTTTAGATGTAGGATGAATAATACTTACAATCTGTGATTTTTTTAGACGTAGAATTGATAATAATTACCATTTGTGATTTTTTAGATGTAGGATGAATAATACTTACAATCTGTGATTTTTTTAGACGTAGAATTGATAATAATTACCATTTGTGATTTTTTAGATGTAGGATGAATAATACTTACAATCTGTGATTTTTTTAAAATGTAGAATTGATAATAGTACGAATCTGTGATTTTCTAGATATCAATATTCTAAAGACTTAGTTGTGTTAATTATGAATAAAGATTTTTCTAACAAAGTTTGTTTGTCTGCTAACGTTACTTACATAAGTTACTAAACAGTTATGTACTATGCCGTGGGTTGAAAACGGAGTCCATTTTTGTTGCGGGTTGAAAGCGGAATAATTATTATTATTTTTAACTCCTGGGATGAAAACGTGGGATGAAAACGGAAACACCCATTTTCAATGATAATAAAACGACATCATTGAAGAATGTTGTATCGCTGTAAATGGTGTGGATTTACAGCGACACTACTGCGTGATAATTTATAATTTCTTTATTTTTAAATACTTTCTCTTATTTTTCAGGCAAGTCTGTTGAAGTTGGTCCTTCGGAGATACTTTTACTTGCTCCAGAACCTGTGAACGAAGAAAGTAACTTAGCTACATTAAAACCAACACTCAGAGGTAGGTACTTACACATTAATTCCAATTATTTATTGCATTCATGTTGTTAGTAAATATATCCATAAAGTTTACTTAATTAAATCTGAAAACAAACTAACAAAATCCATATTTCTCTCACATTACAGATAAGTCTGCCAGAAATGTGACTTCAGAACGCAATTATTGCCGACTGCAGAATAAGGGAATAAATAAAAACTAAAGTAAGTTTTTATTTTTATTTTTAGGGGATTAGGAGACGGAGAGCACTGAGCACTTTTAAGAGAAACAGTGATTGTTGGTGGATCACTAGTGTTGCCTTAAATTTCACACTCATAAACTTTCGCCTTTATAATATTAGTGTGATTGGTGTGATACTAGCAGACCTGGTAGACGTCGTCCTGCCCGGCAAGCTGCGCCACCTACCGAGTGCAATTGTAAATCTAAACCATTCTCCAGGAGTTCAGTGACATACAGTGTGATTCTTTATAATGTACACATATCGAAATGGGGGAATCTATGCTTAATTTTATCGACGGAAAAATTATTAAAAAAAATCTAAATATTTTTTAATATTTTATATGGAATTTTTAAAAATTTTGTCTGCTACTGTGACCCCAGTGTAAACAAAACGGTGTAACTTTTAAACTAAATTATCTATCGCGATGAAACAAACTCCATAATGATTGGAAGCAATTAGGCGTCCTCGTAAAATGAAAATTGTGGAAAAAAACTACCCTCAATTGAAAATAAACACGTTTTTTGATCAAAAAATCTTTTTTTTTTCATAACTTTTTACATAAAATTGTTTCATCGCGATAGATAATTTAGTTTAAAAGTTACACCGTTTTGTTTACATTGGGGTCACAACAGCGGACAACATTTTTGAAAATTCCATAAAAAATATTAAAAAATATTTAGACTTTTTTAAATATTTTTTCCATCGATAAAATTAAGCATAGATTCCCTCATTTCGATATGTGCACATTATAAAGAATCACACTGTATACGTACAGTAGAATTATATATACAAGGTTTTAATGAAATAACCCAAAACCTGAAACTAGTTTATTTAGAATCGGCAGCTAAATCGAATACAATAATTTTTAATATAGGTTATTTTTTTTCCAAAAAATAATTATTAGTCAGCCCGCCTCTAATATTTTTAACGACGCGGGTGAGGAGAGGGGGTGCTAGAGCTGGCGAGCCGGGAAACGCGCCGGGCGCCCGCGCCGCCCCGGCTACCCTCCGCAGTCTCCCTAGCAGTGCTGCAAACTTAGCGCTTTTCGCGCCAGATTTAGTGCGTTTTTTGTCTCGAAGCGCGTTTTAGCGCCTAGCGCTAAATCTAGCTCTTTTAAAAATACTATATTACAGCTAAACTACACTACATAGCAGCGTAAACATAATAAATGACTAGTGCTAAATATAATTATCACTACCTACGTACTACCAACATTGACTAAAAAACATTGTCTATGATTTCAATGAAAACATAGGACATCGTTTTTTAGCTATGACTCTATGATAGAACTACTAGAGTCTATGATGAAAACGATTATGTCTCGGGGATTCCCCGCTTATAATTTTGTATTTCTCCGTAGCGAAGTTCCATTCTCTTTATAATTTAAGACCTATGGTTTACAGTTTACACAGTTGCAGTGCTTGTTTTATTCACTATAATTAATTAATTACATTACAAAAATGGATTTGCCTTTATCAAAGCGTACAAATTATAAACAACATTATAAGAGTGAGTGCGAACAGAACAACGATTTTAAACATTGGTTAAAACCTGTGCCTGGTAATTCATCAAAAGCTCAATGTACAGTAAGGCAAGACAAGTGCATGGGCACGCTAAGGATTGTATTTCTGTGAGCGCACGGGCGAGCGTTCATGCGTTTGTATGTGTAAGTGGTCTCGCTCTATACAGTAAGCACACCACAGCCACAGAGATCGCCCGCTATCGTATCATGTCGTCGGCGTAGTCGCGTCGGGCGTTGCACTCCACGAAATAGCACAACAAAATAGATTTCCGTCTCTTTCGTTATAATCGCAGCAAACGCATTATTTAATGAATTGCTAAAATTCGCGTTTAACTTACAAGTGTCGATAGCTGTTTGGGCTAAGCAGTGGATCTACGATCAATGAGGTCCGAGTTCAAATCTCACACAGCACAAGATAGTGCTTTTTGTTTCTTTGTAATCATTTTTTTCTTTTTGTCATTGTAAACCCATTAGAATACTCATTTTATATAAGAAGTTAAATATATAGGATATAAACCCAACGTATTATTATTTACTAATTATGTGGTTGTGATTATGTTATCATTTCGGGTGTTTGTTGGGTGGTAAGGTAGAAAAAAAGTCGTGTTTAATGACAAGACAATGTTTTATACGTCATAATTATTTATAAAATTAACTAATTAACAATCATGAGAATTGTGACGTCAAATCCTACCAAAATAAAAACAGTTCTCTTGTAATCGTTCATAAATCATAACATTTTGATTGTGTATACCCACTAAGTCAATTCATATCAAGGAAAAGATAATTTTATCACAGAAATATAATTGATTATACCCACTTATTATAGATAGAGTTTTTTGACAAATAATATGATTTAGACTTTATGAACCTGTTTTTTTTGTAACGTCACAATGAATGTCGTATTGAGGTTTTAGCTTAATTGATCATTTTCTTGAAGAAAAGAAGATTGAAACTAAACCTCAACTTAAGATTGGTAAATAATTACGGATAAGTTATTATCTTCAAATATGTTATTACACGTTTAATTATTAAAAACAAAACATTACCGCATTTTTATATTTTGTAGAACCCCCATTATTTTCAATGCAGTCATGTAAACGTTTGCGCATAGACCTCATAATATTATAATATTATTTGACTTGATTTAAAAGTCTTGTCATCTGAAAATATGGTAGTATTCCAGTAAAAATCTAAATAATCCTGTGCGAAACGTAATAATTCTTGATTATATCTATTTGTCAGGAAGGGCTTTTTAGCTGGTCTTCTGATGCAAGCCTTTAGCTTGGAGGGCACGGAGAACAGTTTTAGATGAGGTGTCGAATAATTCCGCGAAGCGTCCCGTAGGTGTGAAACCATATTTTATTTGACCATAATTATATTATTATGTCGTCACCGCCGTCGCTGCGTTTCACTAATAAGCGACGGCCTTCCACTTCGCTGTCGATTAGCAAGGCGACCCTCTTCCTCGTATCTTTGATTCAGAGACTAACAGTATTCTTCTAAAACAAAACAAAAGTGGTATTAGGCGGTTATAATAAAATACTAAAGACTTCATTCGCTCTGCATTTATGAATCCAATAATAAACACTAATTATTTATCTTTTAAGCCTCATGATGAATTTAAAAAAACAATTAATGAATTCATTATGTCACATATTGTCACAAACGATATTATCTTTATTTCTACTAACAGTTTAAGTTACAATTCTTAAATATAATACTCACATTTATTCCGGTTTTTTCTGATAATTGTAATCTAATAATATCAGTTTTATGCGGAGCAATAATAGTCGCCCTCGCCTCAATATTAATATGTGCCTGCATTTTGAGAAATATCAACAACAATACTGCTATCTATTAAACCACACGTCACTAATTAACAACTATAATCAAAGAGTATAATAATAATATGGGACTATAACCCAATCGACAACGTTCATCCAGTAACATATTCATAAAACTCATGTCTACCTCACAGAAATTATAATTCTTGACTTATTTTTCTATGATCTACCTTTCAAACTTTACGAAATGGGTGAACAAAGCGAACAAGTAAGAAGTTCGTAAAGAAATATTATTATAAATAGAAATAAAAGAAATATTATGTTCTTTATCTTGATAAAGAGTATAATATTTCTGTCTCATTACCTCCAATCAAGTAAATACTTACAAAAAGTGTAAAACTTTCTGCGTGAGATTAGAACGCACTACTTACTGATTAACTATAGATCTATCCGAACGCGCTAAACCGCTAGCCCATTGTGACTTTAATTAAAATGTTGAAATTATGAACTACAATCAGTTGGTGACGACAATATCTGTCGTGAAAGTAAAAGGTCGTAAGTCTAAACTAAACGTCAAGCTATTGCTTTGTGCGGTTGCTTATCCACTTTAGTAACCGACCGTACTTATTGTAAACGGGAGTTTTCGGCCAAGATCAGTGATATCAAAAGACATCGTGAAACAGCATCTCATCAAAAAAAGGTAAAACCATCGTTGGACACATCTCAGCAAAAAAATAATTTACAGCGAGTACCAAGCCAAACTAGTGAAGCTGAGGCATCTTTGTCTGGGCACGCCACGATAGTGGCGGTAAGTCCCCTCTTTGAGGAGTGGCTTGAGAGGCGCCACGGCGCCCTCACCTTCCGTCTGACGCAGGTCCTCACCGGACACGGTTGTTTCGGGAGGTACCTGCACCGAATCAGGCGGGAGGAAACGCCCGGATGCCACCATTGCGAGGATCGGCCGGAGGACACGGTGGAGCACACAGTGGAGGTGTGCCCCGCTTGGGCGGAGCCCCGCCGTGTTCTCGTAGCGGCGATCGGCGGCAGCGACCTCTCGCGCCCGGCCCTGGTGCAAGCCATGGTCCGGGGCGAGGAGGAATGGGACGCCGTCGCCTCCTTCTGCGAAGCAGTGATGCTGGCGAAGGAGGTGGCGGAACGCGAGAGGGAGAGAACCTCCCGTCCCAGCCGCCGCGGGAGGCGCTCCGGGCGTCGGGGGTCCCGCGATGACCTCCGGCCACCGTAGACGCGGGCCTGTGGACGGTGAGTGATGGGCTAACTCGCCGTCCGTCCGTCTCACGACGAAAACAGGCCGTGTCGACGGCGCGTTCGTGTTCCACGCGCGCCTCAAAGAGATGTCAGCAACATGGGAGGGGCCCGAAAGGGCCGACGCCTGTCGGGGCCGCGGGTAGTCCTCTGGTTATCGCGGCCTCGACATAGAGGGCGAAGAAGGAACATGGGTGGTTTTTAGTCAGTAGAATGATAATATTGTAACAAAATTATCATAATAATTGTAGCCACTTGCTATTACTAGCGCCATCTATGCTTGTCTTCCTAAACTGTATGTCATGTCAATAAATTAGTTTGTTGAACGAATCACTGCGTATTACTTACAGGTTATGGGCTTACGTGAAATAAATTCGTTATAATAAACTCAAGTTGTTCAGTACTGTGTGGTTTTGTATAAAAATGACGACGAACTATTTAGCTAACATTCCGAAATTAAAAGGGCGCGAGAACTATGAAGAGTGGTGTTTTGCGGTGCAAAATGTGTTGGTGCTTGAAAATATGGCGTCCGCCATTACGCAGAGGTTAGCGGCTTCATCTACTGAAACCCAAATAAGTGATGATGCGAAAGCTAAAGCGAAATTAGTGCTTACTATTGATCCATCATTGTATGTGCACATAAAACACGCCGCAACAACATACGATCTATGGGAAAAGTTGAAGAATCTGTTTGATGATACCGGCTATACAAGAAAAATTGGTTTGCTGCGTAAACTCATCAACATTCGACTTGAAAATTGCGACTCGATGACCCAGTACGTAACTCAGATAGTTGAAACAAGCCAGCGACTACAAGGTACAGGTTTCAAAATATCAGATGAGTGGATCGGTGCATTAATGTTGGCAGGATTACCTGAAAAATATGGTCCTATGCTTATGGCCATAGAACATTCGGGCATAGACATAAGTGCTGATGTTATAAAAACGAAGCTGATGGACATGTGTAGTGAAGTTGGATCTGTTAACGTTTCCCACTCGGAGACTGCTTTTGCTGTGAATAATCGTCAGGGAAAAGGTAAATATAATGGCAACACTAAATATGACCAAAGACAGACAGCAACGTTTAAACAAAGTCCTGTCAAAGTCATTAAATGTTATAAATGTAAACAAACAGGTCACTATAAAAACCAGTGTCCGACAAATTCCGAAACAAGCAAAAAAAAACAATCCAATGCCTTCAGCGCTATCTTTTTGAGTGGAAAATTCAATTGTGATAATTGGTACATCGATAGCGGGGCCAGTAAACACATGACAGCAAGAAAAGAATACGTTGTGAATCCATCTTATGAACATAAAACCAAGGAGATCATAGTTGCGAACAAAACGTGTGTTCCGGTGCTGTGTTCGGGTGATGTGAACATAATTACAGTCGTGAAGGATGTAGAATACGACATCACAGTTTCCGATGTATTGTGCATACCCAGTTTAACGACAAACTTGCTTTCCGTGAGTAGATTGATTGAGAACGGAAATAATGTAATTTTCAAAGAGAAATTTTGCTACATTTACAATCAACAAGGTACTCTAGTCGGAAAGGCAGAACAAGTTGATGGTGTGTACAGATTATACACTAAGAATGTGGAACAGATATTGGCAGCGACAGCCAAAACATCCAGTGAAACTTGGCATCGACGTTTGGGGCACATCAACAGTACTAGTATGAACAAAATGAAAAATGGAGCTGCAGAAGGTATCTCATACACAGATATGGCAAACATAAACAAATCTAAGTGTACAGTGTGTTGTAAGGGGAAGCAGACGAGGCAACCTTTTCAGCCTAGCTCATCCAACACAGAAAATGTACTAGATTTGATACACTCAGACGTGTGCGGTCCTATGGAGAATGTATCCATTGGAGGATCCAGATACTATGTATTGTTCGTGGATGACTACAGCAAAATGGCTTTCATTTATTTCATGAAGAGAAAGTCTGAGGTATTTAAGTATTTTAAAGAATTTCAGTCCATGGTTGAGAACCAGAAAAACAGGAAAATTAAAGTTTTTCGGACAGATAACGGCGGTGAGTACTGCAATCAAGACTTTGATAGATATCTGAAACAGCAAGGCATAATTCATCAAAGGACTAACCCTTACACACCAGAACAAAACGGTGTATGCGAGAGAATGAATAGATCTTTGGTGGAAAAGGCTAGATGTCTAATTTTCGATGCGAGTTTAGACAAAAAGTTTTGGGCAGAAGCCGTGCATACCTCTGTTTATTTAAGAAATCGGTCAGTTGTTACCGGGTTGAATAATATGACTCCATATGAAGTTTGGACAGGGAACAAGCCCAACTTAAGTCATGTTCGTATTTTCGGAAGTAAAGCTATGATCCATATACCCAAAGAGAAGAGGTTGAAATGGGATGAGAAGGCCAAGGAACTCATTTTGGTCGGTTACTCAGAGAATGTGAAGGGCTATAGGGTTTATGACCCAGAAAATAACTCAGTCACAACAAGCAGAGATATCATAATTATGGAGAAAGCTGAGAATACAGTTGACATTCCCATTGAATGCAAGGATTCAGCGGAGGATCAGGAACATGAGGAAGGAGAGGAGGAAAGTAGTATCAATGACACAGATATTGATAATGAGAAGGATACCACGTATGTACCAGATGCTTCTTTGATAAATGACACATACGATAGCTGTGATACTTTTAGTACAGCATCAGAATCAGATGAGTCAATCATAAACATGAATCAAGAAGTTGGAATCACAAACAAACGAGTGAGAAAAATACCTGATAGATTTGGCTATAACCATTTGTGTATTACAGAGCCAGAAGATCACAATGTAACGGATATTACACTCGAGGAAGCCTTAAATGGACCTGAAAGCAAACATTGGAGAAAGAGCATGGAGGAGGAGTTGGAATCTTTCAGGGAGAATGATGCGTGGGAACTCGTTGATAAACCTCATGACTCTACAGTAGTGCAGTGCAAGTGGGTATTTAAAAGGAAATATGATAGTGTTGGTGAAGTACGTTACCGTGCGAGACTTGTGGCAAAAGGTTTTTCACAAAAGGCGGGAATCGACTACCATGAGACTTTTTCCCCAGTGCTACGTTATACTACTTTAAGATTGTTGTTTTCATTGTCAGTAAAATTAAATTTAGATATACGTCATCTCGATGTAACTACAGCTTTTCTCAACGGTTACTTAAATGAATGTGTGTATATGGAAAAACCTATAAATTATAGAGATAGTAATGATAAGAATAAAGTGTTAAAGCTTAAACGTGCCATTTATGGACTCAAACAATCATCGAGAGCTTGGTATCAAAGAGTAAATGATTATTTGATGACTTTAGGGTATTCAAAGTCTAAATATGAACCTTGTTTGTTTACAAAATTTGATGGAAATGTTAAAGTAATAATTGCTCTATTTGTGGATGATTTTTTTGTTTTTTCTAACTGTAAAATTGCAACTAATGTATTAGTTCAGGATTTGAGTTGCAAATTTAAAATAAAAGATTTGGGTCAAATAAAGCAATGCTTAGGTTTAAGAGTAAACTTGTATAAAAATGTAATAACAGTTGATCAGGAAAAATATGTAGAAACTTTGTTAAAAAAATACAATATGTCACATTGTAAGACTGCTGAAACTCCTATGGAGATTAATTTAAGTTTAGAGAAAACTCAGAATAAAAGTTGTAATAAAAATATTCCGTATAGGCAACTGATAGGCAATTTAATGTACTTAGCTGTGCTAACCAGGCCAGATATTGCTTATAGCGTTTGTTACCTTAGCCAATTTAACAATTCATATGATGAAAACCATTGGAAGCACTTAAAAAGAATTTTAAGATATTTAAAAGGAACTAAAAATCTTGGTCTTGTATTTTCTAAAGATGAATCTTGTATCGAAGGCTTTGTTGATGCAGATTGGGGTTCAGATGTAAATGATAGAAAATCTTTTTCAGGGTTTTGTTTTAAATTGTCAGGATCTGTTATATCTTTTGAATGTCGGAAGCAAAGAAATGTTGCATTGTCCTCAACAGAGGCAGAATACATTGCCATGTCAGAAGCTAGCAAAGAAGCTATTTATTTAAAGAATATTTTGTTTGAAATTTTAGGCGATTCAGAAATTATCACTTTGTATAATGATAGCCAAAGCGCACAAAAGTTAATTTCGAATCCAGTGTACCATAGAAGGTCAAAACACATAGATATAAGATATCATTTTATTAGGGAGGCAGTTGCAAACATGTTTATAAAGGTAGACTATTTGGAAACAAACAATATGCCAGCTGATATTTTTACAAAGAGCTTGGGTTCTGTAAAGCATAAATATTTCACTAAAATGCTTGGTGTATTGCCTGTTAATAATATGTAATTATGTATACATGATTTTGTTAAGCGGAGGTGATAATATTGTAACAAAATTATCATAATAATTGTAGCCACTTGCTATTACTAGCGCCATCTATGCTTGTCTTCCTAAACTGTATGTCATGTCAATAAATTAGTTTGTTGAACGAATCACTGCGTATTACTTACATAGAAGTCTGACACTCCCTTTCGCTCTGCCCAAGAGCGGGAGGGGTTATTCGATGATTTTACACCCACCAAAAAAAAAAAAAAAAAAAAAAAAAAAAGGCATCTTTGTCTCTTTTTATTGCAGAGCATTGTGCAACCTCTGCTGTAGACCATTTAGGACGTTTATGTGCGAATGCATTTCAAGGATCTGAAGCGGCTAAAAATCTCAAACTGCATCGTACTAAATGTACAGCTGTCATCCAAATGGAACTGGCACCTCACTTTAAAACTGAGCTGATTAACGATATAGGACATAAGGCCTACAGCTTATTAGATGAGTCTACAGACGTAGCAGTGAAAAAAAATTTGGGAGTGGTGGTGAAATACTTCAGTCGCACTCAAAATGAAGTTATTTCTACATTGCTAGGACTCAGTGAATTAGAAAGTTCTGACGGTGAAGGAATAGTTACATCTTTTATTTATTTTTATTTTATTTTTTCACAACTATCACACAACGCCATCTAGTCCCAAGCTAAGCAGAGCTTGTGTTATGGGTACTAGACAACTGATAAACTTACTTATATATTTCTAAATACATACATATTATAGATAAATTACACCCAGACACAGAACAAATGATCGTGCTCATCACACAAACATTTGTCCTGGGTGAGAATCGAACCCACGACCTCCGGCATAGCAGTTAGGGTCACTAACCACTAGACCAACAGGCCAATCATCTTTGGTTGCACTATTAAAATATATAATATTGCTGTCTTGCAAATCAAAAACTTAAGTGGTATAGGCACTGATAATGCTTTTGTAATGACCGGGATTAATACAAGTGTGTACACAATTTTGAAGGAAAAATATGATTTAAAGCATTTGATATTACTAAGATGTGTGTCATTCAATACAGCTCGCCGTATCACATGCTTCTGTAGATACCTTACCACGTCAAATTGAGATTTTTGATTCGAGAAACCCATAACTGGTTCAAAATATCATCAAAAAGACAATCTGTGTATAGGAAATTGTATGAATCTCTCAATTGCGGTGAAAAACCATTAAAAATTTTAAAAACTTATGACACACGATGGCTTTCCATTGAACCCGCGATTACTCGAATATTAAGTCAGTGGAGAGAATTAACATTGCACTTTGAAACAGCTCGTTTATCTGATAACTGTTACAAAGCTGAGTCAAATGTATAAAATGTTTAAAGATTCGCAAAATGAACTCTACCTCCAATTTTTGAGATGTGTTCTGGATGAAACACAGTCAGCACTTAAAATATTTGAACAGAAATCAGCAGACCCCACATTACTGTTCAATACCCTGCAAGACCTTATAAAGAAACTATGTCTCAAGATTATAATATCACAGGCTTGTCTTAATTTTAATTCCCTTGATGTCACAAGATACCGTTCACCGAATCCATATCTAGGTTACATTTTTGAGACTAAATTACAAGAGTCTAATCTGCCCAATGATATTAAGAACGGTATTAAAGAAAGATGCGTTAATTTTGTCATTAAGGACTTGAAATGCTTAGAGAACAGTTCTTGGCTTTCTGTTACAAAAATACTTAAGCCAACAAGATCCTTGCAAGAAATTGTACATCTGTGCGAAAGTTTCGGTTACGCACCTGAAGAAATTGATAAAATTATCGAACAGTGGCGCACTATAATTTTACATTCTGATCCGTTCTGATCTAATTATAACGTGCGCTTATTGCAAAAAGCCGGGTCATGATATAAAATCGTGTTTTGCCAGAAAACGTGTTGACGAGCAACGTAACAATAATAAGAAGGTTAACTTCTGCTCGGCTCCTTTGCAAAAGCGCAGTGATATTGTCGTAGGTGTCATTCAGGGCATTCCCGTAGATATTTTAATCGACAGTGGCGCCATTGGTGTATCATTGATATCGTCGTCCATTGTGACATATATTTCTTGTGCCAAGAAAAATACTAACTGTCAAATAAAGGGGGTAGGTGAGTCAGTTACTCAAATTGATTCATATGTGACGCTTACAATCGAATTGGAAGGTATCTCACTGCAGGTAGATTTGTTGGTAGTTCCGAGCGAATGTATGAACGCCCCTGTTATTATCGGAACAGATGTGCTTAATAGGGATGGCGTTGTTTACATACGAACTAAGAATACCCAACGCATTATTCGCGATTCAAATCCATTGGCTGTGTCGACTGCGGCGTTGAATGTGCAGTCCGTTATTAATACACCTTTAACTGGTGATGATTTGACAGAGTTAAAAGCTATCCTAGAAGATTATTCGGAACACATGATCTCGGGTACCGCTACATCAACTGTCAATACCGGATGTATGCGCATTCAACTCAGCAGCGATGTCCCTGTACATTATCGCCCTTATAAAATGTCTCACAGTGAAAAGTTGAAGGTTCGTGACATTGTGCAAGACCTTGTCTAAAGGCATCATACGGGAATCGGAGTCGCCCTATTCTAGCCCCGTTTTATTGGTCAAAAAGAAGGACGGCTCCGACCGTATCATCTGCCTAGCCTTTTCCCAACTATATTGGGGTCGGCTTCCAGTCTAACCGGATGCAGCTGAATACCAGTATTTTACATGGAGCGACTGCCTATCTGACCTCCACAACCCAGTTAATACTAGGTAATACGATACCTTTGGTAAGACTGGATGTCAGACTTTCAGGTCACTGACTACCCGTAACGACTGCCAAAGAGCTATATATGGCACCCGGGACCAACAGCTTAACGTGCTTTCCGAGGCACGGAGGAAACTCGGTATGTAATGGGCGGTCACCTATCCACAGATCGACCTAGGCAAGTGCAACTTAACCTTAAGATCGACCCGAGTGGCAGTTCTTATTAAGCCACGAGCCTGCTCTGGTGCGAGATGTCGCCCAGGAGCCTGCTACAAGTAGTCGTGAGGCAAGGAGAGAAATCGTCAGGCAGAGGACGGCCGAACGGTTAACTAAAAATCAGGCAGCAATGGACACTTATGTTAACCGGGACAGACGTGCCCCTCGTGTGTTTCAGGAAGGCGACCATGTCTTTGTCATCAAGTATGCTCAGTCCACGGGCAAGCTTGACCATGGAATGCGCGGCCCCTATCGAGTGGTGCGTGTTCTTCCTCACGGCCGCTATGAGCTGAGGCTGTTGGCTGGATCATACGGGAAAACCACATATGCTGCTGCTCAGTTTATGGTTCCCTGGGGAGGTGAATGGACTCCCGAATTATGCTCTGCCATCTTTGAGGCGAATGATGACGATGAAAATGAAGACCCAAACCGGGACCAACCGGAATCTTCGCCAACGCCAAATCAGCCTGAACTAAACGAGCCAGCACCAGGACCGTCTACTGGACCTGATGACCTGAGAGAAGACCCATCACGAGGCCTGGATATGCCTGAAATTGACTAAGCTGTGACTGGATCAGTCGACCAAGCCTGCCGTGGACGTCAGGGTGTCAGGAGAGGCCGTGTTGGCTATTATTTAGGTTGAGGGTAGGGGTACGGCGGATGACGGTATAAATACGGTGTAGAAGAGGAGCGCAGCCCCATTCTGCTGTCATCCGTCGTACGAGGAGGTCGTGAGTCGTAAATTTGTGTTCTTCTTACTGTTTTTTATGTAATTCCTTTGTGTCATTTTTGATTGTATTTGCTTTGTAAATTCTGATAATTTTAGGTCAAGTAAATTGTTTTTTTTTTTAATCTAATCCACTTCTGATTTCTAATAATATTTACTTTTTGCGTATTATTCGACGTACTTGCATTACGATTTTTCAATTTCAGGCATTCGTCCTTAACGTGCCCTAACTTATTGCAATAAGAGCACTTCCTCATTTTACTAAATCAATTATTTTCACTGTGTCCCTTCTTACTGCAAAACGAACATACCGCATCTTAATAGGTACTTTTGTCGCGAGTTTTGTAAGTACAACGCGCAGCGACGTGTCCGCGCCGCTTACACACTCGATATTTTATCCGATCTTGCGTATTATTATTAGAAACGGAGTTTACACTTTGTTTTGAACTCACTAAAACTCTTGTATTAGTTTGCAACGACGACAGGTAGTTTAATAACACACTGGGGTCGCGGCAACCCGCGGAAATCGCGCCAATTTCAATGAGTTCACTACCAATTGTACCTACAATTGCCTCCGTAATTAAAGACGGTGCGAGTCCGCACGCGTTACCTAACGCTAACTTATCATAATAAAATTGTATATAGTCCATATCAGGCGATCGGATAACATTAACTAAATCTCGTAACATACTTAATTTGCTTTTATGGGATGGGAAAGCTGTTAGTAATTTAGACTTAAAATCAACCCACGAGAGATTAATTTCTTGTAATTGATCGTACCAGCGACGAGCGTAGCCTTTGAGTTTCGAGGAACAATTAGAACTAAAGTTTTCTCATCCCATCCGTACATTCTGGATATTCCCTCGACCTTACGTAGCCAAATCTCCATAGTAATTAGCGAGGTCTTTGGGTCAAAGTCCGGTATCGGGTCACTTCGACCCACATAGCGTAAACTGGTGTTATTAAAAGTATGATCTACATACGCGTCCAGAGATGGAGTTGCAGCAGCGGCCACAGCGGCGCCAGGCAACATCATACCCGCTGAATTCTCGGAACCAACGTTTAGCGCATGCGCGCGCTGCATGACGCTCGCGGCGCCTTGCGCAGACGACACGGCGCCGGCGGTCGAGTGGCTCACTGTAGATGATTTCGGCGTAGGTGGGAACCCTAATGGATTCATATTAGACAGTACGACCTGGCTGGAAGGCGGGAACTCTTCCGAAGTACTTGAATCACGCGGCAACGGGCGGCCCGTGTTCAAGGTCACCAACGGCGCGGCGACACTCGGTGGCGGCGTCGGCGCTCTGTTTCGCTGGCTCGCGGTCGGTACCGAAGTACCCGCAGGCGCCGATGTCGCTTCGTTTGGGTAGGGCAGCGGTGGTGTTATAATCCCATCGTCGGTATCACTCGTTGGTAACGGTGCTGCTGACGCACTTCCCTCCAACGGCGCCGATGCCGGTGCGATAATGTACTTTTGAGTAACGACACACGTTTCAACAAGCGACGATTTTCTAATTCGGCCACAAGCCGACGTCGCAGTTTGTCCTCACGTTTTTCTTTCTTCTTTTTATGCGAACTCATGGTAAATACCTAAATACACAACACAGCACTTCACACAACACTTAATTTCGTCCCACTACTGAGATAAAAGGCAAGAAATGTTATTATGTTATATATTTATTTATCTCCACAATAATTACTACATGAATATTAAATTAGTTAGCACACGCAATTCCAACCTGACGTCCCGCGGGCGACTGGCGCACCAGGAACTACCCCTTGCGCGCGGGCGGTTTGTATCAAACGATGACGCGGACCAATCACGGCGCGCCGGCGCATCGTACGACTGGTTGTGCGATCTCTTTCATAAGGGATTTATCTATCCAAAGGAAATTGTACTTTTACTATCAGAGAAAAGAAAACAAAGAAAGCTCTGGCAGCAAACACGTTGTCCGCGTCATAAAACAACTCTTAATAACCTAACTAAACGATTAAAGAGGAAAATTTTACAATTTGAGGAGGATTCTCTGAATGCCAATCTTCTTCAGCTTACCAATGACAAATCAACGGACTACTCCCTTTGGAAAACGACAAGAAATTTAAAAAGGCCTATTTAAAGGGCCTGATCGACGGACGAGTAAGACCGCGGTTTTATGGCTCGTCGGTAAAGCTCGCCGGTGTATCATTGCAAAACCACGGTTTTGAATACCGCCGAGCCTGGCTCGCGGCTCGTCGTCGTGCTATATTTTTTACTTGGCTCGCCATGCAAAACCGCGTGTCGATCACGGCCGGCGAGCCGAGCCGTCACTTCGGCGACAGAGCTATAGAGGACGGATGTGCGCCAGAAGAGCTGTGTACCTACCTACTTGCAGCCACGATTTTATAATACAATTTATAAATGCCTTTCGCGACTGTCCCTGTTTATGGCAAACTAAATCAAGCGAGTATTAAAACAAAGCAAATAGGCTTGCAGCATATAATAAACTCGTGGATATTGCAAAAAAATATGAACCAAACTCGGATATAACCGATATTAAGAAAAAAATTCAGTCACTACGAGCTTCCCACAGGAAAGAACGAAACAAGGTTAAAGCAAGCATGAGAACCGGCTCCGGAGTTGAAGATTTGTATCAGCCAAAGTTGTGGTATTATAAGGAGCTAGAATTTCTCAACGATCCGATCGAAAGTTAGTATATAGGTAATATAGGTGCGTACCTATCATTTTACTATAAAAAAATAAATAAAAAAATAGGTTATTGACAAGTAGGTAACAATTGTGGTATGTAAGTATGTAGTTCTTTATTAACACATAAATTTATTTTTAGCTGTTGCATAGAAAAGTTCAATAACCTCCCGATGCAATGTCTGAAACAGCAGATTTTTTTTGCGATTTCGAAGTTGTTCCCATAGTAAAAATTGTTCGTATTTATGAGTAGAACAAGCCCTTAAAATATGACAACACTTAACCGTTACACCCTGGATATATAAACAAATAACATCAACTAATGAAACAAATATGTAATACAGACAATTATTTTACAGCTACAGCATCAATGTCAACTCTTCGAAGTGACGACGATGAGACTCGTAGTCAAGTATCAACTCAAGATTCTCTGAACGATGTGAGTACCTATTATAATTACGAATTTATCATTCTTTCTTGCCATGGTACAACCCCAGAAGTATTGAAGTATTTCACAAAATCTTCCCTAACTTTTTTTGCATTATTGTGTCGTTAGATTTCAAATCGCATCAAGGCCACTTTTGACAAAAAATTGCTTTTATTTTTATTTAAAAGGCAAGGGAAGTATCTTTCACAATATTTTACCAAATTGACGCAAGTCCCTGTAGTTTTCAAGCATAATAAGTTTAAAACACACCCCTTTTTTCAAATTGAACCAAGTCCATTTGACATGTTATATCAAAACGCAGCAAGTCGCAATGAGCCAATCAGAGCGAAGCGATCGTTCAAAATGGCGCCCAGTTGTGTGTTGATTGTCGCCACGCGTGTGAATTCGTGTCGCGTTTTTAATAAAATTGTTCAGATATTTCAAGAAAATCAATGGAGAAAATACAAATCGTGCCTCCTGCACGGAAGCGAATAGTGCAAAAGAATCGAACCAAACGCGAGCAACTGAAGCAAAAACGGTAAGTTCTTGGAGTAAGCAACCATTCTTATCAGCCATTATCCAGGCCCGTATTGAACACGGGTGTTGCTCGTATGCAATCAGATATTATATTTTATTATAATAATACACTTCTGGACACATCTATTGGCCCACCTTAGAGTTTAGGTTTCGATGGCCCCTACCGAAATATGATTGCTAGATTGAACAAAAACTGTTGATGCAGTTTTAAACCTGATACATTTTACCATCTTTTTCGATCGTATTGTTTTAAATTTGAATTCAAAATACCATACGACATGGAGCTACGCCTAACAAGTCGGATATGCGTTTTGTTAAAGGCAATTGATTTTTTAATAAAAAACATGTTTTATCAAATAAAGGTTTCATTTAATAACGCGTGTTGCCTCCATGGGCATCTACCACAGCTCTCGTACGATTAGGCATAGAGTTTATCAACCGCTCTATGAAATTTTGTGGGATCATCTCCCATTCCTCTTCTATGCCAGTTTTCAACTCCTGCATCGTCTGGGCAACTGGCTGACGAGCCCTAACACGTATTTTTAGCTCGTCCCACATGTGCTCAATGGGGTTCATGTCTGGGCTTCTGGCTGGCCAGTCCATAACTGTGATTTTCACATCCCGAAGATATTCCCTGACGATGCCGGCCGCATGGGCTCTTGCATTATGGGTTTAAAGATTTTATTTATTCTAAAAGAACATACATTGTTCACTTAACGAATAAATACATAGATAAGGTAACATGTAGTCCAGTAGCAGTTCAGAGATAATAAATACATTCGCTTTAATTAACAACACAACTTAACGACTATAAAGAAATATAACTGAAGATGTAGGTATATAAAAAAAATATTTTGCACGTAATTATTTTAGCCATTAACATCTACCCGTAACTTGTAAGGTAGTGCTTGCTATTAGTTCGCTCATTAGAAAACAGGTTTGAGTCAACATGATTGTTATATACACAGATTCTTTTGTAAAGTGTTTCCTTAGATTAAGTTGTTATCATGCATAAAAAGGAAATTTGGGCCCACATAGTCCGCGTATGGTATCACGTGAGGTTCTAAGCACTCACGAATGTACCTTTCAGCATTTAATGTTGGCAGCCGTGGTCCTGTAACAACCTCAAGTTGAGTTTTGCCGCTCGCGGATATACCGCCCCAGACAGTCCATGAGCCACCGCCATAAACAACCCTCTCTTCAAAACAGCATTGTGCGAAACGCTCTCCCTTACGTCGTTCTTTTAACCTTCTCCAAACAGTTCGAGCGCTCACAGATACTCCGTGGAAGTCGCGAAGTTGGTTTTGTATCTCAATGGAGGTAAGGTGACGATTTCTCAAGCTAGTCGTCACGATGAATCGATCCTGCCTTTCAGTTGTGACCCGAGATCGTGGCCTTCCTTGGCGACGAACAAAGCCGCCAGTGTCTAGGTAGCTCCGATAAACATTTCGGACCGCAGATCGACTTAAATAAAGTTGAGCACTCACGTTTCTTTGGCTGTGTCCGGCCTGAATAAGTGCCACAGCTTGGGCGGCGACTTCAGGTGAAGTATCCATAGATTATTGATAGAACCTCACCTTAATGTTAAGAATAAGTAATGTTTGTTGCAAAACCAAAGATATCAATCACTTTTTCAAGAATTAAATCCAAGTAAACCAATAAAACCAAGTTTTCTTAGTATTCGATTGTTTGATATCAACAAACAGGCTGAAAATTGTCTTTTGTTTCTTTAAATTCTGTGTTCGAAATTCAAAAAAAGACTATTGAATGAAATTGTGAAAGGTTCAAAACTGCATAAAAACTTTTTGCTCGACCTAATATAAAATTTTAGCTAGGACCAAACGAAACTAAAAATACAAGGTGGGCCAATAGATGTGTCCAGAAGTGTATATTATTAATGTTTATGTGTTACGATCATCATTTTATTTTCTTAGCGAATTTATCAACATAATCAGCATGACACAACTATTGCAAAACTGTGATAGAAGCTGTATAGAAGGGTGATTGTAGGTACATTAAAAACACTCTCACAAGAAAGATAGCGAAACTATCATATTGCCTAGGTTCCCTCCGAGACCAAATTAATCACCATTTATATTTATAGATTTTAATTCCTTTGTTAGAGTGTGATAAGAAAAATAATTTTCAATATATTGATCGGTTTTTTTTTAAATAGAAAACTTGATGAATTTTAATCCATTATGTGCTTTAAAGTATTTAATTTTTTAAAGCTGTGGTTTATAATATGGACCGTCTAATCTAATATAAGCTTTTATTTTCAAAATATTATTTGGGTCTATACAATATTAATTTTATTAATTTCAGGTATTTGGCACCTGGTCTACCAGTCATGCCAGCATGTAATCACAATCATAAACAAAAATACCAATACAGAAAATTATCATCCAATGACATGTTTAATTTTCATAGAAATTTCTATCACACCAAAAACAAAACAGATCAAGACAATTTTATCTTAAAACATTGTAAAACATCACAGGCTCAAAGAAAGCGTCCAAGAGATAACAGCAGAGTCTCGAAACGGATGTCAGTACAATATTATGTCAGAAAACATCAAACAGGTGCATTAGTCAATGTTTGCAAAAAAGCATTTCTATGCATTCTTCGCATTAGACCGACTCGACTGAGAGGAGTACTAGCACGACATCATGAATCTGGTTTGATGGCTCAAGAGCGGAGGGGTGGCGATCGTAAAGAATTCGAATTCAGAAGGCTAATTCACGTAATTTTATGACGCGCCGATGAAGTTGTAGTGCAGTTGCAGTTAAGTTCAAGTTCGAGTGTTAGACGGTATTCTTGTAACCTTTGAACTGCGCGTTAGCTGCGCGTGAACTGCACGTCAGCTGTACGACAGCCAAACTCAACCAAACTTACTTTTGGTGTGGCCATATGAGAGAAAAATTAATACTCACTAAATAATCGAATAGAATCGATTACATTTCAATGAATAGGACGTTATTATAATATTAAAATAATACCCCAGTACCGATTTCAGTGCTTTTTCTTACTATATAAACAAACAATTACGTTTTGATTCACAATTATACACACATTTTGCTAAAATTTGGCTGAATGATGGTTTATCATTGCCCCATAAAAACCAAATCTGTCAAGTAAAAGTCTTTAAGTAAAAGATTTATACTTTTATGGTAAGTATGTAAGTATTATATTATACTTATAAATGATTATGAATAAAATGATATCTATGGATGTAGTTAAAGAAACGATGAAGTAGCAGTTTAAGCTGATTCTTCAGTAGGTATGACTTCACGCAAACGCGTTTCTGTGCGGCAAATAGAACTGCTGGTGGAATATTTGGAGGGCCACAGGGACCTTGCCCGTGGCAGACAAAGGTCTAGAGAAGGGAGTGCCCTCACATCACGCCATTGGTCAGAGTGCGCCAACATATTAAATGCCGAGGCAGACGGGGATCAAAGAGCTCCCAAAGAGTGGAGCAAGGTCTGTTAGACTCTATCGATATTGTACCTATGTGTATCGGTACATTATACTTGGGTAATTAACTAGATTTGTAATATTTTTAGTGGTATACCGACTATAAGTGCCGCTTTACTCAACCGCATCAAGCAGATTCGGCAAAATCAAAGTGGTACAGGTGGAGGGCCAGGCGTACCCACATCTTTAACCCCTTTGGATGAAAGGATCGCTGCTCTGCTTGATGCAGGCATTGAAGCTGTGGGGAGGAGTGGCACGCCCCAAAATGAGGTGCAAATAAATCCTTTGTCGGTAAGTTATGTTAGTTACACCTTTCCTATCTTTATAGTATTTATGCTCAGTTATAGTGAGTGGTTTTTCTTTTTGCTTTGCTAGCCTGCACCCCACGCAATTTCTCCGTTGCCTGCATTTCCCGATTATGTAACACTTGCACTTCCCACATTACCTTCAGATGGTATAGAACATTCACCTACACTCAACAATAGTATTAATATGTAAGTTTCAAATTATGTCAAGTACTAGTAACATTCTAGCTGTGCACTAACTATTACTAACGGGTAATATTCATAAATGTTATTTATTTTTTCAGAATTGAAGATATTATTATTGATGTTCCACCCGCAATAACACAAAACATCACACATTTTACTGAAAGGTAATTATAGTAACTTGTCATATTTAGGAAATAAATAACAGTCTGTATCCATAACATAATATTTTTATTTTGTTTCAGTGAGCAAGAGGCTACTGCAACTAGGCAGCGTCGCAGCAACAATCCACGTCGCCGTCGTAGACAATGTACATATTTTCATTATATTAGCATAATACATATTCCACTTTAAGGTGGAAGCTCACATCTGGCCCGCGAAATTCTAATTTTCTTACGTTTTTGGCAATTTGCAGGCCAGTGCTTGGTTGTATGTTTATGAAAATTTGATTTGCGACTGTAAGACGTATGAAGTTACCGAATTATAACCATCAAAATTATCAATACAACCCTCCAAGTTCATTTTCATGTCAAGATTGATTTTTGCATGTAAAAGTCATTCTTTAGTAATTTAGTCGTCGTTCTTTAGTAGTTAGTAATTTATATCCCCCCTGTATATCCCCCCGTGGACAGCATCCCCCACGCGGTCCACGGGGGGATATACAGGTTTATGTGGAGTTCTTATAATACTGTTAATATTACAACCGGGTACCTATAAGCCTTACGATTTATCACAGATCGGGTTTCTAAACCAGTGCAATCTAGGCGCGGTAGGGTTATCTCAGATTAGAATAGCTGGAAAGAAATGGGACGTAACTTAGATACAAGGTGAAAAATGATAATTCAAATTCTAATTCAAACTCTTTAATTCAGACAAGTGTCTATAGTGTTAGAAACACCAAAATAACTTAACGACTAGGGTTAGTAAACTTAGTAACAAGGCAAAAACAAAAAAAAAAAGGAAAGGAAATATGTTAATAGTGTGATTTGAAAAGAAAAAAAAACTATGATTATGTACTTTGGCGCCAGGCGATGACTACTGGCGGCAACAAGGTTTAATGCTTTTAACATCACGCATAATACCCAATGGGTTAGGCAGAGGTATAAGTACTCATGAGTACACACATTTCGCTAGTAAATTGAAATGAATTAAAAAGTGTTTATTTATGGTTACATCCGTGTTACAAGGTATATTACTTCTGCCATACTGTAAAACAGTTATATTTAATTTAAATGTAACAACTTGTTAGTACGTTTCCATCAATAACAACGACACTTTTACCTACAACTAAACACATTTATTGAACACAAATGTTGACTATAACGTAATGCTATAACATTTAAGTTGCGTTAAAACACTTCAATTAATATCGGTGAAGCCGCAAACATAAGCTAGTATGGCATAAATATATACTTATACAACAATAAATAATCATAAATGGAATCTACACATCTCTTGTAATGAGGTTTTTACATAGATGTTAAAAACAAACTTCCCTAATTTATTTTTAAAAGACATTTTCGTGGTACAGCTATTTTCTTAATCGTAAGGTATGTCGTTAAAAATTGTTGGTACTAAGCATTTCCTACATCTTTGTCCATAATAATTAGTACAAGTGGGTACCTACTACAAATCTTCTTATGCATTTATTCCTTTTCCTTCAGCTTAAAGTCCCATGCTATAGGGGGCGAGCCAGGTTAACTCTTGTTTGTTAGAGGATTTGTTTTCTGGCCATATTATGTGATATTGAGGAGTTAGGTTAGGTTAGTTAATGATTGACATAAACTAAGAGGTATGAAAGGACATATTATATGATACAACGGGTGTACAGGTTTAGTATCCGCTGTAACATATCGTAGCAGTGCTTTTGTCTGATAGCACCAGTAGTGTGAACGAACAATTGAAAACCGAAGATTTCATAAATCTGAGAGGTCTATTGCCCCATTTTAACTTGGTTTTTCTGAGCTGACTTGTAATCACTGTTTTCTTGTTTCCATTGCGGGAGCAATTGTTCCAGGACGGCCGAATGTTACAACAGCCTGCTCACAGCGTGCCACCCTAGCCAGCCAATGACAGCTAACCATAGCCATGCCACTCTAGCAAACCATAGCCATGCCACTCAGCCAGCCTATGACAGGCAACCATAGCCAAGCGACTCTAGCAACCACTAGCGAGCCAATCACAGTCAAGCGAAGACACCGCCATAACTACCGGATGCCTCCGGTGGGGATATCAGTCTATATAATGCCCTGTAAGCTCAGTTTCGAGGTCTTGTCGCGCTCGATTGTGAAAGTTGTAAGTGGAGACTCTGCCCGAATAAAATAATTAATCAGTTCTTGTCTATTTTTTACCACTGTCGTTACATTTCCTAATTTTTTGCAGCACCTCCTCCATCTTCAGAATTGGACCAGGCTCAAAATAGGTTGACCAATTTAGAAAAGTCTAGAATAGAAGTGGAAAGGCTTGTGGCTGAAGGCTACAATAAGATGGCCGATGCCATGAACAGAGTGGCTGATGCAGCAAACAAATCAGCAGATGCACAGTGCCGCATAGCAGAAGCGCTGGCAAATATAAATAGTTCCTTGGTAATAATATTTATTAAGTTTTGCACACACATTGACTTGATTATACTGATTATAATGTAATTGTTATTATGTTTTGTAACGACAGTGGTAAAAAATAGACAGGAACTGATTCATTATTTTATTCGGACAGAGTCTCGACTTACAGGTTTCACAATCGAGCGCGACAAGACCTCGAAACTGAGCTTACAGGGCATTATATAGACTGATATCCCCACCGGAGGCATCCGGTAGTTATGGCGGTGTCTTCGCTTGACTGTGATTGGCTCGCGAGTCGTTGCCCGTCATTGGCTGGCTAGAGTGGCATGGCTATGGTATGCTAGAGTGGCATGGCTATGGTTTGCTAGAGTGGCATGGTTATGGTTAGCTGTCATTGGCTGGCTAGGGTGGCACGCTGTGAGCAGGCTGTTGTAACATTCGGCCGTCCTGGAACAATTGCTCCCGCAATGGAAACAAGAAAACAGTGATTACAAGTCAGCTCAGAAAAACCAAGTTAAAATGGGGCAATAGACCTCTCAGGAGATTTATAAAATCTTCGGTTTTCAATTGTTCGTTCACACTACTGGTGCTATCAGACAAAAGCATTGCTACGATATGTTACAGCGGATACTAAACCTGTAAACCCGTTGTATCATATAATATAACCTTTCACACTTCTTAGTTTATGTCAATCATTACCTAACTCCTCAATATCACTTAATATGGGCCAGAAAACCAATCTTCTAACAAACAAGAGTTAACCTGGCTCGCCCCCTATAGCATGGGACTTTAAGCTGAAGTAAAAGGAATAAATGCACAAGAAGATTTGTAGTAGGTACCCACTTGTACTAATTATTATGGACAAAGATGTAGGAAATGCTTAGTACCAACAATTTTTAACGACATACCTTACGATTTAGAAAATAGCTGTACCACGAAAATGCTTTTTTAAAATAAATTAGGGAAGTTTGTTTTTAACACCTATGTAAAAACCTCATTACAAGAGATGTGTAGATTCCATTTATGATTATTTATTTTTGTATAAGTATATATTTATGCCATACTAGCTTATGTTTTCGGCTTCTCCGCTATTAATTAAAGTGTTTTAACGCAACTTAAATGTTATAGCATTACGTTATAGTCAACTTTCGTGTTCAATAAATGTGTTTAGTTGTAGGTAAAAGTGTCGTTGTTATTGATGGAAACGTACTAACAAGTTGTTACATTTCAATTAAATATAACTGTTTTACAGTATGGCAGAAGTAATATACCTTGTAACACGGATGTAACCATGAATAAGCACTTTTTAATTCATTTCAATTTACTAGCGAAATGTGTGTGTACTCATGAGTATACCTCTGCCTAACCCATTGGGTATTACATGCGTGATGTTAAAAGCATTACCTTGTTGCCGCCAGTAGTCATCGCCTGGCGCCAAAGTACATAATCATAGTTTTTTTTTTTGTAAATCACACTATTAACATATTTCCTTTCCTTTTTTTTTGTTTTTGCCTTGTTACTAAGTTTACTAACCCTAGTCGTTAAGTTATTTTGTTGTTACTAACACTATGGACACTTGTCTGAATTAAAGAGTTTGAATTTGAATTATTATTTTTCACCTTGTATCTAAGTTACGTCCCATTTCTTTCCAGCTATTCTAATCTGAGATAACCCTACCGCGCCGTATATATATAGTATAAATCGTAAGGCTTATAGGTACCCGGTTGTAATATTAACAGTATTATAAGAACTCCTTAATATCTGCGACATTAAAAACATGAAACACTTCATGTGAGAAAAGATAAATAAACTGTTTCGCCAAACTATCGGATGAAGAAACGGAAGAACCAATTTAAGTTAATTACATCATACCATTAAGACGCACGCACACACACATGCACTCACACATATATAATTCTTAGCGTGTCGATGGCAAAACTTCATTGCTTATACACACTAACACACTACACACGAATACGTTTTTCTATTTTTCCAATATAATTTTATGTGTTTAAAGCTATTAAGTACTAATGTTAAATTAATGCAACTCTAGCCCCCAAGATACCCACAGGCGCAGCCTCGTTTCAGGACATCATGTATTATCAGAGCTAAGTTAGATTTAGAATTGGATGTCATAACCCTTTTTCCAACATTATCCCCTTTACAGTACGCACAATGTAAACATGTCGTCATATAATAATATTTACTTATAAATCGGGTTATTTTTAGAAATCAGAAATTTTGTTGATATTTATAAAATTCAGAACTTCGTTTTACTCCTTGTTATTGTCATGATGCATTTTGTAATATTTTCCATCGCGCGAAGTTTGTCACAACTCACACAACTAATCTGGTACCGTAAAGCTTTGTTTACGTTATAGCCTACCATCAACGATTACACAATTACTCACTATAGGTATTTGTACATCCACCTCGCAGTAAAACAATACTACTTTTCGACTTTTCATCTTGTCATTGCGCAGTACTGAACTAATCGTTCACTTCTAAATGGTACACAATAAACGGCATCTATCGAACGATCTACTTACTTAAGGCAGAACCAAAGATAGGCATTGACTTTGGCTTTAGTTTTAGCTTGCTTGGGCTTTGGCTCATCGGTCACCATAGTGAATAGTAATATCGGGCAATACATGGCATAAGATCATGTTTAGTCATTGTATCGCGTACTGCAGTACATTTCGAATTACATGGACATTTTTACATAACACATAATACGAAATCTTAGCAACAATTTCATCACTGCAAGGGATTTAAGCCCAAAATCATGATAAACAAAAAAACTGAAACTCTTTCTGACTTGTAACGCGACTAAACTAAAAGACAGGGCGCAAACTACCGTCAATCTACTTTATAAAAGATACTTGCAATACGTGTGAATTTCTGTTGGAAAACTAGGATCGTACCTAAATAATCACTAATACCGACCTATAACATTTTTTTTTCCCTATCAAGATTTATGTAACTTGCCTCATACCCACATCGTATTTTTTTTTGTAAGTTTGTTATACGGGCGAGCTATTATTGCTAAGTTATGAATGGACTTTCTTTAATAACTAGATAGACCTAGATAGAATAAACTGACGCACTTCGTTTACATTACTCGGGATGAGAAATTAAGACTATCAACTTAAATTAACCTGGCTGAATGCCATCACAGTCATGATGTTTTTTAACAATTCCTCATATTTAATTTTAAGTTCCTCGTTTTCAATTTGTCAAGAACTTTAATCCAATAAGTCTAAAACTGTTTGAATATCGGCTGGCGGTAGCAAGAGATCGCCAAGGAATGCTATCTATATCTCTGATAATAGATTAATAAAATTATTGTAGCTATTTATAAGTATCTGATCTACATGATTTACTTTGGAATTGTTATTGTTGGATAATCTAATGCGCACTTGAACTAAATATGTACAACTTAAGTTCTTAACTCCTTAGTACACAACTAGTACCTACTCGTAAAACATTTTTTGTACCGAGGTAATATACTGATTAACTGACTATGATTAGATTTACGTAGCGGGCTTACCAAATTATTTTGTCTACGATTCGCATAATTATCAACTCATGGGGCACTCCATGGTAAAACACATTTGGCTTATATATTTGGCTAATGGCATTTGGCTAATTTGGCAAATATTGGCATGTTTACTGACCTTGTTATTTATGCATGGTTCCTGGCAGCTCTCAGCGTGAAGTAGGACGGTTCCTTCCTTCCATGTCCTTGGTTGCTGTTGACAACCTTTAGGTAGTCTTAATTTACCGTAGAACCGTTGCTGGCAGAGAGATGGATACTTCTTGTAACTCAAAGTGTCTCACAGGTGGTTACTGGCCGCAGTCTTCGTTTTCAAGGTCAAATTATGGAATGACCAATGCGATACTGAGGGTAGGCGCTTCGTGTTCCATCCAGATTGTAGCCTGCTTTTTCAATTTGTGCCCTGTGATACTGGGATGGGAGACAATATTTTCCTTGCAGGCGGTGTGCGTCAACGTTCTTCGTTTGAATTTTCAGACCTCGTCCTCCACAGTAGGTGACCGTTGACTTTTAAGTAGCAGAGCGTCGTTTTATCTTAGGTTTTTTTTTTATTCGATCCCACTTCTGACTGTAACGACAGTGGTAAAAAATAGACAGGAACTGATTCATTATTTTATTCGGACAGAGTCTCGACTTACAGGTTTCACAATCGAGCGCGACAAGACCTCGAAACTGAGCTTACAGGGCATTATATAGACTGATATCCCCACCGGAGGCATCCGGTAGTTATGGCGGTGTCTTCGCTTGACTGTGATTGGCTCGCGAGTCGTTGCCCGTCATTGGCTGGCTAGAGTGGCATGGCTATGGTATGCTAGAGTGGCATGGCTATGGTTTGCTAGAGTGGCATGGTTATGGTTAGCTGTCATTGGCTGGCTAGGGTGGCACGCTGTGAGCAGGCTGTTGTAACAGTTTATAATCTTAGTAGAAACTAAATTGCAGTAATTTTATTTTTAGGCAAGACGGCGGACGCGGCTGGCGTCTTCAGATGATGAATAAAACAAGCAGATTTTATATTACCTCTTACAATATTAACATAATTTTTAATACAAAAATAAATAATTAAGGTTATTGAGTAGAATTCGGACTCCTTATTCCCTATGTATATATATATGTATGTATGTATGTATGTATGTGTATGTATATATGTGTTTTTAACGTTGATAAGTGCTGCATAATGAGCTACACTCGCGCGCGTGCTCCTGTAGGGCATCAGTACGTCATGGACAGTGCAGTCATGCCGCGTGTCAGGCATACACGGGATTTGGGCGTGCAGATGGTATCTGAGCTGAACTTTCGCAAACACATAGTGGAGGTGTGCGGTAGGGCTTTTAAAAATCTTGGATTTATCATAAGACAGTGTAAGGATTTTACTGATACAGCTGCTGTCAGGGTTTTATATAATGCAATTGTAAGAAGTCACCTGGAAACGAATGCATTCATTTGGAATCCACATGAAGCAAAATACAGCCTCATGTTGGAAAAAATTCAAAATAAGTTTTGTAGATTTCTCTACTTTAAACAGTACGGAGTTTATCCTTTTTATCCCCTGATGTACCCAAGTCTGTTCGTCTTGGGCATGGTTGGGTACACCAGGTTGGCAGTAAGAAGGGACGTGGCGTTAGTGAAGTACGTAGCGAGTGTACTGCTAGGGCTACTGCATCACCCCGAGGTATTGGCTGCGTTGCGGCTGCGCGCGCCGGATGGGTGCGTGGGAGCGCGCCGCCGCCCCGCATTGTTAGATGTGCCAGCGACGAGGACTAACTTACTTAAGTTTGCTCCTATGTCACGAGCCGCGCGTGTTATTAATATTATAATGGTATCGGAGGATTTATTTGGTCAAAACCTGGCGAAATTCATTCAAAGGGCACAAATAGTTATTGAAAATGGGGTGCAACTATGAGCTTTGTCATGTTTTACGGATTTTTCTGTAGTTTAATTTAATTTTACATTTTTGTTTTATGTTGTGTCTTATAGCATCGTATTGGATGTATTGTCTGTAATGTTGCTATAACTAGTGGTAAATAAATAAATAAATAAATAAATGTAGCCACAAGCGATTAATAAGAGCCTGTTGGACAGCCCG
This sequence comes from Diarsia rubi, assembly GCA_932274075.1. NCBI lineage: Eukaryota > Metazoa > Arthropoda > Insecta > Lepidoptera > Noctuidae > Diarsia > Diarsia rubi. Next base: position 3,319,207 of record OW026433.1, read on the forward strand.
ACCTTCCAATAAATCTCTGTTTGGCCGCCTATTGCCTTGAGCAAGTATACTCAGGCTTTCCGTACGCACATCTTCTTCAGCAGCTCTACGCCGTACACGCATTCTTTCTTCTTGCTCACGCTCTAGATGTGTCAGTTGGGGTACTGGTAGTCGTGCCTTGTTTGCTATATTGTGCAATACCGCACAGGCATTCACTATTTGGCCTGCAAAAACAGGATCATAGTGAAGCATGCGTGCAGCTAATAAACACCTGAAACAAAAACAATTAGAAATTATAATAAATACCTAACAATACAATAAAAAAAGATGGGTCTCAATACATTCACTTGGTTTGACTTCTTGAGGTAAAGATAACAAAAAGAGTACAGTTATGAAAAGGAAACTTACAGAAAACTAGTTCTAAATACATACCTGAATCGAGCTTTCAAGACACCAATGCATCTCTCTACTGTATTGCGGGCTGAGACCTGCAGCTTATAATAATGTTCTTCAGGGGAACCTGGTATTGCGTTCAACACTGGGGTCATCATTATCTTCCTCAATGCATAACCGCTGTCACCTGGAAGAATAATAAGTTTTCAAATAATTATTCATAGTATTTTAATATAAACATAAGTAACTAAATAAATTAATATACTTTTTCAGTATGTATTAATAGGGAAGGACATTTACCAAGCAAAAATATTTCCTCTTCATCATATTTTTGGTTAAGATAGGCCTGTAATGGGTGATCACGCCATACTGCAGAATCATGCGTTGCCCCAGGTTTACTAGGGTCAATGCATACAATGTTAAGATCTGCATCACATATCTAAAACAATAATTTTCAAATGTAGGTACAGTTTGTTTTATAAATAAAGTACATTAATTGATTAATTAGAGGTAAATAGATTACATACAATCATCACATTGAGAGAATGATATCCTTTTCTATTGAAGTATCGTTCTTCATGTTGGCTGGGTCTTATAATGGCAACATGGGTGCCATCAATACAGCCAATTACCCCTGGCAACTTGAACTTTCTATAAAAACTGCAAAAAAAACATATTTTGATCATAGATAAAATAATTAATATACTAACAATATCTCTAAAAGTAAGATTAAATAAATATAAACTTTACCATCTTTTAATTTCATCACGGGCTTCCCTCGTCATGGGAAACTTAACATAGTTACTAAATATGTTTCTCATGTTAAGGGCTTTAGTGACTTGTCGGATCGCTCTCGACACAGTGGGCTGTGATACTCCATGGCACCTGCTTTGGCCCACCAGAGTCTGATACGATCCGCTTGCCATGAAAGCTAATGTTATGAGAACCTGAAAGTCACACAATTATTTAGACTAGTGTCAAAGATAATGTACATAATGTGCATTACTTAAATCCAATACTATTACGGCTTCTGAGAGTCATAGCGTGATGTTAAATGGCCTATAAACTTAATTTTGAATTGACTGGTAGTTCTAGGGATTAGCGTGTTCAAAGTCAAACATAAAACAAACTCTTCAGCTTTATTAAATATAGATAAACAGGTCGGACTAACCTTTGCCTGTACACTCAAACCATCTTTCCTTCTCTCCTTCGGAATGCACGTTGATAATTTGGTTATCAATTGCCGAGTCAAGTCTTTGCTCAGACGATAGGTTTTCTGGAATTCCCTTTCTGAAATTCGGAATGGATCCACAGACAACCTTTGTCGTCTTATTGCTTGACGACGTTCTCGGTCATCAATTTCGGCAGCGAGGGATAAAATTCTCAAACCAAGTTGGAAACTCATATTCACTAAAATGGTAAAAAAACATTTAGAATTTCATTAAAAACGACTTGTAGTTGACTTGTCTACTTAAAATAATCCATTTTAAACACTTACATTTACAAAAAATACAATTTGATGCCAACAAAAGTAAATATCGAGGAACTTATGTTGTGCGTAACCGAAACTGCACGTTGATCGAATTGAAACTTCTAAGCTGTCATTTTGAGACGTCAAACGAATAGTAGAATACCGATCATGTTGCGTTCCAAAACACGCACAGAAGACGCGCAACAGTAGAATGCCGATATTGCGCTCGCGTGACGCGAACTTGACGCGAGCGTGTCTGACAGCAGTAGAGAATACGTAAAGCGTTGTTTTGATCGAAACTAAACTGCAACTGCACTGCAGCCGCATTTCTTTAGTTACGTGAATTAGCCTACAGAGCAAGGAAGGAGGCGGTTCAAAAATTTATTCAAGGATTCAGACCTTTGGAAGTTCACTACACTCGAGGAAAGGATAGCAAACGTGTTTACTTAGATCCATCTTTAAATATTACGAAACTATTCCAACTCTATAATGATCAAGCTTCTCCAGGGATGTCTGTGACACACGCGTTTTTTAGAAAAATCTTTACCAGATGTTTTAATATCGGTTTCGGTACACCTCGACAGGATGTCTGCTCAACTTGCCTTCAATTGACTGAACAAATAAAGCATGTAAACATTGCAGCTGAAAAACAAACTGATGACTACACTGCGTATCCATAAATTACGTGCGAAGGCGTTTTTTGCCAAATTAAGGGAAGAAAGGGATGATATGATTACGCTAAGCTTTGACTGCCAAAAGAATCTTCCTCTTCCCAAAGTGTCGGATCAGGCAACTTATTACTCCAGGCAGCTGTATCTTTATAATTTCACGGTAGTCATAGGTTCTTCTCGTAGTTGTCTGAACAAAAACAATATAATGTCCTACCTGTGGACAGAAAATGTCACTTCGTAATCAGCGAACGAAATTTGCAGCGCAGTACAGCATTGCTTAAATTCTCTTGATCTTCGAAATATAAAAACTATCAGATTAATGGCAGACGGGTGTGGGGGGCAAAATAAAAATAGCTTTTTAATCGGTATGGCCAGTAAGTGGCTTTCAGAGGCACCATCAACATTGAAAACGATAGAAATAATATTTCCGGTAACGGGCCATTCGTTTTTACCCGCAGATCGAGTTTTTGCTATGACCGAGAAACAGATCAGAAAATTGGAATCAATTGTTGAGCCAAGAGAATACGAGGAGATTCTAGCTAAACATGCTCGTGTTTACAATTTGGGCACAGAAATACCAGTATACGACTTTCGTTCAGTTGTTAGAGACACTTTTAAAAACTGCAGCCAATGGCATTTTCAAATAAGTAAAACTAAACGCGTGATACTGAGAAGAGGTAAAACCACACGAAGAATTGTAACACGAGGAGAAATGTCATACTAAAGCGATACCGGTAAAGTTTTGCTACGACCTAACAAAAACATAAGGGACATGATACCAGAGCAATTAAATACAGGCATTGCTGTGAACCATTTAAAATTGAGAGACGTAAAAAATTTACTAACGAAACACTATGGACCTGATTGGTCTGAATTGGAATTTTTGAATTTTTATAAAAATGTTTTGGAGAGTAACACAGAAAATTTAGAAGTTCGAGAAAGTGATGTCTGCTGTGAACAGGAAATTGAGGAAGTATTAAACTTTGTATAAATTAGGTTTTTTGTGATATTAATATTCTAAATAGTAATATTTATAGAGCTTAGTAAGATATGGTATTGTATTGTATAAAAATATTACATATAAGTATAGCGAGGTCAACTGTTACTGTGTCTGCCTTGGAGTTTGCCAATAAAGAATAAAGGCCAATGGAACGCAGCATTCTGGGTGTCAAAAGACAGGACAGGGTTCGAAACACCACACTGTTTCCCAAAACGGGCATAGGTAGTGGACGCATGAAGGCTGCTAAGCTTAAATGGGATTGGGCGGGTCACGTCAGCCTACATTTTAAACTTCTTTTGGATTCACAAGCTTAATTCTTTGGTTTTGTGGTAAATTTTCACTCTCAGGTATTTCTACAGAGCTTTCATTGGGTTGAAAGGTTTCTTCCAAGTGTTGAGCAAATCTTAACGCCTATAGGTCATTGCTTATTGCCCATTTTCCGTTGTTATCTCTGACAGGTGGTATTTGTAAAGCGCGTGATCGACGGGCGAGTAAGACCGTGGTTTTAAATACCGACGAACCTGGCTCGCGGCTCGTTGGTGCTGATCGATTAGCAAGCAAAACAGTCGCAAACATGTCTTGTTCCGAGTCTGAAGCCTTGTGTTATCTCGCCATAGGATATTACGCAGTTATGAAAAAAAAAGAAAACGCCCTAAAGTTTGGGTTAAAAGTTGGATTGAAAAAAGGCAAGCTTTGTTACATACCCATTTAATTCAAGAATTGGCAGCAGAGCCACTTGATTACCCAAATTATCTGAGAATGTCTGAAGAATCGTACAACGAGTTGTTATCTTTAGTGACACCTTCAATACAAAAACAAGACACTGTAATGCGAGAAGCTATTTCTCCACATGAACGTCTGACTGCTGCAATCAGATACCTGGCAGAAGGGAAAAATCAAACCAGTTTGCAGTATCCTACTTTAATATCTAGGCAAACTTTGGGAAGAATTATTCCAGAGACATGCAGAGCTATTTACGGTGCATTGAAAAACGAATACATGAAGGTAAGTAAAATATTTATTTGAACTTAATAAATAAACTAAAAACACGTGCGAGTGCATATTTTTGTCATTCGCTACTCAGTTAGTAAATAAGCAACATACCTCTTGGAATTTGACCGCAAGCACAACGAAAAAGGATCTGGAAATAATGGCTCGATTTGGAACTTACCTGGACATTTACGAATTTCTACGAGAAGGAAACCTCAAGGATTACAAGCGACTGCATGCGGAAATTTCAAACTGCATTCCGCTTGAAATTTCCGAAGAAGATTCTGAAAAGATATTGGAATTCGCAAGATCTCTCACTGTCAATCTGAATCGTAGATGGACTGAAGCACACCGAGTCCAGGCTGCTTTTATGAAAAAGCATATGACCTGGTTAGAGACAGCAATCAAGTGGCCTTCTTGCAGTTCAATAAATCTTGCCGAGATTTTTGAAGTACCTGAGGGTCCCGAACATGAGAATCAATCAGTAGAAGAATCTACACACATCAAAAGTGTCTAGGGATCAAGCATTTTTATGCGGATTTCTTGAGATTGAGATGTGGCTTTGTAATAAATTTATGATTTTATAAATTTATATGGATCCTTTTTGGTGCATTTCATAATTTGAATCAGGAACTGTGAATCAAATTCGAGTAAAAGATGAAAATCAGCTGTCAATATTTTCCCTATAAAAACATACAACGCATTGAAGACATTATTAGTGCTACTGTTTCCCTACTACTGATTAAAACCAACGTTATTATGGAGCGGCGACGTCATTTAAGCAGGGAAGAAATGCTCAGAGCCGTGGGAATGATAGAAGCTGGTTCCCGGCAACGTACTGTGGCTTTAGCTCTGAATACAAGTCAGAGTGTTATCAGTCGACTTTGGACACGTTACCGAAGCACTGGTACCGTGGCTGAGCGCCATGGAGGACGGTATCGCTGCACCACACGGAGACAAGACCGATACATTCAAATCTTAACTCGAAGAGCTCCAACAATAACCGCCATGATGTTAGCCGTGAGGCTTCATCACTCTTCAGGGAACTTAATTAGCGACCAAACAGTCAGAAACCGCTTGCATGAAGTGAACCTTCATTCCCGAAGACCGCTACGGGTACCACCTGCAACCTATAGCAATGCACAATCGTAGGATTCGATATCAATGGGCTCTTGAACACAGAAATTGGGCAGAAGAACAATGGCGTTTCGTGTGCTTTTCTGATGAGTCTCGTTTTGGTATGAGACCGGATACAAGACGTATACGACACTGGAGAACCCCTGGACGCCAACAGCGATTAAAATCCTGCCAGGAAGTCCATCCTTATAGTGGTGGAACCATCATGGTATGGGCGGGTATTTGGATCGGCGGAAGAACTGAGTTGATTTGGATCAGAGGCAACCTCAACGCTCAAATTTATGCTGAGACGATTGTATCAGACGTCATCGTTCCTCTACAAGTGCAAATCGGTCCCTAATTTCAGTTAATGCATGATAATTCACGACCGCACACCGCAAGAGTTGTAAGACAGACTCTCGCCGCAGCTAACATCAATGTCCTGCCCTGGCCTGCTCAGTCGCCAGAATTGAACCCGATTGAGCATGCATGGGATATGCTACAGAGAAGAGCTCTGCCGAATATGGAGGGTATCCAGTCGCAAGAAGACCTTTTTTTGTTGTTGCAACGAACATGGGCGGCCATTCCACAGCGTGATTTGGATGAACTCATTTTGAGTATGCCAAACCGATGTTCTTGTGTTGTTAGTGTTCGCGGTAGAAACACGGATTATTAATTGTTTAAGTTACCCAATAAAATTTTATAGAAAACTGTTATTTCAGTCTTTTTTTCGAACTTTAATGTTAGTGGTTCAAATGTCAAAAATCCCTTTATTAGGAAAATGGCAAATTTCTTTATTAATGCAAAGGTGACTTGGTTTATCGTTACTGTGACAAACGAAAACACTTTATTTGATGAATCCTTAAAGAAAATTTTAATTAATATCAATCAGGAGAAAAGTTATTGCAAAAATATATGTTGATCCCCAGACACTTTTGATGTGTGTACTTAGTTTGATAGTTCATCTACGAGTACAGTGACAGTCGCTAAGGATGTGGGTACTTCCACAGAAATCTGGCCCAGGAATCCTTTTGCAGACTTAGGAAACAAGCAGAAGAAAAGGCGTTCATATACGCTGATGGAATATTCGGAAGAAGAATTATCTTTTGCTTTGGTTACTAGCCTACGATCAAATGGGAAGGAAGTCCTTGCTCGCGTCATTGGACACCTTATGAAGAATCCTGAGAAAGCCTCAGACGTTTAGTCTGTATTGTCTGCCAATGACAAAACAGAAACTCTTCAGGAAGATCAAGCTTTGGCTCTAACTTCATCGTTACATCTGTCAAAATGGAAATACCTGACGTTAAGGAATGCGATGTCAAGTTGTAGGAATTCTCTACAACTTCCTTCCTACTATAAACTCTTAGAATCAAAGAAGAGATGCTATACGAATGCTAAAGACGTTGAAGTATCTGAACACGGAGCAAAAGTGAGCCTGCAAGCACTTCTGGATTTAACCACTTGAAGGATTATGAAAGTTGTTGGTGACGACCGAGATATTTCAAGCAGCAATCTAAAGCTTACTAGTAAATGGGGCTTTGATGGCTCGTCAGCACAAAGCACCTACAAGCAGAGAAGTGAGCTGGCAGAATTTGATGAGTCATCGGTGTTTATGACGAGCCTTGTTCCTTTGAAGCTGGAGTCGAGTGATGAAGTCATATGGGAAAACCCGAAACCATCTTCAACGTTTTACTGCAGACCCGTTAAATTTCAGTTTGTGAAGGAAACAATTGACTTTGTAAAACAAGAAGAAGCAGATATGATGGAAGAAATAAGAAATTTGGCCGTCTCGAGATACGGAAACCTTGAAATCACACATAAGCTGCACATGACGATGATTGATGGCAAAGTGGCCACGATTATCACTGAGACACCATCTGCAGCTACCTGCAATGTATGTCTCGCTAAGCCAAGTGAGATGAATGACCTGCCACAAATGTTTTCAAGACCTGTTCGAGAAGATGTCTACCAGTATGGACTTTCAACTCTTCACATGTGGATTAGAAGCATGGAGTGTCTGCTGCACATCTCTTACAACTTGGATTTCAAGATGTGGTGTGCACGAGGCGAAAACAAGAATCTTAAACAGGCAAGGAAAGACATGACCCAGCGTGAGTTCAAGGAACAAATGGGGCTGTTGATAGACATCGTCAAGCAGGGTTTTGGAACTACCAACGATGGAAACACGGCAAGAAAATTCTTCAGGAACTACGAAAAGACTGCTGAAATCACGAAGATAGATGCAGATTTGATAAAACACTTTGCAGTTATCTTACAGGTTTTATCTTCTGGAAGTCATATCAACATCGAAGGATTCCGGGCATACTGCAGGGAGACAGCTGAGCTTTTTGTGCATCACTATCCCTGGTACCACATGCCAGCCAGTGTGCATAAGATGCTGATTCATGGTGCTGATATTTGCAAGCACTTCTCTTGCCTTCCTATCGGGATTTTATCCGAAGAAGCAGCTGAAGCAAGGAACAAGGACTTCCGAAATACAAGAGAGCATCACACAAGTAAGATGGGGAGGACACTTACGAATGAAGATATTTTGCATAATTTTCTAATTACTTCAGATCCTTACATATCGCACATCAAGCCGAAGTTGGACAAATACACGAAATTGTTTTTTTTTCCAGAAGCTGTGCAGCTCTTAGCAGCCGAGAAGAAATTGACGTCTTGGAAGCTTCAGAAAACGTGCCAGATCCTTTGGAGTGATGGCTTTGGTCACACTCAAGTTCTATTGGAACTGTCTTATCTACACGCTCTTTTAGAGCAACACAACAGCTCTTTTCAGGGCTAACATATGTTTCAAGTTTCTGAGAGAAAGTTAAAAACGCTAGTAAAAATAAGTACATTAATATCGACGGGTAACGGCTATCACCCGTCGAATTTTGAACTTTGATTTTAGTTTAAAGTAGTGATGGAAGGGTAACTTTAAAGCTTAAGTACAGTTGATAGAAGATTCACTAATAACATAAACCCAATACTAATAAAGGACATCCTCGATATAGCTTTCGTAATGCTTTTTTGACATTTTATTTAATATTTCATTAATTCACGGAATACACTCCTAGAGCTAAAATCATCATTTGTGGAAACCACCCAAACTAGAGGGCCGCACGGGTCACATAATAAGCGAATTATCTCGATACTGCTGTCCGATGGCGCAATAGAGAGTTTTGAACACAGACCTGACGCGCGGTCAACATTGTCAGACGCGGCTTGAATGGAAAGCTTGAGTGTCGCTCAACATTGTCCCCCATGGCCTGAACGGAAAATGTGCACTTTTTTAATGGCAGTTAACGTGTTAATGCTGTTGCTGCAAATGATGACATTTTTAGGTATGATTTTTATTTAACATTTCTGAATAGCTTACTAATGTTATAAGATACCATTTTTTTGAATACCGTTTTATTTGCCTTAGAAAAAAAATCTTGAGTTGAAAAGTTTTTTCTTTACGATGTTAGGACCAAAATTGAAAAAAATCTCCTGTAAAAAAATTGTATGACACCGAAGACCACCATTATTTTAAAAACTTGTACATTTAATAAGGTTTGCAAATTGGTATAAAACTTACGTCTAGTCCTTATCGTTACAAAGATATTGCTATGAATGTGATGAAGAAGACAGAAAATAAATTAAATTGGTACTATTCCATTTTTTCCTTTTCGTAATGGCTTATGCTTGAATGCTTGTAATCGAAGCAGGTAGTTAAGCGGCTAGCATAATTCCGACCCGATGACGTTATCTGTCCGGAATTTGGGATAGCTACCTGTGGCGGAGTTGCACCTCAGTCAGTGTGAAAGGGATAGATAGCGCCGCTTTTTGGTAAATCGGTATGAAGTTGCGCAGGTTCTTTTGTTCTTTCCTGCGCCCTTCACTCGTACAGGCTTCATTGTTGCTTGATTTTATTAGTTTAGTTCTAACTAGTCTCTCTTCGAGTTGCTACGTCAGACAACTTTCGCTCCCGCTCAGTGGCTCGGTGTTTTCTTCTGTAAAATTTGACTTGTGCTGTGTATTTGGACCTTGCTTTGCCTATCGATTTGGAACTCTTTGCGTATTGGACAAACGACTTGGCGATCCTACGGACTCCGAAAACATTCGTTTGTGTGTGCTTGTACGTGTGTGCAGTAGCGCTGAAACCTTATTCAGCCCAATGCCTTGTTATGAGTACACGCCACGGCAGTACGCCGAAATGCATTTTATCTACGGAGAAGCAAGAGGTAATGCCAGGGCGGCTGCAAGATTGTACCGTGAAAGATACCCGAACCTGGTTCGTTATCCCGATTATCGCGTCTTTATTAGAGTGCATAACGCGCTTCTTGAGGGAAGAATTCTTGGCACCGGAGTTGGTGGTACCAGTGAAGGACGACCGCGACAATTTAATGACGAAGTCATTCTTCGAGAAATCGAGGAAGATCCGTCAGTCTCTGTTCGCGTCATAGCGCGACGCGTAGGAATTTCTAGATCGACGGTGCATCGAGTACTACAACGGTGCCGATTGCACCCATATCACGTGCAACGTGTTCAAACGCTGACATCGCGTGATTACCAGCCAAGAATAGAATTTTGCCAAAGGATGCTTAGAATGATTCGGGCGGACCCGCAGTTTTTTAACAAGATTTTATGGAGTGACGAGTCTTCATGCCGCCGAAATGGATATTTAAATTTGCATAATTTGCACAGTTGGCAGCTGATAAACCCACATTTGATGCGAGAGGACAGGAGCCAACATCAATTTAAAATAAATTTATGGGCGGGAATAATCAATGGCCCTTTGAACTACCAGCTACTCTAAACGCCGAATATTATCTCCATTTTTTAAGGAATGAGTTGCCAAGGTTATTAGAAAACGTTCCAGAAGACGTACGGCAAGCAAAGTGGTTGCAAAATGATGGGTGCCCCGCTCACTATGCGACGGCAGTAAGGGCGCACCTTGATGAAAGTTATCCGGACAGATGGATCGGCCGATTAGGACCAATTTTGTGGCCTCCGCGATCTCCGGATTTAAATCCCCTAGATTTTTTTTACTGGGGATGTTTAAAAGACAGGGTCTACAAGAAACCAATAACGTCGGAAGAAGAATTACGACAGCGCATCCAATCTGCTGCATCAGAAATAAACCAAAGCCGTTTTGTCCGTCGGATAAGAGCTTCCTTTATTAGGAGATGCAGACTTTGCATTCTTGTAGGGGGAAGGCAATTCGAACATTTATTGTAAAAACCAAATAAAACGATTTATTTGAACTAACTGTTTTTTTTAGTACGGCCTCCTAATTCTTTTCATATGCCTCAATAATTCAATGAACATTGCCTCTGAAATACTAAAGTTACACATTTTAAAGAAAAAAGTTTAAATGTACACACTTTTTTATTTTTTTTATTAACGTTGATTTGGAGCACCTCTCAGATTCATAGCAATATCTTTGTAACGATAAGGACTAGACGTAAGTTTTATACCAATTTGCAAACTTTATTAAATGTACAAGTTTTTAAAATAATGGTCGTCTTCGGTGTCATACATTTTTTTACAGGAGAAATTTTTCAATTTGGGTCCTAACATCGTAAAGAAAAAACTTTTCAACTCAAGATTTTTTTTTCTAAGGCAAATAAAACGGTATTAAAAAAAATGGTATCTTATAACATTAGTAAGCTATTCAGAAATGTTAGAATAAAATCATACCTAAAAATGTCATCATTTGCAGCGACAGCATTAAAAAAACTTAATTCTGGAAGACAAAATGGTAAAATTCGAAAAAAAATAATATCTTGGTTACTGTAACGGTTTTTTTTTAATATTCAAATTAGTTGTTGGAAATTAGGTAAGCTACCTACCCGTTACGTTTGATCCATTATTTACGGGACACCCTGTATGTATAAATGAGCGCTTTTTTTGTATTTGTATATCTTCCATCTTCTTATACAGGGTGACTGGAAATTAGTAGCGGAGCCGTTAATGGGAGGTAGTCAAGGGTTATTCCGACAGATATCACTATGAGACCTACCGTCCTTACTTAACCCTTTCCAAGATATTCCTACTTAAAGAGTGTAACCCAGAAATTCGTATGCGGATTTCTTGAGATTGAGATGTGGCTTTGTAATAAATTTATGATTTTATAAATTTATATGGATCCTTTTTGGTGCATTTCATAATTTGAATCAGGAACTGTGAATCTAATTCGAGTAAAAGATAATAATAATAATAATAATATAATAATAATAATTTATTTATTCTTTAAAATTAGACACAATAATGTTGAACAGTTTTAAATGCAGTTAGAATTAAGTACGATACATAATATGAGCAACTGTGCCCGAGCTAGGCTGAGCCTGTATTTCAGGTCACAGTTCTCTTCCCAGTGTTTTGAGCGGTATTAACAATGGTTGTACATTTAATTTCATTTCATTTAGCCGATTTCTAAATAAAAACATTACCTGTATATTATTAATTTCCAATAAAAAGTTAGTTTGGTGATTGTGAGTGTCGTGGTGTGGGTGTGTATTGTATTGTGAGTGCTGTGTTGTAGGTGTCTGTGTGTGTTGTGATGATTGTGTGTCTAGTGTTTGTGTTGAGTTTTAATACAATTTGTTTATTTTATCTTAATGTTTTTAGAAGATCCTCAGTGGTTTGGTAATCACATGTAAGCAGAAAGTTTAATAATATGGTTTTGCATTCCTGTTTGTTTAGTGTGTAGAAGTTGAGTGTAGTATTAAGTTTGTTGTAAAGAAAAGGACCGCAAAAGCAAAAGAACCTATGTGTATACATGTGTTTAAACTGAATGGATCGTGATGCTACAGCATTGCGACGTCGTTTTAGCACAATACTCCGGTCTAATGGTGTAAGAGTGTGTTGTTTGAGGATGGTAGACATGATGAAGTGTTGGCGGACGGTAAGTAATTTCCAGGACTCGTATAATAAATATGTAGGGTAATATATGGGTCGAAAGGAGCCTACTTTAAGGACTGCCCGTTGAGCTATCTCTAGTGGAAGAAGAGTGGTCTTCGCAGCTCCACCCCAACATATAATGCAATATGTTAGTATCGATTGGCATAGTGCCTTATAAACTTTTCTTAGTATCGTAATGTCAGCCACATGTCGTAAGTTTTTAAAGACATATATTAATTTTCTCACCCTAGACTGAAGCAAAGCTATATGCGCATTGAAATTCAGAGATGAGTCTAAAACAACGCCCAAATATTTCACCTCAGATCTCCTAAGCAGAGAAGGACAAGTACAGGTACAGCTACAGTTTTTTGTGTGAATATCAGCAGAGTGTGATATCAGGGTTAGTTGTGTGGGAGGTTTACTAGGATATCTGATGTAGAATGGCATGTACAAAGTTTTCTCTGTGTTTAGGGTAAGAATATTTTGCTTCAGCCACTCAGACACCCTATCAAAGCCAGTTTGTGCAAGTCTGAAAGTTTTGTCCCACGTATCAGCAGAGAATAACAAAACCGTATCATCAGCATAAGATATTATAATGCCCTGGTCCAATTTTAAGCCACATAGGTCATTCAAATAAATTAAGAAAAGTGTGGGTCCTAGCACTGAACCTTGTGGGACACCAAAAGAGATAGGAAGATCTGTGCTAATGTAAGAGTCTATTTTCAGGCATTGTTTACGACCGCTTAGGTAATCCTGAAACAATTTGAGCTGCAAACCTCTTATTCCAAGACGTTCCAATTTAGCAAGTAGACGCGGGACGGACACCGTGTCGAACGCCTTGGCAAGGTCTATGAAGATGCCAAGTGCTTTATTGCCATCATCAAGATTTCTAATAACATAGTCAGTAAGTTTATGCACTGCATCTTCGGTTGACTTACCAGAGCGGAAACCAAACTGAGAAGAGGAGATTAAATTATTGCTTTCAAGATACCCAACAAGTCTATTATTAATTATTCTTTCTAGAATCTTAGAGAGAGCTGGTAGTATAGCAATAGGCCTGTAGTTACAAACATTGTGTTTATCACCTGACTTAAAAATAGGATGAGATGGAGATGAAAATCAGCTGTCAATATTTTCCCTATAAAAACATACAACGCATTGAAGACATTATTAGTGCTACTGTTTCCCTACTACTGATTAAAACCAACGTTATTATGGAGCGGCGACGTCATTTAAGCAGGGAAGAAATGCTCAGAGCCGTGGGAATGATAGAAGCTGGTTCCCGGCAACGTACTGTGGCTTTAGCTCTGAATACAAGTCAGAGTGTTATCAGTCGACTTTGGACACGTTACCGAAGCACTGGTACCGTGGCTGAGCGCCATGGAGGACGGTATCGCTGCACCACACGGAGACAAGACCGATACATTCAAATCTTAACTCGAAGAGCTCCAACAATAACCGCCATGATGTTAGCCGTGAGGCTTCATCACTCTTCAGGGAACTTAATTAGCGACCAAACAGTCAGAAACCGCTTGCATGAAGTGAACCTTCATTCCCGAAGACCGCTACGGGTACCACCTATAGCAATGCACAATCGTAGGATTCGATATCAATGGGCTTTTGAACACAGAAATTGGGCAGAAGAACAATGGCGTTTCGTGTGCTTTTCTGATGAGTCTCGTTTTGGTATGAGACCGGATACAAGACGTATACGACACTGGAGAACCCCTGGACGCCAACAGCGATTAAAATCCTGCCAGGAAGTCCATCCTTATAGTGGTGGAACCATCATGGTATGGGCGGGTATTTGGATCGGCGGAAGAACTGAGTTGATTTGGATCAGAGGCAACCTCAACGCTCAAATTTATGCTGAGACGATTGTATCAGACGTCATCGTTCCTCTACAAGTGCAAATCGGTCCCTTATTTCAGTTAATGCATGATAATGCACGACCGCACACCGCAAGAGTTGTAAGACAGACTCTCGCCGCAGCTAACATCAATGTCCTGCCCTGGCCTGCTCAGTCGCCAGACTTGAACCCGATTGAGCATGCATGGGATATGCTACAGAGAAGAGCTCTGCCGAATATGGAGGGTATCCAGTCGCAAGAAGACCTTTTTTTGTTGTTGCAACGAACATGGGCGGCCATTCCACAGCGTGATTTGGATGAACTCATTTTGAGTATGCCAAACCGATGTTCTTGTGTTGTTAGTGTTCGCGGTAGAAACACGGATTATTAATTGTTTAAGTTACCCAATAAAATTTTAAAGAAAACTGTTATTTCAGTCTTTTTTTCGAACTTTAATGTTAGTGGTTCAAATGTCAAAAATCCCTTTATTAGGAAAATGGCAAATTTCTTTATTAATGCAAAGGTGACTTGGTTTATCGTTACTGTGACAAACGAAAACACTTTATTTGATGAATCCTTAAAGAAAATTTTAATTAATATCAATCAGGAGAAAAGTTATTGCAAAAATATATGTTGATCCCTAGACACTTTTGATGTGTGTAGTAATAAATCCTAAAAAAAAAGTGATTTTGTCCTACTTTTTCTTTGTTTTGCAACAAAGATATTCTAAATAAGTAATATTAATTGTTAAATTTCCGCAACTGTCATTATTTTATGCAAAAACTGCTAAACAAAAACGGAAAATGTAAAAAAAAAACTTTGATGGCTGATAAAACATCAATTTTCTTTAAAAAGTCACCCTTTATTATAATTAAAAAACTTTCTTTCTCTTTCTTTTTTTAAACTACGTTTCGTTCCCTTTCGAATGAGATATTAAAGTCCAAAATCGGTTATGGAACAATGAAGATATGGTCAATGGCAAAAACCCGTAGAGCCCGTGTAGAGCCCTTTATTCCGAGAACAAAGGACTCGGTCGATGCGCGCGAGTCGAGCTTGCCCCTCCCTCTTGCTCAGCTCAGTCCGCTCTTACGGTTTACTGTGTTCGGATGTGCTTACTTTCTCTCAGTTTTGATTTTTCTAACGACTTGGCTTTTTCCTGGACTTTTGTATTTGATTCTCTTCCCGACAACTTGGACTGTGACTCCGGACTGTGTTTTCTGTGACTCCTTGCGATTTGGCTGTGTGGTTTATCGGACCAATAATGGCAGGAAGAAAATCGTTTAGTAACAAAGAATACGCAGATATTCTTTTTTATTACGGAGCTGCCAGAGGAAACGCTGAACGAGCTCGTCGTGAATATGGCGAAGTATTCCCTAATCGTCGACTGCCTGATGCCTGCGTATTCTCCCGAACCTTCCGGGCGGGTGCGAGAGCGCGGAACCGTCGTAAGATACCAAGGTAAGAGAAAGTTATTATTATTAAAGCATGATTTCTCCATACAAAATGTAGTTCCTTCCTGTACTGCGCCGCCGCTAGTTTCCATACATGCGCTATAAAAATGATTTGTTCTAGCGCTTTTGATAATTGTCCAGCTATAAAAATAAATCTTTCCTATTCACTCTTATTAACGTGCCCTTTAAATTGTAACAGTCTTATTCATAAAAATCCCTTATAATAGGTTTTAAACACTCATTAGTTAAAATGCTCATTAGAACTAATAAACCTGGTATAAAATTCTCTATTCATAAACGTTCAATAAACCCGTCATAGTTGAGATGTCGTTATAGCACGTTTTAACGTGATTAAGTTGTCGTTCTGATGAATCCATAGATTAAATACCGAAACAACTGGTGTCCACGGCCAAAAAACGCAAAAAAAAAGTTTGACAACGTCTCTTGTGACATTTGGAAGACTTCTTGTGTTTCGTTCACGTGTTTATTTTTTGAAGAAAATTGGATTTCTTTGTATTCTTTCTTGTGAGTACTACAATAAACAATGGAAATCCAAAAAAATATAAAGAAAGGAAAAGAAGCGAAAATTGGCTGGAGGAAGATAAGGTTAGTTCAACAATGTTCGTTAAGTCACACAAGTGTTTATTTACATTTATTTTCGTTGATAAATTGATGGCCTATTTTATTTCCGTAGAATTTATTGATGGATTTGGTGAGGGAGCGTGTATCCATCATCGAAAATAAAAACACACATACTAATACAAACTTCAAAAAACTGGCAGCATGGGCAGATTTGATAAACAGGTACTTATGTATAATATTATTACTTATCATCATCGCTGCATGTGGGCTTTGTCGTTCAACAAATAGATACAAACCAAAATATGCATATACATTTGTGTATAGCATCCCTCAGATTTGCCTTTTGGGAGCCCCATGTTGAATATAGAAATGATAAAAATCTGTGTTAATTTGTATCTTGCCTTAATTTAACTGTATGTGCAAAGGTGACACGCGCTCTTTTTCACAATTAAAGTCACAATGGAGCATAATTAAAATGGCAAAAAAAACTCAGGTCTGATGAAAGGAAGAAACTTCTCCAGACTGGTGGCGGTCCACCCCCATCAACAAACCCTGAAAACGCAGATGATATAAGCTCATGGCTCCCTAATGAATTTGTCATTTATTAGATTCTGATACTATAAACCAGGTACAGTACACTTGTCGCTTATATGTATTTGTCATTGATACCTAAATGTAACATAAATATTAAAAGAAATTTTGCAAATCTTGCAGATCAATGTTGGAAAGCCATTGGGAAAAAAAGATATTAAGGTGGATGATATAAATAAAAAGGTGAGATATAGTAAAGTTTCAATAAATTATTCAAATTCATTTATTACATTTTCTCCCCTCTTAATCAATGCAATGCAATAACAGTGTTTATAATTTTTCAGGACATAATTGGGTTACATGGCCTTATACTCACCATACTTGATGAGACTCCAGATATTGTAAGTATTAGTAATGCATGTAAACACAAGCATTTAGTGTAGTGTGTTTACAGACGACGTCGGCTGTTCAGACGACAGGGGCAGCTGACATGTCGCCTGTGCCAACAGACGATGTCGGCTGTTCAGACGAAAACGTCAACGTCACGTCGGCTGAAAACGTCGCCTGCGCATTTGTTGTCTACATTCCGCTTACGCTTTTCGTTCGTCTGCAGATGACAACGACTATGAGAGAGCTGATAGATTGGCAGCCCCCGCCAGCGGATGAATCTCATTTTCACGCGCTCATACATACGTTAGAAGCTCTTTATCCTGATGGTTGGAAGGATTGGGTGGTCAAGAGCGTTACACCAAAAGACCTCTTCGGCGAAACTCTTACCCCCGATACTGAGGCGCGTCTACGTTTTGCCGTGCCAACGCTCCGCCTTGCCAGAGTCTTCCGTTGTGAAAAATCATTCAGTGAACGCCGATACAAAACTGTAAAAAGAAAACTTTTAGAGTGGCCAATTGGCTTAGCCCTTATTTACCAAGCTCTATCCATAATAGTGAAAGTCCACCCTAACGGGCCACAAAATAAGTTTGAAGCTATGCTCCCAGGGTTGAAGAAACACTTGATATCACGCAAAGAGGCATCTGATATTCTGAAATCGGAAGCGAACGAGGAAAACACAACATCTGCCGCTTCGAGCACTTCTGCTGCCTCCAAACGACAGCAAACGCCGGATCCCGTGCAGCACCGAAAGAGACAAAGACTCGCAGATGATAGTCATTCTGCTGAGTCCCTGTCAGAGTATATGCGGCAACAAAACGAGATCTTGGGTAGGCTGTGTGAAATCACTTATGGCCTAACCCGTCAAGAACATTCCTCAGCACCTAAAGAGTCTACAAACCGTAGTCTGGCAAGCTCTGAAGACGACTCTGAAGCTCGTGAAAGGGGTTCAAACATTGAAGACTCCTGGACTGCACCACCCCTGGCGGAGGACGAAGAGCCAGAAGATCATGACGAACCCCTGCTTGATTTTGCACCCGAAACTAAGGAAAGTGAAACGAAACTTAGCAAAGCATCCGCCAAAATGGCCGAAACAGGTATGAAATGCCAAAAATTAGACACCGACGGTTGGCACAACATCCGTTACGCAGAGGTGCAAAAGATGTTTCAGGCATCGCCTGTGTTCACATCACTTAAAGTTAATGGGCACTTAGCAACAGTAACTCCTCCATGGCAATTAGTGTCTACCCTGGAAAAACTGACCTGTGTCTGGGAGCAATTACCCACGGCTTATTACAGCAGCGAATAGCATTCGAGGAAACGTATGCTAGTGCCCCACCTGATGTGAAAACTTATCTTAGTAAGAATTTTCTAAACAAAGAAAAATCGCCGTTTAGAAAAAAGACTCTCTGGTGCAATATACGTGCGGGAGAAGAGCCGAAACCATCGAACAAAGACGAGCTTTATACAAAGCTCAAAATAAAACAATCAGTGAACTGCTGCACGCTATTCCACCATCGAGTACTCACCTTTTCGCTGAATCCCAGCTGTCTGATCTAATAAAAGAACAAGGAGGAGTATCGAATGTGTTCCCTGGAAAATTCAAAAGGCCGAATGCGCCTGCGAGCTCTAAACCTAAAGGTAGACAAGGATTCAAGCAAAGATCGACATTTCGGAAACAAAACCGCCGAATTCCAGAAAAGTCAACACGTAGCTTTAACCAGCAGCAGCGACAACCTGCAAAAAATAAAGGAGGATATGAGGGGAAAAAGCAATAATTTTCAGGCAGGACAGGTTAGTCATAAGCTCACAGAATGGGAGGCACTCGGTGCTCCACGTTGTATCATATCAATTATATCCGGATATAGAATTCCATTTGTACGACGCACATACGGGTATTTTGCTAATCTACGCGGCCAAAAGTGGAATTTACAAACTGTAGATAATGTTGAATAGGACGACTACGTGAGCTAGAGAACAGTCCAGGGAACAATAACCCGCCCTCCCCGCTCCGCTACCTGCACTAGTCGCGTCACGCAATTAGTCGGAATTCGATCGTTCAACTTGTTGTTTGTGTCTGTTCTCGGCGCTCGTGCAAAAACATTAACTTTGAAGTTAAATATTAAATATATTGCGTGAACTGAAGAAGTGTTTGTGATGGATCCTGATGTAGCAGGTATTTATGCTGTGTTTTATTATTATTTTTTAATATTTTCATAATTTCATAATTACAAAGGTAAGATATAATCATTTGAAAGTACCCACATGTTAGGGCGATTTTTCATTGTAAATATTTTATTTCTTCGTCTATTTGTTATACTATCCAGTTAGATCCTGCCATAATTCCATATACAAATGAAAGTTTGAAGCTTTGAGTAGTAAAAAATAAAAAAAACTGCCGCGGATAAGCGCGGATACGTTATGTTTTGATAATTTGAATTTATTTTGAGTAATGTATAAAAAAATGACTGTAATTCTTATAATTAAAAAAATATATATCTTTTTGTTTTAGGTTTACGAGGTACCTCGGGAGTAAGAGTAGTGACCCGTAAATACATGTTTGATCGTGTGCAGAGCTATGATTTGCCGAACTTGGAAGAAAAACTCAATTCCTTCAGAAGCCATTTATTGTCTGATGAAGATTACATGGAAGAACAAATTGAGACCCTGAAACGTAACTTTTCGCACTTCAAATCACAAATTAAGCAAAGATGGCTAAAAGCACATAAGAAGGAGGACGTATTTCGCAAAGTTAACCACTCATGGCTCGAAGGAACGTTTGAGATACCCGCAATTTCACAAAATCGACCAGGACGACCATCTAAGTTATTTAACGAATCGAGTGAAAGGACCAAGAGGAGGAAAACTGAAGAGATTCGGTCTGTTGTGGCACAAGATATTATTGTTCATGCAGCTCGGGTTGAGTTGCGGAAATCTGGAAAAAGAGATGCTTCCGAAATACTTAAAGAGATCACCAGTACTCCAACTCGAGCATCAAAATATAAAAAGGCTTTTTCTAAGTCAACAAGAGAAAAAACATGCTCACTTACTCCAGTACAAGCATTGTCGATGTTTGTCGAAGCCGATCTTACTCGTCGACAATACGAAATAGTAAGAAATACTAACAAGAAGTTCTTTCCTTGTTATACTCTGTTACAGAAAGCGAAACAAGAATGTTATCCGCCCCCAGAATCATGCAGGGTGACGAGTACCTATGCTGAAACCGATTTACAACCTTTGGTTGACCATACAGTTAGGCGTTTATCTATTTTCCTAGAAGAGGTTCTAACAACATTAAAAGAACAAGAACGAGAGAGCTTAAGATTAATTTCTAAATGGGGATCTGACGGCTCACAGCAATCACAGTTCAAACAAAAGTTTGCAAATGATGCAGACTCTGATGCCAACATATTTCAAAGTAGTTTCGTACCTCTACGATTAGTTTCCTGCTGTGAAGGTGAAAAAGTTGTATGGGAAAACCCAACACCTTCTTCTTTTTCATTTGTTAAAGAATATACTGATATAACGGAAGAAGAAATTAACTTCGTGAAAAATTCTTCTAATTCGCTAAGGGCCACAGAGGTTAACATGAATGGGACTAATTACTCGGTCTCTCATGTCTTAGTCATGACAATGGTGGATGGCAAAGTCTGCAATGCGGCCACTGGCACGAAATCTACAAGTCGATGCTACATATGTGGTGCAATTTCTAAGGATTTTAACAAGATTGATAATCAAAGAGAAATAAGTCCCGAGGCTATCGAGTTTGGACTCTCAATTTTATACGCTCGGATTCGTCTATTCGAAAGCATTCTCCATTTGGCTTATAAATTGCCAGTAAAGAAGTATAGAGAGAGGAAGACAGAAAACGAAAAAAAATTGGAACACGAAAAAAAACTCCAAATCCAGAAAAGATTTCGCGAAGAAACTGGATTATTGGTGGATATACCAAAGGCAAATTTTGGCAATACCAATGATGGTAACACGAGTAGGAGATTTTTTGAAGACCCAAAATTGGCATCTGACATAACAGGCATAAATTATGACCTAATATACAGACTTAAGGTCATACTAGAAACTATTTCGAGCGGCCATATAATTGATTCGGAAAAATACGACAAATACGCTTTGGATACTGCCCGCTTATATATCGATTTATACCCTTGGCACCCAATGACTCCTACAATGCACAAAATTGTAATTCATGGTGCAGTGGTCATAAAAAACGCGCTGTTACCTATTGGGCAGCTATCAGAAGAGGCCGCAGAAGCGCGCAATAAGCATTTTAGATCATATCGTCAGAATTTTGCTCGAAAATTTTCAAGAGAAAACTGCAACAGAGATATTTTGAATCGGTTGCTTTTGGCATCAGACCCTCTTATAAGTTGTATGAGAAAGTAGTGTATTATTGGGCATTCTATACCACTATCGGCAAGTCGCTCGGCGAGTGCGCCTCGCTGCCGACAGTGGTATAGAATACCCAATAATCGTCACTCGACTCGACTTTCCACTCGACCGATAAACTCGAACGAGACACGTTGTGACTGAATGCCCAATAACATACGATCAACTCGACTGTCTTGTATATTACTGTACAAGCTAGTTCAAGACACGCTTCGCTGTCGATAGTGGGTTAGAATGCCATACACTGAAAATATTTACAACGAATACATGGACACATTTAAACCTATTGAACAAAAAAGTGTTAAGTTTGATGTGTGTTGTGTGTATTTTTAGTATATTATTAGGCATTCTGTCCCACCTGTCGCGCAGTCGAACAGGTTCGCCTACGCTCCGTTGTGACTGAATGCCTAATAACATACGATCAACTCGACTGTCTTGTTGCTTCCGCGGCCAGTGGGACGAAACGACGAAACGATGATCGCGAAGAAGACAGTGTAGTGGCAAATCGCTTCGTAAAATAACATTAGATAAACATATTGGGGAGGTAGAGCGGAGAGCAGTGGTGGTCTAGTGGTAACGGTTGCGACTTACAAGTTGTAGGTCGTGGGTTCGAACCTAGGCTAGCGCGTTACTTTGTGTAAATTATTTCATCACCACTGTTCTCTGTGAGAGAAACCTTTGTGCCAGTAGTGGGAAAAAAAATTACAAATTGAAATCTTATAGGTAATCATAAATCGTATTAACCTAACCTTCAGGATCTTTTCACCACTCAATATCTAAGTATTATCATATCATGTATAGTATTATAGTAATATCATGTATGTATGTGTGTATGTCAGCATATGGGCGTATCGATATAAACACATTTTTATGACGACCATACGGTTCTTTTATAGTCTTAAGACGCGGAAAACTTTGCTAGCGCGATGTAGGATTTGATGTTTTTAGTTCATCCGATGTGTCATAGATGGTGCTGTAGTACTTTTTGGAGTATATACTCAACAAGGAATCAGCCACGCGAATGCGCTTGAATTTTATTACCTAGCTGTCCAGAGTTGACAGTGTGCCTAGCATAACGATAGATGGCGTTGACAGCGAATTAGATCTCACTATGGTTTCGTTACCGTTGTTAGAATATCTCATTTTTCAGTGTAAATAATTAAAAAATAAATACTTTTACTCATTGTTAATCAGTTTGTTGATCACAGTAATCATGAAATTTGTTAAACAACCACAATCGCTGCAAGTAAACACAGTTTGCGATGATTTTTATAAAACTAGTTCGCGTCATGGAGAATTGTTACCTAATTCAGTACGATGTATCATTTGTGGACCATCGAATTGTGGCAAAACAAATTTACTTATTGGACTTCTTATACATGAAAACGGTTTAAGGTTTCAAAATGTTTATGTCTACTCAAAAACCTTACACCAACCTAAGTACATTTTTTTAGAAAGAGTTTTGCAACGGGTGCCTGGTGTTTCCCTCCAGAAATATCAGGGAAATGAGGAAGTACTAAGCGTCCAGGACGCAAAACCCAACTCCGTGATTATTTTTGATGATGTTGCTTGTGAAAATCAAAGTAACATGCGTGATTATTTTGCGATGGGAAGACATAAGTGCATTGATTGTTTCTATCTAAACCAAACATATAGTAAAATCCCTAAGCAGTTAGTAAGAGACAATGCGAACTTAATCATAGTTTTTAAACAAGATGAAATTAATTTACGACATATTTATGAAGAACACGTCAACACTGATATGTCATGGATTGAATTTCGTGAAATGTGTTCGAAAATATGGAGTGAACCCTTTAATTACGTAGTAATTAATAAGGATTTCTCTAAAAATAATGGATGTTACAGAAATAAATTTGACACTTTTGTTGTCTTTGATTAAAAATACTAATATTTATGACCGGTACCCTTGCGATATCATTATTCTTCAGACAACGCTTAATCAATCACGAACTTTTTTTTTTGTTATTATGGAAAAATCACTGAAAAGACAAATAGTTGAAGCTGCAGAAGCTGTTAAGAAGAAAGTGCGAAAGATGAGAGATGTTGAGATTAACAATCAGCAAGCGCTGGAATCAGTGTTCAAGCCGGTAACAGAACCACTCAACCTAATTGCTAACGTCAGTAAGCAGGCTTCTCTCCTCCAAAATATGGAAAATGAAGAAACCGAAGTTCCGTTTATCGATAAAACTTTGCAAAAAGAAGTCCCTATTAGTAAAGAAAGCAATGATAACAACTACAATGAAGACGAATATGAATCTGATATCGAAAGTGATTCTTCGTATAAATCATTATCTGAAAACAACCAGGCATGTGATATGTCATCCTGGTCAGTGTCCTCAGAAGCACTGAAAGATATTCCGTTTGGTGTCAGAGTAGAGGGCGGCAAATTGATGTTAGGTTCTGCTCGTGTAACGATCAGCGATGAGTATATCATCGTGGCTGGGCGCAAATATCGAAATACGCCTGGTTTAAAACAGTTGCTGCTGAAAAAGAACGTAGATTTAAGCATGGTTACAGAGAGTGATATGAAACATTATAAGTCGATGTTACTTGATACAAATGCACATCGACGAGACTATGAGCCTAGTAAACCAATAAAAAGTAATAAAGGGCAAAAATATTTGCAAATTATTAAGCCTCTATTCCAACTACGAAGTACAATTCAGGAGCACCAATCGAAGGGAAAAGGACTACCTTTAACAAAAATGTGGAAGAAAAACGTAGATTTTGTATATTGGGACGATCCCAATGAACTGGTGGATAGGTTAAAATTATTGATTGCATCTCGAGATGCTGGTAACACAGGATTAGATAATGAAATTATATCTATCATTGAAGAATTGCGTGAAAATAAAGTTATAAATTAATAAATATTTTAAAATGTGTTTATTTTATTATCAACCTCTCGATACAATACCCCTTAAACATGAACGTAGACAAATTCGGACACCACATTCACAAAAGAATGCGTTTTTCAGAGTTATTTGAGTTTAATGAGAATGCATTGTTAAAATTAGAAAACGGAGATTTTGATTTAAAAACATCAAGACTGAGAGGAATTAGATCTCCAGTTGAAGCAGACGATGCTGTGAACAAGGATTATGTAGATCGATTAAATGCTAACATGTTAAAAGAATTAAATAATTTGACTGTGGACAAGGATTATGTAGATCGTTTAAATGCTAATATGTTAAAAGAATTTAATAATATGATTGGAACATTGCGTTCTCAAATCATAAAAGACACAAAGGGTACAGTACAGGCTACTTTAAAAGCAAAGATACCTGAGGTTTTAACTCATTTGCAAGATAAGTTTTATACTAAAGCAGAGGTAGATAAATTTCTCCAAAATAAATCTCCGTAATGGCAAAACAACAAATTGTTAACGAAATACACAAAGCAGCGAGAAGAAATTTCCTTCGACGTCCTGTCATTCTAAAAGGGATCGATGACTTGTGGCAAGCTGATCTGATGGACGTGCAAAACCTGAGAAAATATAATAAAGGTCATAATTACATTTTTGTGGTGATTGACTGCTTCTCAAAGTATGCTTGGGCAGAGTCATTAAAATCAAAAAATAAACTTGATGTTACTCATGCATTTAAACGAATACTGATTAACAGCAATCGCAAACCTGTTAATTTACAAACTGATATGGGAACAGAATTTTATAACAACTCATTTCAAACGCTTATGAAGACGTATAATATTAACCACTACTCAACGTTTTCTACCAAAAAGGCTTCGATCGTGGAGCGACTGATTAAAACTCTTAAAAATAAATTATATAAATATTTTAGTTTGAATGGAAACTATAAATGGTTAGGTTTACCATTAGAAGTTACGTTAAAGACTTATAACAACACAAAACATCGTACTATTAAATTTAAACCAATTGAAGTAAATAAATCTAGTGAGTCAGTTATAAAAGAAAATATTAAAAAACCCTTAAATCATGTAACCATTCGTAGAAAACCTAAGTTCAAAGTAGGTGACTTTGTTCGTATCAGTAAATACAAACACAATTTTGAGAAAGGTTATACACCTAATTGGTCAACGGAAATATTTACTATAAAAAAAATAAATCATACCATACCAGTAACATATCATATACAAGATCAGCGAAAGCAAGCCATATTGGGAACCTTTTACGAGCAAGAACTTCAAAAATCTTACTATCCTGGTATTTATTTGGTAGAAAGGGTTTTAAAAAGGAAAGGAACAAAAATGTTTGTGAAATGGTTGGGTCTAAACAACGAAGAAAACAGTTGGATCGACAAAACTGCAACAGTGGAATAAAATAATTATATAAAAGTTAATTTTGCATTATTTCTTTCATTACACTTTAGACAATGCAAGGAGGTGAACTTGTTAATACCTTAATTAATAATCTACCGTTCGAACTTCATCTACCCGGCTACAATTATTGCGGTCCGGGAACAAAACTCCAGAAACGTTTACTACGAGGTGACCGAGGTGTAAATAAGCTAGACGAAGCTTGCATGCATCACGACATTGCATATGCAAACCATACAGACTTACCCAATCGTCACAAAGCTGATTTACAACTACTAAATATGGCTAAACAAAGACTTAAGTCGAACGATGCAGGGAAAGGTGAAAAACTTAGTTCATGGTTAGTGAGCAAAGTTATGAAAGCCAAACTGAAATCTGGTGCCGGCGTTAAAACTTTTAAAAGTTTCGTATCAAAAATAAGAGCGAAAATAAAGAAACTGAAAGGAAAGGACAGTAAAACTTTAATTAACGCTGCTTACTTAGCAGCAAAAAAAATATTTCCAAAAATTCAGAAAATTCGAGTACCACGAGTGATACCCTTACCAAAGACTGGAGGTATTCTACCTTTAATCCCAATTTTTGCGGGCTTATCAGCATTAGGAACTTTAGCTGGTGGTGCGGCTGGTATTGCAAAAACTGTTAACGATTACAAAGCAGGTCAGCAAAATTTACAAGAAACACAACGACATAATAGGGCTATGGAGTCATTAAAGTTAGGCCAGGGCTTATACATTAAGTCACATAAAAATGGAAAAGGTTTATTCGTAAAATCTTCAAAAAACTGAAAAATAAGCTACCTAATCGTCCTCTAACTAATGTAGACATCCAAAGGTATGCACGCAACATCCCTCACTTTCGAGGAGTGTATATGAGAGATCAGTTACCAAGGACGCCAAAACGGATTGAATGCGGTATTGTTAACTTGGACGATTATAAGAACGAAGGGACGCATTGGGTAGCTTATGTAAAAGTATGTAATTATTGTGAATATTTTGATAGCTTTGGAGATTTGAAACCTCCAATGGAATTAATACGATATTTTAAGAATTGTGATGTTATTTATAATTATACAAGATATCAGAAATTCAACACTGTAAATTGTGGACACTTATGTTTAGAATATCTGTGGACTTTCTGGAATAAAAACGTATAAAATTTATGCTTTTCTTTTATTTCAATCATTTGCAAGATGTCACTCACATTATCGATAACTGGAAACTCGTCAACTTTATCTACTTACTATCCCAACACGTTGCAACTATATGAACAGTATGAGTGTGCCTTACTGCATTTCGCAACATTTAATTCGATTCCGAACATTGACAAAACGAATAATAAATTCTATTATGGTTCTAACGAAGTTATTGAAATACCAGAGGGCACCTATGAATTGCAAGATATTAATGATTATTTGAAATCTGAAATGAAAGATGCATCAATCAAACTACAGTGCAATAACAATACTTTAAAAGCTGCTGTATATTGTACAAAAGACATAAATTTTAATAAAGAAGGTACTTTCAGGAATTTATTAGGGTTTAATAAACAGATCTTGAAAGCAAATAAATGGCATGAGTCACAGTTGCCAGTCAACATTTTACCTACAACAGTGATCAGGATCGAATGTGATATTGTAAGCGGCTCGTACACAAACGGAGAACCGAGTCACATTATCCACGAATTTGCACTCAACGTGCCTCCCGGATATAGGATTATAGAAATCCCAAAAAACGCGATATACTTTCCAATCAACCAAAACAACATTAGCTGCATACATATCAGGCTGTTAGATATAAATAACCGCTTAATAAATTTGCGCGGTGAAGAAGTGCAGCTGTATTTGCATCTCAGAAGAAAAAAATGATCGACTACAATAAATATGTGCATCAGCAAATCAAAAATATCAGTTCCGCTCAAGCTTCCAACCATATAAGAGCTCGGCCTAAGAAGAAAATAAAATTAACTAAAGACAACAAGGCATTTCTCAAAGCGATCGGTTTGCTAAAATGAATATCTTAGACGTTTTATCCGCTCCGACTTACGACAACACGGTTGAAGGAATCGAATTTCATTCTTACAAGCCCTACGTAACTAGTTTCAATAGGAACGATGAAATTCGCATACCCATTAACCAACAAGACTTGTATATACTTCCGTCAGCTAGTACCTTGTATTTGGAAGGAACTGTTAGCGTAAGCAAAACAGATATGAAAGAGAAAGCCACTAGTGTTAATTTTACGAATAATGCTCTACTTTACCTGTTCCAAGATATAAGATACGAGCTAAATGGAGTGGAAATTGATAGAATAAAAAATGCTGGCATAACTACCACCATGAAATCGTTAATATCAATGAGTGAAAGTGAATCAAAGATATCTAATGCATGGGGCTGGAATATCGATGGTATAAAAAATATAAATGGAGGTAGGTTTTCCGCTTCTATACCACTCTGTAACATCATCGGTTTCGCCGAAGATTTCAAGAAAGTCGTGATAAATTGTAGGCACGAACTGATATTGCTACGAAGTAATACTAACCTGAATGCGGTCAAACTTAACACCGGTGAATTTGTAGAAGACGTTCAAATAAATAAAATCATCTGGCGTGTACCGCATGTTAAAGTGTCCGACAAAGAGAAAATAAGTTTGCTAAAACTGTTAGAAAAAGATCGACCACTCCAGATGATATTCAGAAATTGGGATCTGTACGAATATCCAGCTTTACCTAAAACTACAAAACATACCTGGTCTATCAAAACTTCCTCACAAATAGAGAAACCAAGATACATAATTATGGGCCTACAAACAAATAGAAAAAACAATTCAAGTTCAGATATGTCTCAGTTTGATCACTGCCATGTTCGCGATGTTAGAGTATACCTAAATTCAACTTACTTCCCGTATGAAAACCTAAATGTCAGTTTTGCGAATAACAGAATCGCTTTATTATACGAGCAATACATTCGATTTCAACAGTCTTATTACGGACGTCGCTCGGAACCCTTATTAAGTGAGAAACAATTTAAAGATTTGGCGCCGCTGTTTATCATAGATTGCTCTAGACAAGCTGATAATGTAAAGACAGGTCCTATTGTGGATGTACGAGTGGAAATTGAAAGTGATTCGGACATACCAGATCAAACTTCTGCATATTGTCTTATATTGAACGACTGTATAATTGAGTATAAGCCGCTGAGTAATACTGTGAGAAAAATATCATGAATCCGAATACTATCATATTAGATGTTCAAGGGTTTAAAGACCTGTACAATAATTTTATAATAAAAGAATTAGCTTTTGCTACTCGTGATTATACTCAAACATTTTTAATAAAACCACCATACTTGTTTAAACACTTAACAAGTGACGAAAAGAAACAGGTTATATGGTTGGAAAGAAATAGGGGTATTTATTGGAATGAAGGATATATTGACTATAGAGAATTTCGACGTATAATCGTTCCATATCTAGAAAATAAGGAAATCATTGTAAATGGTTTGGAGAAGGTGAATTGGATAAAAGATCTTTGTATGAATTGTACAGTATCAGACCTTGGCAAAGAACAATGTCCTAATTTCTCTGCTTTGCATAAAAAATACTGTGAAGGAAGATCTAATTTTAATTGTAATAAACATCTGAAGCATTGTGCGCTTAAAAATGTGCTTTGTTTAAGGAAGTATTTAGAATGCGCATGAAATGTATGTACCTACTAATGTGTGTAATGTAGATTATTAGTTTTTAGGCTTTTTAAATAAAAATCAAAATAAGTTAAATATGCTTTTATTTTGCTAAATACCCCCCATACTTCTCTAAATAACTCAACACTACACAAATTGAAAAGAAATATCTTAATAAAATTATAAATATTAGTTTACACAAACGATTATTAAAAGTCAGTATCTATTAAAGATTTCGATATTTTCTTAACTAAAGACTCAGTTTCGTCCATAACACTGTCGATAGCATCTTGAACAATATATTGTGCATTTATAATAACGTTCTCACTGTCACTATCACTGTCTATGTTTTGAGGATTGTTATTACATAGATCTACGACTGAAATTTTTATTAATTTAATCCCTCTTCGCTGTAGTCGACTCATAACGAAGGATTTGGTTGGTTTTAGCTTTTTCGACTTTTCCCTGCACCGTTTTGGTTTTTTATCTTTCGTGACTTGTTTGCTGTGCTCGGGTTCGCTGCGAAACATCTCAGAGAATCCTTCGTAAGGATCCTGAGCATATTGGCTGAACACAATCTCGGATTCAGACATCTGGAACAAAAAATAGATAATATAAAACACTAACCAGTTAGTATAGCGGTCAAAGCGCTATAATTAGGTTTCTATCGAGGAATATTTCAAAACCATCCTGGAGTCTGGATTAGGTTTAGATTAGTGACAATAAATAGGCTCTGGCGAAATGTAAGTGCACTATTAACTCTGCCAAACGTAGTGTTATGTTTATGATTATTAATACTGCTGCAAACACAATCGTTAGACTTTACGAAACAATATAAAAAAAAATCGAATTAAACATGTTTTACTTACCGACATGATTACGATGCACTCTAAAATTGTACAAGTACTCCAGGTGAGTAATATTTCGTAAATGACCTAAAAAATAATATTTATGCTATCACGAGTACCTACGTCAATATACAAGTTAAAACACGTTAACCATAAAAATGTTAACTAAGCACTTGTGTCTCCATGCCAAGGGTATTGAACTGTCGTATTATTTTTATGTACTGACAAACAGCGTTATGATCATATTACTTGAACGTTAGCTCTTTGAAAATCAGTCTTATTGTATTGCGTACATAATGCAATTTACGTGGTTGACATTATTATAGGTGCATGATGAAACTTGAGTCTCGGTTTGATTTCATATTTACCGACTTAAAAAGGATATTCTGTGTTCGACCCGTTTGTATGTTTGTAACTATAAAGTGACTTTAAAAAGGAGGATTTCTTAAAATAAATACAAACAACTTGGATACTTATAATCATTCATATTTTAATAATATCTATTTCCAATTTTACAAAATAGTAGAATTATTAAGACTATAATAGGTACCAATATTATATTTATCATACATTAATTAGATATATTTTCTAAAACTAAAGTAAGATTATTACATACACAATGTAGGTATACATAATTAATACTAATTTTATTATAAAAAAAAATATAACCTACTTATATTATTTATTACAATACATTCTGAGTCTAAAAACCACATCTTAATTCTTTAAAATCGAAGAGTGACCCCAGGCTCTCGTTGATATTCGATCTACAGATATCGATCGTTTATCGTCATTGCTAGATAAAACAATTTTGTTGACGCTCCGAGTAAATATTTCGTGCTTAATTGATTTAAACATAACATTTTTTCTACGGATAACTCCACCATTAAATAAAATATTCTGATAATCTGTTATGTTCAAGTCCCTTACTACGCATGATTTTACTCCCTTTGCTTTTTTAATGATTTTATTGGGAGTTTTTATAGAGTAAAGTTTTGATCTCAAACCAACAAAATCAGATATATATTTTCCTTCCATTTCATCTTTGAACAGACCTGGAACTTTTTTGTTCATTATTGGTATTTTAAAATTATTTTCACCGTCATAGTTACTCGTGTCAAAATATTGCAAAAAACTAAACTTCAAGTCATGATAAAAATCATCAGTAAATATTTTATAAACAAATGAATCGGTATCTGTATAACACAACTGCACTCGGTCTTTATAAAAAGGCTTTACAATATTGTAATGGAAATCATACATATGTGACTTAGAAAGTTCTAATACAGTGAATCCAATGTATATAGGCTTATCTAAAATAATTTGATCAGGTTTCATTTGTATTGCAACTAAATTTTCAGATAGAATAGAAGCACTATGGAAATAGGGGTTGGCTACAAGTCTCTCGGCGGATATTAATTTCTTGGTTCGATTAGATTGATCGCACCATTGATTACCTAAATGAACGGTTACTCTATTTTCAGTATTTTCTAAAGTCTTACCAAAAACACTATTATTTAACAACTTAAAAAAGTCTTGTTCGAAGGAACTTTTTGCCTTTTGTCTTAATTGAGTGTTTAATTCTATGTACTGTTTTAAATACGGACTCTGTCTGAAAGTAATAACTCTGTGAACTTTACGTAATATTAAACCGTGTTCTAAACACTTTTTTAAATGAACATAATGTATTACATATTTGTACTTATTATACAAATTTGCAATTAATTTCTTTGTTTTACCTCCCGGGGGTATACATTTCTCAGGACAAAATGGTAAATCATTATGGTTATTGTGTAAATGATCAGGATACAAAAGATCGACTTCTAATATGAAGCCCCAATCAGCGTTATCCTCAACATTTTCAACACGAAAATTAGCTATTTCATTTTCACTGAGAAATCTAAAACTAGAATACGGTAAATACTGACACATGCTAAAGCCGTATAGATTATTACAATCTAGATATACTATAAAACACGAAGGCTGTGATGCATTATATTCTGGCATGTATTTATGATTCGCTTTTGCATACCGATGGGAACACATGCACAAGCCCCCTCGTATACCGCTTTGAATCATTCTGACGATAGCCAAGTCCGACACAAGTTCTAACTGGACACCTGTTTTTAGCAACATTGCATCGAAAGATAAACTAGGTGCAGTTATATAAAACGCAGGGTCGAGTTTGTAATATTGTTTACATGTTTTTCGAAAATTTTGAAATATGTCTGTCAACAAAAGTACATCTGTTTTTAAATATAGATCCGTATACTCGCCGAGGTCATTAATATTGAATTCAGCCCAAACAGCCTGAGCGTGATTATAATCTTCATCGCTAATATCTTCGTTGGTCAAAGAATTATGAAAACAATACTTAGATGGTAATGATTTTTGTTCGTAACATTTCCAATCGGTCATATAATCATACGGATATATACCTTTACGAGTCAGCAAACTAAATTGTCTCTCATTAGAAAAATGAGATCGAAGATTAACAAAATTTTCTACGTGCAATGTTTTAGCAAGTTTATCTAAACTTGTTCCTAAAAAGTTGAAAGAATCTAAAAATCTTATTTGTATAAACTCGTTATCAGCAATAGGTATATACTTTGTAAATGCTGTATATTTTTCCTTGTTCTTGGGTATTATTTTCATTTGCCCTGGAATTTCACCTAACGATTTTATAAATAAATGACAATCGTAGCCAGATAAATTATGGAAAAATATTGGAACGAATTTTGGTACTTTATGTTGCAGATTACAGTGTCGATGTGCTGCGCCTCGGTATCGACCTGTAATATGACAGTGATCCCTTACTCTATCGGTCAACAGTAAATTTTCACAAATGTAGCACTTAACAGAGCGTTTAAAATCGATAGCGTCTTCCTCTGTGTATATCATTGGCTCGCTTTTGCACAGAATTCTATGTATGGCTTTAACGTCTTCAGTAAGAAAATGTACAAATTTTGAAACACAATCTTTTCCACGATAACTTCTATAACCGTCAACCCTATCATTAAATGATGATACTACATTATAGGCGAACGCGGTCGGCACGTGGCGTTGTGAGTATGACGTATTAGTGGTGTCGAATTCATCGCCGGTAATCGGTTCGAGTAATGTTTCGAAATCAGCGTATATGACGAAAGGAATGTTTTGTTTTCTATCGTAGTTTTTAAACTTTAAAAATGATCCCTGTTCTGGTAAAACGGTGACAATTCCCCCACACAGGTGTGATTCAATTTGGCTGTGCGTTGGAAAAAACAATAAACATGTTTCGCAGAAGTACAGCTTACCATGATGTTTGGTCATCTGATTTCTGACTAGACGAGGCAAATCTTTGATAAGACAGTAATGAGAATTTGTGTTATTTTCTAAAAGTAATAGATGGATACTTTTAGATTTAATATTCGTTGATGTATACAAAGGTCCAATGATTGTCTTATCATTTTTTAAACCATACACGAATATATTCAGAAAGGAATTATTTTTCTCAAAGACAGCTATGTCCGAAAATGTGATTGGAAATGTCAAATCATCAATATTTAAAACATCCTGGAAGTAGGGATAAGACGAAACTCTGTCGGGATGTCTGGTTGTGGGGTACAGGGCCGCCACAACACACCATAAAAAGCAATACTCATCCTTATTTCGAATGTTCAAACAAGCTCTTTTATTTTTTATAAATTTTGGCAAAGGTATAAATTTAGATCCGCCGAGAGGTTGATATTTATTAATATTTAATTCTAAATGTGAATTGCATAAAAATGTCCAACCACTATCTCTCTCCTGAAACTCTTCAATTTTTTTTAACAGAAAATCAACTGCTGATTTATAAATTAAATCAAAATCGTAATTAAAATTAATGATAATGTTTTTCGTAGCAAATGATTTCATTTCCTGTTGATCATTTTTAAACATAAGAAAAGAAGAAAAAAGTTCAAAGTTAATTTTGACAGCTGTATGTTTCTGTAGTGACCGATCTATTAGATTTTTAACTTGTTCACTTATATCATGGAGAAACACTTCAGGGAAATTATTTATTTGTTCGCTAGTTGCAATGATCTTGTAACTTACGATTCGTGCTTTAAACGAAGAATTAATCATTACAACGTTTTTATAAATAGGGATCGCGCTTTTATTTTTATGAACATTGCTACGTAAATGACCAGACCATCGACGATTATCTACAAATACTTTGCAAACCGAACAGTGAGGCATTTTAATGTTACTTATTGAAATTAATTAATATACAATATAGTCACTTAATAAATGAATACTATATTATTAATATTATATTACTATAAATAGATTAATACTTACAAATAACATTCACGATCTTACCTACTATACATAAACAATCGAAGTAAGCAGCGTAGCAGAATTATCGAATACAGGTCCGTTTTGCTCACGTTCTCTTGTTTGATGATCACTTCTTCATTAACTAATCCTTCATCAAAATATTTCTGAAAAATTGAAAAAGGTAGGTAATTACTTATAGTGAAAAATATAATATATGTAAATAATATTTTAAGTAAAAATAATGATTTATTAATTACCTGCAATATAATTATGTTATAACATAGGTAGGTTACATAAGTTCCAATTTTATATAGGTAGTTCAAATGTGTAGATATTCTTGGGATCGCAATATTAAACCTCAGTTACTGATCACAGCTGTTTCAGGAGATGATAAGATCGTAGGTATACTTTTAATGTGTAATGTATGTGAGATAATTCTTTACAGGCCAGTCGGTAATTAATATTATGTTTAGGCAGAATGTATCTGAAATAAAAAATGGTTTTATTAGGTACCGATAAAGAATCAGACATTTAATTGTAAATTCTGGGTTGAAAAAAAGTCATACTATTATGTACTGATATTTGATAATTACCTGCACAATATGAAATGATTTATACATAAGAATATGTATCTGCTTGATCCAAATATGTGTATTTCAGCCCCCCACGATATACCGAACACAGTTGCTTCAGGAGATGAAACCGTTCGTATGTAGGTACTTTCTGGTGTGTGATCAATAAAATATTTATTTTTAATAATTGACTTAATTTTTCGGTGACGGTTTAGAAAGGTGCTCACTCCGAGAGACCTTTGAAATAATAAATAATATTTTATACTATATTTTTGTTGTCTACAAAGCATAAAAATATTTCATCATAAAAGTTATTTTTGCGCAAATGTTACACGTGTGCTTAACCTAATTATTTATTTCACATTTACAATAATCAGCTATTTTAGTTAGGGTTGACAATAACTTAGTAGGCATTCTATGTCTCAGCAATATACAAAATTTCGCAATGCATTATTACGATTAAAATATATTATAGCGTATCGATAGGCATTGATTTCTATGGTTTGACTCATGACTGTTAGTGTAGTTATGAGAACTATATTTTGTATTTATTTTAAGAAGTCTAGAAAAGTACTAGGTTGACGACAATAAGTTCATCTTTTCTACACAAGACCTAAACGTAGATGATAAAATAAGTACCTTAGAAATATTTATTTACTTCTTTAAAATAATTACATCAATGTAGTGTGACGATTCCGTGCTCGCAATCATTTGGTCAGCCCTGGCTCATTTCGCTGCATCGACATTCGATGCAGCATAAAATTTTCCTTCGTCTTCATTTTACGAACATGTATAATACGACTATAGAAAAAGTTACTTTAACACAACAACACTAGATTGATTGAAGTGTTTTTAACATGTTTTATTTATAATTCGATTTTAACTTATAAGCTACAAGTATTCGGTTCAAAGTATTCGCAGTCTGCAAGTGCAACGAAGTGCTCTGTTATCATCGGTATACAAACAGTCTGTGTTACGTACAATATCAACGTCGACATTGTCGATAGCCACCCGCTGTCGTCATCACCAACCAAGTCATCAAACCGAGTGGAACTTCTGATTGAAAAATGTAAGTCTTGTAATCTGCTTATAATTTATAAAATAATTATGTTTGTTTGTGAGCGCGTTACTTTACAGATCACCCGATCTGCTCATAGCAGTCTTCCGTGCTTTGAACAGCATGTAAAGCCATCCATCCTGTACGCGATCTCTCTGAGGTTTTGCTATTCCATGGGAATGTGAGAGAACCAATGTTTGCGCACACAATTGTGTCCTATAGTATGCCCTGCGCAATGGACATTACTCCATTGAGATAATAAATAATAATTGTGTGACTAAATTTTCCCTATCTTTATTTCAGGTCAGACTCTGAGTGTGATTACTCGCAAGCATCGATCACTGGACAAAAAGTGAAGTCCAGTCGCAAACCGTCTGCAGACAGCAATGGGAAACGCAAGATGCAGTCACAATCAACAACCGCAGCTCGTGCCAGGTGAATATTGTTCTGAATTATAGCTTTGAAATTAAAACAGTAAAGTAGATAGGTACATATCTACTAACAAAATTATAATCGTGCAATTTGAATAAAGATGACAGTTTACTATTACATATTATTTTAAACGAGTGCAGATTTTAGTATTTAGTATATAGTATTTAGTAGTATTTTATTTTAGTATTGATTTGATCGATTACAGTATTGATCAAAGTCGAGTCAGTTGTTATATTTTTTTACAACAGATAGTTTTTTCTTTGCGCATGCATCTCTCGTTCTAAACATAACTAATGACAGTTTCCGTTATTGTTTCAGTAAAAAAGTCAATACTGCCATCGACA
Source organism: Diarsia rubi (assembly GCA_932274075.1). Taxonomy (NCBI): domain Eukaryota; kingdom Metazoa; phylum Arthropoda; class Insecta; order Lepidoptera; family Noctuidae; genus Diarsia; species Diarsia rubi. The sequence goes on from OW026433.1 coordinate 3,356,467, forward strand.
TATTCGGCATCAGTAACAACCGCGACATCCCACACAAAGAAGATTCATCGGATCACCTAACTTCATTCTTCGTGAACCGCGTAGCCAGCGGCTGTGAGCGCCGAGCAACGAGCACCGACGGGGAGTATTACATCGACTGTAAGGTGTACAAGGCTGACGACGCTCGCCTTACCGACTCCGCCGAGCTGTGGAAGAAGGCGCTCGTCCGAATGAAGTTCCAGACTGACACGGATTCTCCTCAGTGGCGAAAATTACAAGAGCTCGTGCGTGCGGCTGATATCATGTTTCCAGGCAAACCAACATTTTATGATAATTAAACCAAATACCGTACCTTACAGTTGTTTTTTATTTACAATAATAACCCGTTAACGCTTTTTTCACTACTTGTAATTTCGTTAGTTTGTTACAACCATCAACTCGTTCGCCAGTCTATGTTAACAGTGAATGCAAACTCGAGTGATCGGTCAAGTGCAGTGGTAAGTAAATGGTTGATTGTTCATCGTGCTCCCAAACGCGGCATACTGGCCAGCCGTATGGAAGATAGTGGTAAGGAGCAAGTTACTAGTCATTGATCGAGTTAATGGTTCCTAATCAAGTACACGGTACAACAAACTGTCTCGTTCGAGTTTATCGGTCGAGTGGAAAGTCGAGTCGAGTGACGATTATTGGGTATTCTATACCACTGTCGGCAGCGAGGCGCACTCGCCGAGCGACTTGCCGATAGTGGTATAGAATGCCCAATAATACACTACTTGAGAAGCTTAAAAAAAAGAAAAATGCAGAGTTTTTTGCCAGAAACTATCGCGCTTCTCATGCCTGGGGAACCTAATGTTGATACTTCAGAGAGCGAGGAAGAAAACCAATAATTTAATTTTAATTTTTTTTACATACTTTTTGAAAATATTATAAAGTGAATATACAGGGTGTTTGGAAGGGAGCTGTACATACGCCTAGGGTAGAAACTAGGGATAGTCTGCTACCTACCCCCGCCCATTATATTGACCTTGGCCTCAAGGTTTTTTTTAAATTTATTTTTATTTTTTATTTGACTTTTTTGTGATTTTTTGACTAAAACTACCTGTAGCTCAAAATCTATCCATGGGACCGGTCGGCTAATGGTCTTGTTTTAATCGTTAGAGTCTTAGGGTCCTGCAAAAAATTATTTTACACCAGAAAATTGTGGAGAAGAAAAGTTATGGGGCCTGAAGTACCATAGTAAGGTAAAGAAATAATTTTAAGGGCAACTTTCTATGGGGTTTAAAAAAAACTAACAGGGTTGGAGTTCTTCTGATTTTTTTAAAACATCCTCAGTCCATGCCCTTTCTAACGATATGCTAAATGTGTATTTATCACTTTTAGTTTTAAAGTTATTAATTAATTTCCGCAACTAGGGCACTTTTACCACCACGAGTCGACATGTGTAAGACAAATGTAATTTCCAGAATTTAAACCAGTTTGGCCTACAGTTGGCAAATTTGTTGTCTCACTCTTACACGAGAGCAACATGTAAGAGACAAAACATGTCATGTCATGTCTCTTTCGCTCTTGGGTCGACGGGGCCGGGCAGGTAACTCGTTGGGGTCTTTGTTAGTCAGTCGAGATTTACCCATCTTAGCTAACTTACGTACTTGCCGTTACGACGCTCCACTGTTTTCGTTAATTTTGTTGAGTTTGTTATTACTTCGTTTTTGTTAAGTTTTGTTATTTGTTACCTTGTTGTTGGCAAAATGGCTGGATTTACCAGTGAAGAGTACACCGACATGCTGGTGGTGTATGGAATGGCTGATTGCAATGGGCGCGAGGCACGGAGGATTTATCAAGAACGGTATCCTAACCGGCGAGTGCCTAACCACCAAACGTTTGGCTCAACTTATCGGCGTCTGCGAGAAACCGGAAATTTAAATTTCCGGGAACCAGCCGTGAACAGATTTCAACCAAATTTGGCTGCGGAAGAACGCATATTGGCTGAATTTGAGGAAGATCCGACCAGAAGCGTAAGAACCGTAGCCCGGACGCTTGGTTTAAGCGTGTGGAAAGTCTGGTCGGTTCTTCGCGAAAATGGACGTCATCCTTTCCACTACACCCCTGTTCAAGGTAATTTTTTACATAAAGTTTTTGTTTTTAGCTCTTATGTAATGAACTAGCATGTGAATTTCATAGGCAATTTTTAAAATAACATGAGCATGTGTGTGAGAGAGAGAGAAATGGAAAGACAGAGATAGCAATCAATGTTACATAGCTACTAATTCATAAGGAAACCGCTAACGTTGATATTTTTATTGTTTTAGGCTTAGAGGATAACGACTATGCAAGAAGGGTGGAGTTTTGCCACCACTTGCTCCATACGGACGTGGAAGATATTAATTTTTTACGGAGTATTCTCTGGACTGACGAGTCCAAGTTTGACAAGGAAGGAATTGTAAATTACCACAATCTCCATCACTGGGCACCCAGAGATCAAAACCCGAGAGTCAAGAGGCACAGAGGTTTTCAACGAAGGTTCTCCGTGAACGTATGGGCAGGCGTCATCGGTAATCGGTTGATAGGGCCGCACTTTTTGCCAGACAACCTAAACGGGCAAAACTACTTAGATTTCCTCGAAAACGATTTGCCTGATTTAGCGGAAGAAGTGTTTGACGAAAATCGGCCCATAGTCTTCCAGCACGACGGCTGTCCTGCTCATTGGAGCCTAGCAGTGAGGGAGCTTCTGGACAACTGCTTTCCTAATTCTTGGATTGGTCGGGGTGGGCCAATTCCCTGGCCCCCAAGGTCGCCTGACCTTACCCCACTCGACTTCTACGTCTGGGGAAGGGCGAAAGAGTTGGTGTACGCAGAAGAAGTACCAACAAGGGAGGTTCTAATTAACAGGATCCACGCCGCATTCGATACAATGCGCGAGGAACTGCTGCTTAGAACGGTGACCGTGGAGATGAGGAAGAGGTGCCGAGCATGTTTACAGGTCAATAGTCATCAATTTGAACAAAATTTGTAATTAATTAAAATTAGTAATTAATTAAAATTTGTAATTTAATGACATTAGTCATTACCAAATTTTTTGTTTCATTTGCCATCCTTTTACGATCGAACACATTTAATTTTCATTAGTTGAAATTTTTGCTTGAAGTGCCCTAGTTGCGGAAATTAATTAATAACTTTAAAACTAAAAGTGATAATTACACTTTTAGCATATCGTTAGAAAGGGCATGGACTGAGGATGTTTTAAAAAAATCAGAAGAACTCCAACCCTGTTAGTTTTTTTTTAAACCCCATAGAAAGTTGCCCTTAAAATTATTTCTTTACCTTACTACGGTACTTCAGGCCCCATAACTTTTCTTCTCCACAATTTTCTGGTGTAAAATAATTTTTTGCAGGACCCTAAGACTCTAACGATTAAAACAAGACCATTAGCCGACCGGTCCCATGGATAGATTTTAAGCTACAGGTAGTTTTAGTCAAAAAATCATAAAAAAGTCAAATAAAAAATAATAATAAATTAAAAAAAAACCTTGAGGCCAAGGTCAATATAATGGGCGGGGGTAGGTAGCAGACTATCCCTAGTTTCTACCCTAGGCGTATGTACAGCTCCCTTCCAAACACCCTGTATATCAATAAAACCTCTTTTATACCACATAAAGTATTTTTTCTACTAATTTATATCCTTTAGAAAAGAATAAGAACTTAAAATAATTTTGGCCGCGTAGATCGTCAAAATACCCCTATGTGCGACGTCCCCCGAATTTTAGGTTGGATAAAGACACTTGCGCCCGATATAAAACGAAATCTTCGACAGCCATGTCTGAAGAAATCGGTAAATTAAAACAAATTGGTGCATTACGCACATGTCAAACTAAAACAGGTTTCTTATCATTTATGTTCTTACGAAGGAAAGCAGACGGATCTAATAGACCGATCTTTGACCTCAGAAATTTAAACCTTTATTTACGTGCACCTAAATTCAGACTCATAAACCAACATAAAATTCCGGGATGTCTTAATATTGGCGATTATATGACTAAAATTGACCTATCCCAGGCATATTTCCATATTCCAATTGCGAAATCTCATCAAAGATATCTAGCATTAGTATACGCTGGTGTTACATATGAGATGACTTGCCTGCCTTTTGGTTTATCAACAGCTCCTTGTGCATTCGCTAATGTTACTAACTGGCTTGCTAATTATTTCAGAAAGAAATCAATTCGGATGATAGTTTACTTGGACGATTTCCTCCTAATGCACACGGATCCAGATGTTCTACAGACTCAAACCTACTTTGTTGTAAATCAGCTCACAAAACTAGGTTGGTGCATAAATCCAGAAAAATCTGTATTACGACCAACCAACAGCGTGGAATATCTAGGACTAACCTGGGACACATATCATAACACCAAAAGTCTTACAGACGAGAAGATCATGAAAAACCTAAGCGTAATAGAAGATACACTTAAAAAAGGACATTGGACTTGGCAGTCTGCAAAAGTCTTATTAGGCAATATCAACTTCGCTTCTTGCGTCGTGCCGTATGGGCGTCTTCACAGCCGAAGAATTCAGATAGAAGCGAACAAGCTGACAAAGAATGACCGCTACAAAAGCCATTGCTTACCGGAATCTGTGAAAGAGGCACTGGAGTGGTGGAGAACAAATATCACGCGACAGTCGCCGATACATCACGAAGACCCGACTACCTTTGTTAGCACGGACGCAGCAACTCTCGGCTGGGGAGCTTCAGTAAACAGACAAAACTTGAGTGGGCTCTGGAATCAAAAGCAACTCAAATGGCACAGCAATCAAAAAGAGCTGTGGACCATCCTGGAAGTATTAAAAATAAAAGGCTGGCAAATTCGCGGACAAACAGTTATGGTACAGACGGACAACAAAACCGTTGTTTCATACATAACGAAGGAAGGAGGAACCAAATCAGTGAGACTCCTACAAACGACATTCCGAATTTTCCAGCTTGCGGGGAGATGTCGAATACACCTCATAGCTCGTTACCTGCCGGGTCGATACAACCTCATCGCCGACAGTCTTTCAAGAGACAACGACCCGCCAGAATGGACGTTATCAGAAGACATTCTAAAAGTGATATTCAGGAAATTCGGCATACCAACAATAGATCTATTTGCAAGCAAACGATCTGCCGTAGTAACGAGCTATGTCAGCGAAAATGCGGAGGATCAACATTGTGTGTTCGTGGATGCTTTCAGCCGACCGTGGAACTCCAGACTCGGTTGGATCTTTCCTCCACCATCCCTAGTGCCTCGCGTCCTGCGCCACCTCGGAAAGAGCAAAGGAGTCTACCTATTTGTAGTACCCAAATGGGAGAAGACCTTTTGGAAAGCCGAGCAGAGGCAACGAGCTTTATGCCCTCCAATGATGATCTGGAACGTCAGGAAACACCTGATAGACCTAACTACGGGCCGGGCACCAGTGGCAGTAAACCGTCTGTCTTTGCAGGTCTGGAAAATTCAGGCTGGTCCAATATAGTTTCTTCCTGGCCGGAAAAGGACAAAAAGCTTTTAGAATCGTCCTGGCGTAAGTCTACTTTAAAGACATACAAACCCGCGTGGGAAAGATGGCGACAATGGTCTAAGGAACATTGTGACACTAACAATCCAGAGGCCAGTGATCTTGCAAAATTCATTTGTCATCTACACTCAGATGTTAAACTCGCCCCCAGTGCCATAGCGGTACACAAATCAGTGGTCGCAATGTTTGCAAATCCTACAAGAACAAATGAGCTCAGTAATCATCAACTAGTTCGTCAAGCCCTAAAAGCTATCACCCTCAGTAAGCCTCCTTCCAGAAAACCCAATACTTGGGAAGTTACTGACCTTATTAATTACCTTCGTAGTTACACTATTGATAATAGTAGCTTGTTCCAAGTGTCGCGGCACGTAGCTGTTCTTCTTCTTCTCGCCACTGGAAGGAGAATCCATGACCTTACTCTCCTCGACATCAGCTCAGAAGGCCTTGAGAAAGTAGACAATCACTTAATCCTATGGCCCAGGTTCGGTTCTAAGACTGACTGTGCAACCTTTCGTCAGTCTGGCTGGAAACTATCTCCTAATGAAGATCAAAAATTCGATTTAGTACATTGGAATCAGTGCAGTGCAGGCATACGGCTTGGGACGTTGTGTTTAAAGCGGCACTATGCTTGAAATTTCAAAAAATCGTTACGTGTTTGTGGTTTTTTCGTATCTTGAACGGTTTTGTTTTTCGTGCAGTAAAAAATAATAAAAAAGGACTGTGGAGAAGGCCCTTCTGGGTCTAAAAGGCGGCGAAAACAAGTGTTTACGGCTCTAGATGACAGTGATATAGAGGAGACCCTGTACGATGATGATTCGGAGGACGACTACCAACCTAATGAGGAGGAGTCAGCATCAGAAGATGAAGGTGAGGTAAACCTGTCAAATTTTATATTGCAAACTCCCAGACACCGATTATTGTCATCTACAGCTCAGGATCAAGACCTAGAACCAAGCTCACCACCTGTATCAGGCACTGAAGAGCAAGTTCAACTAGACCAACCCTCTGGACTAGGCTCTACGTCCGATTGGACCACAACTGGTGAAATGAAAAAGATTGATTTTACTAAATCAAACCAATTCTATGGCGAAGTTGCAGGAGTAAACCCTGTAGATTATTTCAATTTCTTTTTCTCCGATGATATTTTGTCGATGATTTGTACAGAGACAAACGCACAGGCACAGAGGTTGCTAAATAATAGGGCAACTAGGGAAACACCAGGCAGGCGAAGAGATTTTTCAAGAATAACTGGATGGAAACCGATCGTCGTCCCTGAGCTAAAAATATTTCTTGGTTTGCTATTCCACATGGGAACTATTCAACTCAGTCGTCTACAAGATTACTGGAAAAAAGACAGATTATTTTCAATGCCTATTTTTGGACAACAAATGAGCAGGAATAGATTTCTCCTTATAATGAGATGTTTGCATTTTACCTCAGAGGAAGAGAGTAAGGCCCCCTGTTCAAGGTTAGAAGTATCATTGATTACTTCAACAACAAGATGACCGAATGTTATTATCCTGCAAAACAATTATATCTTGATGAAAGTATGGTGTTATGGAGAGGGCGACTGAGTTTTCGGCAGTTTATAAAAAACAAACGCCACAAGTATGGCATAAAATTATATATGCTCACGGAACCAGATGGTTTGATATTGAAGTTCCGAATGTATGCAGGTGGAAAAGATATAGAAGTCACCGGAAAGGGCCACGCGGAGAAAGTTGTCATGGAGCTACTTCAGGGGAAACTAAATAATGGCCATGAGTTATACATGGACAATTATTATAATAGTTTCAGTTTAGCGAAGAAGCTGCTTGGAAACAATACCTATTGCACGGGGACTCTGCGGAAAGATTTGAAAGAAAATACTCCCGAAGTAATGAAAAAAAAATTGAAGAAAGGGGAAAATTGCTCAATGTTTCGGGAAGGAGTTCATGTTGGCGTGTGGAAAGACAAACGTGCTGTGTCATATATTACTACCGAGTATAAAGACAGAATGGTTCCAGTCGCAAATAAACGTGGCCAAGTTACTCAAAAGCCGGAAGCCATATCCAAGTATAATGATTATATGTCAGGAGTAGACAGGCAAGACCAGCTTTTAGCTTACTATCCTTGCGAAAGAAAAACTTTGCGTTGGTATATGAAGGTTGCCATCCACACATTCCAGCTACTGTTCATCAATTCAATGAAGATTTATAATAAATATTCAGGTCAACCTAAATTGTCTCTATATGATTACCGGTTGAATATCATAAATGCGCTGCTGCCAGAAGATCTATCAGAAAATAGACTTTCAAATACTCAAAGAAGTCGGGTGACACTCAATTCTCATATAATAAAGAAAGCCACTGAAATTACTTCGAATGGGCGACTCAAGCGAAAACCATGCCGACAGTGCACCAAGAATGTAATAACCAATTTTTAACTTTATTTTGTTGATTGATAATTGTGTGTCATTACAATTCATACTTTTATATTGTTTATTTTGAAGTTTATTTCATTAGCGTTATGCAAGTAGTAACTAATAAAAACCACTCTTAAATAAATTAACGTGTATTATTCGTAATTAACAAAAAATCCTGTAATAAACTGATAACGCACCCGTGCGTTGTTCGGCACTGGTAATGAAAATTTCATTTCCAGTGCCGTGCACGCACAGGTGCGTGCTGGGTGTTTAAATACTGTAAACATATTTGGCCTTACGAATGAATTTCTATCCTGTGGGTGGCATCGAACCTGTTAAAGACTTGTGTTTTTGGTCTTTGTGTGTTTTATTGGAATGTCTGTCACAGCATTAGGCTCCCCCTGTACAATCGCAGCGCCAGCAGAAAATAAACACTTCTCACAATAATGTAGTGGGTCAAGCGAAGGCTCGGACACCTAAATAGCAACGTTTTCCCCCCGTAGGGAAGAAAACGTATATTTAGGTTCCAGCCGAAGCTTGACCCACTAAGAATTAACATTCTTGCTGGCTTGTGAGTACTGAAGAAGCGCAAGCGCCTGCCCCGCCGCTGAGATCGACCGAGTGGTTAGGAAGTGACGTCACGCACTCGGTATAGTAGGGTGCCCAATGGTAAACCAGTGTTGCCACACGTAAAATCCAAGAGGTTATCTCACAATAATGTAGTGGGTCAAGCTTCGGCTGGAACCTAAGTATACGTTTTCTTCCCTACGGGGGGAAAACGTTGCTATTTGGGTCAATCAACTATTTTACCCACACTTTGCTGTCCTTGACACTTCATTATAAATATGCACTAATTGACAATAGACATACACAAATGAGATGTCACAATTGCATCTAAGATTGCTAGGCACAACGGAAAACTTGATCACGTTCTCAATAATCTTTAATTTTTATATTTTTTTATGGTAACTCAGGATACGAAATATTCGCACCATAGAAAATATTCTTGTCTAGAGTCCACATCAACTTGTGAAGTTTATTATAAATGAACTTCTACTTCTCGATTTCAGTTGAATTTTACTATAGAAAAAGACGAAATAACACAGTTTCTTGTGTGTAATATAAAACTTTAAAAAGACAAACCACTTTTACAATAAAAAATCTCAAAATTGTGTCTCCTGGTAAAATACTTTTTCTTTCGTATACTGAGTTATGCTCAAAAATTTCGCCAGCAAACACATAGATGGCTCTGTTTATCATTATTAGCTTCAATTCTATTTGCCTTTGTTCGCACGGCGCGACGGGGCGTTTTGGTAGTGACTTCGAGCCGCCAGTCCGCAAAGTACGTCCGGAGGGAGTGCGTGCCTAATGTGTCGTCTGCTGAGTGACCGCGATTTCTCGATGTAAGTTTTATTATTTACTTATAATAATCAGCTGTTTTATAGTACGTAACATGTGTTTTCGGCTAAAGTTCACGCCAAGTACCTTAATCAAATAGTAATGTGCTTTTTCGATAAAAATATATCACATGTCTGCTGAGTTACTTGTATACTGAGTTACTTTGGTGGTAACTCCATAGACATTCTTGGTAACTCCTAAGACATTTAGGTACTCAGTAAGATTAGCATGTATCACGTATAGTAAAGACGGCCCTATTTTAAACAGTTTTAAATAAGGAGCAAGAATACGTCTGTTATTCATGTTACCTCTACCTACAGTGTGCTGATTTAGTGTTGGAGAAGGAAGGTGGATGATAGTAGATTGATCGTGTTTAGGTTTATCTCTAAATACATTTTTAGTTCGATTGACATTGTTAAATTACGAAAGTATTGATATGTAAAAACTTCTACACTATTATTTTCAGAATTCTACTCGTCCTGAAATGGCGCGACTGACGGCGGCTGAAAAGCAAAGAAGGTACAGGGAAAAACTCAAAAAGAACACCGAAAAATACGAAGAGGCTAAACGAAAGCACCGTGAACACTACCATAAAGTTAAAAGACTTGCAAAAGACTTAACGCCAAAAGAAAAGAAACAAGTTAATACATATAATCTGGAAAATGAGACAAAGAGAATACAGAAAGAAAAGGAAGAATTTACAAGCTATTTTGGATGCAACACCACCGAGTTCTCCGATACCTGGTGTGCTTAATGTCTACCGCGAGATACCAGTTGCGTCTCGAGAACGTGGAGGAAAAATGTAAGAAAAGATAGGAGTAAAGTGAGAGAATAAGAAATTACAAGAAGAAAACAAAAAGTTAAAGAAAAATTGTGAGAAGTACAAAAAAAGACTAATTAGAAACAAAATAAAAGAAAGAGAGTCTGAAGATCAGAAACGAAATTATAAGCTATTGACAAATTCAATTAAAGAGCGATATGAACGAATTAAGAGCCACAAGGAGAAAATGTCGTTAAAAAGCCTTCTTAAAACTGACAGCATAGAGAAATGTAGAAAGAAAACACAATTACTACGAGAAACATTCGGAATAAACAGACAGTACGTTAAAAAAAAAACAACGCAACGGCCTATGCTACTTCAGAAAAAAATACACCAGTTTTTCCTCCGTGATAAAGTTTCCAGAGCCACAGCTGGGAAAAAGAGGTATTTATAGTACAAAAGAGGTATTTATTAGACACAATGCGAAAACTATATAGAGATTTTAAAGAAAAAATGTCGGTATGCCTTGTTCATATTACTATTTTACAAAGAACCGCCCGTTTTTCGTCAAAAGTGCATCAGTCGATGCTCGAGAAACATGCTTGTGTAAAACTCATGCCAACATGACACATAAGATTCAAGCACTGAAAAAACAAGGTGTCTTGAAAACCAGCGATTTGAAAGTCATTATTCAAATGACAGTATGCAGCAACCGGTCAAACGATTGTATGTACAATAATTGTGAAACATGCAAAGATATAAAGATAGAATATGTTCAAGAAAAAGTAACTGGCTTCGTAAAGTATAGTGAATAGATAAGAAAGGAAGAAAAACATGAAAAAGAAGGAAAAAAATTCAAAACAATAAAGAATGTGAAAGAAGAACAATGTGTTGATGTTGCGCACTTACTGCAAACATTTGAGAAGGATATTAACAACTTCAAAAAACATATTTATAACATCAAAATCCAGTTCTACAATTTTCGTGAGTGCTTAAACCATCTGCAGCCTAATGAGTGCGCAATGCTATGAGTGCCTTTATAATTATAATAAAAGCTGCCACTATTAGCGGGCGCCTGTATTTGAATATACTTTCCGTCCAATGCGGCCTATACAATGTGGAAAGTTCCATTTCTCTTCAAAGCCTTTAGCGATTTCCAACCATTCAGTTTCCGAAAAAATATATAAAAAATATTTTTTATTTCAGGACAGTGCTGCCGAAATTGAAGAAACCACTGCAAGTGTGGAAAATGAATCTTTTTCTGAAAGCTCAACCAAACGTTCAAAAAAATCCACACCACAAAACGATCAATTGACAAAAGCTGCTCAAATATTAAATAAGCCTGATGATGAATTCCAAATCTTCGGTGACTTTATAGCTAGTGAAATCAGGAATATGCATTTTAACAAATACACACATCAAAAGTGTCTAGGGATCAACATATATTTTTGCAATAACTTTTCTCCTGATTGATATTAATTAAAATTTTCTTTAAGGATTCATCAAATAAAGTGTTTTCGTTTGTCACAGTAACGATAAACCAAGTCACCTTTGCATTAATAAAGAAATTTGCCATTTTCCTAATAAAGGGATTTTTGACATTTGAACCACTAACATTAAAGTTCGAAAAAAAGACTGAAATAACAGTTTTCTTTAAAATTTTATTGGGTAACTTAAACAATTAATAATCCGTGTTTCTACCGCGAACACTAACAACACAAGAACATCGGTTTGGCATAGGTACTCAAAATGAGTTCATCCAAATCACGCTGTGGAATGGCCGCCCATGTTCGTTGCAACAACAAAAAAAGGTCTTCTTGCGACTGGATACCCTCCATATTCGGCAGAGCTCTTCTCTGTAGCATATCCCATGCATGCTCAATCGGGTTCAAGTCTGGCGACTGAGCAGGCCAGGGCAGGACATTGATGTTAGCTGCGGCGAGAGTCTGTCTTACAACTCTTGCGGTGTGCGGTCGTGCATTATCATGCATTAACTGAAATAAGGGACCGATTTGCACTTGTAGAGGAACGATGACGTCTGATACAATCGTCTCAGCATAAATTTGAGCGTTGAGGTTGCCTCTGATCCAAATCAACTCAGTTCTTCCGCCGATCCAAATACCCGCCCATACCATGATGGTTCCACCACCATAAGGATGGACTTCCTGGCAGGATTTTAATCGCTGTTGGCGTCCAGGGGTTCTCCAGTGTCGTATACGTCTTGTATCCAGTCTCATACCAAAACGAGACTCATCAGAAAAGCACACGAAACGCCATTGTTCTTCTGCCCAATTTCTGTGTTCAAGAGCCCATTGATATCGAATCCTACGATTGTGCATTGCTATAGGTGGTACCCGTAGCGGTCTTCGGGAATGAAGGTTCACTTCATGCAAGCGGTTTCTGACTGTTTGGTCGCTAATTAAGTTCCCTGAAGAGTGATGAAGCCTCACGGCTAACATCATGGCGGTTATTGTTGGAGCTCTTCGAGTTAAGATTTGAATGTATCGGTCTTGTCTCCGTGTGGTGCAGCGATACCGTCCTCCATGGCGCTCAGCCACGGTACCAGTGCTTCGGTAACGTGTCCAAAGTCGACTGATAACACTCTGACTTGTATTCAGAGCTAAAGCCACAGTACGTTGCCGGGAACCAGCTTCTATCATTCCCACGGCTCTGAGCATTTCTTCCCTGCTTAAATGACGTCGCCGCTCCATAATAACGTTGGTTTTAATCAGTAGTAGGGAAACAGTAGCACTAATAATGTCTTCAATGCGTTGTATGTTTTTATAGGGAAAATATTGACAGCTGATTTTCATCTTTTACTCGAATTTGATTCACAGTTCCTGATTCAAATTATGAAATGCACCAAAAAGGATCCATATAAATTTAAAAAATCATAAATTTATTACAAAGCCACATCTCAATCTCAAGAAATCCGCATAAAAATGCTTGATCCCTAGACACTTTTGATGTGTGTATAAAGGCGAATTGAAACGCAAAATACAACGTCTAATTATCGAGTATACCGAAATTGATGCCAAAAAATACCACAATGACAATGGGCCAATGCCTAGTGGTGAATTGAATGCAAGTGAAAAAACATTAGAAACTATCTCAGATGGTGATTCACTTTATATCGATATTAATGGCGTACGATATTTATTAGACAGCTTACCTTTAAGTAACGTGAATGAAGGCGATCATACAGAGCAAGACAACATTCCATCACAATGATTGATATTGTGCAAACAGGAATTCGAAATAAATATGATAGAGTGGAAGGAATCACCTGAAACAATAAAAATATTGATTTAACGTATTATTAGTTTCTAGTTTTTGATTAAGTAATTCGATTAAAGAAGCTTTTGTATTCTTTGTTGTATTTACATACCTGTTGCTAGATATCGAAGAGTAACATAAAGACGGACCCAGCCCGGCGAGCACGGCCTACAGTGACATGGCATGAGTCACACATTTTATCACAGTTTGGGCGATAAAACCGTTTTGTCTTAAATGCTAGCACGGCGGCGTAAGATAATTTCTTGATATGTGATATAACTTCTTGACGTTTAGTTGGGACTCCTATGTCTTATTTGCTAGTATTGGCACACCCATTTTGTAACAAATGTCACATTTTGACAGATGAATATGCTCGTTTATATCACGTTCGTTCGGAGGTGGTGATAAAAGTAAATTAAAAATATAAGTATATTTTTCTGCTTACTACTGCATCAAATGGCAGTAAATTATTATAATTATGTTCTTGCCCGAAGGCAAGAGGTCCAAAGTAGGAAAATATTCCGAAGAAACATTCGGGACTCCTCTAATCCGTTCGAGTTGCCAGACAGGGAGTTCCAACGGATTTTCCGCCTGACAAATATATTTCAAAACAAATCACATCAAACTTTTAAAAGAAAAACAGAACTTTTAGTTAGTAGCAAGTTATCAAATAATAAATAAAAAAAGAAAATGAAAGACGTGCCGCGTACGTGTTATGTCAAAAATGAATTAGTACCCAAGAAAATTAAAAAGTTGTTTAACTGTATGAACTGTGCTCTTTTATAACGTATTATTTTATTTGGTCGCCTATTCAGATGGTCATAGACATTTTTATTTTTTTAATATACTAGGTCACACTATATGAAGTCAGCAACAAGAAAGACAAGTCGCGTCTTAAATTATATCACATGTGGTACCCGTGCTAGCATTTAAGACAAATTCTAAGACATGACATAATTTATAACGTCTTGTCACCAACGTCTTGGGTACGCCCGTGCTCGCCCCGCTGGCGGGAATAGCAGCACGCATTTTAGTATCTTGCTTTTCAATAATTGGACGAATGTCTGTTAACAACATATTGAAGTTCTCTTCGTCATTCTCAAGAATTTTTTATATTGTGAAGGTTCTTCATTTCTCAGCTCCATTAATAAATTCATTTGTATTCCAACAGTATCTCTTCTTTGTATCCAGTCTTTTACCCATTTCCGATCTTTGCGTTTTTTTACACTGCCCAACACTACCATAGCAGCAGCAGCACGTATTTTCCTACAGCTAGGCATTTTATGGGTTTCGATGTTATATGCACGAACACGTCTCAGAGTAAAGTGACAGTGACACTTAGTTATCAATAATTATTGCGTAAAAATGTTGGTAAAATGTAAACAGTCTTGCAAGAACTTCTAAGCGAGATCTTGCTGGTGACTTCCGAAAGCGACTTGTGCTACAAAAATTGCATGCAATCTAAACGGACCAGAGAATACTTGCTTAAGAAATCGCAGCAAGTCATTGCTAATCTAAACAATCGCGCAAGAACTTGCAAGGAAGATCTTGCGGGTCACTTGCGAAAGCGAATTGAGCTACAAATTTTGCATGTAATGTAAACGGAGCAGCAAGTACTCGCTCAAGAAATTGCAGGAAGAACTTGCTAGTCTAAACCTCGCTTTACAATCGTGCCGTTTGGCGCAAATTAAAAAACATGAAATTGAATAAAACAACATCAGAAAGAAGTTTTTGTAGGCTTATTACTATATTGCCCATGCTTCCTCCAGAATACATACAGAATACATGGAAAGACATATTAGCACATGTGAAAATGACTACAGGTATGAAGAAATTTAAAACTTATTTTGAGAAACAGTGGATGGCATTATCTTTCCATAAAATAATTGTATACAAAGATAATCATAGAACAACAAATCAAGTAGTTTTTTTGTAAAAAGTTTTTTTTATTTTTCATGTGAACTAGAAGTTTTGGGAGTTGCCGTTATGGGAGTTGCCGTTTTGAGAAAAGGTCTATTTGGGAAATGGTCGTTTTGGGAAAGTGGACGAAGTGGGAAATAGACATTTAGGGAATTACCATTTTGGGAAGTGGACGTTTTGGGAGAGTGAACGATTTGGGAAGTGTACGTTTAGGACCTAAAGGGTCTGATCAACCAAGCGTAGTGGAAACTCATAGTAAACCAAAGATGTCTATTGAGCTCAGATTTATAAGTAATCACACTATACGTAAATTACGGAAAGAACAAATGATAGAGGAGGAAAATGAAACGTTTATGTTTGTGCCAAAACAAATGATTATTTACATACAACCTGCTACTCGATCGCTCCTGACGCCAGGCGCATTCGCGAGAGAACTGGAAAAGTACTGTAAAAAGATAAATATAAATGAAGTGTATATTATAAGGGATAAATTAAACAATTCTTTTATAGAAAAACTAGCACAAACTATTAAAACAATAAGTAGTTGGACCGGTCCCCGCTTATGTGTATTAAAAGATGTAGAAAGGATAGAATATAAAGACGAGAGAAGAGTAATTCTCAACGACTTTCATCTGTTACCTACTAGTGGCCACGCAGGTATCAGACGAATTGTCAATAATATAAAAAAGTATTATTTCTGGGCAGGACAAGAGCGAGATGTTACACAATTTATAAAGAGTTGTGACAAGTGTCAAAAACAAAAGCACTCAGTGCGTGTTAAAGAACCAATGGTAATATCAACCACAGCCCACACTGCTTTTGAAAAGCTATATCTAGATGTAGTAGGTCCATTAGACCGAGATACGCATAACTCGTCATATATGTATATTAACACTTCAGTGCGAGTTAACCAAATATGTAGAAGCTTATCCGTTAGTAACCAAAAGCAGTACTGAAATCGCAAAATCCTTCGTAAACAACTTTGTACTACGTTATGGAATCCCCAAGGAAATAGCAACCGACAGAGGAGCTGAATTTATGTCTGCTACAATGAAAGAGGTATGTAAACTACTTTGTATAAATAAAATTAATTCAACAGCCTATCATCACGAGAGCATTGGTGCACTCGAAAACTCGCATAAAAATTTAGGTGCGTATTTGAGAATACATACAGATAATCATCCCGAATCATGGAACAGTTGGCTTCCTTATTGGAGTTTCAGTTATAATACATCTGTTCATTGCGAGACCAAATATACACCCTTTGAACTAGTATTTGGTAAAAAATGTAATTTACCCAGTAGTCTAACGAAAACCATAGAACCACTGTATAATCATGATAGCTATCCATTAGAACTAAAATATCGATTACAAATGTCTTTGAAAGAAGCTCGAGAAAATTTGATGCAATCCAAAAAATTGCGGAAACAAAAATATGACAAAAAATCAAATCCCATTGAATATAAAAAGGACGACTTGATTTTAATACGAAATGAAACTGGTAATAATTTAGCTAATATCTATTTAGGTCTATATATTGTTTTGAAAGATGAATCACCAAAAGACGGAAAACCCGACACTGTACACAAAAACCGTACAAAATTGTACACACCGAATGTAACCTAGTACAGACATATAACTTAACTGTAGTCATTGTCAGTTCGACAATAATTAATAAAGTACCAAATTGTGACAAATTCATGGAACAATTGTTAATGTTAAGAGATATGAAACTACACACATCAAAAGTGTCTAGGGATCAAGCATTTTTATGCGGATTTCTTGAGATTGAGATGTGGCTTTGTAATAAATTTATGATTTTATAAATTTATATGGATCCTTTTTGGTGCATTTCATAATTTGAATCAGGAACTGTGAATCAAATTCGAGTAAAAGATGAAAATCAGCTGTCAATATTTTCCCTATAAAAACATACAACGCATTGAAGACATTATTAGTGCTACTGTTTCCCTACTACTGATTAAAACCAACGTTATTATGGAGCGGCGACGTCATTTAAGCAGGGAAGAAATGCTCAGAGCCGTGGGAATGATAGAAGCTGGTTCCCGGCAACGTACTGTGGCTTTAGCTCTGAATACAAGTCAGAGTGTTATCAGTCGACTTTGGACACGTTACCGAAGCACTGGTACCGTGGCTGAGCGCCATGGAGGACGGTATCGCTGCACCACACGGAGACAAGACCGATACATTCAAATCTTAACTCGAAGAGCTCCAACAATAACCGCCATGATGTTAGCCGTGAGGCTTCATCACTCTTCAGGGAACTTAATTAGCGACCAAACAGTCAGAAACCGCTTGCATGAAGTGAACCTTCATTCCCGAAGACCGCTACGGGTACCACCTATAGCAATGCACAATCGTAGGATTCGATATCAATGGGCTCTTGAACACAGAAATTGGGCAGAAGAACAATGGCGTTTCGTGTGCTTTTCTGATGAGTCTCGTTTTGGTATGAGACCGGATACAAGACGTATACGACACTGGAGAACCCCTGGACGCCAACAGCGATTAAAATCCTGCCAGGAAGTCCATCCTTATAGTGGTGGAACCATCATGGTATGGGCGGGTATTTGGATCGGCGGAAGAACTGATTTGGATCAGAGGCAACCTCAACGCTCAAATTTATGCTGAGACGATTGTATCAGACGTCATCGTTCCTCTACAAGTGCAAATCGGTCCCTTATTTCAGTTAATGCATGATAATGCACGACCGCACACCGCAAGAGTTGTAAGACAGACTCTCGCCGCAGCTAACATCAATGTCCTGCCCTGGCCTGCTCAGTCGCCAGACTTGAACCCGATTGAGCATGCATGGGATATGCTACAGAGAAGAGCTCTGCCGAATATGGAGGGTATCCAGTCGCAAGAAGGCCTTTTTTTGTTGTTGCAACGAACATGGGCGGCCATTCCACAGCGTGATTTGGATGAACTCATTTTGAGTATGCCAAACCGATGTTCTTGTGTTGTTAGTGTTCGCGGTAGAAACACGGATTATTAATTGTTTAAGTTACCCAATAAAATTTTAAAGAAAACTGTTATTTCAGTCTTTTTTTCGAACTTTAATGTTAGTGGTTCAAATGTCAAAAATCCCTTTATTAGGAAAATGGCAAATTTCTTTATTAATGCAAAGGTGACTTGGTTTATCGTTACTGTGACAAACGAAAACACTTTATTTGATGAATCCTTAAAGAAAATTTTAATTAATATCAATCAGGAGAAACGTTATTGCAAATATATATGTTGATCCCTAGACACTTTTGATGTGTGTATATCAAATAAAATTATTATGAATTAAGCATTAAGTTTAAAAATAAAATAAAGCCTTAAAAGCTTTCTTTATTTTTAATAAATGCGGACGTTGAAGATAGAAATAATCTCAGAAGAATTTTATGGACTGACGAGTCCAAGTTTGATAAGGACGGCATTACAAATTATCATAATGCTCATTTACTGGAGTGAACGAGCTATGGGTAATCCACACCTAAAAAGACAAAAAGGTTCACAGAGAAGGTTTAATCTAAATGTGTGGATGGGTATAATTAATAACCGCTTGATTGGACTACATTTCCTACCGCAAAACCTCGATGGGGTTGAATATGAAAATTTTCTGAGGAATGTATTTTTTGAATTACTGGTAGATGTGCCGCTAGAAACGAGGCGAAACATGATATTCATGCATGATGGCTGTCCGGCGCATTTTAGGCTAGCTGTGAGAAGTTGGGTAGACCAACACTTCCCCGACCGATGGATAGGTAGAGGTGGTCCAATACCATGGCCGGCACGTAGCCCCGACCTCACTCCCATGGACTTCTTCGTGTGGGGTCGAATGAAAACTTTGGTTTATGCCACTGACGTCCCTGTGCCAAACGTTGAAGACTTGCGCAACAGAATAATCAACGCAGCGCAAGAAATACAAAGGGAGCTTACAGACTCAAGGGTTGTAAAAACGGGTGTCGTAAGAAGAGCACAAGCTTGTATTAGAAATAATGGTGGGCACTTCGAAAATGAACGGTAGACAGTTTTTTATTCAATAAATTTTTATTCTTCAGTGGTTTGGTTTTTCTTTCATTTTTATTATTAGTCTTATCTTGATGGTTCCTTAACCGATTTTGGATTTTAATAATATGTCATTTGAAAGGGAACGAAACGTAGAAGTTTTTTAATTATTTTGTACGTAATAATAAAGGGTGACTTTTTAAAGAAAATTGATGTTTTATCAGCCATCAAAGTATTTTTTTTACATTTTCCGTTTTTGTTTAGCAGTTTTTGCATTAAATAATGACAGTTGCGGAAAGGGGATTGACCATTTTTGGCCAAAGAGTGCACACGCAAAAGATTTGTGTAAAAAAAAACGTCATAATTAAATATCAGTTTTCAACTTATGCATGCTATCAACAAAGTTTGCTATGTTTTTGCGTAATTAATAAGTTTTGAAATCATTCTATTAAAGGACCAACAAAACTCTGACTGGTAAGAGTTGCCATTTTAAAACTAGAAGCCAATTAAATCGATAATCGATAAGACTTTTAATTAAGTGACAGGAATCGATTCAAAAACAGACTTTGTTTCTGACATACCTACATATTATTTTCAAAAAACCAGATGGTGGGATATACTTTGTTAATAGTTACAGAATATACTCGCACAACATGACATTACCAGCAAGTGAAATCAATTTAATATTTTTTTTAATCAATATCGATTGGGAATCGATTTTTATTTAATTGCACTGGCAAGCTCTCTCTGATTTAAATAAGTAATTGTCAAGTAGTCTGTTGGTTGTCATTGTTGTCAAACAAAAACCGACACATAAACTCTCCGCTCTCGTTTTTGTTGTTTTTCCTCTGAATTCACATAAAACCGACGAACTGGCATTAAAATGGACTCCGATAATTCTTCTAACCTTAACGACCTTGGCATGAATATGGATTCTGCTTCCGCTTCATCTGAAACACTTCGCGCGAACATGGACCCGATAACAAGCTATGATGATAACCTAGGCATTCACACTGGACAGTCGAGTTCATCGCAAGCATCAACAATGGATCCAAACATACGTTTACGTTGTGTGAATTGTGGCATAAATATATCGCGACTGCGAAGACATCCCTTGGTTATCGCAGAGGTGCGACGTCTTATTCAAAGATGGAATGAACCACAGCAGGTAAATACCTCTGATATCTATAAGTTTTCAACAAAAAGTGGAAACAAGTTGCTTTTATAACTATTAATTGTAAACATTTCATTCAATAGGTACAAGTGACAAGTGATAACTGGGTGTGCCATTCTTGTTGGATGTTAGCTTGGAGTGAAATAAGACAAACTGCTCCTATGGGTCAACAAAGTGCACCAGCTGTTGGTCATTCACATGTATGCATCACCTGTGGGGTCTCGCTTTTACGAAAAAGATCTCACACATTAAGAACAGGCACACCTCGTGAGGATCGTATAAGAAATGAGGTTGCTCATCAAGTTGCACCACGTGAGGTAAGATATTCCCTTTATAAATATGTCTTTACACTCTCACACTCAAAAGGTCGATTGATGACCTGGTAAGGGTCACACTTAGCGAATGGATGCGAGATGTACAGGACCAGTTGTTTTGGAGACACTTGGAAGATGACTATGTCCAGCAGTTTTAGTCTTTCGGCTGGTGTGGTGATGATAATGATGGCTCTCAACATAATACCGTATAATGCTGGTATTGATTGTAGTAGTTATCAACTATCATGTCACCCAATAAATAAAATTGAATTCCAATATAACATACTCTTATTTGTTACAGTTGCAGAGTTCAGCATCTATCTGTCATACTTGTTGGCGAAGAATTGACAGAGCCGTATCAAGAACAATTACACAACAAGATACTCCGTCTCAACCATCTTTGATTCAATCGGAAAGCACTACCACAGAATCAACAACTGAAGAGGAAAGTACTGTCACAATATCGACAACTGAAGAGGAAAGTGTAGCCACTAATAACTTCATTTTGCTGCCTAATTATATTCGGGCACCAGGTACACAAAGTCGATGCTTTTTCTCCAACTGTGCCAGATCAGAGCGACTTACAGTCCCAAATGACCTAAGAGTTAGGCTATTTTGCGATTTTAATTATTATGTACCACCAGAATGCAGAATTTGCCTGTACCATTTAAGAAAGATGGGAGTCACTTTTGGATTCACTTGAGAATCCTATTCGCACTTTTAGTGCAGAACAAGTTGAAGAATTTACTGCCTTAATAAAAAACAGTATGTTCAATCATTTAGATTTTAATAATATAAATGATATGCCTGATCACATAGTTAACTACTATCTAGGCTTCAATAAGGAACAATTTTTGGACATTCTGTCCAATGTTCCCAGACTTTTAAATAAGCATAGAGGTTCATTTGCACTTGCTGCTTACTTAATTAAATTAAGATCAGGTGATAGCGATGAACGCCTTGCAGCATTAATGCAAGTACCTAGAAGTACCTTAGAACGCCATATGAATGAAGCACGCGAATTGTTGACACAGGATTTTGTTCCTTCAAACCTGGGAATTAACCATATTAGCCGAGCAGAAATAGCTGCAAGAAACCTTATAATTCCAGGTGGATTATATCAAGGTGAAGATAGAAGCCCCATTATAATTGCTGATGGTACATACATTTTCATAGAAAAAAGCTCAAATTATTTGTACCAAAAGAAAACTTACTCAATGCATAAGTATCGAAATCTTGTCAAGCCTTTTTTACTTGTTTGTACCGATGGGTACATAAAGCCCCGTATTCATGGTAAACATTTGTTTAGCAACAAAGTTGAATCAACGTGTTGCGGAGTTGCTGTCAAGATGTTGCTGGCAACACTGCGTGTTGCAGAGTTGATTGCGTCATGTTGACAAGCTCTCGCCCGCCAAGCGTAAACATCAGTTTAGCGAAAATTGTTGACGTGTGTGAACGTGTTTGCAACAGTTTATAAACATGGCAGCAGTGTGGAGTAATGATAAAATAATGCAACTAATAGAATTATTTCAATCAAAACGATTATTATGGGATTCTTCTATAAAAGAATACAAAGATAGAAACAAAAAGAACGATGCATTCGAAGAAATTTCTCAAGCCCTAAATATACCCCAAAAAGATGTGGAAACTAAAATACATGTACTGCGTACTCAATTTACTACAGAAAAAAAAGTTGTCGGCAAAAAAAACTACAGGCAGCGGCGCAATAGAAAAATGTAGATGGATTTATTACGAGCCATTGGAATTTTTGTTATTTGGTGCAACTACTTCTGGTGAAACGGATACTATGAATAAAACAGTAAGTTGTTTTTGTATATAATTTTTATTGTACTAGTCTGTAAAATTATTACAATTACGCTACATTATTTTGCCATGGAACACTTCCCTCTGGAGTTATAAAGTAATCGGCAAACTGTTCTCTAATACAAAAAGCTGATTGTGATGCAGGCCTGCCCCGTCTTTGCAAATCAATCATAGGAAACGAACCTAGTTCCCTTCGCCATGAACCTTCTAATAGGTTACCTTCAGACTCTTCAAAATCAAAAGTTTGTGGAGGTGTATATATGGATCTGGAAACTGTGTTACGTCTTAAGAAGTTATGTAAATATACACAAGCAATTACTACGAGTTCACAATTGGCTGGTTTTAACGGAATAGGTTTACTGAATACACGGAACACCACACATAAAATGCCAAAAACATTTTCTATAATCCTCCTAGCTCTTGATAGTCTGTAATTGAATATACGCTTTTTGTTCCCACGTTCATGAATGCCAGGATATGGTTTCATGATGTTCTCCGTTAGCGCGAAAGCACTGTCACCTACAATAACATATGTGTAACAAAGCATTGACATCATGCGGCGCGCGCGGCTCCCGTTCCACGATGTTAGACGACAGCGAGGAGGCGGAGCCTACTCCCCACGACGCGCCCCGCCACACGCGGCCGCTATATAAGTCGACCACCGGCGCGCTCACAAGGACATCGACTCGCCGTCTGACCGCCGCCGCGTACGGACGTGTATCGCTACCTGCGCTACCCCCCGCCCGCCGCTATCAGTGTCACCGGTTCGTCGCGCGTCCCCAGCGCTGTGATGTCATCCGTAGTCTCAGACTACACCCATCGAATAATTGGTGTCTTTTTCAAGACAACTTTTGTTCATCTATTTCTGTTTGAGAGAAATATCGTCAAAACGCTGTGCCCCCTCAGGGAAAAACCACAGTTTCGTGGTTCTTGGTGGAAACCTTACGGTGCCAACGAAGCCAAGAGCGTGGTGCCCCAATCCTACCCGCCAGACCCCTTCAGGGCGAGGCTACCCATTGGAGTCGAGAGCTAGGAGCTTGGCCTTGGGGGATCTCCTAGTCAAACCTAGTCTCTGGTTCTCTCCACAGCTACACACCTAGTATCGGTTGGGTGTGTCTACCCCTTCGCACTAGACCCCAATAGGGCCCTGTCGCACAATAAGACTGGCGACAGGTTTACAAGCTTAGGGCACACCAGTAGGTACACACCTCCCCTGTCACACACACCATCCCCCCTGACAGGGAGGCCACACACACCCCCGGGCAAGTCCACCCGGGGAGTTAGGGTGTTAGGCCTTGTAGGGTTTTAATTTCGTCATGACGACTAATTTTTAGTTGTTTAATTTTTTCAATATGTCTGAAGTCAGTCAACTCCGCGAGGAGTTGGATGCCCTCAGACGTATACTACAGGAGCTCCTCGACTCGAGCGATTTCGTCCGAGAGAGGTATGGAGGCAAGCTGGCTGCGCTCCGACGGCCCGTTATCGCCGATTTTAGCGATGCAATTGACAGCCCCCTGTCACCTCCGCCCGCCGATCAAGGCATTCCTTTGAGGAAAGCCGCCCCGATTTCCAAGAAACCAGGTGTTTCTACGGAACCCGCCGTCCAGTCATCATCGTCGTTGTCAACACCTATTGTTTCAGGGACAAAGGCAAAATCCGCCGCCTCGAGTTCTACGAAGCCCGCCATCGTGACAGCAGCCGCCCCATTACCTGCTATTGTTTCAGGTACAAAGGAGACCGCCGCCGCACCTGCGTCCATTTCTGAGAAAATGGATACCTCAGTTCCTTTGTCTGACAATGGCTCATTGTCAGACAGCTCAAATAACCCATCGTCCGATGACGATTATCAGCTTGTCGGCAAGGGCAAGCGTAAGAAGGGCAAAAATTCACAAGCGAGCTTACCCAAAAAGCTTGTAGCGACCGCAGTGGTCCCTACACCTGTGAGCTCCTGCCCCTCTTCGCCCGCCCCAGCCACTCAGGCTACACCAATTAGCCGCCCGTCTAGCCCTATGGCTATTAACTCTGCTCCGATAGTTCCTCGCAAGCAAAAGCCCCCGCCCCCTATCTACATTCACGAGAAAGGGAAACGGACAGAAGTGTCCAAGATGTGTGCGGATCGCAAGATTCAGTACACAAACGCCCGCGCTACTCAAATTGGTATCAAGGTGATGGTGCCCTCGTCCTCGGACTTCAGGGAACTCACCCGCCACCTTCGCGAAAGGCATATTGCCTTTCATACGTACTCCCTTCCCGAGGAGAAGCCTCACCGTGTGGTGATTAGGCGGATCCCTAAGGAAATACCGTCTTCTGAGATCAAAGATGATCTCATACTTCAGGGGGTGCCAGTAATAGCTGTGCACCGCCTTCACAAAGCGCGCGGCGGAGACCTGTACGACATGGTATTGGTCGTCTGCGACCGCGTTGAAAGCCATCACCCTATTTTTAAGGTGAAGGCCGTCTGCTCGCTATCGGGCATTATCATTCAGAAGCCTAACAGCCTCTCTATAATTGGACAGTGTCACCGCTGTCAGTTGTACGGCCATAGCGCCAACAATTGTTTCGCG
The DNA here is from genome assembly GCA_932274075.1 of Diarsia rubi. Classification (NCBI taxonomy): domain Eukaryota; kingdom Metazoa; phylum Arthropoda; class Insecta; order Lepidoptera; family Noctuidae; genus Diarsia; species Diarsia rubi. The sequence continues at coordinate 3,381,647 of OW026433.1, forward strand.
CCTCATAGGTGCGTAAAATGCCTGGGAAACCATGGCACCTCAGAATGCCCTCGTCCTAAGGACATCTCACAGTGCACAGAGCCGCCTAGTTGTGTTCTCTGCGGCTAATCGGGTCACCCGGCTAACTACCGTGGCTGCCCTAAAGCTCCCAAAGTTTCGTCCGCGAAGCTGGCCAAGCGCGCCAACGCTCGTCAAATCAGAGAGGGCTCATACAAAGTACCATCTTCCCAGATGCCAGATCGTCTTGGTCCTCAGCGACCCTTCCACTGGGATGCTCTCAACAGCCAAAAAGAGTTTCCCCCTCTCGGCAAGAAGCAACCCACCCCTCTTCCGGGATTAATGGATCAGCCTGTTATTCCCGTCAATTCTGCAGTTTCCGAAACTGTGCCCCCTCCAAGGGAGGCCTTCTCAGCACCAGCCAATCCTCGTCGCTCGGAGCCCTTCAGGCCCGTGAACACGACAGCCCCCCAAAATCAGACGAACTATGAGACGATTATGGGAGCCTTCCACTGGTTCGCCACTGACGAAGCCGACCGTTGCGCGGCTGAAATCAGGGAGGCGAACTCTGATAGAGAAAAGCTTGGGAAGATTTTCCTCAAGTACAACCTCAAAGAGTCACTCCGTGGAATCAATTACAAAAAACAATAATGGGTACCACAAAATTATCCTGCGGCCTACCCAGATCCCTCAAGTTAGGTTTCTTTAATGCCAACGGTGGCATTAAAACACAGCGCGATGAGATCGCCGCCTTTCTTCGCGACCATCTCATCGATGTTTTCCTCGTGCAAGAGACTTTCCTCAAGCCGAGTCACCGCGACCCAAAAATTGCAAACTTTCGCATGGTACGCAATGATCGGGTTCGCTGCCATAAGGGCGGTACGCTCATTTACTACCGCAAAGAATTACACTGCATCCCCATCGATGCCCCACCACTTGTTTCTCTACTAGAGGTTTCAGTCTGTCGCGGTCGGCTCGGTATGACCGGCCATCCACCGGTTCATATTATATCGGCTTATATGCCCCCTACTCTCACTCCTGAAGATCACGGTCTTCTGGACAGTGACCTCACAGTCCTCTTCGGCTTGAGTGATGCCGTTATCTTAGCGGGTGATCTCAATGTCAAACATCCTGCCTGGAACAGTGCGACCACGAACCCTAGGGGGAAAGTCGTGTTTAGCCTTGGCGAGAAGCTTCACTTCGACACTATCGCTCCCATGGAGCCTACCCACTACCCGGGTACCATTGACCATCGTCCAGACGTGCTCGATATAGCGCTGCTCAAGAACATCAACCTCAGGTTGCGTTCCATCGAGACGCTACATGAGCTCCACTCTGATCATCGTCCAGTGTTAATGCACTTGGTTCCTCGGTCGGGTCCTTCTGACCCCAGCCAGCCTCCTGCGACCATTACGATCACCGACTGGAAGAAATTAGGCGAAAAGCTGAAATCGACCACGTCGCCGCACCTGGACGAGATCCCCGATGAAAGTACTAAACTACAAGATAAACTTGTTCTTTTTGTACAATTTTGTGATTTGCGCCATCTAGTAGTAAATCAAAGCGTTACTAAACCGAGTTATGATCGGCTCGCTAAATACAATATTGTGTCTATACCAGTAAGAACATGATCGTGGTAGAGTGATGACGGAAGTTTAAAACAACAGTGTTATTATTTGGATAAATACGGCTTGAAGTCACAGAAAGGTAAGTTGTTGATTTTTTTAACACTCTCACCGCCATGTGGTACGCCGGCCGCCCACGTAAATTCTAGTGCAGCAAGCTATTACTGATTTTTTTATTTGTTGCGGCAGGCCATGTGGGCGGCCGGCGCACCAAAAATTTACCGCTAAAACTTTTGCATTTTTGTCCGTTACTAACTGTCAATAAATCAAATATGCAGGCCATCACTGTAATTAGGTCAGTTGGCCGCGCGCCGCCCACGTAGCCTGCTGCTAAAGGGTTTTCGCGCGCTTTTTCTTACGCGTGTTCAACATGTCGGATTCCGAAAGCGATCCCGACTATTTACCATCGCATGCATCGGGTTCATCGCAATCTGAATCAAGTTATGATGATGAAACTTCGTTAGCCTCTGACAATGATATCGCTTTGAGTGAACTTCGAACGCAGTCATTGACTTTAGAGTGGCACTATCCTGAGGATTCACGACAGAAGCAGTTTCCACTGGACATACAACCAGGTATCAATGTTCCTAGTAACTGTGAAATGGAATTAGATTGTTTCCGATTATTTCTTACCGACGAAATTATATATCTTATGGTACAAATGACTAATTCATACGCCAACAAATCAAAATTACTCAATGTCGTCACACGCAACATGAGAATCGCTTAGTGGACAAACTGCACTCCTGAAGAAATGTGGAAATTCCTAGGCCTGTTAGTTTATATGGGACTTAAAAAGTTACCAAAAATTAGTGACTAGTGGAGCAAAAATATTCTCTATGAAAATAAAGTAGCTTGTCAAACTATGGCCAGGAACAGATTCGAGCTGTTGCTCAGATGTTGGCATTTTGAAGACACCGTCTTTATAGGGTCTAATCATGCTGACCGGCTAATAAAAATAAGGCGTTTAGTGGAGCTATTAACAAAAGGATTTCAAAATTCAAAAACACCGGGTGAATATGTTACTGTGGATGAAAGCATGGTTGCTTTTAGAGGACGCATATTATTTATGCAGTATATTCCTGGCAAACGCCACAAATATGGCATGAAACTTTTCAAGCTATGTGATGATGATGGTTACACTCATGATTTCATCATTTACGAAGGCAAAAAGGCAGTACGGCAGGACAATATGGCTACAAATGTGGTTATGAAGCTTTGTCAACCATATCTTGGCGTAGGCAGGAGTGTAGTAACAGATAATTTTTACACCAGCGTCGACCTGGCGGAAAAATTATTAGAAAATAATACACACCTAATAGGAACTCTAAGAAAAAACCGGAAGGGACTGCCAAAAGAAGTCATAGAAGAAAAACTAAAAAGGGGTGAAATGGTTGCATTGCAAAACAATAATGGCGTTCTTGTATTGAAGTGGAAAGATAAACGTGACGTTTTGGCTTTATCCACAAAACACTCCAATGGTTTTGTAACTGTAACTAGTAAAAGGAACCCAAACAAAAGGGTTATGAAACCTATTGCGATAACAGAATATAATAAACACAAGTGTTCCATTGATTTGTCAGATCAACTAGAAAGTTATTCAAGTCCTGCCCGAAGAAGTATTCGTTGGTTTCAGAAACTAGCTATAGATCTATTGTTTTCTACAGCTGTTACAAATGCCTACATCATTTATAAACAGCACAAGCGACATAGTAGCAAGAAATATACCGTGACTAAATTGACCCCTAGGCAAAGCTCAGCAGCGAGCTCAAATAGGCAGTCAGAACACAAATTCAGCAAAACATCACTCAATGATCATAGAGGAAGACTAGTTCGCCGAAGATGCATTCACTGTTACGAAAGATACCGAGCTCAGGGTCTACCAGCCGTAGAAGCCAGGAACAAGACAAAGAAAGTGAATACTGTCTGTGTGAAATGCCCAACGCAACCTAGTGTTTGTACGGATTGCTACGCAGAAATTCATTTAAAGTAATATTTTTGTCTGATGTCTCCAATGTTTGATTCTTTTTAAATTTTGTAAGCTGATTTTTTTGAGCAAAATATTAATAAATATCGTCTTGGGAAACTGGTTTTTCTTAGTTAATTACCAACTGAATGGTCATGGCAATAGAGTCCGATGTTCCTCGTTTTTTTTTCATAGGTAGGTTTTTGAATACATTATTCGATACAATTGGTATTGACTCCGTATCGGGCAAGCCAAAACCAAAAAATCTATTTGAATTCGTCGGGTCACAGCGGACCACACCGCCCGCTGATAAAATATATGGCGTGTCCTGCCAGCGTGCCACTTGGCGTGCCGCAAAAGTTCTCTCAAATTAAGCTTGGCGGGTCGCTAAAGAAATGGGATGGGCGGCGCGCCGCCCACATGGCCTGCTGCTTTGGCAAACTGTATACATGCGTGGCGGTGAGAGTGTATAGGTAAAGTGTTTCCATTTATTTAGACACAGTTTTCGTGTTATGAAATTACGCAATTTACAAGTCAATTTTCAATATTACTATGAAGGCGTATCTATTGAGCTACTATCGATTCTACATACCACCTCTCACCCGCATCTGTCAACACCATTTGAGGAACATGACTTGGGAGGATTTCCCGGAACATGTCACCCAACGTCAAGATAGTTTCAGTAGCGAGTGCATACATGATATAATAGCGATGTATACACAATGTCTCGAAAAAAAAGGTCAGCTCGATTTTGAAAACTTAGATGAATTGAGTCCTGATACCCTTCACTTTTGGACTGGCATAAGTCACCAGCAATTCAACACCATATTTAATGAAACACCTTCTTTAAACGAATATTCAAATGGGAAAACGATGTTGGGCATCTATTTATGTAAATTGAGAAGCGGTGAACCTAACCGAAGACTTACGTCAGTTTTTGGCTTGCCTAGGTCAACTATTCAACGTAAAATAAAACAAGCGAGAGTATGTCTCGAAAGTGAAAAAAAAAAAAAAAAAAAAAATTCAAGCGGAGTCATCTTTCATTTAAATATCCAACATCGCGGTCGCCAAATGTTGGATATTTAAATGAAAGATGACTCCGCTTGAATTTAGTATGTATAATTACAGAAAATCCGTTATGTACAATATTCAAAATTGAAGTTGGCAGAAGGCATAGTCTGTTGATCGCCCTTCGTATAATGCCCCTTGAAGTAGTGACGTCAGCTACCCTGCTGACACCGTCGGCCCCTGGATAGAGGCGAGACACGCGCCCCAGCCAACATTGTAATGGCGGTAAGTTGTCCTCCTTGAGCACCACCACATCACCGCAGGTGAGCCCTTGCTGCCCAGTGCGCCACTTGGTGCGCTGCTGCAGCTCAGAGATGTACTCCCTGCGCCATCTCTCCCAGAAGTGCTGCCTTATCTTCTCTAGGAGCTCGTATCTATTGGGTCTAGTAGTAGTGATGGGCTTCGTTGGAACAGACATCAGTGGTCTCCCAATTAGGAAGTGGCCTGGAGTCAGAGGGGAAGGATCAGTACAATTGGACGAGAGAGGAGTCAGCGGGCGTGAATTCAGGATTGCTTCAATCTGTGTGAACAGCGTTGCTAGCTCCTCAAACGTCAAAGCAGCATTTCCAGCTACACGTTTCAAGTGAAACTTAGCTGATTTAATTCCAGCCTCAAATATTCCACCGAAGTGGGGAGAATAAGCGGGGCTGAATACAAATTTGATGCCTTCAGAAGTGGCATAATTACTGACAGACTGACGGCTGGATCGAAGCAGCTTACCTAATTCATTGTTGGCACCTACGAAATTCCTACCGTTGTCGCAAAAGATCTCATGACATTTTCCCCTGCGTGATATGAATCGTCTTAGGCATAGGATAAAAGCTTGAGTACTCAGGTCACTTACAAGTTCCAAGTGAATTGCTTTTGTACTAAGGCATACAAATAAACATAAATAACATTTACTAATTCGGTTACCACGACCTTTACGGTTACATATCATAAAAGGTCCAGCAAAGTCAACTCCACATGAGTAGAAAGGGAAACAAGCATTAGTACGCGCTTCAGGCAAATGACCCATTATTGGTTGTAAGGTGTTCGCTCGCAATCGAACGCAAACAATACACTGTCTAACTACTTGCCGCGCTAGGCATCTCCCTCCAATAGGCCAGTACTTATCACGCACTGACGCTAACAGTAGCTGTTGACCTGCGTGAAACAAACGTATATGTTCACTCATCATTAATATCTTAGTAAAATGATGTTTTGAATCTAATATTATAGGGTGTTTCTTATCGAAGTTATAATTGGAGTTTTCTAAACGACCACCCACACGAACAATGTCATTGGAATCTATGAATGGAGTTAATTGTAATAATTTATTCTTTCGTGGTAAAGTTTTTTCTTGTTTAAGTAACCCAATTTCGAAAGAAAATGATTGTAATTGACTAAATTTAATTAAAAGCGTAGTTGATTTATTTATTTCATCTGAGTTTATAGGGCCCGAGTACTTTTGTTTATTTTTATTACAGTTGTTAACAAACCGTAGAACATATGCAAATATTCGACTTAACCTATTAAAATTGGAATGCTTAGTGAAATCGATAAATAAAATATTGTCGACAGAATTGTTTGCTGCAGATAATAATGAATGTACCTTCAACTCTGGTAATTTTTTAAATACGATTGTACTTTGTGGCCATTCTAAACGTTCCTTCTTAAGGAAAGAAGGACCTTCCCACCACAAGGAAGAAGATGATAGACCTTGGGGTTCAACTCCCCTTGAGGCCAAGTCAGCCGGATTCATATTTGTAGGTACATGTCGGTGTTCAAAACCATTAGTTAGCTCATTAATTTCATTAACCCTGTTGCAGACAAACATTTTAAGATTCCTCACATCTGTTTTCAACCATCCTAAAACCACTGTTGAATCAGTCCAAATGGTTTTACAACTTATATTAAATCGCAATGACTGTAGAATTTTATTACATAATTTAGCCCCCAGCAAACAGCCCAGTAATTCTAATTTAGGTATAGTCATTGGCTTTAAGGGCGCAACCCTTGCCTTTGCGCACAAAAGTCTTACAGTAACCTCATTTTTTTTATTTATTGATCGCAAGTACACACATGAGGCATACGCTTTTTGTGCCGCATCGACGCGATGCAATGTAATTCTATGGATATCGGGAAATTGCAAAGAACATTTCTGCTAATTTTAATATTAGAAAGGAAGTGCAAGTTAGAAATGAATTTTAACCATGTTTCTAATAGGGTTTGTGGGATAGGCTCCTCCCAATTTAACTTGATAACCCATAACTGTTGCAAAAAGATTTTAGCCTTAATGATGCATGCACAAATTAATCCTAAAGGATCAAATATTTTACAAATAGTAGCTATAACGACCCTTTTTGTAATGATTTGCGGTGGCGGTTCGACCTTTGAGGGAAACTCTATAACATCTAATTTCGGAGAATAATTCAAACCTAGCACACTGGATTCTTTTGTTAAATTTACCGGGTCGAACATAGTTTCACAAACGGTGAATGCATGTAAACCCGGATAAAGTAAATTTTGACGTTCGAAAAGTAGTAGTAGTAGTAGTAGTAGTAGTAGTTTGAATAGATGAGTTTTGATTTTGATTTTGATTTTGAGTAGGAAAAACAATGCCCTTTTTCCTACTACCCTACCTACCTACCAACTTACTACCACCCCCACCTACCTTCTTACTACCCTACCTACCTACTTACTACCACCCTACCTACACTTAAAAAAAAAGTGCAGACTAACTAAGATCCATTTTCTCTTAGTTGGCCTTTAAATTATTGATCTATTTACTTTAAACAAGATAGCATAGTTGCCAGAACAATCTCATTTTATTTAAATCGATAGATATGCACATGTTCAGTATAACTACAGTGTTTGTTACATCATACATGCATTGTTTGATTTTACTTCTTCACTTGTATAAATCAAATAATAATTTATGTTCATGGTAACAAGCTACTTGTTAGCATTAAACAATTAAAATAATAGTTTTTAATCACGAGCATGGTTGAATAAATAGGCTTTATACGTAGTTAAATCGAACAAGATAGGTGGTTGCATCTAATAACGCTTTGTTATGTCAACTAAACGCGATGCTCCTCGCGCCTCTCCTGCCCCCCGCTAGCTCATAGACCAATAATATTGTTCGATTTGATTTGTTCGACCTGTCACCCGGTCAGTCAGAAACCAGTACAAAATTTTGATTGACAAGTTCGGTCGGCGGCGGTATCTTGTGTAACAATTTTGAAATAATCGTGAGTGGAGTGCTACACTATATATTGAACACATGGACGAAGTCGCCGAATTATTAAAGACTTGGGAGCTACCCGATCTCATCCCAAAATTTTCAGGTAAGTTAAATCATGCAATACCTATTATTGAATTCTAATATTAAGTAGGCTAGTAGGTAATTCGCAGACCACACCATTGATTTTAAATGCTGACGACCCACTGATCAAAATGCGTTCGCTGGTGCCGATTCTATCTATAACATAGTTTATCTTAGATCATTAGATTGCGTGTTACGTAGGTAGGTACCTACATAGCTACTATTAGGCGAACATGTGGTGAAACGTTACTATACAATATTTCACCAGTTAACGAAAGATTTACATTGTTATTAAAGATCAGGGGATCAACATCCAAGCCTTAGCAGCGTTGACCCCCGACGACGATAGAGACATCATCCCTCAGATAGGCCCAAGGGTGCTGTTCATGAGGTGCTGGAGAGCTTGGAACGCAGAATTTCTAGGCACCAACAATATATCTTTACCGGTAGGTTGTTGAAGTCTTTTGACTTTTTTTCATAGTGCCAATATGACGACTCACTGACCGAAATACCTACAGTTGAAAATAAATTATAAATTGGTACCTATACCCTACCTACCCTACCTATTAGTGATAAACTCCAAACTTTAGTATAGCTCAAAGTAATCTTCTACTTTTGTTTCAATCTAAATTTTACAGTTGTTCACTTATAAGTGAACAACTGTAAAATTTAGATTGAAACAAGTTTGAACAAGTTGAACAAATTTAGATTGAAACAAGTTTTGAACAAGTTTGTAAATAGGTATTTCTACTACTTCTTTACTAACAACATAACACCTCAATAAGGTGTTACATAAAATAATTTTTAATTGTACATAGTAATATTAAGTCTTTACCTATGAAATTGCCGTTCTGCAGTACTGGCCATTTCAAATCAAAATAATTTTTGTTTGGCTAAGAATTCTAATTTCAAATTAATTTTATTTTAAAAACATGGTTTTTTTTCCAAAAGTAGTCATTTGTTTATTGATTAGTGTTACATTTTCATCGCATTTCAATCTTTTTCGTCATCATGGATACGTTAAAAATTCGAGTAATTATGGAATATGAGTACCGTCGTGGCAGCAACGCGGCACAAGCGGCACGCAACATCAACGACATTTACGGAGCTTACACTACAAACCAACGCACCACCTGTTATTGGTTTGCTCGCTTCCGTTCTGGAAATTTCGACCTGAAAAATGAACCTCGCGGTCGTCCGAAGACTTTGGTCGACAATTACGAATTAAAGGTGATTGTAATAATAATAATAATAATAATTTTTTTATTAAAGAAAAAATAACACAAAAAAGGTGTACATTTAGGCACAGTAGTGTTGTTTCACATACAAAGTTATAATTAGTACATATAAGTTAACTATAACTATAATATATTTAAGAGTTACAAGTAGTGGTAATTTTAACTCCAAATGTTTGTATAGCGACCTGCCCGATCTAGGTTTATTTAAACCTGTGTTTCAGGCCATCACTTTACATAGTATAATTTAATTAGGACAACATAATTATAAAATAAAATACATCTAATAACAACTATAGGAACAAGCATAATGATACAAAAAACACTAAAACTAGCTTAACTATTAATATATATATACAATTAGATACGAAGTAAAACATAATTAAACGACAACTTCTAGAAGTTTTTCTGTGTCTGTGTAATTAAGTATCGCCAAATATTCCGATATCATGACACTACATTTTTTATAGCTTAAGCTATAGAAGTTTAGTATCTTGTTGAGTCTATTATACAGAAAAGGTCCTAAAAACACATAAAACCGCTCAGCAAACGCATGCTTAGTTTGAGGCTTAGTACAAACCAGGTCCTTCCTTCTCCTATCGGAAGGAACTGGGTCATAGGGAAGTGTAGCGTGCTGGTGTAGTATTAAATGAAGAATAAATAATTGCCGTACTGTTAGTACATTACATGCTTTGTAAAGCTGGTGTGTAGGGAATCTGAAAGGACGGAAGGTAGCAACCTTTAGAATTGCTCTTTGAGCTCGTTCTAGAGGGAGTAGAATTGAAATTCCCGCGCCACCCCAGGATGTTATACAATAGGTTAGGATCGACTGACACAAAGCCAAGTAAATCTGTTTTATTAATTTATAGTCGGCTATATTGGTCCATTTGCGTCAAATTGGCAAGGTAAAAAAGCTTGACAAATGGGTGCCCCACGAACTCAATGATCGCCAGCGCGAAGTACGCGTCGAGACGTGCCTTGCACTGCTCAACAGACACACAAATGAAGGAATTTTGAACCGCATTGTTACCTGCGATGAAAAATGGATTCTGTTTGATAACCGCAAGCGCTCAGCAAGTTGGTTGGATCCTGGTTCAGCACCTAAACAATGCCCTAATCGAAAACTTACCCCTAGAAAAGTGAATAAAATAAAAAAATAAATAAATAAACTAAAACTAACTTCTTAAACACAAACAAGATTCTGGCTCACAATCAATTTGGATTTACTCAATACTCAATACTTTATTGCATTCCATAATGTGTACATATAACAGTTGGTATGTTAAAACATAGAATCAATTATGGACCCTGTCGGGCACAGCAAAGTTAATTTTTTATAGTAGAGAGGATGAAGGCGTCTTTTTAATAGAATAACAAAATAAATAATATTAGTTTAAAATAGTATCAGTAAGATAGTCGTATTATTTGCTATGAAGGTATTTAAACATTAACAGGCTTATTCATAAAAAATCGCTAATCAACGTCTTAAACATTACTTAACTAATTCATTAATTAAAACTTAAATACTAATTAAATATTTCTCATTCATAAACGTTATTTAAGCATTGCTTAACTAACCACTACTTAACTTTTTGCACTCTGGCAATTATGTAGCTTTTCGGCAGAAAACTTTGAAATCGGTCTAATGATGCTTGTGTCAAACACCAAATTAAAAAACAAAACTGTCATATCGTATCTGTGCAGTCTCAAAGACATTGAACCTCAATGTGAAAGAGTTATTTCGATTTTAAAAGTTCTTGCGGGTGTATGGTGGGGTGCCCACCCTTATACCATGAAATTGGTCTACAATGCCGTAGTTCGTAGCGTTCTGGATTATGGCACATTCCATTTAGTCCCATGCAACAAGGGTGCTTTGGCTGGGCTGGATAGGCTTCAGTCAAAATGCCTTCGGATCATCCTTGGGTGTATGAAGTCCTCTCCCGTTAACGCATTGCAGGTTGAGTGTGCTGAACCCCCCTTAGCACTAAGACGGCAGTATCTTGCTTCTCGTTTTCTGTCTAGGGTTTTATCTAGATCTCGTCACCCCCTTATAGCTAGATTAAATGAGTTAGATGCCTTATGCAGAAGCTCAAACTACTGGAAACACAAAGAATTACCTTTAATATTAAAAACATTTCGTCAACTACAAAATTTAGAGTGCCCAATCGTACAGTATCCCAAACTACCTCTTTTTAACTTTGCTTATGATGTCATAAGTTTTACCCCAAAAATTATTTTTGACATTGGTATATCTAAAAAATCGTCCTCGGCAAGCTCGGCCTTCAATGCGGTGGTGGGAGAACGATGGTCTGGGTTTCAAAGATTTTTTACAGATGCCTCTAAGTTTAGTGACCTTAGTTACACTGGAGCCGCGGTTTACTACCAAAACTCCAAAATAATTCTACAATACAAATGCCCTAAAGAGTCATCTGTGTTCACGGGCGAATGTGTGGCTTTATTAGAAGCATGCATTTTCATAGAATCACACCACAATATTGACAAAGCCGTTATTTTCAGTGACTCTCTAAGTAGTTTACAAGCCTTAGTCCAAAACCCCTTCAAAAGTAAATTGCACAGCTCACTTATTTTAAAAATTAAAAAGTCCTTATTTACTTGTGCGGGTAATCAGAAAGACGTTCAGTTAGTTTGGATTCCTAGTCATTGTGGTATCACGGGCAATGAATGTGCTGATGCTTTAGCCAAAGACGCTTGTTCTCCAGCATCAGCTGATCTCTCCTACAACACTCATCAGGGATATGACTTGCTAAACTTGCCAAAAATTAAGCTCCAATCTTCATGGCAGGAACAGTGGAACATCAGTTCTAGGAAGAAAGGCAAGTTTTACTACGCAGTCCAACCAACCATTAGACCAAAACCTTGGTTCTACGGGTACAAAAAGGTCTCTAAAACCGTTACATCCGTCCTATGTAGAATCAGACTAGGTTTCTGTTGTACTCCCGTGTTTCTACACAAAATCCATGCACGTGACTCCTCTCTCTGCGAGTGTGGGTTGGGAGAGGGTACTTTAGACCACATTTTCTTTGAATGCTCAAGCAACGTCCCACCTCTTGATTTATATGGCCGCCTTCCTAAACTCAAAATTCCTCTCCCGATTAATCTCCCTTCTCTTTTAACACATCCTTCCTCCGAACTGCTTGTGGCGTTGATGATTTTCATCCGCCACAACAGTATAAAACTATAAGCTGTTACATCAAAATACTCTGTCTATGTGGTTGTGGTATATGTATGTTTTTAACAATTATAATATATATTTATTATTTATTTTTTGTTTGTTTCAGTCTGCTACTAACCCAACAAGTCGCAACTGTATCAACCGAAGATTTTTTATTTATTTTTACAGTTTTTATTGATTTTTATTTCTTAAAACACTCACTTGCCGTTCCATTTCACTTTCGACATTGGCAGAATAGTCGACATCGGCTTCAATTGCCATTCGTTAAAAATAGAATAGAATAGAATAGACATTGAACCTCGCACCCGAATCAGTCAGTTGACTGACTTGTCAGAAAGGTTCGTTCGTGGTAATTTTTGTTGATTGTTTTTGAGTATTAAAAAATAAAGCTATGGAAGTTATAGAAGGGTGCGAAACGCCTATGTCCAGTAGAAAACGATGTCGCTCCGCTAACTGGGGTGAATCAGAGAAGGTAAGAATGAATGATATTGATAAAATTCTGTATTATATGTTGTTTTTTTCCCATATCCATAGGGTGCTTTTACTTTCTAGACTTTGCTGACACAGTTAATAAAAGAAAAGATCCATTTAATCGAAAATAAGGATGTCACCAAAAATAATAACCAAATGAAAAAGACTGCATGGCAAGACATTCTGCAAAGGTACAGTACCTCGTTAGGGTATATTTATGTTCTGTGTACAGTACTCAGGTTATGCCTAATTCGTTTGTATTTTGTTGAATTCATCTCTGTACCTACATATAATGAAGCTGTAAAGCGAAGACAGTGAATTCTATGTCTACGCTGTAAAGTTATGATTGTATGCACATTGAATATTTAAAAATATTTGTGTTATGATGGTGAAATGAAATCATTACAGTTTATGAAACTGATACTTTTTTTTGTTGTTTTTAAAACAGTCCAAACGGGAATTCACAGAATAGCCTATTAACATAGATTTGGTCTTCTCATGAAACCATGGACTTAAGAAAGTGCAACTAATAATAATTTTATTAATAAAATTGTGTGATATTTTTCAGTTTTAATGAATTGAATCATACACCAAGAGACCTGACTCAATTAATTAATCAGTGGAGGAACACAAAAAATAATATTAAGAAGAGGGATTTTCAATATAGGAGTGACCGTCTTGCTACTGGTGGAGGTCCACCCCCTCGCAGTCCACCACCAGAAGATGTGGAAATAATTCAGCTCCTTCCTCATGAATTTGAGATTGACCATAATGTCTTTGATTGTGACAGCCGCACTGTTAATAAAGAAAATGTTGAAAAGGTTAGTTAGTGTCTGCTATTACTACTGATTTTTTACTTACAAATTTTACCATGCTGGTGTAATAACAAAAAAAAGTCATAAAATTGTCCTTTTGTTTCAGGAAAAAATAGCTACAGATGTAACAAGTCTATCTAGTGCTACACCACCAACACAAAAGGTTAGTAACAAAATTATGAATTTTGTTATAGGTATAATAATTAATTTTTGCTTATTGCTACACAGTATCATACATTAAAATGTATTACAATATTAAAATCAATGTTTTGGGCTCTGAATTATTTATGAATAAAATGAAATGATCATAGTCAAACCATGCCTTCTGTTTCTCAAATATGACTAGGCGATGATAATGACAATCAGTTTTTTCTTTCATAATATCTATTCAAATAAATGGTAGAGTTGGGTATAATTTTTGCTCTTATATTTCAGAAAAACAGACCAGATTCAGAAGGCACTGAACAATGCATGGTCACAGTAAGAAATACTACAAATAAACATATTATTAAGAAATCAAAAAAGAAAGTAAGTATTAAACTAAATAAAACTCATAGTTTTATGATGACAATGTAAGCCCATCACTCCTTTAGGCCAGTCACTATTTCCCTACTATGTTGGGGTCGGCTTCCAGTCTAACCGGTTGCAGCTGAATACCAGTATTTTTTTACGTAGAGCGACTGGTTGTCAGACTTTCGACTTTCTAAGCCACTCAATATAATGCATATTATTATAAAATGATGGTATAAATAAATAAATAAATTGTGCTTTATTATTTTTAAAGGTCACAACTACACCTGAGAGTAAAGTATTATTTGAAATTGCCAAATCTGGACGTGAAAAACAAATTTCATATCAAGAAGCAGAGCATAATTATGTTAAAAGTAGAAATTATGGAAAAAGAACATAAAATGAGAACTGAAATATTGAAAAAAGAGTTGGAATATTGGGAGAAAAAAAACTCTACTTTGTGAATAATCTATATTATTGAAAATAATTATTAATAAACATATTTCTGGTAATGCTTTGTTCATTTATTTCATCTTCTTCACCGCCTTGTCCACCTCTTTCATCTAAAGCAATACCTGAAAAAGAATTTATTCTTTGTAATTATGAATAGAATAGGTACCACTAGGCTGGCAAACAACAACATGAATTAATATAACTAGGTGGTCAAACTTTGGTAGTTTGGGGCAATGCTACCTGGGTAGTGGTTAAGAGGTGCTTGGGAGGACAGCTTCTCAACTATGATGAGCCAGAGAGACATGTTTTTTTTTTTGAAGGAGTTCTTCACATAGCTTACCTTCTTCTTCTTCATTAACATCATTCCATTTGATAGCCAAATTATGCAGTACTGCACAAGCTATAATTGTGGTTTTTATGGTCTCATAAGAACCTCGCATAACCTCTAGCAATATTCTAAATTTTCCTTTCCAGATTCCGAAACACCGCTCTACCAAATTTCTTGTACGGATGTGTTGGTTATTATAACGCTGTTCAGCTTCCGTTTGTGGCCGTAAAACTGGAGTGAGCAAATATGTTGTGTTAGGGTATCCACTGTCTCCTAACAGTTTTCCTCTAAATTCACCCGCTTCAAACCTCCTTTTAATTGCACTCTCTCGGAAAATGCGGGCATCATGGGTACTACCTCTCCAACGACATACTATGTCACTAATTGTCAAATCCGGGCCACACACAACCTGGCAAGGAATTAAATAAATACCCATTAATAATTTCCTGGAGACACAATACAATATTAATACCTACAACTATGATAATTTATAATAATATGTAGATATGTACCTACCTATGTAAATATTGATTGATTCTTACCTGAGTATTGATGGAGTAATGTCCTTTTCTATTAATGAAATACTGTCCAGTTTCACCGCCTACTTTTCTGATTTTGATATGGGTGCAGTCGATAGCTCCAACTATTTGGGGAAACCCACATACAGCAGCAAACTCCCTTTGTGTACGACTTTGTTCAGCTAACGTACTCGGCATTTTTATAAATTCCGTACACCTTCTGGCTAGTGCACGACCAACTCTTTTACTTAGTCGAGACATGGTAGGTTGACTTATGCCATGCAACTCACCGCTATCGTCTTGAATCTGTTTTAAATAAAATTAACTTGGTCAATCTGTAGGACTGCCTACATAGTTCTATCGCCATCGCTGCTTAGTATAGTATATAATATAATTATTATGCACAAGTGCACCTACCTCATGTCGCCCCCAGTGCCTAATCACAGCCATAACTTGAATATGTACAGGTATGCCGCCGCCTCTTGTATCTACCGTAATGTCATCTTTCACGAGATTAATTATTTTTATCATATTTTCTTTGGAAAACCTGTACTTTGCACGAAACTCCACATCATCATACTCCACCATAGGATCCAACCTATGCTTGTAACATTTTGTACGAGGTCGCCTAAATTCATTTATGTCTCGTAAATCTTGCTCAAAAAGACTGATATCGTCATCGAAATCAAAATATTCCATTATTTAGTACGAGACAAAAAAAATTAGAAAGTTTTACTTATAACAATCAATGCAATGCAACAAGTTAATATTATACACAGATTAAGTAGAGATGATGCGAATAGAAATGAGTGACAGCCTCAACAGCTGTTAGAAGCAAGGTTTTCGTCCGCCATCTTGTTGTTTAAATCGCTAAACAAGGTCCGAGGGCTGTTTAATTTGACAGCTACTTAGATAACTGTTTAAATAGCTAATTAACTCTAAACAGCGTTTATTAATGCAAAATATTTTTAACCATTGCTTAAAGTGCTGTTTAAAAGTTAAACAACGCTTATGAATAAGCCTGTTAGTTTAAAGTTATATTTATGTGTTTTATTTTATATATTGCACGAATTATATTATTAATAATTAATATAAATTAAATACTTTTTAAGTTTTTTTAGGTATTATGTCAAAATAGTTTTTATTGTTGTTGAAATTTATCGTTAAAATATTCGTCAATAGTGTAGTAGCTTTTGGTTATTAAAAATTGTTTTAATTTATTGATAAAGACATTATGATTATTTATATTTTTTATGTATTCCGGTAACTTATTGTAAATTTTAATGGACATAACGAATGTACTAGAAGAGTGCATTTTTAATCGTGAAGTGGGTATGTTTAATCTGCTTTCATGTCTAAATGCAATTTTTGTTTGGATATCTCCTCTTTTGGTATAGAATTGCGGATATTTTCGTACAAATTTACAAATTTCAAATATGTAGAGGCAGGGCAGGGTTAATATTTTTAGGTCTTTAAAATGAGGTTTACAGGAGTCCGTATCTTTGATATTTATTAAGATTCTTTTTTTTCTGTATAGTGAATAATGTAGGGGCGTCTGTACTATTTCTCCATAAGATAACTCTATACTTGAGCCAAGAAAATGCGTACGCGTAATATGTTACTAGTGCTGTTTTGAGGTCTGTTGTTTTCTTGATTTCTCGGAGAGCGTATGTAAACTTGGATAATTTTGCTCTTACTTTTTGTATATGTGATTTCCAATTGGTGCGTGAATCTATGTCTAGGCCTAAAAGGGTGAATTTATTTACAGCTTCTAATTTTGATCCGTTGTATTTGAAATTTATAGCTAAAGGTATTTTTTGTCGGGGGTGGAACGTTATTATTTTTGTCTTATTGTAGTTAATTTCAAGGTTGTGTTCGTTCATCCAATGTGTAATAGTGTCAAGTATAGAAGTCAATCTTTGGTTTAAATTTATATTATTATCACATGATGTTAAGATAGAGATATCGTCGGCGAACAATACGCATGACTCATTGATGTGGTTAGGGAGATCGTTTATGTAAACAAGGAATAGCAGGCACCCTAGCACAGTTCCTTGTGGTATAGAAGCGTTTATGGGCATGTTTTGGGATCGAATTAATTCTATTTCTTTTGATTTATGATTGTAATATTCTATTTCTACAACTTGTTCTCTATTCTTTAGATAAGATGTGAACCATTCGAGACTTTTTCCGCGGATACCTATGTTGTATAGTTTATTTAATAATATATCGAATTGCACCCTATCATAAGCCTTTGTCATGTCCAATAACAATCCTACAGCGTATTTTTTCTTATTAATTAAATTGAGGGCTTCTTGTATATATTTATAAACAGCCAAAACGGTTGATCGATTTTTGCGTAAACCATTCTGACTATCATTGAATATATTAAATTTTTCACAAAATGCATAAACACGATCACACATGGCTTTCTCAAATACACACATCAAAAGTGTCTAGGGATCAAGCATTTTTATGCGGATTTCTTGAGATTGAGATGTGGCTTTGTAATAAATTTATGATTTTATAAATTTATATGGATCCTTTTTGGTGCATTTCATAATTTGAATCAGGAACTGTGAATCAAATTCGAGTAAAAGATGAAAATCAGCTGTCAATATTTTCCCTATAAAAACATACAACGCATTGAAGACATTATTAGTGCTACTGTTTCCCTACTACTGATTAAAACCAACGTTATTATGGAGCGGCGACGTCATTTAAGCAGGGAAGAAATGCTCAGAGCCGTGGGAATGATAGAAGCTGGTTCCCGGCAACGTACTGTGGCTTTAGCTCTGAATACAAGTCAGAGTGTTATCAGTCGACTTTGGACACGTTACCGAAGCACTGGTACCGTGGCTGAGCGCCATGGAGGACGGTATCGCTGCACCACACGGAGACAAGACCGATACATTCAAATCTTCAACTCGAAGAGCTCCAACAATAACCGCCATGATGTTAGCCGTGAGGCTTCATCACTCTTCAGGGAACTTAATTAGCGACCAAACAGTCAGAAACCGCTTGCATGAAGTGAACCTTCATTCCCGAAGACCGCTACGGGTACCACCTATAGCAATGCACAATCGTAGGATTCGATATCAATGGGCTCTTGAACACAGAAATTATTATTATTATTATTATTATAAATTTATGCTGAGACGATTGTATCAGACGTCATCGTTCCTCTACAAGTGCAAATCGGTCCCTTATTTCAGTTAATGCATGATAATGCACGACCGCACACCGCAAGAGTTGTAAGACAGACTCTCGCCGCAGCTAACATCAATGTCCTGCCCTGGCCTGCTCAGTCGCCAGACTTGAACCCGATTGAGCATGCATGGGATATGCTACAGAGAAGAGCTCTGCCGAATATGGAGGGTATCCAGTCGCAAGAAGACCTTTTTTTGTTGTTGCAACGAACATGGGCGGCCATTCCACAGCGTGATTTGAATGAACTCATTTTGAGTATGCCAAACCGATGTTCTTGTGTTGTTAGTGTTCGCGGTAGAAACACGGATTATTAATTGTTTAAGTTCCCCAATAAAATTTTAAAGAAAACTGTTATTTCAGTCTTTTTTTCGAACTTTAATGTTAGTGGTTCAAATGTCTAAAATCCCTTTATTAGGAAAATGGCAAATTTCTTTATTAATGCAAAGGTGACTTGGTTTATGTGACAAACGAAAACACTTTATTTGATGAATCCTTAAAGAAAATTTTAATTAATATCAATCAGGAGAAAAGTTATTGCAAAAATATATGTTGATCCCTAGACACTTTTGATGTGTGTATTTTTGAGGCTGTTGGTAAGAGAGCAATGGGACGGTAGTTGTTTGGGTCGGTGTTTATATTCTTCTTGTGGATCGGTTTTATAATAGCTTTTTTAGGGTTCCGTAGTCAACTAGGAACCCTTATAGTTTCGCCATGTCTGTCTGTCTGTCTGTCTGTCTGTCTGTCTGTCTGTCCGTCTGTCCGTCCTCGCTTAATCTCTGTGACCGTTAGCACTAGAAAGCTGAAATTTGGGACCAATATGTGTATCAATCACGCCGACAAAGTGCTAAAATAAAAATTGGAAAAAAATGTTTTATTAGGGTAGCCCCCCTATATGTAAAGTGGGAAGTGTTTTTTTTTTAATTTTAACCCTAATGTGTGATATATTGTTGGAAAGGTATTTAAAAATGAATAGGGGTTTACTAAAATCATTTTTTGATAATGTCAATAATTTCGGAAATAATCGCTCCAAAAGTAAAAAACAAAGCGTCCCCCCCCCTCTAACTTTTGAACCATAAGTTTAGAAAATACGAAAAAAATCTGAAAAGTAGAACTTTATAAGGACTTTCTAGGAAAATTATTTTGAACTTGGATGGAAACAACAGATGGAAACTGCAGTTAACCAATATAATTTGGTCCCTGAATCGTATGAGCGCCTATACAATCCAGAGGTCAAGTTTCATTTGCCCGTATTTTTTTTTTAACTTCGTTTACATAATATTTTATTATCCTGAACGTATCTTTTTTCAAACAAAAAAATAATTATTAAAATAGGTTCTCGCAATTCAAAATTACCATCGAAAACTTCTGGCACGTCTATGTATTAATTAGTATAACCCAATTCATGAATTTATAGTTTTCAAGAACTTTATCATTATGATCAAGAATGAGACATGCAACGACATCTATCAAAGGAATATGGTACTTGGTACTTATTAATAAATGCCTTCACAAGATAACTTTTAAAAGTTGTGATAGCAAAAGGTAGAAATGGTTTTAGTAAATCGAAAATATTTAAAAAGAAATTGTAAGGGTGCTACTTAAAGTATAACCAACAGACAATGACCAACAGACGCATTTTCAGCATTCTTGGAATGGCTGTCTGTTGTCTCTTTCGATAGATGGCGTTGTGCATCTGACGTCATTTTCCTGAATCGCGGTGTTAAGATTCTCCGTGACTGAATGACCCTCTCCCATGTTTGAAATCAAAGCGGGTTAGATAGAGTGTTGAAATTGAAAGTATTAAAAGTGTCGTTAAAAGTCTTGATCGTTAATCGTTTGGTTGGAAGATTTGGTTTCGAACAATTCGAACTTTGATTGAAAATTTTGAAGTACGAGCACGTACGAGGTAGTAAAGGTTCTAAAGGACTTATTTTAGACGCATTTTAGTTTTCGATAACCACGCGAACGAAGTCGCGGGCACAGCTAGTCGTAGTCTTAGGAGTCCTAACTAATATTATAAATTCGAAAGTAACTCTGTCTGTCTTTCTGTCTGTCTGTCTGTCTTTGCTTCACGCCTAAACTACTGAACTGAACCGATTTGTCTGAAATTTGGTACAGACATAGTTTGGAACTTGAGAAAGGACAGGATAGTTTTTTTTTTTTTTTTTTTTTCGCGAGATAAACCAAAAATCTGCCGGAAGTCACTATTCCACGCGAACGAAGTCGTGGGCAAAAGCTAGTAATATAATATAATTACTATTAATTACTTATTGTCCGGTATTAAAATGTTCTCGTATATTTTGAACAGTAATCATCATGTTGAGGACGACGCTGTGCGCGCCTTTCATGATTTGTTAGCCCAACACACATCGTTTCGGCCTAGAGAAGTGTCTCTTTTTCTTTATCCGGAACTAATAGAGCCTGTGCCTCAAAACGAGTCTCATTTACAAATTATATATGGCGGAGAAGTCGGGTTTGTGGGGCATTGGATTTGCATTTATTACATCAATGGAATATTACGGGTCTATGATAGTTTATATAATAGTTTAAGTCATTCGCAGCACGTTTACGTTAACGCTCTATTCCCATACTTGGATAATAATAAAATACAATTCCCTAGTGTCCAACGTCAACCAAATAATAGTATTGAGTGTGGGCTATTCGCCATTTGTTTTGCCACCGCTTTAGCTTTGAAAGTTAATCCATCCTGTATCAATTTCATTGCCGAGGACATGCGACGTCATTTGTTTGATATGTTATCTCGAGGTGTATTAGAACTTTTCCCATCAACTAACACCGCAAGAAGAGCTGGCCGGCCACCAGCAAATTTGTTCCTTAATATACTAGCAAAGAAAGAAAAATGTAAAATTAAGGATGCCGAAAAGAAAAAAAACAAAAGGTCTCAAAAGACACAGTCTCAAGAAACTGAAAATCAAAACGTTAATGACAAGAAAAACATTGAAAACCCCACATTTACAGATAATACGCAGATATTTGAAAGTCCAACGTTTACAAGTAGTACGCAGATATTTGAAAGTCCAACGTTTACCGGTAGTACGCAGATAATTGAAAGTCCAACATTTACAGATGAATCACAGAAAGACAAAAATCCGACTAATGATATCCAGACCATTGACTGTTTAGCACGTATGTATAGTACTCAAGAAAAACCAAGTCCTACATTAAGACATGCCAACAACGAACATACTGGGTCCGGCCAAGCCAAACGTAGAAGACAAAATACTGATTACACACAGACTAAGCAAATACGAAACACTGAGATCCACAGGGCCACTCGTCAGATTCCCGTCATTAGACAGGCAGAGCAACAACGCAACACGCAGGCTCACCGCATAGCTCGGGAAAACCCAGTCTTCCGTGATATAGAGCAACGGCGTGATACCCAGGCTCACCAAATAGCTCGGGAAAACCCAGTCTTCCGTGATATAGAGCAACAACGCAACACGCAGGCTCACCGCATAGCTCGGGAAAACCCAGTCTTCCGTGATATAGAGCAACGGCGTGATACCCAGGCTCACCAAATAGCTCGGGAAAACCCAGTCTTCCATGATATAGATCAACGGCGTGATACCCAGGCTCACCAAATAGCTCGGGAAAACCCAGTCTTCCGTGATATAGAGCAGCGGCGTGATACCCAGGCTCACCAAATAGCTCGGGAAAACCCAGTCTTCCGTGATATAGAGCAACGGCGTGATACCCAGGCTCACCAAATAGCTCGGGAAAACCCAGTCTTCCGTGATATAGAGCAGCGGCGTGATACCCAGGCTCACCAAATAGCTCGGGAAAACCCAGTCTTCCGTGATATAGAGCAACGGCGTGATACCCAGGCTCACCAAATAGCTCGGGAAAACCCAGTCTTCCGTGATATAGAGCAACGGCGTGATACCCAGGCTCACCAAATAGCTCGGGAAAACCCAGTCTTCCGTGATATAGAGCAGCGGCGTGATACCCAGGCTCACCAAATAGCTCGCGAAGATCCACATTATTCACAAATTGAACGAGCTAGAGACACCAGAGCTCGAGACACCAGAGCTCGACAATCGGCGCGTTGTAATTCTATTAATGATTGGGATAATGTTAAACGAAAATATTTTGATAACACCAAGGAAGGATACAATCATCCTTGTTCATGTTGTGGTAGATTATGGCACAAAAATTCTGTAAGGAAACTAATAAAGCATTCTATTTCGACTAAATATAATGCAGAATTCGCGTTAAGTGTATTTAATTTAAATCCTTGTGATGAATCTGCGGAGTTTTGCTGTACATGTGCTAAATATACAGGGTGATTGGAAGATGGGTGCAAAGCTTTAAGGTGAAGATAGTATAGACAATTTAGGACCATTTAAGCCATGGTTGTCTTAGACGAAGTCTTACCAAATTTTTTTAAACAAATTTTTAAGTTTTTTTTCGGAAATTCTCAAAATTTAATGTAAACTGCATAATTATGGCCAAATTGAATGATAAATGAATTCATTTTTTATTTATTTAATTAAAGTAATGTGTAAGCAACCAAGCAAAACATGTTTTAGGCTTCTGTGTCATTAGACAATTTTTTTACAGATATTTAAAGCTCAGAAAAAATAAAAAATTTGTACAATACGTCTTTTAAACCTTATTTAAAAAAAAAACGGAGGGTGCTTTTTTTGTTCAAACCTTTTTGAAGACATGCTTGATAATCGCTCCTTCTTTTGAGGTATCATTTATGCGGATATCTTACAAATTATTGAAATTAGGACCTATAAACCAAATCGAGGGAGAAATTTTAAATTTTAGGCAGTCTAACAAAACACAAAATTTTTGCTTAAAAGAATACTTTATGTGCTCGAAATGATAACATTGTTCAATTCTAAGAATTTTTGGCACATGCAGGAACCAATTGAGGGGAACCCATTGAGGGGATTCTCTAAACAATGGCCACCGAGCGCGGTGCGACGGCATTTCCAGGTAGAACGCCCAATGAATAGCAAAAAGCGATAAAGAGTTGGTTTTTACAGCAAAATGGTCTTAGTTACTGAGGCAACAAAGTCGTTTTTCTTTAGTCAGGGTCAGTCGGTCTGTGATGAAGCCGTTACATCTTTTAGTTTTACTTATTAGTCAAACTACTGCCCTTGTGAGTGGACGTTGTCGTGTTGATTCACAATTTACCGTGTTCAGTTGTAGCCATTTGCGTTCCTGCACGTGTTGTTTGCGTTAGTTTTGAACTTTTTTGTTTCACCGTGTCCAGTCGTAGCCTCGCGCTCCTGCACGTGTTGATTTTTGACTTAATTGTGTTGAGTTGACGTTTAGTGCGCTACTACGCCGTTTTTCTTAATTGTTAAGTGACTATGGCTACTTTTTCCAATCAAGAATATGCGGATATCGTATTTATGTACGGTAGAGCAGACGGCAATGGATCTTTGGCGCGACGGATGTATCAAGAGCGCTATCCGAATCGCAGGATACCGAATGTCCGAGTGTTTTACAACACGTTTCGTCGTCTTGCCCAAGATGGGTTTCACCGCGTGGAACCTGGAGTCAACCCGGGCAGACACGAAACTGCCGTCGACGAAGACATTTTAGCAGCATTTCAAGCGGATCCTACTACCAGTACTAGAGCATTAGCTCGAAATTTAAACATTTCTCAATGGAAGGTGTGGCATACAATGCACCAAAATGATAAGTATCCGTTCCATGGCAGGAGTGTGCAAGGTCTAGTAGAGCAAGATCCTCAAAGAAGAATTCAGTTCTGCCGTTTCCTCCTCAACAGAGACATCGAAGATGCGTGGTTTCTGAAATCAATCTTGTGGACGGATGAAAGTAAATTTTCAAGGGAAGGTATTACAAACTTTCACAACATCCATGAATGGGCCGACGTAGACAACAATCCACATTTTAAGAAGCAGGTGTCATTTCAGATGAAATTCTCTGTGAATGTATGGGCTGGAATAATTGGCAGAACATTGATTGGGCCCCACTTTTTGCCTGATCCATTGAATGGCGAAAATTATTTGCAATTTCTGCAAATTGATTTACCACTGCTGGTAGAGGAATCAGGTGTCCCGATCTTCGAAAGAGACCGAACAGTCATCTTTCAGCAAGACGGCTGTCCAGCGCATTGGACTTTAAATGTAAGGGAACACCTCAACAATTGCTTTCCTGATAGCTGGATCGGCAGGGATGGACCCATCCCTTGGCCCGCTCGCTCCCCAGATCTGACCCCGTTAGACTTTTTCGTGTGGGGCCGGGCCAAGGAACTGGTGTATAACAACAAAGAAATTAACACTAGAGAAGAATTGATACAAAGAATAAATTCAGCGTTTGAGACAATGAAGCAGGAGATGATGTTGAAAATAACGACTACAGAAGTTAGAAGACGGGGCCGTGCTTGTATTAGGAATCACGGCCGTCATTTTGAACATGAAAAATAAATAATTTTAATTCAAATGTTGTTTTAATTAGTCTGCCTAAAATAAAAAAAATTCTCCCTCAAATTGGTTTGTAGGCCCTAATTTCAATAATTTGTAAGATATCCGCATAAATGATACCTCAAAAGAAAGAGCGATTATCAAGCATGTCTTCAAAAAGGTTTGAACAAAAAAAGCACCCTCCGTTTTTTTTTTAAATAAGGTTTAAAAGACGTATTGTACAATTTTTTTATTTTTTCTGATCTTTAAATGTCTGTAAAAAAAATGTCTAATGACACAGAAGCCTAAAACATGTTTTGCTTGATTGCTTACACATTACTTTAATTAAATAAATAAAAAATGAATTCATTTATCATTCAATTTGGCCATAATTATGCAGTTTACATTAAATTTTGAGAATTTCCGAAAAAAAACTTAAAAATTTGGTTAAAAATATTTGGTAAGACTTCGTCTAAGACAACCATGGCTTAAATGGTTCTAAATTGTCTGTACTATCTTCGCCTTAAAGCTTTGCACCCATCTTCCAATCACCCTGTATAACTCAAGGGCGAATGCCACGATTGGCAATAGCTAATGGATTGAAGTTTCCAGATATTCCGGATGTTTTGAATGAATTAACTTCAATGGAGGAGAGATTAGTAAGTCCTCGTCACGTATTTTTGAAAATAGTTCGTAGAGGCCAGGGATTAGGATATCAGCATGGTTTATCAGGAAATGTTATTAACGTACCTGTAAAAATTAATAACATGGTAAAAGCTTTGCCTCGGTCGATAAATGATGACAATGTCATCACTGTAGAGTTGAAGCGTAAATTCTGTTATAAACATGGTCGAAAAGAACAAGTCCGCCCGGAAATCATACGGAGAGCAGCGGAATATTTAGTAACGTGTGATCTGTTTCGGACATATGGTATAGAACTTGAAGGTTCATGGACAAATAATGAACCTGAAGACACTGTCGAATGTACCTGTGGTTCACCTGAGCAGGAGAACAATGTTGATGAGATCCCTGATGTAAATCCTGGTGGAACAGAAACTATGTTAGATGAAAACCAAGACCTAACAATAGTTATGGCTCCAGGAGAAGGTGAAAGGCCAATTTCCTTGCTTTTTGATCGACATCTGGAAGAGCTGGCCTTCATAAAAGTACATTGCGCTATTGAGCGAAAATACCTCGTGAACTTAAGTCATTCTGAAGTCACACGTTCAGAAATCTCCAGAAATGACAGGAGAGCTGTAAGACCTGATTACCTATTTACTGCCCTGAAAAAGCAACAAACTATTGCCGTCAAAAATAATGTTACGACCTGTTTACGCAAAAAAACTGTCAGAGGTGCCCCTGTATTTGCATGTAATGTGCTTCAAAATAATTTTGTTGACAATTTAGTTCAACATGACGATGGGTATCGTGTTCTTGGAGGAATTAGAAATTCTCCTGCTCACTGGGAAAGTGAAAAAAAAAGTTGTTGGCAATGGTTAGACAGTTCGGTGTTCCCACTTTATTTTTAACTTTATCTGCTGCTGAAGTGCAATGGATTCCATTATTAATCTTGCTTAGTGAAGTAGTTGATAAGAAAAAACTTACTGAGCTTGAAGCGGAAAACTTGCCATACGATACAAAAACTCGCCTTATACAATCCGATCCGTTCATTTGCGCCACATATTTTGAAATCAAATTAAAAGAAATTCAAAAAACCTGGTCCTGTTCATCTGGACCTTTCTTAAATTATAAAATCACTCACTTTTATTATCGCATTGAGTTTCAGCATAGAGGATCGCCTCATGCTCATATGATGTTATGGTTAGACGAAGCGCCCACTTTTGTACCCGGTGATACAGCATCTGCTCATGATATTTCCAAATTTGTTGACAATATTATTTCCTGTAACAGCACTGAAGTAACTGATGAACTTAGACGTCTACAACTACATAAACATACACATACATGCCGGCCAACATCAGATAGACTGTGTCGCTTTGGAATACCATTTTTCCCCATGGATGAAACAAAAGTATTAATAGAACTTTCAAAAGATGATCCAGAGTTCATAAAGTCAAAACAATTGGCAAAAGACATCTGCCAAAAAATACAAAATATTCCTGCAGGAATATACACTTTCGTTGATTTTTTGGACTGGATTAGAGTTAGTTATGAAGATTACATATTTGCTATTAGAAGCACCTTAAAACGACCTACGGTAGTCCTTCAACGCAGACCTCAGGATGTATTTATTAATCCTTTTAGTAAAAAAATCTTAGCTTTGCACAAAGCAAACATGGACATCCAATTCATATTAGACCCGTTTGCGTGCGCAGTATATATTGTTGACTATATTAACAAGGCTGACCGAGGGATGTCTCGTCTTTTGCGTGAAGCTTTGGACGAAGCTAAAAAAGGAAATAAAAGTGTTAAAGATTCATTAAGAATAGTATCTAATGTATTCTTAAATTCTAGTGAGATTTCTGCTCAAGAGGCAATCTATGTACTGACTGGTTTACCGCTGTCACGAGCTAGTGAAGCTGCAATGTACATAAACACTAGTTTGCCACAAGAGCGAGTGCATATTTTAAAAAGTTACCTTGAATTGCAAAGCCTCGAACCTGATTCTTCCGATATATTCCAAAAGGGTATTATCGATTATTATTCAAAACGACCACTATCGTTAGAAAACATAAGTCTTTCCCATTTTGTAGCATATTACACCTATTCAAAAAAAACTCATTCAGCTAGTTCAATAAAAACTCTCAATGACAGTTCTCAAGCAATTGATTATTCCCAGGCTGTTGAAGAAGTTGAAGCGGAAGGGAATTGGATTCCTTTGCAAGATAATTTAGGATACATACGGAAAAGAACTAAAACTCGAGTAATACGATTTCGCCGGTACAGTTACATTGATGATCCAGACAATTTCTATAGGGAACAGATAATGCTATACATCCCTTGGCGAAGTGAGGAGGAAGAATTACTAAATCCCAACATAAATATAAAGGACATATTTGACGAGTATAAAGAAAGAATAAAGGCCGAAAGTAAACAATTCAATAAACTAGGTGATGCTGAAATGTTTGAAACATTGGTAACAGAAATAAGAAATGTAGAATTAATAAACGAAGAAGAAGATTTGCAAGGAAGAGGAGTCAACGTGGATGTATTTGAAGGCTTTGAATTTGAGACACAAACAGTAGATATAGCAGAAGACCTCATTCCTGGCGGAAATCCCGGGCCGCAATTGTGTGGTGACCCCTCAACTTTCATTGCGCAACCGCCTCTCTTGTCCCATGACGATTTTTTGATTCTAACTAGAAAACTAAATGATGCTCAAAGAGACACGTTATTTCATATTTATCAACACTTTTCCATTACTTCTCCACATCCACTATATTTATTTATCAGTGGCGGGGCTGGCGTTGGCAAAAGTGTTCTGATTAAAGCAATTTATCAATGCCTAACTCTCTTATTTAACAGAGAAGCTGGTAGTAATCCCGATGAATTAAAAATACTTTTAACAGCGTTTACCGGTAAAGCTGCATTCGGAATAGGAGGGCAAACAATCCATAGCGCACTTGGACTTCCAGTGTCTCAAGCGGGCAATATTTTACCAGAGCTGTCGCCAAGTGTGGCCAATACTCTGGCCACAAAACTAGCAAAACTACGTTTAATTGTAATTGATGAAATTTCAATGCTAGGATCCAGGACATTCCATCAAATAAATCGTAGACTTCAGCAAATATTTCATTCTTCTACCTTCTTTTCTGGAATTTCAGTAATAGTCGTTGGAGACTTCAGACAATTACCACCTGTTGGCGACAACTGGGTGTTTCAAGCTAATTCTCGAAATCCTTTAGCAGAAATAGCAGGTACGCCGCTTTGGGATTTATTTGTACTGACAGAGCTTAAAGAAATAATGCGTCAAAGGGATGATGTTGCCTTTGCAACGGCATTAAATAATATGGCTAGTGGATGTATGTCACCTGAAGATGTCAATTTAATTGAAGGTCGGTGCTTTAGTAACTCATCACTTCCAGAGACGTGTAAGCTCGCAGTTCATCTATTCAGCAGTAACCGAGAAGTTGATGAGCATAATTCTAAAATACTCTCAAATATGACTACCGAAGGAGCGATATCCCGGGCTGTGGATAGAGTAAGTGGCGAAGCTAATCCTGCTATGAAAGAAAAAGCTCTAAACACAGTTGCCAAGCTACCTACGTCTCAAACCTACGGATTACCTAATACTATAACTTTAAAAGTCACGGCTAAATATATGATGACAGTAAATATTAACACGTCAGACGGACTAGTGAATGGAACCACGGGGGTACTGACTGCGATTGATTTTGCAGTCAATCCAACTACCGGTGAGAGAAGACCATTACGCATTTGGATATGTTTCGATGACGTAAATATAGGCAAATTAAAAAGAATTCAGAGCTCAACATCCCTCACTCGTTATCAAACACGGTTAAAAAATAATTGGACTCCAATAGAACCAGTTACGTACACTGTGAAAAGGTACAAATCTTCAAACTTACAAGTGCGTCGCAGTCAATTCCCACTAGTTCCCGCTGAAGCTGTTACTATACATAAAAGTCAGGGTTCCACCTTAGAAAAAGTTGTAGTACATTTAAAGCCCAATATTTTAAGATCTATGTTATACGTCGCTTGCTCACGTGCCACTAGCGCTCAAGGTTTATTCATTGTTACCGAGACCTTTCGTCCTCCACGTCCGCCATCTGAGCATGATTCCGTCGTAACGGAAATGCGAAAATTAAAATTAAATCCCCTGATTCCCATATATCGCTTTTTAAGAGAGCCCCGCAGTTCATGCCAAATTATGTTCCATAACGTACAATCTTTACGTAAACACTTGCAGGATGTAGTAACCGATCCGCAGATGATGGCATGCGACATTTATTTAGCCGTAGAAACTTGGAGTTGCCTTCAAGATTTATTCAATATGAATAATTTTGAAGAAATAGTTCGAACAAATGGCCCGAAACAGTATTCTGCAAACCCCGGCTTTGGTGTATCTGCAATGATCAAACATAATCTAGAATATTCCAACCCACGATCTTACAGTGAAATTTCCGGAACTGAGCACTGTGAAGCAGTATCTTTTGAAGTAAATAATGTGAAAATAGTAGCCTTATATAGATCATGCAAATGCCCCAACAGCGTCGCAGTGGGTTTTATAAATAATTTATTGTCGCATAATAGTTCTTGCATTATATTTGGAGATTTTAACGAAGACTACCTTAGTAACAGCCATACTGCAGTATTTAAATTACTAAATGACGCTGGTTATCACTCCATGTTACAACCCCTACCCACTACTCGTGGTGGGACTCAAATAGACAACATTTTCTCGAACTTTCCATGTGTGGTTGGAATCTATAACTCTTTTTTTAGTTATCACCGTCCTTTGTGGGCCCGTTTTTAGTGTTCCGTAATTATTAGAGTTCCGTAACAAATAGCCTTTTTAAGTTGGGTTACCACTATGTTCATGCTCCAGCAGCGCTCCGCGCTCCTGCAACTGATCCAATGGATCTGTCGCGCGCCCTTTACATGCGCTCCCCTTTGACACACTGCGCTCCCCTTTGTGTTCGCGCTAAAACCGTCACGAGTCGGAACGACTGCCGCGGAGCGTGCAATATTGCACGCTCCAGGTTCGCGCACGTAACCACTACCGGGAGCTGTTGCAGGAGCGCGGAGCGCTGCTGGATCGCGAACATAATGGATAGTATGGATACCCACCTTTAAACTCATAAGTGGGAACACTTATTGTGACGGACGGGAAACTACGGAACCCTACACTGAGCGTGGCCCGACACGCTCTTGGCCGGTTTTTTAATAAATCGGGAAAAACGCCTTGTTCAAATGATTGGTTCAGTAGTATATAAAACGGCAAGGTTAGTTCGTCAGCACATTTTCTTAAAAGAGTGGGTGGAAGTTCGTCAATTCCATGGCTTTTTTTCTTTTTTAAATTTTTAATTATTGTATTTACTTCGTAAGGATCCACTGGGCTAAGAAATAATGTATTTTGTGTTGTTGAAAACGCCGGAGGTCTTTTTGGTTTGCTGCCGGCAGGTTTTGTGCTGTCCTCACCAATAGAAGTAAAGAAACTATTAAATATGTTGGCCACCTCTTGGGGGTCTGAAGTTAAGTTATTATTTATTTGTAGGGTTATATTGTGTTTCCCACTTTTTGGTGTTTTGTTTGTACGTTCATTGATTATTGCCCACATTGTTTTAACTTTATTGTTAGATTGCATCATTTTATTTTTAAAGTGTAGTTTTTTTGCAGTTGCGACCGTTTTCTTCAATGTTTTTTCATACTTTTTATAATATTTTGTTAATATCGGATTTTTTGTCTTTGTTGTTAATGTCTTCAAAAGTCTTTTATTTAGACAAGATTTTTTTACCCACAGTGAGCCAATATTTTTTATATTCTGTTTTTAGTTTAATTTTACGCAACGGTATACATTGATTTAGAATAGAGATAAGTGTGTCATTAAATGTTTGATAATTTATATTAATGTTATTGTCGGCTTTAAGAATATCATTCCAATTTAATTTTTGTATTTTCTCTTTGAATTTTAATATGTTTGTGTTATTAAATAACCTTTTCATTGTGTACCAAATATATTTTTCTGATTGTTTAGGTATTTTTAAATGTAATATTGTACTATGGTGGTCGGAAAAACCTAGCTCTTCTGTAGTTGTGTACATGTCTTTAAAGACAAAGTTTGTGAATATAAGATCTATGCACGTTGCGGTGTTTGGTGTAATACGTGTAGGGCTTTTAATATGTTAAGTAAAATTATGTTCTTGCATGAGATTTAAAAATTGATTTGTTTTTGAAGTATCCGATATTATATTAACATTAAAATCGCCGCCTATTATTATATCTAGTTTGTGGTATTTATTGTTTAGATATTTGAGAATTTGTTTCAATTTTGATTGGCCTGTTGGTCTAGTGGTTAGTGACCCTAACTGCTATGCCGCAGGTCGTGGGTTCGATTCCCACCCAGGACAAATGTTTGTGTGATGAGCACGATCATTTGTTCTGTGTCTGGGTGTAATTTATCTATAATATGTATGTATTTAGAAATATATAAGTATGTTTATCAGTTGTCTAGTACCCATAACACAAGCTCTGCTTAGCTTGGGACTAGATGGCGTTGTGTGATAGTTGTGGAATATTATTATTATTATTATTATTATTATTAATTGTTGATAAAATCTATCCTCCTCTCTTCTATTCCAGTACATAGTTATTATCAATAAATTTTCTTTTGGTAATTCCGTGGCGCAAAGTTCTATTATATATTCTATAGACATGTCTGAAATGTCGTTTCTATTTATGCTGTCGATATGTTCTTGCAGAAGTGTACAAACACCGCCACCCGTTCTAGTGCTTCGACAGAAGGAAGATGCAAATTTATATCCACTGAATTGAATGAGATCAAGTTTTCCTTGAGTTAGCCAAGTTTCTGAAATGCACATTGCCTTATACAATGGATTTTTATCAATAAATGCTTCGAGTATATCTTGCTTGTTATTAAGGCTTTGAAAATTTTGGAACATTATTTTAAATGGTAGGTCGTTGTTTACGAAATGTCTGGTTCTTAGCTTCGTAGGACATATTATTTGTAGGGCAAAGCTGGTTGGTGTTGTTCAAATTAATATCATTTTCTTGAGTGTTGTATTCGTATTGGTGTTTGTTGTTTTCTATGTTTATCAGTTTTCCGTCTATATATATAGGTGGTTTTTTCTTATAATTGCATGAGATCCATTTTTCCTAGCCTTAAATAATTCTTCTCGCATTTGTGCTCTAAACTTACGTTCATTTACATCTAAGAATTCAGATATGAATAGTCCGGTTCCTTGAAAGTAAGTGCTATTGTTAATAATATATTTAGCCATTCTCTTACTAATAAATTCGATAACAAGTGGTCGGTTCTTAGGTCCACCGGGTCTTCCAAGTCTGTACAGGTCTTCTATAAATCCTGAGACGTCTATGTTGACTATATCGCGGAACAATTCGAATAATCTGTCATAAAGTGCACTTTCAGGCTCTTTGTAGTAGTCGGCCAGGCCGTAGAGTACAATTTTTCTAGAGTTATTTTCTTGTATATTTGAAATTTTTGGAATTTTTGATGCTTCTGTAGCTAGCTGTCTTATTTCTTCCTTTAAAATTTGTCTTATAATCCAGATCTTGTTTCAATTCTGTGATAGCATTATATATTTCTGTATGTATTGTGTTTTTTAATTCTTGTATAATAGACTTGTTGTTTTCTTTAAGATGTGTAATTATTAGTTCACACAAACCTTGCATTGTGAATTGCGTATGTGTGTCATTCATGGTCTTTACATTTTCTTCTGTGTGGATCATATATTTTTTTTCCATAGCTATGGTGTCTGTTCGACTTGCTCGTGGTGGTAAATGAAAGGTTGTAGTGGACTGTATATAAAGGCTTGGTTTTAATGCCGATAAGTTACAATTATAATAGCCCGGACAAACATATAATAAACTACAATAAGCGAGTGTCGTCCGTCGCGGGAGGCTCCGAGGAAGCGAGTGGTCCGGCGGTCGCGCAGGCGCCCCGCACCTCAGCTCGGTTGCCGCGCATGTTGATCACGCCGCGTGCGCGTGATTGTTGGGTTCGATTCCCAACATGCTGCCCGGGTTGAAGGGAAGACTTCAAAGATCTGGAAGGGGGCAAATGTTATTGAAGGCCCTTCTTATGGTGCCTCTCTTTGTTTTCACTTCTGCAACTCTTGCGATGCCGTCGCTGCCAGGGTAGATATGTGTGACTCTTCCTAAAGACCAGAGAAGAGGAGGAAGAGCTCTGTCTTTTATGAGGACAAGAGAGCCTAATTTTAGCTCTGACTTCGAAGAGCGCCACTTCACCTTCTGCTGCAGTAGGTCAAGAGAGAAACGCTGCCAGAAGTGCTGTTTTATGTGTTCTATTCTCTTGAACCGTTCCAGGCGAGTAATATTGTGATCAGAGACCTGTGGATGAGGTATAGAATTAAGTGGCCGTCCAATAAGGAAATGAGATGGTGTCAGAGCGGAAAAATCATGGGGTTCTGAGGAAAGAGGAGTGATAGGACGGGAGTTTAGAACAGCTTCAATTTGAGTGAGGCATGTAGCCATTTCCTCGTAAGTGAGATGAGTGGATTGCAATAACCTTTTAAGATGGTGTTTTGTGGAACGCACAGCTGCCTCCGCTAAGCCGTTGAAGTGGGGACTATATGCAGGTACGAATTTGAACTCTATACCTTCTTGAGATATGTGACCTTCAAGTTCTGATTGTACAAGAAACTTTGATAGCTCATTGTAAGTTCCGACAAAGTTAGTGCCGTTATCGGACGTAATACTTTGCGGTTTCCCCCGACGTGACACAAAACGTTTAAGAGCGGCTAAATACGCTTCACTAGATAGTGCCGTAACGAGCTCGATGTGACAGGCCTTTGTCGAGTTACAGATGAAGATTGCTGTTGGCAACACCAACAAACATATTTTTAATACTTTTTGGTTTTGGCAACATTAAAAAAAGGAGTTCCGAATCCTCTGTGTGCGCGTCCGCACGTAACATAACCTTAGTGGTGAAAATCTATGTAATATCGTATTTAATCAGTGTGTTGTGAGCAAAAATATAAACTGTTCCCTGTGTGCTTGACTTTTCACTGTCTGAGGAAGACAACCAGCCCAGTCTATCCCGGAGCAGCAGATCAAGCTCCATTCATTGGTCCTTCGAAACCGCGATTTCTTCGTCGGACAGGCAACGAGCGCTTCGCTTGGACAAAGGTGCAGCGATCTCCATTGCACGTGGCGCAATCCCACTGTGCGGAGTTTCATCCACACTGCTAGAGAAAACGCACCACTACAAACGACGCGCAGAGGCAATAAAGGCTGCAAATACTCAAGGCGGCTGCAATTTGCTTTGGTTGGCCCGCGAAACCCCTTCGGTGCTAGCTACAGCTGCTCAGCCTACAATCATTCAACTCAACACAAAAGAAAAAACCAAATTTCAAGCATCCACCATATTTCAATCATCAATCAAGAATTCAAGATCGGCCATTTTTATTCATCTACCATTCAATCAGCGACGGACGGACCTGTGGTGCAGGTTGGCAACACTGCGCTGCGCACTCAAATAAGAAGAAGAACCCGAAGAAAGCGCGCGCGACATACTTCGACGGCGTTACGTTGGCTGCGCGTCAAGGGTCGTCCAATCGCAGCGCGGCGTTGGTCGTATGACGTCGACGATAAAGGTTTTTAACCAATAGTTTGTAGGTGAACTGGTGAACCATATTGTATTTTTTTAGTCTATGTAAGGTCTATGGTCTATTGTACGATTTGATTGCAAGCGTGTTTTTAGTTTTACACTGTGGAAGCCATTTTGTATTTTTTGAGTGAACTAGTTTGTGTTGAACAATTTTATTGTAGTTATTGTTTGTGCTCGCTTGGACTTGTGCAAACTAACAAAGTTATACTTTGCTTTGTGCCCAACCATAGGTGAGATCTCACTATGACTGAAATAAAAGAAGCCATTCGTGAACTTCGTAGTAATCGAGGCTATGTTAAGGCGACCATTACGAGACTATGCGGGTCTTGTAGCGATTCCGGCATCGCAACCATGTTGTTAGCTAGCCTAAAAGTTAAAAAGTCTAAGCTAGAGTCTCTTTACACGGAATATGAAAGCTTCAACAAGAAGATATTCTTCCTGTCTGAATCCTCAGACGATGAGGACTTTTCAGTAGAAAACAAGTATTTCAACGTCATGGCAAAGCTGCAAGACGCGATTGAACAGAAAACAGTTTCTGCAAGGCATGATGATGCTAACGATTTAACTGAAAGTCACTCTCGTACTAAATTACCTACCATTCAGATGTCTTGCTTCCAAGGTGAGTACTCAGAGTATCAACCCTTCATTTCGCTTTTCGATTCGCTTATACACAGAGACAAACATTTAGATTCCTTACAGAAACTATACTATTTGCGGTCTTATTTAAAAAATGAGCCTTACGACCTCATAAAGAACTTACCCTTGTGCAATGAGAGTTATCCTAAAGCGAGACAACTATTAGATGAAAGGTACAATAACAAATATAAAATTCAGAATGAACATATTGCACAATTGTTAGATATTGCACCTATGTCAAAGTCTACTTCTGCAAATATTCGCAGTTTTGTTTCGAGCACAAAACAAATTCTAGCGGCCATTGAAAATATCAACAATGACTTAAAATATTGGGATCCAATAATTTTATGTATCCTCACTCGCAAATTAGATACCTACACTGCTAGAGCCTACCAAATGGAGCGCGACGACAATATGGAGCCAAAGGTAAAAGACTTCATCGAGTTCCTGGAGAAGAGGGCCCTCGCAATGGAGAATGCGGAGCCCACAACTTCCAAGGGCAGCAAGGTGGTAGTGAATGTAGCAGCTCAGAAGACTTCTGCGACTGCCTGCTTACACTGTAAGTCTACCACACACAAGTTATTTAATTGCCAATCTTTTAAATTACTTTCTGCTCTGGAGCGATTAAACTTCACAAAGGCTCAAAGTTTGTGTCAAGTTTGTTTAAACAAGCACAATGGAAAATGTAAATTCCATTTCAAGTGTGATCAGTGCAAGCAACCTCATAATTCACTGATTCACTACGATGAAAAAGTTCCACCTGTCAGTTTGTTGTCTGGAGAACAAGCAAATTCTAATATTTTACTCCCTACAGCACAAGTTAAGCTACTGACCAAGGACAAAAAGGTAATATTAGCAAAGGCGATTCTAGACACAGGTTCTCAGGCATCCCTGGCAACAGATAGTTTAATTAAACAATTAGGTTTGACCCCAACACCAAAGAATACAAATATAATTGGTGTTGGCAATTCGCAGAACTGTGCCAAATATTGTATTCCTTTGCAGATACAATCAACAACTTCCTTTTATAAGAGGACAATTAACTTCCATGTTGTTCAGCAAATAACCTGCAAATTGCCACATAATGAAATAGATATTTCCAAAATTAAAATACCCGAAGGCATAGTGTTGGCTGACAAAGACTATTATGTCCCATCCAGTATCGACTTACTAATCGGTGCTGATGTGTTTTTTCAGATTCTGCTGCCATCTCAGCCGGAGGTAGAGATGCAGTCAAATAATTTAGTCAACACCAAGCTTGGATATGTCATTGGGGGCACAATTTTGCAACAACAGGTACCTAACAATAAGGTAACTTTATTCTGTTCAACATGCGACAATAACATAAATGATGAAATTAAAAACTTTTTTGAGGTGGAGAAGGTCCCTCAGGCATACTGTGAGAAGTTGACTGAGCATGGCCTGGCTGAGGACATTTTCAAAAAATCCGTCAAACTGAATAATAATAAATTTCAGGTTGACATATCTCTCAAAGTACCTATTTACGAAGTTAACAGCCAATTAGGTAATTCTTTTAATTTGGCATTGCACAGGTTTTTAAGCTTAGAAAAGCGACTTCACAAAAATCCTCTTCTTTTAACAGAGTATGAAAAATTCATTCAGGAATATGTTGAGCTAGGTCACGGTCAATACATTAATTTTCACAGTTATGACCTTGAACAAGACCCTGTATATTTCCTACCTCACCATGCGGTGGTCAACGAGTCTAGCAAGACCACTCGCACTAGGGTAGTTTTTGATGCATCCATGAAAACAAATCAAAAAGTCAGCTTGAATGATTTAATGCTCAATGGTTCATTACCACAAAAAGAACTTTTTGATATAATACTTTTGTATCGAATAGGTGACCTTACTTTCTCAACCGATATCCAAAAAATGTTTAGGAATGTATTAGTCAATCCACAGCATGCAAGTCTCCAAAACATTCTATGGCGCAGCCATCCTAGTGACACAATACAATGCATACGCTTGAACACTGTTACTTATGGCATGAAGAGCAGTAGCTTCCTGGCTACAAGATGCTTACTTGAACTAGCTAATAGGTATGGTACTGACTATCCCCTTGCTTCATTTATTCTGAACAACTGCACTTATATTGATGATATTTTATATTCAACATCTGACAAATCGGAATTACTAGAGGCCAAAGGTCAACTAGAGGCTATTTTACAGAAAGGTGGGTTTCATACACACAAGTGGGCATCCAATTCACCAGACATTTTGTCAGACATTCCATATAGTGAACAGCAATTTAATGAGTTAGAGCTACAAAAAGACAGTTGCACAATGAAAGCACTAGGATTGCATGTTGACATAAAGAATGATTGCTTTGCTATGTCCTGCCCAAACAATTTTGAAAACAATATAGTAACAAAAAGATCAATTTTAAGCTACATAGCACGCTTTTACGATCCCATGGGGTTTGTGAGCCCCATCATTGTTAAGGCGAAAGTAATATTGCAAAAACTTTGGCTTGATAAGCTAGACTGGAATGCCGCGCCCGACGCTGCAGTAAAGGAGGAGTGGTTGAGGTTTGCTTCTGATTTATTTGCCATGGAGCCAATTTCTTTTAATAGGAACATTCCAGTCCCTAAATCTGCCGAAGCTGTTCAACTCATCGGGTTTGCCGACGCGTCAAGTTCTACTGGGTATGGATGCTGCGTTTATCTTAGAGTGGTCGACATAACA
Organism: Diarsia rubi; assembly: GCA_932274075.1. NCBI lineage: Eukaryota > Metazoa > Arthropoda > Insecta > Lepidoptera > Noctuidae > Diarsia > Diarsia rubi. The sequence continues at coordinate 3,420,410 of OW026433.1, forward strand.
GGTAAAGTAAACATAGCTTTACTCTGTTCAAAATCGAGAATTAATTCACATAGCAAGCCATTAACCATCCCGCGTCTAGAACTCAATGCCGCGCTTTTATTATCGCACCTTGTAAAAAGAACGCACGATACACTTAGCTTAAAAATTGTAATAAATAAGGTATGCTTATTTACTGACTCCATGATAGTCCTGGGTTGGCTTAATACCAATATTATTAATTTACAAGCTTACGTCGCGAACAGAGTGAAGATTATTAAAGAAATGTCTTCTCAGTATCAGTGGTGCTACGTCAACACTAAGGAAAACCCTGCCGATCTTATTAGCAGGGGGATGGATCCACAAGATCTTGCAAGCTGCGCACTATGGTGGCACGGACCATCCTTCCTACAAAATGGTAAGCATGAGTTCTGCAATAACAGTCAATACCTCCCCACTGTTACCCTTCCTGAACTCAAGAAAGTGGCGCCATCTGGGGATCAACTTGTTACACTCTCGACGCAGGTACAAAACGATTTATTCGAATTTTTGCACAAGTATTCTGATATACATAGGATGACACGAGTCATGGCTTATGTACTTAGGTTTTGCATCAATATAAAAACAAAAAACAATAAAATTCTTCTCAATTATTTATCTAGTGAAGAGTTAACAAAAGCTTTAAATTTAATTATAAAGCAAGAGCAACATGTTCATTTTAGCCAGGAAATTAAAAACCTAAAGCAAAATAGGGAATTAGGTCCTCTAAAATCGTTACATCCTTTCTTGGACGATCAAGGTTTACTCAGAGTAGGTGGCAGGTTACAAAATTCCCAAATTCCCTATGAACAAAAACATCAGATAATTTTACATAAGGAATCTAAGGTCACTGAACTCTTAATTAGGTCTGAGCATCAAAGATTATTTCATGCAGGTCCTAAATTACTTCTTTCGATTTTAAATCAGAAATACTGGCTTATAAATGCCATGCGGCAAATAAAAAAAATAACTCACAAATGTCTTGTGTGTTTTAGGATGAAGGCCGAGTCTGCAAAGCAGCTAATGGGTTCATTACCGCAACAGCGCGTTACTGCGTGCAAGCCCTTCCTAAAGGTCGGTGTGGACTTCGCGGGGCCCCTCCCAGTTAAAAATAGTAGAATTAGGAAGTCAGTGGAAGCAAAAGGATACATATGTGTGTTTGTATGTTTCGTCACTAAAGCAGTGCACTTAGAGCTGTCATCAGATCTAACAACTGACTCATTTTTAGCCTGCTTCAAACGCCTTATAGCGAGACGGGGGTTGCCCAGCGAAGTCTTCGCTGACAATGGAACAAATTTTAGGGGTGCAGCAAACCAATTAGCTGACTTGTATCGGTTGCAGGCTACCTCAGAACATCAAACACGGGTGCAATCGTTTTCGGCCCAGCAAGGTTTAAAGTTTCATTTTGTGCCTAGTTACTCCCCCGTGTTTGCTGGCCTCGCGGAAGCTGCGGTGAAAAGTACCAAATTTCACCTCAAAAGAATTTTGCAAAAATTAGTTCTTACCTATGAACAATTAAATACTATCTTAGTACAGATAGAGGGCATACTTAATTCGAGACCTCTCGTACCTATGTCCTCCGATATTAATGATTTTAGTTATTTGACCCCTGGTCATTTTTTAACAGGTAGTGCGATCATGTCTTATCCTGAAAAAGATATTTCCGACTTACCTACTAACAGACTAAAGTTTTGGAAGGTTTGTGAACATGCAAAACAATGTTTCTGGTCCATATGGCACAAATATTATTTGAACTCATTGCAATGTAGATCAAAATGGCAATCAAGCTTACCTAATGTGACAAAGGGTATGTTGGTTATTCTTAGGGAACCGAATTGTCCGCCATTGCATTGGCCATTGGCTAGAGTCTCGAAGGTCTTTCCAGGCAAAGATGGAAAGGTTAGAGCGATAGAAGTTACTGCTCCTAATGGGAGAACTTATATGCGCTCATTGTCAGGTATCTGTGTCCTGCCATTAGATGATATTTTAGTATAATTATATAACTTTGTACTTTGCACGGGTCCGAGCGAGCACAGATAATGATTACATACCGAAATAAATTAGGTAGGTCTAGATTATACACAGTTGTCTAGTGATAAGATGATAGATAATAAAACGTGTCTGATGCATACATACTTATAATTTTGTTAGGTTAACGAAACTTCTATTTGATTTGTTACAAGTTTGTTGTAACCTTTACTGTTGTGTGAACTTGTGTGTGTTGTTATTTTTAACTGTTCTATTTGATGGTAATAACTTTAGCCTTTATTTAAGTTTCAGTTTAACTTATGTAAGTTTAACTTTTAGTTTTTCGTAGTTATATTATTAAGTAACTTTGTATTGTAAAAAAGCTTCTTTTCTGGTGGCGAACATGTTGGCAACACCAACAAACATATTTTTAATACTTTTTGGTTTTGGCAACATTAAAAAAAGGAGTTCCGAATCCTCTGTGTGCGCGTCCGCACGTAACATAACCTTAGTGGTGAAAATCTATGTAATATCGTATTTAATCAGTGTGTTGTGAGCAAAAATATAAACTGTTCCCTGTGTGCTTGACTTTTCACTGTCTGAGGAAGACAACCAGCCCAGTCTATCCCGGAGCAGCAGATCAAGCTCCATTCAATTGCCAAAAATGATTTAATGAGTCTGCAACCTCTGCCTTTCCTGTCCGCTATCATCACTGGCCCTGCGTAATCAACACTACAGTGTAAGAAAGGGTACTCTAACTCAGTCCGAGTTGTCGGTAACTGTCCCATAATGGGTTGCACCGATATTGCTTTGTACCGACAACATCGGACACACTTGTTTACGATGGCTTTGGCTAGGCTTCTGCCACCCAGGGGCCAATAAGTTTGCCTAGCGTTCGCTAATAAGAGCTGTGGACCAGCATGTAAATGTATTATGTGAAGATGCTCAAAGAGTATCTTAGTAAAATGATGCTTGCTACACAACAAGATAGGATGCTTAGTATCGTACGTGTATGGGGAATTGTCTAGTCTACCACCGACACGTAATAGGTTATTGGGGTCTAGAAATGGGGATAAGGAACCAAGTCTATTATTTTTGTGTAATGTTTTTGTCGTTTTAAGTATAGCATATTCGTCAGGAAACATTTCCAACTGGACCTTATGCAACATTAAATTTAAGGAACCTTTAAGTTCATTAACTGAAAATGGACCAGTATGTTTGTTGGTTTTGTTACGACAGTTATGTACAAACCTTTGTAAATATGCTATTACTCTTTGTACATGAATTAAATTAGATCTACTGTTAATCAAACTACTTATAGGATCTATATTAGAAAGACTACCATTTACTACAACAGAACAAGAAACTAATTCTGGTAGATCGTGTCTCTCGTTATGATTGGGCATTTTTGGCCATTCACGTTCATCTTTCCTTAAGAACGTGGGACCGGACCACCACAAGGATGAACCACTGATGGAATCAGCCTTCAGCCCACGAGAAACAAGGTCCGCCGGATTGTCCTTCGACGGCACGTAGCTCCACACGTGACCCTCGGTGCTCTCTTGAATTTCGTGGATTCGGTTACGAACAAAACTTTTTAGTTGCAGTGGGGATGTAGATAACCACTCTAGAACTATCGTCGAGTCACACCAAAATCTACATTTGCTAATCTTTAGAGCAAGAGAGGTTAATACCTTTGTACACAACCTTGCAGCTAACAAGGCTCCGCAAAGCTCTAGACGAGGTATCGTCGTTGGCTTTATCGGCGCTACCCTACTTTTAGAGGTTAAGAGGTGTACCTTTACTAACCCTGATTGATCCACAGATCGAATGTACAGGCAAGCGCCGTACGCTCGCTCTGAAGCATCTGAAAAGGCATGAATTTCATTAATCTCTGAGTTATCACTGAGAACCCATCGAGGAATTTTTAAGTGATTCAGAAGGGGTAAAGTGTCAGCAAATGCAAGCCATAAATTTCTGGTGTCTTGTGAGACCTCATCATCCCATGCATATTGGTCGATCCACAATCTCTGCATAATGATTTTGGCTTCGACAATACACGGGCCGACGAGTCCCAAAGGGTCAAAGATCTGACTTATAACAGAAAGTATGTGACGTTACGTTACTTTTTTATGTATCGTTATATTAATTGAAAATGACAAGGTGTCCGAATCGCAATTCCAATTCAAACCAAGAGTTTTAGATGAGTCATCCATGTTTGTATGTGAGAAGTCTAATATATTGTCATCTGTCTTATTATAAGATGGTGCAATTTGTTTTAAAATGAATTTACTGTTTGATTTAAATTTTCTTAATTTTAACTGAGCTGATTTTAAGGTAGATATTACTCCTTGTGCAATATCGATTGTTTTATCTATAGAATTAGAACCACCTAGATAATCGTCGACGTAGAAGTCTCTTTGAATGGATTGTTTGACGTCATTATCAGGGGCGCAGGAAGCTAAACTCACCAAACATTTGGTGGCTAAGTAAGGCGCACTTGCCGTGCCATAAGTCACCGTGTTGAGTGTGTATGTTTTTAGTAGCTCTTTAGAATCAGAGCGGAAGATTATTTTTTGTAAAGAGCGTTGAGAAGGATTAAGTTCAATCGCTCTGTACATTTTCTCTACGTCACCAGTTACAAAATACTTATGTTGGCGAAAGCGTAGCAGTGTCGAAATGATGTCTTCTTGTACCGTCGGACCAACCATTTGGATGTCATTTAGTGACACACCAGTGCTAGTAGTGGCCGATGCATCAAAAACTGTACGAAGCTTGGTAGTTGTACTTGACTCACGGATGACGCCGTGGTGGGGTAAAAAATAGTTATTACCCTGAAGGCAGCTTGGCGAAGACTCCTTATCTTCAGTCATGTGACCTAGGCGTTCATACTCTTGCATGAACTCAACGTACCTGCTTTTGAAGGCAGGGTCCCTAAGAAACCTACGCTCTAGTGACATGAACCGACACTTTGCCTTTGAAAAGGAATCGCCTAAGACTGAAGGATCTTTCTTCAGTGGCATGGTTACAACAAAGCGTCCGTCATCTTTACGATAGGTGTGTTCCTTAAAGCTCTGCTCACAGGCACGCTCCTCAGGAGATAAAGAATGCTTAGCTGCAATGGTATCTAATTCCCAAAAACGAGATAAGTCTGGGTCGGCGTCCTCATTTAAAAAATGACAAACGGGAGAAGAAGAGTGTGACTTACGACGGGCAACGTACCCTGACACTAACCAACCCAATTTCGTTTCATATAGCTTAGGCTGATTTTTACCTAAGTCTATAGAATTGTTGCATAAGACGGACCAAAATACTTCGGCCCCAAGTAAGATGTCTATAGCTCCCGGTACATTAAATGATGGGTCAGCTAGACTTATTCTCAATGGAAGAGGGGTGCTATCAATATTTATAAATGAAGACGGTAAAGCTCTAGTTATCTGAGGTAAAATATGACAGTCTACAGTAAGTTTACAGTTGCCATCATAGTGGGACATAATAGTAAGGCTGCAAGACTGTGTACAGTTAGAAGTATTATTATTTATACCTGTCACGGTGGCGCTCGCACTACGTCGCGACACACCCAGCTTACCGCAAAGTAACTCATCAACGAAGTTGCCCGTACTACCGTTGTCGAGGAGGACTCGGGCATTGTGCACGTCGCCCTTGCTGTCAACCACCCTCACGATCGCTGTGGAAAGCAAAACATTCGGAGGAGTAGTAAACTGCTGAACATTAGTTGAAGTGGCAAAGTTATTTACGGGAACAACTGGTTCAGACAGAGTTGTCTCTGCCTCATGTAGATGAGGCAGAGTGCTGTGCCTTTTTTTGCAATATTTGCAAGGTACAAGGTTACACCTTGATTCTGCGTGCCCTGGTCGAAGACAATTAAGGCAGACCTTAGCCTCTTTGGCTTTTTGTATACGAGCTTCAACAGACAAAGCTCTAAATGCATCACAACTGAATAAAAAGTGAGTTTGATTGCACATTGGACACGCGAATTTTCTTTTATTATTATTATTTAATTTTTTATCTTTATTGTTGCCCTCATATGTTTTTTGATCCGCTTTTGTAGCTGTAAGTAGATGAGAATTATGTTTGGAAGTGTCTGCCTGTTGTACTTTACTGATGTTTCTTTTGTGTTCTTGTAAAGTCTCTAGCAAGTCAGCTCTTTTGCTAAGAAACTTTAAAAAAAAATCTAATGAGGGTGGAACATCAATTGTATTTCGATGCTCTTCCCATTCCCTACGTGTGACACTGTCAAGTTTTTCGGACATCATGTGAATTATGAGGGTATCTCGTAAGTTAAATTCAGTGTCCTGACCTAACGTTGTCAAAGCTCGGAGATTTTTATTCGTGACATCAATCAGGTTACGAATAGAAGAACATGATTCACTTTGCATCAATTCGACGCTAAATAACGCGCGAACATGATTATTAACGAGCAGTCTTTTATTGTCGTATCTATTACACAATAAATTCCAAGCGGACTCGTAATTCTGAGCTTTAAAATCTAAATTGTCTATGACTAGCAACGCACTACCTTTAAGAGAAGCTCGCAGGTAGTGCAATTTATTAATGTTATCCATGTCCTTTCGTGAATGAATGAGTGAAATGTAAGTGTCTCTAAACTCAAGCCAGTGTTGATAATGTCCGTGAAAAACGGGTAAATTTATTTTTGGCAACCTAACATAATTGTGTTGAAAGCCACCTGCCTGCACATCCTCGTCACCCGTTACGTAACCATCCTGCTGACTGCCAGACTGGGGAGGACGAGCACCGAGCAGTCTCCGCGCCGTCGCCACCAGCTTATAGTAATGGTTCTCAAACTGCTCACGCTCCTTGCTCTCGTCATCGGGATTCTCCAACGACATCTCGATGTCAGTCTGCAATTTGTCGAAATCCACATATAAGCTATCAAATTTATTGTACCTAGTTTCCAGGTCTAATAGCTGTAAACTACTAAGTTCATCGCAACTTTCTAACATGTGAAGGTAATTTCCAAAAATAGTGAGTTTTGACTTCATACAGCTGCGTTTTTTGACGAGTTTCTCAACTTTTTCGTCAGCCATGATAATAAATAAACAAGCGCTAACTCACAAGCAAAGTTACGAGAAATAAGAAACCGGTTTATTAAATGCGAAGGTAGGTTCAAATAACGTAGCTAGCTAATGCGCCAGTGCGAACAAAGGAACACCTGACGCGCTCGCGCAGGTGTGTCGCCGAGCGATCAGCTGTTATATGAGAAACGAAGTAACAGTTAAATTTAAAAAGGTTATGCAGTTGCTTTGTAAGCAGAATAATTATTGAGTTTTGAGAAATGCAAGGCTATGAATGATAATGATTTATTGTTAATCGACTTAAAGTGAAAGTAATTGAAAGCACTCACTTAAGCAATTGCTATTTAAAACATGAAATATGAGAAAAAGTAGGAAAGATATAAGGGACAAATTGGAACGAACTCACTCAGTGTTTTACCCATCCACAGGATAACTGATGATGTTTCAAATTCTTCTTTGTCCTTGACGATGACTCGAACTTTCGACGGGTCCAAAGTCCGTTGTATGGTCGACCTCTTGATGACTTCTTCTCTGGGCTTGTGCGGCAGCTGTGCGTAGCTTCTTGATCAGGAAATTGATGACTCCTGCAGGAATTGTCGCCACTGAAGACCGCAACTGAAGAGCTTAGAGTTAGAAGTTTTTTTTCAAGACCGTTACTTTTCGTAAAATACCGGCGAGATCCTAGAAGGACCAATGTTCGACTTGCTCGTGGTGGTAAATGAAAGGTTGTAGTGGACTGTATATAAAGGCTTGGTTTTAATGCCGATAAGTTACAATTATAATAGCCCGGACAAACATATAATAAACTACAATAAGCGAGTGTCGTCCGTCGCGGGAGGCTCCGAGGAAGCGAGTGGTCCGGCGGTCGCGCAGGCGCCCCGCACCTCAGCTCGGTTGCCGCGCATGTTGATCACGCCGCGTGCGCGTGATTGTTGGGTTCGATTCCCAACAGTGTCGCCTATGAAGCTCAGGTCGACAGAACAAGTTGTGTCGTTGTTTGAATTTATTGTTTTCTTTCTCAAAGTGACATTAGCCTCCTCAGGTGGTATGGATGATAGCTGATTGATTTCGGTGCCTCTAGGAATACGTAAAGGGGTGTTTGTGTTTCCAGTCTTGGGTATTTTACAGATGCATGTTTGACATTTCCATGAATTTTTACTTTCCAGTGTCATCTTTTTAGTGTAGTAGTCTTTAGAAACACCGCCGCACTCTAGATCATATCTGCATTTACAGAGCACACAGATAAGATTTTCTCTTAGAGGTAGCTTATTTTTGCATCCCGCGCATACAGGTATAGATGCCATTTTAGAAACTGTTTATGTGTTTTCTTTTAGGATTTCTAAGCTCGTTCAATATGGCAAAAATTTGAGTAAGCGACCTCTAGCGTGTTGCGGATTATTGTAATTTTTTTGGTTTATAATGTTAATATATATTTGCACACCATATGTAATGGTAGAATGTAATGGAGTCATTATACAGTTTTAAGATCAAACCGTGTTTAAACCTACATTCTGGCAAATAAATGAATTTGATTTGATTTAATTTGATTTGAAACGTCCAGCCGTTGTAATTTTGCACAGAGGTTCCCTTTATATTGTAGACAAGGACTATGGTCCTTCATAGAGGGAAGGATTACTCGGTAGTACGTTCCTGTGGAACATTATCCGACATACACGCGGTCGAAGCCAAGCGGGTTATAAACATAACCTACTTAAAACTTGCCAATATTTTTACAGAACACGCTATAGATTTGGAAACGTTACAAATGTTGTCTGAAACGGACATCAAAGAATTGGTACCAGTAATTGGCCACAGGGCCAAGTTAAATACACAGATAAAAATGTTAAGATCTATTACGTCAGGGGAAGCTACAAGTACCAATATGGAAGTGAGTCAATAATATTTTTTTTTTGTTTACATAATTGAGAGCATAAAAAACCACCATAAAAAAAAAAAACAAAAGGTTTAGACCATGTTAGTAAGTAGTAGGATCCTAGGTAGATTGTACACTCTGTAGCTATGCTCCCATTGTAAAAAATTGTCATAACTTATTATCTCTGTACTGTGTACTTTGTAAGAATACATTATTATTGTATAACTCATTATTATTGTTAATTTTCAGATTGTTGAGGATCCTTTATGCGCAGAACAGTGCAGCAGTGTGACTACGTACATTTTACAGCCGCCGACAGAACTACTCATTGAAGATTTACCTGACAAAGAAGACAATATTACCCCTGACACTTCTTGTGTAAGTTATTGTTTTATTTACTTTTATAAAGGTAAAGGATTTTTTTAGGGTTCTATACTCGTAAAGAAACAGTGAACCCCTTATAGGATCACTTAGTTTTCTGTCTGTCTGTCTGTCCGTCTGTCAAGATCCTTTGTCTCAGAAACGGGTAGACATACCAAAATGAAATTAATATCAAATACTAAGGTCTACAGCCCCTTGGAGGTGTTGATATGTCAAGCTTCTAAGTCGTCCGTTGCAATAAAAAGATTTGGTCCTTTGTAACATCATTTTCATACAAATATTGATTCAAACAAAACCTATAAGGTACTTCCTGTTGACCTAGATACATAAAATTGGGCAAACAGCAAGGTCTCACAGCACAAGAAAAGGTAGAAATCCAAAAATAGTTAATATGTAGTTATCTCATCACATAATAATATAACAAATAATAACTGACTATATGACAATGTTTTATTTTTAAGAATGTAAAAAATTAATTTTCAATTTCTATATTTCAGGAGTTGTACAGAATTTTAAATTCAACAAATGATGGTAAATCTCTCTTACTAAGACACAAAGACACAGGGTTGTTAAACAATGCTGATAGGAGAAGGCTTTGCAATGAACTGCTTGCTGCTGCTGCTTGGCTTTGGCTTTGCTTTGAATGTCATCATTGCTAATGAATTAAAGGATAACCCAGAAAAAAAAATTACCAGTTCAAGACTTTACCAACTGGCTTATGATATACCAAGAATATTTAACAAAGAAAATTCATCAGTATATTTCATTCCATACACAACTATCACCACGAAGCAAAAAAATTCTGCTAAAGGAAAATTATTAGACTGCTATTGGCAACGCAGGCGTGAATTCATTAAATCAGGAGTGATCGCAGAATATTCAAAACGGCGGCCATCAACATCAACCAGTACTTCATGTTCACCTCACCCTGACACCAGCTCTAACATTCAAGATGCTATTGAACAATTGAAAACACTTACCGAGGATGTGGAGGACAAAATCGTATGGCCCCAAAATTGCTGCGATCCTTGGGAAACAGTGGAAACATATTGGAATATCACTGCTAAACAAAGGCTGATAGAATTAACATCAAATGAAACAACAGTTGAAGAGTACCTTCGCAAGTATAGCACTCAACCAGCCGGGTGGTGTGTTTGGGTCCGTGGCTTAGGCCCCCAGTGGTCGACGCACCTGTGGCCGAAGTCCCCGACACGATTAATTTAATATCTTCTTTTTTTTGTGCTTTTTCACTTAGTACAGTAAATGAGAAAAGTGTTTCACCCTATTAATAAAGTATTTTTACTTGCTAAACAAAAGTTATCTATCAAATAGCAGAAAGAATAGATCAATTCGAGAAAATTCTTACGAATGACTTAAAGAGAGAAGTCACAACTAATTATGGCTCCATTCAAAAAATGTATGAAACGAAAATTGCAAAATTACAGAGGGAAAAGTACAGTAATGAAATTCCAATTTACAACAATATTAAAAAAGCGATTTACAGAAGCCGATATACAGCCCAAAGGTAAAAAAAATACGATTCAAGGATCCATCTCAAGTTACTATACCTGAAATTTTTCACAAACATTTGTTATTTGATTATAATGAGGACGGCAACAGGATCATCGTATTTGCATCAGACATAGCTTCGGATGAAATTAAAAATGTGCACCACTTCTTCTGTGACGGTACATTCGATTGCTGCCCCAGTCCCTTCAAACAGATTTATACTATCCACGGAGATATTGGGAATAATTCAGATGAAACCAACATTGTGCCCATATTATACGCGCTGCTGGTTAATAAAGAAAAAGAGACATATGAAATGATGTTCAAAAAAATCAAAGAAGCTTTGCCAGATTTCAAACCGTTAAAATTCACATTGGATTTTGAAATGTCAGCAATAGTCGCAATAAATAACGAATTTCCGACTAGTGAAATTCATGGGTGTTTTGTACATTTCCAAAATGCTGTATATAGACGGGCAAAATCTCTCAAATTATTAGAATATGAAGAGACGACACAGTACGTAAAACTGTACATCTGCCTTGTGTATCTGCCAAAAGAAGAAATTGAAGACGGCTGGCTTGCCATAATGGAAAACAGGTAGTTAAGTATTTTTTACACTTTATTAAAGCTTGTCTATTCCTTATATTTTTACTTTTGCACAATCATTCGATCGATTATTTTCTTTTCAGTATTCCAGACGACCAAGTAACTAAGTTCAATGATTATTTTGTTGAACAATGGCTTGAGCCTGCGGATATGATCGCAAAGTGGTGTTGTTATAAGGAAAAACATAGAACCACTAATTTAGTAGAGGCCTGGAATCACCGCTTAAAAAAACACCTGGGAACGAACCCGTCTTTATTGTTGTTTTTAGAAATGGTTAGGATTGATATTTATACCTATGGCACGGCACAAGCGAGGTAAAACAATTTAAAATTTTACAAAAAAAAAATTGTTTAAAAGACATTTATTAAGATATTGTTGTGATTTTGATTTCTTTATGGGTAATTTTGTTATGTATAAAATAATAAGTAGTTATTCTGAACGGCACTTCGCCGCCATTGCAACTTTATAAAAAAAAAATATTAGAGGGTAGACGTAGAAAATAACGCAGTGGCGGGGAAGTGCCGCGGCGAACGAAAAATGGCCGCGGAGGCAGTTCTTGGCTAAGGGTGCTAGCGAGAGGTCGAGTTGAGAAAGTGTAAAACTGTCATTGATCGTTCTTTGTCTACAACTATAACATTGTGGTGCCTAAATAAAGTATAGTTATTCAACTGAAGTAAGGTGTATCACTTCAATTCAGAAGTGGGATAGCCCACGCGCTATGTCGGACGAAAACAGTAAGTAATTTTGAATATCCTTGTTATTAGACAGTTACATGGCAATACATTAGTGACCGCATAAGTAGTTACACAAAAAAGGCGGTAACGTTTCGATTGGTTAGAGAGCATTAACGCAATTGTATGACTACTTGTAACTTATCGAATTGTGGAAGTTGTACGTGTACCTACTTCATGAAATAAAATGTGCAACCTTGTATATTCGTGCGCAGCACATATATAGTGAGTTAACAGCCATGTAGTTGTGCTGTTCAGAATGGTGCAGCCGCGTATGTACATGTGTCGCCTTTGGAATGAGCTAACGGCCACGAAGGTGTGCTGTGTAGCGTGAGTGCGGCCGCGTAGGTGTGCTGCTTAAAGAGTGAGCTAACGGTCACGAACGTGTGCTGTCTAGCATGAGTGCGGCCGCGCAGGTGTGCTGCTTATAGAGTGAGCTAACGGCCACGAAGGTGTGCTGTCTAGCGTGAGTGCGGCCGCGTAGGTGTGCTGCTTATAGAGTGAGCTAACGGCCACGTAGGTGTGCTGTTCAGAGTGAGTGCGGCCGCGTAGGTGTGCTGCTTATAGAGTGAGCTAACGGCCACGAAGGTGTGCTGTCTAGCGTGAGTGCGGCCGCGTAGGTGTGCTGCTTATAGAGTGAGCTAACGGCCACGAAGGTGTGCTGTCTAGCGTGAGTGCGGCCGCGTAGGTGTGCTGCTTATAGAGTGAGCTAACGGTCACGAAGGTGTGCTGCCTAGCGTGAGTGCGGCCGCGTAGGTGTGCTGCTTATAGAGTGAGCTAACGGCCACGAAGGTGTGCTGTCTAGCGTGAGTGCGGCCGCGTAGGTGTGCTGCTTATAGAGTGAGCTAACGGCCACGAAGGTGTGCTGTCTAGCGTGAGTGCGGCCGCGTAGGTGTGCTGCTTATAGAGTGAGCTAACGGTCACGAAGGTGTGCTGCCTAGCGTGAGTGCGGCCGCGTAGGTGTGCTGCTTATAGAGTGAGCTAACGGCCACGAAGGTGTGCTGTCTAGCGTGAGTGCGGCCGCGTAGGTGTGCTGCTTATAGAGTGAGCTAACGGCCACGTAGGTGTGCTGTTCAGAGTGAGCGCGGCCACGTAGGTGTGCTGCTTATAAAGTAACGGCCACGCAGGGCTGCTTTAGCGTGCCTCGTGAAGGTGTGCCTAAAAGTCGAACTCGAAGTCGAAGCAAAGTCAAAGTCAAAGTCAAAGTCAAAGTCAAAGTCAAAGTCAAAGTCAAAGTCAAAGTCAAAGTCAAAGTCAAAGTCAAAGTCAGAGTCAGAGTCAGTCAAGTGCGTGGTTCTTAGGAAAGAACATAAAATGCGCTTAACAATTTCAGGTGAGGCGAGTTACACGCCGAAACGACCCAGGCGCAAGCGAAGGCGGCGCACGGCATCAGAGGAAGCCGACGAGACCCCTGCGCAACGGAGCCGAACAGGACTAACTGCCGATGACTTGCTGAAGATAGTGTCTGCGCTGCAAGGTGTACCAAGTAAGAGTACTTCATCCAATAATGTAGTTCCGGAATTCGACCCCAACAACAAAGCACAGGATGTCGAGCGCTGGCTGAAAAAGGTGAATGAGTGCGCAGAAATCTATTCTTGGGATGAGAAGCAGATAATTCACTATGCATTGCAAAAGTTACGCGGTTTAGCCAAAAGTTGGTACGAGTCCCTTCCGTCGCTTAGTTACTCGTGGCAGGTGTGGCAAAGTAAATTGATGAAAGCTTTTCCGAATGACGTAAATTATGGTAAATTATTAGATGAAATGCTGAACCGAAAATCTCGCACGGACGAAACCCTCAGAGACTATTTTTACGAGAAATTATCGCTATTGAGTAGGTGCGAGATTGTCGGTCGGAAGGCAGTTGACTGTATAATTTATGGGATTACTGATAGTTCAGTTAGAAACGGTGCGCAAGCTCTCACATGTGAGGAACCAGAAGACCTGTTGAATTACCTAGCGTCGCAACAACCCTCGCAATCTAGGGACGCAACACGAGGCTCGTTATCATCAAGCTCGGTAAAGAGACGCGACTTTCGAGGTAACGGTAGGGGTGCCACAAATAGCAGGGGAGCAGGTTCTACTTGTTTTAATTGCAACGAGCCGGGTCACATTTATATAAATTGCACCAAGCCCATTGTTAAGTGCGAGAGGTGCTATAGAGTAGGGCATAATACTGAGAACTGCAATAGGAGACCGGTACAACAACAATCACGTGAAATCAGCAGCAAAAACAATCAGGCAGCTGACAGGAAGGTGTTAAAAATTGTAGTAGATACGGAAAATTTATTGGCTGATGAAGCCAAGTCAAACCAGACTTACAAACCAGTGATTCCAGAAGGTCACTCTAGCCATGCTATTCCACTTTACAATGGAACAGTCAATGAGGCAAATGATAAGTTCCATAAAATTGTTAGCGCTAATGGAAAAACGCTAAATGCCTACCTTGACTTCGGGAGTGACTGCAGCCTAATTCGGCATTCGGATGCAGTCGCTTTGGGGTTAGTAGAAGGTGAAAGCACGCCATTGCCCACAATAAGAGGCTTCGGCAATTCTATAGTCATCCCGAAATTCAGGGCTACTGTGCGTGTTAGAGTTGACGAAATCGATACTAACTTAGATGTTTTGGCGGTTGACGACGCGTATTTGCAGGTTCCATTGTTGATAGGACAAAATTTCACCGAAATGACGTCAGTTACCGTATTAAAGGACAACGAGAGGTTGTTCTTTTATCATACTCCCACCGATCCCTTCTTGAGCCAAAGTCGGACCCTTGGTCTTTATGTCTCCAAAGACGTTGCTATAATTAGGGGAGGATTAGTGGAAGTGTGCACCAAAGAGGCCTACACGGGTAGTGTTTATTCGGATGGAGGTACCAGGATGAGTCCCCATCAGGAGTATCACCTCCATCAGGGTTGTTACGAGGTGACCGAGAATAAGGCGGTAGTGTTCATTACTTCGTTGACTAGGATGCCGCTTACCTTCAAGGCAGGGATGTTAATAGCTAGGGTCAACCCGATAGGAGAAGTTAAGGCTCTGCTGGTGCAGACTGAGCAAGGCGAAAGGCTGATGACACCAGTTGATAAGTCAGAAATAAAAGTAGGCGAAAAGGTCGACGAGAAAACCCGCGAAAGACTACACCAGCTTCTCCAAAAGTATAGATCATGCTTTGCGGAAAATCTTGGAGAGTTAGGGTGTGCCAAAGCCGCGACGATGGACATAGGCTTGCACGATGAAACGCCGGTGGTCTACAGACCTTATCGATTGTCGCACCAGGAACGTCAAAAGGTGAGGGATATTGTCGATGAGTTGGTAGCAAATGATTTAGTACAAGAGTCGAACTCCAATTATGCTAGTCCCATATTATTGGTCAAGAAAAAGAATGGAGAGTCTCGACTCTGTGTGGACTACAGAGCCCTTAATAATAAAACAATCAAAGATAAATATCCCCTGCCTTTAATTGACGACCAGTTGACAAACTTGAGCGGGAATAAATATTTCATCACGCTGGATCTAGCCTCTGGCTACTACCAGATCCCGATGGGAGAAAGCAGTCGACGCCTGACAGCGTTTGTCACCCCAGACGGGCATTACGAATTCAAGCGCATGCCCTTTGGGTTGGCAAACGCGCCAGCCGTGTTCCAAAAGATGATGAATGGTCTATTGGGTACGCGGAGGTTTAAGAGTGCTTTAGCATATATGGACGACCTTCTCATTCCCGCGGCGTCCATCGATGAAGGATTTGAGAGATTAGAGGACGTCCTCAAGCTCCTTCAGCATGCTGGGTTAACTCTCAAATTGTCAAAGTGCAGTTTCTTTGACACAAGCATCGAGTATTTGGGGTATGAGATATCCGCCGAGGGTATCAAACCAAGTGGAAGGAAAATATCGGCGGTGCGAGATTTTCCCGAGCCTCGTAATATCCATGAAGTCCGACAGTTCTTGGGCCTGGCGAGCTATTTTCGTCGCTTTGTGAAAGGGTTCGGTGGAATTGCCAGACCTCTAACTTCGCTCCTTAGGAAGAATGCCCAATGGCAGTGGAGTATAGAGGAGGTCGAAGCATTTGAAACGTTAAAGGAATGCCTGGTTAAACGTCCTTTGCTGGCATTATATAATCCGGAATTAGACACTGAGGTGCACACAGATGCCAGTTCGCTGGGATTGGGTGGAATCCTCATGCAGTGGCAGATAAGTCCCAGGGTATTAAAACCCGTTGCATACTTTAGCCGGCAGACCACACCCGAAGAACGTCAATACCACTCGTACGAATTAGAGACTTTGGCGGTGGTCTGCTCGTTAAAAAAGTTTCGTCCCTATCTTGTGGGGCTAGCTTTCACGGTGTACACGGATTGTAATGCGCTACGTACCACGCTTACAAAGCGTGACCTGATCCCGAGGATTGCGCGCTGGTGGCTGACAATAAGTGAATTTACCTTTAACATCGAATACCGACCGGGATGTCGGATGAGTCATGTAGACGCCCTTAGCCGTAATCCTCAGGGAAATAGGGAACCGTCACTGTCGACAAGTGTTTTACACATAAATACTGATGATTGGATTCTTACCCTGCAAATGGCTGACCCTAAACTCGAAAGAATTTTTAAGATATTGAAACCGGGTTTAGATCGTGAGGTTACAGATGTTAAAAATAACTTCGTTGTTAAGAATCATGCACTACACAGGAAATTGGAGGATGGGTTGCGGTTGGTAGTTCCCAAAGATGCCAGGTGGCAGATTTGTAGGGCAAACCACGACGAAATTGGGCATTTTGGATATGCTAAGACTTTGGAACGCATTCAAAGCCGCTACTGGTTCCCCAAGCTAAGACGTTTTGTCAAAAAATACGTGGCAGCTTGTATAGATTGCGCGTACAATAAGGACAATGCGGCTCGGACGAGTAGTGGCTTCTTACACCCGATAGAAAAAGTTGCTCAACCGTTTCACACCTTGCACTTGGACCATTTGGGACCATTTGTCAAAAGTAAAGCTGGCAACAACTATATTTTGACTATAGTGGACGGCTTTACAAAATATGTTTTTGCTAGGCCAGTTAAGGACACTAAAACGAAGAACGTAGTTAAAGTCCTAGATAGTATATTTCACGACTTTATGATACCGCACAGAATTATAACGGACCGCGGGACTGCATTTACGTCAGCCCAATTTAAAGACTTCTGTGTGAACAAAGGTGTCAAACATGTGCTTAACGCAGTCGCTTGCCCCAGAGCAAATGGGCAGGCTGAGAGATATAATCAAACTATCCTCACCGCCTTGTCTACACAGAATTTTGAAAGTGATGAACGCGACTGGGACAAGCGACTGGGTCAAGTACAATGGGGTATTAACAATACCGTTAATGCCACTACAAAAAGGAGTGCTTCCGAATTACTTTTTGGGGTTAAGTCGAACTGTCCCATTGATAATAAGTTAACAATGGGTCATAATGACGTAACGAGTTGCGACGGCGCGGCTTCGGCTGTAACAGGCATGGGAGGGGAAGAAGTACTTCCACAGCGTTCCCCTGTAGTTAACGAGATTTTGGATGAGGGCCATGGCAACATCTCTCCTCCACTTGCTGACGGAGCAGACGAATCTGCGTCCGTCGTAGAGGACCTTGGTAGGCGAGTCGATGAAATTAGAAAAGAGGCTTCGGCCAGCATTGAATATAGTCAAGCAAGGCAGAAGGAAGCGTATGACGCAAAGAGAGTTCCAGCAGTTTCGTACTCGGTCGGTGATCTGGTGAAGCTTACGAAGACCAGCTTTTCCAACACTGGAAAGAGTAAAAAGCTGTTACCTAAGTTCATCGGCCCGTATAGAGTCACTAGTTGTTTAGGTAACGATCGTTATAGGGTGGCTAATGTACCAGGGTTTAACACAAGAAAATATGATAGTGTGATAGCAGCTGATAGAATGCGTCCCTGGATCGGTATACAAGCACTGCAGGTAAACAGGTCATCTGGGTCCGAGTCATCGGACTCTGATTCGGGTTCTGAATAGACTTTGTAAAAGGTTAGAGATTGCTTTTGTTTTACGAAATTATGTATAACCAATAAGTAAAGGAGGGATATTTTAATGACATGAGTCAAAAGGCTTTATATAATGTGTAACATGAATAATGTGCAACCTATGTGATCTATAATATGTAGTTAAGATAATATGCTAATGTTAACGATTGATACAGTTTAAATGAGAGTAACATTGGGTCTGTTAGGATTTATTATTATGTTTGTTTTCATTCTCTCTTTTTCCCTTATGTGTATGTTTATTTTTGAATTATGGAATGGGGACTAACTGAAGTGTTGTGATTTACGCGTGCTCCGGAGATAGCACGCAGTCGGATGACCGAGTGTTGTGATTTTGATTTCTTTATGGGTAATTTTGTTATGTATAAAATAATAAGTAGTTATTCTGAACGGCACTTCGCCGCCATTGCAACTTTATAAAAAAAAAATATTAGAGGGTAGACGTAGAAAATAACGCAGTGGCGGGGAAGTGCCGCGGCGAACGAAAAATGGCCGCGGAGGCAGTTCTTGGCTAAGGGTGCTAGCGAGAGGTCGAGTTGAGAAGAAGTGTAAAACTGTCATTGATCGTTCTTTGTCTACAACTATAACATTGTGGTGCCTAAATAAAGTATAGTTATTCAACTGAAGTAAGGTGTATCACTTCAATATTTACCTAGATTTTTCTTTCAGACTGAAAAACAAAAACATTCCTGTGAGCTGAAGAAAGAACAACACAAGAAAGAATGAAAAATTGATTGCCAATTTAACTGAACAGTATGAAAACAAAAACATTGCACAATCATGTTTTTAGAACAAATCCGCCCATATGTGGCAGTTCGTCCTAAAAAGTAATAATTTAACTTACATAATGAAAAGAGATGATTTTGCTTGTATACTATTTTTAAGTATTAAATTTTAATTTTATATTTGTTTAAGTTTTTACAGTTGATTATTTATATGCTAGCAAAATTACATAACATTTCACATGTAAAGTTACTCTACGAGTAGGTACGTTTGTTTTTTAAGCCTGATTATTTTGTTGTGTTATTGCTATTGAAACTGACTGATATAATTATGTAAAATTATTCTCATTTGTTTCACAGTTGAATATGTTTAATTATTATTGTTACAAAGATAAAAGAACATTTCACTAAGTAAAAAGTTAGTTGCTCTGCAGTAATTTTTAAGACTGATTATTTAAAATTACTATCTTATTTTATTACATTTGAGACTGATTATTATAATTAAGTTAAATGATTCTCTTGATTATAGGTGATGAAAACTGTGATTTATATAAAAAAAACAATACTAGATTTCTTATGGAGATATATAAATAAATAATGAAAAATAACTAAGACTTTTATTTTTCTAAACATACCTCTAATATAAAAGCATTTCTATGTTATAAATATAATTGCGATTTAATGTTATGCATATAATTACAATTAATAGTACATTTAATATTTTTGCAAATAAAATTTTGTGCATGACAGTACATTTGATCAAAAATTACTTTGAATTAAATTAATCGAATCGGGGGCGTCGGCCACAGGTGCGTCGACCACTGGGGGCCTAAGCCACGGACCCGTGTGTTTTTGGTATGTTATTTTCTATTCTATTTTTGTTGAATGGCAATTGAAGCCGATGTCGACTATTCTGCCAATGTCAAAAGTGAGATGGAACGGCAAGTGAGTGTTACAAGAAATAAAAAATAGATAAAAACAGTTAACATAAATAAAAAATCTTCGGTTGATACAGTTGGACTTGTTGTGTTAGTAGCGGACTGAAACAAACAAAAAATAAATAATAAATAAATATTATAATTGTTAAAACAGACATATACCACAACAACATAGACAGAGGATTTGATGTAACGGCTTATAGTTTTATACTGTTGTGGCGGATGAAAATCATCAACGCCACAAGCAGTTCGGAGGAAGGGTATGTTAAAAGGGACGGAAAATTAATCGGGAGGGGGATTTTGAGTTTAGGGAGGCGGCTATATAAATCAAGAGGTGGGATGTTATCTGAACATTCAAAGAAAATGTGGTCTAGAGTACCCTCTCCTAACCCACACTCGCAGAGAGAGGAGTCGCGTGCATGGATTTTATGCAAAAAAACGGGAGTGCAACAGAAACCTAATCTGATTCTGCATAGGACGGATGTAACTATTTTAGAGACCTTTTTGTACCCGTAGAACCAAGGTTTTGGTCTAATTGTTGGTTGCACTGCGTAATAAAACCTACCCTTTTTCCTACCAGTAATGTTCCATTGTTCCTGCCATGAAGATTGGAGTTTAATTTTTGGCAAGTTCAGCAAGTCATATCCCTGATGAGTGTTGTAGGGGAGATCAGCTGTGGTTGAAGAACAAGCGTCTTTAGCCAAAGTATCAGCACATTCATTGCCCTTAATACCACAATGGCTGGGAATCCAAACTAACTGAACGTCTTTTTGATTACCAGCGCAAGTAAATAACGACTTTTTAATTTTTAAAATAAGTGAGCTGTGCAATTTACTTTTGAAAGGGTTTTGTACTAAGGCTTGCAAGCTACTAAGAGAGTCAGTGAAAATTACGGCTTTTTCAATATTGTGGTGTGACTCTATGAAAAGACATGCTCTTTAGGGCATTTAAACTGTAAAATAATTCTGGAGTTTTGGTAGTAAACCGCAGCTCCAGTGTAACTGAGGTCAGTAAATTTAGAGGCATCTGTAAAAAATCGTTGAAATTCAGACCATCGCTCTCCCACCACCGCATTGAAGGCCGAGTTTGCCGAGGGAGACTTTTTAGAAATGCCAATTTCAAAATGTATTTTAGGAGTGAAACAAATGACTTCATAAGCAAAGTTAAAAAGGGGTAAACTAGGATACTTAACGATTGGACATTCTAAATTTTGTAGTTGGCGAAACGTTTTTAAAATTAAGGGGAATTCTTTATGCTTCCAGAATTTTGAGCTTCTGCATAGGGCGTCTAACTCGTTCAATTTAGCTATAAGAGGATGGGAAGATCTAGTTAAGACTCTAGACAAAAAACGGGAGGCCAGATATTGCCGTCTTAGGGCCAAGGGAGGTTCAGCACACTCAACCTGCAATGCATTAACGGGTGTCGACTTCATGCAACCAGAGATGATCCGAAGGCACTTGGACTGAAGTATGTCAAGTCCAGACAGAGCCCCTTTGTTTCATGGAACTAAGTGGAATGTACCGTAGTCCAAAACGCTACGAATCAGAGCGTTATAAACTAATTTCATGGTGTAAGGGTGGGCTCCCCACCATACACCCGTAAGAACTTTTAAAACAGAGATAACATTCTCACATTTGCGAATTAATGAATTTATATGGTCCTTACCGGTTAATTTAGCATCTAGAGTACCTAACGCCTAAAAATTTAACTTTATTTACTACTGGAATATCATAACCTGAAATGTCCAGTGAGATGGATGGGACCAATCTTTTACGAGAGAATACTATCGCCGAACTCTTCGGTGCGGATAGGGCCAGACCATGGCTCAAAAGCCACTGGTTCAAAGAGTCCAGAGAGAGGCATAGGGATGACGCTGCGTCTATGACGGAAGCATCTGTCACATACAAAACTAAGTCGTCTGCGTATTGCAGGATGTGACAGTTACTATTTATGCAGGTTCCCATGTCGGCTGTATAAAGATTGTAGAGGAGAGGACTGAGGACGAAACCTTGTGGGAGACCTTTCCAAGTCTGCCTCTTATCGAGATCCTCACCCTGAACTCTCAGAACCAATGAGCGAGACATGATGAGTCAACGTATACATTCGATCATCTTGGCCGGAAGACTCAGCTGGTGCAGTTTCTGCCTGAGAAAGGGAAGAAGAACGTTGTCGTATGCGGAGGAGATATCTAGAAAGGCGGCAACAACGGATTCGTTTTTAGAAAACGCTAAACGGATATCCGTGACTAAAACGCCGATACTGTCCATTGTACTGAGACCTTTCCTGAAACCAAATTGGTAGTTCGGCAGTAAATCTCTCGATTCTACTATCCATTCCAGTCTATTTTTAATCAAATGTTCTAGTATTTTAGCTAAGACTGAGGCCAGGGCAATTGGTCTGTATCCATTCGGATCATCTACATGCTTGCCTGGTTTCAACAGAGGGATGACAATTTGTACCTTCCATTGGTCCGGGACCCAACCATGATTATAACAAAAGTTTAAAATACACACATCAAAAGTGTCTAGGGATCAACATATATTTTTGCAATAACTTTTCTCCTGATTGATATTAATTAAAATTTTCTTTAAGGATTCATCAAATAAAGTGTTTTCGTTTGTCACATAAACCAAGTCACCTTTGCATTAATAAAGAAATTTGCCATTTTCCTAATAAAGGGATTTTAGACATTTGAACCACTAACATTAACTAACTAACAAAAAAGACTGAAATAACAGTTTTCTTTAAAATTTTATTGGGTAACTTAAACAATTAATAATCCGTGTTTCTACCGCGAACACTAACAACACAAGAACATCGGTTTGGCATACTCAAAATGAGTTCATCCAAATCACGCTGTGGAATGGCCGCCCATGTTCGTTGCAACAACAAAAAAAGGTCTTCTTGCGACTGGATACCCTCCATATTCGGCAGAGCTCTTCTCTGTAGCATATCCCATGCATGCTCAATCGGGTTCAAGTCTGGCGACTGAGCAGGCCAGGGCAGGACATTGATGTTAGCTGCGGCGAGAGTCTGTCTTACAACTCTTGCGGTGTGCGGTCGTGCATTATCATGCATTAACTGAAATAAGGGACCGATTTGCACTTGTAGAGGAACGATGACGTCTGATACAATCGTCTCAGCATAAATTTGAGCGTTGAGGTTGCCTCTGATCCAAATGAACTCAGTTCTTCCGCCGATCCAAATACCCGCCCATATCATGATGGTTCCACCACTATAAGGATGGACTTCCTGGCAGGATTTTAATCGCTGTTGGCGTCCAGGGGTTCTCCAGTGTCGTATACGTCTTGTATCCGGTCTCATACCAAAACGAGACTCATCAGAAAAGCACACGAAACGCCATTGTTCTTCTGCCCAATTTCTGTGTTCAAGAGCCCATTGATATCGAATCCTACGATTGTGCATTGCTATAGGTGGTACCCGTAGCGGTCTTCGGGAATGAAGGTTCACTTCATGCAAGCGGTTTCTGACTGTTTGGTCGCTAATTAAGTTCCCTGAAGAGTGATGAAGCCTCACGGCTAACATCATGGCGGTTATTGTTGGAGCTCTTCGAGTTAAGATTTGAATGTATCGGTCTTGTCTCCGTGTGGTGCAGCGATACCGTCCTCCATGGCGCTCAGCCACGGTACCAGTGCTTCGGTAACGTGTCCAAAGTCGACTGATAACACTCTGACTTGTATTCAGAGCTAAAGCCACAGTAATACGTTGCCGGGAACCAGCTTCTATCATTCCCACGGCTCTGAGCATTTCTTCCCTGCTTAAATGACGTCGCCGCTCCATAATAACGTTGGTTTTAATCAGTAGTAGGGAAACAGTAGCACTAATAATGTCTTCAATGCGTTGTATGTTTTTATAGGGAAAATATTGACAGCTGATTTTCATCTTTTACTCGAATTTGATTCACAGTTCCTGATTCAAATTATGAAATGCACCAAAAAGGATCCATATAAATTTATAAAATCATAAATTTATTACAAAGCCACATCTCAATCTCAAGAAATTCGCATAAAACTGCTTGATCCCTAGACACTTTTGATGTGTGTATTTAAAAAATAAAGTTTAGCCTTATTTCCAGAATATGGCACACCATCAATGCCCGGAGCTGAGTCCCGGACATGACTGAGTACCACATTCAGCTCTTCTAAAGTAAATGGCGCATCAAAAGGGTCCACAGATATATTATCTGAGGGTACAACAAGACATTCAGAAGTAAGAGGAACATAGGGTGGCGCTATTTTGTCGAAAAAACTTTCAGCTGTTTCCCTAGTGATTGGTAAGGAGATTGATGGGGAGCAACCACGTCTAAACCTGTTAACATTCTTCCACACTATTGAAATTGGGGTGGAGGGATTTAAAGACGTGTAAAATTTAACCCAACCTGAGCGTTTCTTCCTACGGAGAAGGCGTTTGGATCTAGCATTTACTTGTAGATATTCCAACATGTTTTCCGTGGTCATCTCACCATTATAGTGTTCTTCGGCATTGTTTCTTGACCTAACTGCCAAAGTGCACTCTTGATCCCACCACGGAGGCGAGGGGATTTTGTTTCGGGCACTGTTTTTCAGTGGGAAACAAGAATCCGCACTAGAGGTAATGGCCGCTACAAAGCCTTCATAACAACTCTCAGCATGGTAGTGATCAGAAGAATCTGACAAACTTGAATTTAAATTTGGAAGAATACCGATTTTCTCATCCATTAATGAGACAAACTTAGACCAATCTGGTTTGGACAAATTATATTTCAGTAGTGGAGGAGAAGTTTTTTCTAAATAGGTCTTATTAAGCAATGAAATAACAATAGGATAATGGTCACTACCATGCGATAGGGTTGTACACTCCCAATGGGTTGAAGCAGCCAACTCAACTGAACAAAATGTCAAATCCACACAGCTCTTTTGTTGTCCAGGAGGAGATCTGCGTGTTGGGGAGCCATTATTTAGAATGCAGAGATCTAGGTCATCCAAAATGTCCACCAAAACTACACCAAAGGCATCACAGCGTTCGGATCCCCATCTGAAATGGTGACAGTTGAAGTCGCCCATGACCAATATTGGTCCCTGGACATTGGTGAAAATGTTTTGTAATATAACCAAAAAGTCACGATGAGGGTGAGCTATATAAATTGAGAAGACTGTGATGCCTTCCACCCTTCCTGCTGCAATACTCATGTCACCCGTAAGTGAAGGTAGGGGAAGGGGCAAAAGTGGAACCTTATTGTTCACAAGAAGAGCAGATTCTCCGTAGCCATCAGGTCTGTCACATCGGAGTATGTTGTAGTGTGGCATACGGAAGCTAAGACTTGGAATAAGCCAGGTCTCAGCTACAGAACAAGCCAAAGGCTTGTACTTATTTAGGAGGAATATGAGGTCGTGCTTCTTATGCCACACGCTCCTCACATTCCACTGCAGAAATACTTGGCGAGCCGCCATATCTAATGGATAAAAGAAGAGAAATAAGTTGATCGGCAACGTTGGACAGTGATTGAGAATTAGAAGGAGAAGAGATAAGGGTGGGTAAGAGTTTTACAAGAAGTTCAATTACAGAAATAGTGTTATCAGAGGGGACATTATTATTATTAAGAGCACAGCCATTAGGCTGTGAAAGTTGAGGATTGTAAACTATCTGCTGATGAGCAGCTTTGTCATAGGACGGGGAAAGAGGGGCATGGGATTTGGGTTTTAACGTAACAGTCTTACGGTGTGACTGAGTTATCGGAGCCTTGGCAGCATTAGCATAATTGCGAGACACTGTTGGGATAGTTTTGCTAGCTTCAGCATAAGGCATCGATTTCTCAGTCATCATTGTCTTGATAGCCTTCTGTCTACCATACTCGGGGCATGACTTGCTATTGGCGAAGTGATTCCCCGAGCATAATATACAAAAAGCCTCTTGTTCAGTAATGCTGCAGGCATCACCGGGGTGATCATGGCCGCACTTACTGCAGCGTGGATTGGATCTGCATAAATTAGCCACATGTCCGAATCTGCAGCATTTTCTGCATTGAATTGTGGGGAAGATGTATTGCTCAACAGTGAGGGATGTGTAGCAGCAGTATATCCGTGGTGGTAAGACTTGGCCATCAAAAGTGATGACGCAAGTTTCTGTGGGTTTCCACTCAGTCACACCGTCTTTAAATACTTTCCTATTAATGCGGCGGATCTTAAGGATAGGTCCGCATCCTGAGGGAACAGATAAATAAGTTATGGCCTCTTCTTCACTGATATCAGAAGGGACACCAGTAACTACACCCATCCTGGTAATATTAAATGTTGGGATTGTAGCTGAGTACCCAAACTTTGCCAACAAACTATTAACCAAAAAAGAAAGCATCTGCTACGCCTTGTAAAATTATGGAAAAATAATTCTTATAATTGTAATATGAAGAGCCAGACTTAGCTGGACATTTTACTCTGCAGTGTTTACCATCAATAGAACCAATGCACATCGGAAACTGCCATAGTCTGAAATAATCACTGGCTATCTTCTTTAAGTCCTCTCGTGTTGGATGTGGCATATGAACATAAACCAGTTCCAGCCATATGGCAGAACAAGTTGCATATACTATATCTGCTACTGTAGATTTGCCCATACGAAAACTAAAGGCCAATGATCGAAAAGAAGTTCCCGTAGCGAGATACCTGTAATCAAAGTATTACTCGTAAATAATAATAAAAAATAATAATTAATAAATAGCTGTGAGCTTTATATATATACGTAATAAATTATACTTTTTTTTTACAGAAGATTTATTGAAGAAACGTTGGAAACATTTAAAGGACCAATATAGAAAAGAGCTGAAGAAGCAACCAATTCTCAGATCTGGATCAGAATCCGAATCCTGGGAATCGACATGGCAATATTTCAATTTAATGTCATTCGCAAAAGATGAGTTAATACCTGCGTCGTCCAGCGGCAATTTAAGTAATAACGAAATAGAGACACTTGAAACTGAAAATATAGAGACGCATAGTGATACTGAAATGATGACGCCTGCATCACCTGTGCTATCTCAACCTATACCGTCACCAATTGGCTCTTCGGCATCTCAGACATCGTCATCATTCAGAAAACTTACAAATATCAGAGACGATGTGTTGGAAATAGAAAAAAAGAAACTATTATTAATGGAAACTCGTTTAAAAGACAACCAAGAAGAAGAAAAATTATAAAATGATGAAGACTTTCTATTTCTTAAAAGCATACTACCTAATATGAAGAAATTGACAGATTTGCAAAAATTACGTTTTCGTGGAAAAATTAACGATTGGCTTATAGAAGCTTTTACAGAAAATGAACGTGCTTATTATCAAAATCAAGCATATTATTCTGGCCCTGGTACAAGTGGATCTAATCGTGGTTACTATACTCAACCAGACGTAACAGAGTTGACAGTAGAATTAACTCAAAATACTGCTAATATGTAATATTATAATTTTAGTTTATTTTAATGACTCTTATGAATACAATATACTTCTTAAATTTTGATAAATATTAACATTTATTTTGCTTACCTTATTGTCACTACAAGTTTTTCTGTGGGAGTAATCGAATCTGATGTGTGAAAATTAGTACTACTCAATTTTAATCTTGATTCAATTCTCTGTAATATGTAATCAAAAGTTGCCACTGTCATCCTTGTATACTCATGAAATTTATCTTCATTCACCCTTAATGTTTCAAATAACGTAGAAAACTCTCCAAATTGTTTTCTTTGCTTCACAATGTTACTAGGACCTTGTCTTGACTCATAATTAAATTTTAGCCACAAATTTTCTTCTAAATACATATCAATAATATCATACGACGCAGACGCCATGATCGACACAAACGACCGCCCACCACAAACGCTGAGCGTGCACCAGGGGGGTGAAAGTCTTCTACTATGCCGATTCTACGATTTTGCTGCTGCCATCTATTAGTCTGGTTCCCTAAACTTATAGTTTTTCAAAGTTCCGACAGATAGCATTGTATCCTCTTCTAGCTGCATGTCTAAGTGCTGCCATTTTATAACGATATTTCAGCGTTATAAAAATATTTCTAATATTAATTATTAATTAGATATTTAAACTTACTAAATTGATAATTTAAAATACTTTCTTTTAATATAATGTTAATAACAAATTATTATTTTTTTGGCAACACTGTTATCCTGACATAAGTGTATAATCTATGGTACTTTTCGTCTACCCGTTTTGGTCGTTTTCAAACGGGCTAGAACATCAAAAAACTTTAATTTTCTTTATTTCACGTGTGATTTAAAGATAAATTGGTTTCTAAGTGCGTTGAGTGTTTTCCTCCGTTTCATTCCAGTTGAGCTAGCTCCTCATTTTATTTCATTAGTCAGTTACATGCGAAATTGGACGCCTTATTGTTATAAGTTTCTTTGCGATATTGTGGACGCCTTTAGTGTTTTAAGTTTCTTTGCGATATATTGTGGACGCCTTAGTTAAGTTTTTCGTTGTAATTATTGTTTGTTTATTAAGTTTTCAACAATGCCAACTACAAGACGATGTATCTTTGGATGTCAAACAACAGGTACCTAAGCTAATTATCAATACTTTTTATAGTTTATTTGTCTTACCAATACAATATTTCTATTTCTGAACTACACTTGCAATTTTTCAAAGGTACTTACCTAATATAAAATTGGTCATGAATAAAAATGCAAATTTATAAATTTATGTTCCAGGTGTTGCCATTCATACCTTTCCGCAACCTACAAAAGACCCTGACCGTTTTAAGATCTGGGTGAAACTGGCTGGAGACTTGTTGAAAAATTTGTCTGATGAAGAGATTTATCACAGAAAGAGAATTTGTGACATTCATTTCCTACCACAACATAAAACTAGAAATAATCGTTTAAGTGCAATAGCTGTACCTTCGTTGCAGCTGCCAGGTATGTCACTACTTGTATTAATTTGTTAAGTCTTCAAAATCAACTATTTAATAACCTGTGCTAAAAAGCTGAGAGTAAATATTCCTTCAAGCATAAAATACTTCAGTCATCTCAACAGTCTGGTTTTTGTCATAATTATTCTATTTTTAGTTATTTTATTTATAATTGAATTGATATTTATCATAGCATTTGTTACACACATACTGATTGGTTGGATTGGTTTTTACATTACAGCATTATTTATTTATCTTATGTATGTATCTAAGTATGCATTTAATATTATATTTATTATACGTAACGTCACAACATGGCCGGTGCTCCTATTCTCATTTGGAACGCGTAGTATTTTATTTTATCTAAAGTGTTTTCTTTATCTTTCAGGAACTGCTACTGAGAATATTGTGTCTCCTCTCATTCACACTGAGATGCCGTCCACATCCTCAGCGATTGATGTTTCAAATTTAACTGTTATTCAACCAGGTAAACTATACACTTTTATTATTAACTAGCTGACCCAACGAACTTCGTACTGCCTCGTTAGCAATATATTTTGTGATGATTTTTAAAAAATAATTCACTGTTTAAACCTTCCCTGGACTTTTACGAATATTTCAATACCAAAATTAGCCAAATCAGTCTAGCCGTACTTGAGATTTATTTAGTGAGACTTTTGCAGGGCTACATATCGACTTATCCGTAGAACAGAGTCCGATGTGATCATGGAGCAAAAACGAGTTATATAGCTAGATGAGGTAAGGAATACGAACTCTACAGACGTACGTTTTTAGAATTTTCGTATCTTATTTAGTTTCGGAAATATAGAATCGAATAACGTTCAATCTGACAATAGCTCCGCGTAAAAACGCACGAAGTGACCAAGGGACGGTGTGCGGGGAGCGCGGGCGGCGCGGGTGCCCCGTCCGTTCGTCAGTCCGGCCGCTGTTTGTTGGAAGGAGGGCGTTTTTGTGTCATGCGCTTAGTTTTTTTTTCGGTTTGATGAAACAAACAATTTATCAAGTGTTTTGCATTAAAAAACATATTTTTAAAGATGTCACGATCACGGAAAATGTTGGATATGCTTAAAGAAGATGCAGAAAAGCCTCAGCTTAGTTCGTCGCTTGCAAATGTTCCAGCTGTTACTAAGGAGAAAGGTGTAAATGCAGGTAAGTTGACGGTTTCTGTTGTATTCTTTCTTGATACACACTATTATGTTCATAAATTAATAAACATTATGTCTTTATTGCTTTTTTGGCTTAGTAAACAGTTGTGAGCGATCGTTTTTTATATAGGACGTTTTTTGACGGAGAGGTACAGAAACGGATTTTTAGTGCAAAAATACGATTGGCGTAATGCATATTCACAGTGTAATCATTCTTTCTGTAATCATAAACAGTGAAAAGTACAGGTCTTTTGAAATATTAGGACAGTTTTATACGAACATTATTGAACTTCTAAGCGTCTTATGTGAACATAGGACGTTTTTTCACGGAATCTTTGAAACGATTTGTGGGTTCGATATTAAGATGGGACGTTGTTACTGGGATAATGAAATCAGTTAGGACGTTGTTCATTTAAAAATATCGTTAAATATAAAGATTTTTTATTTGAGATTTTATTAATTAATTGCTAGGTATATTTCTCTTAATATAAATAGTATTTTATGAATATCTATAATAGTTAACAGTATTTTTTTTTTATTTCAGTTGTGAATATTGATGACAACGCCATGATACGACAAACATCACCTTTGCCTTCTGGTGCAGAAGAAATCAGTCAGGAACTAGCTGACATATGGGAAGAAGTTCTGCATGAACATGTTAGGACCAAAGAAATTACGGATTATTCCGAAACCTGCGACAGCTCAATACCGAATGTCATGTCTGATCCGTCTGTCGAAGATGTTTACAGCAATCAACCTAGTACATTTTCTTTGGATGTGCCTTCTAGCTTCGAAAATTCACCAATAGTACAGTTTGAAGAGTTAGAAGTTTCTCATCACAGATCTACCCCCGTTAATTTGGAACTGTCAGTGCCAACTCCTATGCCGTCTCCTACTAACGTCCATTCGATCTGCGATAGCACATTCTGCCCTAATCATGTAGACAATTTCTCTGTGATTTCTTCGTCGTCATTTAGCACCACGAATTCGCCTGCTACTTCGCACTCAAGTGATCGTACCGTAACTCCTAAAACGACTAGAAAACGACAGAGGCGCCCAAAAGAATGGACAGACATTAAACGCAAATGCCTTAAGAACTTAGGTAAGAAATATGGAACGAAAAAGGGAAAAGCCGTAGATGAAAAAACGATGGGGCTTCCATGCAAATGCCGTTACAAATGCCCTGATAAAATATCTTACCAACAGCGGTTGGACTGCTTCACAAAATTTTGGCAACTAGGAGATCGAGCTATGCAGTGGAATTTCATCATCAAATATTCCGATAAGATGAAGAAGAAAAGATGCCTGAATCAAGATACTCCTAATAATAGGAAACATACTTATAAGTATTATCTGCCGCTGATCACAGGTTCTAGCGAATCTCACTGCGAGAAAACTGAAGTATGCCAAACTATGTTTATTAATACTCTTGCTGTTTCAACTCGTATCTTAAAGACTGCGTGGAAGAAGTACGATGGAAGTGCTATTTTAGAGGAGGACAGACGGGGTCGCCACGACAATCATAAGATCGTTATCGATGACGCCATGAAACAAAGTGTTTGTGACCATGTTCGGGCATTTGTCCCTGTTGAATCGCACTATATACGCAAGAATAGCCAAAAGCTCTACCTACAAGGAGACTTAAGTATTGCCAAAATGTTTAAATTGTATCTTGAATGGTTCGATCTCGAGAAATACACCTCTAACGCTGCAAAAGAACGCCAGTATCGTGACATTGTTAACTCAAACTTCAATCTAGCTTTCCATATTCCTAAAAAGGATCAGTGCGATGATTGTCACGTTTTCCGATTGAAAAAGGATCCAACGGATCAAGAAAAAGAAGCTTTTCAACAACACCAGACTAATAAAAAGGTCGCAAGAGATTTAAAAAGCCAAGATAAAAAAGACGCTGAGGAGTCAAATGGCCATATGGTTACTGCTGTGTTTGATTTTGAAAAAGTATTGCAGTGTCCTCATGGCAACATAAATGTATTTTACTATAAGAGAAAGCTATCTTCTTATAACTTCACGGTTTTTGACATGGGTAAAAGGAAGGCAGTTTGCTTTATGTGGGATGAATCTGTGGCAAAACGTGGCGCAAATGAGGTTAGCAGTTGTCTCTTAGATTTTATGCAGGCTAATGTTGACCAAGGGGCCAAAGAGTTTCGCTTTTGGTCAGACAATTGTGCCGGCCAAAATCGTAACCGCTTTGTATTTTCACTGTATGTTTATGCCGCAAAACAGTTCAACATATGCATAACACACCGGTTTTTACAGAAGGGACACACCCAAAATGAGGGGGACAGTGTCCACTCTGTCATTGAAAGAGCGTCTCAAACCAAAACTATCTATACTCCTCATGAATGGCGTTTATTAGTAAGATGGGCGAAGAACGAAGGAGAACCCTATGTTGTCCGCAACGTAACCCAGAATGACGTTTTTGACTTTAAATGTCTTGTTAATAATAAGGTCTGGATGAAAGACATTAAGGGCAAGAAGATTAACTGGAATAACATTCGAGAAGTTCATGCAGACGGTAGTGATCCCAACAAATTGTTTTTTAAATATGACCTGACTCAACCTGATTATAATATTTTAGTGATTCGCGGTAACACGAGGAACTCGGTACAAACTGAACTAAAACCTGCATATTCGGAACCGATTATGGTTCCTGCTGCTAAATATAAAGACTTAATGGATATGTGCCGCTCAGAAGTAATTCCCTTAGAGTATCATCCATACTTTAACTCTTTGCCACATCACACCACTGTTGATGCTTCTGAAGAATCGGATGATGATGAGTAATATAAATTTTCCTTTTTTGCCGCTTCCTTTTTTCTTTTCGTGGTTTACAATCACTAGATTTAGCGAAACAATGTTAATTACAATAAGTACTCAACTAAGATATTTAATATTTGTCTAAGTGTCTAGGTCACGATGTAAGACTGATTGATATTAAGAAGGCTGGTATAGAAAAATGTTTTATTTTCAATAAAGTAACTAGTGCGGAGTTTAAATATCTTCATACGTATTTTCTGTCGTTATGAGAAATATTTACGTCCATTTATAAGTTGTATGTGAAATTGCTAATTTAAGTCCTTGCCGTAGTCATGTAGGTTTATACCTAGTTACCATGCTGTGATACGATATGCCATTTAATTACTATTTTAAGTTTTAACTATTATGCCATCAAGGGCACACGTACAGTTTAATTGTTGTTAAGACGTATAGAACCTTGTCTAGGTCACGATGCTTCTGATTGATAAAATTATAAAGACTGAATGTAATTATAAAAAAAAAATTGTTGATTTTGTAACTAGTGCGAAGGTTAAATTTCTTCATGCGCGCGCGCATTGTTCTAATAGGTGCATGGATCTGTAAGTTTAAGTGTTACCTAACTGCGATGTGATTGCTGTTCAAAGTGATGCCATCTAATGGTTTTGCTATATATTTTGAGATTTTTAAAATTAATAAACGATTTTAAATAATTATTTCATTTTTTATTTAGTTTTATTCCAGGTTAGTCATAATTTGGCTGACATTATGTTTAAATATTTGAATGTGGTTATTCACAAAGGACTTAAATGGGGGACTTTAATGGGGTATTTCCAACAAAAAACGACCCATGTTAATATAGAACGTCACTTAATTCAGACGTCTCCGTAAGACAACGTTTAATGTTCACTACGGACCCCCGCTCTTACGCCATAAAACATCCTATGTTGATATGGAACTCACTATCTCGTGAAACAAAAGGATAAAGAATAAACAATAAATAGGATTTAACTAAGCTGGGGCGTTGTTACAACATACCAAAAAATCGAAATGTTAAGTCTCACCGTTTAAGAGTTACACAAGTCAACAACTTCTCTAACCTCTACTGAAAACTAACAACCCTACAGATCGGACTTTATTCTACGGATGAGTCGATATTGTGTATTTTATTTAAAGTGTTTCCTTTCATTTATCTTCCAGGAACTGCTACTGAGAATGTTGTGTCTCTGATTCAGACTGAGATGCCCTCCACATCCTCAGCGATTGATACTTCAAATTTAACTGTTGTTCAACCAGGTAAACTAATTACTTTTATTAATACCTAGCCTTCCCGGCAAAAAACAGTACCATAAAATGTATTTTGTTTTAATGTACATAATAACAAAATACAGGTTTCCTTGCAGCACTACATATAATTAGTGTATTTTATTTTATCTAAAGTGTTATCTTTAATTTATTTTTCAGGAACTGCTACTGTGAATATTGCATCTCCTTTGATTGACACTGATATGCCTTCAACATCATCGAGGATTGACATGCGTTCGAAATCAACTAATTTACGTTTAGGTAAATATTTTAATTTTTATAGTAAGTGCTTTTTAAGTAAGTGTGTGCTCTTCATATCTTTTTAATAAAATATTTAATCTTTGGTTTATATGCCGCCTCAGTTCTGAAGATCAAGTATGGCTTTGTAATGTATGGATAATAAAATAACTATGATCACATCACAGTAGGTATTTCGCTTATTTGCGACAAGGATACTTAACATAACTCAAAAATTTAGATTTATGACAAAAAAAATAATCACTGAATTAGACTAATAAACATGTTTCTTTCTTTATAGAGCTCACTTGACATTTTTATTTTACAGGATCAAAGGGTAAACCAGCGAGCTACATTACAATGTCTACTCAAAAGCAAATCAAGAATTTAAAACGGCAGATATTGAGATTGAAGAGAAAAGGAGAATTTTATAAAAGCAGACTTCAAAATGCCGAGAAGTTATCTAAAAGTAATGCTTTTAGTGTTGTTACTTCTAAAATGAGCTTGCCTGCAAAACTTTTCACTAGAATACAATACTGTGAAGGTAATAAAAAGCCAAAAGGACGCCGTTTTGCCACGGATGAGAAAATACTATCACTTTCATTATTTAAACGAAGTCCGAAATCCTATAAACTTTTGTCAAAGTGTTTTGCATTGCCATCTGCAAGGTCTTTAAAAAATTTGCTGTCTAAAATAAAAATTACACCGGGTTTAAATAAACTAATTTTTAAAAAAAATAGAGACTCGGTGGCAGGTATGAGCGAAGAGGATAAACTTTGTGTTTTGATTTTTGATGAGATGTACATCACACCTCATCAGTGATCAGCTGAAAGGGTTTACCAAGCAAGCAACGTCAAATCGCTGACCACGTCCTTACATTTATGGTAAGAGGCATAAAAAAAAATTATAAACAGCCTGTAGCATATTATTTCACTCAAAAAATGAATAAAATTGAATTAAAAAATATTATAAAAGAAGTTACTGCCGAAATTTATGATACAGGCCTAATAATAGTGGCCACTGTTTGTGATCAAAGTGCAGTAAATGTTGGCGCGATAAATGAACTAATAGGCGACAGCAAAGCAGTTTTTTTAAGACAAGGAAAAAGTTGGGATCAGGACTGCATATGTATTAAAAATAAAAAAATTATACCACTGTATGATGTACCACATTTGTTAAAAGGATTGCGGAATAATTTGATAACAAAAGATTTAATTTACGAAAGTGTTGAAGAAAGAATTGAAAAAGTAGTAAAGTGGGAGTATTTTAAAGAATTGTACCAGGCCGATAAAATTTATGGCGAGCTAAAAATTCTACAAAAATTAACTGAAGAGCACGTAGATGAGGAAAAAATTCCGAAAATGAAAGTAAAAATTGCTGCTCAAATCTTCAGCCACTCAGTTGCTGTCGCAGTAAAACATTTATCCGAATCCGGAAAAATTAGGCCAGAAGTAAAAAATATTCAAGAATTTGTATTAATTATTGACAAACTATTTGATAGCCTAAATTGCAATACTTTCGACATACAGAATGGAAAAATTTACCGGGCAGGTGTAAAAAAAGGTTCACCCCATCATCAACTCTGGATAGACGCTAAAACTTTTTTTAAAAAAGTAAAATTCTTAGAACATAAAAAGACTGGGGACAAAATACATACAATTGAAAAAATGGTGCCATCTATAAAAAACTTCATTAAGACTATTGAAGGAATGCAAGCCATTTGGAAAACGTTATCAAGAAAATATGATATAGACACGATGTTGTGTAGAAATTTCAATCAGGACCCAATAGAGAACTTTTTCGGGAATGTAAGAAGTTTAGGAGCCAGAAATGTAGCACCAAATAGTATAAGTTTTGAAGGCGCTTATAAAGCTTTATTATTAAATAATTTTTCCTCCTCTCATTCAATTAAAGCAAACTGCGAGGAGGATATTGCTACATTTTTACAGTCCCTAAACTTCTTCTTGGACAATAAAGAAGTAGAAAAATCTTCAGACGCTGAAAATGTTAATGACCTGCCTCCCCAAATACCTGTAAGCAGTGTTTTAATAGATAATGATACTGAAATGTGTGAGGCAGGTCTAGAAACAAGAAACTATGTATGTGGTTGGGTCCTGAAAAAATGTTTAACACATATTTGAAAAAGTTGTGAAACCTGCAGACAAGAACTGCTTGCTGAAAATGAACTTGAAGGTAGTGGTTTAATAAAAAACAAAGAATATGTAAAAGGTAAAAAATGGCTTGTGTATTCTTCAAAAAAAATCTGTACCTATTTTTACGACATACAAAAAATTACAACAGATTGTTTAAAAGATAATATAGGTACAGAAAATACTAAATTAAATATAAAAGTAATGATGGAGTTTTTTATAGAAAATTTTAATTTAAATTGCGACAAGCATAACGAAGCATTTAAGAAATAATTTCAAAATACGGTTATAAATATATTGATTTTCAGCTGGTGCCGTTCAATAAATCGTATTTTGTCTGGTAAAATAGTTTATGATGGGAATGATGAAGTGAAAAGTGCTGCACAAGTTTATTATAATAAACACAAACACAATAAAGTAAAGAAATAACTCAATGCATTTTTATTTAATCGCCCACCTACTGAGTTTTCTTTCTAAAAATACATGGTTAATATTATAATCTAGCATTTCCTAAAAGCATAGCTTTAGCTTATTGTCTGAAATTTAATTTCGAATTTTAAAAAAATCTGTGTATATAATTATGCACAGATTTTTTTAAATTCGAAGTTAAATTTCAGACAAAAAGCTAAAGCTGTTCTTGTAGGTAGTAGAAGTAGGTTATGAGCACACAAAGAAAGATTCTATTTACGTATGTGTGTGTAAACGCATACGGTAGTTTAGGGACACAGACTAATAGATGGCACCACTGCGCTAGGAGACACATTTTTAAGTCAAGAGGGCTCTCTATCTCTCTACATAGTTATTGTACTCTGTGGCGTGCACTGAGGCCACTTAAAGAACGCGCTTTCGACCGCTCTTCCCCGCTCCGCCCGACGCTCGGATAGAGCGTGCACTCAGGCCGTACACTAAGTATAATAATTTGAGTTTGGTTAATTTATTTACTGTTTTCTTTTCAGCTTTTGAAGGATTTTAAAAATCTGTACCCATTTAATGACGACAAATTAGAGCAGAACTGGGTTTTGCTTAGGCCAAAAATAATTGATTATGCAAGAAAAAGACAGGATTCAGGATTGAAAGAAATTTTAAACATCATAGAAAACAATAGTAAGTTATAATTCATCAAATAAACAAGTATGTATAAGTAACTAATACATATACAGTATGCATTTATTGTACATGAAATAAAAATAGCTAGGTACTTCTAAAAAATATTGACATAGAGTAGTGCAAAGGCAGACTTATTGCATGGAAAGATTTCATCCATTCAACTCTGGGAATCGTCGATAGAAATTATGTGAGGGTGACAAGATTCGTACAATAATAAATAAATGACCTGACATAAAAGTCATAATTTTAATCAGACGAGTAATTTTTGATATATTGTATAGGCATTCTAGTTTTTAATTATGTGATTAGGTGATGAAATTTAACGTCTTCGAAGTACCTACTTACTATTATTATAAAATTACAGTGTCCGTAATATTGTGTATATATCTATCTCTTTACAGACACTGAAGAGGTATTGAATGTTGTCGCTTTTATGACAACCTCCTTGCTGAAAACAGACAAGACAAAAAAACAGTGGAGACCTTCTAAACTTGAAGTATTGGATAGCTTTATCTGTCATGTAAAGAGCGCAGCGCAGATAGATGAAACCATACAACGTCGCAAAACTAAAGTGCAACAAATGGGGGTAACTTTCCAACCCTTTATAATTATTGTGGGTCAATCATTTAAGGAGATAACCTCAAGGTACATAATATTGAACCATTTACGTTACGAGAGCACATCCATTGTAAAATCAGTTGATGCTTGTTTTAAAATCTGTGCCTCCTGTGATAAGTGATATAACTCGAGTTGTACCCTTTTTGTGATTTTCACATGAGCATTATCAAAAAAAAAAAACGTGTTTTTTGGTCTAACTCACGTTCTTCTATCTGCTATAGTTTCGGAGATAATTTTGTGCAAAGTGATACAACTTTAGGGATTTTGGCAAAAAATTCGTTACAATCGATATTTGTCAAGATGTAACCCCAAAACCGGTCACTTACCACACAATTTTTCGTGCTTCGTGATTTAAATGCTATTGTATTAAACTTCACATTTTATTTTTCAGTTCATTTATCGTGAATTTTGATGTGACTAGAGTAATATCCCTTTAAACTAATTCTTTCGATATGCCTCTAGGATACAAATCGACATGTATCTACAAATCTGAATGTAAGGTATGCTCTTTTTTGTGAAAAGTGATACAACTTGACATAAATCATTCTACACAAATCTTACTTTTTATGTGTAAACAGATATAAATGTAGTTGTATCTAAAATTCCAACCAATTGTAAAAACATGGTACAAAATAATAAATGCGCTAAGTGATACAAGTGCAGGTGGCGGGGGTTCGAGGAGGTAATCGGAGGTGCGCGGGACGTAGAGCCGTATTAGCTCACTCGTGCGCTCCGCAGTGTCGCTGCGACTGTAATGGAGTGTGTTCACGTCCGAATGCGCCATGGATCGATGCGTAAGTTGATAGATGTATCATTTTACACGAAATTCAATAATATTGAGATTTTTGTTATTGTATTGAATTAAATCACCTTACACCAAATAACGAAAAGTTGACACAATAAAATATTATGTTGCTAAGTTGTAAGTATTGTTTTTAAGTAGGAGGTCAAAGTAATTTTCCCTTGTTGTAATAAATCTAGACATTTAATTTTATTAAATGATATTATTTAAAGAATACCTATGGTTTTCTTACTCTTAATTTTTTTTTCAGCTTTAATCTCGAATTGATAAAATAATGAAATTGGCTACTAAATCGGATATTGAAGAAAAACATTTTGATACCCAGGAAAAGGGCTGCGAATCAAGAGAGGAGCAAGAAACAAGCAAAACGGTTGACGGGTCATGGCACCGAGGTCCAGTAGTTGCAGAAACGGTCACTGAAAAAGAAGAACCTAATGATATCCAGCAGGGCTATTGCGTATCTTTTAAATGACAGTGGCTATCATATTGTCTATGGATTAACTGTCAAATTGGTTATGGTTTAGTACAAAACTGAACCATTTGACAGTAATTGAAAGGCACTATAGGTTAGCCACTGTCATTTAAAAGATACGCAATAGCCCTGCAGGAAGAAGGTAACGAGTGAATGGAAAAAAATAGCTGCAAATATAGCTGTTTAGCTAAATCGTGCATTCAAAACATAAACGGCCGTTTTTGTTACAAATGCACGATTTAGCTAAACAGCTATATTTCAAGTGTTGACAATGTGTTATAAAATTACGTTATTGCCTTTTCTACAGTAATAATAGACCACATTTTGTATTTTTGATTCTATTTACGAGTTATGACATTTTTTCGATTGGCGGCGCTAGTGGACTGTAAAAGGCCCCTTAATTAATAGATGGAAAGACTATTTTTTTTCTTTACAATGTTAGTCTACCTACAGGTGGACATTTAAAAGGTTTTTAGGTTTTATTAGAGGTTTTTGATTTAATTGTACTTTTAAAAACTATGTGAGATTATCTACCTCTAAAGAAAGTTTAAAGTTTTTTTTTTTTTTTTGTTATTTTTATAGATTAAAACTTTATTGTGATACTTTGTATAACACTGAGTAGGTCAATTGCTTGCTGTGATAGCTCATCAAAACTGATCTGTGCCATTACTTAGTTTCAAGTTTCAAACTTTTGTTTATGATATGTTCCTTTTGAGAATACCTAGTTACAATCGTATTGTCAGATTGTGATGATTTGATCTCCATTTAGTTGTATAAGAATTTTGATAAAAATGTGCCTTAACGACTGTATTTTTAGGTTAATAAACGTTGATTTTTATTTTTCTAAAACTTGTATTTATTTACACATATCACTATCTTTTTTTTTGAGGGGTACATCTTGACTTACATCATTTAACATATCTTCTGAAAGACTAGGATTTTAGTAAATTGATACAGTTCAACTAAAATATGTAAAGAGGTGACAGATAAGTAAAAAAAATAAATCTTAAGGGTTTTATCTTCATCTTTTGTTTTAGCACATTTTGCTAGAATCATTATTCTAATGAGTAATTAGACGTTTTAACTTGATGTATATCAGTTTACACTAAGACAATTTATTGGTGCAAGCTTGGTGCAACGTAATATAACTGTACAAGTATCATTAATTACTTAATTTTAGCACATAAAAACTAAGTAAAAGTTACAAGTCGCAGGTTTTTCATGAATTACTTCCAAAATTAAATATCTATCAAAAAATCTAAATTATATAGAGAAAGAAAATGTTTTGTTCTACAAAAGAGTGCACTGATATTTTACCTAGCCCACTTAATTAACGAACTAGATTTTTAAAAATCTTGTTTTTGCTGTCCTGTAAAATGACGTTTTTTGACTTGTATCACTCATCACAGGAGGCACAGAAATAATATTTGTACTAAACACTGAGTATTCCGCAGAATGCAACCATGTATGGCAATTCATCCAAAAGTCTTTATTTAATTTAAATACCAAATACGATAAAGTATTTACAACAGTGCGTACTCTTGTAACTGATCTGGGATTGGAACTTAAGTAGAACAAATATGATTATGTTGATTTATTCATAATTACTGAATTGATATTCAATAATATTCATTATACCAAATTCACAATGATTACATGTTTTTTATGTTACAAAAAGTATCATGGTGTTAAAAAGTTGTTCGACCATTTCATTACTACTCACAACAGACACATTTTTTCAGTTTATCATTGTATAGATGATGG
Source organism: Diarsia rubi (assembly GCA_932274075.1). NCBI lineage: Eukaryota > Metazoa > Arthropoda > Insecta > Lepidoptera > Noctuidae > Diarsia > Diarsia rubi. The sequence continues at coordinate 3,461,536 of OW026433.1, forward strand.
CTGTAACCGATCATTTTCTTTAAAAAATACATTTGCTAAACATTTGAATAAATTTCACATCCGTAGTTCGAATGCTGAAGAAAAATCAATTGATAAAGATAATTCCTTGAATTCGCAGACTCTTTCAAGTGCTTATTTGCAAATGTCCGATGCAGCTCAATCAAATGCGTATAGTTTACATAATGCATCTACCAGTGATTCTATAAGTACCTTGAACGAGTTAAGTAATATTTTGTCTGTTCCACGTTCTACAACCTTAGTCGGTAACCAATTACCTTTATTTTTATCGCGTCTGTATGCAAACCCTTTGTTACCCAGGCAAACCGTTCAGGATGTTGTTGAAGGCGTAGAAAAACATGTATTTAGTACCATAGCTAGTGATATTGAATTTTTGTTTACAAAAATATTAGAGTCGAAGGATAAAGCAAAGGCCTTAGAATTAAATTAACAAGAATTGCTGTCAATTGTCAAATGCCCATTGAAAACATTAAATACCGAGCACAAGCGTTTTAAATATTTTGAAAGGAAGGGATCTTATATAGCTCCAAATGGAATTTGTTTCCGGTCGTATCACCTCTTTAATTCCTTTCGTAGACATTACTTTCGGGAGCATTCAAGTCAACTTTATAGTTTAACTGAAGAAAACGAACAATATCCTGCAACAGATCAAGAAATTTTAGTCGAGTCTGACGGTTCCCCTTCTCAAGAACTAGTTAGTCATTCTGATCTTATTGGGCCCGTAAATGATCATTCGTCTTCTGAAGAATCTAGTAATCAAACTCATCCTTGTAACTTTGTTGTAACACCAGAAGTACCTTTAAGGCAAGATTTTCGTCACGTTTCTTTAGAAATGGCTCTAGCTTCGCTAGTAGCATCCTTGTATGGGTCTGTGAACTTGCCAAGAAATATTGTCCAAATAATTGACGGCACGGTTGGCGCAGTTGCTCAAGCAATGGACTGAAGCGCTGCGTGTCGCGTGTTCGATTCCCGCACGGAACAAATATTTGTATGACCTACAGATAGTTGTTCCGGGTCTGGATATTTGTGTATGTGAGTTTAAATGTTTGTGAACGCACCCACGATACAGGAGAAATTCCTAGTGTGGGGCAACATTTTTGAAAAAAAAAAAAAAAACTTCTAAGTATTTTGTCATATTCGGTGGTTTAATTGATAGGAGACTTCTTGCAGAATATGGCTGATAATGGTGAAATTGCTTGTAACAGCCCCTTTTCAGAAGTGCTACATACAATGTCTACTGCAATCACTTCGTGCTTCAATCCGTTTTTATCGGAGTATCGTAGATTGAAATACTTTCAGGGCCGCCGGACTTATATTCCACCTAAAGCAGTAGTAGTGGGTGAACGTCACAAGTCGAGTACTTTACGAGGTAGTCGGGTACTTTCTTCGGTTAATTGTACTATGCAGTTGATTCCATTAAGAGAAGTCTTATATGGTTTTTTTTCCATCGAAACAGTCTTGGTTGATACATTGCATTACATGGCGGATCTTTACAAAGATGTTAACGTTATTCGAAACTTTATTCAAGGGCACTATTGGCAATCAAAAAGAAGAGCTCATTTAGGCAAACATGTAATACCGTTGTTTTTATTTTTTGACGACTATGAGACTTCAAATGCTTTAGAAAGTCACTCCGGGATTCATAAATTAGGTGCCGTGTATGTGTCAGTCCCTTGTCTACCTCCTTGGCGTTGTAGTGTTCTATCTCATATTTTCTTAACATTGCTATTCCATTCTTCTGACAGATTAAAATTCGGCAATAATATAATCTTCCAGCCTGTAATAGATGAGCTTAATTATCTGAGTTCTACTGGCATCTCATTTGTTATTCCAAATTTTGACGGAGTTGTGTATTTTGAACTGGCTTTAATTATCGGAGACAATCTAAGCATTCATTCTATTACCGGTTTTGTGGAAAGCTTTTCTGCCAACTACCCATGTAGAATTTGTCGCGTAAGGAAAGAAGACATGAAAGTTCAATTACATGCGGACGATGCCCTCCTAAGATGTGATACCGATTATGAAGCAGATATTTTAGAATGTATTCCTGCAAATTCTGGTGTTAAAGAAAGGTGTGTGTGGTTAAAGGTGGACGGCTTCAGACTATTCAAACAAGTTGGAGTAGATGTTATGCATGATATTCTTGAAGGTGTTGGCAAATATGTCATGGGACTGGTTCTTAACAAGTACATTAATCGTTTTGGATATTTTACCTTAGAACTGCTTAACATTATTTTGAAAACGTTTGAGTATGGGCAAGATTCACGCAATAAGCCCGTTGAATTATCTATGATCCACATCAAAAACTGTAATATTCGCCTGAGTGCGTCAGAAATGTTAACCTCCATACGGTATTTTTCCATTTTAATAGGAGACTAGATTCCTGGTGGCGACACATACTGGGTACTTTACCTAAAGTTAAGGGAAGTTTTAGAGCTTGCTATGTTAACTTCGGTTTGGGAAGGTCTTCATATGGTCATGCAAGACTGTGTTAGTCAACTGAATGAAATGTATTTGCTTGTCTCTAGTGAAGCACTGAAGCCAAAGTTTCACCATCTTACGCACTATCGATTAATTTTGGCCCACTTTCTTTTTTTTCATCTATGCGATACGAAGCGAAACACAGGTTAGCAAAGACATCTGCTAGAGCTTCATCTAATAGAAGGAACGTGACGTTAAGCTTAGCTGTCAAACACCAACTTAAATTAAACGAATTTTTTTTAAGAGGTTCTCTTGATTTTATTCTAACTTGGGGACCTACAAAACTGCAGGTGGTACACTCTGAAATAACTCTTAATCAGTCTCTTCTCAGTTTGGACAGCAGCAAGACTGTGAGCTGTCTCAGTTGGGTTGCAATGTCTTCTTTTCGGTACCAGAAAGGTTCTAGACTCGAGAGCAATGAATCTGGTGATCATAGAAAACGGCTCTTTAACTAGCGTAAGATATGTGGAAGAAATCCTCAATGATCACGTTGGTCCATTTATGGTCAATTTAGGTGAGGATGCTATATTTATGCATGACAATGCCCGACCTCATACAGGTAGGATTGTGAACGACCTTCAAGAGATGAACATTACTCGTATGGAGTGGCCAGCGCGCAGCCCGGATATCAACCCGATCGAGCATGCTTGGGACGAGCTAGGCAGATGCGTAAAACAACGAAACCCTCCCCCAATCACGCTTCGTGAGCTCAAAATTGCTCACACAGAGGAATGGGAGAATATTCCCCAAAATCGTATAAGGAACTTGGCGTACAGCATGCCAAACCGCGTAAATGCAGTAATGGAAGCACGAGGAGGCAATACGAAGTATTAAAATTCAAGAAAATCGTAATAAAGTTCAAAAATTTCATGTTTCCTATTTTTGTTTTAAAGAGAGATCAGCAGTTTTTTTCTTTATGTAATTTTGTGTTAATAAAATGTATGGTGACTCATATTTTTTTTTACTTTCATTTAAGGAGTATTACATTGTCTATTAAATACAATTTATTGCATTAACCTAGCATTTTTAGTTTCCGAGATTTTTAGGATTCTTTAAGTGACCCGGATTCATTGCTCTCGAGTGTAGTATAGGTGGATATTTAATTTATAGCAGACTATCCTTTGACAATTGACTATGTTTATTAGGGTGGAGCGTTTTTTTTTTGTTATATGGTAATCTAATAGAAAAAATATGGTCCAAATTGAACCATAAAAAATATTATTTGATTTCGTTTACGGCAACTGCCTCCGCAATGTCATTGAAATTTAAAAAATATCTTATTTTAGTACCTGTTTTGACGCCGTATAAATATAATAAATTCTAATTAATAGAACAATTTTGTTTCACGAAATAACTATTATTATAATCTATTTTCGATATAATACAAAATAAAAGCGTCACTTTGTGTTTATAATTTAAAATAAGGGGAGTGAGGGAGTGCGGAGGGAGTGGTTAGCGCCACTTGTCGCATCGTCACGACGCTCAGTGCGCTTGTGTTTTCCCTCGCATCGGCCACGTGCCGGCCATTTTTAATTGTTGTTATTGTTTGAAAACATGCAGAGAACTTGGAGTGTGTTTAAATGCGCTGTTTTAGGGGATATTTGTGAGTTAAAAGACAATGTTCTACCTACTTATGACGATGTTATCAAGTTATATGAATGGACAAGACATCAACGAAAATTGGAGTTAGAAACAGCAAAAGAGCCAATTTTTGCGGAAATAGCAGATATAGTGACATCCAGGATTGAAAATATATGGCGAACTGCATCTATTCCTACAGTAACACGAACAAGAATCATAAAAATGTTAAAAGCCTACCATTTAAAATACAAAAATCTACTTAAATCTGTGCAGAGACTATCTGAAGATAAACTAGAGATATTTCGGCAAAGCAGGAAGTTACTTTTTGATATTTCAGCATGCAAATGCAAAGAGTTGATTCAGTGCACTTGCCCAAAGGATAAAAAGGTTCCTAAACAAGAGCAAGCATTTTTAATTGATCAAAGAACCAGTCGAAGTATGATAATTGGCGGCATCGATGCAATCGTCACTAAGAAGTTGCAAAACACTTTAAAACGGAAACATGAACGAGAAAAACACCAAAATGTATCTTCAAATTCGAGTACATCGTCGTTGGCTGTTTTAAATGTTAGTACTTCTTCGGCAACATCATCAACGTCAGATAAAATCGAACTTGAAGAGGTTTCTCAAAAGACAAGGAAAAAATCCTCACACATCGACTTTCCGACGCTTTCGAAGACATGTGACAGGTACGGAGTATCAGATAGGGCTGCAGCCGCGATTGCATCATCTGTCTTGTTCGACATTGGTTCTGATATTGACGTGATTGATAGACATAAATTACACAGACAGAGAACTAAAACAAGAAATAAGTTATTAAATGAGGTGACGATTCCGGAACTTAATGCTTTATACTTTGACGGGAGAAAAGATAAAACGTTAAAAATCATTAAAAAGAGCAGCAAATGCTACAGGACTTTGACTGTCGAAGAACACATCTCACTAATTCAAGAGCCTGGATCAATTTATCTAGGATATGTGGTACCTAATGTTGGGACAGCTAAAGGAATAGAAATCTCCATTGCAGAGTTTCTATCACGAGAAGAAATACTTCTTCATGAACTTATGGTAATCGGCTGCGATGGCACAAACGTGAATACTGGAAAGAATGGTGGTATTATAAGACTGTTCGAGAAAAGACTACAAAAACCACTTCAGTGGATAGTTTGTTTGCTGCACAGGAATGAACTGCCTTTGCGACACTTGTTTCTTCATCTTGACGGGTGTACTTCGGGGCCTAAGTATTTCTCTGGACCCTTGGAAAAAGCACTAGAGACCTGTGAACAATTGCCTGTTAAAAAATTTCAACCTATCGATGGAGAGATGCTTACAGAAATGGCCATAGATTTGAGTACAGATCAACAGTACTTAACATTGTCACAGCGGTAATTACAGGTATTTTCCCAGAAGATTTGTCAAATAAATCTCCCGGCAAACTTTCACATGCTCGTTGGGTCACACGTGCCAATAGAATATTGCGTTTGTATGTAGCGACCGAAACACCATCAGACAAACTGATAACTCTGGTAACATTTGTTGTTAAAGTTTACGCACTATCTTGGTTCCTAATTAAAAATAAGCCCTCTTGCAAGGATGGATCACTGAAAAAAGTATTTTACAAAACTAGTTGAGTTAATTGACAAATAGCCAAACTTTGATAACTAACAAACGAATTTCATTTACGTATTGATCAACTGGTTTTGTTGCATTTTACAAAAATGTTTTAGTTATTTGAGTTGGCTGTAAGCCACTAATGTTTATGTTATTTAATGCAAAGTTCGGTTTCGGCACTTTGCATCATAATATGTTTTGCTATAATCAAACACACTTTGACTTTACAGTTGACCCAACTAAAACTATTTTTTAACGAATATGTTGCTAATTACGAACTCTGCTATTAGTTTGTTTCCAGCTGTAAAGTATTGTTGAGATTTGTGTTTTACCTACAGGAAAAGTTTTTAACCAGTGCGTAAATTTGTTTTGGTAGTTCAGTGGTAGTAATAGAACACTTTTCCGTGTTTGGTTAAAAAAAAAAAAAAAAAAATTTCATCATCCGAGTTTGAAATAAGCAAAACATGGACATAATCTATTCGCCATACTATCAATGAAAACTCGCGGCCGCCGCCCGCCCGCCCGCCGTCAGTACGTTCCACGCGCAATTGGTGTCCTGACGTCCGAGCGTTCTTACCCCGCGCAACCCCTGCGCCCTGCAGTTGCCGCGTACTCGCGTCGTATCAATCACGATGTCAAACTTTACTCACCGCGAATACTACGAAATGGTGCGAGTGTATTTATTAAGCAACGAGAATCTACGAGCAGCTCGAAGAAGGTATGAGAGGGAGAGCGTACGTCGTATGCGAGCCCAGGGGATCCGTAACCCCGCCGTCCCTAATGAAAGGACCATTCTAGCAGCCAATCAGAGGCTGCTTGATCACGGCCAGTTTACGACCCCGAATCATGCACAAGGATCTGGCAGACCTCGACTGGCGATCGAAGTCGAAGAAACCATTTTTGATTTTTTTGAGAGGGATCCTAGAGCCAGTACCTACGACGCGGCACGTCGCTTCGGTGTGAGCAAACACGCGGTGTGGAAGCTGCTTAATACAGCCGGACTCCACCCGTATCACTTCCAGCCGGTACAGCAGCTCCACGACCCAGACCCAGCACCACGTCGAGCCCTATGCGATTGGCTTCTCAATCATCCTGATGTCAACATCTTGTGGACTGATGAGGAATTGTTCACACGTGTAGGACTGTACAATGTACATAATGAGCATTGGTGGTCATTTAATAACCCCCACTTGGTACGAGAGACGCATCACCAAGTACGTTTTAGTGCTAACGTATGGGCGGGGATTATTAAAAATAAAATAATAGGACCCATTTTTATCGACGGCGGCGCGGCGGCGCCTTGACTGGGCCACGTTATTTAGAAATGCTGGAAACGACCATCGAACAGTTAACTGAAGAAGTCCCAGTGAGCTACCTAAATAACTTCTTCTACCAGCACGACGGCGCTCCACCACATTACGCGATAAGTGTCCGTAATTATCTGAACCAAAAGTACGGGGAAAATTGGATCGGTCGTGGCGGCCCCGTACCGTGGCCGGCTAGGTCTCCAGACCTTACTCCTTGCGATTTTTTTCTTTGGGGAGAAATTAAACGCCGGGTGTATGTAGAGGAGGCCCAAAGCCTAGATGACTTAAGATTAAAAATAATAAACGCTTTTGATGAAGTGAAAAGTGAAAGTACAGTGCTAAACAAACTAAATGCAAATTTATTAAAACGTGCACGTTTATGCCTGGAAAGAGGACTTCATTTTGAACAATTGTTAAAATACTGTGATTAGTGACATGTGGGGGTAAGCGGTTTAATTTCTTATGAACAATTTTAGTGTGTAGGTTATTTTTGATTGAACATTATTGTAAATACAAGTTGATTCCAATTTTTTAAATACGCCATAATGCAATGGTTTCAATTAAATGTTTTCATGTTTATGTTGCATACCTATCTTAGTGCTTCATTCAAGTTTATTATTATGCATTTTGATGGTCCTAAGCCCATGAAAGTATGAAGGAAAAGTTGGAATTACGTTAACAAGTAACTTCATATCGCAGTCCAAACTAAAAAAGGTCAGTAACCGCACCGCGTAGGTACGTCGTCGCAGCGGCGAGCGAGCGCCGACTCAGCTGATACCTACGCACGCGCCGACTCAGCTGATACCTACGCTGCGCCGCGCGCCGCCCGATGAGTGACAATAAAATATGGTTTTTAAGTAAACTTGTTTCGTAAGCGATAACTTTTTTTTTTAGTACTAAGACATATCAAAATAAAATATACATGTTTAATAAAACGTGTTGAAGTTTATTATGGCAAAATTTACGCACTGGTTAAAAACTTTTCCTGTATAGTTACAACAACAAAACGAAAAAATTGACTTAGACCAACTAATATTGATTATGTTGGTTTTAGAATATTTTTGGTCATCAATCACACAGCAATATAATAGGTGGTGATTAAAGTTATGCTGCGCATAACGAAATGTTTTGTTCCCGCTCGCTGACAGTTGTGTCAAATCAAACTTAACGGAACCTGTAGAAACCTGTTCGTCTCGTGTTGCAAGGCGAGCGAAAACGCCGGTGCGTCGCGTGGTTTTGCGTTGTATTTTGTAAGTTCTGGTTGTTTTGCATGAATATATCAAGCAACATCAAGAAAATTTCAAAAATGGAGCTGCCGCCGCACATACTCGTACATAGATTTTGACGATTTACGCGGCCAAAAGTCATTTTTCCAAAGTCGATATAACGGTAAATCAGCAATTACAATAGGCAGTCTACAGCTCCAGGTATAATATGGCATACGCCTACCCCCGCTTATGCGCGGGAGTCGACCCCCCTCGGTTAGTCGGAATTCGATAGTCGCCTAGTGTGCGTGTGTCAGTTCACGGCGCTCTAAAATTTGCAACTTTAACAAGCTTATAGTTTTTTTTTAACTAATCATTTTAAAGTGTTTGTGATGGATTACGATAAATCAGGTAAGAATTGATTTTATTCGATATATACTAACCCAATTTACATTTTCTTTCTTTAACTTTTATTCAGTCAAACATCACTCTGCTCAAAATGTATTTTTTTGTAATAATTAATATTCAGTGACTGTTTTAAAGTACTTTTGTGCCCGTCCCTATGATAATTTTAATTACACTTCATATGTAAGGCATCTAACTATGTAATTCCATAACAAGCTGCCGCGCAAATGCGCGCTTTTTTAAATTACGTCCCTTTGAAAGTTATTAGTCAAATGTAGTAAAATTACTTTGTTCGGGGTTTTTTTGTATTAAACTCTTTTTATTTTTGTTTTAGGTTTATCTAGTACCTCTGGTACTAAAGTAGTGACTCGGCAATACATATTTGAGCAGATACAAAGTCAAAACCTACCAACTTTGAATGAAAAACTTGACTACTATGAAAATTTTCTCCTTAATCGTTATGGGCTCAATGAAGAGGTTAAGAAGGCCATAAAACAAAGATCATAACATATAGTTAGTTTTAGTCATAATCAAGAAACGATGGGCGAAAGCAAATAAACATCAAGATGTTTTCCTTAAAAAAAACCAATCCTGGTTAGAGGGAACTTTCGAGATTCCCACTGAATCATCCACCCCGTTAGGTCGACCATCCAAGACTTTTGAGGAATTAAGTGAGAGGAGTAAAAGAAGAAAAACCGAAGAAATACGCGCCTCTATAGGTGATGACGTTCTTGTCCACGCTGCTCCATCGGTGTTGCAGACAACAGGTCATAGGACCGCATCGAAAGTGCTAAAAGATATTACTAGCTCACCAACTCGGGCCAGTAAATATCGAAAGGCCTACAGTAAAGTTGCCGACAACGATGAGGTACCTCCATTAACACCTCTGCAAGCACTCCAGATGTTTGTTGAAGCCGATCTTACCAGACGGCAGTATGAGATAGTAAGAGCAACCAATCCAAGACATTACCCTTGCTATGATCTTGTCTTGAAAGCAAAACAAGAATGCTATCCGCCGAAAGAATCTGTTAGAGTTACGGCGACCTGCGCAGAAAGTAATATACAATGCCTAATGGACCTTACTGTGAAACGATTAACATATTATTTAGAAGACGTATTATTGCGGCTTAACGAAGAAGATCGAAAGTCCTTAATGATGATCTGTAAATGGGGTTGTGACGGGTCCCAGCAATCTAAATTCAAACAAAGTTTTAATAATGACACTGATTCAGATGCAAACATTTTTATGAGTTCCTTTGTACCTTTGCGCATTGTTTGTGGAAAGGATGGCAGTAAAATTGTTTGGCAAAATCCGACACCTTCATCGCCACGGTTTTGTCGTCCAATTAGATTTCGTTTTGTAAAGGAAACGACAGATATTACTAAAGAAGAGATAAGATATGTGCAAGACTCCATTAAACAATTAAACAATACTATTGTAACTTTAAATGAACAAGAGTTTTCGTTTGGACACCAACTCAAATTGACTATGGTTGATGGAAAGGTGTGCAACGCAGCCATGGACATAAAGTCAACATCTCAATGCTACATTTGCGGAGCTACTTCGAAGACCTTTAATGATTTGTCGAAAAAAAACGTTATAAGCACTCAAGCTTTAGAATTTGGGTTGTCCGTATTACATGCGAGAATTCGAATTTTTGAAAGCATTATACACCTTGCATATAAACTGCCCGTGAAGAAATATAGAGAGAGAAAAAGCGATGAAGAAAAGGCATTAGAAGCCCGAAGGAAATCTGAAATTCAAGACAGATTTCGGAATGAAACCGGTCTTCTCATTGATATGCCAAAGGCTAATTTTGGTAATACCAATGATGGCAATACTAGCCGAAGGTTTTTTGAGAATCCCGAACTGGCCTCAGATATCACAGGGATTAACTTGGAATTGATATGCAGATTCAAGGTGATTTTAGAAACGATTTCGAGTAATCACGAAATTGATATTGAAAAATATGATAAATATGCGTTTGACACGGCAAAATTGTACGTGGAACTGTATGGTTGGCATCCTATGACGCCAACCATGCACAAGATTTTGGTACATGGAGGCCAAATTATAAAAAAATCTCTGCTTCCTATTGGACAGCTATCAGAAGAGGCTGCAGAAGCCCGGAATAAGCATTTCCGTTCATACCGCCTTAATTTTGCCAGAAAGTTTTCAAGGGAGGAATGTAATTTAGATATTTATAATAGGCTTTTATTAAGTTCCGACCCTCTGATTAGTTGCATGAGGCAAATTAAAAGACCTTCACGCAAAGCATTCCTCCATGAAACTATTGAACTTTTATTACCTGCTGACCCAAACGTGGAGACAATAGATGAATGCTCTGGGCCCGAGAAGGGTGATAGTTTTTTAGAATCTGAATGATATTTTATACTGTTACTGTTACATGTTATTGTTAAGTTCTTAATGAAAAAAAAAATGTATTACCGTGTTTGTATTTTTTTTTAAGTAAACCTTAGAATTTTGTCCGTGACTGTACTTTTTATTTTCAAAATAATTGAAATATACGTTTGTTTTTTAAGAAAAACTATTATTTTTTAATCTTATTGAACATAGAAGAGAATTTAGCTGTAAAATAGTTTTGGCCGCGTAAATCGTCAAAATCTACGTATGTGCCGGCAGACGAGGCGGCGGAGAAAACAATCTCGGACTATCTGCGGTCTTGGGGATTAGAATCTTACATTCCAAAATTTTTGGGTGAGTACTTTTATCTTCTATTTCTTATATAATTAGACAATAGTGTTTCATTCAATAGATCACTATTTTAAACAGGGCATTTCCCGTTAGTTATATGCACTTCACTGTTCTTCAACCGCCACCGCCGTTCTTTTGGGCCGCGTGGTATCCGGCAAAGTAGAACAGCAGGCACCATACTACTACACATCAGGGTGTCGCACAAGGCGACTGATGTCAAGGTTTACCGCCTAATAGGTACTTTCGTAGGCCAGGAAACGGGCAGCAGCGTTTCTACCCCGTATCTATCAGCACTACGGTCTCCAACCCACCTGCCAAACATGGAGTTTATGACAATACCCTCCAGTATTGGAGAAGGCTTATGTTCAGCAATGGACTGTTACGAGCTGTTGTCTGACTTTTGACTCTTCAACCAACTGAGTGAACCATGAACCTTAAAGCCCTTTATGCAGGTCTTTCTCTTTCCTAGTGTATGATATTATTATCTGCATACCTACCGCATCCGCACCTACATAACCTAGGGCCTGTCCTCTCTCAACCAATTATGATTTTTTATTTTAGAAAAGTCCCTTGAGATCACTTAGTGCGGAGAAAAAAAGACAATAATAAACTTATTGTTATAATAAGTATCTGCTTTTGTATCATGTATCAATTTTTATTAATATTTCAGAAGAGTCTATTGATGTGGAGACCCTCCAAATGTTGTCAGAGGCTGACCTGAAAGACTTAGTGCCAATTATTGGACACCGGGCTAAGCTGGACACCGGGCTAAGCTGGCCACACAAATCAAACTTTTGACCAACATTATGTCAAATGCTTTTGAGAACACTGTAAGTACTTAATAATAACAATATTTAATAATTAAGTATTAACAATTTAAACAATAACACATAAGAATTTTTAATTTTACCTACCTATTTAGTCATTTAAATTAACAATAAAATATTGAATAACTGTCATTTAAAAACGTCATGTAAGTATTGATTACTTTTTAATTTCATTGCTGTCTCTGTGGTCTAGTGGTTTGGGGCTTCGACCCCTGATCCAGAGGTTGTGGAATCAAATCCCAAGGAAAATACTTAGTGTATGAAAGTCACTTTGTGAAGTTGTTCCCAGTTTGATTAGGATAATGCAGGCCGAACCACCTAATCCAGTGTTGTTGTCTGTTAAGTAAGATGATCCTGAACTTTGGAGGGCATGTTTATTTATTTATTTAAACTTCATGTACAATAGTGGTACATAGGCGGACTTAATGCCACAAGGCATTCTCTTTTCTCTTTTCTCATGTTCAGCCATCAGTCCCTGTCACTGTCTCTGACAGTGGTCGTTATACAAAACTATGATAGAGGTTGATCAGTTTTTATATTTCAGTGTCATACTACGCCGGACTCAAACGACAAAATAATGCTGTATACAGTGGAAGACTTGCCAGTTGTAACATACCCTGATGAGGACCCCCCTGAAATGTCTGAAACAAATGCAATAGAAGAAGACAAGTCGGAATATGATAGCGTTAGTTATTTTGACATTATTTTTAGGGTTTCGCTAAGATTTTTTAATTCTAGCTGTGGAGAGGAAATGGGGATAGTTGATTATTTTAAAACTGTATTTTATGCTTTCCAAATCTATACATTTTTATGGATTTTTTCATTCTATTATTAATTATATAAAATATGTTTCCAGGAATTATATGGAATCCTAAGTTCCTCGAATGAAGGCAAAGGTCTTTTGCTGCAATACCAAGAAAAAGGTCTCTTGAATAATGCAGCCAGGCGAAGACTTTGCAATCTAATTATTACACACGAGCTGAAAAACGATGCAGAGAAAAAAAAATCCAAGTTCAAGATTTTATCAACTGGCATACGAAATAAGCAAAATCTTTAAACAGGAAAGTTCATCGGTATATTTTATACCATTTGCAAGCTTCAGCCCGCTGCAAAAGACTTCAGCAAAAGGAAAATTACTAGACCAATATCGACAACGTCGCCGAGATTTTATAAAAACACCGATCCTCGCGCCACCCACCCGCCACCCCGCCTCGCGTAACGTAACCAACCGCAGCGCGTGCGCGACGTGTTTCAACAAGTTTTCTTCTCTTTGCCGTGAGAACAAAATGAGTTTTGTTAAATTTCCTAAGGTACCTAGTCGTCGGATCAATGTATTATAACCGACTTCAAGGAGGAGGAGGTTTCTCAATTCGACTGTATAATAATATATTTTTTATGTGTATTCGCGGATAACTTCGTCGTTTATGAACCGATTATGATGATTATTTTTTTGTTGGAAAGGAGATATCCCAAGGGTGGTATGCCCAGGATCTGATGATGGCATCCCAGAGAAATCCAGGGGAACCTTCGAAAATCGTAGTGGCTTTGCGTGCTGTTACTAGTGCGTTAATTGTTAATTTTCTCCATTAAGTAGGTATTTTAAAGCACTAAGTACCTACTAACGAACCAAGATTATGTCTGGACTTTAAAAGAGACTATGACCTCTGAGTTTGTTTCAGCTGTTTCTTCTCAGAGTAGTCAGGTACGAAACACCGGCCCCATCTAGTTTAAAAAAAAATTACGTGTAAGAGTGTTTGTAAAAACCTATTTGCAAAATAAACATCATTTATCATTTACTATTTACTGAAGGTCTGGGGTCGATCTGATGATGTAGCCGAAAGGCAGTCGAGGGAACTTCTCAACGATTTACAGCAATTATTTGGTGTTTGGGCTTGATTAATTTATATTCATGAGAACTTTAGGAGCAAAACTTATTATAGGAAGTCACGGGTCAATTTCCTATGCAAGTATTTTTGAATTCGCCTGTGAGTAGGTATTTATTTGTAAACGCGATTGTGCTCCTTATTTGTACGAGGTCAAGGGTCAATTTTCTATGCAAGTATTTTTTCTTACGGCTTGCGAGCCTTGGATGGAACAAGGAGGTATCATGTTTTGAAAACGCGATTGTACTACTTATTTTTACGAAATCAAGGATCAATTTTCGATGCAGATAGAAAATACTTGAAAGTATCCCGAGCCCTGGTTTTAGGACCTGGTTAAGATTGGCACTTGGAAGCCCTGGTACTCGATTTTGCAAGTACGACCCATGTCCCTCACTCAGTTTTTCGAACATGAAAACAAACTTTACTAATGACAGATGTGTAGGTTGGTTTTGCCGTGTTATTGACATAACATTTGCATTCAAACCTAATACCTACTTCGTAAACTCGTTTGTTCAAAGTTGACGTTAGGGGTACTTTTTTTAGTTGGGGTGCAATGTCAGAAGTCCTCTACGCGTATCCAGCGGTTGCTGGTCCCCCTCGATACGTCGGGGGGAAGAGCAGCTGCTGGGCCGGTGCACCCTGGGGGCGGCGGTATCCTTCCTCGAGGAATTAAAAAGCTCTCATCCCTCGACGGGGAGTGTTACTGCCGTAGAATATTCTGACGGGTGGGGTCCGTCCCGGACCACAGGTGCGTTCCTCTGCGTGACCCTCTGTTAAGCAGAGGGCATAGCAGAGGAGCATTAGGCAGGCTCGGTGTGCACTTACCCTGCCTCCGAGCAGACAGCGAAGCGTGCGGATGCGTCCTCCGTTGTAACCGTCGATCTCGCGTAATCCCATATCGAAGTGTCGTGGATCACGTCTCGCGGCTTCGATAGGGACCGAGGGTCTTGGCTTAACCGCCCGGACCGCGAGGTAGAAAACCTCTGTAAAAAGTTACCCCGAATCCCAAGTGGCGACGCACCGCGAGGGGATGTATAGCTGACGGGTGTTCCATTGAACAAATCAGTCGTTAGTGCGTACCTCGCCAGGGTACCTGCAGACCCCCTGGCGAGTAATAAATACTAAAATCTGCTTATCTGGGTACAGGGGTCTCTCTCTGCCCAGATGGACCTTTACTTCCCCCACACTTGCAAACGTCATTGTCACCACAATAAAATATATATTGTCTGACAAATGGTAGTTGAATGCTACGACTATAGTTATTTTGTTAGATTTATTTACAATGTTCACATTGGCACACTCGCAACGTTCCATTGACACCACAGTAAAATATTTAATGTCTGACAAATGGTAGTTAGATGCTACGACTATAGTTATTTTGTTAGATTTATTTACAATGTTCACATTGGCACACTCGCAACGTTCCATTGTCACCACAGTAAAATATTTATTGTCTGACAAATGGTAGATATATGCTACGACTATAGTTATTTTGTAGGATTTATTTACAATGTTCACATTGGCACACTTGCAACGTTCCATTGTCACCACAGTAAAATATTTATTGTCTGACAAATGGTAGCTAAATGCTACGACTATAGTTATTTTGTTAGATTTATTTACAATGTTCACATTGGCACACTCGCAACGTTCCATTGTTACCACAGCCACATATATATTGTATAACAAATGGTAGTTAAATGCTAAGTTTATAGTTATTTTGTTAGATTTATTTACAATATTCACATTGGCACACTCGCAACGTTCCATTGTCACCACAGTAAAATATTTGTTGTCTGACAAATGGTAGCTAAATGCTACGACTATAGTTATTTTGTTAGATTTATTTACAATGTTCACATTGGCACACTCGCAACGTTCCATTGTTACCACAGCCACATATATATTGTTTAACAAATGGCAGTTAAATGCTAAGTTTATAGTTATTTTGTTAGATTTATATACAATGTTCACATTGGCACACTCGCAACGTTCCATTGTCACCACAGTAAAATATATATTGTCTGACAAATGGTAGCTAAATGCTACGACTATAGTTATTTTGTTAGATTTATTTACAATGTTCACATTGGCACACTCGCAACGTTCCATTGTTACCACAGCCACATATATATTGTCTGACAAATGGTAGTTTAATGCTCCGACTATAGTTATTTTGTTAGATTTATTTACAATGTTGACATTGGCATACTGGCAACGTTCCATTGTTACCACAGCCACATGTATATTGTACGACAATGGTAGTTTAATGCTACGACTATAGTTATATTGTTAGATTTATTTACAATGTTGACATTGGCATACTGGCAACGTTCCATTGTTACCACAGCCACATGTATATTGAAAGACAATTGGTAGTTTAATGCTACGACAATAGTTATTTTGTCAAATTTATTAACAATGTTCACATTGACACACCTAAAACGTTTTATTGTTACCACATCCAATTTTTTATTAACTTTAATGTAAGAACAAAGCTAAATTGTTCCTAGCACATTAAACGACGGGAAATCAGTGCACAATAAAAAAGTTGCTAATCCCAACTAAGTTTTTTCTGTAATAGTAACAAAATATTTAGTTGCTCCGACAGGAAATTATCAACAAAGCATTTATTGTGGCTTTGTTGACCCGTTTTTTTCTGTGTGTGCAATATCAAATAACCGTTATGAAAAAGCTAAGTCGTGAGGGTTAATAATACTTCATGTAATCGTGTGCAAAATCGAATAATCCGTTGTGGTAAGGCCAAGTCGTTAAATTCAGGATAATAAAAGAAATTAAAGCACAAATTATCATGAAAACACAAACTATGGAACCTCTGTGCAAAATTTCAACTTTCTAGGTTCAAGGGTTTGGGCTGGGCGTTGATGAGAGTCAGTCAGGACTTCTCTTTTTATTTTACAGTAGCTTTTGCTCGCGGCTTCGCCCGTTAACGCCATGAAGCCTGTTCAATATTATTTTAATAATAGTGTAACAGCGAGTCTTAACTGTTATATAAAATATAAAAATACAAAAATGTAAAAGGAACTAAGGCAGATTATTTAAAATTTACTCCAATCAACAAAAAAATGTGGATATTATACGAGTAGGTACACTCGAAAACTACGGAACAGATTTTCATTGGGTTTTCAACTTTTGGAAGCTTACCTAGTTTCCCAAATTCGAGGTATTTTTCATTGCTATGTGTAAACAGTTTTTAGAGAAGTAAAATAAACTACGCTAAACTTTTCTATTTCCCTGCCTATTGTTTTTCTTGTAAGGAAAAAAATATAAACTTGGTTTTGACAAAAAAAGCAACTCGATTTTTTTTTTGTGAAAATATTTTTTTTTTTTGCTGCTTGCAGCACTGCGTCTGAGGAAAATGAAAAGAATTTCTAAAAATGTGTCTTCTTGTATTAAGACAAAAAGTCTTGGTTTTAAAATCATAGGTAACGTCTGAGCAAAATGAAAAGGATTTCCAAAAAAGTGTCTTCTTGTGTTAAGACAAAAAGTCTTGGTTTTAAGATCATAGGTACCATAGGATCATAGGTTTATCTATAATATGTATGTATTTAGAAATATATAAGTATGTTTATCAGTTGTCTAGTACCCATAACACAAGCTCTGCTTAGCTTGGGACTAGATGGCGTTGTGTGATAGATGTAGAATATTATTATTATTATTATTATTATTACCTACTTACCTATCCAAAGTTGTTTTATAGGTACCTTCAGGTTACAGTTCAGTCCTACCTAGGTCTTTTAGTTTTAGAGAAAATACCTACCTAAGTAAAAAGTACCAAAGGCAAAGTGTGCCTACCCTGCCGCGGCTGTCTGTTCACGTTTTTCTCCGTAACTAAGTAGGTTCTACCTACTCCATGATTACCTATTCAAGAGGAAGGTTTATATGTTGATAACTAGCTTACCTACTTATATTCATTATGCGTAAATAGGTATAGGTACCTAGCTACCTAGCCATACTAAAAGACTTATCACGATGAACTCCGGGGAGGTCGAAAAAAACAATTGTCGATCTTCGTACCTACCAAAAAAACGGGCGAAGCCGGGTAGAGGCGCTAGTAAATACTATAGGTTTCTATCTAGATAAGGTTAATTAACGGTTAAATCGCTAGCTTAGTAGGTAGTTATTGTGAACATGATGTGGGTAAGTAGGTACCTGGTTAGTTAACAACGAGTGGTTAAATGAGTGTAACTTATAAAGTATAAAAGAATTTATGGATCAAAATGTTGATGCCATAGAAGGGTCACATTTTCAAAAACCCAAAGATTTTGCATGCTATGCTATGCTATTTTTTTGTCCTAGCTGTACCTGTTTATGAATTTTTATTAATAATTAACACCATTAAATAAAATAAATATAAATGATTTATTATTCTTTGACATATCACGAGACCCTTGGGTCCCGGACCTTTGGAAGGCGTACGAGGGGCCGAAGCCAACTTGCAGAGGCCCCTTAGACCATTTTACATTATGAGAAGGCACTAACCGACGATTATTCCTGTATGCCCTATGCAAGTGCACCCAAGGATAACCCCTGGATGATGCAGGACTATTGCAGAACATGGAAACAAAACATATTGGGCTATGGGTTTGGGTGGTTATAGTGGATGGAGTACCTTGTATAGTTAATAATACAAGGTACTCAATCCACTATAACCACCCTTGAGTACCTTGTATTATTAACTACTAGCTTTTGCCCGTGGCTTCGATCGCGTTGGCAAAAAGATTTTTCTTTCCTTGCACATAGTTTGCGCAATCTGTGATGAGTGAGCGCATCCATACTAATATTATAAATTCGAAAGTAACTGTCTGTCTGTCTGTCTGTTACTTTTTCACGCCTAAACCATTGAACGGATTTCGATAAAATTTGGCAAGACTATAGATGATATCCTGGGGAAGGACATAGGCTACTTTTTTTATTTTATATAGGGAATGAAAGTTTGTGTGGGAAACCCACCATTTCTTAAGTTAGGGACATGAAAATTCAAATTTATTCTTTTGGTAGGAAATAAAGAAATATGCGGTTCAGGATTTTTGAAAATGCATCCCCTAAGGGGTAGAATAGGGGTTGATTTTAAAATTCACAAAACTGCACAGAATTCGATAAAATTAACGGATGAAAGGATGTGAGAAGTATATGTGCGAGTGAGAAAGTATTTATTATTTATTTATTGGAGTATTTATCAAGCAGTATTTACAAGGATTCTGGTCGCTTATTTTGCCATACAATCCCACATACATCTTATTAGTACCTATAACCAAAAAAGGCTTGGTTTCAACTAAGTCAATATTTTCCAGTTAAAGTATTCTTGAAATGAGATTAATGTATTCTTCAATTAATAATATATTAACTACATTTTTTAAATTCTTAATGGAAGGAATCTGAACTTCTTCAACCGAAAATACATTATTCTTGACATGCAAATCAATATTGTTTTAAATTGAAGAATTTTGAGTTCTTGTAAGAAAACAAATAACATTTTAGAAGAAGATGTAGAAACTCTTGAACTAAGAATAAAGTGCTTCTTGAGTCAAAAATAAGCGAAATCTTTGAATCAAGAAAATACACCTTATTGGTACAAGAAAAAAAGTGTTGGTTTCAAATAAGTCAATATTTTCCAGTTAAAATATAAGTATTCTTGAAATGAGATTAATTTATTCTTCGATTAATACAACTACATTTTTTAAATTCTTAATGGAAGGAATCTGAACTTCTTCAACCGAAAATACATTATTCTTGACATGCAAATCAATATTGTTTTGTATTGAAGAATTTTGAGTTCTTGTTAGGAAACAAATAACATTTTAGAAGAAGATGTAGAAACTCGTGAACTAAGAATAAAGTGCTTCTTGAGTCAAAAATAAGCGAAATCTTTGAATCAAAAAAATACACCTTATTGGTACAAGAAAAAAAGTGTTGGTTTCAAGTAAGTAACACTAGATTTTTTAAATTCATAATGGAAGTAATTTGAACTTCTTCAACCAAAACTAACTATAAAAAAAATATTGGTTTAGATTACCCACCTTTCTATTCTTGAATCAAGAAACAATAATTTAAATGAAATATTCATAATAAGAGTATCATATTCTTATATTGAGTAAAAGTTTTTTAGATTAAGAAAATGTATATCTTAGGTCAAAAATAATGTAACTGTTTTAAAGTAAATATAATATATTCTTGAATGAAAACACCATTATCTTGTTTTGAAAAGTTTGTAAAGTCTTCAGTAAAAACTAGATATTTTCTTCAATTAAGATTGTAATAGTCTTGAATCAAAAATATTTGCTCAAGTCAAGAATTAAAACCAAGTATTTATTATTCTTAATTTGAGTAAACGGGTTTTCTTCGACTGAGTACATTTACTTAAGTTAAGAAAATATTTTTTAACACCCTTGCTCGTAAAGCTGATGTAATTCCACCGGTTTTAAATATGTAAAGAGGGTCATAAAAAACGCGTGTGTTACCAAAGCAAATAGTTAAGTTATAGTCCATACAAATTCCATAACAGTATTATTTGCCATTTCAAATTTGGAACTGATCGCCGCCGCACGAGTCACGACTCCAGCTGAGCAGCGCGCTGTTGCTATTCAAATTTCGAACTAATCGCCGCGAGGCCCAGTCAGTAGGCAGCGCTAGCGCGCTGTTAAAATGGCGGGAAAGCAACAGTGTGCATTCACAGATTGAGTTTATTTAAAATTAAAAAAAACAGTTTATTCGGTAATTTAAAAACTTGGCTGCATGCTCTAGTGTCTTTGCCAACATTTTCACGCAGCCACGGCAGAAAATAATCCTCGCGCCATTTTTCTCAAATTTTCTTTTCTTTGTACTTGTATTGTGAATATCTAAAAATGACAACTTTCAATAAAGAAGATGAGCAATATATTACTTCAACTCCACCGGGTATACTAACAGAAGCGCGAACCGCATGCGACTGCTTGCTGCCGTCAATATCCAAGGACAGATACATAACCTGGTATGAATTTTTTTTTCTGTTTCCTCGCAAATGTGTTAAAAAACGTCGTACGATATACGTGCGTATTGGTTATAACATGCTCGGCTCAATTACGCCCTCGCCTTCGGCTCGGGCTGAAATTCCGCCTCGCTTGTTATAACCATCTTAACGCACTAATATCGTAATGTACTATAATATTTAAACAATTTTTCTGAGAATATTGATATTCACGGAAAAAAAGGATTTCTTCTGCGAAGAATTGGTTTTAATTCTTGACTTGAGCAAATATTTTTGATTCAAGACTATTACAATCTTAATTGAAGAAAATATCTAGTTTTTAATGAAGACTGTAAAAACTTTTCAAAACAAGATAATGGTGTTTTCATTCAAGAATATATTATATTTACTTTAAAACAGTTACATTATTTTTGACCTAAGATATACATTTTCTTAATCTAAAAAACTTTTACTCAATATAAGAATATGATACTCTTATTATGAATATTTCATTTAAATTATTGTTTCTTGATTCAAGAATAGAAAGGTGGGTAATCTAAACCAATTTTTTTTTATTGTTAGTTTTGGTTAAAGAAGTTCAAATTACTTCCATTATGAGTTTAAAAAATCTAGTGTTACTTGAAACCAACACTTTTTTTCTTGTACCAATAAGGTGTATTTTCTTGATTCAAAGATTTCGCTTATTTTTGACTCAAAAAGCACTTTATTCTTAGTTCACGAGTTTCTACATCTTCTTCTAAAATGTTATTTGTTTCCTTACAAGAACTCAAAATTCTTCAATACAAAACAATATTGATTTACATGTCAAGAATAATGTATTTTCGGTTGAAGAAGTTCAGATTCCTTCCAATAAGAATTTAAAAAATGTAGTTGTATATACTTACCTTAAGAATATATTATTAATCGAAGAATAAATTAATCTCATTTCAAGAATACTTTTATTTTAACTGGAAAATATTGACTTATTTGAAACAAACACTTTTTTTCTTGTACCAATAAGGTGTATTTTCTTGATACAAAGATTTCGCTTATTTTTGACTCAAGAAGCACTTTATTCTTAGTTCACGAGTTTCTACATCTTCTTCTAAAATGTTATTTGTTTCCTTACAAGAACTCAAAATTCTTCAATACAAAACAATATTGATTTGCATGTCAAGAATAATGTATTTTCGGTTGAAGAAGTTCAGATTCCTTCCATTAAGAATTTAAAAAATGTAGTTGTATATACTTACCAGGGCGCCGAGGCCGCGGGTACCTCCACGAGCGTCCGGGGCCATATGTTATTGAAGAGTTAGTTGATCAAATTAACCCTTTCTTTTTTACACTTTTTCCACATACACACACTTTAACAATTGAATCGTTTTAAATTTTAGCCTGATTTTGATGGACGCCGAGGACGCCCCGCAGGGCCAGGGCCTGGAGAGGCCCCTTCATCCAAGAAGGGAGCGCAGGTGGCAACAGTAAGTAGTTCTACTTGTGTATGATAGTTGTAATACTTTCTCGCAAGCAAGTTTAACTTTTGTTTTGAATGTCCATCTAGTCCTAATCTGGCTCGACCGGTCCCTGCCCCGGCCCCTGAACCGGCCCTCGCACTGGTCCCCGCCCCGGCCCCGGCCCCTGAACCGGCCCTCGCACCGGTCCCCGCCCCGGCCCCGGCCCCTGAACCGGCCCCCGCACCGGTCCCCGCCCCGGCCCCTGCAGAGCCATCAACATCGTGGGGGGGGGTGTCTTCACCAGCGCCACCTTCCCCCTCGGTGATGGTGCCGTCGCCAGCTTTGTAAGTTGCTACAAAGCCGATTTTTTCTATTTATCTCTAAGTCTATGTGTGTATTACAACACTCCATTTGTTCCAGATTTTTGGATTGCGAGACAGCGACTCCACCACCGTCTCCATTTCTTCCGCCACCTCCAGCACCATCTCGTCATTATCGTCGGTATCTGCGGGATGCTGATGTGATGGACATCCTCCATTATGGTAAGTACCTACTGATTTTAGTTTGGTTTGGGGCTGTGGCTTCTGGTTTCAACCCGATTTTAAACGAATCTATCATTTGTTACAGGAAGCGACGCAGATTCCGACGAGAGTGGCGACGACCAGGTGGAGGTGGCTCCAAGGGCGTTGCTCAGGATTGAGGAAACTTTCTTGGAGACGCCCTTGGACGAAGAATTTGAAGACGGTGTGGATGTCGCTGCCGCCGAGCCCGCCGAGCCCGCCGAGCCCGCCGAGCCTGCCACCGAGGCTACGGACCAGCCTTCCAGGTGGTTTGATTTTGAATGGAAAGAGTTTCCGATTCCCCCGATTCGACCTGAATCGAGGAGGGAAACGTTTTCCCAGATTAATGTAGGTCCGACAGCTCCACGGGACGACCCATATGCCATTTTCATTGATATTTGGGATCGTCCAATTATGGAGTACATAGCCTGTGAGACCAACAGGTATGTTCAGCAGGTAGCAGCCCAGTCGTTCTCCGGCGACGGTGATAACTGTCTCCATCCCAATGGCCGCTTAAACCGTTGGCGCAAGGATACAACTCCCGAGGAGTTGTATACCTACTTCGGGCTGCTACTGGCGATGGGGATAGTGGTCAAGTCGCGGCTGGAGGAATACTGGTGCTCTACCGCTGACATATTTAGTACGCCAGGATTTAGCGCACACATGTCCATTGACCGGTTTTTGTTGTTGACGCGTTTTTTACATTTTAACGACGGCAATGGCATGTGTGGGCTAAATCTGAGCCGGTCCCAGGCTAAACTTTTTAAAATACAGCCAATACTGGACCATGTAAACAATAAATTTCAGGAATTGTACACTCCGTCCCAGAACATTGCCATAGACGAGAGTCTTTTGATGTGGAAGGGCTGGCTGGATATCGGCCAGCTCATTCCGAACAAAAAAGCGAAACGAGGCATCAAGACTTATGAGCTGTGTGAATCTCAAACCGGCTATCTGTGGCGGTTTGAGGTTCACGCGCACAAAAAAAGTTCATTGCCACCGCCGCAGTTTGAAGATCCAATGGAGGCACCTACACCGTCAATAGTGCTGCGACTGACCCAAGGTCTGGAGTACAAGGGATACACATTGTGGATGGACAATTTCTACAATTCGCCGTGTCTCGCTCGACGACTTAAGTCCTTGGGATTTGATTGTGTGGGGACTCTGCGGACAGATCGTGTATTTGTTCCGCAGGCCCTGCATTCTCTGACCAAGCGGAACATGCGCCAGGGACAACTAGCTGGTCTTACCTCGGGGGACGTCGATGTCATGGTATGGAAAGATAACAATCGAGTGGCAACGATATCTACCTACCATGGCAACGCCGTCCAGACAACCCGGGGTTCCACCAAACCCATCATGATATTGGACTACAATATCATGATGGGTGGGGTGGATAAAAAAGACCAGCTTCTGGCCATGTATCCGGTCGAGCGGAAACGAACAATGGTGTGGTATAAAAAATTGTTCCGGAGATTATTAAACGTCTCCGTATTAAACTCCCACATTATTCATCGCCAATCATCATCTTCTGCTTTGTCTCATCGCCAATTCCGTATTTCCCTCGTCAGATCCCTTCTTTCTCATAATCGTCCCGCCCCCATTCCCATTCCCATTGCAACCACACAGAACCGCCGATTCGATGTATCGGTGCCTCGCGATGGAGTACCATTCGAAGCAGCGGTACATCGAATTAGCGAGTACCCATTAGTGAAAACATTGAACCGCAAGTCTCGTCGTCTGCGACGAACTTGCGTTCAATGTAAGAAGCTAATGAGTACGTTCTGTGTTGGTTGCGATAAACCGTTATGTATGGACAGCTGTTTCGTCGCCCACCACCCACCCATTAATTCATAATTTATAGTTTATGTAAATTGTTTTTATAAATATATATTTCTTCGTATTGTATCTATATATTGTATTTATATAACAATTTTTTGTACCACACCCTGTACGTTTCATTGACTGTGCGAATAGTGTTATTGTTCATCCGCCGTTGTATCCTTTGTTTCCAGCCTTGGGTCTTTTTTATTTTATTATTGTTTGTTTTTTACCAAGACTACTTTTTTATTTTTTACCCGACTGCCAAGGAAGGTTTTACTTTATTGTCTTTTTTATTTTATTATTGTTTGTTTTTTACCAAGACTACTTTTTTATTTTTTACCCGACTGCCAAGGAAGGTTTTACTTTATTTTTTAAATTTGAATTTATGACGGTGTAGCGTGTATCTAATGGTTCTTCTTCTGACGCGGTGGTGATTTTGATGCCTCTTTTCGCTTTTTTTTTTTAATTTTTTTTTCATTTTTTGTTTCATTTTCCAAAAGATTCTCGTCTATGGCAATGCTGGCTTCATTTTCATGTTTTTTTTTTTTTTTCATTTTTTTTTTTTCATTATGTATACATAATATACATGCTAAAAGACTTAAAATAATAATATATTAAGTACAAGTACGTAATATATTTTTTGATTCCAATTTTTTTTTTCTTGTTTACATGTGCCAGTATTGGCCGTATCTATTTGTTCTATGCTCATTGTTCGTGTACTTGTGATTTTTTACGTAAATTGTTAGTTTTGATTGTTGATTTGTGTACTGTTTTTCTTAGGTGGCATGCCTTTTTTATATGCCTAACGTTTTGTAAATATCTTCAACATGTAGAATGTTCAATTAGATTTCAAATTGAGGCAACAGAATTTAAACAGTGATCCAATGTTTGAGTGGGTGTTTTTTACGCCTGTTTTCAAGTGTCTGCTTTTGTTATTTGATACTAATTATCTAAACACTTGTAACTGCTAACACTCTGTGGGTGTCAAGTATGTGAACCAAACATTATTATTAAAATGTAACCCAAGCCACTAGGCGTAAAGCTTTCTCGGAATAGAAGTGTAAACAAACCCATTCTTTTGTTTCGAACACGGCACTCGTAAATGACGTCATGTTATTGTTAAGCTTGTGAGATGAAAAAAATTTATGACGACGTCTGTTCTTTTGTTTGTTTTATGTGTAATAAGGTGTACTTGTGTAAATAAAACAATAACTTATTGAAATAGTGGTTTATTTTTTTTATTATAATTACCTATATACAAGAAACTGGTAAACATTCCCTCACACTGAACATACATTACAATTACTAATACATTTCTAGGCAAAACTATATTAAACTATACATATTCTGGTAGATAATTTAATAACAATTCTAATGATATTATTGGTTTCGAGCTAACTAACGTAGTTTAAGAGATATCGTCATTTTAATCAGTCGCGGTGAAATCGTATGCGACCACCCACGATGGCTACCCAGAACGGGCCCCCCCGCGCGCATACCGCCGCCACAGATTACCGGTTAAGAATATATTATTAATCGAAGAATAAATTAATCTCATTTCAAGAATACTTTTATTTTAACTGGAAAATATTGACTTATTTGAAACCAACACTTTTTTTCTTGTACCAATAAGGTGTATTTTCTTGATTCAAAGATTTCGCTTATTTTTGACTCAAGAAGCACTTTATTCTTAGTTCTTACAAGAACTCAAAATTCTTCAATTTAAAACAATATTGATTTGCATGTCAAGAATAATGTATTTTCGGTTGAAGAAGTTCAGATTCCTTCCATTAAGAATTTAAAAAATGTAGTTAATATATTATTAATTGAAGAATACATTAATCTCATTTCAAGAATACTTTAACTGGAAAATATTGACTTAGTTGAAACCAAGCCTTTTTTGGTTATAGGTACTAATAAGATGTATGTGGGATTGTATGGCAAAATAAGCGACCAGAATCCTTGTAAATACTGCTTGATAAAAACTCCAATAAATAAATAATAAATACTTTCTCACTCGCACATATACTTCTCACATCCTTTCATCCGTTAATTTTATCGAATTCTGTGCAGTTTTGTGAATTTTAAAATCAACCCCTATTCTACCCCTGTTTTTTTTTTTTTTGGTGGGTGTAAAATCATCGAATAACCCCTCCCGCTCTTGGGCAGAGCGAAAGGGAGTGTCAGACTTCTACTGACTAAAAACCACCCATGTTCCTTCTTCGCCCTCTATGTCGGGGCCGCGATAACCAGAGGACTACCCGCAGCCCCGACAGGCGTCGGCCCTTTCGGGCCCCTCCCATGTTGCTGACATCTCTTTGAGGCGCGCGTGGAACACGAACGCGCCGTCGACACTGCCTGTTTTCGTCGTGAGACGGACGGACGGCGAGTTAGCCCATCACTCACCGTCCACAGGCCAGCGTCTACGGTGGCCGGAGGTCATCGCGGGACCCCCGACGCCCGGAGCGCCTCCCGCGGCGGCTGGGACGAGAGGTTCTCTCCCTCTCGCGTTCCGCCACCTCCTTCGCTAGCATCACTGCTTCGCAGAAGGAGGCGACGGCGTCCCATTCCTCCTCGCCCCGGACCATGGCTTGCACCAGGGCCGGGCGCGAAAGGTCGCCGCCGCCGATCGCCGCTACGAGAACACGGCGGGGCTCCGCCCAAGCGGGGCACACCTCCACTGTGTGCTCCACCGTGTCCTCCGGCCGATCCTCACAATGGTGGCATCCGGGCGTTTCCTCCCGCCTGATTCGGTGCAGGTACCTCCCGAAACAACCGTGTCCGGTGAAGACCTGCGTCAGACGGAAGGTGAGGGCGCCGTGGCGCCTCTCAAGCCACTCCTCAAAGAGGGGTTACCGCCACTATCGTGGCGTGCCCTACCCCTTTTCTACCCCTTAGGGGATGAATTTTCAAAAATCCTGAACCGCATATTTCTTTATTTCCTACCAAAAGAATAAATTTGAATTTTCATGTCCCTAACTTAAGAAATGGTGGGTTTCCCACACAAACTTTCATTCCCTATATAAAATAAAAAAAGTAGCCTATGTCCTTCCCCAGGATATCATCTATAGTCTTGCCAAATTTTATCGAAATCCGTTCAATGGTTTAGGCGTGAAAAGGTAACAGACAGACAGACAGACAGTTACTTTCGAATTTATAATATTAGTATGGATGCGCTCACTCATCACAGATTGCGCAAACTATGTGCAAGGAAAGAAAAATCTTTTTGCCAACGCGATCGAAGCCACGGGCAAAAGCTAGTAGTTAATAATACAAGGTACTCAAGGGTGGTTATAGTGGATTGAGTACCTTGTATTATTAACTATACAAGGTACTCCATCCACTATAACCACCCAAACCCATAGCCCAATATGTTTTGTTTCCATGTTCTGCAATAGTCCTGCATCATCCAGGGGTTATCCTTGGGTGCACTTGCATAGGGCATACAGGAATAATCGTCGGTTAGTGCCTTCTCATAATGTAAAATGGTCTAAGGGGCCTCTGCAAGTTGGCTTCGGCCCCTCGTACGTCTTCCAAAGGTCCGGGACCCAAGGGTCTCGTGATATGTCAAAGAATAATAAATCATTTATTTGCATAAAACATAGTAGGTATACAATGGTGTTAAATATTAATAAAAAGGCATAAACAGGTACAGCTAGGACAAAAAAATAGCATAGCATAGCATGCAAAATGTTTGTGTTTTTGAAAATGTGACCCTTCTATGGCATCAACATTTTTTATCCATAAATTCTTTTATACTTTATAAGTTACACTCATTTAACCACTCGTTGTTAACTAACCAGGTACCTACTTACCCACATCATGTTCACAATAACTACCTACTAAGCTAGCGATTTAACCGTTAATTAACCTTATCTAGATAGAAACCTATAGTATTTACTAGCGCCTCTACCCGGCTTCGCCCTTTTTTTGGTAGGTACGAAGATCGACAATTGTTTTTTTCGACCTCCCCGGAGTTCATCGTGATAAGTCTTTTAGTATGGCTAGGTAGGTAGGTACCTATACCTATTTACGCATAATGAATATAAGTAGGTAAGCTAGTTATCAACATATAAACCTTCCTCTTGAATAGGTAATCATGGAGTAGGTAGGACCTACTTAGTTACGGAGAAAAACGTGAACAGACAGCCGCGGCAGCGTAGGCACACTTTGCCTTTGGTACTTTTTACTTAGGTAGGTATTTTCTCTAAAACTAAAAGACCTAGGTAGGACTGAACTGTAACCTGAAGGTACCTATAAAACAACTTTGGATATGTAAGTAGGTACCTATGATCTTAAAACCAAGACTTTTTGTCTTAACACAAGAAGACACTTTTTTGGAAATCCTTTTCATTTTGCTCAGACGTTACCTATGATTTTAAAACCAAGACTTTTTGTCTTAATACAAGAAGACACATTTTTAGAAATTCTTTTCATTTTGCTCAGACGCAGTGCTGCAAGCAGCAAAAAAAAAAAATATTTTCACAAAAAAAAAATCAAGTTGCTTTTTTTGTCAAAACCAAGTTTATCCCTTTACCGCATACTGTGACGAATTTAGAACACTCACAATAATTCGCTTTAGAAAACTAGTTACGCCATCTTTGCCGAAAGTTTTGCACTAATAACCTTGTTTACAGTGTGTGTTACAAAATAGCATAGAGATGTCGCTAGTATAGGACTGCATAATGACAGCAACAGGTCGGTAAAACAGTCGTCACGAACATTTTGAATGCGTTTGAGCCGGCAGTTATTCAAAAAAGTTTTTCTTGGTGTTTTCGCGAGTTATTGTGAGATATTTATCATTAATATTGGAGAAAAATGAATCCCCAGCGCTTTTATGGCAAAACACGTAAGTATTGACACAAGCATCATCTTATTATCATCAATTGAAGTGGTGTTCCGAATTTGGAACTTCATGCACTAACGTGCATAATTACTTTCCAAATATGGAACTTCATGCAGCTTGGTAATATATGGTTTCTGGTCATATTTGGAACTGCATGCAGTATAGCTGAACATTTTCTTACAGATAATATGGTTACTCGGGCTAGACATTTAAACATAATCCCAGATAGCAGTGACGACGAAAACATATCAGATGATGATGAGTATGGAGTCCCAACACCATTAGAACGAGTTTATATCCCAGAAAGTGACGAGGATTCTACTGATGATGCCATGTCAAACGATGAACATGAAAATGAAATGGTAGAGGAAGATACCGAACATCAGCCTTCTTCATCAAATATGTCGAAAAAAAGCAAGAAAGATAAGTTATTGTGGTCAGATGAAGGTATAGAATACGATGAGTCGCAAATTGCTTTTTTAGGTTGTGAAGATCTTCCAGACGAAATATTGCAGTTAGAAACACCAATGAGTTTTTTCAAATATCTTTTCCCTTCATCAGCAATTAATTTGATGGAAAAGGAAAGCAACCTATATGCCTCTCAAATTTCACCGGAAGGTTTTAACGAGGTAACACATGAAGACATTCGTAAATTTATTGGCATATTGATTTATATGTCGGTAGTTCACCTGCCAACCACACGCCATTTTTGGAAGGAGGGTACATATATCGAAAAGGTGGCTTCCGTAATGACGTGCAATAGATTTGAAGAAATCAAAAGGTTCTTGCATTTTTATGATAAAAAAAAAGAATTGAAGCCTGATGACCCAAATTTTGATAAGCTTCAAAAAATACGCCCTTTCTTAAACATATTGCGCGAAAGATTATTAAAAGTGCCAAAAGAAGAATTTTTAGCAATAGATGAGCAGATGATTCCTACAAAAGCTCGCACTTCAGGAATACGTCAATATAACGCCAAGAAACCACATAAATGGGGTTATTTGAATTATGTGTTGAGTGGAAGCAGTGGCTTCAGTTATGATTTTGAGGTCTTTGGAGGAAAACATTCTGGCCCACCTGAAAATTGCCCTGATTTAGGGGTCCCTGGCAATATCGTTCAAAGGTTATTACAGACAGTTCCAAATAACTTGAACTACAAAATCTTCGTGGACAATTGGTACACAAGTTTGCCACTTATGTCCAACTTACATCAAAAAGGTTTTCTTCCTTTAGGGACTATCCAACTGAATAGGGCACGAGACCTTAATTTGCAAAAAAAGGCTCTGCTAAAAGAAGAACGCGGCTACTGCATAGAAAAATCTACGGTTATTGACGATGTTAAATTATCAGTTACTACTTGGGTTGATAATAAGGCAGTCAGCTTATGTTCTTCGTATGTGGGCAAAGAACCTATGGGGATGGTAAAACGATTTGATAGAAAAAAGAAGGCTAAAATTGATGTTCCTTGCCCAAAATCAATTCAGATTTATAATAAATATATGGGCGGAGTGGATCTACTAGATTCGATGCTAGGATTTTACAGAATAAAGATACGAAGTAAGAAATGGTACCACCGGTTATTCTTTCATTTTATTGATCTCGTTTGTGTCAATAGCTGGTTAATATGGCGACGACGCATGAAAGAGAAAGGTATTTATCTACCTTTACTTGATTTTAAATTAATGTTAGCAGATGTACTGATGCACGAAGATGTCAAAGTTTTTACACCTACTACACGCAAAAGAGGACGCCCATTAAGTCAAGATAATATAATAAAAATTAAAAGACGACGACGGTTAGAGCTGCCTCCACTTGAAATAGCTGAAGATGGCATGAATCATTGGCCTGAGTGGAAGCAAGATCGCCAAAGATGTAAAATGGAAGCATGTGGACAAAAATCACAAGTAATGTGCACAAAGTGCAAAGTATATTTGTGCCTTAACAAGGACCGCAATTGCTTCACACGATTTCATACTTAAATAACTATAAAACCACGACGTCAATAATTGCACTACTCTTATTTTTAATAAAGAAGCGAATAAATATTTTTTTTTTTATTTCCCTAAGACATTATTGCATGATGTACCGAATTTGGAACTAATAAAAATAAAAGCGTTAATGCATGTAGTCCCAAATCTGGAACAAATAGTTTTTATTAAATAACTTTTCCAAAAACATTTTTTTTTTTTTTTTCATTTTTTCGGGGTCCTATTTTGGCTAATAAGTGATATATATTTTTTTCAAGTGATTTAAAAAATCCATGCGGTAAAGGGTTAATACAAGAAGACACATTTTTAGAAATTCTTTTCATTTTGCTCAGACGCAGTGCTGCAAGCAGCAAAAAAAAAAAATATTTTCACAAAAAAAAAATCGAGTTGCTTTTTTTGTCAAAACCAAGTTTATATTTTTTTCCTTACAAGAAAAACAATAGGCAGGGAAATAGAAAAGTTTAGCGTAGTTTATTTTACTTCTCTAAAAACTGTTTACACATAGCAATGAAAAATACCTCGAATTTGGGAAACTAGGTAAGCTTCCAAAAGTTGAAAACCCAATGAAAATCTGTTCCGTAGTTTTCGAGTGTACCTACTCGTATAATATCCACATTTTTTTGTTGATTGGAGTAAATTTTAAATAATCTGCCTTAGTTCCTTTTACATTTTTGTATTTTTATATTTTATATAACAGTTAAGACTCGCTTTACACTATTATTAAAATAATATTGAACAGGCTCCATGGCGTTAACGGGCGAAGCCGCGAGCAAAAGCTACTGTAAAATAAAAAGAGAAGTCCTGACTGACTCTCATCAACGCCCAGCCCAAACCCTTGAACCTAGAAAGTTGAAATTTTGCACAGAGGTTCCATAGATTATGTAGACAAGGAATAAGGAAGCATTTCCCGGTAGCACGTTCCCGTGGGATACCTATTTTCCGACATCCGCGAAGTTAAATAAAAGAAACAAATTAAAATTAACTATACCCCATTCACAATAAGACATTTAAAGAAACCTTTTTTATAGTCCGTTCAACCGATTTTGATTTCTATTGCGTTGGGGACATGACAAATGGCAGCTGCAGTAACGGACTGTAAAAAGTTTTCTTTTCGTAATGTAAACGGAGTCAAGTTTGTTTTTGACATAAATTATTTTCAACTACGGGACCTTGTGCGTGGTCCGACACGCACTGGGCCGGTTTTTATTAACTCTTAAAATATCGATTGCAACCATGTGTGCAGATAACAATAAAATTTCTGTTGTCTGCTAATTGCCGCGCGACGGGTAATATGATAAAGCAAAAAATTCGTGTCTAATATTTTTTTACTATTTGACTGACGGACTAAATAGACGTGTTTGGTGTAAAATTGGCTCACGGGAAATTTACTCTTATTTTCTTAATAACTTGTTTTATCGAATAAGCTAATAAAAAGGGGATGTCCGTTTTTCGAGGCAAAAACAATACTGTGGGATGGCAACACTGTTAAAATATTCCGCGCGCCACGCAACCAATCAGAGGCCACAACTCATCGGAAGATAAAAATAAACAGCCAATAATGAGCAAGCCCATTTCGTTTCATATCGTTTGTGCCGTTGTGCGTCTACTCATGGTCGACTCCCTTAGCTCAGCTTAAATTAAATATAAAGGACTGGACTGTTAAGACTACTGACTGGGCTGGCCTTAAACCTTTGCTGATTTGCATTATTGTAAAAAAATGACAGAATTAGAATTAGAAACGTGTCAATTATTAAAAAGCTGGGGCATCGAAGAACCAATAATTCAAAATTTTACAGGTAAGTACAACAACTCACGACTCTCGCTCGTTCTCCAAGGGAGCAGTCGGTACAAACAAAAACATTGGGAGGTGCCAACCAACAAACAGGAGAAGGTACCTCTGATCAGGCAAGACAGGAACAAGAAGCCTTTAAGAGTGAGGTGGCAGAACAAGCTAAGGATGCCAATCAAGATAATTAACACCGAGAACCATCACCTCCTCCTACTCAGCAAGAACAACAAAAAAATGCGAAAAGGGATACGGGATCCAATAGCAAGCTGGACGACATGATGCGCAAACAGACGGCAAACTTCAAAGCCTTCATGAGAGCAGTCGCGAACATACACGTGGAGTTTCTATCTGAAAGATGGGAATTTCAAGACGCTCTGCAAACACTCCAAACGCGTTGGTCAGCAATTGACAACCTTCACTGGGAGATAGAGTGTGAAACCAACGGAGAGATAATAGTGTACGAAGATCGCTACACCAGGTATGAAAACCAGTTCCATGAACTGAAAAAGGCTTTGAATACGAAAATGTGGTCCGGTGCTCATCGTGAGAAAACAACACCGAAGTTGGAGATACCAGTCTTCAACGGGAACTACAACCAGTGGATGCCGTTTAAAGACCTTTTCACGGAAGCAACACACAACAACAACTCCCTTTCATCGGCTCAGAAGATGCAGTTTCTGAAGAGTAAGGTGCAAGGGGAGGCAGAACGCTTGATTCAACACCTTCAGATAAGTGCAAATAACTACCTCGTGTGTTGGGATATCCTCAATCACCGATATAATAATGAAAAACTTATCTTTACGTCGCACATCAACATGCTTTTCAATCTGCCAAACATGCAAGAACAGTCAGTGACCCAAATAAAGAAAATCCATGACGTCAGCATAGAATGCTTACATGCGATAAAGAATTTAGGAGTGGATGTCACTTGGGATCCGATTCTTGTACATATATTATCGCAGAAATTAGACGCAGACACACATTCAGAGTACAATGACTCGCTGAAGAATTGCCGAAAGCTGCCAATACTGAAAGATCTGTTAGATTTCCTAGAAGCGAAGTTTACATCGTTGGAAGCATCGCGCCGTAAACAAGAAAACATTCAAAAACCAAATACATCATCGAGTCAACATCAAAATTCTTCGTACTCTAAAAAACAATACAGCAGTAATCAAGCAACTAGCAACAAGAAAATTACGAAATCGTTCCATGCGTCAACATTTCGATGCCCTCTTTGCGATGATGAACATGGAATGTATAATTGTGCAAAGTTTTTAGAAATGCCGAATCACATAAAACTTAGCACAGTAAATAAAATGAACCTTTGCGTAAATTGCCTGTTCAGCCACAACGGAAAAACATGTACGTCAACCTACCGATGTCGCAAGTGCGCGGGTCAACATAACACATTGATGCACGATGCATGTACTAAGAACAAAACGGAAAAACAAACTAATTCTTCCCATGTATCAAAGGATGATGATACTTCGGAGATACTACTAGCAACCGCTGTAGTAAACATAGAAACAGCTGATGGGACTCAAATCAAGTTGCGAGCCCTCATCGATCAAGGGTCTCAGATATCTTTGATCACGGAACATGCCGCTCAACTTCTCGGTGTCAAGCGCGAGAGATGCAAAGGAGTCATCTTTGGGGTTGGAGAGAAAGAAAACCACTGCAAAGGAATGACAACAATTAGTTGCAGTTCTGTCTACAACGACTTCAAGTTCCAAACGTCTGTCTTCATTATGAACAATTTGATCAAGAACCTGCCAAATAAGACCTTTACAAAACCATCTTGGTCCCACATACAGAACATCCATTTAGCAGATCCAGACTTCCATAACAGCCGTCAGGTGGATTTACTATTTGGAGCAGACATTTATTCGCAAATCATGCTAGGAGGAATAATAAAAGGCGATGACGTCACTCAACCTATCGCACAACAAACCTACCTAGGTTGGCTTTTATGCGGCAATGTCAAAACATTTCAATGCAATGTAGTAATCAACAATCTGGAAGATATCAAACAGTTCTGGGAAACCGAAGACATCACGGATCAATCCAACCTATCGGTAGAAAATGAAACATGCATTGATTACTACACCAACACTACGCAACGCTTGGAGAGCGGGAAATATGAAGTCAGACTGCCGATGAAGAATGAACTTGAAAGCAGACTGGGGTCGTCCAAGCCAATGGCTATCGCCCAATTCAAAACTTTAGAAAGAAAGTTAGAAAAACAAACATATTTGGCAAATGCCTATAAAGACTTCATGGCTGAATATATTGATCTAGGTCATATGAAGCAATCAACAGTCAGTAACAATAACAAAATACTCGAATGTTACTTACCTCATCACGGCGTAGAGCGCGCTGAATCAACAACAACAAAGTACAGAGTGGTATTCAATGCGTCAGCAAAAACATCTACAGGATGCAGTTTGAACGACCTAATGTACAAAGGTCCCAATCTCCAACAGGACCTACAAACATTATTGATGAAATGGAGGCAATACAAATATGCGTTTACAGCGGACATTGAGAAGATGTTTCGTGCTATTTGGGTAGCCCCTGCAAACCAACAACTACAACAAATTGTACGGCGGGAATCGCTGGAACAACCCATCCGCTCATACCAACTAACAACCGTAACATACGGTACCAAAGCAGCGCCGTTCCTAGCCATGATGACACTCAAGAGATTGGCGACAGATGAACGTAAACAGTTCCCGCAGGCATCAAAAGTGCTGGAAGAATCATTCTACATGGATGACCTCGTTCATGGAACGCATACAATAGAAAAAGGAAAGAAATTGATCGCTGATCTGAAATAATTATTAAAAAATGGAGGGTTTAACCTTCGAAAATGGTCAACAAACAATCAAGAACTTTTGGAAAACATCTCCGAACAACACAACAACGATAAGATCGTCTTCAACTTCAGAACAGAAAATACACTAAAAACGTTAGGCTTGTGCTGGAACTCAAGAGAGGATAAATTCACCTTTCAATGCACAATTTCGAACGAAAACAAGAAACAGACCAAACGCAGCCTACTAGCCGAAATATCTAAACTATTTGACCCACTCGGCTGGCTGGCTCCCGTGTCAACAAAATTGAAATTATTATTTCAAAAACTGTGGGATGGAAACTTACAATGGGACAACGAAGTGTCCGACAACATACATGCAGAGTGGTGCAAGATACAAGCGGACGTAAGGGCGATAAACTCTTGCGAAATACCTAGATGGCTTCAGTGTGGCGAAAAGCAGACAATGGAGCTACATGGGTTCAGTGACGCCTCCCTGGATGCCTATGCCTGTGTCATCTACGCACGGGTCCACTCATCAACAATACTTGTAGCCGCGAAGTCAAAGATTGTACCACACCGAAAAACAACAACATTGCCTAGACTGGAATTGAACGGAGCGCACCTTCTATCACAACTAATGCGCAAAGTCAAACAGTCATTGAATCAATTCCATTGTGGTCCTGGGTTGGTTACAAGGAGACCCATCCCGCTGGAAAGCATTCGTGGAAAACAGAGTACGAAGTGTTACTGACGTCATACCGCGATCGTCGTGGAACTACGTCAAAACAAAGGAAAATCCCGCTGACGCCGCAAGCAGAGGCCAATACGCTAGTCAGCTGAAAGAAAATCAACTGTGGTGGCAAGGGCCCACATGGCTACCATCGCTTATAACAAAGAACATAGAAAAACATAATTATAACACAGACCAAGTAGAAAAAACTGTCCGGAAAAAGGTCAATGTATCCCAACACAACATAGCAAATCCGAGCATTGTGGAAAAATTATTGCAAAATCACAGCTCTATCGAACATATTATTCGCATTGTCGCATGGATACTTAGAGCATTGAACCCGAAACGGCGACAGCTGCCAAGATATCTGACGTTGCACGAATTGGATAACGCAACGAAGGTGCTCGTAAAACAAACACAACAAAAATCATTTGACACAGATATTTGTTATTTACAAAAACATAAAACAGTGCAGTCAAACAGTAAAATAAAAGCGCTCACTCCGTTCATTGACCATCAAGACATCTTACGAGTTGGAGGAAGATTAAAAAACGCCTTACTATCCGAAAACATGAAACATCCGATGATAATTCCACACGACAGTCGATTAACACATCTTCTCATCGACCAAGCTCATCGAATGACGTTTCACGGCGGCCCGAGACTGACCCTATCACACTTACGTGAGAAATATTGGATCGTCGGCGGAAACCGAACAACGAAGATGCAAATCAGAAAATGTGTGACGTGCCGCAAAAACAACCCAAAAGCAGAACACCAGCTGATGGGCAATCTACCGAGCGCAAGAGCAAATCAAGCGCCGCCCTTTTACCACACAGGGGTGGATTACACTGGATTTGTGGACGTCAAAATGAACAAAGGCAGAGGAGCGAAAACAACGAAAGGCTACATAGCAGTCTTCGTATGTATGGTGACCAAAGCTGTGCATATTGAACTGGTATCAGATCTCACCAGTTCAGCATTTTTGGCAGCCCTAAACAGGATGGCAGCAAGAAGAGGCGCTCCTCGTCACTTATACAGTGACAATGGAACAAACTTTGTCGGCGCAAACCGCCAACTCGTAGAGCAATACGAGGAAATTGAACATACATACAAAAACGACCAATTACAAAAGGAAATCGCGGAGATGAAGATTGAGTGGCATTTTAATGCTCCCGCTTGGTCATCAGCGGGAGGATTGTGGGAACGAGCAGTCAGAAGCCTAAAACACCACTTGAAAAGAGTAGTGGGAGAACAAAAATTAACATTTGAAGAGTACACCACAATCCTAACAAAACTGGAGGCCTGTTTGAATTCTAGACCTCTGTGTCCACTAACTGAAAACACCGACGATCTGGACTGTCAGACGCCAGCACACTTTTTATCGGGCAGGCCGGGCCTGACAGTCATCGAAACAACTGAAGATGCAAGAACAAGATGGGAACTAACAAGAAAGATCTTCGTAGAAATCTGGAAGAAATGGAGGAACGAATACTTGTGCCAGCTATCACCCAGATCAAAGTGGCAGGAACCACAGAAAAATCTGAAGATAGGCGATCTAGTGGTTATTCATGATGACCATATACCAGCCGGAAAATGGCTCATGGGGAAAATAACAGAGCTTCACCCTGGGAACGATGGATATGTTCGGGTCGTTAGCCTAAAAACAAGAAATGGGCATATGAAAAGACCTGTTACAAAACTATCCGTCTTACCTATCAAAAGTGACGAAACTGTCGAACAAACAAACGATAATGAGTCATACCTACAAACGAACAGCGAGTCGCAAAGTTCACGACGAGGCAAAACAACAAACAGAAAAATAAACTTTATTGGACTGGTCATGGCACTGCTGTATCTGCAAAATTCTGTCGCCGCCGCTAACACAACAAACATTGCTGAGCTTCAACAAGGTCTATACTTTGATAAAGTGACCAACATGCAACTATTACGGGGCGAGTGGAAGATTATCGTGTACTATGATGTCAAGCCCTACTGGCACGGTATAGCAGTATCCAGCAAATTCACCAATCATCTAGAAAACATCTGCGAGAAAATAAGACAGAAAACACAATGCAACGTAATTTTAACACTACAACACTCGATCGACGAAATAGTACACTATAACCATATGTTGCTGAATCCGCAAGGCCGACAGAATACAAGAAACAAACGTGGGTTTATCAACGGTGTCGGTTCCATCGCGCGCTCCCTGTTCGGAGTATTAGATGATGAATTCGCAAAACAATATCAAGCAGACATTGACCTGGTCAAGTCAAACGAGAAACACCTGGCACTGTTGCTAAGAAATCAGACATCCGTGATCGAAGCAGAATATAATTTACTGAAGAGGTCGGAAGACGCAGTTGAA
Organism: Diarsia rubi; assembly: GCA_932274075.1. NCBI lineage: Eukaryota > Metazoa > Arthropoda > Insecta > Lepidoptera > Noctuidae > Diarsia > Diarsia rubi. The sequence continues at coordinate 3,500,914 of OW026433.1, forward strand.
AAACAGTACAAACTATTTAACCAACATCTGCTAACCCTTGAGAAGTTTACGAACGATCTCAAGAAGGAACTGGATTCTCAAGAACTGTCCATCGAATTCGTGATGTCCGCTATTACGGCAAATAGCCTGATCGAGCATCTCAGAAACGTCCAGGAGACCCTTATTGATACAGTAACAAATATCTACAACGGCAAGATAAATTTACATCTTATCGCACCGGAACAGCTTCGGGATGAATTGAACATAATCTCGGGTCAATTGTCCAAGGATTTAGTCCTACCCATCACCAACATTCAAACAGAGTTGTTTCGCCTGTACCATCTTCTACAAGTAAAGGCGAAAATGACTGAACAATACCTTATAATCGAGGTAAAAGTACCCTTAATCAGCAGAGACAACTTCGAGATCTACCGAACAATACCAATACCTAAACACAATGACGTGGATATGGTCACCCTAATACCTATTGCTGAAATTTTAGCAATAAACATTCAAAAGGATTCGTACATACCAATGACGGAATCCGAAATGCAACAATGCGTGCAACATGACGCGACAACTCGATTGTGTTCCCTACAGAAACCTATATACCGCATGAAGTCTGACGAGAGCCTCTGCATGAAAAACAAGGAATCTCTTTACTGCGAAACCAAACATGAAACCTGCCGAGACATGTGGTTGGAATTAAACAATGTAAATATATATTTTTGCTGTCAACAATGCAAAATACGTATTATTTGTGGGCATCAAGTTTCACGCAGCTACTACACAAGGCCGGTGTCATAACACTCAATGACGATTGCATAATTAGTAGTGAAACTTTTGCTGTTTATCCTCAAAAGCAACAAATGAACAAAATCCAAGCCCAGTGTGGCGTAGTGCTTTTAGTGGGTAGAAGAAATGAGACAAGGAAGACTTAGTTATACATTTACTTTTGCACTACACTTACAAAATAGGTTCTAGGGTCTAAGGTTCTAGGGTCTAAGGTCACGCACTGTCACTGAAGGTAGGAAAACGGTACTGCCCTGAGCAACCAGAAGACGTCGATCGCCACGCACGGTAGGTAGGCCGGGTCAGGCGGCCTCACGCGTCGGTAGGGACGCGCGGCAGGGCGGTCGACCAGGTGGGCAGCGGGCTCAGGGCAACTAGCCCTAGGCAGTGTTGGTGGAATTTTTAAGTAATTTTGTTGTGAAAAAAAATCCAAAAATGTTATTCTTCTACCTTCAACTTTTACTAAATTGGAAAATCTAATACTTAAATTTGTTAATCTTCAACCTTAAACTATTATTAAATTGTAAATGACAACTCTAAACTAATAATCCATCGCGTTGCTGAATGTACCTGCTATATTAATTGGTGTGTTGTGTATTGTGTTGTCATCCTCTCACTGTGGCCAAGACACCTTTAGCCATCAGTAGATCGGTCTTATGAGCCTGTTTGACCGGCAGTGAGAAAACCCTATCCTTTGTTATACCACCTCACTGTGGCCAAGACACCTTTAGCCATCAGTTGATCGATCCTGTGAGTCTGCAGGTCGGCAGTGAGATCCTACCCACTATCCGTCTGTTGCCCTTAGGACCTACGGCACAGATATCCTGGTACTACATAGTTTAAATTAAACTTATTGTCAACAAAAGAACACAATGTCTTCTCATAAGATTAACTTCATCCATCTAAGAAAGGCTGAGGCCTACCGACCCGTAGGCCTAGCTAGCTAGTGTTTGATCCATACAGGGTCAAACGATGCCAAGGGTAAAATACTACGACATCTATCAACAACTAGTCGTAGAAGGTCAACTCGTACCTTAGATTAGTCCTAAACTAGTCTATGGCGTGCAGGAAAATCTGCATCCGCCAACTACCTACACTAACTATAACATAGTTATTGCTATTATTGTGGCATACAACACGTCCACAGAGGTTTATCTAATTGCTTCTGGGCTGCATGGTTGTAAGCTACATACCTTAAATTCTGTACCTAACTAGCTACACACACACACACACTCACTTTCATACTGCTGTCACACTCTTATTGTGCTTATTAAACGTGTAAGCACCTTTCTGTTAAAACGGCGTTGCCATAGAGGGTATTGGGGATCCCAAGGGATGAGTAATTATTTTGTAGCAGAATATGCCCTATGGTACACTACCCTCAGTTTTTGTGTTGTAATTATCATGTTCCAACAAGAACATCTTAAAGACAGTACCTACTCATAGGTGACTGCAATCATACCGTACATTCTATGTGCATATTACACATGTAAGCACCTTCTGTCGCTTAAAACACTCACTGCCATAGTGCATGCTGTGGTCATTATGGAGTGTATTTATTTTCTTAGATAAGCAGAGTAGGTCATTAGTTAACTACTAAAAAACAATTGTGTTGTTTGTGTTACTATAAACACTAATAAGTCTGCACTTTCATGAAAAGTAACTGCAAAGTTGAAATTGCAGGCATTGTCCTACCCTAGAATAGGATAACTTAAAACTTAATTAGGTATAACTAGAATTTAAAACTTAATATAGTAGAACTATAACTATAGAATTCAAACACTAGGCTCTAAACCAGTGTCTAAAACATTCATGACCTAGTTCATGGATATTCTAACAACTGTAGGCCTAAGCCACAGTTGGACCTCATCTCGGCCTACCCCGTTGATAGAGGACTACTAAAAGTGCTAATGGCGCTAAACCGTAGCACCCTTTTCCCCATACCAATGGCCCTACACCATTGGTACTCTAACAGCTGTTGACCAAAGTCACAGTTGGACCTCATCTTGGCCTACCCCGTTGATAGAGGACTATTAATTGTGCTAATGGCCGACGCCTTAGTACCTAGCTTTATCATAGCTAACCATTGATAAACTACAACTGTTAGTCAGTTGGATCTTCTACCGCCTACACGGTAGCAAGACTAGCACTTCTGGCTCTAAACCAGGTGTTTCCTAACTATGAGCGGATTGCAACTCAATAAACAAGCCCTAACAGCTACCTAAATACATATCAAATCTATCAAAAAACTAATACTTGCTGTAATCTAAACACTAGTTACAACTACATACACACTTTTAATCTATAAAGTCTTGTATACAAACAACTTCAGTAAATAAATGCCATTTGATTGTTGATAAACACATTCTGTAAACCTCTCATAAATGTCACGTAATCCTTACACACAATTGATAACTAAACTTAAGACCATAACGTTAACGACTTCTACAACTTAACTTAACGCTTAATTCTTAACCAAGCATGTTAAACAAATAAATTTAACCTATAATGCTGATAAATGTCATATCTAACCTAACATAACAAGTGTCATCAACTTATAAAATTTTATTCAACTTTGACGTTTGACACTTACCTTGGATATTAGCCTTTTTGCTTGTCAATATTTTATCGTTCAGAAATTATAAATTCTTCACTATGAACTCTGACTAAAAATTATACAACAATAAAATGTGTCATAGACATAGAACATAGACAAAACATAAATCAATTAAAGATTTTAAAACTTTAACAATTCTTTTTAAATGCATGTTTTTTAATATAAACTATTACTATTTAAATTGCATGTTTTCTTTTTCTTGATATTAACTCATGAATATGAAGACTTTACATCTTCATGTTCGGATTACACACTTATACAAGGTACATCACTCACTTGACAGTGTTGTACTCTAACTTCTACACTAGTATTCAGCAATCAATGGTGATCTTTAATTTTGTTTCTAAATATAACAGAACCTACACTATACACATTACCCTGCAATTTAACACCTCAGTGACCTGACCCCCAAGGAGATACACTTGCTCTATCTTGTGTTTTTCCGACTGACTGTCTTGAGTTAAGCTACTCTAAATTAGTTTACCTCTTGTGTGTTTAGTAAGTCACTGACTTAGGACTACATTCAAGTCAGTGACGGACTTTGATTGATGGATGTTTGACGATGAATATTTGATAGATGGGATGGAAGCACACGAATGAGATGTATGTACGTACAGGTAGTCAGTCTAAGTGGTTTAGGCCTTCTAGCGGATTTCCCCTAGGGAAAATCCTTTCTTTGCAGGCGGGGTACTGTAGCATAAATTAGTCGATTCACTAAAAACCGACTAATTCTAAAAAGTTGTCACCTCACTAAATTATAGGTACAACCCTAAATGTTCTGTAATGTCACAATGGAGGGAGAACGTCGCTCAGGACCTCTTTTAAAAACGGCTGCACGCATAGGTTCTGCCCTTTTTACATCAAGCGAGCAGCCTACTAGATAAGTCCCCAGTTATTGGGTAAGTGAACTCCGCCATTGTGTTCTTTTGCTGCTAAATTTATGTCCCGGCAAGCCATATCTATTTGTAATCTTTGTGTCTATTTAACATGGCTGCCGGCAATGTATTCTGTATTTAATATTAATTAGCACCTAGCTATTCACTATGCACATGTGCTCTAATTAGTTATATGGTTCTCCGCATGGCATGCATCCTATTCTATTCTCTATAAACTAAATCATGCTCATCCATGCTGTATCATAAACCGGCGACGCGAGTCAACAGTCAATGAGAACCACGTGGCGATGTGACGCCACGCCTTGCCTTTAGTCTATAAACTGTTCACCTATCAACTAATCACTGTAAACCACTGCGATGTGTGAGTACCCATCTTCCATCTTCTTCACTGCCTTGAGCTTGCCGCATCTAACGCATGGCTGGGACACGCACATCGTAGGGGCTTACAGGAACCATCTTGGAGCTCAAGCGTCCCCTTGGCGCTGTTTCAGGGTTCCTAGCGCTGGCTAGCCAACTATGGCTGCTTCGCTCACGCTGCACTGTTCTGCTGCTCTGCTGTGCTCCCGCGCATCTACCAACGCGGTGAGAAGCACGCATCTGCACGGCCGCCCTACCGCGTGCCGCCTCTAAACTGTGACGCCTACGCGTCCGGCACAAGACGACGGCGTGGCCGTGTAGACAGCGGCCTGCCGCCGCTACCTACTGGCCGTCTGCGCTGCCGCTACCTGCCTTCCACCAACACTGCCTAGGGCTAGTTGCCCTGAGCCCGCTGCCCACCTGGTCGACCGCCCTGCCGCGCGTCCCTACCGACGCGTGAGGCCGCCTGACCCGGCCTACCTACCGTGCGTGGCGATCGACGTCTTCTGGTTGCTCAGGGCAGTACCGTTTTCCTACCTTCAGTGACAGTGCGTGACCTTAGACCCTAGAACCTTAGACCCTAGAACCTATTTTGTAAGTGTAGTGCAAAAGTAAATGTATAACTAAGTCTTAATTGTCTCATTTCTCCTACCACAAAAAGCACTACGCCACACCAGGTCGACACAGGTCCTGCAGAAATTCCTTCCATCAACAACATCATTAACCTACCTGTACAGGGGGACACAGAAAACAAAACTATCTACATTTCTATCATGAGTGGCCTCTTTAACCGTCTAAGTAAGAAACTAACAGACGAGGAAAAGTTTGACATTATCTCTCACAATGTTAAACCAGTCTATGCTGATGTGCTAGCCATAAGTAGTGTGCAGACACTGGATCAGTTACAAACAGTTTGCAAAAATTATGAGACATATAAAGCTAGGACTACACACTATCATGAACCAAGCAGAAGTAATCTCAGCACACTTGCACCAGAGTTTGCATACCATAGGCCGAACAAGACAACTAATAGCTACTCAAACAAACACTACAATAAAACACCACACTCAGGTCAGTCAAACTCAGTATCAGCTATTAAAACTGAAAAACAGTCGTCTTCTAAAAAAGAGACTCCTTCTAAACAAGAGCCTTCCACTAAAGGAGGCCCATTCTGTCCTAGGTGTAGGGTAAATAGTCATTCTTTGAGAAAGTGTAAGGCAGAACGATACCCTATCTGCTTCAAGTGTGGACTCAAGGGTGTCATTTATCCTAAATGTACCAAGTGTCAGCCAAAAAACTAAAGGCTGTGGGTTGTTGTAACAAAATAAATAAACTAAATAACAATGATGGGTGGGCAGAATGGTTATCAAAAGTTAAACAATTCTCCACTCATTATGCTGTTACAACAATCCACAACAAACCATTAAATGATACTAGGCCTTATGCCACTATCTCAATCAAAGACTTGACCACTTGTGGACTGCTGGACTCTGGATCCGCAGTAACTATTATTGGTAACAATTTTCATAGAGGTCTGATTAATGAACTAGGCCTAACCCTAGATTCATGTGATAACTATCTAAAATTTGTAGCCGCTGGGGGACAAATGTTATCACCAATAGGTACCCTAAATCTACCTATTTCTTTTGAAAATAAAAACCATATACTAAAAGCCTATGTAATACCAACAGTTGACATACCCATCCTACTAGGTATTGACTTCTGGAATACCTTTGACCTATTTCCTAAGAACACTAAGGCAATCTTCCTTATGAACCATAACAAGCAGATCATGGAATCTAATCCACCTAACTCTGATTTACACCTTCATTCTTTTGCACAACTATCTAAGGCACAACAAACAACAGCAGACAATATAATCAAACAGTTCAAAACCGTATCTTCAGACACTATGGGTATAGGTCGCACTAATCTCATCACACACTGCATTGACACAGGTGACTCGCCTCCTATTAGGCAACGATACTACCGGATGTCTCCTGAAAAACAGCGCATTCTTTGTGAAGAGTTAGATGAAATGTTAAAGCTAGATGTTGTTGAGCCATGTGAAAGTCCCTGGTCTTCACCAGTACTGCTAACACCTAAGAAGGATGGTAAATTAAGGTTCTGCCTAGACAGTCGAAAATTAAATTCAATAACTAAAAAAGATGCTTATAACTTACCTTACATCTCTGAAATTCTAGATAACTTAAAGGATGCTAAATATTTAACAAGTCTTGACCTCTATAAAAGTTTCTGGCAATTACCTCTAAATGAAGCTGACAAAAATAAAACTGCTTTCTACATTCCTAGTCGTGGTACTTTTAGATTCAAAACTACACCATTTGGGTTGACCAACGCTCCAGCTACCCAGCAGAGGTTGGTCGATAAATTATTTTACGGCCCAGAATTCGAAAACAGGGTTTTTGCGTTGTTGGATGATGTAGTACTAGTGTCCTCTGATTTTGATCATCACATATCCCTACTTTTAAAGATCCTAAATAAACTAACAGAGGCAAATCTAACTATAAACTTGAATAAATGTCAATTCTTTAGAGATGAACTGAAATACTTGGGTTATATAGTCAATTCTAAAGGTTTACACCCAGACCCAGAGAAGGTTGAAGCTATTACCAACTTTCCAATTCCAACTAACCCAAAGGAAGTAAAACGGTTCTTGGGTACAGCATCCTGGTACAGACGGTTTGTACCTAATTTCAGTTCACTGGCAGCTCCATTAAATAAACTTACCAGTTCCAGCAAAAAGGCACCACCTTTTGCTTGGACCAATGAGTGCCAAGAATCTTTTGATAAACTAAGAAAGATACTCATAACAGCTCCAGTCTTGTCATGCCCTGACTATAGTTTACCTTTTGAAGTACACACTGATGCCAGTAACTATGGTATTGGTGCTTTGCTCACACAAACAAAGAACGGTGTGGAGCATCCTATTGCATATATGAGTAAGTCCTTAACTAAACCGGAACAAAACTACAGCATTACAGAAAGGGAGGCGTTAGCAGTACTGCTGGCTCTTGAACACTGGCGTTGTTACTTAGAGAACGGTCTAAAATTCACTGTCTACACTGATCACTCTGCGTTAAAGTGGTTCCTAAAACTACAAAATCCTACAGGTAGATTAGCCCGCTGGGGAATTAGACTCTCTGCATTTAACTTTGATGTCAAACACCGCCGTGGTTCAGACAATACCCTTCCAGATGCTTTGTCCCGAGCTCTTCCAGTGGCTGAATTGTCCACCCAGTCCACACTTGAAACAAACGATACTTGGTACCTAAACATTTACAAAGGCTGTCTGCACAATCCAACATCTTTTCCTAACTACTTAATTAAAAATGATAAATTATATCGTCATATGAAAAGTAAATTCGCAATCTTTGAGGAGTTTGACTGGAAGGAGGTTGTTCCATCTGAGTCTAGGTCAAAGGTAATAGCTGACAACCATGCAGAACCCACAGCAGGTCACTTAGGCATCTATAAAACTTACAAAAGACTAACACTTCGTTACTACTGGCCAGGTATGCACAGTGACGTAGTGAAAACTGTAACTTCATGTGAAACTTGTATTGCTCACAAACAAGTAAACCATGCCCCTCTGGGTATCATGGGTAAGCCTAAGGAGTGCTCTCGGCCATTCCAAATGGTCAGCATTGACATTGTTGGTCCCCTACCTGTTTCCAGACGCCAGAACGCTTATCTTTTCGTGATTACCTGCTGCTTCTCTAAATACTGCCTTCTTTTCCCAATGAGGAATGCAACTTCAAAAATAATCTGTAAACTACTAGAGGATAACTTGTTCTTGGTACATGGAATACCACAATGTATAATACTAGATAATGGCACTCAGTTTACTTCTAATGAAACTAAAGCTTTGTTCAGTAAATATAAAATCCCTAGCGTACACTATACACCTAGGTATGCACCACAGATTAATACTGTAGAAAGATATAATAAAACTATCATAACAGCTGTTTCCACCTACATAAATAATGACCAACGTTCTTGGGACTTGCATATACCTGCAGTACAATTTGCTCTGAACAGTTCAACTAGTGAAGTTACCGGTTTCACTCCTGCATTCCTTGTATTCGGTAGAGAGTTAGTAGCTGATGGCTCTCACTACCAAAGTGCTGATATCAAGGAAATAGTATTTCAACCTAGAGATCAATATGCTGAAAATCTTGGTTTTCTCTCTAACATATTTGATCAAGTACAGTCTGCCTTGCTGAAGGCTCACTCTAGAAATGCTACTGACTACAACTTGCGTCGCAAGAATGTAGAATATAATGTAGGCGATGTAGTCTGGAAACGTACCTATTACCAAAGCGATAAGGAAAAGTATTTCAGTAAAAAACTTGCTCCTAAATTCACTAAGTGTAAAGTATCTGCTAAACAATCGCCTATTGTTTATGATTTGGTAGATATGCAGGGTAAACCTCTGGGTACCTGGCATGTCAAGGACTTAAGGCGAAATAGTCCACCATAATCACCCGTAGGCCTAGCTAGCTAGTGTTTGATCCATACAGGGTCAAACGATGCCAAGGGTAAAATACTACGACATCTATCAACAACTAGTCGTAGAAGGTCAACTCGTACCTTAGATTAGTCCTAAACTAGTCTATGGCGTGCAGGAAAATCTGCATCCGCCAACTACCTACACTAACTATAACATAGTTATTGCTATTATTGTGGCATACAACACGTCCACAGAGGTTTATCTAATTGCTTCTGGGCTGCATGGTTGTAAGCTACATACCTTAAATTCTGTACCTAACTAACTACACACACACACACTCACTTACATACTGCTGTCACACTCTTATTGTGCTTATTAAACGTGTAAGCAAGTTCTGTTAAAACGGCGTTGCCATAGAGGGTATTGGGGATCCCAAGGGATGAGTAATTATTTTGTAGCAGAATATGCCCTATGGTACACTACCCTTAGTTTTTGTGTTGTAATTATCAAGTTCCAACAAGAACATCTTAAAGACAGTACCTACACATAGGTGACTGCAATCATACCGTACATTCTATGTGCATATTACACATGTAAGCATCTTCTGTCGCTTAAAACACTCACTGCCATAGTGCATGCTGTGGTCATTATGGAGTGTATTTATTTTCTTAGATAGCAGAGTAGGTCATTAGTTAACTACTAAAAAACAATTGTGTAGTTTGTGTTACTATAAACACTAACAAGTCTGCACTTTCATGAAAAGTAACTGCAAAATTGAAATTGCAGGCATTGTCCTACCCTAGAATAGGATAACTTAAAACTTAATTAGGTATAACTAGAATTTAAAACTTAATATAGTAGAACTATAACTATAGAATTCAAACACTAGGCTCTAAACCAGTGTCTAAAACATTCATGACCTAATTCATGGATATTCTAACAACTGTGGGCCTAAGCCACAGTTGGACCTCATCTCGGCCTACCCCGTTGATAGAGGACTACTAAAAGTGCTAATGGCGCTAAACCGTAGCACCCTTTTCCCCATACCAATGGCCCTACACCATTGGTACTCTAACAGCTGTTGATCAAAGTCACAGTTAGACCTCATCTCGGCCTACCCCGTTGATAGAGGACTATTAATTGTGCTAATGGCCGACGCCTTAGTACCTAACTTTATCATGGCTAACCATTGATAAACTACAACTGTTAGTCAGTTGGATCTTCTACCGCCTACACGGTAGCAAGACTAGCACTTCTGGCTCTAAACCAGGTGTTTTCTAACTATGAGCGGATTGCAACTCAATAAACAAGCCCTAACAGCTACCTAAATACATATCTAATCTATCAAAAATCTAATACTCGCTGTAATCTAAACACTAGTTACAACTATACATACACACTATTAATCATGTTTGTATACAAGACTTTATGTCTTGTATACAAACTAACTTCAGTAAATAAATGCCATTTGATTGTTGATAAACACATTCTGTAAACCTCTCATAAATGTCACGTAATCCTTACACACAATTGATAACTAAACTTTAGACCATAACGTACAACTTCTACAACTTAACTTAACGCTTAATTCTTAACCAAGCATGTTAAACAAATAAATTTAACCTATAATGCTGATAAATGTCATATCTAACCTAACTTAACAAGTGTCATCGACTTATAAAATTTTATTCAACTTTGACGTTTGACACTTACCTTCTATTCTATTTTTAACGAATGGCAATTGAAGCCGATGTCGACTATTCTGCCAATGTCGAAAGTGAAATGGAACGGCAAGTGAGTGTTTTAAGAAATAAAAATCAATAAAAACTGTAAAAATAAATAAAAAATCTTCGGTTGATACAGTTGCGACTTGTTGGGTTAGTAGCAGACTGAAACAAACAAAAAATAAATAATAAATATATATTATAATTGTTAAAAACATAAATATACCACAACCACATAGACAGAGTATTTTGATGTAACAGCTTATAGTTTTATACTGTTGTGGCGGATGAAAATCATCAACGCCACAAGCAGTTCGGAGGAAGGATGTGTTAAAAGAGAAGGGAAATTAATCGGGAGAGGAATTTTGAGTTTAGGAAGGCGGCCATATAAATCAAGAGGTGGGACGTTGCTTGAGCATTCAAAGAAAATGTGGTCTAAAGTACCCTCTCCCAACCCACACTCGCAGAGAGAGGAGTCACGTGCATGGATTTTGTGTAGAAACACGGGAGTACAACAGAAACCTAGTCTGATTCTACATAGGACGGATGTAACGGTTTTAGAGACCTTTTTGTACCCGTAGAACCAAGGTTTTGGTCTAATGGTTGGTTGGACTGCGTAGTAAAACTTGCCTTTCTTCCTAGAACTGATGTTCCACTGTTCCTGCCATGAAGATTGGAGCTTGATTTTTGGCAAGTTTAGCAAGTCATATCCCTGATGAGTGTTGTAGGAGAGATCAGCTGCTGCTGAAGAACAAGCGTCTTTGGCTAAAGCATCAGCACATTCATTGCCCTTGATACCACAATGACTAGGAATCCAAACTAACTGAACGTCTTTCTGATTACCCGCACAAGTAAATAAGGACTTTTTAATTTTTAAAATAAGTGAGCTGTGCAATTTACTTTTGAAGGGGTTTTGGACTAAGGCTTGTAAACTACTTAGAGAGTCACTGAAAATAACGGCTTTGTCAATATTGTGGTGTGATTCTATGAAAATGCATGCTTCTAATAAAGCCACACATTCGCCCGTGAACACAGATGACTCTTTAGGGCATTTGTATTGTAGAATTATTTTGGAGTTTTGGTAGTAAACCGCGGCTCCAGTGTAACTAAGGTCACTAAACTTAGAGGCATCTGTAAAAAATCTTTGAAACCCAGACCATCGTTCTCCCACCACCGCATTGAAGGCCGAGCTTGCCGAGGACGATTTTTTAGATATACCAATGTCAAAACTAATTTTTGGGGTAAAACTTATGACATCATAAGCAAAGTTAAAAAGAGGTAGTTTGGGATACTGTACGATTGGGCACTCTAAATTTTGTAGTTGACGAAATGTTTTTAATATTAAAGGTAATTCTTTGTGTTTCCAGTAGTTTGAGCTTCTGCATAAGGCATCTAACTCATTTAATCTAGCTATAAGGGGGTGACGAGATCTAGATAAAACCCTAGACAGAAAACGAGAAGCAAGATACTGCCGTCTTAGTGCTAAGGGGGGTTCAGCACACTCAACCTGCAATGCGTTAACGGGAGAGGACTTCATACACCCAAGGATGATCCGAAGGCATTTTGACTGAAGCCTATCCAGCCCAGCCAAAGCACCCTTGTTGCATGGGACTAAATGGAATGTGCCATAGTCCAGAACGCTACGAACTACGGCATTGTAGACCAATTTCATGGTATAAGGGTGGGCACCCCACCATACACCCGCAAGAACTTTTAAAATCGAAATAACTCTTTCACATTTTTGGATTAATGAGTTTAAATGATGTTTACCGGATAGTTTTGTGTCTAGAACAACGCCTAAAAATTTTACTTTACTGACTATCGGAATATTGTTACCTAAGATACCCACTGAGATAGGAGGAATCTGTCTTTTACGAGAAAAAATTATTGCCGAACTTTTTGGTGCGGACAGAGAGAGACCATGGTCCAAAAGCCACTGGTTCAAAGAGTCCAGAGAGAGGCATAGAGATGTCGCAGCGTCTATGATGGAAGAATCTGTCACATACAAGACTATGTCATCGGCATATTGAAGAATGTGACAGTTCCTATTTACACAGGTTCCTATGTCCGCTGTATATAAATTATAAAGAAGGGGACTGAGAACGAAGCCCTGCGGAAGACCTTTCCAGGTCTGCCTTTTATCGAAATCCTCCCCTTGGACTCTCAGAACCAATGACCGAGACAGAAGTAGTCCACATATGCATTCGATCATCTTGACCGGAAGACTCAGCTGGTGCAGTTTCTGCCTGAGAACGGGAAGAAGAACGTTGTCGTATGCGGAGGAGATGTCTAGGAAGGCAGCAACAACGGATTCGTTTTTGGAGAACGCCAGGCGAATGTCCGTAATTAGAACTCCGACACTGTCCATTGTGCTGAGTCCCTTCCTGAAACCAAATTGGTAGTTGGGCAACAAATCTCTCGATTCGACTATCCATTCTAAACGGTTTTTAATTAGATGTTCCAGTATTTTAGTTAAGACTGAAGATAGAGCGATAGGTCTAAGGCCATTCGGATCATCCATATGTTTGCCTGGCTTCAATAAAGGAATAACAATTTGAACTTTCCATTGATCCGGAACCCAGCCATGGTCATAGCAAAAATTTAAAACATCTAAAAAGTAAAGTTTAGTGTTAACCCCGGCATGGGTTATAAAGGAGTATGGTACACCATCAATGCCAGGAGCTGAGTCCCGGACATGACTAAGTACTACATTCAATTCCTGTAATGTAAATGGACTATCAAAAGAGTCCTCAGATATATTATTGTGTGTAGGTGTATAAACGCATTCAGAAAGAAGGGGGACATAGGGTGGTGCTATTTTGTCAAAAAAACGTTCAGCGGTTTCTCTAGCGATTGGAGAAGATAATGATGGAGAGCAGCCACGTCTAAATCTATTAACATTCTTCCACACTTCTGAAATTGGGGTAGAGGGAGATAGAGATGTACAATATTTGACCCAACCTGAACGTTTCTTCCTGCGGAGAAGACGTTTGGATCTGGCATTTATCTGTAAATACTCCAACAGGTTCTCAGTGGACATCTCGCCATTGTAGTGTTCTTCGGCGGCGTTTCTTGACCTGATCACCGAAGTGCATTCTTGGTCCCACCATGGAGGTGAGGGAATTTTGTTTTGGGCACTGTTTTTCAGTGGGAAGCAGGAATCTGCACTAGAGGTAATAGCCGCAACTAAGCCTTCATAACAACTTTCAGCATGGTAGTGACCATAAGAATCTGGTAAAGTTGAATTTAATTTTGGGAGGGCATTGATTTTCTCCTCCATAACTGACCTAAATTTAGACCAATCTGGTTTTGATATATTATATTTCAGAAGTGGAGGAGAAGTTTTTTCTAAATAAGTCTTATTGAGTAATGAAATGACAATAGGATAATGATCACTACCATGTGTCAAGGTTGTACACTCCCAATGGGTGGAAGCTGCTAACTCAACTGAACAAAATGTTAGGTCAACACAGCTCTTTTGTTGTCCAGGAGGAGATCTACGCGTTGGGGAGCCATTATTTAAAATGCAAAGATCCAGGTCATCTAAAATATCCACCAAAGCTACACCAAAGGCATCACAGCGTTCGGATCCCCATCTGAAATGGTGACAGTTGAAGTCGCCCATGACCAATATTGGTCCTTGGACATTGGTAAAAGTGTTTTTTAAAATAACTAAAAAGTCACGATGAGGATGAGCAATATAAATTGAAAATACTGTGATACCTTCAACCCTTCCTGCCGCAATACTCATATCACCTGTAAAGGAAGGTAGGGATAGAGGCGAAAATGGAATCCTATTGTTAACAAATAGGGCAGATCCTCCGTAGCCATCAGATCTGTCACATCGGAGTATGTTGTAGTGTGGCATACGGAAGCTAAGACTTGGAGTAAGCCAAGTCTCAGCTATAGAACAAGCCAATGGCTTGTACTTATTTAAAAGGAATATGAGGTCGTGTTTTTTATGCCACACGCTCCTCACATTCCACTGTAGAAATACTTGGCGAGCCGCCATTTCTAATGTTTAAGAGTAAAGATATAAGTTGATCGGCAACGTTGGACGGTGATTGTGAAGTAGAAGAAGAAGAGTTAATAAGAGTGGGTAAGAGTTTTACTAGAAGTTCTATTACAGACATAGTGTTATTAGGGGGTATATTATTGTGATTAAGAGCACAACCATTAGGCTGTGAACTTAGTGATTTTGAGTTTTGTATAAGTACCTAATAATTTTAAAATACTTACGCTTTTTTTTCAAACTAAACTATTATTAATAAAGTATTTCATGTCTTGATTATATATTTAAGATTGCATTAGAATCAGTCTTGTCATTTTAGACGTTGTTGAATTTAAATTTTGTATGGAGACGTATACGACATTATGTTTGACATCAGGTAGGTAGGAAGGAGCGCCGCGCGGCGCGTCTTTGCCTTTACCGGCTGCCTTGCATTTACCTTATCAATCCGGTACATTTACTACGTCTTTACTTACGACTAGTGGTGGTTAATATATCATATAGCAAAATAAAGCACCGTGCTTAATACACATAACATAAAGCAAATGCTATCATGGCTCTCACAAGTTGCTATTTGCTTATTGCTTTTACATCGCACTCATGCATGCTGTCATCTGTAAAAATAATCATTATTTAAAAGGTGACGTTTCATGAGATGGCCAAACGTAAAAAAACAGTTAAGGATGTTTAAGGTGAAAGCGTCAGGATAGCCGCGAAATTCAAATTTTCTTACGTTTTTTGCAATTTGCAGGCCAGTGCTAGGTTGTATGTTGATTGAAATGTTGGACGCGAGTGTAAGACGAATGTAGTTACAGAATTATAATCATCAAAATCATCAATACAACCAATTCGAGGAATGACTTTGACCTCGAAAAAGTCGTTCCTCGAATTATATGAACTTGGAGGGTTGTATTGATGATTTTGATGATTATAATTCTGTAACTACATTCGTCTTACACTCGCGTCCAACATTTCAATCAACATACAACCTAGCACTGGCCTGCAAATTGCAAAAAACGTAAGAAAATTTGAATTTCGCGGCTATCCTGACGCTTTCACCTTAAACATCCTTAACTGTTTTTTTACGTTTGGCCATCTCATGAAACGTCACCTTTTAAATAATGATTATTTTTACAGATACCATAAAAATCGTGAATATAAAAGAAAACATCCGGCTGAAAAGTCAATTGTGGAAGATTTACAAAATTTTAATACTGATTTTGAAATGATGGATAAGGAAACTAAAAAAGATAACGATAATGTTACGAACAAAACAACAATGAATGAATACGACTCAAATATATATTTCAATCACGCCAGTACCAGTTATAATACTACTGATGATACCGTAGCGATTGAAACTGATGCTTCAAAAATAATAGCAACGAATGAGAATTTAACAATACCCGAAACTGAGAGTCAAACTGGTGAAACTTTAATCAGTTTGAGGTTGATTGAATTCAATCAAATCATAACAGAGAACAGTGGGTTACAAGCAGAAAACAAAATTCTCAAAGAATGTAATCTAAAGTTCCAAAATCGTAAGTGATTCTTTTTTTTTGCTTGTAGGTGCGTTTTGCAAATAATAGGACTAGACTATAAAAAAATAATAAATATTAATATAATATTTTTTCTAGTTAAAGAAGAAACTGACAGAGGCTTTAAAGCAATACAAGTACAACTGGACAAATTATATGATATTCTGAAACATCAACAATCTAATATTGAGACTGTTAGTACTGCTGGTACTTCCGTATCAACAAAGTTTGATGAGGAACTAGCTCAGAGGAATATTGAATTTCCAATAAATTCTATAAAAAACTTAGAATTACTAGAAGATCAACTCATTGACACTGATTTCGAAAAAGTTTTGGTATTATTATTATATATTATTATTTTAATACTGTTAAATATTTATCACGGTCATAATGGGTATAATATTTGTTTTTATTAATATTTCAGGTCAAAAATTTTTCTAGAATATGCGGTACGAGTGGAATGTTAAAAATATCAAAGATTGGATTAGAGGAAAGTCACCAAATATGAAATAGTATCCTAATATGGAATACCTTCATTTCTCTAAGACTATAAGTATGAAACGCAACACTCGACCATCTTCTGTTCCATTCGGTCTACTAACTATCGCACTCACACCATCGAGTCAGTTGCGCGAACACTTCACTTGTGGCAGGCGTGTTTTGTTTTGTTGTCGTGCGGAAAATTTTAAAGGTAAGTAATAAATGAGTATTACCAGCTGATATGTTTGTATACATAAGTGTTATACTATTTAGTATATCGGTATTATGTTTATTTCACCATTTTGTGATCTTTTAATTTCAAAATATTGTGACTTAAAAAAATATTTAGAAGAGTTTGAACTAGTATAAAAATCCAAATATGGACAGTCGTTTGATTTGATTGATATATATTATATATTATATATATTATAATATATATATTATATATTATATATCAATAATATATATATTATATATATTATTGATATATATTATTATATATATATTTGATTTGATACTTGGATTTACTTTTGCAAGTAATTATGTAACTTCTTTTATTTATCACAATATGTTATATTTATTTAATTGATCTCAAAGATATTAATGTCCATTTTTGTTATTGTTATGTTGATTTATGCTTATATTCCATATATGGGTACCTATTCCATATTTGGTTACTCATTTGTGATTTTGTTTTTTATGTTAGATTTTAATTTGATAACTAATATATTTGATTAAAGGCTGTTAATTACTACATATAAATGTATGACTGATTAGTAAAAACATTAAACTGTTTTAATTTATATGAAGTTTTTTTTTTATATCCCAAAAACAAAATAGTATTCCATATTTGGTGACTTTCCTCTACAGTTAACGAGATGTTTATTCACGGACGAACTCCTTAACCAGTTAACCTGGAAAGGAATTAAAGGCTGTACTAAAGTACCGTTTATGAACTACATCAAAACAAGAAATATGTTTTTTAAAATTATACATTTGGCTGACAACTGTTGCTCTGCAAAGGATTCTGACGTATTTTTGCAGAACAGTGCGATAAAACATAGTGGCCAGCGCATGAAACGAAATTCGTAAGTGCGAACAACTACTTATTTTCTTTTTATTTATATCTGCATTATGTTACTCCAACAAAGGAGTGTTTAAGTGGTGGGTACCTGGTTTTACACACTGTATATTGATATCTTTATAAATTATCTGCCTTTAACTACAGTGCGCGGCATAAAATAATGTTTTAAAACGTCCTGTTTTGCTTTTAGCTCTGCAGTGAAAATAATCAACCCAAAAAAAAAGAAAATTGAAACTGAAAAGAAGACTACCACTGAGAATGAGGATCCTTCTTCAAATAATTTAGAAACTATAATAATATATACTTCAGATAAAGAAATTCATGAAGAAGAGACAAATGAAGGATTGCGGGATGGGTTTCGTGGGTTAGATGACAAGGAAAACAAAATCGGTATGTTACTTAAAGAATAACGCCATTCATTTTATCTAATTATCTTTAATGGAAACAAATTAACTCTAGTCATTGTACATTTTAACAGATGATACGCCAGACACAAAAATTCGTTCCATTAAAGCATCGAAAACAGTGACAGTACTCTCTGATGTAAAAATAAACAACAAGACGACCGATTCAAAACATGAGACTAAAATGATGAATGTAAGTTCTGACGATCTACTTCTATGTCAAGTTTTCGAACAAAATGCGGAGTGCAACAAAATTACAAACAGCGATTAGGCAATCATTTATTTAAAATTTTATTGATATAATTTAAAGTTAGATAAAGTTAAAAATGGTGAAAGGTATAATTCCATCGCATGCAGAAGACAGTCGGCTGCAGCAAACGCTGACGCCATCACAAATTTTACCGAAAAAATGTAGTTATTTTGTTCTCTTTGCTAGATGAAAGTACCTATGAATATAAACAACTTATTGAATCGGACCAACTTCCAACACGAAAAAAATCTGCTGTTATACATTTTGGTGTAGTACCTAGGTATTAGAATTATGTATGGAACAGCAGATTTTTTTCAAGTACTCGTAGAATAGTGGGTTCTTTACGAAAAGTTGTTTATATTCATAGGTACTTTCATCTGGCAAAGGGAGAAAAACAACAAAAAAAAAATCGGTTTAATTTGTGATGGCGTCAGCGTTTCCAACAGGTGACTGTGTTCTGCACGCCATAGAATTATACCCATGTAACTGACAGTTTGTAATTGTTTTGAAAAGTTTTAACTGACGAGTTACGTTTGTATGTTTTTTTAAATATTTTTGATAATTTGTGTTAATTTTTTAAAAAGATTTACTGATTATTTGAGAGTCATATTATTATGATTGGTTTTATTGTTTTTATTTGTTTATTTTCTTTCCTAATGTTGTCAATACTGGAATAAACACCATTTGAGAGTTGGAAACCATAGATGTAAGTTTACATTTGACATCATTAAGATTGTATTTCTTTAATTCTTCAAGTTCGTAAGGAAGTAATGTTGCATAAATATTTATATGGGACGAATTAAATGGTCGCTCAAAAAAATTACATTTGTTTTTTATATTCCTTCCAACGATTTGTATGTTTCCTTGATCAAAAGTTGCGAATTTCATTTCTACGATATTATCATCGATAGTTAAAAACCATTTATCTTTAATGTATTTTGAAAGCTGGTAATTCTCACTCATTTTTACAGTAGTAAATACTTTTTCACCCGTATCCAACAAACTTTCATATTTGACAAGAGCATGCATCCGATTAGATTTGTGGCCCTTGATGTTTAGCTTTGACAATTCCTGTATGCGATTTGCTACTTGCGCTAAGGGTTGGTCGCCTTTTCGTAAAAGGTTTTTAATTCGAAACAACATACTTTCAAATGGATATGCACTTAAAGAAGGTAGAGAGCCAAACCTTGAGACATCATTTACAATATGACAAAGATTATGAATATTACTGCTCACAGAATCATGACCGTAAATTTCTGCGAATTTTTCGATGTAATCAACAAAAAGTTTTTCAGCTATGTGCCGGTAAGATACATAAACGTCAGAATAACAAATAGTGGTGGCACAGAACAATGTTAAAAAATGTTGATATACTTCACATGATAAGTGTTCTTTTAGCACTACTGGACCAAAGTATAACAAAAAGTTTTTAAATTCAGCACCTTTCCAAAAGTGAAGGGTATCTAATTCTCTCAGTCTTCCTTGATGTATTTCAGATGGAGTAGTTGATTTTATTTCCATTAGTTTTCTTGAAACGTCCTGAATTTCCCTTGCCGACCACTTTGTTCGGAAATTAAAACTGCCATTAGTCCATCCCAGTAAACATCTCTTCATTACACCCAAATCTAACAAATGAAGAGCATCTGCAATCGTAAAATCGTTAACAAGATCTATGGGTAAATCTTCGATTGGACTTTTTTCTTTATGGTGATCAGGATCTAATCGATTTCTAAATGAATGGTCAGTACGCAAAGCCATGTCCGTTCTGGGAAAACTCATATGCCGACCTTTTCTATCGTATTCTCCGATTGCTGTACATTTCATGCATCCGTGGTAACTATTAAACCCCACAGTACCTAAAATGAAAAATATCACGAAATAAGATACATTATATTTGAAATGCACGGGGGTACGGTAAACTACTTACATTACCAAAATCCATAGTAATAATATAGTATAAATGCGAAAGTAGAACTGTCTGTCTTTCTCAGTTACCTTTTCACGCCAAAACAGTTGAACAAATTTCGATAAAATTTGGCAAGAAGATAGATTGCATTCTGAAGAAGGACATACTCTACTAATAGCCGCTAATAGCCGCGGGCGGACTGCTGGGTATGAATATATAAAACGACATGCTGAGAATACCCGTGGGTGTAGCTACAGCAGTTATTTGGCATTATTGTGTACAGCAGAAGAAAATCATGTAGGTAGTTATAGGTAGTTTTATTAAATAGATATTATTTATATATATATTCTATATTTAATTTTGCAATCACCTTTTATAAAGCACCTCGCAGGTGTATCACATATGAAGCAACGAATTTTGATAGGAACGATTTGCCTTTGAATGAGTAATCCACCTTGAAGTAACTTGATGAGCTCGTTTACAAATGGACGCAAAAATAATTCCAAACACGGTTTTGTGCTTCCGAAAAATATTGCTATAACTAATGGAGCAACATCCATGCCATCTATTTTACACAAAATTGGCCAAAATTCATTTTTTGTGCTGTTGGCTACTGGCAAGCCGTCTATGTTAAAAGACAAAAATATGCATGTAGGCAACTCTGAGATCATTTGAGACAAAACTTCTTTTAAACAATTCTCTATGCCATTATACCAATATTTTCCATTCCCCATTGGTATTATGTTATTAAATTTTGGCGTTTTTAATAGACTTCTACTGTCTTTTGGTAAGAACTTTTTGAAATCCGTGTTTGAATTGTCTCTCAATATAGTAAGTAATTCCTTTAAGGCATTTTGAGGAATCTGGTACTTTAATGCCCATTGCTGAATTTGGTCTTTTATATTTATTGAATGTATTTCGCTGTCAGAATCAGACGATTCTTCAGCTTCTGCTGCGGAACTGCTGGTATCCAGCCCCTCACTGACATCACATATATTATGAGAGGTCACAACTGCATCTAATTGCACGTTTGACACTTCAGAAGTTGGTCCACCGGCACTAGGCTGTTTGGAACTAAACTGTCCGGCATCTGGCATTACAGAACTATTTTATTGAATTTTAAATGATGAAGACGATGCATTTGGTATGTGGTCTGGAAAATATTAATTCTGAATTTTAATGCTGACCTAAACTTAAGTTATTAATTAAAATAACCACCAAAATTTCATTTCAAACAATTTAATTTTAAAACAAATTATAAAATGCTTGTGCACGTGCGCTCTATTAATTGGCTCCTATTATTTTTGTATACAAACAACAAAGACCTATTTAATCTTATAGGCTGCGATAAAAAAATATTTCAGGTGGATAAAAGTAACAAATCAAATCAAAAATGAAATCAAATTCATTTAGGTATTTCCCGAGATGACATTTTTGTTTAAAGCTCTTTAGACCATATTCTACCATGGCAGGTGTACAAAACTTAACATTTTTTTTTTATTAAATTTTCATTACATTAATACAACACACACATGACATTAAATCACACACACAACACCACACACACACACACACAACACCAACACACACACCACACACTTATACAACACACACACACACAACACAACACTTTCTTACATGAAAAAATTACGGAAATAAGTAGTTAATTTTGATAAAATTTCAAGTAAACAATATAAGATTTCGTATAAGAAACACAATGTATACCGAATAAATTTACTGCCTGAAAAATTATGTACTTACTAGGAGATAGATTTTGTGTAACCAATAATTTGTTAACTTTTCTGTAGAAAGTCGATGTGAGACGGAATCTTTTCGGCTCTTTACTCATTTTCAACTGCAATCATTTGATCACTTCTCGAAACAGTTTGAGAAACAGTGTCTTATTGTGACTTTTTATTCACATTTCAGTAATAATTATTGTTCAGTAATAATGACGTAACATTACGACACCTTGTGTAAATATAAATTTTAAGTAATTATTCTAGTAGCATGGTGACCACACCGCTACCACACATTTTTACTCGATTGTACACATGTTACACACTAAACACCAAGTGTTTAAAAATAAGTCTACACAAATGTTTACGTTACGTGTGAACACAAAGACTACTTAAAGTAACTGAAATGTTTTCCGGTCAAATTGTGTACGAACTGTTACCACACATAGAGACCAAACCCCACACAGTCACCATGTTTCGTAACAGTTACGAAACTGTTGCGACTTGTTACATCTTAAACAAATCTGCGACCAAAAAGCGCTATATGGGTATGATATAAAGACTAATTATGATGTGATCCCACCCTACATCATGGATTTGATTTCTATTGCTAAATGCTAAACGAAAATATATCTCGTATGATATAAACACTAATAACAATCTTCTTGTGTTATACATTTCCATTCACTTGATAATTTAATAAAAATGCTGTGTTCAATATGTAGCACTGATTATCACGATTTCAGAACATATTTTGTACATTTAAGTTACTATCACAACATCACTGATTATTTTAAATGTCCTTATCAAAACTGTGAGCGAGTGTATGATACAAAATCGTCTTTGAAAAAACATGTATGTGCTGCTCACTGAGTTCAGAACGAAAATAAATGTAAAAGTAAAGGTGAAAAGTGCAACACAGAAAGTAATGTTAACCCTGTTGCTGTTGATGAACCTACTAACGATTTTGAATCAACTGTACACAATAATGATCATATCAATGAAAATGCCTTGATGTCCAATTTCAAAATTGAATTAAATAAATTACTTCTTTCTTTTTTATCCCAATTATACAGTATTTCTAGTTTACCTAGAACTGTTATTCAAACTATAGTACAGTTAGTAACTAATTTATTTAAATCGGAACCATTTAAAATTTTAGAAAAACCATGAATATATCACAAGAATGTTCGTCAATGATGTCACTCCTTCAAAGCTCTTTTGAAAACCTAGGAACAGATTACAAACGAATGGAATGTTTTAAAAAATTACATACTTATACTGAGCCAGTCCCAAAAACAGTTGGAATTTCGGACGACACCAAGTCAGCTCATGGAAACGTTGAAATGACATTAAAAAATAGATGTTCTTATATGATTCCGTTGCGGAAAAGTCTCAAATCGTTTCTGGAAGTACCTAATGTATTAAATATTATATTAAATTATGAAAAAGGCATTTGTAAGGACAATCTCATTTTGAGAAATTTAGTTAATGGGAATTGTTGGCAAAATGCAAGCAAAGGTTTTCATGAGGAAGCAAAAACTCTGCCCCTAACTATATATACGACGACTTTGAATCGGGGAATCCGTTAGGAAGTCATGCTGGCAACCAAAAAATCGGTGTTGTGTATGCAACTATATCTACAATACCGCCTAAATTAAGTAGTCGTTTGGAAAACATTTTGCTCACGCTCAATTTTATACTTCAGATAGAACAACATTTGGTAATGAACCTGTTTTTGGTCCATTGATTGCAGAATTGAACTTTTTAGAACAGACTGGAATCTCAGTAGTTTGTAACGAACATACAACTGTCGTTAAATTTCGCCTTGTAAATATATCTGGTGACAACCTGGGCCTGCACTCTATTTTAGGGTTTCACGAAAGCTTTGCTTCAAATCATTTTTGTTGATTCTGTATCACGCCCAAAGACCTCACTAAAATTGACACTAAAGAACGCCCTGAAAACATCCGCAAAGCTAATGACTACGAGAGGCATTGTCACTTATAATACCACAAGAGCTTCAAAATTATCGGGTATTTCCCGATAGGTTCGTTGCAAACAAATGAAGGAGTCAAGTTTTTCAGGTTAAAAAATCACGAGCCCGAAGCGCGAGTGATTTTTCCTGAAAAACTTGACGATTTTATTTGTTTGCAGGGAACCTTGAGGGAAATGCCAGATAATTTTGAAGCTCGTGTGGTATTCGGGGGATTATTTTTCCGTCCCAAATGTCGGCCAATAGAATTGCACCATGAGACGAAATGTACAGTTAACAAATAAGAATTTCATAATGAACATTTCCTTTGACTTTTTTATCGATGGTGGACAGAGAACAAACTCCAAATCGACTCATTTTCATGCAAAATCTCCAATTTTCACAATTGAATTCAACCTGTCAGTTTGACGTGTGGTTAATTTGACTGGATCATGTTTTGTTTTTTATACAGTATGGGGACCACTTATGTGCAATAATTTCTAGGGCACATTTGGTATCGCCTTTTCTGACGATATACAAAAAATGAACGAAATCGGTCCAGTAATTAGGTCAAAAAGTAGAGTTTTCATTTTGAACAAATTTAAACACTCTGTAGAATTGGATCACTAGGTCAATGATTCAATGAACCCTTTAAAATGCGACGTTGCCACTCAGTGCAAACTATCACGACGCTGTTACGTACCTATTCTACTTATTTGCCGAAATGTAAAATCGGTACACCTGCACGACAGGCTGGAATTTAATGTAAAAAAAAACAATTCAACGTTTGAGTGCGTGCGCAAAACTAAGCGTGTACGGGAGACGCAGCCGCGGACCGCGCCGCCCGACGACACCCACATTCGATTAATACTGTGACGGTACGGCCCACTACCTCTCACAGACACAAGACCAGTACAGACTGACTATGAAATTTATCTTTAAATCGTATTGTCGCCGCCTTTGACAAATTAAAAACCATGGCTCTGGATCCTGAACGAAATTTGCTGAGCAGGCTTCGGGATAACATTGTGCGGCGATGTAACTTGTGCATTCAAAAACGTGGTGGACACTTTGAAAATGAGAAAATTTAAGTTTATTCTTTTTGGAACTAATGTGTAATATTGAAGTATTTAGTTCAGTTCAGTTATCGCGAAATAAACACGTGGCGGTACAAATGAACTTAGTGGATTTTATTTTCGTCGCACATTGTCAAACGAATCAAAGTGCCGACAAAAAAGCCGCCATGCCGCCCGCGTGCACCGTTGCCACTCTTCGCTCCTGGGGTCAAGGTACGTTGTCTAAACAGAGTGTTTACTTTAAGTGAATTTATTTTGATATTTATTTTGTTTGAAAATTTAACTTTTTTCATTTTCGGTTTTTTATTTTTTATTTAATTTTTCTATACTTCAATGGAGTAATATTCCTTGAGGTTTCAATTATTGCCAAGATGTGAATTCCATACTGTATAAGGTGTATCTGTTCAAACACGAAATCTCTTAAGGGGTCATTGTACTCATCATTATGAACATCTTTTACTATGGGACCAATCCCGAAATCGCGAAAAAAAATCAGCTGTTCAGTACATTTATGTTCGCATAAGTCTTTAACATGTAGGGAACAGCTGATGTTTTTTTCGCGATTTCAGGTTTGGTCCCATACTAAAAGTTGTTAATTTTCATGAGTACTATGCACTCCGTTAAAGTATGTCCCTCATTTAACTTAATATCCTGTATATTTAGGTATATTTTGTTAAAAATTGCCTATTTATGTTTATTTCAGTATTATTAATAAATATCTAAAAATAAATTGTATTTTATTAAATCGAACATTAAAACTCTCTCATGAAAACAAATACACTTCTCATCAAAAAAATCGAAACACTTTCGTTTTTATTGTTTTTGTCCTAATTTTTTACAAAAGAGAATTAATTCCATGAAAAAAAAACATTATTGTGTAGCTGGCAGTTTGCTCATTACAGTAAGATGAAAAAAATCAAAATTCGAAATTAGAATTTCATTTGTTTATCCTATAAATGAAATTAATCACTGTTTTGAGACAAATGTGTGTATTTAGGGTTGGAGTACGTTTCTCGTTTAAAAACTAAAAATTAGCGCTTGTCTTTAAACTTTTTGTTTCTTATTACATTTACTGTGACTTTGGGACGTCTGAAAAAACTTTTTTTTCTAAAACATATGGATACTTCGCCCGCAGAAGCCGCCCAAGTGGTGGCATTGCTGGATTCTGGACTTAGTCAGCGTGTTGTGGCTGCAAGATTGCATCTAAGCTTATCATCTGTTCATAGAGTCTACAAACGCTATCGGGAGACTGGTTCGTTTACGCGCCGTTCAGGATCTGGCAGGAATCGGGTCACTTCTGAGCGAGATGATCGATTTATTGTAACAACTTCTTTACGAAATCGACGCCTTAACGCTTTTCAACTGCAGCAGCAGCTTCGCGTTGTACGAAGAGTAGCTGTAAGTGACTCTACAATAAGAAGAAGGTTGAAGGAACGCGGATTGGCAACGCATAAGCCAGCGAATGGGCCGAAATTAACTACAGACCATCGAAGAGCGTGCCTTAACTTTGCACGCGAGCACCTAACTTGGTCATACCTTCAGTGGAGCAAAGTACTGTTTTCTGATGAGTGTAAAATTATGCTGTATGGTAACGACGGAAGGAACAAGGTCTACAGAAGAGATGGAGAACGCTTTGCACAATGCTGCATTGAAGAAAAGGTCAGCTATGGTGGCGGTTCGTGGACGGTTTGGGGAGGAATCAGCGCCGACGGTAAGACAGAACTTGCCTTTGTGTCTGGGCCACGGCTGCCTGCACTAAACTCTCATCGGTACATCGAACAGTGTCTTGAACCTCATGTGATGCCCTATGCACATTTTATTGGCAACGACTTCATATTCATGCACGACAATGCTAGAGCTCACACCGCGGGCGTCGTACGAGATTATCTTACCGAAGTCGGTATCTCCATTATGGTATGGCCAGCAAGAAGCCCGGACATGAATCCCATTGAACATCTATGGGATGAATTAAAGAGACGAATTCGAGCAAGAGATCCAGCCCCAGAAACACTTAGCCAGCTGCAAAATGCAATCCAAGAGGAATGGGATAATATACCACAACATGTGATCGTGACTCTCATCCGATCGATGAAGAACCGTATGGAAGCAGTAATAAGAGCTCGCGGAGGGAATACAAGTTATTAAATAAACGTTTCTTACATTTTTTTTTCATTTACGCGTGTTGTTTTACCCATTTCCTTCATATTCCATACAGGGTAAAAATTACTCATTATACAAAATACGAAACCTATGAAGACTTCATTTGAATTTAGAACATTAACATTAGGATTTAAAAACCTCATACTACTCACTATTAAATGACATTTTACATTTATTCCTAAATATACACATTTTTCTGATAATCCTTATCAAATCATAAACTGCGAGGTGTTTCGATTTTTTTGATGAGAAGTGTATTTTCAGATAACAATAGTAGAGGCTTCACCTGAGATTACATAGTTTCAGTATGAAACAAACAAGTCTTGTCTTAAAACAAATATGTCTTCAGCTAACAACAGTATAGGCTTCACCTAAGATTACATAGTTTCAGTATGAAACAAACAAGTCTTGTCTTAAAACAAATATGTCTTCAGCTAACAATAGTAGAGGCTTCACCTAAGATTACATAGTCTCAGTGTGAAGCAAATTAGTCTTGTCTTAAAACAAATATCTCTTCAGCTAACAACAGTAGAGGCTTCACCTAAGATTACATAGTTTCAGTATAAAACAAACAAGTCTTGTCTTAAAACAAATATCTCTTCAGCTAACAACAGTAGAGCCTTAACCCAAGATTACATAGTTTCAGTATGAAACAAACAAGTCTTGTCTTAAAACAAATATCTCTTCAGCTAACAATAGTAGAGGCTTCACCTAAGATTACATAGTCTCAGTGTGAAGCAAATTAGTCTTGTCTTAAAACAAATATCTCTTCAGCTAACAACAGTAGAGGCTTCACCTAAGATTACATAGTTTCAGTATGAAACAAACAAGTCTTGTCTTAAAACAAATATCTCTTCAGCTAACAACAGTAGAGGCTTCACCCAAGATTACATAGTTTCAGTATGAAACAAACAAGTCTTGTCTTAAAACAAATATCTCTTCAGCTAACAATAGTAGAGGCTTCACCTAAGATTACATAGTTTCAGTATGAAACAAACAAGTCTTACAAATATCTCTTCAGCTAACAACAGTAGAGGCTTCACCTAAGATTACATAGTTTCAGTATGAAACAAACAAGTCTTATCTTAAAACAAATATCTCTTCAGCTAACAACAGTAGAGGCTTCACCTATGATTACATAGCTTCAGTGTGAAGCAAATTAGTATTGTCTTAAAACAAATATCTCTTCAGCTAAGAATAGTAGAAGCTTCGTTCAAGAATATGTTGTCTTAGTGTGAAACAGTCTTGCTTCGAAAATAGACAAATCAAATTTTTAATGATTCTAAGAGAGAATACTCTTTTTTTTTTTTTTTTTTTTTTTATTTAGCCCGTATTGTCCCACTCCTGAGCAAAGGCCTCCCCCCATTCCTTCCACTTCTTACGATGGTGTGCTTCATCTTGCCAGTTGGTGAGAAAGCCATCCAAGGCGTCCCGCTCTTACTCTTTTACTAAGACAAATAATATTCTTAAAATTAAACATAAAAAATTCTTCATTTAAGTCTAATGTCTTCGAGGAAGACAATAAAACTAAGACAATATTTTACTTCATTCAAAAATATATTGTTTTCCCCATATATGAATCAATATTTGTCTTGACCAATAGGTCTTAATGTAAGACAACCTTTTTTTCCGTGTAGACGACTACTAAAACCTAACACAGGCGGTGACGAATATGACTATCACTCAGTAATAAAAAGCATAGGAATTTTATTAGAAAATCAGTTTGACAACGTAATCGAGTGCATCAAGACAGGTATTGTGTGTGAGCTTTGCGTGGTGAGGAAATTATATACGTATACAATGATTCACGAGCTCGACGAGTCGATCGACGTAGAGATTGATTACTCTTTACCTAAATTACCGGAGGTATGCGTGAGGTTGTACGGCAGAAGTATGAATGCACTTATCGATACAGGGAGCCAAATTAGCGGAATAACTAGAGAATTGTACGAGTCTATTCTAAGGAGAAATGAAACTTTACCTGAGATTGCTATTCCAGCCATTCAAATACAAGGAGCGTTCGGATCACGTAGCGAAAGTACGAATCGGATGGTTTTAATAGAATTCAAATTAGGTAGTACCTTAGTCGAAGCACCTGTTTTGATTATGCGGCGGTTACCTAGATCATTAATACTAGGATATGACTGGCTAGAACGAGTAAAGGGAGTAGTGAGCTGTGGAAGCGAACGGACTTTAACGATAGAACATTTGGGAGTTAGGACTTGCGTAAAACTGAATTCAGATTGTAAATTCGAAAGGTTAGGGGGAGAGACCAATGCAGCAACGATTAATTCGATACTAAAAAAAGGCACTAAACCGGTAGAGCATAGCAAGTCGAGTAAAGAGACGTATGGTGAAAAGAAAAAAGAAAATCACCTGGACGATTCAACCTTAAGTAGTGAACAGAAGGAACTATTATTATCTGTACTAGACAAACATTGTAAAGTATTTACAGACAGGCTAGGATTGACTAATAGGTATGAGCACGTTATTGAGTTAGTAGATGAAATCCCTTTTGTGAAGCATAGTTATCCAGTACCTCTGGCCTATAGGGAACAAGTTAAAGCGGAATTAAGTGAATTAGAAAGATTAGGCGTAATCAGACAGGAGGCAACTCCGTACTGTAGTCCACTCACTTTCACTAAGAAACGAGATGGGTCAATAAGAATCTTGTTAGACGCGCGCGAGCTAAATAAGAAAATGATTGGGGACGCAGGGGCGCCACCACTCACGTCAGAGATTTTACAATCTTTTCACGGAGTAAACTATATCAGTTTAATAGATCTAAATAATGCTTATTTTCAAATACCTTTACATCCAAATTCAAGAAAGTATACAGGGTTCTCATTCATGGGACGAACCTATACTTATCGCGTGTTGCCTCAAGGATTAAAGACATCTGTGGCAGGATTCTCGAGAGCAATGGATTCTATATTAGAAGGAGTACGTGAATTTTGCGTAAATTATCTAGATGACATTGTCATATATACGACAGGGGACATAGGGTTACTCTAGAACATCTGGATCGAGTACTAGACAAATTAGGAGCCGCAGGATTAACTGGTAGACTAGGAAAGTGTCGATTCCTATGTGTAGAAGTGAAGTTGTTGGGACACATAGTAAATACGAAAGGGGTATGTATGGATCCCAAACGAGTGGAAGCCATATTAGATTTTCCCGTACCTCGAACACAAAAGCAATTACGAGGATTTTTGGGATTAATTAACTATTTTAGAAAGTTTATTACGAAATATAGAGAAGAGGTTAGACCGCTCTGTGACTTGCGAAACAAAATACAAAATGGTCATGGACACAAGAGACAAATGATTGTTTTGAGAGGGTTAAAAGATTATTTGTGGATACAATACTCCTCGCACATCCAAATCCTAAGGAGACTTATTATTTGCAAACCGATAGCAGTAACCTAGGAGTTTCAGGTTATGTTTATCAGCTAAACGATGTAGGAGAGGAACAGATAATAAGATTCTGTAGTAAGTCATTGTCTGAGACGGAACGCAAATGGACAGTTACAGAACAAGAATTATGGGCCATCATTTTTAGTTTATCAAAGTTTGAAACTTATCTAAGAGGGGCACGGTTAGTAATTAGGACCGATCATAAGAGTCTGATATTTCTACAGACTTGTAAACTATTTAGCTCACGTATGATACGCTGGGTACATTACATAGGGCGGTTCGATTACACAATTGAGCATGTAAAAGGGAAGGCAAATACAGTAGCTGACGTGTTATCTAGACATATAAAAGGGACCACCGATGTATTAACTAATAAAACGGTGTGGCCTCAAATGAATTTGTTCAAAGTGTCTTTGGGACAGGTAGTACGGGACCGATGGAAAGAAATAGGTAGTCACCAAGAGAGCGACAAGGTAGCTAGTGAAATAATTAGGCGTATGAAGATAGCAGACACATCAGAATCAAAATATTATAAGCTTAAAGGTGGGGTTCTATATAGGACGGACATAAAAGGAGACACTTTGAGATTGTATGTTCCCGAGAAATTACAAAGGGATTTGATTGTTAGCATACATGAAGAAATAGGTCATTTCGGACGTTACAAGGTCTATGCGTTGATGAAACGACGATACTATTTCTCAAACATGTCTCGCTTAATAGGTCAGGTCGTAAGAGCTTGTGAGGTATGTCAGAAGTCGAAACACGCGCCAGAAACACATACTGGACCGATTAAAACCGTGATAGCAAAGGAGATAGGGGAACGTGTCTTTTGCGATATCTATGGACCTCTACCGACTGGACGATTCGGATTTAAATACATATTTGTGATACAAGATGCCTATAGTAAATTAATCAAATTATACCCGCTACGGCAAGCGAGTGGAAAGGCAACATTAACATGCATTAAGAAATTCCACGGACAGGTCAAGATAAAAACACTATGTTCAGATAGAGGCTCGAATTTTACTTCAACGGTTTTCGAGTCGGGTATTCGTCAGCTAGACATCGAATTAACGCACACATCTATTAGAAATCCACGACCGAATTCGACGGAGAGAGTAAATAAAGAATTAGGAAGATTGTTCAGGACGTATTGTGACAGATCGCACCGATCTTGGGTAGATTTAGTACCGAACGTAGAGGATTGTTACAATCAGGTAGTACACACCACAACGGGGTATTCACCGAATGAGATAGTATGGGGAAAGAGGACCCTACTGTCGACTGATTTCGATAAAGACATAGCAAGGGGAACCGATATACAATTAGAAACACTAGAGCAGATTCGTAATCAAGCACGACAAAATATAATCAAAGCGGCGGAGAATAGAGAACTTCATTATAACAAAAACCATAAATTAATACAGTTCGAAATAGGAGATCTAGTGAAACTTAAAACTTTTGCAAAGTCAGATGCCGACAAAAAGTTAACAAAGAAATTTGTGCGGCTATACGAAGGACCTTATGTAATTGGAGCAGTTCCATATAATAATGTATATACTTTAATTGATGATGGACATCAATTAATACTGACAAAGTCAAAGGGAATTACAATGCAATACACCTGTTTCACTATTACGGAAACAATAAATAAAGTAGAACTTGCTATGGGATAGGACGGACAAAGGAGACAAATAAATGCGTAGCCACCATCATAAAACAGTAAACTCAAACTAAACAAACAAAGGGAGACTGGGTTGAATAAGTTTATTATCGTACTTGAAAAACAAACAAATAGACGTGGGAAATTTAAGGCTAGCGTGAGAATGTAAAGAAGGAAATAGATTTTTCAACGACCTAGTGTAACGATAGAGAGATATATGAGTACTAGGTGATTAAATAAATCTATTTGGGGGAGTGTGAGATGGGCGTTAGCAGAACCACTATATTTTTTTTTCATATAGAAGAAATAAATAACTTACTTAATAGCCATCCATAAATTTCAACCCTTGTCAAAAAACTGCCTATTGAAATATCCATGGAAAGAAATTACTTAAAAACAAAAGATAAGCAAACGCACCCAAGCCACTTCGAAACTAAAAATCTATTGAATTTGGTTTAAAATAATACTCGAAAAGCAATAAATCGTACGTTAAAGTAACCTTTTATCCGGAGTCTGGATATCTGTTAAGCAGATGTGTGAATGGACGATACAGGGAGGCGCATACGCAATGTTATTTGGCGCGAATCGACGCGACGCCATGCTTTTGACCAATGAGCAGGCGTCCTGCACAAAACAGCCAATAAGACAGATTACTCGCGTTTGATGGCATTTTAGGAGGAGCCTATCTGGATGTTGGGAGGGTGAATCAGGACACACGGCGTCGGTGAGAGAGGAAGTTGAGACAGCGAGCGAGATGTTTGCGGAGTGAAAATTAGAGTTAATTTGATTGAATATTGTTGGTATCTTAAAATAAAGTTTAGAAGCAGTGTAACTAAGTAGTATTAGTGAAATAGAGACGGAGAGAGAGAGCTGAAGTTTGGTAACGTATTCCAAGTTCAAATTTTGTGTTAAAGCAAGATCCCAAGCTAATTTACTATAACTTCAGTCACCAAATCTGTTTAACGGCCCAGTAAAATATGGAGGCTGCTACAAACTTCGATATCTTATATTCACTAAGACAAGAGACACGAGAGCACCTTTGGTCCAACCTGGACAAAGTAGCTATGATACTATTCTTGATAATGGTAATTTATCTCCTAGTGATAGCCTGTGTAGAGTTTTGGAGGCGATGGAAAGGTGGAAACTGTGGGCAAATCGTGTTGAATTGTATAAGAGATATACATCACGCAGACCTTGAACTACACGAAATGGCTTAAGCTAGAAAGTTGAATACACTACTGTAAATTATCATGGGATATTGTGACTTATGTACCTTGAATAAAACTGTGTAACTATTATGTGTGCTTAACTCCTCTCTCAGTTTGTCTTACGATTTATATAAACTGAAACATAATTGTCAATATTGTGTACATATGTGTGTAAATCAAAATTGTGTATGTCAGAAGGGTTTTTCGCTTGAGATGTTCCATTTTCCCTTATCTGACTAGGTTTAGGAATGGGACACTCGATCTAGGCTCGCCATCATCTTAGCGAACCTAGGTCTAAATAAACAAACAGTTTCTTTCGTACAAATTGAAAATAAATTAAATTCTTTTATATCCCAAGATTACATGTGTAGAGAATTTTATAACAGAAGATTAATAAAAGTAAGGTCAAGTCATAACAAAAGCATTGTTTTAAATCAGAGTATTAAATCAGTTTGGTTCTCCATTAATGAGCTCTCCACATGCATATTGAAGCTCGAATAACACGATTATACGTTATTGGATTTATCCAAATACAATAATTTGTACTTCTATAGACCAGATCTGAGATAGAAATCCAGATCTAAGTCAGATACTTTAATCAGGGTATAAGTTACTAGGCTATAAGTTCCTTCTGAACTAAAGTAAACCTAGTATAAATCAGTAAAATCCCAACTGAGTGAGTAGAGACGCTAAGCTACGGTAACTTAATCATCACTTTGATTCAAGTCATTAATATCAGCGACTCAGTCATAGAACGAGAAACTAAGCAGCTATAATGTAATTATGTGGGTGCAAGCCAATAATCACTTTATTATTTAGAGGAGAAATACTGTTCTTGAGAGAGAAAACCATTTCGGCTGTGTTGTGATATAATATACATTAATATTTCCTAACGCCGATAGACTGATGATTTGAGAGACACGACTGAACGACGCCTCTGGTAGTGATAACTTAGCATATCATTACACGCCATGTCTTGCAATCTGACCCCGACCTAGATTTGGCCAAATCTAAATATAACTCAAATATAAACACATATCAAAACCATGGTTCCGGGGGAATGTCTGCCCTAACTGGGAATCTGGCAATAATGTCTGCCCTAACTGGGAATCTGGCAATAAAAAAAATGCAAGTACCTGCCTTCACAGGATGTGGGAATCACTAACGCTTCTCAGCGAATAAATAGGGAGTCAGGTTGCCCCCCCATAACAATGATTAAAGACCGTGTCGCGGTGCAGGGTTCCCCAATGCTAGAACGATATCAGTCAGACGCGGTGGCTAAACAAGCACAAACACACATGTATCAACTTACACAATCATTCTAACATGTCAAATTGAGTTTAACTTGTAAGTCTTTTATTTAATCAGAGGAAGACTGATTAAGTATTGTACTAAGTAATAATATAGACGCGTAGAGACAAGCTCCGCATTATCGAGTAGAATGATTGATGAGTCTACATTGTTCGCACAGTGGAGTGTACTCAAGATTGACTTGTGGTAAATCTAAATCTAATTGTTGATTAAAAAAACCCGAAATGACTCTCACGATACAGTATTGTTTCTTTAAACACTGGTGTAAGGAAGTTCAATCCTTCCTAGATTAAACACAGTATTGATCCCCAAAGGCTAATTAAGAAGCTAGACTCTCACTTTAGTATATTCACTCACGAAAACAGACAGACTAGACGATCAACGCGAGCCAACACAGAACCTTGGTAAGATGACAACACAGGACGTCATCTTTACCGTTACAGGATTTGGCCTTAGGACCAGGCCTGCCATCACAATGTACATATAAAATATTATTATTTTAAACATTCAATAGTTTATTATTTTTCTTTTAAATGGAGGGGTCTAAAAATATTATTTCAATGGATTCAAGTTCAGTATTTTTATCGTTTTTATATTAGTTCAGTTTGATGCTGGTTAGATTTTTCTCGGAATAAAAAACCAACGTCCATATAAAAAGAGGACAACTCCTTTATTCGTCATATAAAAATACATATATCCATCTCTTTTTTATGCTTGTCAAACACTTGTGTTTGACTGACATTTTTTATTCGACAAATAGCATTATTCCATAGGTGGAACAATCAGCCCAGCCCGAGTATTTATTTTTTTGTAGTAGCTCGATATGTGACTGACATGAACATGAACAAGCAAACGCTTGTATATCAATAATCTTTCTTCTATTTTTTAGGAAAGGAGCTTTATTCTTACTGAGAGCTCAAGTTGCGAGAACTCACCTTCCGTGTTACCCGGGGAGGACATTTGTGTTACAGAAATACCTTCATTAGTGGTGAGTTTTTGATTCTTATACTTATTTTAAAGCCACTTTTAGATGCATAGAACAGACTTTCTAGTTTAATACTTTTAGGGTTTAATAACAAAAGGTTCATTATCTGTTTGTCTAGCTTTTGTACCCAGATAAAAAGTAGCCTATGTCCTTCTTTAAACTATATTAAATAATTAAAATATAAAAATAAAAATGTTTATTTCATCACATAAGGAAATAACTATGTTAGGTTTGGAGTCACCTTTTAAGCAAAGATTTGCTTGTATTAGGTGGTTCCGCTCCTCCAGTTTACAATAATTCTACATTGCGTGAGAAATATGCAAAAATATTAATTTAAAACTAATTAACATTTTATAACTTATATAAAAGTAAGTGAGCGCACTGGGTGTAGGGTATGTTTGTGAGTGTGTGTATGTGTGTGAGTGTGTGTATGCGTGTGTATTAGCATGGGGGTGTGTGGGTGTGGTGTGTTTATGTGTACAAATTATGTGTTTCTTAATTATGTGATCTTGTGTAGGATATCTTCGATTTCTTCGTAACTTTTGCTCTGCAGCCATTCAGTTAGACTTTTTTTGCAGTCACGGTATGTCATAGAGTAGATGGCTCATTGTTCATTGAGAGTATTATATACACGGGAAGATTGTTTGGTAAATTGCCTTGTAGCAAATGTAGTTCTCACTGGACAATCTTCGGCTACTTTACTTTCTATATTATGTTGCTGCGTTGCTATGTTGGAGACGTTAAGTGATTAATTTATATGAGTACTTATGCTTTCTAATAATAATATGATGTCTATCAGGAGGTTGACAGAAGCGTTGGCAAATCCACTCCTCTACCGTTGCCTGAAAGCATTGGCCAATCCACTTCTCAACTGTTGCCTGATAACAACTCTGCTAGTTCGTCATTGATGGTCGTAGGTGGCGGCGTACAGAACTTGACGGTAAGCAGTAAGCAACGTGTATTTTATGAGTCCATTCATAGGCATTTATGGCCCACCTGATGTTAAGTGGTAACCATCGCCTATAAAAAATAATTGCCTCGTAGGTCACGCACGTCAGGAACGTGCCCTACGATGCACTGCTTGGCTGCAGAAATAGGGATGGTGGTAGTACTTCCCTGGATGAGCCACACACAAAAAGCTCTACTCATTATAATTATTATCAGCCACTGCTGAACATAGGCCTCCCCCAATCGAAGCCGCAAATAGTGGTCCTGTCTGTCCATCGACATTTTTTTTGACATAGTTATTTTTAGTGTCCCATACATGTAAATGAAATCAAAACGAGTGCGTTTTTCCCTTATCCGAACCATGCTTTAACTGTAATACTTTTTCAGGATTGGGTACAAGAAGAGTGGCAGTTCGTGCAAGAAATTGGCCCTTTGGAAGACAAAAAACATCTGAATGAGTTACTAGAGCTCACAACCTTCGGAAAGTGTCTGTTGCAGAAACAGGGTCAGCCACTCACTCCCAAAGATCGAAAAGGGCTAGTGCAGTTGATCGTGGAGCACCAACTCCGCATCTTGCCTAGCATTAAAGATACAATAAGTCAAGAGGTTTGGAGCAGCTGGGCTAATGAAATATGCACCTTATTTGAAGGGGAGCACGCCGATGTTTATTATGTGCCCTACCGGGTAACTGAGCGAAAAGCGTTAGCTGCCTCCGGCCTGCTGCACAATAGACTGATAACCCACCGCCGCGCCGTTCCCTTAACCAAGACGCCTCACGCAAACGAAGCAGTAGCAGCGGAAGCAGTACCAACAGCGACAGAACAACAGATGCCAGGAACTCAAAACGCTTGCGACCTCTTCCACCTGCCCATAACTTACCTGTTACAGACGAAGACTCCGATGCATCAATAAAATGGCTAGAGGCGTCTTCATCGCCCTATGAAGTAGTAATTGTAAAATGGATGGCTTCATTTCAAGCAAGACATGAAATATTAAAAAATAACTCAATTGACTATTACTTTAGCCAGTTTTTGTCTCTGCGGCTACCGACCGGTCACCAATTGGTTAGTGAAAATGTAATTAGTAGAATGTTAACAAAAGTACTTTGTATTTGTGGCCGAATGGGTTAACGTTTTGATGTTTACATTTTTTATTTAATTTTTAGTTGGCGAATGATTTCGAAAACACCTACCCACTAGCGTCAGCCACCTTCGACGAGCGTTTCCCGCTACTCAAAAAAAGACTTTTGGAGCTGGTAGTGGAGAAAGGGACTGATATTAGAGCTGAACCGGCTATCACCGACCTCCTGGACTTAGCAACTGGTAAGTTTTTGTTCAATTTTACATTTTAGTTTCAAGATGTCATACGAAATTTCTTCACTTAATACTTTTCATTTGTAATTAATTACTAAATTTAAGTTAACTAGTTTTATAATAAACATTGTAACGGAGATCTTCTTGCCGTGTCACTAGTTCTTTCACCAGTGCAGTGAAATGATTTAAAATGCTCCTTTCGTGCATTTGAAACATGTTTTTGAAGTTTAAAAGTTCTACGACATGATGGTTTCCTCACGATGTTTTCTTCACCGTTTTGAGAGTACTAGCTTAGTACGGATTTGAACCCACGACCGTAGGATCGGAAGACAGGGCCTCTACCACTAGACCACCAGTGCTTGTAACTGAGATTTAGTTGGCGAGGAACAATCAAGTGTCGCTGCGCTTCGGTGTATTCCGTACCTGCTCAAACAAATAGCCCCCGTACCAGTAAAATCCAAAGGACAGAAATGGAAGCCTGCTCGCTCTGAAGTATCAAGAGCGTTCATCAGTTACGTGAGTTCACCAAGGGACATTGCGAGAAATGGTAGGCGGGTCTACGAGGGGGTTGAGTGTGTAGGACATTTTGTTCCCCTTCGAGAAGTTTTAAAGCGTTTCTTCTCTTTGCGTAATATTCTTGAGGAAACTTTGCAGTACGTAAATATATTATATAATACCGTAAGTGACGTCACTCAGCATTTTATGCAGGGAATCTTCTGGCAGGAGCGCAGACAATTACACGGAAATAAGTTAGTTTTGCCTTTTTTCCTCCAAGTCGACGATTATGAACCACTGAATGCGTTAGGTAGTCACAGTAGCATACATAAGATGGGAGCAGCTTACATATCATTACCTTGCTTACCACCACTGTATTTGTCACAGTTGTCCAACATATTTATGGTTCTGCTATATCACTCCTCAGATAGAGTTCGATTTGGAAATCGCATTATATTCCAACCCTTAATTGATGAATTTACCTTCTTAATAAGGAACGGAATCTTTTTTGATTTTCCACAATTTACATTATATAAAAAAAAAAAATGATATTGTGAATGTGAGGACCATGTGGGTCTTTCTTAAATTTTAATTGTTGTGATTGTCTGGCAGTTTGAGTACTTTAAGTGACCCACCCAAATGTCTTTTCTTTGGTATTGTTCGTCGTGACGTTGAGCTCCTTAGGAGCTCCACGATAACTGACAAATGCTTGCACTGACTGGACGGGTCCACTCAAATCTGTGTGGTGCTTTCTTCAAAAGACCATCTCAGACATTAATCTGCATGGTCTTGGTCGTGTGTATTATACCTTATTGTTAACCCAAACGATTTTAAAAGATTAAAAGAGTAACCTTTGGAGTTCTTGCCGGTTCTTCTCCTTATACAAGGTGTTGATTTGCATCCTAGTCAAATTCAAGGACGTAATTATGCTAATGATTCTCGACCCAAATCAACAATAAAATGGGTAGGTATTTTTTTATTTATTTTTCTTATTTGCGGAAATCCGTAAGTGTAAACCAGCCGTATTTAAACGCGGCCTGTCTGTTACTAGCCCTATAACCGCGCTTTTACACACAAACAAAAGCAAACAATACATACACAACGCATACATACGCAACGTTCATTCAATAAATTCGTAGGCAATCAATCCTACCCCAATCACGGTGCGCGCACGCTCCTAGCCGCGCCCCCGCGGCTCTGGAACTAACAGTGTGTTTGATGTCGCCGAAGCGTGCGGGTGCTTTGCGAATTTCGCTTCTCGGTACATCGTTGAGACGTAGGTACAAAGTGCAAGATGACGGACAACTATTCAAATGTCGAGTTGGTGGAGATGGTCCGTCTGTATGCCATCAGTGGAGACAGCCTACGACGAGCCATCCAGATGTTCACCGAAATGTTTCCCGATCGGGAACCCCCATCACAGCGTCATGCTGGCTGCTAGGTACGCAAAGACTGCGGGATCATCGGCAGTTTGACGTTCCCCGGCATGCTCAAGCTCGCGGCAGCGTAGGCCTGCCTGTCGCCTTGCAAGAAGATATCCTGGAGTACTTCCAGCGAGACCCACGGGCATGCACGCGGGAGGCTGGTCAACACTGGAGTGCACCACACCACAGTGTGGCGCCTACTGAAGCGTGAACTGCAACACCCGTTCCACTACCGCAAGGCACAAGACATTCACCCAGGTGATAATGCCGTGCGGATTACATTTTGTCGCTGGTTGCTGGAACACCAAGACGCCAACATCCTGTGGACGGACGAGTGTTTATTTACTCGAGTTGGCGTCTACAATGTTCATAACGAACATTGGTGGGCTCACCGCTACCATAACCCGCACGTAACCAAACGGCATGCGTTCCAAGTGCGGTTTGGACTGAATGTGTGGGCTGGCATAATAGGGGAACATGTGCTTGGACCCTACTTCATTGATGGGTACCTCAACAGTGCCAAATACCTGGAGCTCTTGCGTCACGTTGTCGAGGATATGTTGGGTTTACACGGAGGAAGTGACAAGTGTAACAGAATTACGTGCAAGGATCATTAGTGCTTTCGACACTTTAAAAACGAATGTGTTAGTGTTACGTAAGGTGAAGGAAAACCAGCTACGTCGTGCTCGATTGTGCGAGGAGTGTGATGGTGGCCACTTTGAACAATACCTCCGGGTAACTTAAGTAGGTAATTTATTTATTTGTACATTTTGTAAATACGTTGTTAGCTTAATCAATTTTATTAGTGTAAATAAGTTGATTTCAAATTTTTAACTACGCCAATAATACCTAAGAGTCGAAAGTATCACCACGTAGGTACATACACTTAATTAGCACGTCTTTCCATTTCCATCAAACGTAGAAAACATTTTTAGACTTAGTGGATCGGTACGCCAACTAAGGTAGGTATTATTGCCGGTCCTAAGCCCGTTAAGTAAGAAAGAAAATTTCAAATCAACCAATTTAATCCACAAATAAAAACAAAATCACTACGAAAACTTTAGGTTGAAGGATAAAGCAAAACTAACATTTTATTAATCATCTGATATCAGGTCAGTGAACTTTTCTTTGGCGCACTAGTATTACTGTCATTAGTAAGATTTCCGTATTCCAATGATGCTCAAAAATGAGTTAGTTATTAAGCGAAATTTATGACAATAATGTAGGTGGTTTTCGAAATAAAATTAGGTAAAATGATTGCTACCGGTCATGGCTCGGTCGCGCTCGAGCGCACGCGGCTTGCATTTCGTAGGTACGACGTCGACACTCACGCACACAGCTCAGCTGCATTGTAGCTGTGTGCGTAGTCGGGTGATTCTGTTTTATTTGTATTGAATTAAGGGTTTAATTCTGAAATACTGTTAAATTTCAACAACAAAAAAAAAGCAGCGCTTATTAGTTATTACCCGCTACCGTACTTCAATTGATTATTTATGTCTTTTATGACAACCTCCTGAAATTTGACGAGGATGCAAATCAACACCTTGTATAATCGACCAATGCACCGAACCGAGCCCCTTTTTACCGACGTTTTATAAGTGCCCATGTAGGCCTATGTGAAATAAAAATATTTTGATTTTTTTTTGATAATTAATATATATTTTTTTATTTATAAGTACTCATCAATTATTTAATTTTTGTCTAC
Organism: Diarsia rubi; assembly: GCA_932274075.1. Classification (NCBI taxonomy): domain Eukaryota; kingdom Metazoa; phylum Arthropoda; class Insecta; order Lepidoptera; family Noctuidae; genus Diarsia; species Diarsia rubi. Next base: position 3,542,842 of record OW026433.1, read on the forward strand.
GTACATTTCATTGCTATTACGTATGTGTACCTACGTTCAAGTCACGATATAAGACTGATTGATAATAATACCGGATGATTTTTTTTACCGTCTCGAAAATAATATAGAGTGTTGTGTAAGTGGAACCGAACCCATACACAAGGATATTTGCTTAGTACCATTAAGATTGTAAAAGGTCGGAATATCCTTAAAAAAACATTAAAAGTACCCATCCTACGGCCCGTGCGTAAAACTCACGGACACAGATGGCTCTCAGATGGCTTGACAGACGAAAGGAACCTCTCGTCTGTCAAGCCATCAAAATAAGTCGAGTGTTCCCGCGCTTCATAAAAGCCGTTAAAATGCTATGAAAACTATTCCTGTCTAGCTCACACTTGCCCAACGTGTAGTAGAAGAGACAAGGATGGCTTCAAGTCACTCAGAACGTCTCTGAGCCCTTCCACCGCGAGTGTGAAAAGTGTCAAACTCAGTCAAACTGTTCCGAGCGGCGAGCCGTGCGCAGCGTTAACTAAATTAAAATTAAATAGTGAAAAGTAGAATAAAAGGTGTGGAAACCACGAAATAATCATGAACCGGTAAGTACTGAACTGTTTTTAATAGCTTGATTGTGTATTCGGCATGAATTCCGGCAGAAATACTTAGTTCAACGAACATCGTCCTCCATTTCATCGTAGTGAAAGAGATCGCACAACCAGTCGTACGATGCGCCGGCGCGCCGTGATTGGTCCGCGCCATCGTTTGATACAAACCGCCCGCGCGCAAGGGGTAGTTCCTGGTGCGCCAGTCGCCCGCGGGACGTCAAGTTGGAATTGCGTGTGCTAACTAATTTAATATTCATGTAGTAATTATTGTGGAGATAAATAAATATATAACATTTCTTGCCTTTTATCTCAGTAGTGGGACGAAATTAAGTGTTGTGTGAAATGCTGTATTGTGTAGGTATTTACCATGGGTTCGCATAAAAAGAAGAAAGAAAAACGTGAGGACAAACTGCGACGTCGGCTTGTGGCCGAATTAGAAAATCGTCGCTTGTTGAAACGTGTGTCGTTACTCGAAAAGTACATTATCGCACCGGCATCGGCGCCGTTGGAGGGAAGTGCGTCAGCAGCACCGTTACCAACGAGTGATACCGACGATGGGATTATAACACCACCGCTGCCCTACCCAAACGAAGCGACATCGGCGCCTGCGGGTACTTCGGTACAATCGGTACCGACCGCGAGCCAGCGAAACAGAGCGCCGCTGCCGCCACCAAGTGTCGCCGCGCCGTTGCACGTACGGGTAATTCTACGAATTAGGCGGCCAAAAATACAATTCCTAAAATTTGTCTCTTGTAAAAAAAAAGACTCCCCGCGAATGGTAAATAACCGTAGAACAATGGGTTACCCCACCCGCTTCCCCACTAGGAGCGCGCGCCAGAATGTGCCAGTCTAAACTTGATCGTCGCTCTGAGTGTTCGTATTGCTTTTCGACATTTCGTGCCAAACTGTTATTTTAAAAGTGAATATTTTTATTTTGGAGTGTGTTCTGAAGAAAATTATGATGGATTCAAGTTTAACAGGTAAGCGTACATACATATTAATACGTTTTAGGCAAATGGTAAAGTAAAATTTGGCGTACTGGTAGATTTAAAAACATGCTCGTGATTGTTGTTTATAATTCTCATTTTTTTAATTTGAAATGGTTTTTGTTGTACTTCAGGGTTCGTCCCATTGGTTTTGGCTGTTGTAGTATAAATAAGAGTATTTAAGCTAATTTTTTATTTTGGAGTGTGTTCTGAAGAAAATTATGATGGATTCAAGTTTAACAGGTAAGCGTACATACATATTAATACGTTTTAGGCAAATGGTAAAGTAAAATTTGGCGTACTGGTAGATTTAAAAACATGCTCGTGATTGTTGTTTATAATTCTCATTTTTTTAATTTGAAATGGTTTTTGTTGTACTTCAGGGTTCGTCCCGGGTTCATAAAATCATTCATAAATCACAAACAAAAAAGTGGTTTGGCAAAATCCAACTCCTTCTTCGCCACGATTTTGTCGCCCAATAAGGATCCAATTTACCAAAGAAACAGTTGATATCACTCAGTCTGAAATCGCAAATGTCGAAGAGGCTATAAATTCTTTGCAACCCAGCGAATTCGTACTAAGCGAAATGTTATTAAGTACAAAGCACGTCATGACTCTGACTATGGTCGATGCAAAAGTGTGTAACGCTGCAACTTCGACGACTTCAACAATGAGATGCTACATCTGTGGTGGTACATCAAAAGAATTTAATAATCTCAAAATAAAGAAAACAGTTGATATCGACGCAATACAGTTCGGCCTATCTGTGTTGCATGCTAGGATTCGGTTTTTCGAAAGCATACTTTATTTGGCATACAAGATTCCTGTACAAAAATGGCAGCTAAGGTCGGAAAATGACAAAGGCATTGTCAAACAGAAAAAGGCAGAAATACAAACAAAATTTAGAGAGCAAATGGGCCTATTAGTAGATGTGCCGAAAGCTGGTTTTGGCAATACCAACGATGGCAATACTAGTAGAAGATTTTTCGCCAATCCAGAAATTGCTGCTGAAATCACCGGTGTGGATTTAAATCTAATAAAACGCCTGACAGTGATTTTGGAAGTCATATCCAGCTCTCATAAAGTCGATTTACAAAAGTTTGCTCAATATGGGTATGAGACTGCGAAGATGTACGTTGATTTATATCCCTGGCATCCCATGACTCCCACAATGCATAAATTACTAATTCACGGCGCAACTGTTATGGAAAATGCACTTTTGCCTATAGGTTTATTATCGGAAGAAGCTGCAGAGGCGCGTAACAAGCGTATTCGACTTTACCGGCAGGATTTCGCAAGAAAATTTTCTCGAGAGCAATGCATTTTAGATGTAATGAACAGATTATTGCTCAGCTCAGATCCCTTGATATCTAGCATAAGACCAAAACCTAAAAAGAGGTCAACACCACATAGTGAAGAAGCAATACAAATGCTTATATCTGCTGAGGCCCACAGGGCTGAAGATGAGGAAACTGCCGCAGAAGAGTCTGACAGCGAAATGCAAGGATTCAACAGTGATGAAGAGACGTGGGACTCCTAATCGTTTTTTTTTTTTTTTTATATAATAAAACTTTATTTTGTCATTAACAATTGTCTTTTACTTGAATATATGTTCACCAAGAGCTTATATAATTGAAATATAATAATAATAAACCATTTAGAATACATAAAAAGAAGAAAATAATTTTGACCACCTAATTCGTAGATTTGCCCGTACGTGCGTTGGTGACCTTGAACACGGGCCGCCCGTTGCCGCGTGATTTAAGTACTTCGGAAGAGTTCCCGCCGGCCAGCCAGGTCGTACAGTCTAATATGAATCTATTAGGGTTCCCACCTACGCCGAAATCATCTACAGTGAGCCACTCGACCGCCGCCGGCGCCGTGTCGTCTGCGCAAGGCGCCGCGAGCGTCATGCAGCGCGCGCATGCGCCAAACGTTGGTTCCGAGAATTCAGCGGGTATGATGTTGCCTGGCGCCGCTGTGGCCGCTGCTGCAACTCCATCTCTGGACGCGTATGTAGATCATACTTTTAATAACACCAGTTTACGCTATGTGGGTCGAAGTGACCCGATGGTGACTTTGACCCAAAGACCTCGCTAATTACTATGGAGATTTGGCTACGTAAGGTCGAGGGAATATCCAGAATGTACGGATGGGATGAGAAAACTTTAGTTTTTAATTGTTCCTCGAAACTCAAAGGCTACGCTCGTCGCTGGTACGATCAATTACAAGAAATTAATCTCTCGTGGGTTGATTTTAAGTCTAAATTACTAACAGCTTTCCCATCCCATAAAAGTAAATTAAGTATGTTACGAGATTTAGTTAATGTTATCCGATCGCCTGATATGGACTATATTCAATTTTATTATGATAAGTTAGCGTTAGGTAACGCGTGCGGACTCGCACCGTCTTTAATTACGGAGGCAATTGTAGGTACAATTGGTAGTGAACTCATTGAAATTGGCGCGATTTCCGCGGGTTGCCGCGACCCCAGTGTGTTATTAAACTACCTGTCGTCGTTGCAAACTAATACAAGAGTTTCAGTGAGTTCAAAACAAAGTGTAAACTCCGTTTCTAATAAAAATACGCAAGATCGGATAAAATGTCGAGTGTGTAAGCGGCGCGGACACGTCGCTGCGCGTTGTACTTACAAAACTCGCGACAAAAGTACCTATTTAGATGCGGTATGTTCGTTTTGCAGTAAGAAGGGACACAGTGAAAATAATTGTTTTAGTAAAATGAGGAAGTGCTCTTATTGCAATAAGTTAGGGCACGTTAAGGACGAATGTCTGAAATTGAAAAATCGTAATGCAAGTACATCGAATAATACGCAAAAAGTAAATATTATTAAAAATTCAGGCGATTCAAGTGCGAAATATTATATGATGGTTACAGTTAACGGGTGTAGTGCTGAGGCATTCATCGATTTTGGGAGTTCTTGTATTACGATAACAGAGTCTTTAGCAAAACAGCTGAGCTTAGATTTGCAGAATGTGTCGAATAACAATGTTATAAAGGGGTTCGGGGGGTCGCATGTTACACCTTTTGCGGAAACGGTAGTTACTATCACAGCCGATGAGGCTACGTGTGAAGGTGTTAAGGCTTACCTAGTGCCCGACGGGACTCAGGATATAGGCATTATTATTGGTCAACCACTTACTGATTACCCCAATGTTTACGTTATAAAGACCCCCGCGTCACTTAAGATGTATAATGCAAATTACCTATCACTCTTACCTGATATTTTTGAGGATGCCGAGCGTATTCGGTTACACGTACCCGAGGACCTGCAGCTTTCGCCTGGTGTAAATAAAATAGTTTTGGCTTGCCCGGATTTTGACGGAACTATTGCGATACCGGAATCGGAACACTTGAAGCCTCGTTCTGAATTTATTGTACCTAAACATAACGCGCAGGTCATGGACGGCCGGGTCTGTGTTAAAATGATCAACTTAGGATCGCAGATAATTAATTTACCTAGCAGGGAGTGTGTGGTACGAGGGTCATTCAATAAATACTTAGCCTACAAAAAGTAAACGAAAATTTTGGAAAAGTGGCAATTTATTTTTCAACATAGTCTCCTTTTAGTTCGATACACTTAGCCCAGCGATGCTCCAACTTTTTTAACCCGTCCGAAAAATAGTTTTTGTCAAACTCTGCAAAATAGGCCTCCGTGGCGGCGATGACCTCCTCATTTGATCCATATCTATTCCCGGCGAGTGATTTTTTCAGATTAGGAAACAGAAAGAAGTCACAAGGGGCCAAATCTGGAGAATACGGTGGATGGGGCAGCAATTCGTAGCGTAATTCGACCAATTTGGCCATGGCAACGGCAGACGTGTGAACCGGTGCGTTGTCGTGGTGAAACAGCACTTTTTTCTTCGCCAGATGGGGTCGTTTTTTCTTTAATTCGGCGTCGAATCGGCCCAATAAATCGGCATAGTAAAGCCCTGTAATTGTTTTACCCTTCTCGAGGTAATCGATGTAGATCACACCTTGTGAATCCCAGAAAACGGTGGCCATAACTTTTCCGGCAGATTTTACAGTTTTCGCCTTCTTTGGAGCACGTTCCCCGGTCTGGATCCATTGTTTTGATTGCTCCTTGGTCTCTGGTGTGTACCAGTGGATCCAAGTTTCATCGACGGTCACAAAACGACGCAAAAACTCCGCTGGATTCCGCTTAAACAGAGCCAAACACGTCTCCGATGTGGTCTCACGGTTGCGCTTGTTTTCCGGTGTGAGTAAACGCGGCACCCATCGCGCCGACAGCTTTCTCATGCCGAGTTCCTCGTGAAGAATATGATGCACTGTTCCTTCTGAAATGCCTACAGTCTCAGCTAGCTCCCGAACCTTCAATCGGCGATCTGCCAATACGAGATCATGGATTTTTTTAATGTTTTCCTCCGTAGCAGCTGTTTTCGGTGCAGCTGGACGTGGTTCATCAAAAACCGACGTACGGCCACGTGCAAACTCGTTGAACCAATTCTTGACGGTGGCCATCGATGGAGAAGAGTCACCGTACACAGCATCCAAGCGCTCTTTGATTTCGATGCGCGTTTTCCCTTCCAAAAATAGAAATCGAATTACCGAACGATATTGCTCTTTTTCCATTTTTGTAAAACCGATCGACACGTTCGCTTCCTTAAGTTGTCAAATTAAAACAAATGAAGGGATTGGAATGAAAATTTGAAAAAAGAATTAAAAAAGAATGTGCTACACTGTGGTAAAACTCTTTTGAAACTACAGCGCCCTCTGGCGATGAGGCTAGGTACTTATTGAATGCCCCTCGTACGTGCGATAACAGTCCGCGACGCAGAGTGTAGGTATGAGGTCGGGACGGATTTGGAGTCTTCTGTAAAGTTAGAGCTTGAATGTTTACTAAATGAGTTTACCGATTGCTTTTCTGAGTGCGGTCAAACAATAGGTAAATGCGCTGTAAAAATGAAAATAGAGCTTACAGATAATAAACCAATTTATTACCGACCCTACCGAATGTCAATTGCGGACCGCGAACACGTTCGTACTATCGTATTAGATTTATTAGAGAAGGAAATTATTGAAGCTTCCAACTCACCTTACGCCAGCCCTGTCCTTCTGGTGCCTAAAAAGACTGGTGAAAAGCGTATGTGCGTCGACTACCGGGCGTTAAATAAAATTACCAAAAAGGAGCGTTATCCTATGCCGCTTATACAAGATCAGCTTGATAGGCTAGCGAAGCAGCGTGTATTTTCATGTCTCGATGTGTTATCCGCATATTTTTGTATACAACTCGAAAATGACAGTAAGCAGTATACAGCTTTTGTTACGCCCGATGGGCATCATCAATACACACGTATGAGCTTCGGTCTTGTGAATGCACCTGCTGTCTTTCAGCGAGCTATCGATGACATATTAGGCCCGTTGAAGTTTGAGTGTGCCACCGCATACCTTGACGATATACTCGTGTATTCTGAGGATTATTGTGAGGCGTTGAGACGTCTAAGAAACGTGTTAGAAAGAATACGTGCCGCTAATATGAAGCTTAGAATCGATAAGTGTTCGTTTTTAGTACCACGGATTGAGTACCTGGGACATGAAGTCAGTAATGGTGAAGTTAAGCCTGCTCAACATAAAATTAATGCTGTACGTAATTTTCCTATACCAACTAATGTGCACCAGTGTAGACAGTTTATGGGCTTGGCTAACTACACACATCAAAAGTGTCTAGGGATCAAGCATTTGTATGCGGATTTCTTGAGATTGAGATGTGGCTTTGTAATAAATTTATGATTTTATAAATTTATATGGATCCTTTTTGGTGCATTTTATAATTTGAATCAGGAACTGTGAATCAAATTCGAGTAAAAGATGAAAATCAGCTGTCAATATTTTCCCTATAAAAACATACAACGCATTGAAGACATTATTAGTGCTACTTTTTCCCTACTACTGATTAAAACCAACGTTATTATGGAGCGGCGACGTCATTTAAGCAGGGAAGAAATGCTTAGAGCCGTGGGAATGATAGAAGCTGGTTCCCGGCAACGTACTGTGGCTTTAGCTCTGAATACAAGTCAGAGTGTTATCAGTCGACTTTGGACACGTTACCGAAGCACTGGTACCGTGGCTGAGCGCCATGGAGGACGGTATCGCTGCACCACACGGAGACAAGACCGATACATTCAAATCTTAACTCTAAGAGCTCCAACAATAACCGCCATGATGTTAGCCGTGAGGCTTCATCACTCTTCAGGGAACTTAATTAGCGACCAAACAGTCAGAAACCGCTTGCATGAAGTGAACCTTCATTCCCGAAGACCGCTACGGGTACCACCTATAGCAATGCACAATCGTAGGATTCGATATCAATGGGCTCTTGAACACAGAAATTGGGCAGAAGAACAATGGCGTTTCGTGTGCTTTTCTGATGAGTCTCGTTTTGGTATGAGACCGGATACAAGACGTATACGACACTGGAGAACCCCTGGACGCCAACAGCGATTAAAATCCTGCCAGGAAGTCCATCCTTATAGTGGTGGAACCATCATGGTATGGGCGGGTATTTGGATCGGCGGAAGAACTGAGTTGATTTGGATCAGAGGCAACCTCAACGCTCAAATTTATGCTGAGACGATTGTATCAGACGTCATCGTTCCTCTACAAGTGCAAATCGGTCCCTTATTTCAGTTAATGCATGATAATGCACGACCGCACACCGCAAGAGTTGTAAGACAGACTCTCGCCGCGGCTAACATCAATGTCCTGCCCTGGCCTGCTCAGTCGCCAGACTTGAACCCGATTGAGCATGCATGGGATATGCTACAGAGAAGAGCTCTGCCGAATATGGAGGGTATCCAGTCGCAAGAAGACCTTTTTTTGTTGTTGCAACGAACATGGGCGGCCATTCCACAGCGTGATTTGGATGAACTCATTTTGAGTATGCCAAACCGATGTTCTTGTGTTGTTAGTGTTCGCGGTAGAAACACGGATTATTAATTGTTTAAGTTACCCAATAAAATTTTTAAAGAAAACTGTTATTTCAGTCTTTTTTTCGATGTTCTTTAATGTTAGTGGTTCAAATGTCAAAAATCCCTTTATTAGGAAAATGGCAAATTTCTTTATTAATGCAAAGGTGACTTGGTTTATCGTTACTGTGACAAACGAAAACACTTTATTTGATGAATCCTTAAAGAAAATTTTAATTAATATCAATCAGGAGAAAAGTTATTGCAAAAATATATGTTGATCCCTAGACACTTTTGATGTGTGTATTTTAGAAAATATGTTAAGGGTTTTGCGATAATTGCCCGCCCTATCACCTTATTAACTAAAAAAGATCAAACCTGGGCCTGGGGTGATGAACAGCAGGGGGCGTTCGATACATTAAAAGCTATACTTGTTAGCCGGCCTATATTGGCTTTGTTTAACCCGGAGCATGAGACTCAGATACACACCGACGCGTCTAAGGTTGGTCTGGGTGGTATTCTTCTCCAAAAGCAGCCGGACGGCGCGTGGAAACCCGTCGCTTACGCTAGTCGGCAGACTACACCCGCCGAACAAAAATACCATAGTTTCGAGCTCGAGACCATGGCGGTAGTAATGAGTTTAAAGAAGTTTAAGGTTTATGTAAGTGGTGTTAAGTTCGTTATAGTCACAGACTGTAACGCCTTACGCTGGACTTGGTCGAAGCGAGATTTAAATCCACGCATCGCGAGGTGGTGGTTGGAGGTGCAAGGTTTTAATTTTGATGTTGAGTATCGCGCCGGGAAGTCGATGTGTCACGTAGACGCGTTAAGTCGAAATCCCGTTGGCAGTGTATTACGTTGCGTAGAAACGGATCTTATTGAAAGTTTGCAACACGATGACGACTCTATACGCGCGATTATTAGTCAATTAACTGACGAATTAGCAAACGGTAACTCCAAAGGTTTGGCCGTGGACTACGTAGTTGAAAAAGGAGTTTTGTTTAGAAAGGTTAACAATAATAATCTCAAGGTTGTAGTTCCAAAACAATGCCGTTGGTCTCTTGTGCAAACCTTCCATGACAATGATGCTCATGTTAACTTTAGTAAAACTTACGATGCAATTGAGAGTAAGTATTGGTTTGGTAACATGCGTCGTTTTATTCAAAAATATGTACGAAGCTGTATTTCGTGTCAATACGCTAAGAAGCCTACGGGTCGACTTGTCGGTTTATTGCATCCAATAGAAAAGGTACCAGTTCCTTTTCATACTGTGCATGTCGACCACCTCGGACCCTTTTGCAAAAGTCCCTCCGGGAAGATGTATATTTTTGCCATCATTGATTCTTTCACTAAGTTTATATGGATCGAGGCGGTGCGAGATACTAGTTGTGCTAATGTTCTTAAGACTCTAGATCTGTTTATAAAAACATTTGGTTTGCCGAACAGAATTATTAGTGACCGTGGAAAAGCATTTGATTGTCACGAGTTCAAGAAGTATTGTACTGAGCGTCAAATAAAACACGTAATGAACGCCGTGGCGAGCCCTAGGGCTAACGGCCAAATCGAGAGGTATAATCGCACAATACTTGATGCACTCGTGACTTATGTCGGTGATGATCAAAATAATTGGGAGATGTACTTACCCAAAGTTCAATTAGGGTTGAACTCGAATGTTAATAATACGACAGGGAAGTCGCCATTAGAGCTGTTGTACGGCTTCCGGCCTCGTTTAGTCGGTGACTTAGTTACACCTGTTAGATCAGACTGTGTTGACAACTTACGAGAAACTGCTACCACTAGATTGCAAACTGCTGCCCAGCAGTCGAAACTGAAATTTGATCGCAAGAGACGTACTGAGGCACCTTTTAAGGTTGGTCAGTTGGTTCTAGTGCAACGAAAGGTATTCAGAAAGGGCCTAAGGAGTGGCAAGTTAGTACCACGGTATGATGGTCCATTTGTTGTGACTAAAGTGCTACCGCATGACAGATATGTTGTTAAGGCTAGCAATAAAACTAGTCGTTCTTATGAGAACGTGTTGGCCCGGGATAAATTGAAACTGTTCCGTTGTATGACTGACAATGATTCAGATTAAGAACTGAATTATTACTGTCTTCTGTGTTATTTTAGTTATTATTATTAAAATGGAACTTATTCAGATTAAGAACTGAATAAATAAGTTATTCGAATTAACAAATTGAAATCTTATTATTAAATTGTATTTCATTTGATCTCATTGTATTAAGAAACTATGAGAGTTGAGACGGATTGTTCTAATATTATTATACTTAGTCTAGTTATATGAATACCATGGTACATTTGTGTTAATACTGCAGTTTTAAAATACATTGTTTTATGCCCTACATTATTGTCTTATTTAACAGATGAGTAATGGAGATCTCTGTACTTTTGAGAAAGTACTAGTGTTTAACACAATGTTGTGAGCATGAGATGCTCGTATATTGAACCCTTTATCGCATGCATGCCACCTTTAAGAGGGTGACTCATGAAGGCTTGTGAAGCGGACCATGACTGTCGGGGGTACCTTACATACTGAGGAGGTGAACCGAACTGCTGAACGTAGACCCAAGTTAGATGGGCGGACCGTCAGAGCAGTTGAATGCCTTAAGAGGCGGACCATCAGACTAAGAAGTCGGGAGAGTCAAGTCAACGCTTGACCTATTGAACGTAGACTCAGGTGATGGGTGGACCGTTTGTAGGCCTTAAGAGGCGGACCGTTATTGGCTTTCAGAGGTCTTGAATACTGATTCATTTCTATGAATGAAAGCGTTGACTCAATTGGTTATGAGTGGACTGCGTTAACGATTGGTAGGCCTTAATAGGCGGACCCTACAGCTATTTGACAATTGCACACTTTCTGTTAAGATGGAGGTGAGCCTTAAAGAAGCGGTATAATTTGACTTTAAGAAGTTAATGTTATTCTACCTTAAGAGGTGGCCTTAAAATAACGAACCTTAAGAGGTCCCGTGGTCGTCGGTACTCATCGAGGAGAAGGAGCTGTTCGGGACGCCCAGCAGCATCAGGACGGCCGACTGAAAGAGATCGCACAACCAGTCGTACGATGCGCCGGCGCGCCGTGATTGGTGCGCGCCATCGTTTGATACAAACCGCCCGCGCGCAAGGGGTAGTTCCTGGTGCGCCAGTCGCCCGCGGGACGTCAAGTTGGAATTGCGTGTGCTAACTAATTTAATATTCATGTAGTAATTATTGTGGAGATAAATAAATATATAACATAATAACATTTCTTGCCTTTTAGTAGTGACCGTTTTTTTTCACGTCGTATGACTAGAAAATATGCCTAATGTTTATCAAACTGTCGTTATTAACAATTCTAAGTTCATTAGGAACGACTATAATGCATTCTAATCAAGTAATATCGTCAGAAATTTGAATTTAATTGAAAACAAAACACGCGAGCCAAACTCATCTTATTTTGATGGCTTGACAGACGGCGATTCGTGACGTCATAACGGTCATTTGTATGTTTTGGTCGAGTATTGGAAAAGTATGGATTTAACCGACTTGAACAAAAGGGAGGATGCATTTTTTCTTTTTACACCGATTTCACCCCCATTTGTGAACCGATTCTCAAAATGATTTTTTTTTGGTGACTGTTTTTTTGTCAAGCATGTTCCTTCTTTGCCTGTTCCAGTGCGCATCTTGCATTTGCTTTTTTATGCATGATTTAGACCAAGAACAAGACGTCCAAGGACGCGCGGTGGACGTGGTGGGGGTGTGCGAGTTCTGCTCGCAACAGCACCACCACCACCATCACTACCACCACCACCATCACCATCGCCACCAAATTCTCCAGTACCACGACCTGCGTCACCACGTGTGATCATACTGGAGAATGTCGTGCTGGTACCGGCGCAAACGGACCGTGGTGGTGGTGGTGGTGCTAGCGGGCGTGGAGGGCGCGGACGCCAAGCCGGCCGCGCTGGAGCTGGCCGCGCTGGAGCCGGCCGTGCCGGTGCCGGTCGAGCCAGAACCGGCCGCGCCGGATAAAGCAGCGCGCGGCCTGGACCGCATACAATTGAAGAGTAAGATTTTGCTTTTGTAACGCTTTTGTTTATTTTTCGAAAATAATTTCGTTTAAATACAATTGAACCGATTTTAATTTTAGACTTGTGGTACGGCCTATCTTGGAGTTGCCGCAAGCTCAGGGTCTGGAGACCCCGCTTCTTCCCAAGCGGAGGCGCATTTGGAAACCGTAAGTAGTTCTACTTGTATGTTAGTTGTAGATATTATTTTAGTGTTAATACTACAGGTTTTAACTTTTGTTTTAAAATATCCATCTAGATCAGATCGGGCTGCGGCAGCTCCAACACAACCTGTGGCGTCCACCACGCGGCAATGTAAGTCGCCAACGGTCTTTTCTAATCATTTAATTGCTAAGGTATAGGTACTATAACATTGCTTTTGTTTCAGGGACGTGGAACAGCCGTCACCGGTGGCGTCCACCTCCCACGCGGCAATGTAAGTCGCCAACGGTCGTTTCTAATCATTTAATTGCTAAGGTATAGGTACTACAACATTGCTTTTGTTTCAGGGACGTGGAACAGCCGTCACTGCCGTCGCCGCAGCATGCACCAGCAGCATACGCGGTGCCTTCCTCAGCCGCGTAAGTCGCTTACGGACTTGTCTATTCATCAAATTTAATTAATCTTTTCTATTCATGACATTCACAGGTACTTCAACGCTTTTTTTGTTCTAGATTCTTGGAATGCGGCAGCTCAACGCCACTCGCATCGCCGTCCACCTCGTCCAGCATGCGGCATCCACCTCGCCATCGCCCACGTCAGAGTCTGCGAGATAGGGAGTTGGCCCACCTCATCAACGTTGGTAAGTACCCGCTGATTATAGTCTGGTTTGGGGCTATGGCCAAACTTCTGGTTTCCACTACGGAATTAAAACCAATGTATCATTTGCTATAGGTAGCGACGCAGACTCTGACGAGAGTGATGAGGGCGAGGAGGATGCGGTATTGCCTGCGGTGCCCAGGGTGTTAAGGGCCATGATGACACCCTGGGTTCAGGAGGACGATGATGAGGGTGGCGACGAAGCTGCACCTGCTGGTGTTGACGCCGCGCCTGCTGGTGTCGACGCCGCGCCTGCCGACGCCGAACTTTCTGCAGACCCTGGCACGGACCAGCCAAGGAGTCTGTTTGATTTTCAGTGGAGAGAGTTTCCGAGCCCCCCGATTCCACCTGAATCGAGGAGGGAAACGTTTTCCCAAATTAATGTTGGTCCGGCAATTCCAGATGTTGACCCATACGACATTTTCGTTGCCATATGGGATCGGCAATTCATGGAGTACATTGCCTCGGAGACCAATAGGTATGCTCAGCAGTGGGCAACCCAGCTGTGGGACGACCACGCCCTCCTACCCAGTAGCCGCATCGCGCGGTGGGGCAACGACACCACCGCCGATGAATTATATGTTTATTTTGCTATTATTCTGGCGATGAGGGGTCGTGGTTAAGTCCCGCATCGAAGAATACTGGGGTGTCAACGCTGACATATTCTACACTCCAGGTTTTAGCGCACACATGAGCATCAACAGGTTTTTACTTGTTAACAAATGTTTACATTTTGTTAACAATGATGCCGTGCGTGCGCTAAACCTGGAAGGCTCCGAGGCACGCTTGTATAAGATAGGACCACTGTTGTCGCACCTGAACGAGAGGTTTCAATTTCTTTCGCAGAACATTGCACTAGACGAGAGTCTTTTGATGTGGAAAGGCTGGCTGGACATCAGCCAGCTTATCCCCAACAAAGCTGCTACCAGAGGCATCAAGACCTATGAGATTTGTGAATCTCGAACCGGTTATTTATGGCGGTTCGAGATTCACGCTCATGGGAAGTCGGATCCCAGACCGCTGGAGCCGGAAAATCCACTAGAGAGAGTTGTAACGTCAATTGTTTTGAGGCTGATACAAGGTCTAGAGTACAAAGGGTACACACTATGGATGGACAACTTTTATAATTCGCCAGTTGTCGCTCGACGGCTTAAGTCTTTGGGGTTAGACTGTGTAGGAACCCTCCGGACGGATCGCCAGTTTCTTCCGGAGGCCCTACACCGTCTAACCAGGCTACGCATGCGCCAAGATGACGTATCTGGTCTTACCTCAGGGGACGTCGATGTCATGGTATGGAGAGATGCTAACCGAGTGGCTACCATCTCTACGTACCATGGCAACGGTATCCAAGAAGCCCGAGGATCCACCAAACCCATCTTGATACACGATTATAATATCATGATGGGTGGGGTGGATAAAAAAGACCAGATACTGGCCATGTATCCGATCGAGCGGAAACGAACAAAGGTCTGGTACAAAAAGTCTTCAGGAGACTCCTGACACCTCTCTGTTTTAAATTCCCTCATCATTCATCGTCAAAATTCATCTGCTTCTACTTCTTCTCCGCTTTCTCACCGCCACACAGTGGTTCGAAATCGACGCTCCGTGGACATTGAAGTTAAAATTTCTTTAGGCGAGAAATAAAAATCGGAACGGCTTTATTTCAGTATTATTTATAATATTTGGTAATATGACAGCTATAGACAGCACCATCTCCGAAAAAAAAAATATTTAATATTTTTTTGTATCAAGAAAAACACAAAAACCGTATTTTCTCACAACTTAATAAAACTTAAAGCCTGCGGCTTACATGGGGTGTTGTCCCACATGAGGCGATTCCAAAATGCTAAAACACGCACACCCCCATGCGCGCCGCTTCACTCATAGCAGAGTGTTGAATTTTCGAGAAATTCAGACAAAGATTTTTACGTTGATTTAGGTGTGATCTTGAAAAATATACAAAGTAATTGACCATCGTGTGCTAATTTTATAAAAAATAATGAGAAATAATGGAATATACAATATAAAAAAACTAAAAAACACTCACGTAGTGACCCATTTGCAATATAAATAAATTTTTAAATATTTCTTAAGATAATTTAATTCGTTGTTAGTAGATTATGTCAGTAGATAAAAAGTTGACTTAAATTAATAAAGTAAAAAATAATATTTTTATTAGTAATACAGAAAAATACTAAGAATAGGCAATTGTATAAATAAGAAATATATTATTTCACCACTTCACTCAGAGCAGAGTGATGAACTTCAAGAAATTCAGTGGATTTCTCGAAGGAATTTAATACATTATTATTTGATATCTTTGGGATAGGTTTGTTTACCTAACATACCAACTGGAAACGATAATTACATAGTAATGATTGTTTGTTGTAAGCTGTTCGTAATCTCAAGTTTAACAGGAAATCAATACTTAATGCCTGCTAATTAACTTATTATTGTAATTTTGTCTCATCTCATTAGTGCAAATTGCAAATATTGTTAACGAGTTAAGATACATTAGTTTTTGTCAGCAACTGTTCGCGCTATAACATTAACTTCTTGCTTACGTACTTACTTGTTATCATGGAAGGATTTTATTCAAATTTGGACATATTCATATTTGTGAAAAGAAAAAGTTGCTTTTCGCAGCCCAGTATTTTGTTAGAAGCACTTCTAACCAAAGCAACAAATTTGTCTGAAGAAGAACAAAAAAAATTAAAACAGTTTTGTCAAGTGTACATGTGTGTTTTGCATAGAAATTGGAAATCGTGTAATCGAACGATGCATACATTCGTTGTTGGGGTGTTGCACTGAAACGAACATAGATTCTTTTAGTACTTATTTATTTTGGATAGCCGAGCCGCGATATATAGTAAACGCACTCGGTCCGCGTTGATTCCCCAATGATGGCCGACTCGCTCGCGCGAGCGCCGCGCGCCGCCCGTTGTTCCCCGCGCCTCTCCCGCGGCCCCCGGTTCGCCATGCGCGTGGACATTCGTCAAGAAGTATGAGACTTGGCTAGAAAAAGAGATCAAATGGCCCAACTTCATTAAATACAGATTTGTACAAAGTGAAGAAATTGGATTGGTATCAATCGACTCTGTTATTGATACTGTTAAACCTTCAACCTCAAGTGCTATTGGTATAAATGAAGGTGCATCCACGTCCAAAGTAACTACATGTACTGTTAGCACTACAACACTAATAAGGAGCCCAAGAAAACCTTTCTCAGAATTATGCCAAAAACAGAAGAAGAGAAGAATAGAAGAACTTTTAACGCACGACTCTCAGGAACTTGTATATGCTGCTGCAGTGAGTTGTGGTGAGGAGAATGAGGACGCGGACGTGAAAGATTTAATAATATATATTACCGAGCATCCTGGAAAAGCAGCAAAGATCAAGAATTTTTTGAAAGGCAAGACAACTACTAACAAGTATTCAGCAGAGAAAGCGTTGGGTACCTAGAATGGGGTTACTTTCAATCGCGGGGCGACATTGATCGAAACTTCTTTTAGAAACTAAAGTGCAAATATTGAGAAAACGGAACGCACTAGCCCACTTTTTTTTTTCGTGTTGGCAACACTGATCGTCAGCCATCTTTCCCTTAGAAGCATAGGCGAGTGCGGCGGCTCGTTTTGCATAAAACAATTGAAAAGGAGAGTAACTACATATTAATATCGTTTTTTAGCCTGCAAAACTTTGTCCGTAACTAATTCGCTTTGTGTATAGGCATAATGCAATTTATATTCGGTTAGTTAAACTTTAATTTGTGAACTATAAAAAAATATTGTGATTTCCTAACCTCAAAATTTGCTTGTGTTATTGGCAAAAAATTAACGCGGGGTGACATTGATCAACAGGCTGGGTGAGATTGATCGGTGATCAAAGTAACCCTACGTTTTAAAGTAAGGGTGTGGTTAACTACTTTTATCCGATTCTTATGATTCTTTATATATTATTATTAATCTATTGCTTCAGAAACATCATGCCGCGAGATTACAAAAAAAAACTCGGAACTAGAAGATATTTAAACTACAGTGACGAATTATTAAATGAAGCTTTGTCAAGAGTAGTGACAGGAGCTATGACTTTACGGGCTGCATCCAGAGAATATGATATTCCCTTTGGAACTCTGTACAATAAATATAAAGGAAACTTTACTAGAACTCCAGGTGCACAACCTATTTTTAGCCATACCGAAGAAAAATCTCTGTTGATGGCGGCAGCAAAATGTTCTGACTGGGGTTATCCTTTAACCGCACTTGATTTGAGGTTTTTAGCAAAAGCTTATTTAGACAGACAAGGCCGACATGTTGCTAGATTCCAATAAAAAATAATATTCGACAAGAGTCGCAGCAAATATAAAAAGATCCAGGGCAGGTGTTTCAAGGGAAAGTTTAAATGTATTTTTTGATAATTTAGAGCCACTTATCAAAGATAATCCGGGATCTAATATTTTTAATTACGACGAATCAAATTTGAGCGACGACCCAGGAAAAAAGCAAGGTATCTTCAAGCGGGGTGTTAAATACCCTGAGCGAGTGACAAATTTTTCCAAAAGTGGTACGTCCATTATGATTTGCGGATCAGCAGATGGTGGGATGTTGCCACCATTTGTTATTTACAAGAGCCAACACTTGTATGATACATGGAAAGAAGGAGCGCCATCTGGACCGCCTTGCTGTGATAAACGTTGTTGTGCGGGAGGAACAAGATTTAATAGAACCAGCAGTGGGTGGTTTAATTCTGAGACATTTCGAGATTGGTTTATTAAATGCTTTCTACGTCATGCTAAAAATTTACCAGGGCGCAAGGTAATGATTGGCGACAATTTATCGTCCCATTTAGACACAGATGTTGTGAGACTTTGTGCAGAGAATGAAATTGATTTCGTCTGCTTGGTGCCACATTCCACCCACTTGTGTCAACCATTGGACGTAGCATTCTTCCGCCCTATGAAGGCTGCCTGGCGTGCAATCCTAGCAGAGTGGAAAGCTCAAAATTTGCGAATCACAAGTGTCCCTAAGGACACTTTCCCCCGACTGCTTACTAAGGCTCTGCTTAAAATGAACTCAGCACAAGCAAAACCAAATACACCATTTTGCACTGAGTCTTCAGGAATAAAACGTTATCTGAGAAGTGGTTTCAAAGCCACTGGAATTTTTCCATTTAACAAAGAGCAAGTCTTGAAACGATTGCCAGATAGCAATGCACTTGAAAACTCAGATGCGCCGGTAGAGTCGGTTTTAACTGATTATTTACGCACACAAAGATTTGGTGACTCTTCTTCATCAGCTGTACGCAGAAGAACGCGCTTAAACTTAGCTCCAGGTGATAGCGCTTCTACAACAATTCCTGAAGCAAATGAAGAATTACCTGGCCCTTCGTCTACATCATCTGATTTTGAAAGAAACGAAAATGAAATTTGTGTTGGCAGATACGTACTAGCAAATTTTTTTACTCCTCGTGGGAAAAAAACATTTAAATATGTTTGTCGGATTATTGATACATCGCCGCACATTGTGGTAATAGGATATAAGTCATTAGAAAATAAAAAGGTGTTTGAATTAGTTAGAAGTGACATTTCGGATATAGAAAAATGTGATATAATTTCATTTCTTCCAGAACCAAAGTTTTTAAATGAGGAAGAGCCAACCTCTAAAGTAGAATTCCCGTTTGATGTAGACATTCTAGAGTTAAAGTGATGATATCATATTGGTTATTGTTTTTTATAAATTTATCATGTTCAACGTTTAATAGTTCTTTTAATTTGTTACTCAGAGGTTACATTTTTTTTTTTTTAGATAAGTTTCATAATAAGCGCCAATCAGGTGTCGAAATACTGCCCAATTAATAGGGAATGTTGATTGTTGTTTAGTCAGTAGACATTGTACTTAATAATTTAATTTAAAAATAAGAAAAGAACTGATTAGAATACAATTTTCGGTGATTTGATAGTTAAACTATTGCTTATTTCTAAGTAAAAACAAATTATGTTCCTAAGGGCGGCTTCGACCAAACTGGAATAAATCTTATTCTCGGAATAAATCGATACTTACTCGAGAGTAAATCAATTTCACGTTTAACCAACTGCAATCCGAGGAATAGCTAGTCTATTCGGGAATAGTCACTATACTGCCGTTAGGCATGGAATACGGAGTTATTCCAAGAATAATAAAATGGCGTCCTATTGTTTTCTGCTGTCATTTCAACTCAACAGTCAACACAAGGAATTTGTTGTTTCAAATAAATAAAATGCAACGTCTAAACGAATTGATTCAAGATAGTGATAGTGATGAGGAACTTATACCTAGACGTCCAAGGTGGCTTAAAGAGAGAATAGATTTATTTGAATACTATGATGACCGTGATTTCACGATAAGATTTCGTTTGAGCAAAGAAGCAACTTTGTTTTTGCTGACGAAAATTGAACATAAATTGGAATACATTTCCGACCGGTAAGTGTGTATTAATACCAGGTAGGTACCTAATATCTACCTACCTAATTAGTCTACATGTATAAGTTACTGTACCTACTTGGTTATAATAGACCTGCCTGTCTAGCACAGCAATATTCTTTATGTAGATGTACATACTATCTTTATTAAACTACCATACTTTATTATTTTTCAGTAATCAGTCCATTTCACCGATAAACCAGTTGCTAGGAACCTTAAGATTTTATGCAACAAATTCTACTCAAATGCTTATTGGTGACATCTGTGGTTGGAGTACTCCTACTGCAAATAAAATAATCCATAGAGTCAGTGCCACTATTGCTGCACTGCACAAGGACTATATAAAATTTCCTACTACTCAGCAAGAGATGAGGAAGGAGCAAGACAATTTTTACCAAATAGCTCGATTTCCACGTGTTATTGGTGCCATGGATTGCACACACGTAAAGTTGTCATTTGTACCTCTCCGGTGTCAGGTGGGAGGTGAACAAGCAGAACTGTACAGAAACAGAAAAGGTTACTTTTCTTTAAACGTGCAGACAATATGCAACGCTAATTTGGAAATCACTGACATAGTAGCACGATGGCCAGGGTCTTGTCACGATAGCACAATATTTAACAATAGTGTTATCAAAGCAAAATTTGAAGATGGATGCTATAGTGATTCAATTCTCGTTGTTGACAGTGGATATGCCTCAACATCATACATGATGCCTCCGTTAGGAAACCCAAGAACTCAAGTAGAACAACTTTATAATGAATCACAAATAAGAACCAGAAATCCCATTGAAAGAAGTTATGGTGTTTGGAAACGAAGATTTCCTGTGCTGGCACTTGGAATGCGTGTGAAATTAGAAAAAGCACTGACAATTATAGTGGCCACTGCAGTATTACATAATATTTTACGGCGTAGAGGCGAAAGTTTTCCTCCAGATGACCCACAACTTGTTTTACCAGGCTCTTGGGAGCAAATTTTAAGTGATGGCCAAATGCCTCAAGTCATTGAAGGAGAGCAAATATCTGTGCGTCGGCATGAGACCCGTGATGCTCTTATTGCTAATTATTTTCTTAGTTTGATGTGAATGGAGTAAAATAAAAGTAAATAATAAAAAACATATTGCTTTTAGAATTTATTTATAGATCTACCTATTTTAATTAAAAATCCTACAGACAAAATTTGCTGTGGAAGAAATGGAAACGACACAGATTCTGCATGACATAAAATTTCAAATAATTATATTAATATTTATTTTCTATTTCTGAAAGCCAGTAGCTTTCTTCGCTTCATTAATAAAATGTTTGTTTTAATTTTTTCTTGTTTAAGTAATTCCTTTTTTATTTGAATTTCTATGTCATGCTGAACCTTTGCCCTTTCCATTTCTTCTACAGCAAGTTTTGTCTGTAGCTCTATAGCTTCAATTTTCTTCCTATGAAGTTGTTCTAAGGAAGAAGATGTAATCGTTTGGTTTGGTCTTCTCCTAGAAACCCATGTCCGTTGAGGTGTCCCAGTTTCAGTAGGAACTGTATTATTGAGGGCCAGCGACACAGGAGTCCTCAACATTTGAGGTGTATAATCTCCCAATCCTATAATAGAAAAGTTATTAAATTAGTAGGGTAAACTTGTTCCTTGACATGTAATTCTAGTTTAGTTTAATTTATCCTATAATAGACTAGCAGTTACCCACGGGGAGTTCAAGCACTATTTTGCAAAATCCTTTCATAAGAAGCTTCTGCGTAACCTAATGAATACACCTGCCTGCTTGCATTGATAGCACAGGCAGTCAGGCTGTCAGTTCCCATATAGTTATACAGATTAATTACCTTTGTCACAAATTCTTTGTTTTCACATGCTACATCAGTGTCACTCGTCTGGCTATTTACAACAACTGATGTTGGAAGCATTGCGGTATCTGCAAATAAAGGTAAACTTTGTTTAGAATTAAGACATAGGGCAAACATGGTTAGATTTACAATATATTTATATATAAAAGGATAAACTGACAGACTGAAATTGTCGAAATTGAGATTGAAAGGTTTGGGCTGTGCATTGATATGCTCAGCCCAAACCTTTTCTCAGTGAAAACTGTTAGGGTTAAACTAACCTATGTATTCTATCTCTGGTGCTTCTGGGAAATCCTCATTTTGTACAGTAGCCATTGCCCCTTGGTCTTGCACTGCAGGAACACTGGAGTCTTTGTCGTAGGGGTTAAACAACCCAATAGCACTGGTGGATATCAGGCTTATGATCTTTTGTTGAAGAGGGTCGTCCTTTTTAGGAGGCATCGGTGATCCACCACCTAAAACAATAAAATTTGTAAAAAAGTATTGTAGGTACTAAGCTGATGCGGACTAGGCTTGTTTTACCCAACAGAGTTTATGTTATATTGAAACAAAGTAGAGTTAGCATTTTAGCCTTTACCAACAACATAATAATACTGACCTGTTTGGATCATATGCTTCCTGTTAATTGCTGCATCCTTTCTCGCCACCTTTTTCATACTCTCCCATTGTGATTTTAAAACTTCTGCAGTGCGAGAACAGTGGGTTGTACGGCTATTATATTGGTCAGCAATAATTTTCCATTGCGCCAATTTGGCTTTCACAGTAACACCATCCGTTTTTTTTATTTTCTATTACCTTAAAATGGAACTCTACTAGGCTTAACAAAAGTTCTTTTTCAGACGGCAGCCAATTGGGACTGCGTTTACGCATAATTTCACTCATTTTATATTTTATAATGTAATAAACTTGCAAAACGAAAATAATCACCACATGAAACGACAAACTAAACTTCAAACAAAACGACTTTAGAGACATTGACAGCTCCTAATAATCCTTCAGCTCCTAATAATTGTTGATAAGGATATTCTGGACCAATCATTTCAGCCTTTTCCAATTTTAAATTCTTTTCCATTGGAGTATCTGAACCTTTACAATTAGACATATTAAATCTTTTCAAAATTAGGTCAATAAACTCTGTCTGATCTAAAGTAATACAATTCTTTTTCACAGTAACATTCATACCAAGACATTTCTTTATTTGACCTAAATCCTTTATGTTAAATTTTGTTTTTAATTCTGTTTTCAACTTATCACAAGTATCTTTGCAGTTGTAAAACACAAAAAAATCATCAACAAATAATGCAATATAAACCTTGGTGTTTCCACTGCACTTCATAAATAAGCATGGTTCATACTGGGACTTGATGTAACCTAATTCCAGTAAAAATAAATCAACCCTCTGATGATACCAAGCTCTAGCCGATTGCTTCAAACCATATATTGCTCTTTTGAGTTTAAGGACTTTATTCTGACTGTCTGGGAAATTGGAACATGGTGGTATTTCCATAAAAATAGACTCATCTAATAAGCCATTTAGAAATGCAGTTGGAACATCCAAGTGTGCAACATTTAAATTTAGATCTACACTCAAAGCAAATAGTAATCTCAGAGTAGAGTACCTGAGCACAGGGGAGAAGGTTTCCTTAAAGTCTATACCCTTTTTCTGACTGAATCCTTTTGCCACTAGCCTAGCTCTATATCTCACTTCACTCTCACTATTGACTTTTTTTTTAAAGACCCACTTGCACTTTACCACTGTTTTATTCACTGGTTTGTCCACCAATTCCCATGCATCCCTGTCACTGAATGATTGCAATTCTTCACTGATTGCATTCAGCCACTGCTCCTTTTCTGGTCCATTCACAGCATCACTCAGAGATATTTCTTCTCCAGAGAATGTATCCACAACACACAAGCTAGCACAGCCATAGTAATCTGGTTTACGCCTGGTACGTTTCTCTGATATCTCAGAGCTTTGTTGCTGCGCACTGACCTGTCTGTCATCAGATGTCAATGTCAATGATTCATGGAAGCTGTCATCTGAGTTACTCAAATCTTCTTCAGGAACATATGTCAAATCATGTTCATCAGTCTGTTCTTCATGGCTCATATTATCAGAATCACATTTTGACTTTTCTTCCCCCACTGAATCCTGTATATCTTCACCTTTTTCTTGCACTATCACCTGTGATGTCATGCTTTCATTTTCTTGCTCCATTACTATGACATCTCTTGCTGTTGTCACTGTGCAGGTTAGGGGATTATATAGCCTGTAGCCTTTAATGTTGTCAGCATAACCAACAAGGAAGAGCTTCTTTGCCTTTTTGTCCCATTTGAGACGTCTTTCTTTTGGTATATGTGTCATGACTAAGCTGCCGAAGACTCTGATGTGGCTCACATCTGGCTTTTTACCTATCCACAATTCAAATGGAGTTTTTTGATGAAGACCTGCAGCCGGGGATCTGTTTTTAAGATACACTGCAGTTTGTACTGCTTCTGCCCACAACTTTTTTTCAAATTGGGCATCAAATAGAAGACATCTGGCTTTCTCTACTATAGACCGATTGTATCGCTCGCAAAGCCCATTCTGCTGAGGGGTATATGGGTTAGTCTTCTGATGTATAATACCATACTGCTTTAAATAATTCTCCATAACTGCCGAACAAAACTCACCCCCATTGTCAGTTCTCAAAATCTTAATTTTTGTTGACTTCTGGTTTTCTACTAGGTTTTTGAAATTCTTAAAGCAGGTGAATGTCTCATCTTTAGACTTGAGAAAGTATACAAAAGCCATCCGACTGTAGTCATCCACAAACAACAGAAAGTATCTTGCGTTACCAAGTGACTTGGTTTCCATAGGGCCACAAAGGTCTGCATGCACCAAATTCAAAACCTCCTTGCTTCTTGACAAACTGGTAGGAAAAGGTAATCTTGTTTGCTTTCCTTCACAACAAACCGTGCAATTACTTTTGTCAAATTCTGCCTTATTTTGGAAAGTCAGGCCCTCTACTACACCATTTCTCATACTGTTAAGATCTTTGTTATTTATGTGACCAAAACGCCGGTGCCAGGTCCTACTGGTAGCCACTGCCAATCCTGCTAGTAGCTCCTCTGACTTAACAATGTTTAATTTATATACACCGTTCACTTGCTTGGCTTCTCCAATACATTCCTTTCTCTGATTATAAATATGACATACATTCTCCTTGAATACAACACTGTTGCCACTGGATATAATTTTACTTACGGAGAGAAGGTTTGTGGTTAGGTTATGTATACATAAAACATTGTTAACCTTTATGTTATACTCTGAATCTCCAACACGTGTAGTTATCTGTAGATTTCCAGAACATAAAACCGGTACACTTTCCTTATTTGCTACTACAATGTCTCGAGTTTCTGTATTGTACGAAATATCTGTCAACAAACTTTTGTTTGACTCGGAAATCAAATGAGTGCTCGCGCCCGAGTCTACATACCAGTCTTTCTCACTAAATTCGCCAGTCAAGAACATTGCACTAAATGCATTCGTTTGTTTTTCACTTTGTGTATTATAATATCGACACTGATTTTTGTAGTGTCCTGTTTTTTTACATTTATAACACTTGATGTTTTTTACCGGCTTGTTAGAATTTTCACTGACGCTGTTGGCGCCATTTTTATTTCTCGTTTGGCGCGCATTTTGATGATGAGTATTTTTTGCAACGAATGCGCTCTCAGACTTGGTGATTTCGACATCTGCACTCATATCCAATAATTTCGTCTTTATAGCATCTGCACTAATGTTCATCCCGGAGTGTTCTATCGCCATAATCATAGGAGAGAACTTTTCTGGCAATCCCGCCAGCAAAAGTGCTCCAACCCACTCGTCGTTGATCTCGAATCCTGTACCTTTTAGCTTTTGTGCTGTATCCACTAACTGTGTCACGTACGCAGTCATCGAGTCACAACTTTCGAGACGAATGGAGATTAAGTTTCTGAGTAGACTGATGCGGCGGGTGAAACCAGAGTCGTCAAATAACGCCTTCAACTTGGTCCACAAGCTATGCACTGTAGTTTCATTTTTAATATGTACATACAGTGATGGGTCAACCGTCATCACCATTTTTGCTTTAGCCTTCCTGTTGTCTTGCTCACTTAACGCCCCACTGTTTCGAATATCGATGCCCTCCAGGATCAGGAAATTTTCTACGGCGAATGCCCAATCGTCGTAATTATCCCTGCCCTTGAGCTTCGGGACATTCAAGGAATAATTAGCTGACATTATAACTGTGCGACAAAAAACTATATACTTTTTATTAGCGGGACTGGGCCCATAACCTATTAAATAAAACTCGTGTGTAGCGGCTAGGAACGTACTAACGCTTTATTCAAAAGCTAAGTTACAACACAACGGTAGGTGGCGCTGTGGACAAGGTATTATTTTTATACAGCCATAGATTATAAATAACACTTAACCACGCTATAATACGACAAACGAGAGTTGACATGAGTTTTGCTTCTGCACCGTCCAGTTTGTAGAACAACGTTTTTTACCCGGGTATTACATTCGTTCACCATTCACTCGGCTGTTCGCAGATAGCTATTCCAAGTATAGCTAAACGTTAGATTGCGTGGAAAAACGACTATTGATTTACTCGAGAATAAAATCGTGGAATAGATTAAACCTGGTATAGTTACTCGTGTATAAATTCGGGTTTGGTCGAATCCGCCCTAAGTCGTAAAATAAAGACTGATTAGAGTAAAATCTGTTTTATTTAACCTGACGAATTGCCTGATATTAGTGACATTCTTGAAAACATGCCTGAGAAAAAAAAAAACAATACTACAGAATACGACTTACAAATCATTGACTCCTCTTCATGGTTCTCTCCTCTACACTTGTTAAGAGATTCCAATCCATTACACTAATCCTCTTAAACTTAATACATCCCCCATTTACTGCATACCAACATCAAACATCTCTTGAAGACCTCTACTTTGCTATTTTAATCCTTAGCGCCGGCATTACACTTATCATGTCCGGAATCTCCGATGGCTCCATCAACCCAGCCACCTCCCAAGACATGGAAGACATTATGAAAACCATGCCAGACATCCACGACGTGCAACCGTTGTTGGCGGGGCAGACCCTCCAACCAGAAATTGAAGGCATGAACGCCGGACAAGTCCTTGAGCTAATAAGGAAAACCAAGCTATCACCCCGCTAGAGCAAACTGTGACAGAAGACAGCACTTACTCACAGGGGTATGATCCAGATGAATATCCCACGGTTAACAGCTGTAACCCATTGTCCTGTCACCCCATGGACAGTTGTTTTAGGTTGGCTGCTGTTATGAAGGAGTCTAGACCCGATGGATGACGAATTGTTAGGATTAATAGATGCGGTAGGGCAGATTAACATCGTCAATCATCGGGAACTGGGTTCTCAATTTCGTCTCCTGTCCCGCTCTGCTTCCCTGGGGGTCTACTCGCTTTCTTTGAAACGAAACTTCGCTAACGAACGAAATTTAAACGAAGTTTCGTCATTGACCCTACTCTATTTTGTTTTCGGACACGCAGACGAAGTTCGGATCCATAGACAATTTTCGTGAACGATAGAAGTGAACAATAATTATTGGGTTCTTTACGATGTCTTCTAGAGCAAATTACGGTTTTTACTTTAACTTAAAAACTTATATACTATATTGCTTTATTTTAAAATTATACATATTACACTGGTTTATTAAATATTTCTTGTAATATTCAAGCAGAAATTAAAAATTCACGGATCAAAATTCTACTTTCGGCAATATTCACCGTGACACTGTAAAACACCTTTTCACGGTCATTGTTATCCGACCAAATTGAAGTGTACTATTTCATGCCAACGATGGGAAGTAACTTAGGGCAACCAAAATTATCTGTATATTCACACGCAATCTAATCCATGTCAACACCATGGTTTTTTGTTTGGATTATTTAAAAAGTTTTCTGAAGTTTGTTTCTCAAGTATTGTGTTCATAAATCATGTTTTCAAGTGCTTTTTTACACTCTTCGCAATCGCGATGCACATTCCGTCAGAAAGTTTCAAGTTGTACTGTATTGCAGTCTGCGTTTTGGGTCTCCACAAGTTTTGTCCTGGATTTAAAAACTTTGTAAGTAAATATCATACATTTATTCTTTATTTGTTTTTTCATTATAAATATCGCCACTTCTTAATATCCCTTTACATCTTTTCAGTTTACAATGGCTCCACATACGAGTTCGGCTACTCCCGAGCAAATCGACACCCTTCTCAATTTCTTGGACGAGCATAGAGAGCTAGCCCGCGGGAGATTGAGGGGTGCCGATGGAAAAGTTCGGGCAAAGAGGCTGTGGGAAGAATTGTGCAACATGCTCAATTCCATAGGTGGCTGCACAAAATCAATTCAGCAGTGGCAAAAGGTACCTAGTGTTTTATTAATTAACTAGTGACCCGCTCCGGTTTTATATATTCACATGCAAATCTCATGCTTGCATTAATATTTTACAGGTATGGTCTGATAGAAAACATTTGGCCAAGAAAGCTGCTGCTGATTCTCGGAGGTCAGCTTCAGCGACTGGAGGTGGTCCATCGATGGGACCTCCACTCTCCCATTGGGAGTTAAAGATCCTTTCTATTATGGGAGAGGGGTTTGGTGAACGCCAAACAGGAGCCATAACACCAGCCTTCAGTGAGGTAGTATTTCTTTTAATTTTTTGGTAGTATAAATATTTTTTCAGTAACACTTGTTTTTTTATGAAACAGTACTATTGTGTAGTGGATTCCAAATTAAAGTCATCAAAATATATAATTTAATTTTAATATTATCATGATTCTAATTGGAACTTATCTGTTTTATTTTCAGGCCAATGAACCAATTCCATCGACCTCCAGTCACACAAGCGAACCTCCGAGCTTTTCCCAGCCTCTTGATTTACATGAGGAAGTTGTAGACAGACAGCTCTCAGAACCTGCGACTCAACCAACAATATCGCAAGAATCCCTGACTTCCACACTTTGTAAGTATTTGTTGCTGTGGCATTTTCAGTAAAACTATCATAATTAAGATTCAACTTATGCATTGAACAATACTTAACTACTATATTGCAAGGAAATGAGGTTAGCTTGTAAATTTTATCTATCTTGTGTAATAAATATAAATATACTAGAAGAAAAAAAGCTATTAGTCTTTACTGTTATTTCTATATTTACTTTAACACAGCAAAATGTGCCCATTTACATTTATTTTTTATTATAAGTACCCATTTAAATAGTAATGTTGTCTTGCAGCCTCACAACCAACACGTCCTAGGAGACATTCTGCTGCTGGCTCTGATGTCAGAAGCAGACTGTACCAATATGAAGAGGGGCGTGGTGAGAGGGAAACAGTGAGGAACACTGAGCTCGCAGGCATCAGGGTTGAGCTCACAGGCATCAGGGCTGCTCTGTTACAGCTGTGTGCCCTTATTGAACATCGTTTAGAGTATAGGAATTAAGATTTGTTTGTTATAATATGTTAAGTTTTGTGTTATTTATTAGATTAATTGTTGCTTTTCTTTTAAATATTTGGTTTCTAGATATAGTTAAGTAAATAAAACATTATTATAAGTTAAATCATAAAATTAATTCTTTTATTGTTGTCAAAAAAAATACAATGCATCAAATCAAAACTCATTTATTCAAATTAGGCTGATAATCAGCACTTTTCGAACATCAAAATTTACTTTACTTTACTTATTTACAAGAGACAGTCCCCCAAAACGCCCCCCCTTCAACACTTCCTAGTGTTTCAGCTGGAAAGAAGAAGTGGCGGAACAAACTCACCAGCAACACATCTGTCTGTCAGGTTGGTTAGAAGAACCAGACTCGATACAATAGTAAGGTGCAAGTTAATGACTACACACAAAATCAATACTTAATTAAAAAGTATAGAATAATAAAATGAGTCAACTAATCTTGTAGAAAGAACATAAATAACAAACAAGTATGTATGTTCTACCTGCAACTTATCTATTCCTTTCTAACAATTGCACTAATTCAGCTCTTGCCCTTCGACCTGCCTGTAGAGCTTGAGCTGTCGAAGTGGCTGATTGAGATGAAACCTGCCTGCTTCTTTCAGCATGGAGTTCATCTTCTGTCAACTCGGGAACATCAATGCCACCCCTTATACATAAATTATGTAAAACACAGCAGGCGATTATAATTTTACCTGCTGTCTCTGGGCAGTAATGCAGTTCCCGAGCTGCCAAAAGACATCTCCATCGGCCTTTTAATATACCAAATGTGCGTTCTATGGTGGAGCGTGCACGCTTTTGGACACTGTTGTACCTTCCTTCAGGAGAGTCTTCTACAGCATTATCTATAGGTGTCATCATATGCTCCCTTTGAGCATAACCAGAATCACCTAAAATAAAAATATAAAATATTATAAATGAGGCAGTTTGTGAGGATGTATGGATGTTTGGTTGCATATTATAGGTATTCTGCCCCTGAATTAATCTTTAGAGCAATCTTTAAATGCGCTAGCCATTAAGGATGATCACTGGAAGTATATAATATTTTTAACCCTTATTTTTAGCAAATTTTTTTCAGTCGGAAGTGGGGCATTTTTGCAACTTCTCCTTTGGATAGTAAAATATATTAAGTTAAAGACAAGCCAAAAATTCAAACATACCTAATAAATAAACTGTTTCATTTTGGAGACCCTCCAAGTGGCTTTTTATGTCAGACTCTCTCCAAATGTAAGCATCATGTGTTGCTCCACCAAATGAAGCATCCACATTTGTTATGTAGCAATCACTGTCGCATATCTGGAAAATATTGTGATTCAATGAAATATAATTAAGAAGTAAATTAGGTATAGAGAGTTAATGAGGATCAACAACAGTAAATGTTACAATAAAATCATTCATATTTAGTTCTTATACTTACAACTTGAGTGTTAAGTGAATGAAAATGTTTTCGATTAAAATATTGTTCCTCGTGCTCGAAGGTCTAACAATTGCAATATGAGTGCAATCAATGCACCCTATCACACCAGGAAGCCGATATTTTTCATAAAATCTGCAACATTAATTAGGTAATTTATACTAAATATTTATTCAAAATACAATAATGTAAATAGGTAATAAAACTTAGGTACATACTGCCGCTTAATAAGATTCCTTTCATTTATATTTTGAGGGAATTTTATGTACTTCCTTAGAATATGTGGTGCATTGAGGGCAGTTGTGACCTCCTGCAAACAACGAGAAACCGTCTGTTGTGCCATGGGCCCATCCATGTTTTGCCCCACAGACCCTTGGTAACTACCTCGGGCATAAAAATTCAAGGCCGTAAGGATCTGGAAAAAGATGAAGATTGTGAACAGTGAAATGCTTAATTTTATTGAAGAGAATGATAATAAAAAATATACATAACCTTAACTGTAGGTTCGATTCCATGACTTCTTGCTTTTGGAGGTAATAAAGGCACTATTTCCTGGCACAACTCCTCGAATAATTGCCGACTGAGTCTATAATTTCCGACAAACTCTAAGTCGGGAATTTCGCTAACATTAAGTTGATTGCGCAGGCGACGGCGATTCCTTCTACGCTCTAAACGTTCTTCACGTAGAGCAGCCTCGATTAAGAGCATTCTTGTAGCCATTTCAAGCAAATTTAGCACAAAATTCACACTAACGAAAATCAAAAGGTAACACTTTTAGTTTCGTCAATTTGAGGTTAAAATTCCGAACAATCATCTGTCAAATTAGAATTTTCGTTCGTAACATAGATCAATTAGAGTAGGTTTAGAGAATCTAAATGTCAAAAAATGTTCGTTCGAACGAAACTTCGTTGAAACTTCGGAACGAATGGAACCGTGGTAGGAAACACGCGAAATTCAATCGAAACTTCGTTTTTCGTTGAAAGAGAGTAGACCCCCTGGACTGGATTATAATTCGTGAGAACCTATCAGATGCATGTATAACGGGATACTCATCCCTGATCTCAACTATAAGGGGGATGAATAAGGTCTATCAACTGGCTCATGCAAAGGCATTTAACAATAATATCGTAATGCTGGGTCAGTTAGTGGATCAGTTTAAGGTCCAGTCCCAGAGGGCAAAACAGCAGACTGAGATGGACAAAGAGTTCAGTGAAGGACTCACTGTTCAGCTTAACTCTTTCACGAGGGCGGTAGCCGGTCTGTCGGAGAAGATTGAGTCAAAGTCTTTGGAGATGTCCCGCCCCTGTCCTCGACGAGCGTCCCACGCCAGGAGACCCAAACAACGACGCCACCCGACACCGTCCTACATCCGGCGAACGTTACGACATCATACATCACTTCGAGCACTACGACACCGCTGATTACAACGAAATCGGGCCGGGTCGTTAAGAAGACCGTGAGATTCGACATATGAGCCGCCTCCGTCAACGTCTTTATCAGCCGTATGAATAACCGTCACTCTTCAACAAACGTTCACTATCGCCGCACTCATACCAGCCAGCAGTCAGACAACATGGGCCAGCCAGCTAGCAAGATGACTATCATGGCGCAGAACAGCGCAGCCGCCGGCAACAAGGTTGCTGCAAGATAAAACCATTACCGACACCCACAAGATGTCGCTAACCGCAAACATCCTAGTCAGCACAGCGGTAACCCTATCTATACTCTACGTAGGGTGGCGCTATTGCAAGCGCCGCATCGAAGCCTCCGTCGAGACAAAATCAACCACGCGATCACACAACGTGCTATCGGCGCACCGCCAGGGATGCCCAACCTACAAGCAAATCGCGAGTGCAAACCACAAAGTTAAAGTGTAGTGTAAACAACATGTGACGAAAATAATACTCTCTCTAGTATAGGTAGCATAGTGTGAACGCTCTAGCATAAGTAAAACCATTGTTCACAACTCAATTTGTTTATTGTTATGTTATCGTCTGTAGTTTTATAATTAGTTCATAGATAATTTTGTATTCTTTTGGGTTGTTACAAATTAAAATTTTATCGTTAAATCTAAGGGGGGAGGATTGTAGCGCGTAGGCAAATTACCTATACATCTTTAGTTTTAGGTCATGTATGACGTAGCTCGTAAGTTAACTCTAAGCCCTCAACCACTGCACTGTATATTGTAATCTTTGTGTTAGTCGTTCAGTAAACCTTCAACTGAGAACACGCTTTTTACTTTGCCAAACCTTCTGACCGTACACACACATAAAATCACCTTATCGGCAAAATATGATCAAAGTTACCCTAACGCATTAAAATGCTTATAAAATGAAAAATTACCGGTCGATTTTTTTGATTATTTTTTTCCGTAGTTTTGTTTCGGGTCTACTTTCTAATTCCATAGTAAAAACATGGGTGATCAAAGTATCCCCACTCACGGTTTAACTTTGATCGCTTACTTTTTATTTTATTTTTCTTAAATTATTAAAATTTAGCATGTTAAAATTAGCTTAATCAAATCTACACAAAAAACCGATTATTATACTTTTAAATAATAATAATCGCGCTTAAAATGAGAATGCTACAGTCATATAAAGTAAAAAATTGATCAAAGTATCCCCATTTTACGGTATATGCTAAAATTCAACCACTGTCTGTCAAACACCCGAAACGGGTTTGCAAAAAACACGATTTCCCATGCCTTACTTTTTGTTGATATTGAGCCTTAAACTTTTATCTCTCTCGCTCAAACTTGCACAGAGTGTAGGAGAAAAAACAAGAACGACATTTTGTCTTTGTTCAACAACGAACGAATTTTCGAACGTACCACACAAAGTGCACACTTCAGTACAGATTTCGCTCTGCGCGCAGGCGGTCGACGATAATCTAAAAATCGTTTTCTTGGAATTCTTTTTCTGAATCGTGTGTGTGTGAATTATAAATCAATAATATAACATGCCAGGGTAAGTAATAAACATTTTTAATTGTAGAAACAGGAGATTTCGGCCAAAAATTGTCATTTCAACGAACATGAAAAACCGTTGAAACATTTGGCGGTATTTTGGCACTACTTATTGATATAATGCAAAATATGGCTATTACGTGTGTTTTTATGTACCGTATTACAGATATTAGGCGTTGTATTTGAATATTATCGTATTCTAATTGTGTTCAATTTAAAAAAAATATTACGTAAAACAAAAGAACCGTTGCGGTCGCGCTAACCAATCAAAGCGCCGGAATTTGAAGTCAAGGTTACCTTTCCGTCTGATTCCATAGATCATTCAAATTATGGAGGCGGCATGGTTTCAATTTGAAAATTTCATGTCGACTTTTTTTTATGAGTGATTTTAAATGTTGAACGTATTGGAACTGTAAATGTAGTAGGTGTGTGTGTATATGCATGTATGTAAATATGTTTTTTTTTATCGTGATTTTAACCGACTTATAAAAAGGAGGCTATTAATTATGCACGTCTGAATGTTTAACGCATTGGAACTGAAAATTTTGTAGGTGTGCGTGTATTTATATCTATATATATATTTGCATCTCACCGCCTATCCTGCGTCAGACATGAGTGCTTTTACCAACCATGCTGCGTCCGACTGACTTACTACGTCCTGTATACGACCGCAAGATTGACCAGCCTCGACTTTTTTTCTGTGGACGCCATATTATCGTAAGAGAGCCTGGGCAAAATTTTGGCATGGACGCAAATTTGACTTGGGAATGAAATCCGGCGCATAATTTAGTTCTGCGACCTGCCGCACACACCGCGAGGTCGCTCTGAGCGCGGCGTATATCGTCGCGCCGTATACACCATTTATATCACCATCCATTTCACCGCTTATAGTGATACCGTATATCGCAAATAATAATATAAGTTTTTGTCAATATAAACGACGGATTTAATTGCGTCCGCAAGTTAGAGACACGAATCGGCAGAGGTGAGGTCGACCCGTGCGTGGGGTGAGGGGGTGGGAAGCACGTGGTTGAATGTTTTTGTTATGAATATCTACTCATCTCATTAGCCGGCCGGCCGCCGTAACGACGCCGCAGTGAAAGTGTATTTGAATATTTGTGTTGAGTGAGTTCTTCCTGTATTTGGAGAAAATGAAGAGAAGTATTAGGATTTTACAATTGGCTACAAGTAAGTACATGTCAAAGTATTATCATATTATCAGTAGGTATTAGAATTTCGACATCTTTGTATTTAATGCGCAAAGATTATTTTAGAGTTTAGGTGGTAAAGTTCAATTTGCAATTATGTCAATAGGGTACCTACCTACAGTACCGACTGAATTGATCAATGAGTTCATTTGCCGGATTTCTCGGTACCTACAATTCGTTGGTACCTACCTAGGTATTCGTGTTCGGGTCGCTATTTAGTACATCTACCTAAGTAGGTAGGGAATCGCGCAGACATGGCAGCGGCGGCAGCGCAGCGCGGTGATTGTATAGGTACTAAAAATAAATAATTAATAATAAAAGAAATAATTCGTCTAATAGGCAGGCTGGTATCAAAGCACTCTCTTTTTAGTTCTTAGGGTTTCTTACCTACCTGCCTAGTGCCATCCGCTGTCCGTTTGTCTGTCAGTCTGTCACTGAACATAAATTAATTGATCCTATTTGCTATATTTACAGAACAAAACAAGGAAAGTAATTTTACCCTGGACCTGGACCCGGAGGTAAGATATTTATTATATATATTTGACGGCCTCCGTGGCTCAATGGCACATGGCACATGAGTGCTTTTACCGACCATGCTGCGTCCGACTGACTTACGGACGCAAGCTTGACAAGCCTCGATTTTTTTTCTGTGGACGCTATATTATCGCAAGAGAGCTTGGGCAAAATTTTGGCATGCACGCCAAACGTGAGGTCCCGGGTTCGAATCCCGGCTGGGGCAGACATTTGTGTGAGAGATAAAATATCTGTTCTCGGGTTTTGGTTGTTGTGTTGTGTTGTACGTGTCCACGCCACCTGCGACGCAGAGTTTTCTACCCTAATGCAGGGGTGTGCGTGTGAAACGTTTATTTATTTATTAACATTGTTTTACCTAGGTTTTACCTAATACATATTACTCGATTATAGGCCTATGCCCCTCGGTAGGTAGGAGTCCATTATAAGGAGATAAGGTTTGTATTTAGGTATTTATGTTTGTAAGTTCGAATCAGCAAATCAGCTGATCGCCCGGCACAAAACGTATGGAGAAGTGAAAAATAAAGTTGCTCTGATCAAATCGGTTTCAAAGTGAAAGTTGTTCAGAGTGACATCCCTAACAACCCTCTAAAATTTGACTACACATTTCAGTTACACTCTGTGTAGATTCATTAAGAACTAGTTTTAAAAGAGCTACTTACATAGTTTACAATTAAAATTGCATTTTTTCTTAATGTAATGACGGCTTCCGTGGCGCAATGGTTAATATGGCACGCCGAGCGTGAGGTCCCGGGTTCGATTTCGGCCGGGGCAGACATTTGTGTGAGAGATAAAATGTTTGTTCTCGGGTTTTGGTTGTTGTGTTGTGTGTGTCCACGCCACCTGCGACGCAGGGTTTTCTACCCTAATGCAGGGGTGTAAGTGTGAAAGTGTAAAATTTATTGTGTTCCAAATCCTATTATTTTTCTACATTCAAGACTGAGGGCGACATCTCGGTGTCAAGAACAAACCTATCGATCTACGTCACACGCCTTTCACTCGCGCAATTGGTTAATATTGTTCCCGATGACCCCTCTCCTTGACTCTTGTACACGACATATTTTTATTACATTCAATTTTGCTTTAGCACTAAACGCATCTTTTATTTTACCTAACAATTCTTCGAAAAATTCATTGCATCTCATCAATCAGCTTGCTTACTTGAAAAGCCTTCACCGCTGCTGCACCATAATTTGGTCCTTCGAGCCGGATCCAATAAATAATTTGAGCCATCTCCGCCAAATCGGTACAACAAGATCGACGAGCGACCTTTGGACTGTAGACGCCTTGCACGTGGCAGATCGAAGAAAACGCTGATTTCAACAATTGGGACGAGATTTCGAAGAAAAGGCCTGCCTAACGTACAACTTCAACCATAAGAACAGTTTGGAGGCCAAGCGCACATTGGAACTAAAGTGTTAGTTGAGTTTCATCGAAAATCATACGCAAATCGGTGAGGCCAATCCTTACTTTTTCCTTCACCTCCTATTCTATGGGTGCTATACTGTGTCTGTATTAAAATTTCAGTGGAATTACTGCAGTGTATTCTCGGAATATTGCGATTTCCAGTCCAGTACAAATCTGGTGACGTTGCTTGCATCAGTGTCGTGTGATTGGGCTGAAGACTGTAAAACCGTGAGTACTCCTCCTTTCACTGATCATCAAAATGCCTACGGAATCTGTTAGATCCCGTGATAAATCTCCTACTTTGCTTAGTGTAGATAGTAGTGACGTATTTCGTGATTTAGTTAGGAAGCGTGGAATAGTAATGGGTAGGCTTACCAAATTCAGTACTTATTTAGATTCTTTAAAAGAATGATAAATAAAATAATAATGATATGATAAAAGATGATGACCTTTCAAATCAACAACGCATTGATTTGAGGTGTGCTAGTTTATTTACTGAATTTAATGTTATCCAAACTAGAATAGAAGAAAGAGTTGAAGATAGTGAGTTAGATGCACAATTAACGCAACGAGAACTATTTGAAGATAGTTACTACGATTCAATATCTCGTGCTGAGTTTATGCTGAACGCTGGTGAGATCGCTGACTGCTCCGGGTCATGTCATAATCATAGTCATAATAGCAATAACACAAAGTCTATCAAATTGCCTGTTATCTCCATGCCTACATTTGACGGTTCCTATGAGCGCTGGCTGGAGTTCAGAGATACATTTACCTCACTCGTTCATGATTCAAAAGATATTTCTACCATTCAAAAGTTCCACTATCTCAAATCTTCTCTAAAAGGTGACGCAGAACAAGTCATACATTCAATAGAATTTTCATCTAATAATTATCAGGTTGCGTGGGACTTATTGCTGAACCGATACAATAATTGCCATCTTTTAGTTCACAATCATGTCAAAGCTTTGTTTACTATATCCCCACTAAGTAAAGAGTCCCCTTCTTTGATTAGGAACTTAATAGATACAATTTTGAAAAATTTACGTGCACTTAATATCCTAGGGGAATGTACAGACACCTGGGATACTTTAATCATTTATATTATAGTTTCTAAATTGGATAAAGTTACCGAAAGAGAATGGGAAACTCACAAATACACATTGTTACCAAAGCCGAACGAAAACAATTCTAAAACGCAATTAAAAGTTACTCATATAATTAATTTTCTTCGTAATAAATCGGACGTGTTGGAAGCATTGCAGCGTTCACATGGTAAAGACGTGCAAAATACTGATAATAAAAAACAACACACAAAATCTCACAACACGTCACACTGCAATGTTTCCAGCGAGCCCAAGAAAACGAGCGAGAAACACGTTAGATTATGTTTTAAATGTAATGCAAAGCATCGCCTGTATACGTGTAAAAAGTTTATCGAGAGTAATTTAGACACTAAACTTAAACTTGTACGCGATCACAACTTATGCGAGAATTGTTTAAATTCGGGGCACTTGGTTATCGAACTCATTATTGGAAGAATGTGGGCACGAAATGTCCACCATAAAGACGTCTCTCGCTTATGGTAGAGCCGAATTCCGTCAGACACATGCTATTCATGGCCGTTACATTCCTAAGGATCAAGTTATGGTATATAGCTCTGAAAAGCCGAGGAAGGTGGAGGATGTGCGTGAGTATATAACATCAATGCGATCCGTTATGTGTTCAAAGATCGCGCGTGGGTAAGTTGGCTCGTATAATATTATTTTGGAAATCGCTGTTTGTGTCGTTAGTCAAGCTGAAGTATCATGATGGATTTTCAATTGGTGAAGGTAGCGTAAATTTTAGAAGAAAGTCAGACTTAAGGCATAAGGGTGTAGTTGTGGTTCGTAATCTTAACTACTTTTTGTTGCCATATGAAATGAATGGCGTGGGTCTCACGTTGGACGTTTTAGTTATACAAACCCCCCTATCCTTTCGAGGCCTGTCTTTGCAAATGCAAGCTGAGTTAATGAGTTACGGATGGCTGCCTTGGTGGGATTATCATGACGAAGATCCTAACATGCGTGAACTGATGAGAAGAAACTATGACAATAATCCAGATTCTAAGCAATTTATCAATAGGTTATTCCCTATTGATGTGAGAAGACAGCAGGTTGACGAAGGATTTTTAAGAAAGAACGGTCTTAACATAAAAGGTTTCAAGCTTGTCTCGATTACACGGAAGTTATTTTCAGAAGCTATTAAGCGTGAGAAAAGGATTAAGGTAAATATGTTGTACACCAATGAACTATCTTTTGTCAAAAAGTTTATCCTTCCTAGTGACCTTACGGTTGATAACCAACTTTCTTATTTGAAGGGTGATGGGGCAGTTGATATTCTTCATGTTCGCTTTGTTGAAAGTGATAGAGTAGACACCACTTTAGCGCGGACGAGTTGTCGTGATGCGCCCATGGCTGATGACGGACCTGAACTCTTAAGGAAAATGTACGGTATGCGTCTTTCTGCTTTAAGACTTACACATCACATTGATAGGATCATGCAGGTTGTATATAGAGATACGGTCATGCGAAATATCATGACTTCCCGTTTGGTCATGGCGCTGCTTAAGCAGAATAATATTACCTCTCATACGCACGCCAATGTTACGAAGCTTAAGACGCTATTACAGGTTGTAGGATTTGACAGTTCGATTTGTGAGCGACTTGCTGAGATCATAGTTTCTACTCCATTTGATGAGCTTTGTATTGAGTATTCCACACAGGGGGCTGCGTCGGATGAATTTTTATCTTCGTTAGGGTGTTGGGATTCCTCTTTATTGTTGAAGAAGTTTTCATTCAAGTTTGAAGCCACGGCAACCGCGCATACAACACATCCAATCCGATTGGGAATATTCCTCGCGTAAGTTTCGAAACTACGTCGCGCACGCCAGTGTTAAGTGCATTCTCCTCCAATGAGTAATCTTTCGATAATATATCATCAAACACCTTCTGACCTTTCATTATGCCAACGGCTCCTTTTGAAGAGACTCTGACTTTTACATCACGTGCTCGCCCAGTAATAAAATCTCTCGTGGGTACATCTAAAACAACAGAAGATCCAGAAGACCGCACTCCCCGCGGCCGCACCAGGCACCTCGGACTCCGCCCATTCGATTCAAGTAAACAAGGCACACATGCAAAATGAATGTTTTAAGTCTGTAGATGTGCAATCTGTGTTGTTGTCAACAGCAATCGTGGAGGTAGCCGATGCGCATGGCACATATCATAAAGCGCGGGTGCTCCTAGACAATGGCAGCCAGCGTTGTTTTATTTCTAAAGCATTATGCCAATTAATAAATTCACCACTTATACAGTCCACTAACGAAGTTCGAGGCGTAGGTGATTCGGTAATACATTGTTCACAAGCTTGTAATATCGTTATCAAATCCTGCGTCGATAATTCATTTACTACTCGTATTCATTGTTTTGTATTGTCTAGGATCACAGCTTCGATGCCTGCCGTATGTAAATTAAGCGCTAAGATCTGTATTCCAGATAACATACGGTTGGCCGATCCAGATTACTTGGACTACAAAACTATCGATATTTTAATTGGTGCAGATAGGTTTTGGGATCTGTTAGAAGAGGGAAAAATTCGATTATCTAGTGGTCCGTTTTTACATAATACCAAACTAGGCTGGATTATTTCTGGACCTATCGTTACTAAATCGCGCAAACCTGCACCAATTCATTGCAATATTACTAATTCATTAGATACGCAACTTCGACTGTTCTGGGAGATTGAGGAACTGCCCAAGGTCAGAGACGCGCAGACTGAGGAAGAACGGGAATGCGAGAATCACTTTGTTCGCACAACTACGCGCAACAGTGAAGGGAGATTCTGCGTGCACATTCCACTTCGTCAGTCACCTGAAACCTTGGGAGACTCTTATATCCAGGCAGAGCGTAGGTTTCTAGCATTAGAAAAACGCTTGCAGCGTTCGTCAGAATATAAAGGTCTTTACACTAATTTTATGCAAGAATACCTCAGTTTAGGCCATATGACACAGGTAGATTGCTACGAATCCCCGTGTTATTTTATGCCACATCATGGCGTGTTCCGCGAGCTCAGCACCACCACCAAGTTGCGCGTGGTGTTTGATGCAAGCGCGCCGTCGAGCTCCGGTAAGTCCCTCAATGATTTGCAGCTGGTTGGCCCTCCTATACAGGGCGATCTCATTGCTATTCTTCTCCGATTTCGGCAGCATAAGTACGTTGCATGCGCCGATGTGGAGAAGATGTATCGGCAGTGCCTAGTGGATGAGGGTCAGCGTAGCTTGCAAATGATTCTGTGGCGTGACCATCCGTCGAAGCCTTTAGGTATTTTCAAATTGAATACCGTAACGTACGGAACTGCCTCCGCCCCCTTTCTTAGTGTCAGGTGTTTAAAACAATTAGCTATCGAGTCTCCTGATGCTGATGTTGCCCGAGCAATAAAAGAAGACTTTTATGTTGATGATTTTATTACGGATCTAGATAATAATTTAAATTTACTAGATTTATGCGAAAAAACCCAAAAATCGTTGCAGTCAGGCTGTTTTCCACTTAGGAAATGGGTATTTAGTTTTAGGCGCGATGATGATAGTCATTCATCTAGTCTGTTTAAACCGCTTAATTTAGATGACAAAGCTTGTTCTAAAACATTAGGTATAGGTTGGCACAATACAAGTGACAACCTTTATTTTAATTCACAAATTCAAATTGATATCAAACCGATTACTAAACGAGCTATTTTATCTAAAGTTTCTCAAATTTTTGACCCCCTCGGCTTGTTAAGTCCAGCTATAATTGTGGTCAAAGTTCTTTTGCAACAATTATGGCTATTAATAATAGGATTTGGAACATGCCCCCGGCCTTGGAAGCAATGGCTTTCAATGATCTTCAGTAGCAGCATCCTGGTCCACGTCTTGAAGTAAGGGACAAATCCCAGGAACAGATGGCATATCACGTGTGGCCGACATACAGACGTCATCGGGTGTCGTGAGACGCGCATTCGCCAAGATTTAATCAACCAACTACTGAATGGCAGTTTAGTTAAGGCTTACAAATGGGTTACATTCTCACATTTTAAATTAGGAACGGATATCAAAAACAACCATTGCATTATAAAAGGTGATGTTGTCATTAAAATCTTGAAAATTATTCAATGTCAAGTTTCACGTACGGTATTTTTAGTGTGCCAAAAGTATATGTTGTATGAAGACTCATTTGTTGAACCATGTAATTCGAAATTATTTTATGGGGGTATAGTAAATAATTTGTCTAATTTATATGAGATTGTTCCTATTCATGAAGTGGTCACGAAATGTATTCACTATGAAAACTATGTCATTTCTTTTGTATAACTTTAGTAGGTAGTTATTTTTTGTAATATGTATAAATATATTTATTGTAATATTTTTAATTCTCTTAAGCGAACTACAACAATGTTCTTATGAGAATAAAGTTTATTTAAACCTAATTTATGTATTAATAATAAATAGGTAGTAGGCATCTGTAGAATTCAATGCATGCAGTAGTACAGGTACAGCGGTGTAGCACCAGTGTTCATGTAGGTAAGTAAATAAAATACACACAAAATACAGATACATAAGTATTATTATTATTATGTACCTACCTACCTAATTAGTACTATACTTTTTCAGCGCAATTATATGGTGGTAATTTTTACCGCCCAAGGGGAAGAATTTGTGTCAGCTGCACCATCAAAATGGCTTCTTGAAGACACAAAATTGATGTGGCCACCTGCAAAAAATATGGAAAGAAAAGCCATCAAACTTTCAATGCGACCGGAAAATGATTGGATATGTTACAATGACGTTCGAGTAGTGGGATATTATGGTAAGTATGATTCACGTTTCATTTCCAGAGGAAGAGGCAGAGACTTATAAAAGTATAATAATAACATTAACTTTTAATTATTATTAAACTAGCGACCCGCCCCGGCTTCGCACGGGTGCAATATAGATGTTTAAACCTTCCTCTTGTATTGATGAAAACCTCATTTAAATCCGTTGCGGAGCTTGAAAGATTTAAGCGTAGAGAGGCGGGAAGCGACGTTATATACTGTGTAAAGATAGCAACCTGCCCCAATTAATATCCTAAAACCTTCCCGTTGAATCACTCTATCTGTTACAAAACCGCGTCAAAATCCGTTGCGTAGTTTTAAAGATCTAAGCATACATAGGGACAGACACGACGGGAAGTGACTTTGTTTTATAATATGTAGTGATAAAGTTGAATATTTACAGCAACATTAACAGAAGCTATTAATGTGGAAAAAGACAA
Organism: Diarsia rubi; assembly: GCA_932274075.1. Taxonomy (NCBI): domain Eukaryota; kingdom Metazoa; phylum Arthropoda; class Insecta; order Lepidoptera; family Noctuidae; genus Diarsia; species Diarsia rubi. Next base: position 3,585,902 of record OW026433.1, read on the forward strand.
ACAAAACAGTACTACTTGCAGCGAGGCAGAAGTCAGAGAATCGGAAGTCCGAGGAAAAGAAAAAAGAAAAATAAAGAAAAATTATAAATACCGCGACGACTCCATTTCTCCACCACCTGCAGTTGACGGTAAGTATTATTGTCACACGTTTAGATCAGGCTGTGTGTGCGGAGTGCAAAGATTTCATATTTTGGCCAATTTTTAGTTGTTTGTATTCGGTTCACGTGCGAATTAATTATCGAGGTATACATTTCATGTAGCACATGAGAATTTGTCATTTGCAAGTTGAGACAGTTATGTGAATTGAAAAGAAACGGTTCAAAGATTTCTCTCATTTACCTAGGCGGTTGTGTATTTTTTAATTTTTCTAAGTCTGACAATGAAAAAGCTGTAGACATGTTTAAAAAAATCTCCGTTTACCTCCTGTAAATATTAATATGTTCTTGTATAAATTACATCATACTGTACTACCTACATGTTTTTAGGGTTGCTTACCTCAAGAGGAAAAATGGAACCCTTATGGGATCACTCACCTGTCCGTCTGTCTCTCTGATTAGTATTTATGTTTTTGCAGAAACAGATTTTCCCACTGTAAAAGACATAATCAACGCGAAAATTTTACTGGAGCCCCCTCCAGCAGTTGTCTTGGAAATTGAAGTACATGAAGAAAATACAAAAAAATCAGAAGATTGCATTGTCATTTCTGAAGCAAGCGGTTCAAATTTTTTTGGAAATGAAAATAATATGGCAAGCTCATCTATCGACGTAGTGCAACAAACTCCATCAATTAACAATTTAAAAAAAACACCGAGTGACACAGAAAGTCTTCAAAGCGATTCTGCAAAAGGCGGTTCAAGTTTTTCTGGAAACAGCTCTATCGGTATTGTTATTTAACTGTATTGTTTTTTTAATTCTAGATTGTTTACTTATAGTCAATTTGGAGTATTCCCGTTTGAGCACCTATTTATTGAGCACCTATGCATTAACCTATGGTAAATGGGAATACCTTTGGTGCTAAATGCATAGGTGCTCAAAAAATAGGTACTCAAACGGGAATACTCCGTCAATTTATGTGCTTAAGTAGGTACTAAATGTTTTTATTTCTTATTAATGCAGATGAACTTGTATCGGAGATGAAACAGATAAAACATTTTGTAATGTATACTATGCGCAAAGTTGAATCATTGGAAATAACTCTGGCCAAGTACAAACCAGTTCCGTCACTTGAGCCACAAAAATCTCTCTTACCAAAACTCCCATTAATGGAAATTGCGCAGCTTCGTACCCTAGAAGACAATCTCGAAAATGAGAGCATTCGGAGAGAATTGGTACGTGATTTATAGTATAACCTACCTACTAATACTTACACAAAAGAGACAGATACTGATAATAATATTTTTGTCATACAATAATAATTGATTAAATATTGTTTTGTAATTTTAGTTTGACATGCTGAGACACACCGGAGGAGCAAAAGAACGTGACTGTGTCACTCGATGTTTAGAAAAAGTATTTTCTAATTACCTAGGGCAATACTGCTCATGGACTGGAAAAAAGAACAATTACAAACTGTCATCAATGAATTTGATGACTACAATAAAACGTAAGTATTTATTACGTTATTTTTTAGCATTATATAATACTATACCAGTAGTTGTCGTCCGAGGCTCTTGTGAACCTATTTTAGGAGAGAGAAGGAAACCAGTTTGGTTCTATGTATATACAAATTTAAAAATTAATGTTATTATTGTTTTAATTTAAATGCTTTTGTTGTTCAAATAAAATTCTTATGGCATTTCTCTTTTCTAACAGTTGCCGTTAGGGAGACATTCCCTAATATTACTGACGATAGCTTCGAGCGTCACGTTATGGGGTGGTTCCAGCACGCCGGTACGAGACTGAAACGCGAAAATTAGTCGCTGTTTTATATTCCAAATACAATTGTAATTTTTTTCAAGTATTTTTGTTATGTATAAGTATATGTTTGAATATGATGTTATTCATAAGTCTTTTGATCAAACGCTGCCACCGTTTAGGCGTGATTGGTCCAATGGTGAAAAATAACAAATTCGCGATTAGCAGGTCATTTATTTGTATGCATTTTAATTATACATAAGTAGGTAATTATAAGTATCTAGAAGCCATCAATTAATAGTTACGTACAACTAGTTTCGTATTGTCGTTTATCGTTTATAATTATGTAGGTATAATTAAAATCATTCAAATAAATGACCTCCTTTGTTTATTTTTGGATATCCTTTTATTTTGGACGAATTGCGAATTGGACTAATCACCACCCTGAAACAGCCACCCTAAGCTGGATACTCAGAAAACCCTTGTCCATCTATCCACCCCATCATACTATCGAATCAAGTACGATGGGGTGGATAGATGACACGCGTTTTCCGAGTATCCAGCTTAGGGTGGCTGTCTCAGGGTGGATAAACGGAATAAGCCCTCATTCTCAATGGTGTATCTTTTTTGCTGTTTCCAATGAAAGTCTATACCCATCTATCATTGTACTCACCAATCTCCTCTTTTCTATGTCAAATAGAGTCTGAATGGAAACATTAGAATTTGACATAGTTTCCCTATTGAATACAAATGATTCAATTTTTTATAATATTGAAAGAACTGTGGTGAAAAAACATGTATTCGACATGGCGGATAAGTGAGTTAAAAGCTGAATTGAAGAAACGAGGTGCATCTTTACGAGGAAGGAAAGCAGACCTTGTCGACAGGTATAACCTTAAAACTATAAATCACATATTTTCCCTGTTATACAGGGTGACTTGTAATTAGAGCACAACCTTGTAAGGGGATATAGTACAGGTCATTTGCAACAACTTTTGTAGGAACACTCATATGCAAAAGTGCACCAACATTGAGTTATAATTTTTTTCGTGTTATTTTGAAAAACTCTTATGGGGTAACCTTAAAAAATTAATAAATAAAAAACTTGACATAATTTTGTTAATTTTCTTTTTATTATTTAGTCTATAACGTTCCAGTTACATGTCAGCATCATCAAATGTACATTATTGACATTATTTTAGACACAGTGCTCCAAAATCCAAAAAACTTAAACAAATTTTACTGGCATTATTACACAAAACAGCCTGTTTAAAAAAAAATCACTATGACACTTACTCTGCGTATTATTAAAAAATCACACATCTACATTTCATAAGCTTTCAAATGAGATATAAAACCCTAACATAGCTAGTCCAATAGGGAAGATATTCGCATAACAAAGGCGCACGGCCAAAAAAAGGTCTGTTTCTACTAAGCAGGTAAAAACAGCCGGTCATTGTTTAATCTCTTTTGTGTTGTTTAGGTTAGTCCGTCCTTGTGATTCGTTGCGATCGGATGCTTTTGTGTGTGCTCTGCAGTTTTGTTTTATCTCTGACGACCCGGCTTGTGACTGTTTTTGTGATTGATTGCTCTCCTGATGACTTGGCTTTTCAACTGGTTTCCGTGTGTTATGCTCATCTGTGGTTTTGGCGCGTATCAAGGACTATGGCTCAAAGACAACGGGCAAATTTTACGAATGAAGAATATGCCGATATTCTGTACAATTACGGCGTAGCTAGAGGCAATGCTTTAGCTGCCCAGCGCGAATATCAACAGAGATACCCCAATCGCCGTTTACCTGATGTAGGCGTGTTTTCCCGAGTTTATCGACGAGCCCGGGAGACTGGACGCTTTCAAAGACGTCAAGGTATGTAATAAAAAATGTAATTTAATAAATAATTGCGATTAAATTGCAAGTTTACAGCCAACAGCTGCTTAAGCACTTTAGATTTTGTACCTTCTTAGAGAGTTAAACACAGTTCAACTGTCAATCGTGATTTGCTTCTGGCTGTACCTACTTACGTAGTACCGGAAAAAAAAAAGATAGTTTTCTCCGAAATGTTTTTGTTATTGCAATTTAACTTCGTAAGCAAACAAAGGCCTGACTTGGGTTATCATTTTTAAAAAATTGTAAGTGCATTCAGTATTAGCTGCGTGTTTCCACTTAGACCGTCATTTCATTACCAATAACAATAGTATTAAATTGTGGCGGGTGAATTCTTTGTAAACACTTGCAAAGCAGGTGCGGTACGTACAGATACTTTCCCTATGTTATCTTCCTTCATTTTTAATAATTATTAATTTTTACAAAATAATTATAAAACCACGTATTTTTGTTTATTATTTTAGAACAATTAAATAAATAAATTTTATCATTGTATTTCAGTCAAAATGGCTTCTTGGCCGAAATGGCTCCTTTAAAACTGAATGGGCTTTGGTTTATTACCCCTATTGTTTACCGCAATTGATTATTTAAATTAGTTTTTTTTATCAGGCGATGCGGGCAGACCTCGAATATACCGTGCTGATGATGAAGAAGAAATCCTACGTCATTTTCAACGGGAACCTAACATCTCTACAAGACAAGTGGCCAATTTACTTGGAATATCACAGTATAAAGTGTGGAAAGTGGTCCATGAATCTGGGCGTCATCCATATCACTACACTCCAGTGCAAGTCCTGGAAGACCGTGATCCTGTTGCAAGGGTCCAATTTTGCAGATATCTGCTAAACTGCGACATAGAGGACCCAAATTATTTAAAACAAATTTTGTGGACCGACGAATCAAAATTTGACAAAGATGGAATCACAAATTACCATAACACTCATTTCTGGGAAGAAAAGGCGGTGGGAAATCCAAAAAAAAAACGACCGAAAGGATCGCAACGAAGATTTTCACTAAATGTGTGGATGGGAATTATTAACAATAATTTGATTGGGCCCTTTTTTCTGCCAGACAACTTAAACGGTGAATATTATGAACACTTTTTAAGAAATGTTTTACCTGAATTACTGGAGGACATACCTTTAGCCACCTTGCGTGCTATCAGGTTTCAACACGACGGGTGTCCAGCTCACTACAGACGACAAATCAGAGACTGGCTAGACGAAAATTATACCAATAATTGGATCGGTAGAGGAGGGCCCATACCTTGGCCAGCAAGAAGCCCAGATCTGACGCCAATGGACTATTACATCTGGGGACATATGAAAACGTTGGTTTATGTCGATAATCAGCCTGTCCCAGATATTGACGAGTTAAGACGGCGAATCATTTTGGGAGCTGACCAAATTCGAGCAAATCTCAGCACTGCGGTGGTGAAAAGCGAATTGAGGAAAAGGATGCGAATTTGCGTGCGTAACGGTGGGAGTCATTTCGAAAATGAGATTTAAGTGAATGACTGAGGATGACTAGAGAACGTCAATTCTACAACACACTTTTAAAATTTCCTAATTTTAGATCTTTTTGTCTCTTTTAATAAGAGAAGTTTGAAGTAAGGACCAGCTACCCTAAAAATTTTAAAATTAAAATCAAGTTAAAATGTGTTGTAAAATTGTCACCACTAAGTGCGTGGATCACATTCTACTTAAATTTGTATTTATTGTGTTTTAAACATTATGGCCATTAATTTGCGAAACTTTCGATATTCCAGCCTGTTCTATTCTTTGGCTAATATCTTTAATGTTAAACTAGCTATGTTAGACTTTTACACCTCATTTGAAAGCTTATGAAATGTAGATGTTTTTTAAATAATACGCAGAGCAAGTGCCATAGTGAGTTTTTTTTAAACAGGCTGTTTTGTGTAATAATGCCAGTAAAATTTGTTGAAGGTTTTTGGATTTTGGAGCACTGTGTCTAGAATAATGTCAATAATGTACATTTGATGATGCTGACATGTAACTGGAACGTTATAGACTAAATAATAAAAAGAAATTTAACAAAATTATGTCAAGTTTTTTATTTATTAATTTTTTAAGGTTACCCCATAAGAGTTTTTCAAAATAACACGAAAAAAATTATAACTCAATGTTGGTGCACTTTTGCATATGAGTGTTCCTACAAAAGTTGTTGCAAATGACCTGTACTATATCCCCTTACAAGGTTGTGCTCTAATTACAAGTCACCCTGTATACATGATTTTGAAAGAATAATTGCTAGTTTGGTTTTTGTTTTCATCTTGTACTTTGATACAAAACGTTTTATCGAAAGTATAACCCTTCAAGTTAGTGCCCTTTAAGTTTTTTTCCATCAAGACTGAACTCTTTGTTTTGTTTACAGATTAGAGCTGTATGACCGGAATTTTAACTTTGGGAACACAGGAACTCAAAGCCACGATGATCCCCTAATGGACGGTCCTCACTCTAGCATGTATCGGGACATTAACAGCAATACTGCTCTACCACCACTAACAAAGATGCATATAAGGCAATATTTTTGCTTGTAAGTAGCTACCATTATTTTGTATCAATAATATCTAAATAAAAAATTAATATAACTGTAGTCACTCATAGATCCCAAAAATATGTAAAGAATTTTTGTTCAGGTTAGCATTATAAATTTCATGAAAGGTGCATTTTATGCTGGCGCCACACATTGGCCTTGGCCATTGGTTCAGGCTTGACACCAAATCGTATGTTAAGCACAAATCAGTAAAATCATGTCCATTATCCAAGCATGTTACACACAATGGAGCCTAATTATGTACAATGTGTGGCTATGGCATCATCAGCTTAGGTTTATGTAAATCAATTGGTTTAAAGTTAAATATTTTGTTACAGTGTTAATAAGAAATTGGATGAAGCCAAAGCCTTATATGAGTCCCGATACCTTATCTTGGCAAGGGCAACGACTGTAGGTGACTCAACGTATATAAAAGGTTTCTGCAAAAAAACTACGAAGTCTCTGCAGTATGAGGTAGATGTAAAAATCCAAAAAAATGGAACTCCACAGGAATCACACTGTGAATGTCCTGCCGGTAGTGGTATAGAAGCCAAATGTAAACATGTTGCTGTACTCCTATGGGGAGTTGAACACATGGTGCATGACAAGATAATGTTACTTCACCAAGTGTGTACACAAAGGTTGCAGACTTTTCACGTGCCCAAAGTTGAATTTACAGCATCACCCATAGCTGCACACAACTTACCGAGAAAAAAACCTGATAGCAGGTTTATTCCTTATGCCACACAAAGAATTAACAAAGAAGAATATAACAATGAAGAATATAAAAATTCCACAATGCCATTAAAGCAGTTATTTGATCCTGCTAATCCTTATGCTATTGGAGCAGATCATGCATATACCGCTAACAATCCTGAAAATGAAGCTCTGGATAAACTAAATCTAACACAAATCAGTGAAGAAAGCATCCAAAATATTGAGCAGCACACACAAGGACAGAAAAACTGTTCAGTTTGGTATGAAGAGCGGAGACACCGCATTACTGCCAGCAAGTTCCACACAGTTTGCCACTTAAGAGATTCATCAAAGGCAAGTTACAGCAGGCAACTTCTAAATCAAAGACCCTTTACATCAAGGGCAACAACCCATGGAATTATGAATGAAGAGGCTGCTATAAAAGAGTATGAGACAAAATATGGGTTAACAGTCAAGAATTGTGGATTATATATAAGCAAGCACAGACCATATTTAGGCGCCTCACCAGATGGCCTACTGGGAGATGACACAATAATTGAAGTGAAATGTCCATATTCCACCAGGAATACAATGATCACACCAGTGACTGTCCCCTATCTGGTTAATGATATAGAAAATAATAGTTTACTGTTAAAGAACACTAGCCCATATTATTACCAGATACAGGGCCAGCTATACTGTACTAATAGATCATTCTGTAATTTAATTGTTTATACATTTAAGGCCCTAGAAGTAATATATGTTTCAAGAAATGAGGAATTTATTTCCGAGATGTTAGAAAAAGTTGATAACTTCTTTATCAATTATTTTAAACAAGCAATTTTGAATAAATATTTATATAAAAATTATGATTTAATTAAAAAACAAATTAATAATAAATAGGCTGTACCTGAAATAAGATTTTTTGTGGTGTTTTCTTTAGTAAATAATTTGTTATTGAGGTGTTAAAATAAAACCAATAAACATAATTATTTGAATTTCTTTTTATTATTCACAATCCTTTCTCTAAAATTACATAACATTAAACATATAAAAAATATCTCAGAGGCCAAAGGCACATAAAATGAGAATAAACGTGTCTGCAAAATTTTATAAGTTTTTGTTAAGCCTATTAATCTTTCTATGTGTACTCTTTGACTTGCAAGTTTTTGATCATGCTTTAATACAAAACCTGGCAACTGTGATCTGCCTTTTAAGAAAGCAGGTATATTAACCGACACATTTTTCACTGCAAACAAGTCCTGGACATTAAATCCTCTATCAGCCATGACACTGTCACCGTCATCACACAAATTAATCAATGAGCTGCGTTCAATCATCTGCCTGTCACTTGTTGCTCCTCCATAACCTCGTGAACAATAAGACAGGAGTCCACATGGTGTTGACCCCACCAAAAACTTAATGGTGTTTGTGTTTTTATATGAGCTGTATGTGGCTCTCTGAGATATTGGATTACTTGGCTTAACAATAGGTATTTCTGTTGCATCAATAATAACTCTAGTTTTGTTATTATGATCTTTGAATATCTCAGGCATGTAATAATCCACTAAATCACGTCGGGGCCAAATATCTATGAGGGACCACACATCATATAAAAAGAGAATCCAAGTTACTAATATATTTGAAACTACTGTTTTGCTTACATTGAACATTTTAGCTATTTCATAATCTGGTTTATTGCGTCTGAGCTTTATCAATAGCATTAGGAACTGGTCTTCAACTGACGTACTGACTACTTGACTCCAGCGGAATTTTAAATTATTTGCCATTGGTAAAACAGTATTGAGCACTAGATTAAATTTTGAGTAGGATTCTAATCCAGTGTAAAACATAACTGCCTCATCATCTGTGAACAATAAATCTGTAGAGAAGATTCTTAATGTAGCACTTGTCTGTGTTCCTGAAGACTTATATTGTACTGGGTGAGGGATTGTTTTCTCGAGTTCTTCAGATACTTCTGCTTCTATGTATTGTTCACTGACAAAATCCGGTGTGTTTGTGTGATGATCTTGGGTAGAAACGTTTAAATTATCAGGAAGACTCAAATATTCTGCACTGGTAGTTTGCACAGCTGATGTTACTTTCTCTTCAAAGAGTGCTTTTCTAATATTTCGGTTTGTTATCCGCTCTTCTCGAGCTTGAGCATCTTGAGAAAGAGTTTTAGTAGTCCAGGAAAACAATGTTGGGACAGCTGTTTTTTTCAAATAACGGTGCTTGTTTTCAATACCTAGAAACAACCAAAAAGGATAAAGAACACATTTTTATTAGGATGCTAAATATTTTTAGACTACAATTAATGACGTACCTGTATAAAAACTAATTTTATGGTAATCAGTTTCTAAGAAATGTTTATGACATAACCTCGAATTTTTTTCCGGCTTGAATTTTTGTCTCCTTATGGCTTTTAGTCACTTTTTTGTCATTGCTGAATCTTTAGGAAACTGATGCGCACCTATTTCCTTACAAAAAGGAACTTCACAGATCTTTGGCATTGTGAAAATAATTATTTAATCAAAATGTTCATACAAAATTCTTATATTTTGGTTAAAGCTATGCTAGCGCCACTTTGACAGTTGCCAACCCCATAATAAATAATCATGGCTTAGTTTTTTTTTCTTTCTGGCTTGACTTCATAACTTTTGGATACGCTATACTTTTAATGTTGCCATGTAATATAATCATAATCATAATCATCATTTATTGCATTCATGTAGTTACAGGTTGTTACAGGGTACTTATTAGGATTCATACATGAACCCTGCTAGGGCACAGCAGTATACTAGTTTAATTTAAGGAGTGTCACATAATAACCAAAAATTTACGAAAATATCAATTTTAACATGTTCATCATAATATGTCCATCATTTGTTATTTAAATAGGTGAACGTCATGAAATAATAAGGATACAATTAGATAGTCAACATGTCCATTCATAAATTTGGAATAAGATTTAAAACAAACAAATTTAGAACAAACAATTAAAACAAATAGCGATAATAATAATAATCAAGATCAAAAATAACTTACATTAAATAGTCAAGTTTGTAGGTGTTGTGTGTAGGTGTGAATATGAATGTCAGATGAATGTCAAAAAATTTACTTATCGTCAAAAAATTCCTTTAAATTGTAATATGACTTTAATGTAAGGAATTTCTGGAGTGTTTTTAAATTTGTTTTCGTACTCTAAGTCCTTAATTGAATTTGGAAGCTGATTATATATTTTCACACACATGGCCAAAGGTCCTGAATGAAACATAGTTAGTTTTGAGCTTGGTAAGGCTAATTCATTCTTGTTTTGACGCCTTACACTGCGTTGTTGTGGGCGAAGGTCCTTAGTGAGTGGAAACAGTGACGGGTGTTTTCTAACGAATTGACTAACTTCTAAAATGTAGATAACAGTTAGTGTAAGGATATTGTATTGTACAAAGAATGGCTTGCAGCTTCCTGTGCTATCTATATTGAATTCGCAAACATTTCTTTTGTAGAATAAAAATTCTATCTCTGTCTACGCCATTTCCCCACACCACGATTCCATAATTTAGCCAGGAGTATGCATAAGCATAGTATGCTGTTAGAGCAGTTTTAAAATCGGTAGCTCTTTTAAGCTCCAAGGCATATGTAAAGCTGGCTAGTTTGTTGGCCAATGTGTCTACATGGGCTTTCCATATATAAATCTTGGTCAAGTTGCTTATAATGCTTGGCTATGCATTATTATATTTAGGAAATACATGTCTGCATCAGAATACAAATGTTAAAATAAACATGATAGTTTGTGCTAAGATTATAGCGGTCATAGTTTTTTAATACATACAAATGACATCGTAGTGAAATTCGAGTATGGCAACATCCCAAAAAACTGAACAGATAACTTGTTGTCGTCTGTGCGTGTGTGAGGTTAATTTATTAAAAATTATTAAAAAAAATAATAAACTTACATAGGGACAACGAATTTATTTATTTAAAGAAATTCGTACATTGGAAGTAAGCTATTTATTTGCAATCAGTATATACGAATTTTAGCAAGCAGATTAGTCTGACAATTTATTTAAATATTATCCAACAAAAAAGTTTAGTATAATGAAAGAGTTTTTGTAAATACTGCCGAATTTAATTTATATGTTAAAAATTTTAAATTGTTTAAAAAAGTATGTCGTATTGCTAAGTCACATTATTTGAGCTCGAAAATTAGAAACAGCAATAATGTCATTAAAACAACATGGAATATTATTAATAATGAAACGGGAAGGACCAGTAACCGTGATAGTGACTACAGCTTAACAATTAATGACAGAGTAATTAAATCAGATTCGGATGTCGCCGCGACTTTCGAAAGCTTCTTTTCTGACATTCCCGTTTCAACGACGAAATCCCTAAACTCGTCACCTACTGTTGCCGAATCTTTGCTAAAGGAAAATGTTAAAGCTTGCGACTCAGAATTTCATTTTGAACATGTCACATATACAGATATATTAAAAACATTTCACACCTTAAATGTTAAGAAGACTGCGGATCTGTGGGGTAATTCTGTAGAAGTTGCCAAGTCTATTATTGATATTGTAGCACCTACCTTAGCTTCTATTTTTAATAATTGTATTGATTCTGGGGAGTTTCCTGACCTTATGAAAAATAGTAAAATTATTCCTTTATTCAAGGCGGGTAGTACATCAGACCCCACAAATTATACAGTGTGATTCTTTATAATGTGCACATATCGAAATGAGGGAATCTATGCTTAATTTTATCGATGGAAAAAATATTTAAAAAAATCTAAATATTTTTTAATATTTTTTATGGAATTTTCAAAAATGTTGTCCGCTGGTTGTGACCCCAATGTAAACAAAACGGTGTAACTTTTAAACTAAATTATCTATCGCGATGAAACAATTTTATGTAAAAAGTTATGAAAAAAAAAAGTTTTTTTGATCAAAAAACGTGTTTATTTTCAATTGAGGGTAGTTTTTTTCCACAATTTTCATTTTACGAGGACGCCTAATTGCTTCCAATCATTATGGAGTTTGTTTCATCGCGATAGATAATTTAGTTTAAAAGTTACACCGTTTTGTTTACACTGGGGTCACAGTAGCAGACAAAATTTTTAAAAATTCCGTATAAAATATTAAAAAATATTTAGATTTTTTTTAATAATTTTTCCGTCGATAAAATTAAGCATAGATTCCCCCGTTTCGATATGTGCACATTATAAAGAATCACACTGTAGACCTATTTCAGTGCTACCTACTTTCAGTAAAGTCTTTGAGAAATTAATTTTAGACCAATTGCAAAGATTTTTTAATAAACATAAATTATTGCACAATAAACAGTTCGGTTTTACGAAGGGTCGCTCAACTACCGATGCCGGTGTCGAACTTTTAGGACATATTTATAATGCCTGGGAAGATAAATGCGATGCTTTGGGCATTTTTTGCGATTTATCCAAGGCATTTGATTGCGTCCTTCATGAAACCTTAATCAGGAAACTCCGCCACTACGGAATACGAAACAGCGCTCTGGATCTTCTTATCTCATACCTCAGTAATAGGATCCAAAGTGTTGACGTCAACGGGAAAAGATCACCCGGATCTATTGTAATAATGGGAGTCCCACAGGGCTCGATTCTTGGCCCTTTTTTGTTTCTTATTTATATTAATGATTTGCCTCACCTCATAAAGAATAACCACGGTATCGTGTTATTTGCGGATGACACTTCACTTTTATTTAAACTTAAACGACAACAGGTAGTTGTTGACGATGTAAATAGCGCGATTTCGAAAGTGGTGCATTGGTTTAACGCTAATAATTTGCTTCTTAATGAAAAAAAAACCAAATGCATTAGGTTTACACTACCTCCACTACGTTAGGCAGGTGAAAACTTGTGTGTTGGTAAAGGGCGAAGAGTTGAATCCTGAAGATAGCACAGTGTTCTTGGGCTTAACTTTAGACGCTAAGCTTCAGTGGGGGCCTCATATAGTTAAATTGTCGAAAAAGCTGAGCTCTGCAGCATACGCAGTTAGAAAAATTCGTAATTTAACCGATGTAGAGACAGCCCGTTTAGTGTACTTTAGTTATTTTCATAGCGTAATGTCGTACGGCATTCTATTGTGGGGGAATGCCGCTGATATTCAGACCATTTTTGTTTTGCAAAAACGGGCGGTTAGATCTATTTATAAATTAAGTCCGAGACACTCTTTGAGAGAAAAATTTAAGGAAATTAATGTAATGACTGTTCCCTCTGAGTATATTTATGAAAATCTTTTGTATGCTCACAAAAATATAAAGCTGTTTAAGAAATATAGTGATATTCACAATGTAAATACAAGAAATAGACATAAATATATTGTACCCACAACAAGGCTCAAGAAAATAGGTGGATCATTTAGATGCCAATGTATTCGCTTTTATAATAAACTACCAAGCCACATTCAAAATTTAAGCCTTAATAAATTCAAATCCTTTATAAAACGTAAACTTTGCCAGAAAGGATTTTATACTGTTAAAGATTATCTAGAGGACAAAAAAGCTTGGGATTGAACTGCTCCAATTTGAATTGACTTAAACATATAATTTTTTTTTTTTTTACAATTTGACATTTTATGATTATTTTTATACACTGACATTGTTTACTTTAAGTATATTTTTTTTTTTTTTTGACCAATATTTACTTGTTAAATATTTTATTTTATATTTTTTTTTTGTGTGTTTTTTTTATTTTGACATTTAATAATGATTATATGATTAAAATTATATGATGAAGAGTAAAATGATTATATACAATATGATAAATATTGAAAAAATTGATATTGTGAATGTGAGGACCATGTGGGTCTTTCTTAAATTTTAATTGTTGTGATTGTCTGGCAGTTTGAGTACTTTAAGTGACCCACCCAAATGTCCTTTCTTTGGTATTGTTCGTCGTGACGTTGAGCTCCTTGAGTTATAAGTCGAGCTCCAGGATAACTGACAAATGCTTGCACTGACTGGACGGGTCCACTCAAATCTGTGTGGTGCTTTCTTCAAAAGACCATCTCAGACATTAATCTGCATGGTCTTCATGTGTGTATTATACCTTATTGTTAACCCAAACGATTTTAAAAGATTAAAAGAGTAACCTTTGGAGTTTCTTGCCGGTTCTTCTCCTTAGGAATCGACCAATGCACCGAACCGTGCCCCTTTTTACCGACGTTTTATAAGTGCCCATGTAGGCCTATGTGAAATAAAAAAATATTTTGATTTGATTTGATTTTTGATTCAACAACATTTTTTATGGGAATGTGTTTCTGTTGTGACGGCTTCATTTCGTTTAAGTCAACGGACTTGGCGGGTTTTAAAGAGTACTGTTTTCTGTTATTTTCGAGAAAAAGTGTTGTGTGGTGGGATTAACCCGTGAACGAGTAAGTACTAAACAGTTTTTAATTGCTGCATTGTGTATTAGTTAAAGATTTTGGACAGAATTTGTTATTTCACCAAACATTGTATCGAAATTCGCGCGCCATGCCGGTACATTTCTACTTGTTGTGAGTAGAAAATACACTAGAGACGACAAAATGTTGTTAGAAACATGATTTAGATACGTTACTCCGTATGTATTAGGCATTTTATTAGTGAAATTCGTAAAAAAAATGTGTAAATATTGAAATTAAAAAACGTAATCGAAAATCGAATCTCCAGGAGATTTTTTAGCAGACAGGAGATTTGACGTTTATGACCTCCACGCCGCCATGTTTTTTGTGTTTCGTCCACTGTACAGGAAAATGGTCAGTAGAGCAATGTTTTGACCGACTTAGGAAAAAAAGGAGGTTTAAATTATTTTAATTTTATTGATGTTTTTATATTTGTTTGGTGAGTTGGTTTTGCATGTCAGCGTTACTTTTAAACTGCTTTTGCTTTTAGACAGTGTTATATTTTATTGTTGAAGCATGCAAGATAATGAGGCATTTGAGCCGCGACGTCGAGTGCGTGTGCGAGGTGGCTCCAGCGCTGCGTTAGCTGCTGCTTTGCCTCAAACTGACCCGCAAGTTGCGGAGGCGGTTCCGCGAGGCGACAGTAGAGTGCGTGTGAGAGGCGGCTCCAGTACTCGACGGGGTCGAGTGCGGGTCCGAGGCGGCGCTAGCGTAGCTCTGGGGCAGGGTGACGGTGTGGTGGAGGCGGTGGTGGTACCACGAGGCGGCACGGGACGTGGGCGAGGAGGACGTGGTCGAGGGGGGCGAGGAGGACGCGGCCGAGCTGTGGCAGGCTCCGACAGACCTGGGCCAAGCACCATCGAAGAGTAACAGCTTTTTAACGCTTTTTTTAGTAAATCAAATTTGTTACTATTTTTTTGAGTATTAAAATTTAATTTTGTATTTTAGATTAAACATGTACGATATTCGTGAGCTGCCGGTGGGTCGGCCTCTAGAGGTTGCTCTGCACCCTAATAGGAAGCGCCGGTGGCCACCGTAAGTAGTTCTAAATTGTATCTTGTTTATTTACCATTAGCAAGAATAATTTTAAATAATTCCTGTTTTCAGAGCTGCTCCTGCACCTATCGACCCACCTCAGGTGGCGCCTCAGGTTGTGGTGGAGGCGGTCCCTCCACCCAGCCCACCACCGCCTCAGATGGCTGAGGTTAGGGTAGAGGAGGTCCCTCTACCCAGTCCACCACCACGTCAGATGGAGGACGTAACCCAAGTACCCTCGCCGGCGTTGTAAGTATCTTAATGACTTTTAAATTAATCTTTAATTTGTATTTACACTCGAGAGCAATGAATCCGGGTCACTTAAAGAATGTTAAAAATCTCGGAAACTAAAAATGATAGGTAAATGCAATAAATTGTATTCAATAGACAATGTAATACTCCTTAAATGAAAGTAAAAAAAATATGAGTCACCATACATTTTATTAACACAAAATTACATAAAGAAAAAAACTGCTGATCTCTCCTTAAAACAAAAATAGGAAACATGAAATTTTTGAACTTTATTACGATTTTCTTGAATTTTAATACTTCGTATTGCCTCCTCGTGCTTCCATTACTGCGTTTACGCGGTTTGGCATGCTGTACACCAAGTTCCTTATACGATTTTGGGGAATATTCTCCCATTCCTCTGTGAGAGCAATTTTGAGCTCACGAAGCGTGATTGGGGGAGGGTTTCGTTGTTTTACGCATCTGCCTAGCTCGTCCCAAGCATGCTCGATCGGGTTGATATCCGGGCTGCGCGCTGGCCACTCCATACGAGTAATGTTCATCTCTTGAAGGTAGTCATTCACAATCCTACCTGTATGAGGTCGGGCATTGTCATGCATAAATATAGCATCCTCACCTAAATTGACCATAAATGGACCAACGTGATCATTGAGGATTTCTTCCACATATCTTACGCTAGTTAAAGAGCCGTTTTCTATGATCACCAGCTCTGTGCGACTTTCAGAAGAAATTCCGGCCCACACAAGTACAGACCCACCACCGTAGGCTACTTTTTCTTCGATGCATGCTTGCTTGAATCTTTCCCCTGGTCTTCGATACACTCTGTGTCTTCCATCGTGCTTGTAGAGCATAAATTTTGATTCGTCGGAGAACATAACTTTTCATCAATCTTCAATACTCCAATTTACGTGGCTCTGGGCATATCTTAGTCTTGAAATACGATGCCCACGCTCCAGTTTAGGGCCGTTTGCAGGTCTAAGGGGTTTTAAGTTAGATTCAGCAAGCCGACGTCTTACTGTCCATGCACTTGGGTTACTTCCTCCGAGGCGTCGAAACTGATTTGTGAGTTCAGTTCCTGTGAGAAAGCGATTTCGAAGCATGGTGTTCACCAAGTATCGGTCTTCTCGTGCTGTGGTACACCTGGTTCTGCCCGTTCCTGGTCTGCGTAGGTTAGAACCAGTTTCTTCGTAACGTCGGAGAACTCTTTGTACTGTTGACAGCGACACACCGACAGTCCTGGCTGTATCGCGCTGACTCCGGCTGGTTTCCAGCATTGTAAGTATTCTGGTGCATTCTTCAGGCGTAAGCGACATAATTTCAGCTTGAATAATGAATATAGAGCACTATCAACATGGTTTATGTACCCACATAAATGACAGATTACAAACAAAAGCAAAACCAAATGCTGTAATTTCGTAGTTCCATCTTCGAAAGTGGCCCTTTTTCAAATTTGATTTTTTTTATGATATAACTTTACAATAACTAAGAAGTTTTAATACCTTCATTTAAGGAGTATTACATTGTCAATTAAATACAATTTATTGCATTAACCCTTTACGGAGCCATGTTGTACTTCTGCAACACACCATTCCAGCAGGTGTAAAATTATATTAAAACCCGATTGATCGACTTTACGCGGTGTTGTACATCGGCAACTAAGCATTCTAACGATTTAGTTACAAATCGGCTAACTAGATGGCGACACTTTCATTACGTTAGCATTGAAGTGATGAACGTGCGCAAATCGGTTTAGCTCTCTTTAAATTTTGTAACAAAAAGTGATTTATTGGTGAATTAGTGAAATTTGACTATTGAAATTGATGTAAGTAAAAGGTAAGTTAATGAGTTTCATTAATCTGCCATTTGTTTCTGCAAGTTCAAGTATTTTTAAATATTTTTTTAGAGTTTTTGTTTTGTTGCATGAATGCAACATTGCGCGTTTGTGTAAGTTTTTTTTACCGTTTATTTGAATTTTGAATATTTCTTTTTCAGGATCAAAATGAGTCGTAAATTGCGTAATTTAACTACTCAGGACCTAAATAGCATAATAGGAGAATGGGAAGATAGTGAGGATGGCCTAGATTTTTCTGGCGATGACGATGTCGCCGATCCAACATATAACTCCCAGCCAAATGAGCACGAAAGTTCTGATGACGACCCAGAAGAACCACCTGAGTTGGAAAATGAATTTCAGGCTGCCACCACCCTGGAAAATGAATTTCAGGCTGCCACCACCCTAGAAACTCCAGCCATAAATACTCAGTTCAGCAGTACTGCAATGGATCCAAGTTCAGCCATCATGTGTCCTAGTACTAGTTCTACAGCAGCTTCAAGTACAATTAATCGTGTGCCTAGACCTAATATCATATGGAAAACGAAAAGCCTAAACAAAAATTATGACCAACTACGTTTTCATGGATCTGAAACCTTATCTCCAGAAATACTTTGTCTAGACACTCCATTTGAGGTATTTTCATATTTATTTACTGAAGATATTATTAACCTTATAAGAGACCAGACTAATTTATACTCTGTCCAGAAAGATACTAATAAACCCGTAAATGTAACTAGTCAAGAAATACGCCAGTTTATTGGTATTGTATATTACATGTCAATAGTTCGTATGCCAAACGTAAAAATGTATTGGTCTGAAAATATATCATATCTGACAATGCCATCAAAACGATTCGAATTACTTAGGCAGATGTTATAATTTTTAAAACAGTTGTTTTGCTTGTTGTAGCACAATACAACAAGCAAAACAACTGTTTTAAAAATTTTCATATTTCGTAACATTTTTTATTTTTTTTTTGCATTAAGAAGCAATGTTGTATTCCTGCAACACATAGTTTTTGTGAAAAAATAAATATTTTTTATGTATTGATATTTTTTTAATTATTTTTCCCGTAAATAAATGCCCATTTGTCACCTAGTCTCTGCATAATTAATATAAATAATGACCTTGCGCCATAAAGGGTTAACCTAGCATTTTTAGTTTTCGAGATTTTTAGGATTCTTTAAGTGACCCGGATTCATTGCTCTCGAGTGTATTTTAAACAGCAGGTCTCACATGCAACATATTTTCAAGTTTTTGGAGTGTAAATCGGCATCATCAATGCTTCGTCCTCGTCGGAGTCTGCGAGATGATCAAATTTATGATCAGCTCTTTTATAGTAAGTGCTGTTGTTTTTAGCTAGTGACAGGGTTAGGGGCAAACTTCCAGTTCCCACCAGATGTTTTACCTACTTATCGTTACACAGGAAGCGAACCAGACTCCGATGCTAGCGACGAAGATGATGTGTTTCCTGCACTCATTCCAAGGGCGCAGAGGAGCTTTTGGGAGACGCCCTTGGACATTGATGATGCCGTCGACCAGCCTGCAGCCGAAGTCCAGCCTGCAGCCAACGCCGTGGACGCCAATATACTGTATTTTCCCCCAACCGCGACGGACCAGCCTTGGGGTTTAATATTAATAATAATAATAATAATATTTTATTGACAACTTATTGCTCACAAACATCAGTGTAACCCTTTTTGGTTTGTATGAATTTGATTGGAAACCGTTTCCGAATGTTCCGATTCCACCTGAATCGAGACGGGAAATGTTTTCGCACAACGATGTAGGTCCGACAGCTCCATGTGTCGACCCATATGAGATTTTCGTTAGCATATGGGATCGGCAATTTATGGAGTACATTGCCTCGGAGACGATAGATACGCTCAGCAGTTGAAATCCCGTATGCTCGATGAAGGCACCCTCCTTCCCAATAGCCGCATACGAATGTGGCGCGATACAACTGCTGACGAGCTGTACGTCTACTTCGGTGTGGTTATTGCGATGGGGGTTGTCGTCAAGTCACGCATCGAGGAATACTGGAATTCATCTCCTGACGTATTCTGTACACCCGGATTTAGCGCACACATGTCTGGGAATCGTTTTATGATGTTAAGTAAGTGTTTACACTTCGTAAACAACCATGACATGTGTGAGCAAAATCTGGGGGGCTCCGAGGCAAAACTTTTTAAGGTGCAGCCATTGTTGTCACATCTGGACAACAAATTTCAGACAGTTTATCGCCTGGGGCAAAACATTGCCTTGGACGAAAGTCTTCTGCAGTGGAAAGGTTGGTTGGACATCAGCCAATTGATTCCCAATAAAGCTGCTACGATGGGGATCAAGACTTACGAGATTTGTGAATCTCAAACCGGCTACCTATGGCGGTTTGAGGTTCACGCTATCGGTAAGTCTCAAAGGCACTGCAGCAGTATGAAGACCCACTGAAAGCATCCACGCCGGCAATTGTCCTAAGGCTTGAGGGCAAGGGTCACACGTTGTGGATGGATAATTTTTATAATTCGCCATGCCTTGCTCGACGCCTGAAGGTGTTGGGCTTTGACTGTGTAGGAACCCTGCGGACCAATCGTAAGTTTGTTCCGCAGGCCCTGCACAGTCTGACCAAGGGGAACATGGCCAAATATCAGATCACTGGTCTCACCTCGGGAGACGTTGATGTCATGGTATGGAGGGACAACAATAGGGTCGCTATGATCTCGACATACCATGGCAACGGCGTCTCTCAAGCTCGGGATTTGTCCACCAAACCCATCTTGATAAATGATTACAATATCATGATGGGTGGGGTGGACAAAAAAGATCAGATGTTGGCCATGTACCCTATCGAGCGGAAACGAACGAGGGTCTGGTACAAAAAATTATTCCGGAGACTATTAAACGTCTCCGTTCTGAATTCTTTTATTAATCATCGCCATTCAGTTTCTTCTTCGTCTACTTCTGCTCCTTCTACTTCTTCTACTAGTTCTTTAACTCATAGAAATTTCCGTATCTGTCTCGTAAAAGCCCTTATTTCCAAACATTCCCCATCTCGCCCCACTTTGCAGCCTGCAACCACACCAAGTATGCACCAGAATACGGCAATCTACGACGCGCGCTCCCACTACTTGGCTGAGTATCCATTTGGAGCTCAGTCAAAACACCAACGCCAGCGGCGGAAGTGCACCAACGTGGATTGCCGTAAACAGGTGCATACATACTGTGTTGGTTGCAACAAGGCTGTGTGTATGAACATCTGTTTCCGTACCCTTCATCAATAATTTATTTATTTATTACTATATTTATAAATATTTATTTCTTTGTATGTATCTATATATTGTATATATTTTGTACGAGATTTTTGTTCGTTTCATTGGCGAATTGTAGGATGTTCATCTAATATCGTGATGTGCGTAGAACATTTTTTTTTTTAACATAGTTTTTATGTTGTTTAATAAACTATATTTTCATTTTAAAAAAAGTAATCCGAAACCTGTCTGAAAAGACCTACTGGTTGTATCCTATACTGTGTCTTTGGAATTCTTGTACTGAAATTGATGATGATTGATGTTGATTTTGGTAATGTTTTTGCTAGGCAACATGCCCTTGTGTTGTGTTTTTCCATTAGTAAATATCGTCACCATGTGGATTGCAAAAACAGAATTTAAATAAATACAATAGTACTTGCTCTGTGATAAAAACTATGAAAGGGTCTTTCTTAGAGCTCTTTTTCAAGTGTTTACATTGAGACTCATAGTTCGTAAGTTAAACAATTCCAACAGCTAGCACTTTGTCTGCGATAAGATTATGTACCAAGCTATGTAATAAATTATAATAAACAGCCACTTGGGTTACAGAGTTCCCAGAATAAATGTGTAAACATTTGACTACCTGAGCCGTGTTTTTGTTCAGCTTGCAGATGCAAAATATGTATAGAAATGTCTGTTCTTTTACTTGATTATTGTACAATAATGTGTTATTATGTAAATAAAACAATAACTTTGGAAAAAAATGCATTTATTTTATTAACATGACGACTTTTGTACCAAAAACTGGGAAAAAGTAGCTAACCCTACTTTCAATTTCGAATCAACAATAGATTCCCCAATAAAACTGTACAAAACTATAGAAAATCAGATAGCTTATTTCATAACGATTTCAGTGACATAGCGTGTGTCTAGCTGCGCACTTTAATTTCAGAGATATCGTAGTTTTAGTGAACGCGGAGAAATTGCACGATTTCGGCCGGGCGCACTCCGGCGGCTCTGCGGAGTTGCGCAATAGAGGCCGCCGTATGAGTGGTTATACATAAGATTAAAACAATGTCAAAAATCAAAAACATAATTATCAGGAAATTACAGAGTATTATAGGTTACTTAACTTAAGTCCGTTCGGTGTGGCTGCTCCGGAGCGAATGTGCAAGCTAATTGGTCTGTGGAATGTGCCGAGTACGGCGGAGCGTTGGCTTTTATAGCCAGTGGTAAACAAGTGACGTCACATCGAACGATTCTATTACAGACTTGTTAATATTTGTATTTTAACATAAGACTATGATTAAATTGCACAAAAATACATAGAAATATTTGAAATTAATAAGTTTAATTATATACAATGGCAAAATCAGTAAATAGGTCACATTATTTTGTAACTAACAATTAAACATGCCTTATACACAAAACAACACTAAAAGAACAGTTTTTCGTAACAATTATTGATAATATTCTGATGAGGAATTGTGTATACAATGTAAACAAGGTTATAGTTAACATAGGGGTGTCTCCGTTTGTGTCCAATTAAAAAAAGAAGTGTTTTAACCAAACTGAAATTATTTGAATAATCTATCACGGCCTGACTGACCTGTACTTCGCTCTCGAAGTACCAAGCTAATTATAATCATTTTCAAAAAGTTTTGCAATTCATACAATAGCCTCTTGCCTTGACATATCAGTCCTATCACCTGCTGCGCGTGAATTTCAGAAAGATATCAGGGCAGTGACCGACCAGCAGTTCCTATAATAGTCGCTGGCCTTCACATATCAGTCCTATCACCTGCTGCGCGTGAATTTCAGAAAGATATTAGGGCAGTGACCGACCAGCAGTACCTAATGTAAATATTGTTTTGTTAAGTTTATGTCATTTTGAACATCTAATGTTAATTGAACACAAATTATATACCGAATAAAAAAAATCTAATTAGTTCGAATATTTATATTTATTATATACCAATGGATGTAATCAGTTTACAATAACAATGGATATAAAAGTATACAAAAACAATCAAATAATTGTATAAAGTAAAATGTAGCAACTTAAACAATAATTAATATGAATAATCCAAAAAAATAATAATCTATCATGGCTAATGATGATAAAGCTATGGAGACTCTTCAAAATTAAAATTTTGTTCAACCCATTCTCCCGGCCAAAGCCTTAATTTTTCTTTTGCCACAGTAATATTCCTTAATGTGTTAAGCCCCTTCAAAGAAATTCTATCATGCTCTAAAATATCAATTATTTCGTAAGGGCCTTTGAATTTAGGTCTTAACTTTTCGTGTCTTCTGTGGTTTTGATTTACATAGACTATATCACCTATATTGAAAACTAAATTATTTCTACGAGTACTATCAAATCGTTTTTTATATTTTTCTGCAGCCTCTCTAAGATTTTGCTTAGCCAAGTCTCTATCAGCTTCAGCATCAATGTTTTGAACGGAATCATTATCTTGTATTTCATCTAGGCGAGCCTGTATTGGAGGTATATTTCCATTGCGACCAATTAATAACCTTATTGGTGCAAAACCTGTTGATTTTTGTATTGTAGTATTCAAAGACAATTGTATTTTCCACAAAACGCTTGGCCATTCTGAAGAATCGTTAACAGTAGTGGTTAGCATATTAATTATAGTACCAACATATTTTTCGGCTTGGCCGTTGCTTCTAGGAGTACCCGTGGCTATCATATGGTGATTTATTCGCATATCTCTAAGAAGTGATCGTACGTGATCAGAAGTAAAATTAGTGCCTCTATCAGTTACTATCATAGTAGGTGTTCCGAACAAAGTTAAGTTCTCTCGCAAGATTGAGACTAATTCCTGACCGTTAAGCGCTTCAAGTGATTTAAGTATGCAGTATTTGGTAAAACCATCTACCATTATTAAAATATGTTTATAACCTTCGGAAGATACATTGAATGGTCCTGTACAATCTAAGTGTAACGTGTGAAATGGTATAGTTTTTTCTATAGGGTGAAGGAGGCCTTGTTTCGGCCCCGAATGACTTTTACCCTCTACACACACTAAACAATGCCTTATATATTTTTTTGTAAAGGCAGCAAGACTAGGAAACCAAAAGTTTTCAGATATTTTGTGTAGGGTTTTGTCATAGCCAACGTGACAATTTTCGTCATGGAACAATCGCAATAAACTGAGTCGGTACTCTTTTGGTATGAAAAATTTTGGTGGATCTCCATCCTCATTTTTATAAAGCAACAAATTATATCTGATTATATATCGGTTTGTATCTGTATCACCGGTCCTAACCTTATCCAATAGATTTTGTGTCTCTGGGTCGCTATTTTGTGCAGAGTGTAGCCAAGATGGTGGAGAGTCTGGTTCATTAATTATATTAATTACCTCTGATGATTCTGCAGAGGTTATTACTGGATTACGACTGAGATAATCCACGTGACTAACGAATTTACCCTTTTTATATACAATTTGAAACGTAAAATCTTGCATGTACGTCCACCATCTTGCAACGCGAGGGCAAATATCTTTTTTAGTCATGGTCGCTTTGATGGAATTACAATCCGTTACGATAGTAAAGTTTAACCCTAGTAAATAAACCCGAAATTGTTTCAGAGCATTGAAAATGGCTAACGTTTCTAATTCGTACGAGGGATATTTAGATTCGGCTGGAGAAGTACGTTTACTAAAGTAAGATATGACACGGCATTGTTTATCGTCTTTTTGCAAAAGTATAGCACCGTATCCAAGGCTACTAGCATCTGTGTGCAGTTCAGTTCTTAACTTTGGATTAAATATATTCAACAGTGGTTTGGAAGTTAAATGTTTTATAATGTATTCTCGAGCCGTATCTTGTTCGGGCCCCCATTGCCATTTCTGGTCCTTTTTAGTGAGTTTAGTGATACAAGCAGTACGATATGCAAATTCAGGTATGAATTTTCTAAAATAGCTTGCCAGTCCCATGAACTGACGGACTTCTTTCACTGTGCCTGGGACTGGGGAGTTGGTTAGAGCATTGACTTTGTCGTTGCTCGGCCTAACACCGTCATTAGAAATATGTCTACCTAAGTAGTCTATTTCTTGAACGAAGAACTTACATTTTTTTAAATTAATAGTAAATCCCGACAAATATAAAGCCTCAATAGTTTGTTCAAGGTATTCTAAACCCTGTGCTATTTCGGTAAATGGAATTAGCAAGTCATCAATATATACTAACAGAAATTTTAATTTTTAACTGCCTTATTAATGGCCCGTTGAAAGACAGAGGGGCCGTTGCAGATGGCATTTCCTAGTTTATCGATTTGATCTTCGATTAAAGGCAGCGGGTATCCGTCTTTTTCAATAATTTTATTAAGAGCCCTATGACTATAGGGCTCTTAATAAAATTATTAATACAAAGGCGATCGCTACAGTCTTTTTTCTTCACTAAAAGGACTGGGCTAGCGAATGAACTCTGACTTTCTCTAATTATATATTTTTTTTGTAGATCAGAAATAATTCCCTGAACTTTTTCTTTTTCTGTGGATGCTAGCCTATATGGTCTATAATAAACAACTTCGTCCTTTTTTAACCTGATAGTCATTTCACCCGTTTTAACTGTACTGATATAGTCAGAATTTGGCAATACTTTAGGAAATTTATCAAAAATAGTTATTATTTTATCCTGTAGGCTTGAATCAAGATGACTTATTAATTCCACTAAATCCTGAATATGGTTATCTAGATTGCCAAAAAAATATTAACCGATTGTGCATAGTTGACCCGTTCCAATCCTACAACCACTGGAGTCTAAAACAATAGCTACGTTTGGGTTTTGAACAGCATTTCTGCCTATCAGACAATCATAATGGCAATCTGGATCGTCAACTACACAAAATTCGATTTTTAAAACGTCGTTACTAAATCTGACAGGCAAGCTAATTTTTGAGGAGATACTAATCATTCCATTTCCTATCCCTTTTAATGATCTCGAACAGGGTTCTAAATTGCGACCAAAACTATCTGCAATTGATCGTTTCAAAATACTGCAACTAGCACCCGAATCTATTAGAGCTTTAATTGGTCTGTCACAAATTTTTACATCAGTAAGCGATAAACTACCATTGACGGAACAATTGACACTATTAGGTTTATCATTTTTTGTCGCATCTCTCTTTTTAAAGAAGCAAACCGATTTATCATGACCAGCCTTTTTGCAGTAAGAACATTGAATCTTAGGCGTTTCAGAATTTGGGGTATCTTGGTTTTTATTTTTGAAGCACTGAGATCTTACATGACCAGTTTTATTACACAGAAAACAAATTGGCTTAGAAGAGTTTGGATTTTCAGGCTTATGACGCTTAGTAGACGAGGGTACGTTACTAGTTTCGGATGGGCGTTTTCTAGGGGTTTTAATATAGCTTGTAAAAAGAGATATTAGTTCCGATGTATTGTTAACACGGCTGTTAAACGATGCCATCCTAATATTAATATCTCATATACCTCCACAAACAAGCTCGACTAACTGTCCTTCAGAAAATGTAACTTTAGTAACTTTTAGCAACCTTAACTTTTCCCTAGCGTATTCACAATAGGTTTCTGCTACGTCCGAGGTGTAAAGTACAGCTTTAGAAAGTTTTTCCGACAAGTTCTTTTTCTCGGGGTACAAATCTTTGACACATGTCTTAAAGTTCTCCGATGTTCTACCCTCATCTGGGTCCCAAGTCTCAAACCATAAGAGAGCAGAGCCCTTAAGGGCCTTACCGGCTTTGCTGACAGTAGTAACGCCGCACATTGGTACAAGGGCGGAAAAAAGTCCTTTGTTTCAACCTTGTTTAAAATGTCTACAATTTGGTACACACATACTAGAATGTTAGTAGAAACAAGTCCTAAAATTAATACGGATAAATAATTATACAGTATTTAATTATATGATGCCAAAGTAGGGTGATCGAGAATTTACAAATTTCGTGCAAAAAATATTGTTATTTCAAGTATGAATAGAACCAAAATACTATAATTATCAACTTTCATTTTTAGTTTAGTCATAAGTTTATTGTGTGTACTAATAAAATAGTAAACATAATGTTATAATATAATGAATAATTACTTACTATTACATTTTTAGTGAAGAAGGTCATTTGGAACCTTTTGTTTTCAATCATGAGATCATAACTAATCTCCGTTATCGACCGATACGTAATAATATACTTTCGGAGATTAATTAGACCCTATAGATTAAGAATACATTAGTTTTGGCTGCGATAACCTGCGATCTTGGAAATACCAGGTCCTTAACTAATGACGCTCTGTAATTAAGAAAAAGTGCATTATATTAATAAGTGTTTCTAATGAGGGTAATTAACATTTTATCATATCGTGTAAGTATAAATAGCATTGAATGGTAGTTTTAACTTCACTTACTATTATTTTCTCTTACGATAACAGTGTTATTATAGTGATGGATAGCTTTACTATTGTCTATGCCGATTTAGTGGAAATCATAATATCAAGTAATCGTGAGATACATAAATGCCTCGAAAATTTAAAACTTATGTATCCACAGCTTACAGAAAGTGTTTGGAATCAAGTTTATGAAAAGTTAAGCCGTAATTTTCTACCCGTATTTACAAAAAAGTGGCAAACTGCAGCGAGAAATAAAAATGCTTTTATGGCAAAAAATGAACAGTGGCTGAAAAATATTTTTACCGTTGAGACATCTTCGGTGCAGACTGAAGGTAGTATTCCGAACCACGCTGCACGCAGCAGTGCTGCCGCGACACTACTGGTCCCCATACAATTTCTATAAGTTTATATGAGATTACATTCCGAGCTAGGCAGCAATGTCGCGGCAGCAATGTAGCGGCAGCACTGCTGCGCGTCAGTGTCACCCTACCGCCGCGACAGACCAGTAGTGACGCGTCTGCCGCCGCAGCAAGTGTACCTACGTGAATGTGACGTAAATTGACAACAATAGGATGAATTTCTCTGATTCAGAAGAGGAACAGTTAATTAACTATGTGGCTTTATATCCAGCCCTTTACGATAGCAGTCATACTAATTATCGTAATAATTTAATAAAAGAAAACATATGGAAGGATATATCGAAGAAAATCAATAAAACAAGTGAGTTGATGTTCATATTAACTTTATTTTCATTTCATGGTTACATACCTACTACTTAGTTACAGAATAAAATTAGTTTATGAATATCTTTTTAGAAAAGAATAACCGTAACACAGAAAAAAGAAAAACAAAAAATACTGTTCAAATGATAAGCTCCTGCTTTTGTGGAGATCGGTTAAAAATGTATTTTGCTTGAAATATACTATATTCGACTAATTGCTGCTTCTTGCCATGACACTGAACCGTTCTCAGTAACGAAAAAATCTTTTAGTTTGTCTCTGACTTCGAATCCATTGCTATTCGAAAACCCACCCGAAGCCACTAAATCTATCATGTTTTGGTCAGGGAGATTGTCACTATTTGTTTGATAATGTGGAATGCTATTTTCTTCGAGGTAACCATCTCGAAGTAAATTGTGCAAACAACAAGCTGTTAGTATAAGGTCGTCAACCACCTCTGTCGATATACCGATAGGCGAATAGAAAACTCTGAAAACTTGACTTAAAAGACCAAAAGCATTTTCTGTCACTCTCCGAGCTCGACATAATCTGTAGTTATAAATTTCTTTGTCTCTAGACAATCTCGCTGTTCTTCTTGGGTATGGCTTCATCATAAAGCTACTAAGAGAAAACGCCTCGTCTCCAATTAAAAAGTGGGGTAGAGTTACATTTGTTCCAGGCAAATTCTTAGGTGGAGGAATATGAAATCTCTCGTTTGCTATATCATTGCCCATTCTTGACTTTTGAAAAATGCCATTGTCAGATTCTTTGCCGTAAGCTCCTACATCAACGGCTATAAATTTGTAATTTGCATCCACAATAGCTAACAAGACAACTGAAAAGTAGTCTTTATAATTAAAAAAGAGGGATCCACTATTTTTTGGAGCTTTGATACGCACATGTTTGCCATCTATTCCTCCAACGCAATTCGGTATATTCCATTTATTCCAAAAACATGTTTCAACGACTGTAAAGTCGTTTTCCTCCAGGGGCTTCATTAGGAGAGGTACTAATTCTTGCCTTAAAACTTTCAATACACGTTTCACGATACGTGATATATAGCTCTCAGATATACGGTATGAATATGATAAAGATCTGAAACTTTCACCGGTAGCCATGAACCTGTAAAAATCATAATAATATTTTGATATATATAAAATAATAATAATAATGATTTAACAAAGTGAAGAGACATGATGAAATCCTTTACTCATTTTGTTTCGGTATTTAACTAAACTTTAATGTCTATGTGTTTCTTTTATTCTTTTTAATTTTAAAAACTCAGTAAATAAAATGCAGCTAAAACCAATCTAAATAGGTACAACAATAGTTTAGGCAGGAAATGTGTTTTGCTTAAAAAGTTACATCATTGTTTACCTTTATATAAATATCTAAACAATACTAGTATAGTTTGATGTAGTTATGTATTTAAGTTCGTAGAATACACCAAACTCATCCAGAAAAACATACCTCACTCAAGTTCTTGGTTTTAGGTGATGACTGCAAGAAAAAATGGAAAATGATACGCGATTCCTATACAAGATATAAAAAAAAAAATAAGGCGGGTACTGGGTCAGCCGCAGCAAAAAACGCAAAAGACAAAAGGTACCAACAGTTGTCGTTCCTAGACAATATTCCCGAACACAGATCGGGGGGTGCGAATATAATAGCCTCACCTCCGAATGTCACTGATAATGAGGATAGTATTGATTTCGATCACCTAGAAAGAGAATCACAAAATGAACATACCGAGGAAACGGAAACATCACTGGTTCTAAATGAGACTCCAATAAAAGTAAAACGCTTTAAACAAAGCGACGATAATATAATAAACATTTGGAAAGAAAGAAATGAAAAAAGGCAAGATTTGATTAAGACGATTGTCCAACGCAAGGATGATGACGTACAACTTTTCTGCAATTATATTGGTAACGTTTTACGAAGTTTACCGCCTTTACAAAAGGCTGAAGCGAAAAGGCATATTAGCTCTGTTGTATCAGATTATGAAATCTTGGCAGCAAGAATTGCGACCGGAACGGAGAGATCAGATACGTTGAGTTCCTCGTATTACATAACTTCATCAGAAGGGTCCGGGTCTTCAACGAATGTATCTCCAGGCCCTACAGATACGCATCATCTATCAGTACTTGGCCAAAGCCCTGTTCAACATATTACGGGCCCATATTCTCCTATTACGGATGTTCAATCACCAGGACATGTATCATCACCAGAACCTACAGATTTACGTACAACTAATCAAGACACCAATGATAGTCTGCAAGACTTTTTTAATTTATAAACTTAACTCACCTTAATGTTAAGAATAATTTTTCTTCAGCGTTGATAACTTCCTTGCGAGAAACTTTTGCTTCAATTTCGTCAGCAATTAAACTATGAATAAAACTGAACTGTTTTTTATTTAAACGACAGTACTCTCTGAATTTTACGTCATCACTTATCAAATGGTTTTTAATCAGCGTCTTGTAACATCCTTCCCTTTGTCTGCTTTTATAAAACGAATCTGTTGCTTTTCTTTTACTATTGGTATAAAGCAACAATAAATCATCGTCATCTTCTTCCTCTTCCAAAAGTAAAAATAAAAGTTCGTCATCAATCGACATCTTGTCAACTCAAAGTAAACTAACGAATACACAACAACGCATCACCGTGAACAGAGCGACACTGCCGCCTTGGTCGGAATCAGCGCGGCAGGCAGCACTGTTGGGCAGCACCTTAGTGGCAGCACTGCGGCAACAGCACAGCTGCTTGTTGCCGAGTTCGGAACCATACCTTGATGTGGTGAATTGTGACAGTAATGTTCCAGGGCCATCAAAACGCTCTCATAGAGGACGACCAGAAAAATCATTTGATGAATGTTGCGATCGAACAAAGCGATATAAGGTTAAAAGATTGTGTGAAAGCGTTCCTGAAGAAATGATTAAGAAAGCTGCCTCTAAGGTACTCGTACAAGAAGGATCATCGGATACTATCAAGTTTACTCCAGAAAAAGCGTTGGCATTATTACTTGATGCATCACTTTCGAAACATCAATATCAAGTACTGAGAAATGCAGCAAAAAGTATTGGTTGTGATATTTTTCCCGATTATCATAAAGTACTTGAAGTAAAAAGGCAATGCTACCCCACGGATATTGATGTAACGGAAAGCTACGCTTGTGTAAGTTTGCAGTCATTACTGGATCACACAACCAGAAGATTATTTGAAGTAATGTCTGAAGACGACCTTACACAGATTAGTGTAAATTCAACGTTTTTACACAAGTGGGGATGTGACGGATCATCAGGTCATGCTGAGTACAAACAGTCATTTATCGACGAAAATGTGTCAGATTCATATATGTTTTTGACATCATTAGTTCCACTGCGTCTGTATGAAAAGGAAAATAAATCTGTTGTGTATTGGACAAATGCAACTCCTTCTTCTACAAGGTGTTGTCGCCCGGTACAATTCCAATTTCAAAAAGAAACTACAGAATCTACGAAAAATGAAATTGCTAGAATGGAGTCTGAAATAGCAAACTTAAATGAAACTGTTATTAGTTTAAAGGAAAAGACTTACAAAGTCTACCATAAACTTGTGTTCACAATGATAGATGGCAAAATAGCGCAGACAGTTACGGACACATCATCATGTGCAGTGTGTTTTATATGCAAGTCAAAGCCATCAGAAATGAATAACCTTGACCAAGTGCGAAATAAAACTGTGGATACGGAGGCTCTCAAGGTCGGTTTATCCCCGCTTCACGCACGGATTAAATTTATGGAATGCATATTACATATTGCGTACAATATGTCATTTACCAGTTGGAGAACGAACGCAACTACCAAACAACAAAAAGATGAAGAGAAGAAAAGAATCCAAAGTGAGCTGTTTCAACGTTTAGGTCTAAAAGTGGATTTTGTAAAGCAAGGAATGGGAACATCTAACGATGGAAATACGTCTAGAAGATTTTTCAATAATGCAGACATTGTAGCTGAAGTCACAAGAGTCGATAAAGAACTTATTCATCGGTTTGGTATAATATTGCAAACAATTAATTCTAGTGCATTAGTTGATTCGGATAAGTTTGGTAGTTATTGTTACGAGACTGCTGAACTATACGTAAGCCTGTACGGCTGGTATAATATGCCAAATACTGTGCATAAAATCTTGCTGCACGGCAAAGAAATAATAAGTGTTGCTGCCTTACCTATTGGGATGTTATCTGAGGAAGCTCAAGAAGCGCGAAATAAAGATTACCGCAATTATAGGTTAGGTCATTCAAGAAAATGTTCTCGTCTATCATGTAATGAAGATGTTATGAATATGCTCTTAGCTACCTCAGATCCCCTTATCAACAGTTAACGTGCAGTACCGAATAAAAAATACTATCCTCTTCACGATGATGCCAAAGCTTTATTAGTGGATAGCACCCATCTCTCAATCAATGTCTTCTCTATTTAATATTTAGTTTATTAATATTTATTTATTTAAAAATGCTGATTTAATTATATGAAATTCATGTGAAAAAATTTGATGAATATTTTCATGTTAATAAAAAAAAAATACGTGTTATATCTTTCTCTTTGTAAACTGGTACATCCATTATATCATTTTAATAAAGTATTATGAAGAAACGCAACGTCTTTTCATTTAAAAATAATATTTTCCGCATGCCCGTACTACCTGCACCACTGTGCGCCGCTCCATCCACGGTCCTTGGCTATGGTGTCGATGTTGTTGCACCAGCTTTCAGCACCGTTGTCGTTCTTCTCCGGATCAAACGGCGGCAACACCACATCATCTTCATTGCGGTTACTAGTTACAACATCACGGATGGCTTTCAGCAGATTTTCTATTACGGCAGGATCCATCTGTAAAAGTTTATCAACAGAAAAAAAAATGAGAAATGTAAAAAGAAATAAGGTTCCGATCCCACTTCTGATGTGAGGTTAATTTATTAAAAAAAAATAATAAACTTACATAGGGACAACGAATTTATTTATTTAAAGAAATTCGTACATTGGAAGTAAGCTATTTATTTGCAATCAGTATATACGAATTTTAGCAAGCAGATTAGTCTGACAATTTATTTATATATTATCCAACAAAATACAAGTTTAGTTATACATAAGATTAAAACAATGTCAAAAATCAAAAACATAATTATCAAGAAATTACAGAGTATTATAGGTTACTTAACTTAGGTCCGTTCGGTGTGGCTGCTCCGGAGCGAATGTGCCGAGTACGGCGGAGCGTTGGCTTTTATAGCCAGTGGGAAACAAGTGACGTCACATCGAACGATTCTATTACAGACTTGTTAATATTTGTATTTTAACATAAGACTATGATTAAATTGCATAAAAATACATAGAAATATTTGAAATTAATAAGTTTAATTATTTATTTATTTTGTAACTAACAATTAAACATGCCTTATACACAAAACAACACTAAAAGAACAGTTTTTCGTAACAATTATTGATAATATTCTGATGAGGAATTGTGTATAAAATGTAAACAAGGTTATAGTTAACATAGGGGTGTCTCTGTTTGTGTCCAATTAAAAAAAGAAGTGTTTTAACCAAACTGAAATTTTTTGAATAATCTATCACGTGCGTCTCGTTATTTTGTTTCCCATCGATTTTCCGTGATTTTCTACTTTATCGACTGCTTCTGTTTATGGACTCTGAGATATACTGTTCCCTGTGTGACTAGTGCTTGCCTAAGGATTCTGATTGTTTGCCTATACGACGACATTTTTCTGTGACTCTGGATTCCGATTCTGCCTGATACCTTGGATTTTGTTGTGTGTGCATCGATTTATCTAACACGATGGGTAGCCGTGTAGCGCCTACACGCATCATGTGCGTAAACTGCAACATATGCGTCAATAAAATGCGACGATACCCGGCATTGGCACTTGACTCGAGAGTCACTGCTTTAATCTGCATCTGGGTTTATCCTCAAATTGTAAGTATTACTGACGACTATTCCCGTTCCAAGATACTGATTAACTTCATTGCCTAGAACTGTTCATCAAGTATAGTACAAGATTTTTGTTTGATTTCTGTTGTTTCTGTCTGTAGCTTCCATGTTGTTTAAAATCATGTTTTAAATGACATTAAGTTAACAAGTTTCAATTACATTTATGTAGTCTATCTATTAGATTGATCAGAAAATAATAAATCATTCTAATATATTAAGAGTAATAATATCCTTTTGTTGTTAGATTTTGGAAGATGACTATGTCTGCGAGGCATGCAGAGATCTTGCAATGGCTGCAGTTAATGATACCTTGCAAAGAGAAGTTTCTGGCAGTGAACAAGCTGGAGCTGGACCAAGTACGAGGGGGCATGCAAATGTGTGCCTTTTATGTGGCTGTTCGACCCTTCAAAGACAAAGTGACCTAATATTAAGACAAAACCTTACTGAGATGCAGCAATCTATAATTAATATTATAGAGAGCAAAGTGGCACCGCGAGAGGTTTGTTTAGTTTTGCAATTTAAGTTGTAAAATATTAATTACATTTCACGCTTTATAAGGCAGCAATTTTTATCTCAATTAATCTATTATTTTATTTTCAGATATCATCTTCAGATCGTGTTTGCCATGCGTGCTGGTTACGCACAAAAAGAGAGGTTTTACGTATGAATCGTCAAGATGAAAGCAGACCTCAACTGGACACAACTGATAATATGCAACCAGAAGAAAATCTTACCCAGCCATCGCCATCAACCCAACCTGAGCCAACACAAGCAGTGGAATTACCCAATTATAGACGAGCAGCCAATTCTACACACACTTGTGTCTTTCCTAATTGCAGCAGCACCACATTTCACAATATCTCTGACAAGTTACGAGCCACGGTTCTCCATAATCATAATTATTATTTGCCTAAATTAGCTCTTGTATGCAGTAAACATTTGACAAATAATTCATGGGATACATTATATGATTCTGAAAACAGTATTACTACATTTAACGTAGATCAAATACAGCATGTATTTTCTTTTGTAAATGCATTTAGTCCTCAAACCATTTTTAATAGTTGCTAGTGATGGATACATTATTGATTGTTTTGGCCCATACAAAGCAACTACATCAGACTCTGAAATCATGAATAATTTATTCAGTAATGAGAATTCTGCTCTAAGGTTGTATTTCAGAAATAATGACGCTTTTATTTTAGATAGAGGTTTTAGAGATAGCATTGCTTTGTTGGAAGGATGTGGCTACAAACCATTCATGCCAGAATCATTGTTAGAAGGCGAGCACCAGTTAACTACAGCTCAAACAAATAGAAGCCGCTGTGTTACTATTTGCAGATGGGTGGTGGAAGTGATCAACGGCTACTTTAAAAGAGATTTTAAATTACTTAGACAACAATATTTCCATACATCTCTTCCCCACATGATGCAAAACTTCAAAATTGCAGCGGCTTTAATAAACAAGTTTGGTGCTCGCCTGCAGGACAATGTGAATGCAAATGAAATATTAAGCATTATCAGACAAAATATGAATTTAGAAAATAATTTGGCTAGAATGGTTGAGGCTATTAATTTAAATAGGAGAACATCCAACTTTCAAAGTATAACTGCAGACAGAAATAATATTTACTTTCCTGTCCTGGAATACAGGGACCTCATTTTATTCGCCTTGGGAACGTACCAAATAAGACAGGCCCGTTCGTATTACGGCGAGCATGTACGTTTCTACGGCGGGTACCGGATTGAAGCATGTAGTGAGCGACTTAATTCGGATGAGTACAACCTTAGAGGCAGTGGTGACACTACGTTAATAAGAGGTAAAATAAAGTCACGCCATGTCTCAAGAAGACAATATTATGTATTATTAGCATCCAACATTATTTTTTAAACTAACGTGCGCTCGTGCCTATAAAAGCAGAGCGCAGCAGTACTCGCCCCTCAACATCACTCAGATCCAGCCTGTCCCCTTGCTGCCCTCCCCCAGTGACGTCCTAAGCCGAGGTCCGTACCCCACAGGGGGTGCCCTTAGCGATTTGTCACTTAGTTTGTAAGTTTTTGCCCTGGCTGGAGGCCTTAAACTCAAGGCACCCACAGGGATTTGCCCGGTTAAGCAGAAGACAGTCTCCTAGACTGAACTGCGAGATGCCATTTAGAAAAAAAAAAAAAAAAAAATACTCGCCCCTCACTCCGTCTCGAGCAGCCGTCGTGATAACATCGTTCTGTAATATTGTGTTAAGTCGTTATTTTATCAGGAAGTATATTTTTTAAGTTTATAAAATTGTAATTGTTTTAAATTAATTAAAGACGAGTGTTTCGTCATTTCGTTTATTTTTTTTTTTAATTAAATTGTAATTAACCGCTATTATCAGAAGTGGGATTGGCTCCATTGCCTATCTTATCTTTCTGTGTTGTGCGAACAGCTTTTAAATCATGTCCGAACGAGCTACCACTCGTAGTAGAGGTAGAAATAGGCGTGATGATCAAAATAGTGATGCAACCGAACTCCAAGAAACTCTTGGAGCTATTCTGGCGCGCCTGACCGCGCTAGAAAGCACAAGCCTACCCGCAACTAGTACCGTGTCGGCGACAATGACTCCGGATGCACATGCCGTTATGGTGCCTGGGCAGATCATCGCGTCTTCGCCGCAGGAGCAACCAACAGCAGTGCCGGAGTCGAACACCAGCATGGTTGGAGAATCGCTTGCAAGTACCTCGACGTCACTGGATGCTACAGATCGCCTCATTGGAGCGTTGAGTGCGTTAACCAAGGTCAGATCCAACCATTATTATATTTCAAACTTTGATCCCAGCATACATGATATCGATTCTTGGTGTGAAGAAGTTGAAAGGGCACGTGATATTAATAGATGGAATGACAACGAGTGTTTATCCCGGATTGCTAACTGCCTGAAGGGAGACGCTCGTAGTTGGTTAAACGACTGGGTTACAAACGACCGCACCTGGTCGAACTTTAAGATCGAATTTAAACCACTTTGCTCACGAAGAATCGATGTTGCAAATATATTGTTTGACGTCATGAGTACAAATTCTGACAAATATTCTACGTACGCAGAATATGCTAGGCGCTCCGTCTTAAGACTAAATATTGTTAGAGGGTTAAGCGATGATTTAATGGTCGCGATTGTCATACGCGGTATAACTGACGCACAAATACGCGCCGCTGCGACTAACGCTCATTTAACGACAAAAGATCTGGTTGAATTCTTTTCTATTTATACCAAACCGAATCCCAACCCATCTGTAACCTCTGTGAAATCTTCTCAAAGTAAACAGTTTGACCGAAACTCTCGAAAACGTCCACATAGTAATAAAAATCGCGAAATAAAGTGTTTTTCTTGTGGTAGTGTGGGTCACATGCAGCGCGAGTGCCCTAAACAACCAAAAACGTTTAAATCCGATGAATCAACAGAAACAACTAATAAAAAACCGAACGTGTCGTGTTCATTCTGTAAAAAGCCAGGCCATGACGTCTCTGTTTGTTTTGCTAAACAAAGATCTGAAACGCGTAATAAAAATAATGTTAATTTTTGTTTGGAGTTAAAAGGCGCGTCGACAGACAGTGACGTCACAACGGCCGTAATACAGGGTATACCTACAGACGTACTGATAGACAGCGGATCGCGCGTTTCTCTTATCTCAGAGTCGGTGCTAAAATATTTTAAGTGTACCCGACTACCCACTATATCAAATATTACGTGGCATAGGAAATCAAAATGTTGAATGTAATAGCCGCGTAACATTAGTAATAGAATTTAGCGAAATCTCTTTAGAGGTGGATCTTTTTGTTGTTCCTCCGAATTGCCTAAACGTACCAGTACTAATAGGAACAGATGTTTTGAACCGCGAAGGAGTAATGTACATTCGTGCAAACAATGAGCAACGTATTACTCGAATTCCTAGTTCAGTTGGTCAAAAGGTATTGCTCATCAACTCAAGTGATCAGTTTTCGGTTAACACGCCGCTTGAAGGTAGCGATCGTGAAAAATTAATGTTAGTCGTAAATCAGTTTAAGGAATTCTTTATTATTGGGACTGCTTTATCAACAGTCACGACTGGTAATATGCGCATTGAGCTGACGAGTGAGATACCGATTTGTTATAGGCCGTACAGACTTTCATTTGACGAAAAATTGAAAGTGCGCGATATCGTAAAAGATTTGCTAGACAAGAAGATAATCCGCGAGTCCAACTCTCCGTACGCAAGTCCGATTATTCTTGTTAAGAAAAAATACGGAAAAGATCGTATGTGCATTGATTACCGCGCGTTGAACGCAGTTACCGTGAAAGATCGCTATCCGTTACCCTTGATAGAAGATCACATTGATCGCCTTGGTAAGAGCAAGTTCTTTAGCTGTTTGGACATGGCGACAGGCTTTTACCAAATTAAGCTGGATAGCGACTCTGTAGCGAAGACCGCTTTCGTGACCCCAGAAGGTCATTATGAATTTTTGAAAATGCCGTTTGGTCTCGCGAACGCGCCGGTCGTATATCAACGAATAATCACAAATACGCTTAAATCACTAATAGAGTCTGGTAAAGTTTTGATTTTTATCGATGATGTGTTAATATTGGCATCTTCTATCGATGAAGCAATCGAGAACGTACGCGAGGTATTAAAAACACTTACTTCTGCGGGATTCTCTATTAACTTAAAGAAAAGTACATTTGTGGCTACAGAGATTGAGTACCTAGGTCGAACTATCTCTGAGGGTCAGGTTAGACCGAGCGCACAAAAAATTAAGGTTTTAATAGACTCCCCTGTGCCCACAAATGTAAAGCAGGTTCGACAGCTACTCGGTTTGGCAGGGTATTTTCGGCGCTATATTCCTGGTTATGCATCTAAGACAGTTCCCATTGCTAGTTTAACACGGGGTAACGTTAAATTTCACTGGGGCGAAGAACAAGAGAACTCTCGTAAATACCTAATCCGTTGCCTTACTAGTGAACCTGTACTTGCTATTTTTGATCCGTTATTACCAACCGAGTTGCATACGGACGCGAGTTCGATCGGTTACGGCGCAGTTCTTCTTCAGGTGCATGAGAATGGTAAACGGCGAGTTGTGGCGTACTTTAGTAAAACCACGCAAGGTGCCGAACCGCGATACCATTCTTATGAGCTCGAGACGCTCGCGATAATTAAAGCTTTACAACACTTCCGCCACTACTTGTTGGGTATTACGTTTAAAATTGTGACTGACTGTAACGCGCTTAAATTGACGGAACGAAAAAAGGATCTTTTACCGCGTGTCGCGCGTTGGTGGATATACATGCAGGATTTCAACTTTACAATAGAATACAGAAAGGGCGTTTTGATGCAGCACGCGGATTATCTAAGTCGAAATCCTGTTGATGTCCTCCAAATAACTAGACCAAAAAACTGGGCACAGATTGCTCAATCGGCGGATGAGGAAACTCGTACGCTGATTGACAAAGTTAACAATAACGAGTTAGACTCATCCAGGTATGTTATCCGTAACGATCTGTTGTATTACAAATATACCCCCACGGGCCAGGAGCCAAAGCTACTATGCTTCATTCCCAAAGGGCACCGATTAAGTCTCTTAAGGGTTTTTCATGACCAACATGATCATATATGTGCAGATAAGACCATTGACCTAATTCTGCGTCATTTTTGGTTTCCAGGGCTCTATGCCTTTGTAAGGAAATACATAGGTCACTGTTTGATTTGTCTTTCGTCCAAGAAAGTTCCTAGGGCTCCTCATTACCCGATTTCATCATGGCGTAAGCCAGATACTCCATTTAACACGGTCCACATGGACGTATTAGGTCCACTACCTATTTCTAATGATATGAAGTATGTACTGCTGATTGTAGATGCTTACTCTAAGTATTGTTTGTTTTATGCGATAAAAAGGCAAGATTCCAACGAATTAAAACAAAAGTTTTCAAATGCCGTTTCCCTGTTTGGTACTCCCAAAGTTATTGTATGTGATAGAGGACGAATGTTTGAGAGTGCGAGTTTTCGGGGCTGGATTACTGAAATGGGTAGCGAAATTCATTTTGTTACACCTGAGATGCATAGTGAAAACGGTCAAGTCGAACGCTATTGTCGTACTCTGCTCAATATGTTACGCATAGAGGCGTCTAAGCCAGAGAGTAAATGGTCCGATTCCTTGTGGAAAATGCAGCTTGTTATCAACTGCACTAAACACAAGACCACTCAGACCTCACCTTTACAATTACTTATTGGTGTTGAAGCAGTCACACCAGTCATAAGATCACTGGTTCGCGATGTCGCTATTGATGACGTGCGACCGAATCGCGAGGGGTTGAGAGAATTACAAAGACAGCGCGCCAGCGAACTGCTTGACCAGAATAGACTTAAACAAGATGAATACGTAAATAAAAACCGGAAGGTCAAGCGTACGTTTAATCTAAATGATAATGTGTTTGTAATAAAAACCTCTCAAATTACAGGCAAGCTAGACTCGGGGATGCGAGGGCCATATCGTGTCTCGAAAATCCTTCCCCACGATCGATACGAACTACAGCTGTTAACTGGTTCGTATGGCAAAGTTACTCAGGCTGCCGCCGAGCATATGGTTGCGTGGCGAGGAGAGTGTTACTTTTCTATCTGCTTGATCGTGTATGGTATTAAATATGTTTGATCACATAAGACTGAAAGAGTCACGTGTGCATACATAGTGGTTGTGTGGGCATTGAGCGATGGCTCTGCATTTGTGGGCATTGAGCAATGGCTCTGCCGAGACGTGCTAACTGTGTGCCTCCGTCTCAATATGAGGGCATTGAGCAATGGCTCTGCCAAGACGTGCTAACTGGGTGCCTCCGTCTGTTTATAAGGGCATTGAGTTTCCCATTTTCGGAAACGGATACTGACAATGAAACTCCAGAAACAACAACTAGTAACCGGTCAGCGACAGTGATAAACAACTTTGAAGATATGGTGCAAAGTTTGGTAAGTACACTGTTAAAGTTTGCATATTTTTAGCACTACCTACCTATCTATTCATTTCCTTACAACCATATTGCTATTTCTTGCTACATCTATACGGGGTAGAGGGACACCGTACCAAACAGAAACCACATACTCAGTACATCATTCCGAGACCCCTTATACAGTGTGATTCTTTATAATGTGCACATATCGAAATGAGGGAATCTATGCTTAATTTTATCGATGGAAAAAATATTTAAAAAAATCTAAATATTTTTTAATATTTTTTATGGAATTTTCAAAAATGTTGTCCGCTGTTGTGACCCCAATGTAAACAAAACGGTGTAACTTTTAAGAGAAAAACCCCGGTATACGCGTGCTTCCTCGATTTATCCAA
The DNA here is from genome assembly GCA_932274075.1 of Diarsia rubi. Classification (NCBI taxonomy): domain Eukaryota; kingdom Metazoa; phylum Arthropoda; class Insecta; order Lepidoptera; family Noctuidae; genus Diarsia; species Diarsia rubi. The sequence goes on from OW026433.1 coordinate 3,627,097, forward strand.
GGCCTTTGACCTCGTGTCGTACGACATCCTCTGGGGAAAGCTGGAGAGCACGGGCTTGCCGTGGGAACTCATCAGGATGCTCCGGTACTGGTACGGGCACCAGGTCAATACTGTCCGATGGGCGGGGGCGATGTCGGACCCTTATACTAACGAATGTGGCGTAAGACAAGGCGGTCTGACCTCGCCTACATTATTCAATCTATATATGAACGAACTGATTGTCTCGCTCAGCAGTCAACATGTCGGATGCTATATTGACGGAGTCTGTGTCAACAATATAAGTTATGCGGACGATATGGTGCTGCTGAGCGCGTCTATCTGTGGGCTGAGGAGACTACTCAGTACGTGTACGGAATACGCGCATGGACATGGTTTGAAATATAATGGGAAGAAAAGCCAATACATGGTTTTTCAGGCTATCGGTGTGTCGAGCCCTGTGAACATTCCGAATGTTGGTCTCAATGGTGTTCCAATAGACCGAGTAGACCAATTTAAATACTTAGGACATCTGCTCACCGAGGGCCTTAAAGACCATGCTGACATGGACCGGGAGCGGAGGGCACTGTCGGTGAGAGCCAACATGATAGCCCGCAGGTTTTCGCGTTGTACTGTTGATGTGAAGGTCACGCTTTTTAAAGCGTACTGCACATCCCTATACACGTGTAGCCTGTGGGTTGACTATACTGAAAGGGCATACAGTGCCCTCCGTGTCTGTAGTATTGGGGCTGCCCCGTTTCTGTAGCGCATCAGGGATGTTCGCGATGGCACGCACTGATTGTTTCCACGCTTCTATGCGTAAGCGGTGTGCGTCCCTGGTGCGCCGGGTGCGGGTCAGCCCCAATGCTATCCTGGCAATGATAGCTAACAGGCTGGACTGCCCTTATATCCGGCATTGTTGTGGCAGGCATGTTGCTGTTCCAGTGCCAGTTAGGAAATTATAATAAAATGATAATTGTGTTTATTTTATTTTTTATGTCTAATAATCACGAGTATTGTAATTTATTGTGTCTAATAAGTGTATGCTAATTTAATTTGTGTTTGTATTTGATTTTGTTGTGTAACAATGGGTGTAAATTACCTGAATAAATGAAATTATTATTATTATTATTATATTAAACTAAATTATCTATCGCGATGAAACAATTTTATGTAAAAAGTTATGAAAAAAAAAAGTTTTTTTGATCCAAAAACGTGTTTATTTTCAATTGAGGGTAGTTTTTTTCCACAATTTTCATTTTACGAGGACGCCTAATTGCTTCCAATCATTATGGAGTTTGTTTCATCGCGATAGATAATTTAGTTTAAAAGTTACACCGTTTTGTTTACACTGGGGTCACAGTAGCATACAAAATTTTTAAAAATTCCATATAAAATATTAAAAAATATTTAGATTTTTTTAAATAATTTTTCTGTCGATAAAATTAAGCATAGATTCCCCCATTTCGATATGTGCACATTATAAAGAATCACACTGTATAGAAATTATTCATCGGTTATTAAAAAAAATCTGCTTTTCCATACATTTTGACATTGTATTGCACTTTTGTAGGAAACAGCTGATTTTTATTTTAACCGACGAAAAATTTCTATGTGGGAGTTGAGAATGATAAACTGATGAATGTGGTTTCCGTTTTCGCGTCGGTGTCCCTTCCACCCCGTACAGACTACAGTACTGATTCTAAAACAGCGAAACTTCACTCACTACACACTCGCTGTGTGTCCACATAAGCCGTGGCTTATGGATGAGATATTGTTTCGCGCACATTTGGCTGCATCCTGGAAGTGAGTGGAAGGCGGGGGGCGGCGGTGGCGGCGGCGGCGCGCCGCGCCGGTGCACGGCGGTGCGGGTTGCGGCGGCGTGCGGCCGCGTCCAGTTCTTGAAGTTACCGCTCGCGCTCATGCACCGCATGCCGCGCCGGTGCCTTCATGGACTGTTCCATTAGATACCTACATACCTATATACCTACATATCTATATTATACTAAAGCACAGCTTCCCTCGCCGCCGCAACCTAAATTTACCTCCAAATCAATTAACGTAATACTTATAAACTAAAGATTGACTTGAAAAATACAGCCTTAGCGGCGCATGTGTTTCGTTTTATTATATTTCAGTTCATTTTTGAAATATTTGTTTTTTTTTTGGATTTCAGACGCATAATGACAATAATGTGGATCTATCTTTTCAAGCCAACAATGACATGATAACGGATGAAACTTTAAAATTGTTACCTACGCTCGACTGTGATCAACTTATTGGTAATCAAAACATATTATTACAAAAAATTGATAACCAGGAAAAAACACTTAACAATATTGTTGAAAATATCCAAAAACTCACCCAGAAGGTGGCGACGTTGTCTGTGCAACTCAACGAGGGCTTAGCAACAATTATGGAGAAAATTGACCAACAACCAGTAGCCGTTACTTTATTAAAAGACGCTAACCCAGACGATAATGAGCCGTTCCGTCTCGAACAGATTGACAAGAAACAAGATCTTGAAATTTTAGAAAATAATCTAATGGATAAAGCTGAGAGATCAAAATTAAAAAAAACAACTATCATTTTTGTGTCAACCCTGTGAAGGCAATGGCACAACATTTGCTTACAAATTGCTCGACTCATTAATTTCACGCGAGTTTCTGTGTAATTGTTCTTGGTCTGGAGCAAGTCATGGAAATTTTTCAAAAATCCCGTTAAAAAATTTTAAAAACTTTATTCAGTTCTTTTGTGACATGGTACGTTCATGGGATCCTACATTCACCATGGGACAGACTGAAATGTTTTTTAAAATGTGTCTGAAAAATGCTGTCAAAAGAAAGTCAATGAAAGACTTAAGATCTTCAACAAAACGCACTCGAAAAACTAAACTTAAAAGCCAGAATTCCACAATTAAAAATAACGAACCAAAACCTTCCACAAGCAAAGTTTTTAAAGGAAAGAACAATCACGACTCTCCAAACGATCAAATAGATCGAATAGAAAATATTGAAGTTGATGAATCCTCAGCGATGGAGGTAGAAAAATTGATAGAAGAAAACTCTAATAGTGAGTATTTGTGTTAAAAACACAAATACTCATTATTAAAAACACAAATCCTCATTATCAGAATGAGGATTTTTGTTTTACTTCGGATGATAACTAAATTTAGTAAGATTAATGTCATCATTAAACCAATCAAGTCAAGTGACTTGACTGGTTTTGATGATGACATTAATCTTGTTAAGACACAAAATAGGTACCTACTTCATAATGCGTGTGTATTTATGAAAATAGTCGTTTCAATAAAAGTGATAACTTTTATTGAAACGACTATTTTATTTATTTTTTGTTGCGTTTTTGGAGAATTGTTTTCATTCAACTGTCAAATGTTTTTATTGAGACTAATTTTCGGATTGTTTTATTTTGAAAATTAAAATTTATTGAAATTAAGAATTAATATTAAACTGCAAGTGATGTTGAAGACCTACCTGTATAAAACTGATAAGACTGATTTGAAATTATAATAAGGAGTTATTTTTAGGATTTGTGTTAAAAACATAAATCCTCATTATCAGAATGAGGATTTTTGTTTTACTTCGGATGATAACTTTTAGTTAGATTAATGTCATCATAAAACCAGCCAAGTCAATTGACTTGACTGGTTTTGATGATGACATTAATCTTGTTAAGACACGAAATAGGTACCTACTTCATAGTGCGTGTGTATTTATGAAAATAGTCGATTCAATAAAAGTGATAACTTTTATTGAAACGACTATTTTATTTATTTTTTGTTGCTTTTTTGGAGAATTGTTTTCATTTAACTGTCAAATGTTTTTATTGAGACTAATTTTCGGATTGTTTTATTTTGAAAACTAAAATTTATTAAAATTACGAATTAATATTAAACTGTAAGTGCCGTGATGTTGAAGACCTACCTGTATAAAACTGATAAGACTGATTTGAAATTATAATAAGGAGTTCTTTTTTTACTATTAAGATCTTTTTGAAACAGATAGCGATAAAAAACTTTATGCAGACGTCTTTATTGATATAATTATATGAAAAAAAAAACAAAATCCAATGTATTGTAAAAATCCTCGCTATTTTTAAGATTTTCGATCCATTTAAAAAAGATCTTAATGGAGTTGTGAATTTAAATAAATAAGTACAAGATGTAAGAGACTGGAAGTTTACGTTTTGTTATGCGATTTAAAAATAAAAATTATCAAACATTTGTAAAGTTGTATTATTTATTATTTAAATGTATGTAACAAAGGTATGAAGTATTGGAATTCCTTGTATTCAATGCACACTAATTTACATTTAATATCCTTGGGTTCTAAAACAATGAAACCACGGTTACTATTATCCTGAGTTCTTGACTTGTATATGGCAAGATGAGACGATTTTATTGGATATGTAAAAACGTCTTCTGTGTTATTTATTCTAATACCTCTCATTGAAATCTTATTCTGGTCATTTGCTATGTAGATAATTTTAACAACCTCTATTCTTCTTGTTAGTACATAACTGTCTTTTTTTGGTAGAAATTTTGAAATCTTCATAATGCATTATATTTATTTTGTTGGTTCTGGTAACAAACGGATACTTATTGCCGTAATGCTTTTGGCAAAGGATTTCATTTGTATTTTCTCCCATTCTTTTGGCGACCTGCGACAGTGGCTTTTTACCTGATCTGAGCATGCTCTTGATCATAAATAATTTATTTTCAAAGGGATAGGCGTTGAATGTCATCAGTGGACCAAACTTTTCAACTTCGTCAGTTAGGTGCAGTAAGTTGTGAACGTTGCTTGTAATGTAGCCTGATCCGTAAAAGTCTTTATAATGTTCTACAAAAATTTCCAGGAGCTTTTTTGCCAACGGTAACAAGTGTTGGTAGGTTCCGTTTGAGCAAATTGTTATGCTACAATAGAGTGTTAAGAAATGATTATATGCGTCATTATTCATCACTTCTGGCAAAATAACGATACTTAAATAGTGAAGAAAAGATCTGAATTCAGATGCTTTCCAATGTGCTAATGAATCCAGGCCTCGCACTGCTCGATGCACTTCGGAAGGCAACGCACACTCGTTCAAAAACAATGAAACAGTTGTAATGTCATGTGCACGCCATTTAGTAATATATTTTCCAAAATTTCCGTCACGCCAACCAGTTAATAGCCTCTTCATAATACCTAAATCGATCAAATAAAGTGAATCACCGACAATAAATTGATTTATCATGTCAATTGGAAGATTTAATAAGGGCGAGTCATATTTATGATGTAAGCCATACATTTTATTTCGAAATCCTTCATTAGTCCGTTCAGGACACCTTGATTCAGAAAATGTAACGGTGTGTGTGGTATGAGAATATTCTCCTACCGTGGTGCATTTATGGCATCCATGTTTCCCATTAAAGTTGCAGACTCCTGAAAATAAGAATTAAGTAAGTACATACCTACAAGAAAAGTCCATTCTCATTTAAAATTTGGTCAAGCACGATCATATGTTTTCTGATTACTCAATAACGTAAGAGCGTCGAAACGAATTAGAATGACGCAAATAGTTTAGTTAAGTTTAATTTCGTTTCATTTAGTTTAGTTTACCTGGATTAACATAATATGAGATACTTTATATCATTCATTGTATTATTGTATGTCAAGCGGCGACAAATATAATGGCGCCATAAATTCAATTTAAATCATAATGTTTTTTGGAGCGTAATTAATTGAATGTAAAACCAAACGATTAGGTATTTTAACATGACATAAGATATATTAATCTATATAATGAGAATGTAAGACGAGTCAAACTAACCTTTTATGTAGGCTCGAGCTGGTGAATCGCATATGAAACACCTTATTTTAATTTTTATATTTTTTTCTAAACGCGGAACTTGGAGTCCTTCTTCTAGTAATGTATTCAAATCATGTACAAAATCTCCAAAAAAGTCATTTAGATTTCTTGGTTTTCCTTTTCCAAAGTATATTCCAACTACAAAAGGCCTTATTCTAGGATTTTCAAAGATGTTACACAATATAGGCCAAAATTCATTAGAAGAACTTTTGAATATAGGCAAACCATCCACATTTATGTTAATTGAAATTGTATCTGGAACATCAATCCAATTTTGTAATAAATTTTCAAGTGGTTTTGCTATTCCATTATGCCAGTATTGACCGCCTTCAATATTTTTAATAGTAACTTGTTCAGGAGTACGTAAAATTGTTCTAGAATCTTTTGGCAGTATTTTTGGGATCAGTTCGTTAATGATGACTGATAATTCATTTAGAGCGACATGACGTATATTATTTTTTACAGCCCATATTCTTAATTTTTCACGAAAAGATACATGTTTTTCAAAATCGCATTCATATTCACTTTCACTAAAACTGAAATCACCACATTTAGTTTCTTCTATGTTGTGTACGGAACCGTCATAAATTAAGTTTGGACTCACACTTGAAACCGTATTGCTGGTCTCAGCTTCAGGCACTTTTACCTCTGTATTATGTACGGAACCATCATTATATGTCGTCGTACTAACAGGAAGCTGGTCAATGTGTTGATTAGATTGGTTATTTGGTCTCACTATCTGTAAATATTCTTTTAAGATTTTTCTTCTGAATCCACCGGTCCTTACTCTATTTTTCCAATTGGTTTTATGCATTTTTATTATTTTGGGTTATTACGTGTTATAATTAGTCGTCCAAGTGTTAAAGAATACCACGTTCACATAATTATTTAGCTCAGAGGGTAACAATGTTCTACTCGTGAACAAATACACAGCTGTCAGTGTTACTAGATATCAATAGTGGTGCTTTTAATGTACTTTACACGTACATGTGAACTCATTAAACGCTCTTTTAAAGAATAATATAAAGGCTGATTAATATATCACAAACTAGACCCGCTTGTAGCTACAAGCTGAATAACGCTCCACAAAAAGTAAATATAACAGCTTTTGGCTGCATTTATGTTCACATTTGTTGTATAAAAATGCCAGCAATATAACACCGTACATGTGGACCTTTAAATAGCCCGTGCCGTATTTATCCACTCTTAAATTGCTCTTGTTCGGCTTTTAAAATGAAAGCTGACGTGAAGGTTAATGTTATCCTATTATAACACCAATAGTTACTTAATAGGCGATTTTTGAACTTCTATACATGCCTTATACAGGTATGAGTGAATTTGTTCACTTTAATTCAGCCAATGAACCATGCGTGGCCAATGTTAATGCTTAGAGATCACCGGTGAACTAAATGTGAACTATTAAAGAGAACAAAATGCTACTTGGGAATTTTATTGCGTGCCTCCAAGCCTCTGAAACGGTGGTTGTGGATGGCACATTTTTAAGTGCCGGCTGGGTTACCTGCAGCCCAAATTTTGACCCTGCACGCGGTGATCGCTGGTCACTCGTTTCATCCTGTCGTAGTCTTGATGCAGAATCGTCGCAGGCTTCTTTACGAAGCGGTCCTTTTGCGCGTTTGGCAGGCTGCCGGAAACCCAAGGCCGGTGCACATTGTAACAGACTATGAGCAGGCTCTTCAGAGAGCGCTCCAGTCTGTTGCAAATGTGCCAGTGTCAGGGTGCCTTTTCTATCTGTTTCAGGCGCTTCTTCGACAAGCGAGACGGCAGGGCATCCCGGCGGCCCACCGCAACACTGCCGGCTACAAGCTGGTGCAGCTGTACGCCGCGCTGGCATATCTGCCAGCTGATCGCATTGCGCTCGGGCTGGCAGAAGTGCCAGCTATCGCGGCAGAAAGAGGTCTGCCATACAACGAAGAATTCCACAGTTACTTCGTTGCACAATGGATGATCAGGGTGAGCTAAACATATTATTTTTATATTATTGTTTCAAACCTGCTGCTGTGGTTTATACAGATGCAGTATGAGGTCGTGGGTGTGATCTCAACGGAGAGTAACAACTTTGTGTTTGTTTCTAGTTTAGAAAACGTAATTTTTATTTTACAGGAGGGACCCGAGAGGATCTCGGTCTATCAAAGGCCCCACCGGACGTCCAATGTGGCTGAGAGTTTTCAAGCTTCTTTGCGCAGATCTCTCTCCGGAAACCCAAATGTATGGAGGTTCACAGGTAAAATAAATATGCAATTATTTAGTAGAAAGTATATTGTAAATCTATTGTAGATAAGCAAAATATTATTATCTAGAAAGTAGTAAATTGAATATTTTTAATGGAGAAGTTTCGTCACACGCATGGCGCGAAATTATTTAGCAAGACTCATTTTAAGTGTTCCATTCATAGATTTATAATAGCACTGTTCCATTTTCGTACCTAATGGGTGTCAAAACACTGTAACTCTGCTGTTTTTCTATCCCTCAGTCACAGGGCTGTATCTTTTGCACCATAATAGGTAGACTTTCAGTTTCAGTTTTCAACTTAAATAAGTGTATTTTTTTTCAGTTTCTGTTATTATTGTACGGGGGTCCCGATCCTTTCGTGTCCGAGTCTCATTTACTATTAGTATATTAGTCAAGTCAATCAATAGCCTTCTTTTAACTAAAGTAACTTCTCTTCTTCCTAAATATCTAATTTACTTCTACTTCTAATGTAACTTTCAAGTGAATCAACTTTCTTTCTTGTTATATTATTGTTTATTTAGACATGTATAAGATAAGTAGAGTATTTTCTGTACGTATTTGTGTTGTAATATTACGATTGATAAAATTAATGTTTCAGATATATTTATGTACGTAGCGTAGCTAGATTTACTCTACCAACACCCTAATGAAGGTAAGTTTAATACGTATTTTTTCCCCAATTAGTAATATTTCCCAATTTAAAAAAAAAAACACACAGGCAACCATTTCAACTATCGAATCAGTCGTAAATACGAGCAAATATCTTTGAACGAGTGTTCAAAGACATTTGCTCGTATTTACGACTAATCAGTCGATAGTTGAAATGGTTGCCTTGGGCTCCAAAAAGTGGGTTATATTTTTGCTTTGAACAAAATATTTGAGTGGAACAAAGATGTCTGTTAAATCTGTAATGTTTTGCATACCTATCAGCCGCTCTCTGGTACCTTGATTATTTTTGCCATTAATTATCAGTGTCCACTTTCAATTTTTTTTCATGAAGTTTTGCCTTTATTTCATGATAGGTACTGACCAATTTTTGTCTGTTTAGAGATCATTCAGCAGAAGATGGCAGTGACTGCGGCAAGATTCGAGGCTCAGCGCTTAGGTCGACTGGTAAGACGTAATCGCGAAAGGTCTTACATTACCAACAACATTCTAGATGGCAACAACAGATCCCTTGATAGGGGTCTGATTTCTTTGCGTCAATTTTTGACGGCAACGTCCCAACTATTGGACGTAAACGTAGAGGTTGTGGCTGCAGAGGATGTACCCGAAGTAGCTGTTGAAGTCATCCTGGGCGAAGACCATCTTTTCGCCCCAGCAGCCGCCCCTCCTCCACCCCCGCTTGTAGAGCCTTTAGTTCTCCCACCCCCGCTTGTAGAGCCTTTAGTTCTCCCACCCCCGCCTGTAGAGCCTTTAGCTCCCCCACCCCCGCCTGTAGAACCGGCTGCTGAACCTGCCGTTGCAGTATGTCGCATTTGTTGGGAGTCTGCCCCAGATACCGCATTAATTCCGTGTGGTCATTTAATTTGTACAGATTGTTTAAATTTATTACAGCAGGCACAACAGCTGGAATTTATCGAGCATACTTGTCCATTTTGCAGAACTCCAAAAGTTAGAACCTTGCGTATTTTCATGTAAATATTTTTTTCCAAATTTAGCGTTGTTAACTTAAATAACCTTGTTGCGTTTGCGTCATAACCGGGACAGGTTTTTGTTTCTTTTTTAGTTGAATAGTCTTAAGATAGAGTTAGGGAAGAATAAATATTGCATGCCATCATTCATGTAGTAGGGAAACCAGTGCATGCGTATGAACAGTGTGACTTATTTATTGTTTGTAGGTATAATAATATTATACCTACGTATTTATGGAGTAATTGCGAGAATGATATGGCTGTGTAACTCCGCCGCATTATTGTGTAAATATATGTTATATTCTGAGGCACAAACACTTCACGTATTGAAATAATAATGGAAAAATTATGTACAAATTTGTGGCAGAGTATGAAAAGTTGTTTATTGGTAATCATTTATTAATGATAATACTTAGATATGTATAAAGTTATTATAATATTGAGTATTTACTCAATATGTGTAATAATTTAGTAAGTACGATCTGTGGCAAGACCACCAGGTACCATGCAAGTACTGAACCTTAAATTTTCATACTCTGCTGCAAATGTTCTAAGTACAAACACCGTGTACATATTACTTTTTTATGTAAAATGTTTCTGCGCCCCAGATAATAGCATGCAAACGTGTGACGGTCCTAAGCCCGTAAAAGGAGGAAGGCACCCCCATAATACCATTCACGATTTAAAAAAATATATTAGTTTATTTTTGAGTTGGCATTATAATAACTAAGTAGGTATAGCTCTTTGAGGGGAATACGAACCTTACGAATTGGCCATTTTAAGAATTAGCCTTTTATAAATTTATAATAAACTTCCAAAAAACTTAAATGCAATAATACCGATGTATGTAGGTAGCTTCCCAAATATAAAACACAAACAAACCTGCATACCCTCTATTCAATTTAATTCAATACGAAAACTTACGCGTCATTCACCAAACTTATATTATACGAGTGCGTACCTACCTACTTAGATACTTAGTGTAGCATAAATTAGTCGATTCACTAAAAACCGACTAATTCTAAAAAGTTGTCACCTCACTAAATTATAGGTACAACCCTAAATGTTCTGTAATGTCACAATGGAGGGAGAACGTCGCTCAGGACCTTTAAAAACGGCTGCACGCATGGGTTCTGCCCTTTTTACATCAAGCGAGCAGCCTACTAGATAAGTCCCCAGTTATTGGGTAAGTGAACTCCGCCATTGTGTTCTTTTGCTGCTAAATTTATGTCCCGGCAAGCCATATCTATTTGTAATCTTTGTGTCTATTTAACATGGCTGCCGGCAATGTATTCTGTATTTAATATTAATTAGCACCTAGCTATTCACAATGCACATGTGCTCTAATTGATTATATGGTTCTCCGCATGGCATGCATCCTATTCTATTCTCTATAAACTAAATCATGCTCATCCATGCTGTATCATAAACCGGCGACGCGAGTCAACAGTCAATGAGAACCACGTGGCGATGTGACGCCACGCCTTGCCTTTAGTCTATCAACTAATCACTGTAAACCACTGCGATGTGTGAGTACCCATCTTCCATCTTCTTCACTGCCTTGAGCTTGCCGCATCTAACGCATGGCGGGGACACGCACATCGTAGGGGGCTTACAGGAACCATCTTGGAGCTCAAGCGCCCCCTTGGTGCTGTTTCAGGGTTCCTAGCGCTGGCTAACCAACTAGGGCTGCTTCGCTCACGCTGCACTGTTCTGCTGCTCTGCTGTGCTCCCGCGCATCTACCAACGCGGTGAGAAGCACGCATCTGCACGGCCGCCCTGCCACGAGCCGCCTTTAAACTGTGACGCCTACGCGTCCGGCACCAGACGACGGCGTGGCCGTGTAGACAGCGGCCTGCCGCCGCTACCTACTGGCCGTCTGCGCTGCCGCTACCTGCCTACCACCAACGCTGCCTAGGGCTAGTTGCCCTGAGCCCGCTGCCCACCTGGTCGACCGCCCTGCCGCGCGTCCCTACCGACGCGTGAGGCCGCCTGACCCGGCCTACCTACCGTGCGTGGTGATCGCCCTGCCGCGCGTCCCTACCGACGCGTGAGGCCGCCTGACCCGGCCTACCTACCGTGCGTGGCGATCGCCCTGCCGCGCGTCCCTACCGACGCGTGAGGCCGCCTGACCCGGCCTACCTACCGTGCGTAGCGATCGACGTCTTCTGGTTGCTCAGGGCAGTACCGTTTTCCTACCTTCAGTGACAGTGCGTGACCTTAGACCCGAGAACCAAAATTTGTATGAGTAGTACCTAAAAACATTCATAAAAGCACCACGCCACAGTGGCGCCCAACTCGGTAGTCTCTAAGGTTCTCGCACTGGTCTCTTTCTCCTACGCTCAGCATCGTTGTGGTATTTTAAAAATAATTTTGTTGTGAAAAATATTCAAAAATGTATTCTTCTACCTTCAACTTTTACTAAATTGGAAAATCTAATACTTAAATATGTTAATCTTCTACCTTAAACTATTATTACTTAAATTGTAAATTACAATTCTAAACTAACAATAATCCATCGCGTTGCTGAATGTACCTGCTATATTAATTGGTGTGTGTTGTGTATTGTGTTGTCATCCTCTCACTGTGGCCAAGACACCTTTAGCCATCAGTAGATCGGTCTTATGAGCCTGTTTGACCGGCAGTGAGAAAACCCTATCCTTTGTTATACCACCTCACTGTGGCCAAGACACCTTTAGCCATCAGTTGATCGATCCTGTGAGTCTGCAGGTCGGCAGTGAGATCCTACCCACTATCCGTCTGTTGCCCTTAGGTCCTACGGCACAGATATCCTGGTACTACATAGTTTAAATTAAACTTATTGTCAACAAAAGAACACAATGTCATCTCATAAGATTAACTTCATCCATCTAAGAAAGGCTGAGTTGGAGTATGAGGTGACAATCAGAGGTGGCGATAAGGGGACAGTCATAGAACTTAGGAAGCAAATAAGCAAGCTAGCTAGTCATTATGAAAGTGAAGACATTTTGCTCTCCGGGATAGATGAGAAGGATGACCTGAATTGTGTGAGTCAGACATTAACCGATTACAGTAACTATCTAACAACGGTGAACTCTGATCGCTCTCTTAGCGTAGCACAGTCTAACAGGAATCACATTTACTACCGTCTAGCTAGGATTACACCAACCACACAAGACACTACTAAGCTAAAAAACCAACTTGAGTCACTCTTCACTACCTTAGACACACAGTACAAGGCCCTTCAGACAAGATTCAATACCCCTTCGATAGATAACTCTGATTGTAAACAGCAAGCAGAGACAAGTACACCCAATCCAACTAACATCACAGTCACTTGTCAAAGCCACCAAGGCAATAAACCTAAGTTTGACGGGAACTCGTGTGTCAGATCATTCATACAAAAAATAGAAGAATTTAGACTCGCTAAGAGAATTACTAAAGAGGACATGCTCAGTTTCTCTTATGATATATTCACGGGTAACGCTCTACACTGGTACAGACACATAAAATCAAACATTTTGTCTTGGGACCAGTTGATTGACCTACTAAAGTCTGCCTTTGACGGTGAGGACTATGACTACAGGCTACTTTCTGAAATCAGACAGCGTACACAGGGGGACACAGAAAACATAACTATCTACATTTCTATCATGAGTGGCCTCTTTAACCGTCTAAGTAAGAAACTAACAGACGAGGAAAAGTTTGACATTATCTCTCACAATGTTAAACCAGTCTATGCTGATGTGCTAGCCATAAGTAGTGTGCAGACACTGGATCAGTTACAAACAGTTTGCAAAAATTATGAGACATATAAAGCTAGGACTACACACTATCATGAACCAAGCAGAAGTAATCTCAGCACACTTGCACCAGAGTTTGCATACCATAGGCCGAACAAGACAACTAATAGCTACTCAAACAAACACTACAATAAAACACCACACTCAGGTCAGTCAAACTCAGTATCAGCTATTAAAACTGAAAAACAGTCGTCTTCTAAAAAAGAGACTCCTTCTAAACAAGAGCCTTCCACTAGAGGCCCATTCTGTCCTAGGTGTAGGGTAAATAGTCATTCTTTGAGAAAGTGTAAGGCAGAACGATACCCTATCTGCTTCAAGTGTGGACTCAAGGGTGTCATTTATCCTAAATGTACCAAGTGTCAGCCAAAAAACTAAAGGCTGTGGGTTGTTGTAACAAAAATAAATAAACTAAATAACAATGATGGGTGGGCAGAATGGTTATCAAAAGTTAAACAATTCTCCACTCATTATGCTGTTACAACAATCCACAACAAACCATTAAATGATACTAGGCCTTATGCCACTATCTCAATCAAAGACTTGACCACTTGTGGACTGCTGGACTCTGGATCCGCAGTAACTATTATTGGTAACAATTTTCATAGAGGTCTGATTAATGAACTAGGCCTAACCCTAGATTCATGTGATAACTCTCTAAAATTTATAGCCGCTGGGGGACAAATGTTATCACCAATAGGTACCCTAAATCTACCTATTTCTTTTGAAAATAAAAACCATATACTAAAAGCCTATGTAATACCAACAGTTGACATACCCATCCTACTAGGTATTGACTTCTGGAATACCTTTGACCTATTTCCTAAGAACACTAAGGCAATCTTCCTTATGAACCATAACAAGCAGATCATGGAATCTAATCCACCTAACTCTGATTTACACCTTCATTCTTTTGCACAACTATCTAAGGCACAACAAACAACAGCAGACAATATAATCAAACAGTTCAAAACCGTATCTTCAGACACTAAGGCCTTCGCCACACTAGACCGAAATTCCGTCGCCGAACTTCCGCGGCGGAACGCCAATACATGTTATTGCATATAAAATACAAATAACGGGCACACTACGCCGAAGATCGGTCGTTCCGTCGCGGACAATCCCGCGCTCGGCGCGGACCGTCACTCGCTCGCGTCTGCTCGGTCGTCCGCGCACCGATCTTCCGTCAGCGTAAGATCGGCAACGTCGCATTACTTGTATTTTTATGCATCGCGCCACATTCAGCGGATAACTCGCAGTGACGACGCACGCACAGGATGTTTGACACTGAACGATTTATTATCGAAGTGCAAAATAGAGTTTGCCTTTGGGACTCTAGGGAAAAGCCGGATAGAACTGCAAAGAAACGAGCATGGGAAGAGATAGCGAAAATATTGTACGACAATTGGGATTGTGAAATAGAAACAAAACAGCGAGAACTTGGTGAGTTTATCACTTTATTAATTTTCTATACCTAGGTATATCTAATTATAAGTACTCGTATGCATGTAGGTACTAATTGAAACTATCATTCATATAAACCTACATTACAACGATTATATCAGTCACCTTACCTAAATGAAGTTGTGTTGCCACTCTAGTTTACCTTCTTCCATAAAATATTTTTTAAATAAATCTCGTATTTATGGCATTAGAGGGTCTAGATGTATTACAGTTTGGTAATGTAGGTAGATCAGAAGTTAACAATTCGTCGTTGCAGTTCAAACCGTCTCGTCTCCGTACAAAGTTATGAAGAACACATGTTGTTTTTACTATCTCTGTAGCAAAATCCGGGTTAACAAGTATGGCCGTATGAAGAACTCTCCACTTGTTGCTCAATATGCCGAAAGTACATTCCACATAACGCCTTGCACGAGATAGGCGGTAGTTAAACGTACGTTTTTCTATGTCTAATGTTTTATTGGGGTAGGGTCGCATAACATGTTTATGTAAAGCGAAAGCCTCGTCAGCTACCAGTACATATGGTAGTGCTGGGCCGGTAGTACCGGGGAGTATTTTATCCTCGGGTAGGTCTAACATGTCATGGTAAAGTTTCTGTCCGAAATTTGAACTTCTAAATACATTACTATCAGCTTCTTTTCCAAAAGATCCAACATCGATAATAATGAAGCAATAATTAGAATCTGCGGCTGCCATAAGAACAATTGAAAAAAACTTTTTATAGTTAAAAAAGTTAGATCCGCTGTAGTCAGGATTAATTATTCTTATATGTTTACCATCCACAGCTCCTAAACAGTTTGGAAAATTTGCGTATTTATAGAATTCTTCTGCCACTTTTAAAAACGATTCCTTTTTTGGCTCGGGCATTTCAAGTGGTTGCAGTACTTTCCAAATTACTTCACAAGTTTCTTTTATTATTTCTGCAACAGTCGATCGTCCTATCAAAAAATCGTGAGATAAACTTACAAAATGCATTCCGGTAGACAAATACCTGAAACAAAAACAACGTTCAGCATCATCACGTTTTCCCGCCAGTGGCTCCCCCAATCTAAAATAATTAATTAAACATTTATAAACGAACTTATGAAAAATCTGCTTCGGTCAATCCCTCAAGACTACATTTAACAATGTTTCGCATCGATTCACATAATTTACTAGTGATGCCAACTCTCACCTTCGGCGTATAAACAGAAAAGTGGCACCTTTGCCTTCAAAATTCGAAGTTAAGAGTTCGCATCGCTAATACACTATGTGAAAACATAGTTAAATGTAGTCTTGAGAGGGTCAACGAAGCGGATTTTCCATATGTGGTATAGATAAATTATAGTAATTGTACTTATAATTAATTATTTTCTATTGGGGGCGCCACTATCGGAGCTATATCACCCTAAGCTAAGTTATTTCGACATTTTGTTGATACTTATATTATTTAATTTTACAGTGGATGAACTTCAAAAGAAATGGAAGCACTTAAGAGATTATTACGTAAAAGAAAAAAAAACAAGATAATACAAGAAGTGGAAGTGCTGCACCTAAGAAACGTAAAAACTCGTACATTGAATTGCTTCGATTCTTGGATGTGGTGAAAGAGTCTCGGGTCTCATCGGGGAACATAAGCGCTCCGGCAGGTGATAATGACCAAAATGAAAATTCTTGTGATGAAATATCAACTAATACAAACACTCAACCAAGAAATGCAAACGCACAAGAAACTGTAACTGAGAATTTTATTCCACCTCAAACTGAAGAAGTTTCAGGGACCTCCCAAATGAAAAAAAAACCTAAAATGACAGCCTTTCAACAGAGTTTAATTACAGCAATGAATAAAAAGCAACAATCACCTAAAGCAGCCGAAGAAGATGCCGACACGAAATTTTTACTTTCTTTACTTCCTCAAATTAAGAGCCTAAATGAAAGACAAAATTGTGAGTTCAGAATGGAAGTGATGAATTTGATTTATAAACTCAAATATCGTAACTCATTTAACATGTCACATAATCAAACGTATTCTTACAACCATCCTGGCTATAGTACATACGAACAATCACCTACAACATATAGTATACCTACAGGAGATGTGTCACCGCCGGTGTACCAAGGATATACTACGAATTCAAACAGTGCAATCTCCTATTCGACCATACAGTCACCCGAATCTATTGAAACTCAAGTACGTCCAATTCAATCAGCTGAAACTGAAACAGCACACTCAATTGAGGAAATAGACGAAATATTTCAAAATAGGTCCACTTAATTGAGATAATAGTGGAAATGTTGCAGCAATTTAATTCAATAAAAAGTTAATATACTTAAGTAATTAATCAATAATTTGTTTTATTTCATATACATATAAATAATATTTATCTTACCTTAATGTAACGGTCAGCCTTTCTTCGGGAGGTATAGCTGTTCTAAGTTTTGTATTTTGCTTGGTAATATAGTCCTTAGTTAAATTCAGCAATACATCAAAAGATTGTATGGACATACGATAATATTCGAATGATTTATCTGGATTAAGTCTTAGTTGCATATACAGGGTATGAAATTGCCCAATTTCTAGTCGAAGAGTATTTAAGGGATGAACCCAATATTTACGCTTTCTTCTTCTTTCTTCTTCTAATGCTTCATAAATAGCTATCACTTCTATCGGATCCATCACGAATTCACGACCACACCGTATAAGCGCAGGCAGCCGACTGATGATCTGCCACTGAATATTCAGTGTGGCTGGTACCGTATAGAACGGATTGACCGCCGCGGAAGTTCGGCGACCAAATTTCCGTCTAGTGTGGCGAAGGCTTAAGGGTATAGGTCGCACTAATCTCATCACACACTGCATTGACACAGGTGACTCGCCTCCTATTAGGCAACGATACTACCGGATGTCTCCTGAAAAACAGCGCATTCTTTGTGAAGAGTTAGATGAAATGTTAAAGCTAGATGTTGTTGAGCCATGTGAAAGTCCCTGGTCTTCACCAGTACTGCTAACACCTAAGAAGGATGGTAAATTAAGGTTCTGCCTAGACAGTCGAAAATTAAATTCAATAACTAAAAAAGATGCTTATAACTTACCTTACATCTCTGAAATTCTAGATAACTTAAAGGATGCTAAATATTTAACAAGTCTTGACCTCTATAAAAGTTTCTGGCAATTACCTCTAAATGAAGCTGACAAAAATAAAACTGCTTTCTACATTCCTAGTCGTGGTACTTTTAGATTCAAAACTACACCATTTGGGTTGACCAACGCTCCAGCTACCCAGCAGAGGTTGGTCGATAAATTATTTTACGGCCCAGAATTCGAAAACAGGGTTTTTGCGTTCTTGGATGATGTAGTACTAGTGTCCTCTGATTTTGATCATCACATATCCCTACTTTTAAAGATCCTAAATAAACTAACAGAGGCAAATCTAACTATAAACTTGAATAAATGTCAATTCTTTAGAGATGAACTGAAATACTTGGGTTATATAGTCAATTCTAAAGGTTTACACCCAGACCCAGAGAAGGTTGAAGCTATTACCAACTTTCCAATTCCAACTAACCCAAAGGAAGTAAAACGGTTCTTGGGTACAGCATCCTGGTACAGACGGTTTGTACCTAATTTCAGTTCACTGGCAGCTCCACTAAATAAACTTACCAGTTCCAGCAAAAAGGCACCACCTTTTGCCTGGACCAATGAGTGCCAAGAATCTTTTGATAAACTAAGAAAGATACTCATAACAGCTCCAGTCTTGTCATGCCCTGACTATAGTTTACCTTTTGAAGTACACACTAATGCCAGTAACTATGGTATTGGTGCTTTGCTCACACAAACAAAGAACGGTGTGGAGCATCCTATTGCATATATGAGTAAGTCCTTAACTAAACCGGAACAAAACTACAGCATTACAGAAAGGGAGGCGTTAGCAGTACTGCTGGCTCTTGAACACTGGCGTTGTTACTTAGAAAACGGTCTAAAATTCACTGTCTACACTGATCACTCTGCGTTAAAGTGGTTCCTAAAACTACAAAATCCTACAGGTAGATTAGCCCGCTGGGGAATTAGACTCTCTGCTTTTAACTTTGATGTCAAACACCGCCGTGGTTCAGACAATACCCTTCCAGATGCTTTGTCCCGAGCTCTTCCAGTGGCTGAATTGTCCACCCAGTCCACACTTGAAACAAACGATACTTGGTACCTAAACATTTACAAAGGCTGTCTGCACAACCCAACATCTTTTCCTAACTACTTAATTAAAAATGATAAATTATATCGTCATATGAAAAGTAAATTCGCAATCTTTGATGAGTTTGACTGGAAGGAGGTTGTTCCATCTGAGTCTAGGTCAAAGGTAATAGCTGACAACCATGCAGAACCCACAGCAGGTCACTTAGGCATCTATAAAACTTACAAAAGACTAACACTTCGTTACTACTGGCCAGGTATGCACAGTGACGTAGTGAAAACTGTAACTTCATGTGAAACTTGTATTGCTCACAAACAAGTAAACCATGCCCCTCTGGGTATCATGGGTAAGCCTAAGGAGTGCTCTCGGCCATTCCAAATGGTCAGCATTGACATTGTTGGTCCCCTACCTGTTTCCAGACGCCAGAACGCTTATCTTTTCGTGATTACCTGCTGCTTCTCTAAATACTGCCTTCTTTTCCCAATGAGGAATGCAACTTCAAAAATAATCTGTAAACTACTAGAGGATAACTTGTTCTTGGTACATGGAATACCACAATGTATAATACTAGATAATGGCACTCAGTTTACTTCTAATGAAACTAAAGCTTTGTTCAGTAAATATAAAATCCCTAGCGTACACTATACACCTAGGTATGCACCACAGATTAATACTGTAGAAAGATATAATAAAACTATCATAACAGCTGTTTCCACCTACATAAATAATGACCAACGTTCTTGGGACTTGCATATACCAGCAGGGCTATTGCGTATCTTTTAAATGACAGTGGCTATCATATAGTGTACATCAAATAATGTCAAATGGTTCCATTTTGTACTAAACCATAACCAATTTGACAGTTAATCCATGGACAATATGATAGCCACTGTCATTTAAAAGATACGCAATAGCCCTGCTGCAGTACAATTTGCTCTGAACAGTTCAACTAGTGAAGTTACCGGTTTCACTCCTGCATTCCTTGTATTCGGTAGAGAGTTAGTAGCTGATGGCTCTCACTACCAAAGTGCTGATATCAAGGAAATAGTATTTCAACCTAGAGATCAATATGCTGAAAATCTTGGTTTTCTCTCTAACATATTTGATCAAGTACAGTCTGCCTTGCTGAAGGCTCACTCTAGAAATGCTACTGACTACAACTTGCGTCGCAAGAATGTAGAATATAATGTAGGCGATGTAGTCTGGAAACGTACCTATTACCAAAGCGATAAGGAAAAGTATTTCAGTAAAAAACTTGCTCCTAAATTCACTAAGTGTAAAGTATGATCTGCTAAACAATCGCCTATTAATTATGATTTGGTAGATATGCAGGGTAAACCTCTGGGTACCTGGCATGTCAAGGACTTAAGGCGAAATAGTCCACCATAATCACCCGTAGGCCTAGCTAGCTAGTGTTTGATCCATACAGGGTCAAACGATGCCAAGGGTAAAATACTACGACATCTATCAACAACTAGTCGTAGAAGGTCAACTCGTACCTTAGATTAGTCCTAAACTAGTCTATTGGTGCTCCCACATTGCCGTTAGAAAATGTTTAATAACGTTAGTAAACATTTGTTAGCAAACATTTAATCACAAATAAATTTTCATGTTAGAAAATGTTTAGTAATGTTAGTAAACATTTTATAACAAAACAAATTATAACAAATAAAACATGTGTTATCTTTTGTTTGTAAACATTTTATAAGGGTGATGGCGGGAAAGGCGGTGCGGTGCGGTGGGGGTTAGAGTACGCAGGTCGCTGCGCGTGGTGTCTCGCTTGTCAGTCCCTTTGTGTCAGCGTGCATCGCTGTGCGTGTGTATTAGTGGTTGCGCGTGCGCCAAGCAATAAAATATGTCCGGTAATTGGAATAACGATGATGTTTACAAACTGATTGAAATGTTTCAAGCAAGAGAAGTACTATGGAACACGATGTCAGAGAGCTACAAAGACCGAAATAAAAAACACGATGCTTGGATGGAAATTGCCAGTGAATTTAATATGGATAAAAAAGTAATTGAAAAAAAGATTCGATCACTCGTAGGTCAATTTAACCGAGAATGTAAATCTAATAAATCTGGTGCAGGAGCTAATGAGTCAAGTAAATGGTTTGCATTTAAAAAACTCATGTTCCTTAAAGGCAAAAATATTCCAAGTTTAACTGTCGATGGAGGGTTGCAGGTGAGTTTTATTTTAACGTCTTTTAATAATATTTAGATGCCCAGTCCAAAAACCCTTCATTTGAAAAATATTCTGCGAATTCTTTTCTTATTTCTTTCCCATCATCTGTCAGGGATTCACATGCTTCAAGTGGTGTTAATTGCTGCTGTTCTAATCTCCATTGTCCATCGATACGTGTACCAGTTACTATGTTATCTCCATCATAGTATTGAGATGGAGCGTAAATCATGCTCGATTCAGTTTTTCTTATAAAATTATGCAGTAGCACGCATGTCATAATTAAAGTAGAAGTTTTTTCTGGATCTAATAATATTGTAGTTCGTAAAACTCTAAATCTGGCTGACAAAATCCCAAATGCGTTCTCTACTGTTCTCCTCGCACGACTCAGTCTATAACTGAAGATTCTTTCCTTAGAATTGCTATCCTGTGGTCCTGGAAAAGGTTTTAATAAGTGTTTTTCTAAAGGGAACGCATCATCTGTTACGAACACATAAGGAACAGGTTTGTTTCTGCCTGGTAGTGAGCTGTCACTGGGTATTTTCAAACTATTGTCGTTAATTTTATTTCGAAATTTTGTGTTTGCGAAAACTCCGCCATCACTTATGCGTCCTTGGCAGCCAATATTCACGTACAGAAAGTTGTATTCTGCGTCCACTATCGCTAAAAGTACAACGCTGTAAAATCCTTTATAGTTGTAATATTCACTGCCGCTATCAATTGGCTTTTGTATGGCTACGTGCTTTCCATCGATACTTCCTAAGCAATTTGGGAAATTCCATTTTTCTTCAAATGAATTTGCCACGTGTAGCCACTCTTGAGGTGTTGTTGGTATCTGGAACAAAAATAGAAGATTAAGAAATAGGCGCGAAAAATAAATTTATAACTCGTTATTCTAACAAATTTTATTGGATATTTTTATTAAGTATGAAATATTAATAGAATACACTATAAAAAAATATGATTTCAGTTAAGGGTTGTTAAGTAATAGAAAAAGATTTTAGCTAATTTGACGCGCCTATAACTTGAAATTATCGTTTAATTCTATTCTTTCAGGGTAACGAAGAAAACAGAATTGCTTCAGAAAACACTCCCAGTTTGAACGAAACAGGAAATACTGTCACTGATGAGACTACGGGCACGCCTTTCGCCACCCCAAAACCATTTCGGAAAAGAAGACGGCCTGAAGTAGAACAAGATCCAACACAACAAGAAGCTGTAAATATTTTACATAGCATGTACGAATCTAGAAAAAGCAGGGATGAAAATGACGCATTTGGAGAGTATGTCTCGATGAAACTGAAACAAATAAAAAACAGTCATGCTAAGAATACTACTCAACATCACATTAACAATATTTTGTACAATGCGACAATGGGACAATATGATTTTCCAACAACCTTTACAGACCCAACCGCTAGTAGTTCCTGGGGATACAACTCTGAACCAAATCTATCCACTTTTTCGGAAAATAATGCTGACTGTAGCTCGAGAGGATACTACACCGCACCGAGTCCCTCGGCTTCATTTCAAACCAGCTCTTCGGATAACTCCAGGACACATACTCGTACCAGCGCAAGAACACAGAGTCCGTCTAATTTATCGGAATCAAGCCAAGATTCGACCCAATCATTAAACGATTTGTTGGAATCAATCAAAAATTAAAAAAATACATGTTTGGTTTGTTAATTATTAAAAAAATTATTAGTAAGGTAAGGTAGGTACCTACCTTAAGTATGATTAGATTAGATCATATTAAAAGTAAATAAAAAAATAATTAAAAATGTTGTTTGACTTACCTGTATGTATTCCTTTAAAACCTCATTGAGAGCCTCGCACACTTCTGGTACGATAATAGATATCACTTGGTCTGACAACTTGAACACATTTCCAAGACTTTTATAACTGCTACCAGTTGCCAAAAATCTTAACGTTACCGCAAGTCTTTCCGTCACACTTACAGATTTTCTAAATGTAGTGTCTCGTTTGCCTATTTTTGCCCCAATTAAATTTTGTAGATATTCAAATTCGGAACTGTTCATTCTTATAAAATCTTTTAAGCAACCGTCAATACCCAAATCCTTGAGATAGTCTGTGGCACTATATTTTCCTCTAGCTTTTAGCGTTTGGCGCATCCAATAAGAGCGCTTTTTCTTCTTTTTTAAACAAAAAATAAAAGCTATTCCAATGAGCAAATCTTCTTCCATTTTCGTGTAGACGTCCTCGGCCCTCAGAAGGCGAAACCAAACTGCGAGCCAATACTAGATGTTATAAAATGTTTAAACATTTTCCATCAATGTAGGAGCACTTATAACATGTAACAGTTTCTAACAAAGTGCAACAATTGTTAACATTTGTTAGTAAATGTTTTGGTGTTATAAAATGTTTACAAACATTTTCTAACGGCAATGTGGGAGCACCTTATGGCGTGCAGGAAAATCTGCATCCGCCAACTACCTACACTAACTATAACATAGTTATTGCTATTATTGTGGCATACAACACGTCCACAGAGGTTTATCTAATTGCTTCTGGGCTGCATGGTTGTAAGCTACATACCTTAAATTCTGTACCTAACTAGCTACACACACACACTCACTTACATACTGCTGTCACACTCTTATTGTGCTTATTAAACGTGTAAGCACCTTTCTGTTAAAACGGCGTTGCCATAGAGGGTATTGGGGATCCCAAGGGATGAGTAATTATTTTGTAGCAGAATATGCCCTATGGTACACTACCCTTAGTTTTTGTGTTGTAATTATCAAGTTCCAACAAGAACATCTTAAAGACAGTACCAACACATAGGTGACTGCAATCATACCGAACATTCTATGTGCATATTACACATGTAAGCATCTTCTGTCGCTTAAAACACTCACTGCCATAGTGCATGCTGTGGTCATTATGGAGTGTATTTATTTTCTTAAATAAGCAGAGTAGGTCATTAGTTAACTACTAAAAAACAATTGTGTTGTCTGTGTTACTATAAACACTAACAAGTCTGCACTTTCATGAAAAGTAACTGCAAAGTTGAAATTGCAGGCATTGTCCTACCCTAGAATAGGATAACTTAAAACTTAATTAGGTATAACTAGAATTTAAAACTTAATATAGTAGAACTATAACTATAGAATTCAAACACTAGGCTCTAAACCAGTGTCTAAAACATTCATGACCTAGTTCATGGATATTCTAACAACTGTTGGCCTAAGCCACAGTTGGACCTCATCTCGGCCTACCCCGTTGATAGAGGACTACTAAAAGTGCTAATGGCGCTAAACCGTAGCACCCTTTTCCCCATACCAATGGCCCTACACCATTGGTACTCTAACAGCTGTTGACCAAAGTCACAGTTGGACCTCATCTCGGCCTACCCCGTTGCTATAGGACTATTAATTGTGCTAATGGCCGACGCCTTAGTACCTAACTTTATCATGGCTAACCATTGATTAACTACATCTGTTAGTCAGTTGGATCTTCTACCGCCTACACGGTAGCAAGACTAGCACTTCTGGCTCTAAACCAGGTGTTTTCTAACTATGAGCGGATTGCAACTCAATAAACAAGCCCTAACAGCTACCTAAATACATATCTAATCTATCAAAAATCTAATACTCGCTGTAATCTAAACACTAGTTACAACTACATACATACTATTAATCTATAAAGTCTTGTATACAAACTAACTTCAGTAAATAAATGCCATTTGATTGTTGATAAACACATTCTGTAAACCTCTCATAAATGTCACGTAATCCTTACACACAATTGATAACTAAACTTTAGACCATAACGTTAACGACCTCTACAACTTAACTTAACGCTTAATTCTTAACCAACAAATAAATTTAACCTATAATGCTGCTATAAGTCATATCTAACCTTAACAAGTGTCATCGACTTATAAAATTTTATTCAACTTTGACGTTTGACACTTACCTTGGATATTAGCCTTTTTGCTTGTCAATATTTTATCGTTCAGAAATTATAAATTCTTCACTATGGACTCTGACTAAAAATTATACAACAATAAAATGTGTCATAGACATAGAACATAGACAAAACATAAATCAATTAAAGATTTCAAAACTTTAACAATTCTTTTTAAATGCATGTTTTTTAATATAAACTATTACTATTTAAATTGCATGTTTTCTTTTCTTGATATTAAATCATGAATATGAAGACCTTACATCTTCATGTTCGGATTACACACTAATACAAGGTACATCACTCACTTGACAGTGTTGTACTCTAACTTCTACACTTCATAATAGTATTCAGCAATCAATGGTGATCTTTAATTTTGTTTCTAAATATAACAGAACCTACACTATACACATTACCCTGCAATTTAACACCTCAGTGACCTGACCCCCAAGGAGATACACTTGCTCTATCTTGTGTTTTTCCGACTGACTGTCTTGAGTTAAGCTACTCTAAATTAGTTTACCTCTTGTGTGATTAGTAAGTCACTGACTTAGGACTACATTCAAGTCAGTGACGGACTTTGATTGATGGATGTTTGACGATGAATATTTGATAGATGGGATGGAAGTACACGAATGAGATGTATGTACGTACAGGTAGTCAGTCTAAGTGGTTTAGGCCTTCTAGCGGATTTCCCCTAGGGAAAATCCTTTCTTTGCAGGCGGGGTACTGTAGCATAAATTAGTCGATTCACTAAAAACCGACTAATTCTAAAAAGTTGTCACCTCACTAAATTATAGGTACAACCCTAAATGTTCTGTAATGTCACAATGGAGGGAGAACGACGCTCAGGACTCCTTTAAAAACGGCTGCACGCATGGGTTCTGCCCTTTTTACATCAAGCGAGCAGCCTACTAGATAAGTCCCCAGTTATTGGGTAAGTGAACTCCGCCATTGTGTTCTTTTGCTGCTAAATTTATGTCCCGGCAAGCCATATCTATTTGTAATCTTTGTGTCTATTTAACATGGCTGCCGGCAATGTATTCTGTATTTAATATTAATTAGCACCTAGCTATTCACAATGCACATGTGCTCTAATTGATTATATGGTTCTCCGCATGGCATGCATCCTATTCTATTCTCTATAAACTAAATCATGCTCATCCATGCTGTATCATAAACCGGCGACGCGAGTCAACAGTCAATGAGAACCACGTGGCGATGTGACGCCACGCCTTGCCTTTAGTCTATCAACTAATCACTGTAAACCACTGCGATGTGTGAGTACCCATCTTCCATCTTCTTCACTGCCTTGAGCTTGCCGCATCTAACGCATGGCGGGGACACGCACATCGTAGGGGGCTTACAGGAACCATCTTGGAACTCAAGCGCCCCCTTGGTGCTGTTTCAGGGTTCCTAGCGCTGGCTAACCAACTAGGGCTGCTTCGCTCACGCTGCACTGTTCTGCTGCTCTGCTGTGCTCCCGCGCATCTACCAACGCGGTGAGAAGCACGCATCTGCACGGCCGCCCTGCCACGAGCCGCCTTTAAACTGTGACGCCTACGCGTCCGGCACCAGACGACGGCGTGGCCGTGTAGACAGCGGCCTGCCGCCGCTACCTACTGGCCGTCTGCGCTGCCGCTACCTGCCTACCACCAACGCTGCCTAGGGCTAGTTGCCCTGAGCCCGCTGCCCACCTGGTCGACCGCCCTACCGCGCGTCCCTACCGACGCGTGAGGCCGCCTGACCCGGCCTACCTACCGTGCGTGGTGATCGCCCTGCCGCGCGTCCCTACCGACGCGTGAGGCCGCCTGACCCGGCCTACCTACCGTGCGTGGCGATCGCCCTGCCGCGCGTCCCTACCGACGCGTGAGGCCGCCTGACCCGGCCTACCTACCGTGCGTGGCGATCGACGTCTTCTGGTTGCTCAGGGCAGTACCGTTTTCCTACCTTCAGTGACAGTGCGTGACCTTAAGACTCTAGAACCCCTATTTTGTATGTGTAGTGCTAAGTAAATGTATAACTAAGTCTTCCTTGTCTCATTTCTCCTACCACAAAAAGCACTACGCCACATTAGATTCATATTCAGTTGATAAGTTACCTATGCGTTAAGTCGACTGCTAAACACAGCTGTCGAACCAGTTTCTTATCAGTTAGCGTGTTCAGTGCCGCGTAAACAGTGCTAAGTAATTAGGTTCGTACAAACGTAATCCTTTCCAGATGTTTTATAAATAACTTAACATTAATATCATGCAAAATTGTAAACAACAAAGTTTCAAGTTTTAATATTTCATCGATTAACATAAAATAATTCGTGTTGGTGGCAGATTATGCAATGCGTTTAGTTCTACCTACGATAAGAAACATCCGATTCTAATAAGAAGTAAGCATCCATTTACAATTTGTTTATTCAAATACGAGCATGTACGATTATTACATGCCGGGCCTCAACTTCTATTAGCTACTATGCGTGAATGTTGGTGGCCGTTGAACGCTAGAAATCTCGCTAGAAAAATAGTACACGAATGTGTAACGTGCACACGTAATCGGGGTAAGACGTTAGCACCTATCATGGGCAACTTATCTTCCGAGCGTTTAGAACCTGTCTACCCGTTCATGCGAACCGGTGTAGACTATGCGGGGCCAGTCTTCATGGTATCCAGAAAAGGCAGAGGTTTTAGACTCACTAAAGCATACATCATGTATTTTCATTCATTCACATGACACGAGATAAACACTTGGAACTCGTCACTAGTTTATCCACATACATACTTACTACTGTCCACGCCTACCGCTAGCGCCACCTACCGACAAGGTGCTGCACCCGGTGCGTGAGCGCAACAGCGCCGACCTCTGCGGCTGAGTAGAAGACCGGCTCCGCCTAGTTCGTCCATCGACCGCCTGGCGCTGCTACGTTCATTCTTTCGCACCGTACATTCAATCACAGCAGCTATAAAAGCTTTGCATTGTATAGATTCATCCCTTTTTACCTCACTACCACCATCCAGTACAGACCTCCTCCCCCCGCCATGGCCATGGCGGTGCAACCCAAAACTCTGTAAACTGGACTTAATTCAATATAGATATACGAAAGAAAACCATAGCTTTATTCACAACGGGTACAGACCTAAGCCTAAACATTTTGGTCATTCGAGACGGATTATCAAAAAATCAGACCAGCCGGAAGAAGACTCCACGACCACGTTGCCGACCACGCGGCAAGTTGCGGACCTTCGACTCGGACTGGAGCCAGGCGCTGAAGACGATAGCTGGCTGTGAAGACGATCGACCGAGTGCAGCGATCATCACAGTTGGTCCAGTGACCTAGCAATCATTTCATAAGAAGAGGAAAAAGGCGAAGGCGTAAGAAACGTAACGGTCAGGTCTCTGTCCCCGTCCCATTCATTAGTTGCGATTTGTGTTAAAGCTGTGTTTCATTTCAGTTCACGCGAGTGTGGCAGCCACGTGGTTCAGGTGATATTTGCATGTGAGTAACTACACCACACCACACCACACTACATAACGCTCATCCATATTCCGTCAAAATGTCGGTCAAAGCAGTAGAAGAAGTTCTTTCCGACTTAAAGAAGCGTAGGGGTAACATTAAGGGTCGGTTAACCCAATTTAAAAATTACGTAGAATCGTTCGCGGGAGCTCACTTAACAGCCTTACAAGCAGCGGAGCTAACTTTACGTGTACAAGCCGCGAGTGAATTATACGATAAATTCGACAACGTAGAAAATGAAATCGAACTGCTCCTACCGGAAACGGAAACAAACGCAAATCTACAATACGTAGAAGCAATAGAGGCAATATATTTTACAGCAATAGCAATTGCGAATTGTTTAATTAAAAACGCGGAAATTAAAAGTCAACTTCCAATTGCACCAGAACCACGTGTCAATATTAAATTACCAGACATAAAATTACCTGCCTTCGATGGAGCCTATGATCATTGGCTAGAATTTAAACATTCATACGTAACCATGATCCACAATCGTTCCGATCTAGACGAGATTCAAAAATTCCATTATTTGCGGTCAGCCCTTGGTGGAAGCGCGTTACAGGTGATAGCAGCCTTAGAGTTCAGCCCTGCTAATTACATTCACGCATGGGAGTTACTAGAAAGCCGGTATCACAACGAGAGGTTATTAATTAATAACCATGTAAAAGCGTTGCATAATATTCCGTCATTAAAACAAGAATCGCCATCGCAAATAAGGAAATTAATTGATACTATTTTACGTAATCTGCGCGCTTTAAGCTCACTAAATGAACCTACAGTTAATTGGGACACATTAATAATTTATTTAGTGGTCAGTAAGCTGGATTCGTCTACGGAACGCGAATGGGAAAACCACATCGGAGCCACGTGTTTAGGTTCACGCGAAAAAATAAAACTTAGTAATTTAATATCATTTCTCCGAAGCCGAGCGGACACGTTGGAAATGATCGGCGCGAACCACGCTAAAGATAAAATACCTCAAAGCGAGTGTAAACATCAGAACGTAAGCGAGAAGCGTAATTCGCACCGCGTGCATAGTTATACATCTACGAAAACGACGCGCTACAATAATAACCGTGGTGATACAAATAATAAATGGGATTTACCCAAGTGTGTCCTATGCAAAAAGGAACACCCATTGTACACATGTATAGCCTTTCTTAACATGTCCGTGAGGGAAAGAATCAAATTAGTTAACGACAATAAGATATGTGTAAATTGCCTGCGAACAGGTCACGCGTTAAATCAATGCAGATTCGGGTCGTGTAAGCAGTGCGCAAATAAACATAACAGTTTGCTACACTTGGACGAAAGAAGCAACAGCGCGTGTGTGCGTGTTCAGTCGCACGCAGAGGTTGACCACACACACAGTCTGACATCAACGTTACATTCCAACGACTCAAGTAGTGCTGTCGTGTGTGAAGCAAACACTACCGAATTCAAGCAAATAAATACTGTTTTACTCTCTACGGCGTTAATTGAAGTGGCTGACAATAATAACGTTTATCATACGGCTCGCGCGCTTCTAGACAACGGAAGTCAAAATTGCTTCATATCAGAAAAATTTGCAAAACAATTAAATGCGTCTTATATACAGTCCACTAATCAAATCTCGGGTGTGGGACAAACAGTCTCACAATCAAATCAATCATGCGATATCACTATACGTTCAAAATTAAGCGATTTCAACACCAAGCTTCGTTGTTTAGTCTTGCCATGCATAACATCCAGTTTGCCTACGATGAACATCGAAGCCGATAATATACGTATACCTGAGTTCTTACAATTAGCAGATCCGACATTTAACGTTAGTTCGGATATTGATCTGTTGATTGGCGCGGATAGATTTTGGGATCTCTTGGAAACGGACAAAATACGTCTAGCGAGTGGTCCATTCCTACAAAATTCGAAATTAGGATGGTTATTATCTGGTCCTGTGTTCGCAAGAAACCCAAAATCTACTCACGTTCATTAAACAAAACCTACTCGTTCATTAATCACATTCAAAAATTAAATCGTTCATTAAACTCACGTTCATTGCCACTTCAGTTAGGCATTTACAACTCCCGACTGTTTTGGGAAATCAAAAACATTCTTTATCATCATGCGTTCCCCTTAAAGGTGATGAAGATATATTATGCGTTATTACCTACACTAACTCCAAGCGTTTTACATAACGACTTATGTCACGTCACACTCATTTCCAAGTTAGTGATTAAATTACTCTTTCATCATCATGCGTACCCTATAAAGTTGATGAAAGAATTATACGTTTTTCACACCAACTCTAAGCGTTTTACATGGCGACATAGGTCATATATTCAAGTTAGTGTATCGTAGTCAATAAAACTGCTATCTTCTGCACTACGGTGTCGTCATAGAATTTAGCAGGACTACAAACAATGCGTTATTTTTTATGTTAGTGTCGTCACTAGCTCAAACCAAATTAAATCATTTTTCATTGTCCAGTATCCGGGACCCACGTTACAAAACGTTACAGTTAATATCAATTAATATTGTTACGCGGTAACCCATCGGATCAATCATTAAATTACGTCAACTTAAAAAACCTTACCTATGGATCTGCGACAACTCCATATTTAAGCATGCGTTATAGTAAACAAGTAGCGTAGGAATGTGACGACGACGTAATCGCTCGTGTCATCACTACTTACGTTACTTACTTTAAAAAAAAGGTCGTTTCATCTAATCTTTGAGAATAAATATACGTTTCATTCTAATACATTTAATACATATACATAAAATAAATACATAAATCATATTTAGATAAATTCTCAAAGCATAATATTACATATACAAAATAGTTCATCTTATTTCATAATCGTTCACACCATTTCAATCAAGTTAAATGCAATAATACCGATGTATGTAGGTAGCTTTCCAAATATAAAACACAAACAAACCTGCATACCCTCTATTCAATATTCAACACGAAGACATAATCAAATTCGATAAATACGCGTCATTCACCAAACTTATATTATACGAGTGCGTACCTACCTACTTAGATACTTAGATTCATATTCAGTTGATAAGTTACCTATGCGTTAAGTCGACTGCTAAACACAGCTGTCGAACCAGTTTCTTATCAGTTGACGAGTTGAACGCCGCGCAAAGAATGTTAATTAGGTTCGTACAAACGTAATCCTTTCCAGATGTTTTATAAATTTTAATAACTTAACATTAATATCATGCAAAATTGTAAACAACAAAGTTTCAAGTTTTAATATTTCATCGATTAACATAAAATAATTCGTGTTGGTGGCAGATTATGCAATGCGTTTAGTTCTACCTACGATAAGAAACATCCGATTCTAATAAGAAGTAAGCATCCATTTACAATTTGTTTATTCAAATACGAGCATGTACGATTATTACATGCCGGGCCTCAACTTCTATTAGCTACCATGCGTGAATGTTGGTGGCCGTTGAACGCTAGAAATCTCGCTACACGAATGTACACGAATGTGTAACGTGCACACGTAATCGGGGTAAGACGTTAGCACCTATCATGGGCAACTTATCTTCCGAGCGTTTAGAACCTGTCTACCCGTTCATGCGAACCGGTGTAGACTATGCGGGGCCAGTCTTCATGGTATCCAGATAAGGCAGAGGTTCTAGACTCACTAAAGCATACCTACATCATGTATTTTCATTCATTCACATGACACGAGATAAACACTTGGAACTCGTCACTAGATAATTATGCGAGTTAAACCTTGCGCCATTTCACAGTCAATTCAATTCAATTAATTTTCAACTAAATTCATTTTTCAATTCAATTTCTTTCTTCGTTGCTCTCCACATTTTGGCGGTCTATGGGAGCGTGGTGTACGGCCATGCAAGTGTCACCTGAGGCTATAGTGGGCCACGCGTTTACCGTACGTGGAATTTTCCACGGCTTTAACACAAATCAAGCCGTCTTAAATTCCCGTCCGATTTCACATATTTCCTCAGACCCTTCTGACCTTACCCCTCTCATCCCTTCCATTTCCTCATTGGCCGACCGTTAACGTCGCCACCTTCAAGGAATGTTCCAGATCAGCCAAGTTCGGGTCTGACACACTACGAATGCATCGAGCAACTACGAACTAAGTGGAAGACCAGGCAGGAGGACATCACCTTGGACAGCCTTGTCCTCATCAAGGACGACCAGTTGCCACCATTACGGTGGCGGCTCGGTCGTATTCTGCGTATACTTCCAGGAGGAGACGGCGTAGCGAGAGTGGCTGACATCCACACAGCTGCTGGGACGATCAGACGTGCCTTCTCTAAGATCTGCCCGCTGCCTCCACAACCTGTGCGCGACGACGCCTGACTCCGTGCTGCACCGCCATGGCCATGGCGGTGCAACATAAAACTCTGTAAACTGGACTTAATTCAATATAGTCTTAGAAACCAGAAGTGAGGACAGTTTTTTTAAAAAAATAACGCACAATTACTTCCTAAATTAATTAATAAACAATCAAAGTTTAATAACTGAAATCACAACAAAGTAATTTTAAAAATAAGACATCCTAACTCTAATTACTGCAAATGATATAAATTGATTAACAAAACAACAATATAGCGACTGAATATAAAAATACAAACGAGGGTAGCGATGTTCAACCGTTGCCGACCGATAATCGAGTGAACCCGTTGCTAGCGGCGCGCTGTCTTTTATAGGGCACCGCTTGTACCAGGTTTTGGAGAAGGAGGTTCCGCTAAGACGGCCGTTCCTGACAGCGGGGCGTCCTCGACCGCATCTTGCCTTGTGTCATCACTAGGTCCACCATCAACAGACTGGCCGTCATCCTCAGACTGGCCATAATCATCTGCAAAGTAACAACAACACATACTGTACATTTGTTTACTTGCGACCCTTATGTGTCTGAAGCCAGAGAATAGAAAGCACTTGAACTGATTTTGTTAAGTACGCGATAGTGAGCGTGCACTCCCACCATCAGGTACCCAACCAACTAACAGGAAGGTTTCTTAGGTAATTGAAATGTAAATCTAAGAGCTTCAGACTAAAAAAAAATTACAAAGCAAAATCAGTGATTATAAGCATTAAAACGTAAATGGAACTAAATAGCATTCCAAGCAATGGAATTCCGGACTCCCATTGATTAGAATACTAGCCAAGATAAATAGATAGTAGTGAAGCTAATATACTTAACCAGAACAGAAGCCATGAACCATAGGTTCCAGGCCATACAGGAGTCATAAGCCAGAGGCTCAGACCAAACAGAAGCCATGAACCAGGGGTCCAGGCCAAACAGAAGTCATAAGCCAGAGGCTCAGACCAAACAGAAGTCATAAGCCAGAGGCTCAGACCAAACAGAAGCCATGAACCAGGGGTCCAGGCCTAACAGAAGTCATAAGCCAGAGGCTCAGACCAAACAGAAGCCATGAACCAGGGGTCCAGGCCAAACAGAAGTCATAAGCCAGAGGCTCAGACCAAACAGAAGCCATGAACCAGGGGTCCAGGCCAAACAGAAGTCATAAGCCAGAGGCTCAGACCAAACAGAAGTCATAAGCCAGAGGCTCAGACCAAACAGAAGCCATGAACCAGGGGTCCAGGCCTAACAGAAGTCATAAGCCAGAGGCTCAGACCAAACAGAAGCCATGAACCAGGGGTCCAGGCCAAACAGAAGTCATAAGCCAGAGGCTCAGACCAAACAGAAGCCATGAACCAGGGGTCCAGGCCAAACAGAAGTTTTCCGGTTGCTTACCAGCCTCGAAGAAAGCGGAGCATGCGTCAGGCGTCCACTCGCCGCGCCCTGGGTAGACCTACTGTAGTAACTGACTACTCTTTTTCGTTTACCGGCATGCTCCTGCAACAACACCGCACCGACACCGATGGAACTGGCATCGGTGTGAAGTTCCGTAGGCAAACTTGGGTCAAAGATCGCTAAGACTGGTTCATGGGTCAAACAATGAATAATATAGTCGCGTGCTACATCTTGTTCTGAACCCCATTTGAAGGGTTCTCCCTTTCTTAACAGTCTGGCAATGCAGGCTGTTTTAGAAGCGTAACCCGAAACATAACGCCTAAAATACCCAGCCAGGCCCAAAAATTGGCGAACCCCCTTAACATTAGTGGGCTTTGGAGAATTTACCAGTGCCTCAATTTTTCTTGGGCTCGGCCGCACCTGACCATTACCAACTACCCGTCCTAAGTACTCTATTTCGGTGTCTAAGAAGGTACATTTTTTTAAATTAACCGAAAAACCGGCATTCGTGAGAGTACTCAAAACTTGACGCAGCAAGTCGAGTCCTTCAGGAATTCCGTTTGACATAAGGAGTACATCGTCGATATACGTCAAAACTCGCCCACTTTCAATATAGGGTTTTAAGGTTTTTGAAATGATTCTTTGATAAACTATAGGGGCGTTAGCTAACCCATAGGGCATTTTCAAGTATTCGAAATGCCCTTCGGGCGTTACAAAGGCGGTTTTGGAAATCGAATCATCATCCTTTAATGGCACCTGATGAAATCCAGTTGCCATGTCTAAACTGGTGAAGAACTTAAAGCAACCAAGCCTATCGATGTGGTCATCGATCAAAGGCAAGGGAAATCGTTCCTTGACCGTTATAGCATTAAGTGCCCGATAATCGACGCACATCCTATCACTCCCGTCCTTCTTCTTGACGAGAATGATAGGACTGGCGTAGTCGGACTGTGACTCACGAATAATTCCCTTTGAGAGTAGGTCATTAATTATATCCCGAACTCTATTTTTTTCGTCACAAGAAAGCTTATAAGGCCTATGAACTACCGGGGCACTCGATGTTAATCTTATCTCCATACTGCCCGTATTCACCGTGGATGTAGCAGTACCCGTAATGAAAGAACTCGAAAACTCGCGGATGATATTAAGCAGGAGATTTCTGTCATTGCCAATTAACGGCGTTTTAATGTATTCATAGTCAACGGTAGATACGTGCAGTACAGAGGGCACACTGTCTAATCTCGTGAGCCGGTGTAAGCTATTACTACGCGTGTAGGTAATTCCCTCTCTATCTAATACATCTGTGCCAATCAAAATAGGCGCCGTAATGCACCCAACTGGGACCACATACAAGTCAACTTCCAAAGACACTTCAGGAAATTCAATCGTCGTCACAACATATGACGTCGATTCAATCTCCTGGCTGCCTATACCTCTCAACAAACGATACGTTGGGATTCGATTGAAATTAAAACATTTAAGAACCGATTCTAAAATCAACGAGATATCAGACCCACTATCAATCAAAGTATCTATAGGCACCTTTTGAATAACAGCAGACATTATGTTGTCTCGTTTCGATTGACACTTGAGCAAAAATTTATCTTAGCCGATTTCTGTTCATTACGATCAGTTTCAGACCTTTTTTTCGAAAAGCATGTATCAATTACGTGACCGTTACGTTTACAATGCGTGCAAAACTTGACAGATTTATCACCCGATGTTGAAGGCGTTGACGTCGCGGTATCTGCTGATGATGGCGCGTTAGTGTCGACTTTAGGTCTTTTCCTGCAGTTATATTTCGTGTGACCAGTTTGATGACAATAGTGACACACTATTTTACTATCTCCCGATTTAGTTGCTTCGCGTTTACGCGATGATGATGGTCCTACATTGTTTGAATGGGGAGGGTTGTTTGAACTGCGCGTCTCGGTTTTTGGTTTGACATATACCGACAAAAACTCAACTAGATCTGTTATTTTAAGTTTCGCATTCGTTGCAGCAGCCTTTACTTGAGCATCAGTAATACCTCTGACAATTATTGCAACTTTCAGCTCATCAGACAACCCCTTTACAATGTTAAGACGCAAAAGAGACTTGCGAGCATATTCGGCGTATGTCGGGAATTTATTTGAATTGTTACACATAACCTCAAACAAAATTGTAGCAACGTCTACATTACGTGGGCATAGTGAACGAAACTCTAATTTGAAGTTGCTCCACGAACGATCACTTGTTACCCAATCGTTAAGCCATGACTTCGCGTCACCACGCAAACAACTTCCTATGCGCCCTAGACACTCGCGATCGTCCCATTTATTTAAATTACGAGCGCGGTCTACCTCTGAACACCAAACGTCAAAGTCGTGTAGGTTAGGATCGAAGGGAGAAATATAAAAATTATGCGATCTCTCTTGGACTAAACAAGACAATGCGCCAACGAGCTTATCTGTCACGTCCTTATCCTGGTCAAGCGTTCGCGACCTCTGCCTAGTGAAAGTTTCCTGCCCCCGTGAGCCATGCTCCGCAACAGGCGTAGACACGCGACACGTTGGCGAAGTCGGCAAACGGCTCTCAATAGAATTCAAGCGAGCTAATATTTGACCTAAGGCCTGATCACGCGGAGAATCACGGCGGCTATATGAGGTGTCACGACGTCTATGACCGTTTCGTGGACTACGGGACACATGACGATGTCTAGAAGAGGTACGCTCGCGACTATGAGAACGCTCACGGTATCTACGCGGTGAAGAAGTGTGATTGCTCCTTCCGGAACCATGGCTACGATTACGCGATCTACTTCTCAACGTTCGAGAACGATTACGATGCAATCGACGGGAATCGTTTTGTTTTTCAACACTTGTCGAACGTCCCGGCATATCAGAAATTAAAATTAAATGATCAGAAAAAAAAAATAAAAAAAAAACTCACCGATACTCGCGTACCCACAAAATAAAACTTGCAGTAATTAGGTTAAATTCAAACACTATCGGTTATTTACTTTAACTTAAAGCAGATGGCACAAACAGGACTAAGCACGTGTTCGGATCCCACTTCTGATCTTAGAAACCAGAAGTGAGGACAGTTTTTTTAAAAAAATAACGCACAATTACTTCCTAAATTAATTAATAAACAATCAAAGTTTAATAACTGAAATCACAACAAAGTAATTTTAAAAATAAGACATCCTAACTCTAATTACTGCAAATGATATAAATTGATTAACAAAATAACAATATAGCGACTGAATATAAAAATACAAACGAGGGTAGCGATGTTCAACCGTTGCCGACCGATAATCGAGTGAACCCGTTGCTAGCGGCGCGCTGTCTTTTATAGGGCACCGCTTGTACCAGGTTTTGGAGAAGGAGGTTCCGCTAAGAATAGATATACGAAAGAAAACCATAGCTTTATTCACAACGGGTACAGACCTAAGCCTAAACACTACATATTATCATCAAGCGTTTTATTAGTTATGCGAGTTAAACCTTGCGCCATTTCATAGTCAATTCAATTCAATAAATTTCAACTAAATTCATTTTTTCAATTTAATTTCTTTCTTCGTTGCTCTCCACATTTTGGCGGTCTATGGGAGCGTGGTGTACGGCCATGCAAGTGTCACCTGAGGCTATAGTGGGCCACGCGTTTACCGTACGTGGAATTTTCCACGGCTTTAACACAAATCAAGCCGTCTTAAATTCCCGTCCGATTTCACCCATTTCCTCAGGCCCTTCTGACCTTACCCCTCTCATCCCTTCCATTTCCTCATTGGCCGACCGTTAACGTCGCCACCTTCAAGGAATGTTCCAGATCAGCCAAGTTCGGGTCTGACACACTACGAATGCATCGAGCAACTGCGAACCACGTGAAAGACCAGGCAGGATGACATCATGCTGGACTGCCTTGGCCTCATTAAGGACGACCAGCTGCCACCGTTAATGTGGGGCTAGGTCGCATTTTCGTATACTTCCAGGAAGAGACGGCGTGGCTCGAGTGGCACACAGCTGCTGTACGATCAGATGTGCCTTCTCCAAGATCTGCCCGCTGCCTCCACAACCTGTGAGCGACGACGCCTGACTCCGTGCTGGAAACCATTTCGGAAGCAGTACTTCCAAAGCCGGGGGCATGTTTACGCCTACCGCTAGCGCCACCCCCGACGAGGCGCTGCACTCGGTGCGTGAGTGCAGCTGAGTAGAAGACCGGCGCCGCCTAGTTCGTCCATTGGCCGCCGCGAACGCCTGGCGCTGCTACGTTCATTCTTTCGCACCGTACATTCAATCATAACGGCTATAAAAGGCCTTGCATTGTATCGATTCAGCCCTTTTTACCTCACCACCACCATCCATTACAGACCCCCTCCCCCCGCCATGGCGGAGTAACCCAAACTTGTGTCTGTAATAATTTAATATTAATTTTCAATAGATAATATATCATAAAACCATAACGATAGCATCATTTACACAACGGGAACAGACCTAATCCTCAACAGTGTGGTATAAAAAATTGTTTCGGAGATTATTGAACGTCTCCGTATTAAACTCCCACATTATTCATCGCCAATCATCACCTTCTGCTTTATCTCATCGCCAATTCCGTATTTCCCTCGTCAGATCCCTTCTTTCTCATAATCGTCCCGCCCCCATTCCCATTCCCATTGCAACCACACAGAACCGACGATTCGATGTATCGGTGCCTCGCGATGGAGTACCATTCGAAGCAGCGGTACATCGAATTAGCGAGTACCCATTAGTGAAAACATTGAACTGCAAGTCTCGTCGTCCGCGACGAACTTGCGTTCAATGTAAAAAACTAGTGAGTACGTTCTGTGTTGGTTGCGATAAACCCTTATGTATGGACAGCTGTTTCGTCGCCCACCACCCACCCATTAATTCATAATTTATAGTTTATGTAAATTGTTTTTATAAATATATATTTCTTCGTATTGTATCTACAGGGTGTTTGGCGCATGGACCGACACAATTTTTCCAGGGATTTGGGGGGTCATTAGCTAGGTTTTACCCATACACCCTTTGTCCCAAATGTCACGGTTACACACATGATTTTTGCCGTGAGTGCCGTGCAACATAATGTAGCCGTAGATGAAATGATTCTTCAAGCTTTTGATGACGAACCTACAACAAGCATACGAACTGTTGCTGCAAGACTTAACTTAACAGTATGGAAAGTCTGGGCGGTTCTTCGGGCAGATGTGTGGCATGCATTTCATTACACCCCTGTTCAAGGTAAATAACACACCAGCCCGTTTTTTAATGTAACAAAAAACCCGTTTACCCGTATAACCTATTTCAATTTTCAATGACTAGTTATTTCGTCAAGTAAAAAGATACTTAATAAATTTTTAGTCGTTTGATTTTCTTTGTTTCACAAGTTATTTATTCATGTTTGAATTTCTTTGAAGTTATTTCCAGAAAAACAAATACTTTTGTGGTATTGTTAGTATGTCAAGGATTTTTTTTTGTTTTAGGGATCGAAGATGCGATGTGATAATGCTTGACGGCTGGATTTCTGCAGATTTATACTGCATACAGACGTCGAAGATGGCGACTTCTTGAAAAGAATTTTGTGGACCGATGAATCAAATTTTAGACGTGAGGGAATAGTGAATCTCCACAATCTTCACCACTGGAGTCACAAAGACCAAAATCCTCGCGTTAAAAGGCAGAGTTCCTTTCAAAGAAAGTTCAGTGTCAACGTTTGGGCTGGTGTTATTGGACGCAATCTCATCGGCCCATATTTTTTGCCAGAAAGGTTGAATGGAGACATTTATTTAAATTTTTTAATCAATGATCTACCCGAACTTGTTGTGCCAGTTTTGGAAGAAGGTGTGCCGATAGTTTTCCAAAATGACGGCTGTCCAGCACACTACCAACTGAACGTGCGAGAGCATTTAAATAATGCCTTTCCAAACGCATGGATTGGTAGAGGCGGCCCTATTCCTTGGCCCGCACGGTCCCCGGACCTGACGCCTCTGGATTTTTACGTCTGGGGACGTGCAAAAGAATTGGTTTACCAGACAGAAGTGCCCACTAGAGAAGTTCTGATTGAACGAATAACCGGCGCGTTCCAAACTATGAAAGAAGAAATGCGACTACGTACAACGACAGTTGAAATAAGAAACAGATGTCGTGCATGCATACGAAATGGAGGAGGTCAATTTGAACAAGATTTATAACTTTTTTTTTTACTTGCCTATTCTGTCCCACTGCTGGGTAAAGGCCTCTTACTTTCCACCTCTCCCGGTGTTTTGCCTCCTTTTTTATAACTTTAGTTTAATAAAAACAAAATAACCTTAAAAAGTCTTTTCTTAACCCTGACTCTCTAACTAGTATTTTGACTACATAATGAATAATTTCTATGACATGTAGCATACTGTTAGAAAGGGTATCAACTAAAGAACTTTTTGAAATAAAGCTAAGTTCAAAATGGCTTTTGGTTTTTTTTATAATGAATTTAGAAGTTGTAAAATTTCATTCGATAAATAAAAAAATGTAACTTTGGAAGCTTGTAAGGAATTTTCTTGAAACCAGTTGTATCAAACCATAGAGTATTAAACCACTAGAGAGCGTGTAGACCGATTTCTTCTAAGTACACAACTCACTACCGCGGGTCGGGGGATGAGGAAGAATACGCGGCTGCAATTGGTCAGTTCAAGGACAAGTTGCGTAGGTACGCCTAGGTAGGGATTGCCCTATTTGATTAAGGGAAAATAGTCGATATCGATGAAATGGATTTTAATATTAAAAATAAGACTCAATAAAAATCATAAAATAATATTTAATCAAAATCAGTCAATTACAAAAAGAAAAACAAGTAAAATGTTTTTTTTTTGGAACAAGCCCGCCACACTTTTCCCAAACCACTAACTCTTGAAAGCCAGAATCAACAGTGGCGACCACAAGAAAAGCGCCGAGACAATGAAGCTCGACGAAGTCCCAGAGAAACGATTTAACTGTCTTGGATCCCGCAACAAAATTAATCAGAAAAGAATAGAGGAGTAGGAAAAACATAATTTCCACTTCCCTCCATATCAGCAGGAGACAGAACACAATAAGGCCAATAGGCACACAGGGACGTACTCATCCCAGTTGTATAGCACCACGGATATTATTGTCAATAATATTACTGGGTCCTAAGTTGTGAGCTGTTATATTTGATTCCAATAATAGGTATGACAAAAATGCTTGAACGCACGGAAACTTGTTCTAGTTTCTCAACAACAATTTCTTGATTTTGTACACCTATGCGACTTAAAATGTCTTCATTTTCTTGGGTAATATAAAATTTTTTAGTCAAAGTATTCAAAATTTCTTTCAGGCTCGCATTTTTTTTAACCAATTATCTATTTTTATCTTGAAGCCTCTTGACGTCTTTCTTTTT
Organism: Diarsia rubi; assembly: GCA_932274075.1. Lineage (NCBI taxonomy): Eukaryota > Metazoa > Arthropoda > Insecta > Lepidoptera > Noctuidae > Diarsia > Diarsia rubi. The sequence goes on from OW026433.1 coordinate 3,668,987, forward strand.
TTTGACGACTGAGAGAATATATAAGATGGTTTAAAATTTCCGGGTCTACTACTTTTGTCTTCCTTCTTGTTAAACTCTGAAAAATAAGTATTTTAAGTATTATATAAATGAAAATAAATATGATAAAGGTTATAAGAAACTTTAACATTTAATTTAACAGAAATATTTAGTTGCGAAGAATGTAAAAAATAAGCTCACGGGTATTTCATAATCATGAGAAGGTCTTAATATGCTTCTATCATTCACACAAGAAAGAATTGAGAACTACCGCCTTTTTTTTAAAGTCGGTTAAAAGTAGATAATGACAGTATCTGAATTAAATAAAAAATAAATTAAGTTTAATTTAATTTTTATCGATATAGACTTCTGCCATTAAATGTAACAGCACTGATTTTTACGATAAAAATACAAAGAGAAAGAAAGAGACAATCATATTAGAATTGCCTAATAAAAGAAAGGGACTTTTCCAAAAGACATCAACGCGAGACTCATCCGTGTGCTCGTTCACCCAACCACCATTTTAAATAGACCCCTACGGTCGCTCATAATTTGATTAAAATAAAAATAATTTTCGTAATATTTACTTACCGATGAAAAGTTATGCCATCCTTTTTGTAACTCGATGTCTTGGAATGTTTTCCACACCACTTGACCGCGCATGAAGGTATTTTTACACGTTATAAATTGCATTAAAAAATAAAACAATTGGTAATTAATTTGCGTGCACACAGGTCTAACATTTGGTCATAACTAAAATGGTTACTCATACCGTAGCCTATGTATAGGCGACAAAATACTAATAGTTTTCGAGCATCGGGGCACTGTATGCGCAGTCAAGTGGCTAAATAGTCTTTGTATCAAACAAAGATGTTTTTAGATTTAAGATTTTGGAGAATGCAACAAAATTTGTTTTGTGCCACTACACCAAACAAAAAAGTTATTTCGAATTAAAGGAAAAATTTTGGGCATTTTTTTCTTTTTTTTTTTTAAATCATATGTACCCAACCGTGACATTTGGGACAAAGGGTGTATGGGTAAAACCTAGCTAATGACCCCCCAAATCGCTGGAAAAATTGTGTCGGTCCATGCGCCAAACACCCTGTATAGGGGTCAGAAGTATACAGCAGTATGTGCAGAACGTCTTCCATTGTTGCTGATCTGGAACACTTTCGAGCGTGATGTAACCTATATTTCTTATTGTCTTTATTACGAGCTTCTTGAGCATCTTCAGATAATTGGCCTATTGGCAAAACTGCAAAATGCTCGATTATTTTGGCACTATGTATAAGAATTTTGTGAACTGAAGATGGCATATAGTACCAGTTATATTTACTTACATATAATTAAGCAGTTCCCAGCGTATATTCACCAAACTTTACTGCGTTTACAGAAAATCCCGATGACATGGTTTGCAGAATTATGTATAATCTCTTGATCAACTCTTCATCGATACCCGTGACTTCTGCAGAACATTGGTAGTTTTGGAAGAATCTCCTTGCCGTATTTCCTTCATTGCTGTTTCCGGAACCTTTACGAGGTTTATCAATATGCAAACCAAGCAATTCCCGGAAACGAGTTTGGACATACTTCTTTTTTTCTTCTTTAATCGTTTTGTTTTCTGGAGACGATTCAGTCCACTTTTCAAATCCTAAGTTATAAGAAATATGCAGAATCATTTCCATACATCTTATCCACGCATGTAAGGTAGACAGCCCGTATTTAAACGCATCTTCATTCTCAATTCTTGCAGTTACTTTTGTTAGATCGTTCATCTGTCTAGGAGTTGCTCCACTATCAGTGCATGTAGCACTCGATGGTGTCCGCGTTAACACTTGAGCAACTTTTCCATCGATCATAGTCATGAACAGCTCATGTCTTACTTCTATAATATTACCTTCTATTGCTGCAGGCGTTTGAGTTGGAATTAATTCATTAATTTTTGCTTCGAGTTCACTTACAACAGCTGTTGTTTTTTCTGAAGTTTCTTTTGCTAATTCCAGAGAAATGGGTCTGCAATATCTAACTAAAGAGCATGTCGGATTTTGCCATATAACTGCTTTACTTTCTTCATCCACTAGTCTCAATGGTACTAGTGAAACTATAAACATATTATTAGCGTCCGATATTTTTTCATTTTCTTCAGGTAAAACTTGTTTATATTCACTTTGCCCCGAGGACCCATCGCAACCCCATTTACTATACAGCTTAAGGCGCCTGATGTTTTTTGAAACCGAGTCTATCTTTAAAATACGACAGGCAGTATGATCTAAGAGATCTTGAAGGTTCACTTTGGCACTTATATTCGTTATGGTTATACTTGACGTAAGAGGATAGCAATCCTTCTTTGCTTCAGCCAAACTTTGGTATGATGGAAATACAGAAAATAAGTTCTTCTCAATAAGTTTCAGCCTCAGGTAGGAATATTGAGCTTTGGATAGATCGGTTTCAATATATATACATAATGCTTCTTCTTTGTTATAGGAAGGTACACCATCTGGACTTCTTAAAATGTTTCGTAGAATAACTTTTTTCTCTTCCTTTTCTGTATTTCTCACAATACTCACAATCGAAGCTTCATCATTTTCTCCCATTGATCGTAAGCCTTGCACATAAGCGTAATGCACATGCCCCATTCCATACTCCTGGAGTAATTCCATGTTTTTCCGTTTTTTTGTACTCTCCGAACATGCGTCATATGGTTTAGTTGGTCTACCACGATCTCCAGATTTATTCAAGTCAGAATTTTCAGATGAGGTACCGCACGAATTCAATGGTACTTTAAACTCGCCATTTAACCAATTTGTATTTTGGCTCTCAAAACGATCTTGTTTTCTATGAGCTTTCACCCATTTTTGGTTGCAAATCGTTATCAAATTTCTTTGTATACTTTGTATAACCGTATTCACATCTGTTGTTGATAAATGGAAATTGTCCAACAAATATTTTTCAATATCAGAAATACTTTTTCCGCTTATTATCTGAGCACATATATCGCGTCGAAAACAAACGAATTCACTCATTTTGAACTTTTTTTTCAGTAAATTCAGTTACTGCGGGAAGGTATGTCAGACACTGACGAACGCACTGAAATTCCGAGTATTTATAGGACCATAGTTTTAGTAACTTGTGCAAAACCAATGAGAAAATTGATAAAAACAGTTCTCACAGGAACGCTGTAACCATTACTGATTATAATTACCACAATAGATAAGAACCATGCAACATATTTTTTTTATCATAGGTGTGGTTACAAATATGATGACCGCTAAAAAAATATGTGGAACTTTTATTTGGCCGACATTTTTGCTTCTAGCTCGAAATGGCGCAGTAATGTCTTAGGTTTTTTTATTTCCTTGCATTACTGAATAGTTAAGGAACCGAAAAATGTCAATAACTCGACATCGGCAGCCATCGGTAACAAGGAAACCTCTACTTGAAAATAAAAAGACAAAAAAAAATCCTTATGACATTTAAAATTAAAAAAAAAAAACAACTTAAAAAATATATCTCATAAAAACGTAACTTGATTATTAACTAGAGATCTTAAGCAATCCAAAAATGTATATAACTTATACACCGTTACATTTTGATCGTTTTAATCCCTTGAACGGGTGGTTTAACTTACAAAATACTATTCATCAACAGCTTCCACAGCATTCTATCTCTTAAAAAAAAAAATTGGAAGTGATAACGTAATATTCGCAAAAAGCATGAAACCAGTAGTAGCACACGAGTTAGTTACCTACGCGTACGCCGCGTCGTCGTCAGTGCGTACCTAACTACCTACCTTCGAGCTTAGGTTAATGAACCCGATCAGCAGGCCAATCGCGCTAATTTGACACATCTGCAAACGTATACGATAACGTTATGGTTCGATTGCGACAGTGGTTAGGTTTCGATTCAGCTGTTCTGATTTTGGTATTGCGTTATAAGTTCAAACGCTAACCAAAGTTGGAACGTTGCGTAACGTCAATTGTTAGTGATGCCCTTTTAGTTTGTGAATATCCGAGCGTTTAGTAATACATTTTGACGTGTGCACCTCTAGTTTTGACAGCTGAAAGCGCGGTATGCATTTGTGCATAACTTTGGCGCGCAACTTTTGAAAAGGTAAGCAAGATTTTACGTAAATAAACATTCGAAGATTTATGAACCACTTATAAAGTTGGACAGCCACTTTCATTGAAAGTTGTAATATCCGCAGCACAGAGTACTTTTATATATTATTATAGGTCATGGAAATGGACGAACGTCGCAGATGCACGACGGTCCGACAAATGGAGCTGATGGTGCAGTTTCTGGAACAGCATCAAGACCTTGCTCTTGGACGAGTTAGGTCTAAAGAGGCTCGTCAAGTTGCGGCACGGTTATGGAATGAGTGTGCCGCAAGTCTCAACGTAGAAGGCCCTGCCCGAACAGGGAAAGAATGGTCCAAGGTAAGAATAATCGAGGCAGATAAAAGTGGATGTTTACGCCGAGGGTTCCTAACTAAAATAATATTACATTGTTTTATTCTTTTTTTAGGCATGGAATGACTACAAGTGCCGGGTTAGGACAAAGTTAGTTAGCATAAATGCTAACCAACGAGCTACTGGTGGTGGGCTCAGTAATGCAAGTACTTTAACACCATTGGAAGAAAGGACAGCCAATATCTTAGGCAGGGATGTTGGCCCACTACCTGATGTTAGGCAGGATCAATTTGCCTCAAACCATGTAATTTATATCTTTAGCTATTTCCAAATCCACTTTAGTAAACCATTGTTTTATCATGCTTAATTTTACTAACAATGCTACTAAATAATACTATGCATTTTATAGGGTGACGGTACAGTGACAGTAGAAGTGGATGAACCGCAATTACAAGACACTGAAGCATCATCAGCAATGTAAGTTATAATATATCTCTTGCGAAAACAATGTTTATGCTGCTTAATATTAGCAATATGTTTTATTTATATTATATTGCATAACATTATGTTTACTTTATTACAGTTTGACTGACCACCCCCCGTATGTGCTATCTGCGACTTCACCGGTTTATGTGCAGACGCTGCCTGTGTCCCCTGTTCCCAGCCTAGAGGGGGAGACAGGCTTATTGCAAAACTCTCCAAGGCACAGTGCAGGTTTGTTCAACAAAATTGCTTAAGCTAATAAAAGAGAGTAATATCATGTTAAGCTAATTTTAAATTGCTACTTTCAGAAAGAGTCCGAAGGGTGCGAGAGCCCCCTCGGCGGCGAGGTGTAGAGCGTGCGTCACGCCAGGTCACATCACAAATGACCAGACAATGTAAGTTAAAAAAATATTCTAAACTTATTTCTGAAATCTTAATGCCATTCTTTTATATACAAAATTGTATTATCATTTCAGCAGCCAGAAGTGCATTGGATGAGTCAAGCGCAGCAATCCTTCGTATTGAGGAGATGCGGGCAGAGGCTGATCTGAAATATTCACAGGCATTCTGCAATTTTTCGGAGTCATTCAGAATAATTGCTGAAAGCATTAACAGATTTAGCCAACAGGTAATACAAATATATATTTTTTTATATAAAAAATATTTGACTGTAATCCTACTATTTAGCACAAAAATGTAGAGTACCTATAGGTACTTTTACTGGACAAATCTTGATATGGTTTTTTGCTATTTCATGTTTCAATGCAGACTGGTTTTTGATATTAAGTAAATGAAATTATTTGTCAGGAACATCATAATCATAACTTTTATTTGGTTTCAGTATGGACAACATAACCACCCAGATTAGGATTAAGTACTATTAGTTAATAATATTATATTTTTTTTTTGTTTTTTATTTTTTTAATAAATAATACCTAAATTAATTTTGTTTGGTTCTCCTGAATTTGAAAATTAGCATATCCCTTTGCCTTTTCTCCATTACTTGCATCTGAATAGAACTATGTTATGTGATAATATTTACGTTTGACCATACTTATTTAATGTAAAAATGACAAGGCGTTAGAAATACAAATTTTAATAGCCTTTATTCACAAAAAGCACGAAAAAATAGAATAGAATATACTGCAGCCTTAAACTAGAAAAATAATGGGATTCAATAATAAATTAGATCTAACATAAACTAGGATAAAAATTATTTTATTATTTATGTTAATATTTGCTAAGAATACTTATATATAAAACACTTAAGAACTAATCAAAAACTATTTCAATGAAAAACAAACTTAAAACTAATTAACCTACAACAGCCAATAACTTTTTTGTGTCAATACAAACAACAACATTACCATGTACGCCTACATAGATTTATTGGAGAAATCTCATGAATACGATATAGCGGTGGCTCGAGCCGAAACCAAAAGGAAAAACTTAAAAGCTAGACTTAGTTGTGATTCATACAGTGATCGCCAGTTTGTGAAAAGATATAGACTCACGAAAGAATTAACCCGTGAATTAATTTCCAAGCTGACTCCTCATATGCCACCCGTCCTACGTTCTGATGCATTGGATGTTGAAACCAAGGTAAGGAGTGTCCTCTCTAAAGTGATAAACAGCATTATCACTTGTACTAAAAACTTTTTTTGTTCTACAAAAATAACCACAAATTAGACAAATAATAATGTTCAATGTGTGTGCATCAATAGATAACCTGAATTTGTTTTAGGTTTTAGTTGCATTGGTCTTTTATGCTTCTGGGTCCTATCAGACCATAGTTGGAGACAGCAGGAACCATTTTATTTCCCAGGCCAGTGTTTCAAAAGCTATCCAGCAAGTAACAACAGCCTTGAACAATCCGGCAGTACTGAATACATATATAGCTTTTCCATTCAAACAATGTGAAAGGGAACAAGTTAAAAGAGAGTAAGTAGCATAATTTAAAGTCTTGTATTGACACAAAAACACAAATGACACAAATTTTATTGGTTTCTCCTATTAGTCCATAAACGTTGAATGAGCGCCCGCTGTCGTGCGCGGCCAAGCGCCAACTCGCTAAGAGCATGAGCGCCGCGTCGCCGCTCTTGCCTGGCACCATGACCGGCTCCCTCTGTCAGCTGGCGCTCACGAGCTGCTTCTTCTGCTGTTAGCAGAGTGTAGGGGATACGAGCCCTGTGTGCTATATTATGCAGAACACAGCATGCATTCACTATTCTCGCAGCAGTTACTGGAGTGTAATGCAGCTTTCTATCAACTAATAAGCACCTGCAAAGACAACCCCTTTTATTATTATTTATTTAATACGAACACAAATGATTTCATAAATGTCAACTATTATAATAATGGTATAATATTCAAAGCATACCTAAAGCGAGCTTTTAAAACACCTATACAGCGTTCAACTACATTTCTGGCTGTTAAGTGCAAGCCTTGGTAATAATGTTCCGGAGTATCTGGCCTAGGTTCTGAGACGGGTGTCATCATTGTAGGTCTCAAAGGGTACCCCGAGTCTCCTGCAATAACCAAAAATAAATTAATATGTCTTAAAAAAATAATTAAAAAATGTATCATAAGATTGCAACATAAATTATACTCAATTTAAACATACCCAAAAGATGCAAATCTTCTCCATGATTAATGTGGAGTCTCTCTATATAACCATTCAATGGATGGTTGGCCCAAACAACACTATCATGTGTGGACCCAGGGTAACTCGCATCCACACATAATATATTTAAATTAGAATCACATATCTGAAAAAAAAAAAACAATAATGATATGAACTAGCACTGACAGGAAAGACCAAAATTATAATAATACAATTATACTCACTATCATAACATTTAATGAATGGTATCCTTTTCTATTAAAAAACCGTTCTTCATGTTCAGCAGGACATACAATTGCAACATGGGTTCCATCAATACAACCCAGAGCTGGCATTTTGAACTTGTGGTAAAAACTGAAAATAGTTATTATATATTATATGATTATGTACTTAAATACTTGATCATGAGTTTTACAATAGAATTTATCTAAAACTAGCTTTCCCCCCGTGGTTTCACTGTTGGTTACTGCTCTGCACCCGTGGGTCTTAGTGTGATTTTATTTAGCCTATGACACTCACAAATAATGTGACTTTCTATTGGTAAAAGAATTTTCGAAATCAGTACCTAGAGATTATCCCCTCAAAACCTCACAAACTTTACCTCTTTATAATATTAAATATCTAAAATAAAGACTTTAAATTATGCTACTTACTCTCTTTTAACTTTCACATTGTTTGAATGGAAAAGCTATATATGTATTCAGTACTGCCGGATTGTTCAAGGCTGTTGTTACTTGCTGGATAGCTTTTGAAACACTGGCCTGGGAAATAAAATGGTTCCTGCTGTCTCCAACTATGGTCTGATAGGACCCAGAAGCATAAAAGGCCAATGCAACTAAAACCTAAAACAAATTCAGGTTATCTATTGATGCACACACATTGAACATTATTATTTGTCTAATTTGTGGTTATTTTTGTAGAACAAAAAAAGTTTTTAGTACAAGTGATAATGCTGTTTATCACTTTAGAGAGGACACTCCTTACCTTGGTTTCAACATCCAATGCATCAGAACGTAGGACGGGTGGCATATGAGGAGTCAGCTTGGAAATTAATTCACGGGTTAATTCTTTCGTGAGTCTATATCTTTTCACAAACTGGCGATCACTGTATGAATCACAACTAAGTCTAGCTTTTAAGTTTTTCCTTTTGGTTTCGGCTCGAGCCACCGCTATATCGTATTCATGAGATTTCTCCAATAAATCTATGTAGGCGTACATGGTAATGTTGTTATTTTTGCAAGATTTTAACTCAGAATCACTTCACAACAAAGACAGAACACTCCAACGATGCAGTAACGATCCTAAAAAAGTAGCGTCCCATCAACTTTACGTTTGACAGTGGTTACGTTCCAGCTACGATCGCGGTGCGTCTCAACTTGCTGTCAAAATTTTAGCGCGATACGAAACTGTCAAAAAGTTGTGTTATGGTAGCGGTTCAGTTGCGATTTAGTTGAAAAAAAAATAGCGCGATTGGGCTCCAGCTTAGGTTATTGAGTCGCTCATCTGGTGTTCACGTAAACAAATGAAATGATTCCAAATTTTCCTTCATACCTTTACGGGCTTAGGACCGTCATAATTGCTTTGTGCCTAGGTGTCGGAACATACCTAATAAAATTAAAAGAATTACTTATGCTAAAAGCGGTAGGTACATGTAAAAATAAGTTCTTACAGGCGCAGAGATATGGCGTATTTAAAAATGTGGAATCAAAATTACTTACAACGATTAAAAAGAAGAGTTCTGTTACAAAACTAATAATTAATCACTTCTACACTTCACGATAGCGTAATAATTGTTCAAAATGCAAACCATTCCTTTCGATACATAATCTTGCACGTTTAATTAAATTGTTTTTTAATTTCAATAATGTGTCTCTGTCACTTTTTAAAACATTGAACGCGTCCACTATCGCACTTTTTATTTGTTCACGAGTTTGATTTTGGTTTCTGTACACCAATCGTTTCACCTCACTCCACAAATAAAAATCCAGCGGGGTAAGGTCCGGGCTCCTTGCTGGCCAAGCAACTGGACCACCCCGTCCAATCCAGTGATCTCCAAACACGGAATTTTGGTGATTACGTACATTACGCTCGTAATGTGCTGGACATCCGTCATGTTTCACACCGTCTCACAGTATCCGGCGTAGAACAAGCCAGGTGGACAAAAGTCATTATCAAATTCCCGGAAATTTGTACTTTCTACCTGTAAACAACACCCCTAAACCTCTGATTCCAAGAATTGTTTACGTCTAACATTCCATACAGATGAGTCATCGTTTATCAAAGTAAGGTAATGAGGTAAATGCAGTTAAAGAAATAGGTCAGTTGCATTTTTGCGACACTTGCACTAACATCTCATGGTGGTAGTTCTAATTGTGTGAAAAGTTTTAGTGATGGATTTTACTTCTGAAGGTATGTACTATATTATTTTCTTATTAGAATCTTTTAATGTGTCATAAACATTCATAGAGTAGACTATCTGTGAATAGTGTGCGTTCGCGCAGCGGAATGTTGTTGAATTTAAAGATATTAATTATGCAGATATTTAGTGTATGACGTCGTATAGTTGTGTATGGTAAAAAAAAATTGTGTACGCAGCCATTGTGGAGAAATTCACCAAAAACTGATTCCGCTGGGCGAACGTTGTCCTGGCGGAACTTATTTTAATCCATAGACTTTAGAAGAAAAGAGGTGTGTCCAAAAATTAGTGTGTATTTGTGTGTAATTGTGTATGTATGAATAAAATGAGTGCATGCATAAACTTCGGAGAAATTCAAGTTTCCGCTACGCGAACGTTTGGCCATTAGCTAGTTTTCATATAAAGCGCTTACATAGAGAGCTGTAGATTTTTACATACGTTGTTTTGAATTTGTTTATATTTGTTTAAAAAACAGATTTAGAAAAAATCGTAGGGCTTAAAAGATAAAAATATAAACGTAAAATACACTTAATAGGTCTTAGTTCTTAAAGTATGCACTTTGGGGTCTAGATTTTCACGTTTATACAAACCTTGTAAGTATCTGAAACATGTTGCCAAGTATCAATGATGTTCCGTTAGTAATTAAAGAGTTAAAGGACAATTTTACCATGAATAGATCACTGTTTACAAAACAGTCAAATATCACGACGTTCTAAAGGAATTGCATGGTAAAATGTATGCCAAAAATTAGTTTATTCATTCAACTATTCACATGCAAAATTTCATGTCATTAAATTTAGTAATTAAAGAAATCAATTAAAATACTGACGAAGCATCGAAAACCTACATAACCCGACCAAGTTCGGATAGCTACAAAAAAGCGTCCATGCAATATATTTAGGTAACATCCCAAAATTTACCGTATAATACCGGTATTGAATTGGTATAGGTGATAACACAATTGTTGTTTCGATATAATTTAAAGGTCATTTATTTTTGTACACCAAATTTTTGTTCAATTGTTCTGATTTTTCAGCTCCAGAATTGACTGGAATAATTCCGGAGTTCCGATAGGTATTCACATTTTTTAAAAGTTAATATTTTGATTTAATTATATTCTTGTGAACGCACGTAATTTAACGTCTGTGGAATATTCCACAAACTGCTAGTCGAACAGGACGCGCGCGGCTTCCCGCTTGAAACGGTACTTCCATCCTTGAAGAAAAGAGAGGGCAATAATATGTTTTCATTGGCCGCGGCCCGCGCGTATTCGTTTTTGCTGTTGAACTTGAACCTGATTTTGTTTTTTATCCCCAGTCACAAACAAATGTGCAGTCAAGGACAATGTGCGTATGCGCTGTTGTTTTGCTATGCATCGCCAATTCTCGATAATAATAATATTGACAAAGTGTGTTATTAATGTTATAGTGTAACAGTGAAGCTTAACATAGGTAATTATGTAGTAGGAATATTGAGTCAGTGATAGTGAGAAGCTGATCACAGATATAAGGTAAGATTTTATAATAAATTAATAACTATACACTTATTCATTTACGTAGTTTATGAGGCATATAAATTATAATAATTGTGTTACGTTAACATTGGACAGACACCATAAACCCAAGTTAATATCTACAGATTGATCTAATTCTATTTAGAATTTAAATTCATAATAATAAATTATACTAGACATATTATAATGGCTTTTTCACTGTTCGTGCTGTGCGTCTGTGGAACTCACTCATTCGTTACGCGATAGCCCTTCGTTGGTAGTTTTGGAACATTTTTTGTCAATATAAACTGTAGTTTAAGTATATATTTATAAGTATGTATCATTTGAGTATATATTATGTTTATGTATTTGTTATTTGTTTAGTTTCTATCTGTAGTTTATTTTATGTAGGTACCTATAATATTATAATTAGAGTAGTTTCTTCTCTTCTTTTTTTTCCCCCCTTTCTTACTATGTACACTTGTTTTCTGTCCTGTTAAGAACTATCTCTCTTTCGCTCTAGGTTTGCTGTCAGAGAACTCATTAATGAGTTAAGCTCGCCTTTGTACATTATATTTTTTTATTGTAAAATTTATGTATTATTTTGGTGTGTGTACCTTAAAGTATAATAGTAATAGTAGTAATATATTATAATAAAATCGTAACCAAGTAGATGTTTTTCCTGGTTCAAGACAAACTACTGAATAGAAAATTACAGAATAACTACTGAATTAACTAAACGACCGACTAGATTGTAACGAAATGTTGAAAATAAATATTGTTATTGAATAATCACCTTATATTTATTACCAATATGCAAAATACATATACGTCTAAGGCAGATGTTTATTATTGACTTTCTTTTTGTGGGGTTATGTGTAGAGATGGCAATAACGGCTGTTTTTCAATAATTAATTATGCATATGATTCTATATCACTAAGACATACTCCCCTTAAAAGGAAAGCAACTAATAAAGTATCACAATTTTTCATTATCTTTATGTAGTAATCCATGTACCTATGTAAATGTATACTTTTTATTAATGTTTCAGATTATAATGGCGTCTTAATCTCACTAGAAGCGAACACCTCAACGACCTAATTCTACAAACCAAACCAATTGATCCAACGCATCGCGCGGCGCTACCGACGCCGACGGGAGGAAAAATTTAAAATGGCCGGCAGAAAAAGTACTATACCGTTAAATAATATGAAAGTAGTAGTACGAATACATAAAGACACGTTTGTTAAATCTGTTCCTCCTGTTAGCCATGAAGTGTATGACAGTATACAAAAGCAGTTAGCTGAATTATTTAATTACCACATGAAGAAACCTGCCATACAATTGTCAATTAAACGCCATTATAATTATTTTTTTGACCACTGTGAAAACATACCCACCAGTAAACATTATTTTGATGATTCTGATGAAAACAATGTTGATATTACAGACGAATCTGATGAAGTTCAAGTAAAATTTCTAATGGATTATTATGAGTACAGAAATATAGAACCAACAAATCACAAGTTGTTAAAAAATAATTGGACGAATGAGCTACAAGACCACATATGGGCAAAAACGGATATTCAATGCACTTTTTCATTTAAAAGCAATTACGTTCTTTCAAATTTAAAGCTAAATAATATCAAATGTGATGGCAAATGTACCCAATGTGGAGCAAATATTTTAGTCACTATTGATCCAATAACTAGTAATTTCATAGATGTTACTTGTTTGCTAAGCCGATATAAAAAAAATCTAAACAACTGAATAGTCTAGTTATGTGATCTGTGATTGTTAATCTGTGATTTTTTTTTAAGCTAGTGTACATTATACTTAGAAATGTTGAGGTTATTTACTGTATTTGCTACTCATTTAAGAATATTTTCTTGAAAATACCTTTTTTATACCAATGTTTTAGTTTATAAGCACTTTCTTAATGTTGATCAAATCTAAACAACTGAATAGTCTAGTTATGTGATCTGTGATTGTTAATCTGTGATTTTTTTTTAAGCTAGTGTACATTATACTTAGAAATGTTGAGGTCTTTTTCTGTATTTGCTACTCATTTAATAATTGGTATTGAGTTGTAAATACCTTTTTTATTTTATAAGTACTTTTTAAATGTTGATTTATTTTTATATTAGGCAGACTCTCAAACCTAAACAACTGAATAGTCTAGTTATGTGATCTGAGATTGTTAATCTGTGATTTTATTATTGAAGCTCTAAATATTTTACTTACCCTTATATTCATAATCGTTTATTAAACCTATGTTAGTTAAAACACATTTAAGTTTATTGCTGTCGTTGCAAGCGTTTGTTAACGTTATCATAATTACTTATTTAAGTGTGTAATGAAACATAATTAAGTAACTATGTACTTAATAAAAAAAATTTTTGTACACGGATATTTAAATAGAAAAGTACTTGTTAATTGAAGATTTGTTTTTATCGTAGATAGTTGGGTTATTATTAAAAAAATATTTTTAATTCAAGAAATGCAATTGTTTTATTTTTTCCTAACGCTTGTGTACGGAACTGTACCATATTAGTAAATACTATATTGGAAGGTTAAGAACGTCTCTTAGATATATGGCTGGGCCGCTTTTTTGTAGCTATCCGAACTTGGTCGGGTTATGTAGGTTTTCGATGCTTCGTCAGTATTTTAATTGATTTCTTTAATTACTAAATTTAATGACATGAAATTTTGCATGTGAATAGTTGAATGAATAAACTAATTTTTGGCATACATTTTACCATGCAATTCCTTTAGAACGTCGTGATATTTGACTGTTTTGTAAACAGTGATCTATTCATGGTAAAATTGTCCTTTAACTCTTTAATTACTAACGGAACATCATTGATACTTGGCAACATGTTTCAGATACTTACAAGGTTTGTATAAACGTGAAAATCTAGACCCCAAAGTGCATACTTTAAGAACTAAGACCTATTAAGTGTATTTTACGTTTATATTTTTATCTTTTAAGCCCTACGATTTTTTCTAAATCTGTTTTTTAAACAAATATAAACAAATTCAAAACAACGTATGTAAAAATCTACAGCTCTCTATGTAAGCGCTTTATATGAAAACTAGCTAATGGCCAAACGTTCGCGTAGCGGAAACTTGAATTTCTCCGAAGTTTATGCATGCACTCATTTTATTCATACATACACAATTACACACAAATACACACTAATTTTTGGACACACCTCTTTTCTTCTAAAGTCTATGGATTAAAATAAGTTCCGCCAGGACAACGTTCGCCCAGCGGAATCAGTTTTTGGTGAATTTCTCCACAATGGCTGCGTACACAATTTTTTTTTTACCATACACAATTATACGACGTCATACACTAAATATCTGCATAATTAATATCTTTAAATTCAACAACATTCCGCTGCGCGAACGCACACCTGTGAATACACAAAAAATACCCATGTTTTTCTTTGTTTTCGAACTTATCAGGCTTGGAAAAGCCATGTATCCTCTTGTATCCAGTCTGAATTTTTGATATGTTTTAGCTACATGGCTATACATGATTATGTGACATATTTTATGTAGCACACTTGAGTACAACATTTTTTTTTCTTTTTTTGTAGAAAAGCTTTACTCTATTAGTAAAATAGAGTTTTTCGAAGAGTGGCTTAAGCACGAAAAAGACGAAAGAAATGATCGTCTATTTGAATTTATTTTGTCTAAGTGTGATTTCTCTGACATCACTGAAGAATGTCAAAGAGAAATTAAGATGAAATTAGCCAGCATTTCTTCGAAAATTGCTACCAAGTGGGTGTCTTCAGGAAAGTCAAAAGAGCGTTTCCTGAATAAGAATAAGTTGTGGCTTGAAGGCGATAAGATAGAATTCTGCCTGCGATCGACTCAACCGCAACCTTCTACCTCATCAGCTGACCTTTCTCGACCCGGAAGACCTAAAAAAGTCTTTGAAGATTCATCTTTTAAAACTAAGAAACGTAGAGTTGCTGATCTAGTTCAATCACGGAGTGTTGGGGAATTAATGACTGCTGCAGAGGTAGCTGCACGGTCAACTGGACATAAAAACGTTGCCAGAGTTATAAAGGACATTGGCGAAAATCCAGCTTCTGCAAGTGCATGCATTAGCCTTCAACAACCAAGTGCTGTGCAAAGTGATAGACCGCTAAGTAGTGACGAGGCATTAGCGTATTATATTGATTCAAAATCAACAACTCACTCATATAAACAGACTAGGAAGTGGACTATGAAAGTCGGGCATCATGTGTTTCCATCACATGATTGCATTGTTAAATCAAAAAAAGCGTGTTATCCTTCCGAGGAGCACATTGTTGTGACACAATCTCGAGCAGAAATCGATCTACAAGGTATTTTGAATAAAACAGCAGAACGTTTAGTAGAAGCTCAGAAGGAAGTTGTCACAAGTGTGCTCCCCAATCTAATACCCAATGCATCGTTTACTCTTATAAGTAAATGGGGATGTGACGGAAGTTCCGGTCATAGTGCTTACAAACAAAGATTTGAGAACAGCGAAGACACTGATGAGTTCCTTTTTGTTTATTCGTTCGTTCCTCTAAGGTTAATCGACGAGGGTAACAACATTATCTGGCAAAATCCTCGTCCATCATCGACGATGTTTTGTCGTCCAATTAAATTCATTTTTGCCAAAGAAACTACGGAATTGACAAAAATCGAGACAAACAAGGTTTTGGAACAAATAAACGACTTGGACGCTACATCTTGTGATCTTGGTGGTTCTGAAATTTCTGTTAAGCACAAGCTTCTGCTGACTATGACTGATGGAAAAGTTTGCAACGCTTTGACAGACACACATTCATCGCAGAAATGCTATATTTGTGGGGCTACTCCCAGAATGATGAACGATGAAGGACGGCATTTTGATAGCAATCAGGATAATTTTGGCTTTGGTTTGTCAACATTGCATGCTTGGATTCGTTCGTTTGAGTGCTTTTTACACATTAGTTATAAGTTAGATATTAAGAAATGGCAAGCTAGGTCTTCAGAGGAAAAAGCAAGTGTAAAACAACGATCAGACGAAATTAAACAACGATTCAAGCATGAAATGGGATTAATTGTGGACAAGCCAAAGCCAGGATTTGGTTCTACAAATGATGGAAACACAGCTCGACGTTTTTTCGGGAACCCCGAACTGAGTGCTCAGATCACAGGATTGGATGTTACAATCATCAAACACTTTGATGTATTGTTGAGGACATTGTCTTCTGGCTTCGAGATAAATCTTGTTGAATTCAAAAAGCTTTGCCTCGAGACAAGAAGACTTTATCTAAGTCTCTACTCGTGGTACTACATGCCTGCTACTGTGCATAAATTGCTTATTCACAGTACAGAGGTGATTAAGACGGCAGTAGTTCCAATAGGGCAGCTTTCAGAGGAAGCCCAAGAAGCGAGAAATAAAGATTGCCGGAGGTTTAGAGAGCACAACACTAGAAAGTGCTCTCGTCTAGCCACGAATAGAGACTTGCTCAATATGTTGATTTTAACGTCTGATCCTCTGATCAACAGCCTCCGGGAAGTACCGAAAAAAAAGTATAATAAATTGTGCGCGGAGGTCTTAAAACTCATCATAGCTCCCACTATAGAGCCTCGACTCCAGCTGCAACCAAGACCTCCACAATCTCAGGAAGACTATCTTCTATCGGATTCATCGGATTCTGAATCCGATGATTATAATATTGAGAATTAGTTTTAATGAAAAATATGTTAGTCTAAGGTTGTATAATTATATATAATTAGCGTTAGTATTTGTAGCGATTAAGATAATTTTATTTTCATTTTTTTTCCTGTATTATAATTGTGTATACATGAAATAAAATATTTATACTCAATTCCTATGCTTTTTCTTTAAATAAAATATTATAGTACTTTATAAATAACTAATTTATAGATATAGTTCCAAAACCATGAAAAAATATTTTTGTCCACCTGGCTTGTTCTACGCCGGACACTGTGCGTCTTAGAGAAACTAAATTATTAAATGACATGGTCTTGTGCTGCCCTTAGCGCGCGGGGTGCGCGGGGCGCGCGCCTTTTGCATTGCCAATCAAATAAGGTTTGGGGGCGGGGTTTGCTCTAGCATTGGCTAATTTTTGTGAGTCCACGTTGACTGCGCTTACGCGTCATTGTTGTTAGTATCGAATAGTGCCTACTAATGGTTCGCATTGTTTTTTCACTAATGCGAGAATTAATTCGAGTTTAAAAGAAAAATACCTTTTCTATTTTATTTTGTCTTTACAAATCGATAGTGCTTCATGTACCGGATTGACCCTCCACGGGATTAAAACGATCAAAATGTAACGGTGTATATTCCCTTCAAGAATATAGAAAATATATGAAGCTGAACATCCATAATGAGTAATTAGTTAATATAAAATTATTAAAGTATAAAGTTTGGATGTGATTTTATATGCCTTAAACTTATTTTTCTTTTTTTTTACTATTATATCGCATAGATCTATTATCTAAGAATGTAAAACAATCAAAACAGTTTCAGTAACACGACTTTTGTCTGAACCATTTTTGAGACGGAAAATACCGTCTCGTCCCATAGTGCGACGGGGCGTTTTGGTAGTGACTTCGAGCCGCCAGTCCGCAAAGTACGAGTACGTCCGGAGGGAATGCGTGCCTTTTTGTGTCGTCTGCTGAGTGACCGCGATTTCTCGATGTAAGTTTTATTATTTACTTGTAATAATCAGCTGTTATATAGTACGTAACATGTGTTTTCGGCTAAAGTTCACGCCAAGTACCTTAATCAAATAGTAATGTGCTTTTTCGATAAAAATATATCACATGTCTGCTGAGTTTCTGTATACTGAGTTACTTTGGCGGTAACTCCATAGACATTCTTGGTAACTCCTAAGACATTTAGGTACTCAGTAAGATTAGCATGTATCACGTATAGTAAAGACGGCCCTATTTTAAACAGTTTTCAATAAGGAGGAAGAATACGTCTGTTATTCATGTTACCTCTACCTACAGTGTGCTGATTTAGTGTTGGAGAAGGAAGGTGGATGATAGTAGATTGATCGTGTTTAGGTTTATCTCTAAATACATTTTTAGTGCGATTGACATTGTTAAATTACGAAAGTATTGATATGTAAAAACTTTTACACTATTATTTTCAGAATTCTACTCGTCCTGAAATGGCGCGACTGACGGCGGCTGAAAAGCAAAGAAGGTACAGGGAAAAACTCAAAAAGAACACCGAAAAATACGAAGAGGCTAAAAGAAAGCACCGTGAACACTACCATAAAGTTAAAAGTCTTGCAAAAGACTTAACGCCAAAAGAAAAGAAACAAGTTAATATAATCTGGAAAATGAGACAAAGAGAATACAGAAAGAAAAGGAAGAATTTACAAGCTATTTTGGATGCAACACCACCGAGTTCTCCGATACCTGGTGTACCTACTTAATGTCTACCGCGAGATACCAGTTGCGTCTCGAGAACGTGGACGAAAAAAAGTAAGAAAAGATAGGAGTAAAGTGAGAGAATAAGAAATTACAAGAAGAAAACAAAAAGTTAAAGAAAAATTGTGAGAAGTACAAAAAAAGACTAATTAGAAACAAAATAAAAGAGAGTCTGAAGATCAGAAACGAAATTATAAGCTATTGACAAATTCAATTAAAGAGCGATATGAACGAATTAAGAGCCACAAGGAGAAAATGTCGTTAAAAAGCCTTCTTAAAACTGACAGCATAGAGAAATGTAGAAAGAAAACACAATTACTACGAGAAACATTCGGAATAAACAGACAGTACGTTAAAAAAAAAACAACGCAACGGCCTATGCTACTTCAGAAAAAAATACACCAGTTTTTCCTCCGTGATGAAGTTTCCAGAGCCACAGCTGGGAAAAAAGAAACTTTTCCTCCGTGATGAAGTTTCCAGAGCCACAGCTGGGAAAAAAGAAACTGTGACTAGAAACCGAGAGAAAGTACAAAAGAGGTATTTATTAGACACAATGCGAAAACTATACACCGTGTTCTTCACGTTATCCATAAACTTTAGCAAACGCTTCTATAGCTTTAACAAATCAAATCTAACAAAGGAAGTAGTACTTAAAAAGGCTTCGTTACAAAGATATTTGTAATTTCATTTAATGAAGTTTAATCGAGCTATGCAGTATGAAAGGGTCTTAATTTGGCCTATGTTGCCGCTCAGTGCAATTAAAATGACAAATCTATCAAATACCTACTACTTGCATTTCATTTGCACGTACGAGAGGAACCCGAGAGATAGCGAAGAAGTACGATCATTTTTGATAACAAATCTATCAAAGAGATTAAACTGGTCTCTATGGATACACAAGTTGTTATTTGTCATGCATGATTTTAACTGTCAGATTAGTTGTTTATTGTAATTTGCTTTTAGGTTTACGAATAATTTGATCAATCATTATAATTTCAACATTCACTATGCCGTACGAGTATTCGGCTCAACACCAAGCTGATATTCACTTCGTCTACGGTTTCTGTGACGGAAATGCTACAGCGGCTGTACGAGAGTACCAACGGCGATTCCCTGGTCGGCGCGTTCCTGATATACGAACATTTATCAGCATACACAGGAGATTTTGTGAGATCGGAATTAGACCACGCCGCCCTGAACGATCAATCAATTTGAGCGTCGCTCAAGAAAACAGAATAATGAACCATATTATTCATGATCCTACACTCTCGACTAGACGCGTTGGGAGAATCGTGGGTGTATCCCATAAGCTAGTGTGGAAACTGTGGAAGAGATATGGTTTACATGCCTACCACTACAGAAAATCCCAAGGCATTATACCACCTGATCACTTCTCAAGAATTGTTTTTTGCCAGAGAATGAACCAAGAACTAATAAATAATCCTATACTGCTTCAAAAAATTCTTTGGTTGGATGAAGCTCAATTTACAAGGGCGGGAGTATTCAATTCCAAAAATCCAGTTCAGTGGCATGAGAGCAACCCGCATTTACATTGGCAGGCGTCACATCAAACTGAATTCTCTGTAAACATGTGGGCTGGTGTTTTTAACAATCAGCTGATCGGCCCTATTGAGATTCCCCACCGCCTAAATGCTGAAAATTACTTAGAGTTTCTAAGAAACGTCACTAGCTTGGAATTTTTCGAAGAAGTGGATCTTCAAACTCTGCGAACCATGTGGCTCCAACATGATGGGGCTCCTGCACATTATGGCACACAAGTACGTGAATATTTAAATGCAACCTTTCCTGGCCGCTGGATTGGTCGAGGTAGCCCAAATATCGCATGGCCAGCTAGGTCCCCAGACCTGACTCCTTTAGATTTTTATGTCTGGGGAACCTTAAAGGAGGTGTACTCCGTACAAATTCAGAACCGTTAAAAGCTGTTAGAAAGAATATCTCAGGCTGCTGAACAAATGAGACAAATGTCTGTGAATTTAAATGACCAAATTAGGACTCGTTTGAATATTTGTGTCGAAAAAGAAGGTGGTCATTTCGAAAACTTTTTACATTAAATTTATTTATTTTTGCATTTTAGAGTTTTTTTTTAACGTAACCATACATACGTAGGTATCATATACTCCTTGATTAATCTTATTCCCTTCGCAACATGTTTTTGTTACTAAATAATCATACTATTAAATAAATATGTGACTGCTGTTATTAAAAACGTAAAGGACGTGTGGAACGTTTTTTGGAGAATTTAATTTAAATGGCAATATTCAAAACTAAGTCATGTATCAAACAAAACAGAAGATGTCATAATTGTTATAAATATTGTGAGTTTCACTACCCTGCCTAATCAATATTGATTTATAAATCTTGATGTGGGGTTTTGTTGTGAATATTTTATTTGTTTACCAGTCTTATTTAGCTAGCATGTGTCAGGAGCATCGTTTGGTGAATATTCACCAAACGATTATAGTAATGCCGATGATGATGGCATGCCCACGGTCAGTTATTTAAACAAGTTCTCATGAGATTATAATGTTGTGCTGCTTAAAATAAATGTTTTATTCAACTTCGTAATTAATGTTTCATTTTTGCCTATTCCGTGGCGCAATTACACATGGTCGTTCGCCCGAATCCGATTGCCTATGGAATTCCTCAAACGACCGAGTGTAAATGAACGCGGTCGAGTAAGCCCGTCTTCAAACTCGTCCAGCAGGCTTAGCACGAGAACCGTAGAGAAGGGTTTTGTCGACGGAAGAAAAGACAAAAATGACGTTTCCGTGTAGACAGTAGAAAGATTTCTACAGTCTGTAGCATGGCGATTATAAAATCAAATGTGAAGAGAAGTGTCTTCACTACCCTAGACAACTGTCTATAATGTCAAGCATGACGTACCATTTTTCTCCGATTTTGACAGTTTGGATTAGAGAACTTTCTTCCGAAATAGTCTACATTAAAAAGGACCTAGACAGAGTTTCTTTAGTTATTTTTTCGTTAAATCTAATAATTTTAGGCGGTGCTTTATAATACACTATATAAAGTAATAGGTGCTTTGTTGTATTCCGTAGTAGTATAAGTACCTTCTTCTATTTTTGAATTTGAATAAATTCATTTATTTCTTTACTAACATGTTGGGTTCAAATCGACGATATTATTTAAGTTTTTATATGGGTAAACTTGAGCGTAGATGGGAAAGAGATGGTAACAGGACACTTGCGCGAAAGACTAAATATCTAGAGTTAAATTTAAAAATACAAAAACAAGGATATGCTACATCAGAATATTTAATTTAGCCGCACTAAGAGCAAACAAATCACAGATAATTCTAAATATGTCAAACATTCAGAATTTGCGTTATGTTATTGAAGAAAGGTCCGCTCAAAACAATGCTTCTTTGAGAACGAAACGCAGAAATATGATAAAATTGGCTAGTAATTACACGTCACTAGCGACTACCCCGTTGCTATGGAAAAGTCACTGTCTATGAAGAAACCCAAGTCTAGGTGTGACCTCGTGCTCGGGAAGGAGAGATTTTGAGAAGTGTAGACAAGCGATTTCTATTCTATAGTAGAGTAGAAATAGAAAGCGTCGTGCTAAGCCTGCTGCTTTAAAGTTTGTTTTTTTCGCAATATTGTAAGCTTATATGTATTCCATTGCGATGACTAGTGTAATTATGTCATTAATAAGCCGACCAAAATCATAAGACAATGTGATGGGTTGTGCAAGTGCGGGTTCCGTAGGCTACGTAGACAGTTTTTAAATACATGTAATAAAACATAAGGTTTATTGGATTGTATAGTGAAAATATTTTTGAATGACATTACGGCTGACGTCCATTGAGGTTGACAGAAGAGCGCTGTTGGTAAACATTACATTTGTGAAATGTATTGAAAAATAGGATGGCGGCGTTAGTTCTGATGTTGCCCGCGCGACAAGTGTGGTCATAAATTATGTTATTCTAGCCAAATGCAATAAAAAAATATGCTGTGATTACCTTTTATCTTAATTTGATCGAAACCTATCTTTAGAGAGTATTTTTAAGAATGTACGCGACCTCAAGTGTGGTCGCCAGATTGCGAGGTGAACTGCCCTTCTTTTATTCAATAGTTTTGAGATAATTGTACAATCAACAATACAACCTGACACTGACCTACAAATTGCAAATAAACGTAAGAAAATTTGAATTTCGCGAGCTACCACGACGCTTCCACCTTACGCCGAAACGGTAGAGTGGGGCCTTATACGTTCTCTTTAGATAGGTAGGGCATTTGATTGACAGTACTACTAATCTGAAGTCTGAGGGGAATAAAAAAAAACAAAAAACTTAGTTTTGATAAGTTTCAGCCCGCCAAATGTTATGAATGAAAATACGACGTTGCCAATTCGGATTATGAGGCATGCATATCGGGTGATTTACGTCACGGTATTTAGTTTGTATGAAAATTAACAAAAAATAAAAAATAAGAATTCATTAATGTGTCCATAATGATAAATGCTTATTTCCGTGGTCTGAATATGAGGTCGAAGTTTATGTATATCGTCCGGAACACGATGTATGGAGATTTTAAAGAAGAAAATGTCGGTATGCCTTGTTCATATTACTATTTTACAAAGAACCGCCCGTTTTTCGTCAAAAGTGCATCAGTCGATGCTCGAGAAACATGCTTGTGTAAAACTCATGCCAACATGACACATAAGGTTCAAGCACTGAAAAAACAAGGTGTCTTGAAAACCAGCGATTTGAATGTCATCATTCAAATGACAGTATGCAGCAACCGGTCTAAGGATTGTATGTACAATAATTGTGAAACATGCAAAGATATAAAGATAGAATATGTTCAAGAAAAAGTAACTGGTTTCGTAAAGTATAGTGAATAGATAAGAAAGGAAGAAAAATATGAAAAAGAAGGAAAAAAATTCAAAACAATAAAGAATGTGAAAGAAGAACAATGTGTTGATGTTGCGCACTTACTGCAAACATTTGAGAAGGATATTAACAACTTCAAAAAACATATTTATAACATCAAAATCCAGTTCTACAATTTTCGTGAGTGCTTAAACCATCTGCAGCCTAATGAGTGCGCAATTGTAGATTTTAGTGAAAATTATAATTGCAAATAATTATCATGAAGAAGTTCAATCCCACCATTTTGGAGGCTCTCGAAACCAAGTATCGCTACATACAGTGATGGTTTATACATACCACCCCGAAATTAAATATTATGCGAACTCTTTTTGTACAATTTCTTCGTCAAATTGTCACCAGCCTGCCGCCATCTGGACACACTTGCACCCGATCTTCCAATGGGTAAGAAATGAACATGATGCTGTGGATACAGTTCATTTCTTTTCTGATGGACCATCCACACAGTACCGGCAAAAACAAAACTTTTATTTGCTTTGCACAAAATACTTTGACTATGGATTTACTGCTACCACTTGGTCCTTCTTTGAAGCCGGGCACGGTAAGGGTCCTGCAGATGGGATTGGAGGGTTTCTAAAGCGCACTGCTGACAAGATTGTTGCCACTGGTACAGACATCCCAAATGCACAAGAATTTTTTAACCAATTGAATGGCACCAGTAAAATCAAGCTGTTCTTAGTAGAAGTCGAAGCTATTAAACAAATGCAAGGTGAGCTGCCAAAAACAATTAATATAACGTCACTTCATTCTTCAGATATAGTTTAATTAACAGGTAGTCCTTTAAACCTACAAGGCAGTCGCACGTTTTAAAGGGTAGGCAATCGATTTATCCATCGATTACCTCTCTTTTTTTTTTTTTTTGACGGTACCTCTGTTTCTTGTTGCCTGGCTGAGCGCTTTGCTTCATTCTTTTTTCGTGCGAGGCAGCGCGCGGTCGTCTATCACTCGCTCCCTAGAAATATCTACTTTATTTCTTAGACTTTGAACTAAGTTACAATAATTATGCCTAAAAGAAGCTTTACGGAAAAAATGGAACGATATCATAATAAAATAAGAAGACTGGAAGACAGAGAAAATAAACGTCGCCAGCGAATCATCGAATCGTCTTATTCACTGGAAGAAAATTCAGGTTAGTAAAGTGTTTATTTTCATAAGTGTCATGTGTTGTGAAAAATTATACCGCCTTGAAAGTAGTTATTAATAACCTGGAGGTTGACCGTGGTTCAACACGATGGTATCCGATTATTCTACGCTTAGACGGTAACCGTGGGTTATCGCAAAGCAAACGTAGAAACTAAAATAACTACGCAGATCATTATAAACTAGTGGTTGATCGTGGATCAACACAAGTTAAACTTATGCTTGGATAATAACCGTGGGTTTTTACAAAAGCAAACTATAAATATAACCTGGAGGTTGATCACGGATTAACACGATGGTACCTAGGTACATACATACTGAACTATCCCTACGCTTAAAAATTAACCGAGATTTATTCTAAAGCAGTATCAAGTAAAACACCTAACTTTGGTGATATCGAATTAGATGAATTGCTTGCATACTTAGGTAATCCGCGATATTTTGCAATTTTTACAACTACCCTCAATATAAATTTTTATTTTCGAATTTATTAAATGTTCGTTTTGTATTGAATTAGTCACTATGAAAAGAGCTCTTTTTCTTTTATAGAAAACGAGTCGCAAGCGGTTCTTGAGGATTCAACGCCCATGGAATGTTCGCAAGAAAATATCCATGATGGGCAGGGGCGTGCGCCCTATACAGGCTCTTAGGCTTGGCCTACCTTACCAACTGAGCATTTCTTATAACTAATTAACGATGCAATAAAATAAAACTATGTACAAATTAATCATATAAAAGTTCAAACTCCTGTTAAAATACTTATAGCAATTTTTCGCGTCCCACTAAAACTCATTGACAAGGATTACGATTAGTACGAATCTTATAGACAAACACTCGACTTGTCTAAAACCCATTCATAATTGTATGCACACAGCGTCACATCGGTGCGTATGGCCGTGTCTATGAACCGCACACATACATAGATTTTCGCAATTTTAACGCAGCAGCTCCTACGAGCCTACGACTGTAGCTGAGTGGGCTGTGATTGGCTGCAACAACACAACCAAACTATAACCCGCGAAGTTCAAAACTTGCATTTTTTTGCAATTTGTAGGCCAATGCTAGGTTGTATGTTGAATAAAATATGACTACATACGTCTTAAAACCGGGAATCATATTTTAATGAACATACAACCTAGCACTGGCCTGTAAATTGCAAAAACGTAAGGAAATTTTAATTTCGCGCTTCGCGAACTTCGGGCTTCCGTGCATAGAGCGCAGCACCTGTTTAGTTCGATGTTCGCAATGTTGTCAACTTGTCACCTCATTCATTGGATTTCGTATAATCCTGCAAAAAATGTTGACCGCTTGTTGTGAACAAACTCGATATGAAAATGATACAATTTTATTTGCTAGTATTTTTCTATCGACAATAATAACCTAGAAATTATTTTTTACGTAAGAGGAAGACATTACTGTTTCATTGTTGTGACATGCAATATATAATGCGATTTTGTTTTGAAACCGAAAACGTACAGTTAACGTTATTAACAGTAGTGTAAATATTAATTTTGTTGTGTATTACTTGTTTATTCACGTAACAAATAACAATGGTATTTACTTGTGAAGTTTGTGCTGATAATGTGTGTTTATTACATGTTAAAGGTAATAAGTGTTCTCAATTATCGGTCAGTGGGTCGTCTTAGGGGCGGATCGTATAATGATAAGATTCAAGTTGTATCTAAAGGTAGACATGTACCCGAATTACGAAAATTTATCCAAAATCTTGCAAGTTAAGTACGTGTTCTGTAACTATCACCCACTCACTTGGATGAGATATTTGAGGTGGCCGAATCTTTCTTCTGTTTGCATCGTCATTAGAAAATCGTGAGTTAAACCTTGAATAATGTGGTGAGTTTTTGAATTGTATTTAAAAGTTTAGTTTTTACAGGCTTACTTTTTTTTTTTGCTGTCATTTATTCGTAGCCTACCCATCGTGAGGGACCACTGCACGCCACTGATGATGGGATACCAGAAAAGGCGTCAGAAGACAAGGAATCGACACCGCTTCCTGATCTGGACCCAGATATATTGTCAGCTCTCGGAGAAGTTGCTGAGGACGTACCTAAGTTCGGTGAAAAAATTCACGATAACTTAGCCCGCCGGCTTTGGCTCCCTATACTTCGAAAGGGGATCGAAAAAGAGGCTAAAGAGAAACTGATGAAGCAGTATCAGATTCCAGAAAACTGCACTCTATTGCAAGCCCCCAAACTTAACCCCGAAATAGCCGCCACGATTTCCGACACCACCAGAACCAAAGATAAACGCGAGTCGAAAGCGCTCAATAGCAGCTAGGCCTAGGCATTGCTGCCCTCAATAAAGGACTGTCGTTGCTCCTCGAAAATGGGGCAGAGAGGGTTAAGGCGATTAAGTTTTTGAGCGACAGTAGCCGGCTCTTATGCAATCTTCACCATGTTGAGACCGATGTTCGGAAAAAGTTTATGACACCAGGTCTGGACAAGTCGTTTTTAAACTTGATCCAAGACGTAGACAGGGATGAAACCCTGTTCGGCCAAACTCTTTCTGACAAGATTAAAGCATCCAAAGCTATAGAAAAGCAGGGTTTGCAAATAAAGAAAGCTGCTCCAGTGAAGACAACATCTTCTGCCCAACCGACATCAAGCCGACCTCGCTCCCAGGTAAACTGGTCGGGCCCCTCCCGCTATGCGTCAAACAGGGGGGGGGGCGGGGCGGATACAAGAAGACCGGACAAGTTGGTCGCAGAGGCTTTTAAGCGTCAGGGATGAAGCAATCCCAATCCTCGCAGCCTCAGCAGAACCAGACCAAATCCCGTGCTCCGCCTCAGCAGCGTTAGAGGTACATGCTGGTCGAATTCAGTTATTTTACAACTGTTGGCTTAAAATAACAGATAATCCGTTAGTTCTTAACTGGATTCTAGAAGGATACTCTATCCCATTTTGTAGTAAGGTTGTACAAAAATATATTCCTTCTAATACTTTGACGTGTCAAGAAGAAACTGATATGACAGTAGCAATATCTAAGCTTATTAATTTGGCAGCAGTATCGGTTTGTGAACGCTCTGAAGGAGACTTTATTTCTAGCATATTTCTCACTTCTAAACCTAACGGTGGCAAGCGTTTTATCTTAAATTTAAAACCACTTAACAAATTTGTTTAAAAGTCTCACTTCAAAATGGAGGATCATAGGGTTGCGACAAAGTTGGTACCTGAAAATGGCTATCTAGCCACTATAGATCTTAAAGAGGCATATTTTTCGGTACCAATTTGCAAAGCACATAGAAAGTACTTACGATTTGTGTTTAATAGCATGGTCTACGAATTTAATGCCGTTCACTACGGTTTATGTGTCGCTCCAAGAATTTTTACAAAAATCATGAAGGAAGTCATTAGTTACCTAAGGCAGAGAGGTTATAGATCAGTTATACAATGTGGAGCAGGACGATTGACATTCCTCTAAACCACGTAAAGAAAGGCATGCTCTTGACCCGTATACAAAAAATCAATCAAATCCAATGACTACTTTAGCCACAGGAAATTATTTTTCATTTTCTTATTTTTCAACATGATGTAGATCGGAGTCCGTAATAATAGGTAAACATTGTAAGGTCAGGAACCTGTGCAAAAACCTACGATTCTATTCTCAACGTCTCAATACGCTTGAAAGACAGAGAAAGGTGTCATACGATCCCACTCTGACGCGCCCCGCACACTCCCACAAAATACTACAATTATAAAGAAAAAGTAATATTACTTACGCAAATAATGCATTAGTGGTGCATAGAAAATTGCGAGTGTGTGTGTGAGCGGAATTTTTTTCGGCAAAAAGTCCTTGACTCGGTAACTATGTCAGTCAGTGCATAGCGGCGCCCTTTGAGGAGAGCACACGCCTACTTTTTTTATCACAAGACGAGCCGCGCGCGCATTGTCGTGATTTTATGAAAAGTTTGTTGTTATTGTGATTAAAGACGATTTATGATATTTGGATTAGTGCATAGGTTACTGTGACTTATTGGTGTTAGTGTAATATTAGTTATTTAGGCATTTATTAGGTAGCTAGTTTTGTGATTTAGGTTAAGTTACTAAGTTTTTTAGTTTAATTATGCCTCAAATAAGGTACACAGCTGCCGAGTACACCGACATGGTACTTATGTACGGAGAATGTCAACAAAATGCGGCTTTAGCATTGCGTAGATATCGGGAGAGATATGGTAACACAAGAACGTGCCCTACCAACAGCCGTGTTTTTACCCTGGCCGTTCAGAGGTTACGAGAGAATCGGCCTTTGGTTCCTCAAGGAGAGGGCGTGTCTTCAAATTCAAGTATCGAGGACCGGGTATTACAACATTTTGAAAACAACCCGACTTGTAGCCTCCGGAGAGCAGCGCGGCGGTTTCAAGTGAGTCACAGAACTGTCCATAGAATTTTGAAACGGCATGCACGGCGACCTTACAAGTTCAGAAAAGTTCAACAACTGTTATCCAGAGATATGCCAGTCAGAGTGTTATTTTGCCGATGGCTTCTCGACAAAATATCAGACGACCCTGACTTCCTATTCAATATTATGTGGACAGATGAGAGCACTTTTACAAGAAATGGAGTTTGGAATAGACAAAACCTAAGATATTGGAGTAACGAAAACCCGCGCCTAAGTCGAGAGTCTTCATTCCAGTACCGGTTTTCACTAAACGTCTGGGCTGGAATTCATAGGAACAAAATAATAGGTCCAGTGTTTATTGATGGAACATTAAATGCAGAGAAATTTTTAGAACTTCTTAGTGGCCCAGTGTCAGACTATACGGACGATTTACCTTTGGACGTGTATGAACGACTGTGGTACCAATTGGACGGTGCGCCCGCCCATTCCGTAATGCCTGTTAGACAGCGACTAACGGATATGTTTGCGAGTCAGTGGATTGGCCGTTTTGGACCTATTCGATGGCCAGCACGGTTACCGGACCTGACGCCACTGGATTTCTTTTTGTGGGGGGCCGTAAAAAACAAGGTGTATGCACGAGAAGTGAACACTGTGGACGAGTTAAAAATTAAAATAATTAATGCCTTCGACGAACTTAAAAGAATGGCAGATGGGGACTTGTTAAGACGAGTCCGTGAAAATTTAATAAGACGATGTCGCTTGTGCATAATGAAAAACGGGGGACACTTTGAAAATTTAAAAATTTGACTGTTGATGATTTAAAATTCTGATTGTAATGTGATTTTAAGTGATTAATTATTCAATCAGTGATCTTTTATTAATTAACAACTCGCAACTTAGTGAGTTTATGCCGCTGATTTGTTGTTCTCCGATAAAAAGTACCTACGCCCAACATCGCCGCCGCTCGCTGCACCCCGCGCACTAGGTCAGTGACTTTTCGTAGTTAAAGCGTGTTTACTTTTTATGCAGTTGATTCTGCTATTTATTTTGTTTGAAAATTGCAATTTTTAAATTTTCCACTAACTACTAATCTTCGTGTTTTAAAATGTTTCGATGGACTAGTACAGTGCTAGTTTTAATTTAATGTCGTAGTTCCAGATCCACATTGTATATCTCGATGACATATTATGCATAGGAGATACCTTCAGCGAATGTCAGTAAAATGTAACTAATACCCTAGAGCTGTTGCAGTGTCTGGGATTTGTAGTTAATTTTGAAAAGAGTGTTTTAACACCACGCAGAACTTGTAAATTCTTAGGATTTATACTTAATTCTGCTGATCTGTCCCTGTCTCTGCCTTCTGACAAGATAAACAATATATCTAAATTGGTTAAGAAGTTTGCCTCATTACCCAATTGTACAATAAGAGAACTCTCGCAACTCATTGGAATACTAGTCTCAGCATGTCCAGCAATTAGGTATGGCTGGCTTTACACTAAGACACTCGAACGTCAAAATTTTTTGGCCCTTCAGACACAACAATTTTGAAGCTAAAATTAAATTACCTGCTGTCGTATTACCTGATTTGCTTTGGTGGAATCAGAATATTAGTTCTTCATCAAACCTCATGAGGCCTGATGCGAATTTTTCCCTTGAAGTATTTACAGATGCATCTAGAACTGGTTGGGGTGCATACTGTAACGGTAACCACAGACATGGCGGCTGGAAAGATGTAGAACTTTCCTTCCACATAAATTATTTAGAACTTCTCGCCGTTTTAATGGGATTAAAATGTTTCGCCCATGAGACCTCTAACTGTGCCATCTTATTGCGTGTTGATAATACAACAGCAATAAGCTATATTAACCGGATGGGTGGGATCCAGTTCCCACATCTCCACGACCTAGCCAAAACCATCTGGCAGTGGTGCGAGAAACGAAACATATGGCTTTTTGCATCATACATAAATACAAAGGATAATGTTGAAGCAGATGAGGAATCCCGTAATATAAACGTTGATATAGAATGGGAACTATCAGACTGGGCTTTCCAAATGATAGTTAACAAGCTAGGTCAACCAGATATTGATCTTTCCTCCATTTTCGCTTGTGCTTAAATGTCTTAGAAAAATTATAAGTGACAAAGCTACTGGCATACTGGTTTTTCCATACTGGACCGGCCAACCTTGGTTCCCTCTACTAAAGAAAATATGAATTTCCGAAATGATATATTTTAAGCCTAACAGAGACCTTTTGCGTTCTAATTACAGATCGCAACACCCACAGTACAAGAGCCTTACCCTGGGAGCCGCGAAGCTCTCCGGGTCGCTTTCACTCGACGAAACATTCCACCAGTAGCGTTAGACATAATGTTATCTTCTGTTTCAAATAGCACCCTCAAGCAGTACAATACATCGTACAAACTCTGGTGGCAGTTTTGCAATACAAATGGCATTAACATCTTTGACCCTCTCTTAGCTAACATTTTAACTTTCATGGCAGAACAATTTAATAGTGGAGGATCTTATGGAACAATTAACTCGCACCGATCAGCACTATCCTTACTTTTAGGTGGTAATATAGGATCTGATGATAGTATCAAACGCCTTCTCTGTATAAACAAAAGCCTTCAATACCCAAGTACATTGGTACTTGGGACCCCCAGAAAGTACTTAACTATGGCGCTAATTGGTTTCCCAATAACAGTTTATCTTTAGATAAAATAACCAAAAAAGTTTGTGTCTTACTAGCAATTTGTACTGCTCACAGAGTGCAAACTTTGTCTCTTATTAAAGTTTCCAATATAAATAGAGGTGCAAATTCGTTACAGATTCTTATTTCTGACATCATCAAAACTTCTGCGGTAGGTAGGGACCAACCAGTTTTAGTCTTGCCATATTTCAGACAAAACCTCTCGCCACAGCCGTAGATGATTATCTGATCATGACATCTAATCTAAGACCAGATAATATTGAAAACCTTTTTATCACCTACAAAAAGCCTTACAAGAAAGCTTCATCTCAGTCCATTAGTAGGTGGATAAAACAAACTTTAGCGGAAAGCGGCGTAGATGTGGGAGTTTTTAGTGCTCACAGCACTAGGCATGCCTCCACGTCTGCGGCGGCCTCCGCTGGAGTTTCTATTGATACAATCAGGAAAACAGCTGGCTGGTCCAGCTCATCTCAAACATTTGCTAGATTTTATAATCGGCCCATACTAGATGAAGGTATCTTCGCAAGATCTATTATGTCGTCCTACAGTTAATTACCTAATATTGCGTATTATTAATCAGATTTATTTAGTTATGTAATAAACTTGATTAAATAGTACAATCCTAATTATTTACATACTTAATGTATAAGATTTTTATACCACTTCATCCCAGTATTTATCAAGCAGTTTATGGATCTTCTGAGAGTGATGGCGATCAGCCAGAGCAAATGCATGGCAAAGAAAACTACAGACGTGGATCGAAATCTACAGGCATTGCTATGTATAAGGATTCAGAAGGACCGCTGGCTACGACGAGTAACTATGAAGTTCCACAACAGGTGTCAGCTGGCGATTTTCTGCATGTCTATGTGTATGGCATGAAACAGAAAAAGAAAACTTATTCTTTCGTGTGCAAAGCTTTGACACCTATCGAAGAAGACGGTGAAGTGAAAGTTATGTTCCTACGGATTGTTAGTAATGATGCTAAGACATTCAGAATTGATAAGCATGATGTCATGAGTCATGTCAATTATGAAGATATTATAAAAATCTTGCCAACACCTGCCTTTTTAGGAAAAGGACAATACAAATTTGAAAATTCGATTGATATTTTCGAAAAATAAGTTCGGGACATTTTAAACGTGCCTTTCTTCATTTTTACTATTTGATCTTTTAATTATTTTTACAAAACAGAGTTTAGTTTATTTAATTATATGCCATCCATTTGTTATTTTTTTATTGTATGTCTTAGGCGTTACCTAATTTGTCTCTGCGGGGCGGCACGGGCGTACCCAAGACGTTGGTGACAAGACGTTATAAATTATGTCATGTCTTAGAATTTGTCTTAAATGCTAGCACGGGTACCACATGTGTTATAATTTAAGACGCGACTTGTCTTTCTTGTTGCTGACTTCATAGTGTGACCTAGTATATTAAAAAAATAAAAATGTCTATGACCATCTGAATAGGCGACCAAATAAAATAATACGTATAAAAGAGCACAGGAGGCCTACAGTACTATGAACTATTATTGCGATTCAATTGACGACCTAAAATAAACTGCTTTGCTATTTCATACCACGACGTCATTATAGCTATCCAGTTTAGGTTGACGCCAAATCAAGTCGGCAATTGAATCGCAAACTGTTTTTGTTCGTTCATTTTTCGTACCATGAGGTGACATTTCAACCTAAATTGGATAGCTTATCTGTCAAAGTAAGCGATCCAAAAAAAGTTTCTACTTGCTTGGCGTAAAGTGAATCGTTTTGTTAATAACTTTAAAAAAATAGTGAAAATATACGTAATTCAAGGTATTTCAGTTGAATATTTAGTGTTCCATGTGTCAATGTAAAAAAATGATTTCTAGAGCTATTTTTATTGTAGATGTCTGATGAATTAGTCGTTTTTGAATTCATGGAAAATGATAATGAAATAAACACAACACGGCGACAAAAAAGACGTATAACACGGGAACAATCGGACCCCTTTTATTTGGAAGATGCAGAATTTATAAAACGATATCGGTTGTCTAAACAATTGGTATTAGAACTGTGTGATGAGCTGAGCCTCAGCCAATGTTGAAAAATCCATCAAAATCAACTGATTTATCAGTAGAAACAAAGGTAGAAGTCAAATTATTCACAAAACAAAAACATTTTAACAGCTTCGCTGCCAACTGGAATTTGGTGACGTCATGAGAAAATCCAATGTATTTTTTTTGTAAAATATGCATGGGGGACGTTTCAATATTTTTATTTTGGAAATATTTAAATAGTTTTAGGAGTTTTTGGTAAGAAAAAGCTAAATAAAAAAAATCCGCGAATTTGCGGACCTGGCACTCAGATTGACAGTTTCAACCTCAGTGCCAAGTCCGCAATTTTGCGGAGTAGTTTATTTTATGTATTATGGTTCATTTAAAACTATCTATGATATTTTAACAGTGCCGGGCGCGTACTAATTCATAGAAACCGAGTGGCGCTACTCCGCATATTAGCGGGGCCGGCGCGCTCACCCCGCACCCCGCTAATTTGCGGAGCTGGCAGCGAAGTTGTTAAGGCACATTAAAATAAGTTATCATTTTAATGTGCCGTTATCATACATGCACTTAATATCCATATTAACAGTATTAAAAACATAAGTAAGTAGTTAGAGTTAGAGTTACACTAATTAGTATCATTTTTTTAGGTTTTAACTACACTGTCGTTCTATGCGACAGGGTCATATCAGAGACCCATCGGAGACAGCAGTGCTCACTCTATAGCTCAGCAAACAGTTTCCTCTGTAATAGCTAAAGTAACGGCATGCATTGATTCTCCTGAGATGAGAAGGAAATACAGTCATTACTTTTCCAAAAAATATTGAAGAAAGAAATAAAATAAGGGCAAGGTTAATTTGTTTTGTTAACTTTATTCCTTTCTACAAATAAACCAGGTAAGTCTGTTGGGTTACCACTTGCTTGATAATAATTTATATACATGAACTTTATTTTAGGTTTTATCAAAAATTCAACATCCCTGGTCTACTGGGATGCATTAATAGACTGCACACAAATAGCAATAGTGAGACCAGTTGAAAATGAAGAAAGATATTTTTGTAGAAAACACTATCATTCCTTAAATGTTCAGATGGTAATTTTTTTCAGTTATTGCATTGTTAATATACAATACTTGTATGTTAAGTATATTGAACACTTTCAAAGTAGTAAAAATGTTCAGAATAACATACAAGTAAGTATTAGTAGTAAAAAATTATGATGGTTACAAATTACAAATTTGTGATGCAGACATGCAAATCACTAGTGTAGATGCCAGTTATGGTGGGGCAACACACGATTCATTCATTTGGAATGTGCACCCATTAAAATCACATTTAGAAAACATAAATGAATCCACATGGTTACTAGGTAAGGTTAGAAGTATATTATTTAATAAATTAAACAAATTATAAACAATCAATTAATTCTTAAATTCTACAACTATTGATGAAATATTTTTTAAATTAAATAATAATACTGTAAAATAATAATAATGTAATACAATAAAAAAGTAGTATAATAATGTAATGAATGTAATATTTTTTAAATAAATTATTCTTATCCTAATTTTCCTTGGTATCAAAATACTTTGTAATTGGTCATATATTAAACATTAATAATCACTAAAATACACACATCAAAAGTGTCTAGGGATCAACATATATTTTTGCAATAACTTTTCTCCTGATTGATATTAATTAAAATTTTCTTTAAGGATTCATCAAATAAAGTGTTTTCGTTTGTCACAGTAACGATAAACCAAGTCACCTTTGCATTAATAAAGAAATTTGCCATTTTCCTAATATAGGGATTTTTGACATTTGAACCACTAACATTAAAGTTCGAAAAAAAGACTGAAATAACAGTTTTCTATAAAATTTTATTGGGGAACTTAAACAATTAATAATCCGTGTTTCTACCGCGAACACTAACAACACAAGAACATCGGTTTGGCATACTCAAAATGAGTTCATCCAAATCACGCTGTGGAATGGCCGCCCATGTTCGTTGCAACAACAAAAAAAGGTCTTCTTGCGACTGGATACCCTCCATATTCGGCAGAGCTCTTCTCTGTAGCATATCCCATGCATGCTCAATCGGATTCAAGTCTGGCGACTGAGCAGGCCAGGGCAGGACATTGATGTTAGCTGCGGCGAGAGTCTGTCTTACAACTCTTGCGGTGTGCGGTCGTGCATTATCATGCATTAACTGAAATAAGGGACCGATTTGCACTTGTAGAGGAACGATGACGTCTGATACAATCGTCTCAGCATAAATTTGAGCGTTGAGGTTGCCTCTGATCCAAATCAACTCAGTTCTTCCGCCGATCCAAATACCCGCCCATACCATGATGGTTCCACCACTATAAGGATGGACTTCCTGGCAGGATTTTAATCGCTGTTGGCGTCCAGGGGTTCTCCAGTGTCGTATACGTCTTGTATCCGGTCTCATACCAAAACGAGACTCATCAGAAAAGCACACGAAACGCCATTGTTCTTCTGCCCAATTTCTGTGTTCAAGAGCCCATTGATATCGAATCCTACGATTGTGCATTGCTATAGGTGGTACCCGTAGCGGTCTTCGGGAATGAAGGTTCACTTCATGCAAGCGGTTTCTGACTGTTTGGTCGCTAATTAAGTACCCTGAAGAGTGATGAAGCCTCACGGCTAACATCATGGCGGTTATTGTTGGAGCTCTTCGAGTTAAGATTTGAATGTATCGGTCTTGTCTCCGTGTGGTGCAGCGATACCGTCCTCCATGGCGCTCAGCCACGGTACCAGTGCTTCGGTAACGTGTCCAAAGTCGACTGATAACACTCTGACTTGTATTCAGAGCTAAAGCCACAGTACGTTGCCGGGAACCAGCTTCTATCATTCCCACGGCTCTGAGCATTTCTTCCCTGCTTAAATGACGTCGCCGCTCCATAATAACGTTGGTTTTAATCAGTAGTAGGGAAACAGTAGCACTAATAATGTCTTCAATGCGTTGTATGTTTTTATAGGGAAAATACAAGGTGTTGATTTGCATCCTAGTCAAATTCAAGGACGTAATTATGCTAAT
The DNA here is from genome assembly GCA_932274075.1 of Diarsia rubi. Lineage (NCBI taxonomy): Eukaryota > Metazoa > Arthropoda > Insecta > Lepidoptera > Noctuidae > Diarsia > Diarsia rubi. Next base: position 3,706,083 of record OW026433.1, read on the forward strand.
GATTCTCGACCCAAATCAACAATAAAATGGGTAGGTATTTTTTTATTTATTTTTCTTATTTGCGGAAATCCGTAAGTGTAAACCAGCCGTATTTAAACGCGGCCTGTCTGTTACTAGCCCTATAACCGCGCTTTTACACACAAACAAAAGCAAACAATACATACACAACGCATACGCAACGTTCATTCAATAAATTCGTAGGTAATCAATCCTACCCCAATCACGGTGCGCGCACGCTCCTAGCCGCGCCCCCGCGGCTCTGGAACTAACAGTGTGTTTGATGTCGCCGAAGCGTGCGGGTGCTTTGCGAATTTCGCTTCTCGGTACATCGTTGAGACGTAGGTACAAAGTGCAAGATGACGGACAACTATTCAAATGTCGAGTTGGTGGAGATGGTCCGTCTGTATGCCATCAGTGGAGACAGCCTACGACGAGCCATCCAGATGTTCACCGAAATGTTTCCCGATCGGGAACCCCCATCACAGAGCGTCATGCTGGCTGCTACGCAAAGACTGCGGGATCATCGGCAGTTTGACGTTCCCCGGCATGCTCAAGCTCGCGGCAGCGTAGGCCTGCCTGTCGCCTTGCAAGAAGATATCCTGGAGTACTTCCAGCGAGACCCACGGGCAAGCACGAGGGAGGCTGGTCAACACTTTGGAGTGCACCACACCACAGTGTGGCGCCTACTGAAGCGTGAACTACAACACCCGTTCCACTACCGCAAGGCACAAGACATTCACCCAGGTGATAATGCCGTGCGGATTACATTTTGTCGCTGGTTGCTGGAACACCAAGACGCCAACATCCTGTGGACGGACGAGTGTATGTGTGGGCTGGCATAATAGGGGAACATGTGCTTGGACCCTACTTCATTGATGGGTACCTCAACAGTGCCAAATACCTGGAGCTGTTGCGTCACGTTGTCGAGGATATGTTGGGTTTACACGGAGGAAGTGACAAGTGTATCAGAATTACGTGCAAGGATCATTAGTGCTTTCGACACTTTAAAAACGAATGTGTTAGTGTTACGTAAGGTGAAGGAAAACCAGCTACGTCGTGCTCGATTGTGCGAGGAGTGTGATGGTGGCCACTTTGAACAATACCTCCGGGTAACTTAAGTAGGTAATTTATTTATTTGTACATTTTGTAAATACGTTGTTAGCTTAATCAATTTTATTAGTGTAAATAAGTTGATTTCAAATTTTTAACTACGCCAATAATACCTAAGAGTCGAAAGTATCACCACGTAGGTACATACACTTAATTAGCACGTCTTTCCATTTCCATCAAACGTAGAAAACATTTTTAGACTTAGTGGATCGGTACACCAACTAAGGTAGGTATTATTGCCGGTCCTAAGCCCGTTATGTAGGAAAGAAAATTTCAAATCAACCAATTTAATCCACAAATAAAAACAAAATCACTACGAAAACTTTAGGTTGAAGGATAAAGCAAAACTAACATTTTATTAATCATCTGATATCAGGTCAGTGAACTTTTCTTTGGCGCACTAGTATTACTGTCATTAGTAAGATTTCCGTATTCCAATGATGCTCAAAAATGAGTAAATCCACAAATAAAAACAAAATCACTACGAAAACTTTAGGTTGAAGGATAAAGCAAAACTAACATTTTATTAATCATCTGATATCAGGTCAGTGAACTTTTCTTTGGCGACTAGTATTACTGTCATTAGTAAGATTTATCCGTATTCCAATGATGCTCAAAAATGAGTTAGTTATTAAGCGAAATTTATGACAATAATGTAGGTGGTTTTCGAAATAAAATTAGGTAAAATGATTGCTACCGGTCATGGCTCGGTCGCGCTCGAGCGCACGCGGCTTGCATTTCGTAGGTAAGACGTCGACACTCACGCACACAGCTTAGCTGCATTGTAGCTGTGTGCATAGTCGGGTGATTCTGTTTTATTTGTATTGAATTAAGGGTTTAATTCTGAAATACTGTTAAATTTCAACAACAAAAAAAAAGCAGCGCTTATTAGTTATTACCCGCTACCGTACTTCAATTGATTATTTATGTCTTTTATGACAACCTCCTGACATTTGACGAGGATGCAAATCAACACCTTGTATTGACAGCTGATTTTCATCTTTTACTCGAATTTGATTCACAGTTCCTGATTCAAATTATGAAATGTACCAAAAAAGATCCATATAAATTTATAAAATCATAAATTTATTACAAAGCCACATCTCAATCTCAAGAAATCCGCATAAAAATGCTTGATCCCTAGACACTTTTGATGTGTGTATAAAACCCTTGGCATTGTTTTAGTCTTATAATGCGCGCGCGCATCACTACAATTGAGCAGAGCGACCAATAGGCGTTCGTTCCGCAGAGATGTCATTACGGCGTGCGTCGATGACACAGCACACTGCAAATTCGGTCTCCGGCGTAGGCGTGCGTTCCTAGCGGGCGCGCGCCTGCGCCCATTACGAGCCTACCTCTCGCCATCATTCGGGCTTAATGCTATACCATCAATCTTAATTTTACTCTGCCATCGAGCATTTGAACTCAGTGTCTCCATAACCCCCATACTGGGTAAGTTTTGAACAGCATAAACATGTGTGTATTTTGTGTTCCTAATTTTATAGGTTATCTTAGCATGTATGCCTATTTTTCTCCGATTTTATGCTACACTATATTTATCATGTATTAAACCTTAAGGCCTTCAGCTCAATGCATTTTGACTTTTCGTGCTTCACACTCAAAATGTGCTATCATGCCTTATTTTCACTCTTCCCATATGTAAACTCCGTCTGATTGTGACAATCCACCAACACCTTCATTAGTGCACTATTTTTGCTACTCGCTCTGCTTAGCTTGGTGTCGCAATCAGCGGAGGTGACCTTTTGTCCACCTCGTGACACGCTGGACGTTACGTTCCAGGGTCCCAGGTTCCTGCTGGAGGAACACTTAACTCCAAAGTTCCGGCTAGAGCACCCTCAAGTTCGCGTTAGTTACGCGGCTGGTTCCGTCGTGCGTGCTAAAATCGGGCCGGCATCGGACTTCCCACCTGTTGGCCATACTTGCCACGTGGGCCGGGCCGACGTAAAGAAGAGCTGGCCATCACCCCTACGCATCCAGCGTGGCACCTCGCTGCGGTCATCGCCACGCCGGCTATCAGGGCAGTACAGCACATCCCACAGGGATGCCTTAGGAGTTTGTGTCCGTAGACCTTCCCACACCCATTTTTTAATTTCAATATATTTTATGTAGACTGGTTGCGTGGTCTTATTTATAATAACCTGCGCCACGCACCCCTTTTCCGTCTCATTGGCGCCCAAAAACGTGGTTTTACGGTCACATATTCCGTAAGGTTACCTTGTGGGTATTTTTTTTTTATATGTTGGTGTCATTGGTGGTTGTATTGTTTTTGTAAAACGTTTTGGTTGCCAGCAACTAAGGTGTACGCAGCGGTACCTTAAATTTATATTGGTAGGAACGGTTTGCTCCGTTGCAATATAATTGTTATTTTAATTGTTATTTTTAGGAAGAATGCATTTATCGTTCTACTATAGTGGTAGGGCCAATAGTAACGGCTCGCCCCGGGGAGGTACCACACTCTTTCCTATTTCTTCCGGTAAGCAGCTCTGCTGTGCGCCGGTTGAAGGGATTGGGTTGCCGGGTTTTCAATTACTGGCTACTTTAGACATAACAACCTTGTCTACTGATGACACAAACAGCGTTGATATCACATATCGCTTGTATGTGTCAATTTTTCTTATATAACTCAGAATCATTCTTTTTAAATTAAACATTCTTAGAACTTAAACCAACAATTTATTTTAAACATTTCAATCACAAGTAATTAAAACTTGTATCTTGAACTTTTTACCCGAGTTACAGTATTTGTACTTTTAAACTTTTCACCGGGGTAACTAATGTTGTGCAACGGACAATCCTGTTTCTGAAAACCTATTGTATTAGTTTAATTTTAACATAAAGTAACTTGTTCTTTTGTTTCTTTTTAAGCTTGATATTTTCCATACTTGACTTAGTATGGTCAGCAGCAAAAATTAAGTTACAAAATGTCAATTATTTTTTTTGTTAGATTCAACAACTTTTCTTTTTTTTCTTTTTTACTGACTGGTACTCCTCACATATATTTGAGTTTGTACAGTCAGCAGCAAAAATAAGTTACAAATTGTCAATTTATTTTTTTGTCACATTCAATTTTTTTTGTTTTTTTTTATTTAATGGCTGATACTTCTACCATAGTTGAGTAGGTACAGTCGACAACAAAATTTAGTCCTTTAAAAATTAATTTTAATTTTTTTTTTTTTTTTTGGCAGTTCAATACTCAAGACATCTTACTTTTAGTTTTCTTTTGTTGTTATTGTGCCATAGTTGAGTACAGTCAACAAGAAAATTTACTAGTCATTGATCATTATTTGAGATTATTTTTAACTGTCAATATAACTCGATACTTCATACTATTGTTTCTGTTATATTGTAATGTCTCACATAGTTTGAGTACAGTCAGAAACATTACATTGAACATTATTTGAGATTTTATTTTTACATTCTTTTTTTGTTTTACCGGTATTCTTAAACCAGTACTTCTTACAATTTTTGTCGTTAATAACTATACTTTCTGAGTACAGTCAACAACAAAATTTGTTATTGAATTTTTTTTTGAGAATTTTATTTTATTCTCCTGATAGATTAAAATGACTGTAACGCGTACACATTAGTTGCACCTGGCTTTTCTTGTTGTTTTATTTGTTAACTTTCATTTTGTCTCTAATTTGTTTTATTTAGGACAACAACCAAAACGTTACAATAGTTTTTTTTGTAACATTCGGAGTATTAGGGACTTCTTGTTTATTGCTGTTCAACACTTACCAGTATTATTCTTGCGGTTATATTATATTTTATTTTTTTTAAATTTTTCATATAAGAACATAGTTTTCTTAGACATTAGTTGAATATTTTTAACAATATTTTTACATAGGTTTTCAAGTTTAAGCTTTATTAATATTTTGTAAACACTGCATTATTTTAGCCTCCAGCGGAGACACGTTCACTTGATGGTCATCATCGGTGTCTTCACACGTGTCTTCATCCGCCATTCATTCGGGCTCTTATTCCTCTTATTCCCCCCCCCCCCCCCCCCCGACGGAGACGCGCACACTTGATGTCATCATCAGTGTCTTCGTCTTAACCCGTCCTTTATTCGCCTAACTTATTTCAGCCCCGATGGAGAACCACGCTCACTTGATTGTATCATGTGCCTTACCCGTGGTCTCTCCGCATTTAATCGGAACCTCTGAATTTGTTGTCGCCTAACCTATTTCAGCCCCGATGGAGAACCACGCTCACTTGATTTTTGTCTTGTGCCTTACCCGTGGTCTCTCCGCCTTTAATCGGAACCTCTGAATTGGTAGACGCGAAACTCGGTACGTTTTACCGGGAATTAATTATCTGAGCGGTTGCAACTCATTAAACAAGCCTATGCAGGAGCGGGTGGATACTCCTTAAATAAGCCTACATCCAGTTTTTTCCCCTTCCATATAATTTATCTGAGCGGTTTGCAACTCATTAATTAAGCCTTTGCAGGAGCGGGTGGTTACTCCTTAAATAAGCCTTAAACCATCTAAATTTTATAAACCCAGTAGATTCTTTTACTTCTTTTTTGAACTTCTGTTTTGCGCGAGTTTCAAGTCGAATACAGACATGAAACTCTCACATACTTGGTAGGGTGCGGACTCACCTTGCGTTAAGGTGGTCTGTTATTTTGAAATTTGAATATGAGATATGATGGATGAACGATGAAGAATAAAAGTGGTCGTTATTCAGATAGAGCTATATTAGAGGTAAAGGATTTTTACTGAGGTAAAAACCCTCACCAAGTGGCGGGGTACTGTAACGTAGTAGTTACATTTTGCACAAATCAAAACATAATATCTAATTTAATTATAAAACACTGCAACATTCCAATGTTTACTTTCATCCAACTGTCAAGGAACCGCAGACTCCAAAATATAATAACCACAGATGATAAGTTGTAGTGCTGTGGTAAACCTTACTAAAATGCGTGAACGACGTATATTGCGCGCGCGCATCACTACAATTGAGCAGAGCGACCAATAGGCATTCGTTCCGCAGAGATGTCATTACGGCGTGCGTCGGTGACACAGCACACTGCAAATTCGGTCTCCGGCGTAGGCGTGCGTTCCTAGCGGGCGCGCGCCTGCGCCCATTACGAGCCTACCTCTCGCCATCATTCGGGCTTAATGCTATACCATCAATCTTAATTTTACTCTGCCATCGAGCATTTGAACTCAGTGTCTCCATAACCCCCATACTGGGTAAGTTTTGAACAGCATAAACATGTGTGTATTTTGTGTTCCTAATTTTATAGGTTATCTTAGCATGTATGCCTATTTTTCTCCGATTTTATGCTACACTATATTTATCATGTATTAAACCTTAAGGCCTTCAGCTCAATGCATTTTGACTTTTCGTGCTTCACACTCAAAATGTGCTATCATGCCTTATTTTCACTCTTCCCATATGTAAACTCCGTCTGATTGTGACAATCCACCAACACCTTCATTAGTGCACTATTTTTGCTACTCGCTCTGCTTAGCTTGGTTTCGCAATCAGCGGAGGTGACCTTTTGTCCACCTCGTGACACGCTGGACGTTACGTTCCAGGGTCCCAGGTTCCTGCTGGAGGAACACTTAACTCCAAAGTTCCGGCTAGAGCACCCTCAAGTTCGCGTTAGTTACGCGGCTGGTTCCGTCGTGCGTGCTAAAATCGGGCCGGCATCGGACTTCCCACCTGTTGGCCATACTTGCCACGTGGGCCGAGCCGGGCCGACGTAAAGAAGAGCTGGCCATCACCCCTACGCATCCAGCGTGGCACCTCGCTGCGGTCATCGCCACGCCGGCTATCAGGGCAGTACAGCACATCCCACAGGGATGCCTTAGGAGTTTGTGTCCGTAGACCTTCCCACACCCATTTTTTAATTTCAATATATTTTATGTAGACTGGTTGCGTGGTCTTATTTATAATAACCTGCGCCACGCACCCCTTTTCCGTCTCAATAATAAATAATTATTTGGCTTATAAATTTTAAGGTAACAAAATATATTTTAACATGAATTGAACTTTTTGCAGGTGACTCGGGATATCCATTAAGAAGCTACATGATGACACCCATTATCAATGCAAATCCTGATACACCTGAGAGCTATTACACAAATATGCATGTGCAGACTAGGAATATAATTGAGAGAACAATTGGGCTTCTTAAAGCACGTTTTCGTTGCCTTCTGGTACACAGAGTGTTACACTACAGACCAAAAGTTGCCGCCTCTATTATAAATGCTTGTGTGATTCTTCATAACATTTGTAACAGAGCTAACATTCCTGTGCCAGAATTAAGTAACGAAGACTTACTTCAAGAAGCCCAGATGCAGGTGAATATGACTGATACTCATAATGAAAGTGTCAGTAACAACAACCAAGCTCTTCAACGTGGAGTGACCATCAGGAACAACCTCATTCGCCGTCTGTGGGATGCCCGACTGACCTAGAATGATAATTTGACAATTTAGTATGTGGCACAACCCTTACACAATAATTACATTCGAAGACACATGTTGCGTGAAAATAATAGTATAGCATGCTTAAATTATTGTTGGCTTTTTATTATTAGATGATTTTATTCTTAATTTTTATTAGTATTTATAATTAATAATATGTACTTAGCTATGTTTGTTTATTAGAGGTTTATTGGTACTGTATTTGTAATTAATATTTAGGTGTGAGTTATGAGGACTATTTTTAATGATTAATAACAAACTGTGTGTAATAAAAATATAAACATACCTCAACCGCAATATTTCTTTTATTTCCTTCATTTCTTGTAGTATTTTCTTGAAGGTTTCACTATTTTGTTCCTCTATGTTGGCTCTCGTCTCAGATATGCGAATAAGAGCCCGTCGAGCCGCGTCCTGTGTCATTGGTGGCTCTCGTCGCGTGTGTCGTCGGCGGCGTGGTGAGCGCCGAGGAGTGCTCTGGAGGTCTGGTGCGCCAGTGGTAGTGTGCTCGAGAGTGGGTGGCGTCGCAGGTGGAGGGGGTGTCACTCTGGTTGATGGTCCTGGTTCATCCCTTCATAAAATTGGACCGGACAGAGAGTCAGTATACTCTCAGAACCCCCTTCGCCTTCCAGAACTGTGGGCACACTACCTGTACCAATATTTAATGGCGTGTCTATACCCTGCAAATCATATTTAATTTTCTTTCTTCATTTACATCATTAAAATATATTATGCAACTGTGCAATTATTTTTATACAATATGAACCAATGGGCAAGTATAAAAAATAATACTCACTTGTTCAAATGGTTCCGCCCTCATACCAGGCAGGCCGGTACCAAAGTCATCTCCTAAAATCTGAAGGAATTTTTTTCAATGTCCGTCATCTTTTTTGTCTGTGGCGGACCTCCTCCAGTCTGCTGGTGAGATGCTCTAGTAGCTGCAGCCAATTTCTTTAATTTGGATTTATAATCATTCAAATGCTAAAAAATATACATTATGTTAATAAATTGCGCAGAAATATTGTTTTAACAAAAATAAATTATTATTAGTTAATATTTTTTTTTTACGTACTTTGCACCATGCTTTCCAATCTTTAATTGCACCATCACCATGGGAATTTAAATTCTGGGCTATATTCTCCCACATATTTTTAGAAAATTCCCTAGCTTGGGATGTTTTATTATAGCCCGTTGCTATGGCTTTATTCTGGTTTAAAAATTCCCAAAGCTGCTCAAGTTGACTGTAAGTCACTCTTCGACGCGATACATCACTGTAAAAAAAGCACTTAAAATACTTTGGTACTTAAGTTAGGTAAGCGTTTGAGATAAAGAAGCTTGTAAGTTTATGAAAATATAAAATTACTACACAAACTCCACAAGAATACTTACGCCATTATTCGTATTACAAATTATTTTACCAAAGTAAAACGTTAAAAACACTTTTAAATACTAATAATAACACCCAATGTTCTTTCAAAAAAGTTCGAGATATTTAAACTTTCAAAACAAATCGCAACAACAACAAACGCCTCCTGTCAAATCAAACTGAGTGAAGGTGCGTTCTAAACTCGTCTTAATCAATTTATTTTTACGACAACACTAAGCAAACTTTTCATATATATAAATTACTATTATTTAATGAGTACTAAAAAGGGCTTAATGGTATATAATTTAACGCTAAAAAGCATAATTTCGAAATGTATTTGTTATAATTTTTACACAAAAAAACCGCTAAAATCATATTAACTAGGTTTCGAAACGCAACGCATATGGTTCGAGTAAAAGAGACAGACTTATGCAACGACTGTAAAGCGTCATCTCTTTCTCACACCGCGGACCACAGATAAATTTCGTTCGTTCATTCCTCCATAAGCGATTCAAACGCCAGTTAGATTATGGCACTTCATGGTACGAATCTTAGCGATTCAGTTTAGGTTCCAAAATTGGATTGCATCGGAATTGAATGGCTAACTAAAAGTTGATAGTAGGCCTACAGTTCATACAGTTACACAACTTTTTAATTTTCTTGGGTACTAATTCATTTTTGACATAACACGTACGCGGCACGTCTTTCATTTTCTTTTTTTATTTATTATTTGATAACTTGCTAGTAACTAAAAGTTCTGTTTTTCTTTTAAAAGTTTGATGTGATTTGTTTTGAAATATATTGTGAAAGTTTTGAAGTGAAATAAGAGTAATGGAAGGAAAAAAGCAGTAAGTATCACGACTTTGTATTCCTTTCGAGAAATCTTTGCCGGTACGACGACGCTATCAAAGAATATACTAGGCTACGGACGATCGTGATCGTATTCTTTGTTATAAAATCATTGTAATACCTACATATAAAATCATAATTTTCATAGAACCAGAAGCACGAATGCCCAACTCAAAAAGCTCACAGAGTATATGAGCCTGAACATTCATTCGCAAATGGCGAGTACACCGGGCCTTTGGGTTCCAGAAAAATCGAAGCCCAGTGGAGGGACTTAAAAGACCTATTAAAGAAACTGGGACCTGATAAGTCCGTTGAACAGTGGAAGCAGGTACCTACTTGACATTCTCTTCAGTTTGATTTTATCAATAAAATTTTGGTGCATGTTATAGAAACGAATGTAAAATACTGGTATTCAGCTGCATCCGGTTAGACTGTAAGCCGACCCCAACATAGTTGGGAAAAGGCTAGGCAGATTTTTGTTATAGAAACTAATAATTTTAGGTATCAGTCCGTTGTTATTTGGAATGAAGTTTAGTCTATTGAAAACTTGATTTCATTCAAATTTTACTTACTACACTCGAGAGCAATGAATCCGGGTCACTTAAAGAATCCTAAAAATCTCGGAAACTAAAAATGTTAATGCAATAAATTGTATTTAATAGACAATGTAATACTCCTTAAATGAAGGTATTAAAACTTCTTAGTTATTGTAAAGTTATATCATAAAAAAATCAAATTTGAAAAAGGGCCACTTTCGAAGATGGAACTACGAAATTAAATAACTTGACCGTAAATTTGAAGCCTAATAATACATGAGAGAGAGGCCATCGTTCTGTCCCTTTTTCGCTTCCGTTCTCCCTCCTTGTCGCGTACTATCGCCGTCTCTGTCTCTCCTCCCGCCACCACCAGCAGTTGCAAACGTCGGTTTGCTTTTGGATTAGACTCATTGACGTCGTTGTTCCTGTCCTGATAACATCGGAGGTATTTCGCTGTCATAAAGTACTTGTGAAATTTGAAAAAGTTATTAACACTATTGTACAGCGTACAGCTCAACACTAAGGTAAAGAACATCTTTCAAACTAACTTTAACTTTTGAACACCTATTTGAAATCAGAATACAATGTTCAAAATCTGTACCTACTGTGAATAATAGTGTGTAAACTCGTTAACGGTGTTACCGTTCGGCTCAAATAAATGAATTATTCTATACGTACCCTCCTTTTTTAACTTTTTTGCATAAAGTTATTTTTGTCGTATCTGTCTATCAGTGTACCTACGAATTGTAATTATAATGAGTGATCAAAATATCTTACCAAACCAAAATATGAGCACTCAAGATATAGATAAAGAAGCTAACTTGCAATCTCGGAAAAGAAAGCGCCGTGTTCGTCATTTAAGTAGCTCAGCATCATCAAGTACTAGTTCAAGTTCTAGTAGTTCTGATAGCTCAACAAACCGTAAGCGTTCTCGCCGTTCGCGTAAAAGAAACAAGCGCAGCCAAAGAGACCGTAAATTTGAAAAGTTATTCGAAGAAGTAGCCGATTTTAAGAAAAATTTAATGAATCGGGCTAATGAATTTGATTCCGGGTCATTATATGAACATCATCGTGAAGATTGTTTAGATGATAATGTGAGCCGTCAACTGTATTGCAATAATATATTTATAGATGAACCGGATAATTCTGAGTTAGGCCCGGAAATTTCATTGTCAATAGGGACTAAAACGAAAGATCCTGATATCTTAAGAACACCAAGTGCGTATTTAGACATTTTAAAGAGTATACAACGTTTTAATGATCCCGATTGGACAAATGTGAGGTATTCCGAAGTTCAAAAAAATTATAGGCATACCCCCGGTTTCACGGAACTCGATGCAAATGATGAATTGAAACGATATGACGCCTCGCGCTCTTTAATTAATATGGAAAAATCTTTTGGCTCCTTGACTTTCGCCCTAATTTAACAAAGAGAACAGCTGCAAACGGAGCTTCGCTCCTTTTTAAGCTGGACTAGACAAGCAGATAATTTGAACCCTGATACGATTTGTGAAAAAATAACTGATATTTTTGTAAATGGTGAGTACGCTAGAATTTCTAGCGATACATTACAAATGATTTGCGGACACCGCGCAGAATGTATACAGCAAAGAAGGGAAACTATTTTGGCTGGTGTCAAGGATCCACTACACAAGACTATGATGAGAAAAATTCCGCCATCTTGTCACAATCTTTTCTCAGCTGAACAACTTACTTCTACGTTAGAAAAAGCGGGAGGCGTGAATAAAGTATTTTGGCCTCGTGACAAGGATCGCGCTTCTGCACCGCAGACCGATCCAAGCACATCCACGGCTCAGCGAAAGTTTCCACTTCCGAGTCAGAGAAAGGTGACCTATAAACATATGGGGCATACCTCTTCAAGGCCGAATAATAAACCTTTCTTTAACAGCGGCAAGCCCTTTCGGGGCCGGGGTGGTAAGCAATCAAATAACCGTAGATCCAATGATAATTCAAATACCAGCCGCAAAGCATCTCCTTCATCCCACCGGGATAGGAGAGGAAATTCACGCCGATTGCGACTCAACGAGTTCGTTTCGCGCCGGTCAGCTGAGGTTTTTTTTCACGACCGGTGGAAGAAAATGGGCGCACCAGATTATAATATTAAAAATAATATCCGGTTACCGAATTCCGTTTGTACAAAAACCTCCACTTCACATGCCCAATCTACAGAATTCAGTCCAGTGGACGCCTCATTCTCCAGAAATGGATCAAATTATTCACAAAATGATATCACAAGAGATACTTACAGTCATGCCACTGACTCAAAGTTTCATTTCACCAATGTTTCTGGTACCCAAAGGAGACGGGGATTTCAGACCGATTTTCAATCTCAAAGCCCTAAACCGATACGTCGATGCCTCCACCTTCCGGCTGATCAATATTTTCAGAATCCCAGACTTCCTTCAACCGAACGATTGGATGGTGAAAATAGACCTATCTCAGGCATATTTCCATCTGCCAGTCACAAAGGCTCACAAAAGATTTTTACGGCTAGTTTACCAAGGCCAATTGCTTCAAATGAACTGCCTTCCCTTCGGGCTCAGTTCAGCACCGAAAACGTTTGCCTCCTTGAGCAATTGGATTGCCCAGACTCTTCGAGACCGCGGAATGCGTGTAGTAATTTATTTAGACGACTACTTGTTAGTCAATCAAGATCACGAAACACTGGTGAGTCACGTCAAAACCACAGTGGAAATCTTTAAGTATTTAGGATGGATGATAAACTTCGAAAAGTCTATCCTGCAACCAAGACAAGCAATAGAATATCTAGGTATATTATGGGATCCATGGAAGAACATGAAATCACTTCCAGCAAAAAAGTGCTTGAAAATGAGAACCATGATCACTCGCTTGATCAACAAGCAAAAAGCATGCCTGAAGGAGTTACAAAGCATCATAGGAATGATGACTTTTTCAAGCTTCGTTGTACCTCGCGGAAGGATAAATTTTCGTCAACTTCAAAAACTATGCATCAGCATGTTACACCTGAAACCAACAACACAGACCTCACTGCCGGAGGTAGCCCAGAGGGACTTACGATGGTGGCAAAATTATCTCGAGACTTCGTCTCCTATCCATGTCCCACATCCAACACACTATATTGTCACCGATGCCTCAGACAACGCTTGGGATGCTTACATAAACAACACCTATGTATCCGGCACTTGGAAAGAACGGGAAAAATTGCTTCATTGCAATCTAAAGGAGATGCTTGCAATCCTGAAAACGATACAATATTGTGGCCAAAGCCTGAACAATGCCAGTTTACACGTTCAGTGCGACAACAAGACAGCAGTATCGTATCTGAGGAACGAAGGCGGTACAAAATCTCTGGCACTCATAGACCTGACCTACCAGATTCTACAGCTTGTAGATTCTTACCAGATTCACCTAGCCATTTACCACATTCCGGGTGTATACAACGTAGAAGCCGACAGGTTATCTCGACAGCAGAGACTTCCAGAGTGGCATCTACTCCCTCAAGTAACGCGCCTAATATTTGCCCAATGGGGAACCCCAGTGATAGACTTGTTCGCGTCTCAGCGAGCCCATGTAGTCCCCAGGTACTGCAGTTTGGATCACCGAGACCAACAGGCCGAGTTTCAAGATGCCTTCAGCCAGATCTGGAGCTATCCATTGGCATGGATTTTTCCGCCACCATTCTTGATACCGAAAGTGCTGATCCATCTGAACAAATGTCGAGGAATATTTCTGATTCCCCGAAATGGGACCAAGTCTTTTGGAGACCGGATCTGAAAAATCGGGCAACAGACCGCCCTTGGACGATCAGGAATCTCTGTTAAGTACTAATGGACACCTCAACCAACAAACCCCCTCACAAGGCCAACGAAATGACATTGGAAGTTTGGAGATGTGGGGGTGGAATGAAAAACTGAGTGACTGGACAACTGCAGTGTTTGTACTAGTAAGCGCGCGCGCGCCCCGCGCCCCACCCCACCGCTCCTAGCTAGCCCAGCTAAGATCAACGGGCAGTAATAAACCAGTGGTCACTATACACGGTCGTTTCATTGCTAATCGAGTACCTACGAGCTACGCTACCTACATATATAATAACAACCCAACAGAAGCATCTTCTTATGAAAAGCTGGCGATCGTCTACTGTAAAAACATATAAGCCAGCCTGGGCTCGTTGGATAAAATGGGCTAAGGTTAATCATACAGGGTGTTTGGTGCATCGTTTGCCAAATTGAATTGGCCGAAAGAAGAGGTCATTTGCTATCGCTTCAGGCTCAAGTACTCATTTTTGGCCACACCGGTTTTTTTATTACAACTTTCTAATTTTTATTTTGAAAAAATCCAAAACTCAGCATTAAAGCTTAAATTAAAAAAAAAGTTTTAAGTGTAGTCGTCAAATTTCATTTTTATTTACATATGTACTGTTGTATGGCTCTATCAAATTTAAAATTACTTGCCAGTTACATCTAGTTTTTTTTTAATAAATCACAAAGTTTTTGGAAAAATAAAAAATGAACTTAAAACTCAACTTTAAATAGCTATAAAAAAAAAACTAAAAGCGATCGGGATCTTCGAATTATTTTAAAAAGTTCTCTAGTCTATCCCCTTTCCAACGGTATGCAATGTGTTTAAAAAATGTTTCAGTAAGTTCACTAATACGCTAAGTTTGTGTATCGGGACGCACCATCAAACTATTGCATATTCGGGATAAATAAGTGTTTTCGCGTAAACAATACATACGAAGCAGGTAAAGCCTGCTATCTCCCTCCTACACAGTAGAATTCATTATCTGTCTCTTTTTGTTATTGGGTTGGCCGCAAATTGGTTAAGTTTGTTAGTCGTTATTTGACTGTCTCTGAAAACTAACCCCTTGTTGTTGTTGTGTTATTTTCTGTTACTGTTATTTTCTGTTACTGTTAATTTCTGTTACTGTTATCTTTTCATTGAGTTTTGTGGGTGTTTGTGTTAACTTTCGTGATTTTTTTTGTGTTACAATATGGCTACATTCTCTAATGAAGAATACGCTGATATTTTGATGGCTTATGGAAGAGCCGATGGTGTTGCTCGCGAAGCACAAAGAATTTATCAGGAACGCTTTCCCAATAGACGATTGCCTTCCCGCCATACTTTCCAGAACACTTATCGACGCTTACGTGAGACTGGTAATTTGACTGCTAGTGAACCAAGAGGGATTGTAGTGCGTCATAATGTTGACGTAGATGAACAGATTCTGGCACTGTTTGAAGAAGATCCCACTAGAAGCATAAGAAATGTAGCTGCATTACTGGGAATTTCGATCTGGAAAGTATGGCGAGTACTTCGCCAAAATAACAAACATGCTTTCCATTACACTCCGGTGCAAGGTACGTAATTTTTAAATTAATAGACTCACAACCGTAGGCGCTAACGTAGATTGCGAACCCTTTCTAGCTTTACCGCGTACCCGACGCAGCAGCAGGTAGCGGCTTTGACGTCACTCTGCCAGATGTCATAAACCTTCAGCGGTCAGGCCATTGTCTTTTACATTGTACTGCCCGTACTTTTTACAAACAATAAAAAAAAATCTTGCGAGAAAGTAATGCATTCTTACGCGTATTTTATTTGTTGTAGGTCTCGAGAATCAAGACTTTGATAACCGTGTCCAGTTTTGTCGTTTTTTACTGCATTCAGACGTGGATAATCCGGTCTTTTTAAAAAGAATTCTGTGGACGGATGAGTCCAAATTTACTAAAGAGGGAATCCTCAATTTACATAACTTACACCACTGGACAGCAAAAGATCAAAACCCACGCGTAAAACGACAAAGGTCATTCCAGAGACGATTTAGTGTGAACGTTTGGGCAGGAGTCATTGCAAATCATGTAATTGGACCACACTACTTACCTGACAACCTGAACGGGGATAATTACTTAGAATTTCTGCAAACAGAGTTGCCCTTATTATTAGCTGATTTGCCAATTTTCAGTGAAGACAGGTCTTTTGTTTTCCAACATGACGGTTGTCCCGCTCATTGGAGAATAACCGTCAGGGAGTACTTGAATGATGCATTCCCGGACTCATGGATTGGGAGGGATGGCCCTATTCCTTGGCCTCCACGTTCTCCAGACTTAACTCCGTTGGATTTTTACGTCTGGGGACGGGCCAAAGAACTCGTCTACGCCACGGAAGTTGAGACAAGAGATGATTTAGTCCAACGCATTGAGGCGGCTTTCATGACGATCAAAGCAGAAATGCGTTTACGCACCACTACAGTTGAGATAAGACGAAGATGTCGCGCGTGCATACGCAATAGTGGTAGACAGTTTGAACAAGACTTGTAAGATTAGTATGTAATTAAATTACTTATTAATAAATGATTATTTTTGTAATAATGTATTTTTTTTTCAATTTCGAGGAAAGTTCCCTATGTAAGAACGAGATAAGAGACTACGTAAGACGTGAGATAACAGTATCTATCTACTAATAGCATGTAATTTATGCGAAAACTAGTGTTTTAAACGTAATATCCAATATCAGCCTGATGTGTCTCGACTACACATTTAGCTAATTATTAAAGATATTAAAAGAGTTTTTTAACACATTACATACCGTTGGAAAGGGGACAGACTAGAGAACTTTTTAAAATAATTCGAAGATCCTGATCGCTTTTATTTTTTTTTTTATAGCTATTTAAAGTTGAGTTTTAAGTTCATTTTTTATTTTTCCAAAAACTTTGTGATTTATTAAAAAAAAACTAGATGTTACTTGCAAGTAATTTTAAATTTGATAGAGCCATACAACAGTACATATGTAAATAAAAATGAAATTTGAAGACTACACTTAAAACTTTTTTTTAAATTTAAGCTTTAATGCTGAGTTTTGGATTTTTTCAAAATAAAAATTAGAAAGTTGTAATAAAAAAACCGGTGTGGCCAAAAATGAGTACTTGAGCCTGAAGCGATAGCAAATGACCTCTTCTTTCGGCCAATTCAATTTGGCAAACGATGCACCAAACACCCTGTATATCTGTAAAAGAGCGACAAGGAGGGAGAACGGAAGCGAAAAAGGGACAGAACGATGGCCTCTCTCTCATGTATTATTAGGCTTCAAATTTAGGTAAGTAATTTAATTTACGTTTTATTTCAGGTAAAACGTTTGTATTACAGCATTTGGTTTTGCTTTTGTTTGTAATCTGTCATTTATGTGGGTACATAAACCATGTTGATAGTGCTCTATATTCATTATTCAAGCTGAAATTATGTCGCTTACGCCTGAAGAATGCACCAGAATACTTACAATGCTGGAAACCGGCCGGAGTCAGCGCGATACAGCCAGGACTGTCGGTGTGTCGCTGTCAACAGTACAAAGAGTTCTCCGACGTTACGAAGAAACTGGTTCTAACCTACGCAGACCAGGAACGGGCAGAACCAGGTGTACCACAGCACGAGAAGACCGATACTTGGTGAACACCATGCTTCGAAATCGCTTTCTCACAGGAACTGAACTCACAAATCAGTTTCGACGCCTCGGAGGAAGTAACCCAAGTGCATGGACAGTAAGACGTCGGCTTGCTGAATCTAACTTAAAACCCCTTGGACCTGCAAACGGCCCTAAACTGGAGCGTGGGCATCGTATTTCAAGACTAAGATATGCCCAGAGCCACGTAAATTGGAGTATTGAAGATTGGTCAAAAGTTATGTTCTCCGACGAATCAAAATTTATACTCTACAAGCACGATGGAAGACACAGAGTGTATCGAAGACCAGGGGAAAGATTCAAGCAAGCATGCATCGAAGAAAAAGTAGCCTACGGTGGTGGGTCTGTACTTGTGTGGGCCGGAATTTCTTCTGAAAGTCGCACAGAGCTGGTGATCATAGAAAACGGCTCTTTAACTAGCGTAAGATATGTGGAAGAAATCCTCAATGATCACGTTGGTCCATTTATGGTCAATTTAGGTGAGGATGCTATATTTATGCATGACAATGCCCGACCTCATACAGGTAGGATTGTGAATGACTACCTTCAAGAGATGAACATTACTCGTATGGAGTGGCCAGCGCGCAGCCCGGATATCAACCCGATCGAGCATGCTTGGGACGAGCTAGGCAGATGCGTAAAACAACGAAACCCTCCCCCAATCACGCTTCGTGAGCTCAAAATTGCTCTCACAGAGGAATGGGAGAATATTCCCCAAAATCGTATAAGGAACTTGGTGTACAGCATGCCAAACCGCGTAAACGCAGTAATGGAAGCACGAGGAGGCAATACGAAGTATTAAAATTCAAGAAAATCGTAATAAAGTTCAAAAATTTCATGTTTCCTATTTTTGTTTTAAGGAGAGATCAGCAGTTTTTTTCTTTATGTAATTTTGTGTTAATAAAATGTATGGTGACTCATTTTTTTTTTTTACTTTCATTTAAGGAGTATTACATTATCTATTAAATACAATTTATTGCATTAACCTATCATTTTTAGTTTCCGTGATTTTTAACATTCTTTAAGTGACCCGGATTCATTGCTCTCGAGTGTATTTGCAGATCTGGAGAGACCTGAAGCGCAAAGCTAGGCATGCAAATGCTGCGGCATCTGCTGCCCATGCCATCACGGGGAACCCCGAACAACCAGTCCCAGTGGCAACCGATATGACCAATATTATTTTATGTACTATTGGTCATGAGTGTTCCACTGGGACTGGCCCAAATGAGTCGGGCATTGGACGAAGAGTAAGTGTTTTCTTAAATACATAACATTTTATGGTAGTAATACTGAAACTAGGGACTTTATAATTTCAAACTTTTCAGATTCCCGTGGCAATGCCGGTTCCAGAGCCTCTAGTAGAGGTTGTTTTGGGGCTAGAGCCGTCTGAAGAGCCTGCAGCTGGTAACTCTGCCATGGATGCCTTACAAGACCCTGCTCTCCCTGCTTCAACCCAGGCCTGTAAAACTCGCCAAAAAGAAAACATACCACCAAACGCATTTTTGAATCTGCAGCGAGAGCAAATACATGTGCTAAAAGTGTGTATTAATTTGTTTCTTTTAAATATAGTAGAAAATGTATTCTAGAAATAGACATATAGCTTATTGCCTCCCATGTTATTTTTGCAGTTGTTTTAGTACAGTTTTTTTTTCTGGGATAAAAATTAGTATTAGACTACAACTCTACAAAAAATTGCATTAGACCATTTTGAAGTGAAAGTAGGACTACCAATTTTGCATTTATAATATCACAAGTTATGTAACTACTGTAGGTATATAATTTTAAGAAAAAGTTGTTTTTTTCTTTTCAGAGGCTATGTGATTTGATGGCAGAAAGAAATACTATAATGAGAGAGCAGAATCGACTGCAAAAAAAACGAAAAGTAAGTAAAATAAGTATTTATTATTTGTTCTCGTTTGGCTTGTGCCACACGCAACACTGTTATTACTGCCTGTCTGCCAGGTACATTACTGTAAGGCACCTGTAGGTTCACTGGAACCACTTCCTGCGGGTTAACAGGAACTTCTTCAAATGGAACTCTAAAACAAATGCAATATAATTAAATTAGTTACAAGTTTTCAAGAAAATAAATAATTATGTTTAGATACCATAATGAAGCAAACAATAAATACCTGTAGTGCAGCATGATGTTGTACAGTGTTACACATGCATATATTATTTTAGATGCTTTTTCTGGTTTATAATGTAGCGTCCTGTCATGGCCCAGTAACCTAAACGTCCCCTTCAAATAGCCGTTAGTGCGCTCTATGCGCTCTATGCAGTCAGTTTACAAGGTGAAATAAAGAACCAAAGAACATCAGACTGCTGAAAACACATTTTTTTTTTTTTTTTATAAAACTAAATTGAGACTGATTTGTGCCATTAAGATTAATGTATGTAAATTTATATAGGGTGACTGGTAATTAGTGACCGAAACCTAAACATAATATGATTGTGCTCATGATAACAAACAACTTTTACTATGGGACCAAACCTGAAATCAGCTGCTCCCTACATTTTGACGAGTTATGCAAACATGAATGTATGGGGCAGCTGATTTTTTTTGCGATTTCAGATTTGGTCCTATAGTAAAAGTTGTTTATTATCATGAGCACAATCATGTGTTTAGGTATCGGTCACTAATTACCAGTCACCCTATATAATCTAAGACTGATTTGTGCAATAATAATGATTTTAGAACTTAATTTAACTGATTATGAGACTTTATCTGCCTAGCCTTTTCCTAACTGTGTTGGGTTCGACTTCCAGTCTAACAGGATGCAGCTGAATACCAGTATTGAATAACTGATTAGGAGACTGATTTGAATTATAATTATTATGAATATTATATTTTAATTTTTTTATAAAACTAAATTGAGACTGATTTGTGCCATTAAGATTAATGTATGTAACTTTATATAATCTAAGACTGATTTGTGCAATAATAATAATTTTAGAACTTAATTTAACTGATTATGAGACAATCAATCTGCCTAGCCTTTTCCTAACTGTGTTGCGGTCGGCTTCCAGTCTAACAGGATGCAGCTGAATACCAGTATTGAATAACTGATTAAGATACTGATTTGAATTATGAATATTATGATACAAGGAAATAAATAATACGAATAGCAAACAAATTTTTCAGTTGAAAATTATTTTTCCCACCAAACATTTCCCCGGATTTAGTTGGACAAGTAAGATTCTCAAATATGTATGAACTGTAATGTCCGTTTATTTTCTATAAATTTGGAAGCTTGGTTGGTTAAATATTTAGTAACCATTTTAGAGACAACATTAAAATCATAACATTGTTTTAAATATAAGAGGTCATCTTACTATAGAAGCCCTAAAACTATTCAAAAATATTTTACTTAAAGTAAGTTGAAAGTATGAATAACTCAAAACATACTTCGGTCAAAATATCTTAGTATTGAAGTAGGACAGCGATATGAAGATTTGGTTGATGGAATATTATGTCATCTTTTGACTGTGAACCGAGACACATTTGTGTGGATATTGAGATGGGAACATTTACCACACACACAAATATGATTTTGTTACTTAAAATAATTTACTAACATACCCAGTAAATAATACGAGCCAATCCTTCCTTCATATAATCTGCGCATTTCACTTTTAATATTGGAATTATTGAAAATGAATTGGTCATGGACCCTTCCTGGGAACCGTGCATTCACATGCAAAATTCTGCAGTCAGCATTGCATATCTGTAATAATAACCAATTATATAAAACACTTCTGACATTGGCAGAATGGTCGACATCGGCTTTGCTTACCACAATAAGAAATAGAATAGAAATATAGTAGTTACTCAAGAAGGTAGGTATACTATGTACTTGTAT
The DNA here is from genome assembly GCA_932274075.1 of Diarsia rubi. NCBI lineage: Eukaryota > Metazoa > Arthropoda > Insecta > Lepidoptera > Noctuidae > Diarsia > Diarsia rubi. Next base: position 3,727,723 of record OW026433.1, read on the forward strand.
TATGTATCCTGTGAATTCAATTCAATTTCAATTCAATTTATTTGTCAAAAACACGTGTAGGTTCACAATCTGTTGGAGAGATTACTAAAAAATAAAAATAGTTTCAACATGTTTTGCCTATAGAGGCGTACAAATGCAATAATAATATAATCGTCACACAAAAATTTGTTAAAAAGTTACGTGAAATTAAATAATTGGAAAATAAGAAGAAATAAATTAATAGAAATACCTAGTCAAAGTTAAATACACAGAAAAAACAAAAAAATAATAATAATAATGATCAAATATAAAATTAATAAAAGTAACAAAGAAAGGAATTAATAAAGTAATAATTAGTAACAATATTCAAAATTAAAATTATATATCGAATCAATATAATAGTCAAAAATCAAATTAATATACTAGTCAAAATTAAATCAATATAATAGTCAAAAATCAAATTAATATAATAATCAAAAACTAATTCAAAATAAAATTTATAAAAAGGTCTAAATTACGTCATTCAAATAGTCGGCAACATTATAGTAGCATTTATTTACTAAAAGTTTCTGCATACTTTTCTTAAATCTATTAATATTCAAATCTTTGTATGCCTTTGGTACCTTGTTGTATAATTTTGGAGCTATGCAGAATACACTCTTGCCCATGAGAGCTGTTTTAGCACTATGTAAACGAAGTCTCCGATTATCACGTTGACTTCTTTCGGAACCTTCTGATGACTTCGGAAACAGTTGGGGATTATTTTTGATGAATAATACCGTTTCCAATATATACAAGGAAGGAAGTGAGAGAATTTGATGTTTAATAAAATATGGTTTGCAACTGTCTGTAATTCTAAGACCAAACATAGCTCTTATGCATCGTTTTTGCATTCTAAATATAGCCTCTTTATGTGTAGAGTTTCCCCAGAAAATAATGCCGTATCTAAGGATCGATGCAACAAGTCCATGGTAGGCAGTAAGTAATGTATCTGTATTTACGGTTGGGGCGAGTTTATGCAATGCGTAGGAACAACTACTAATTCTCTTACAAGTTTCTTCAATGTGATCCTTCCAATCAAGTTTTTTGTCAATGGTTAGTCCAAGGAATTTGGCATTATCAACTTTACATATGGTGTGATTTTTATAGCTTAAGTTAACATCATTTATTAATGGTTTTCTTTGACTAAAATGTAAGATTTGTGTTTTATTTAAATTAATTTTTAGATTATTATTGTCTAACCAGTCAATTATAGAAGCTAAAGCATTATTAATGTCAAGTTTATAGGTGTCAGTTTTCTTACATGCTATTGTGACTGTGCTATCGTCTGCAAAAAGAGTCATAGGATGCTCAATAGATTTCGGAAAGTCATTTATATATATGATAAATAATAATGGTCCGAGAACGCTTCCTTGGGGTACACCAAATTTCACTAAACGTTCTTGAGACAGATACGTAGTCGCTTTTTTGGAACGATCTATTCTTGAGATTGCTGTGATTTGCCTTCTATTGGACATATAGGATTCAATTAATTTAAGTACATTGCCTCGAACCCCATATGAGTCAAGTTTCTTAATTAAAATAGTGTGGTCAACGTAGTCGAATGCTTGTGTCATATCGCATAGCAAAGCGCAAGTGGGAGTTCTTTTATCCATTCGTAACTCGTGAAGAAGGGTAAAGTTGATTGGAAGAGTAAAATTGGTACCCAGAATAGAAAAGCTTGTATGATTATACAGGGTGGCCGGAACATTGACGTCCAAAAATAAAATTTCGGTCCCTCGTATATCCCGGGTATTCGAATCACCCCCATGTATGTTCCGCGACTTTTCATAGTTTTCGAGTTATGAATTTTTTTCTGAATGTTTGAAAATTTTCGACCTGACCAACCTAAAAAAATTCTAAAAAAAAAAGTAGAGGGTTTTATCGAGTTTCTTTTTTTGCAACTGAATTTTCATAAGTAGTACTTTTATGCATAAAATAATCAGCTTCGTAACTGTGATGAAAGTTATGAAAATGTTGATCTAAAGTGAAAAATTTACGTTCGGTAAATTATGACTTAAATTTTCAACTTCAAATTAAAAATCTAAACAGGTGACTTCATGGTTCTCAAGTAGGCTTCAAGAATGCGCCAGACTCTCAGCTTTCATAATCATTAAAAAACGTAGGACTTAATGGGGCTAACTTTGGCCTTAATCGGCCTTCAAAGACTGCGAGGTGGAAAATTCTTAAAATTAGCTATCTGATTAATAATTTTTTTTTTCCATTTTCTCGCTCCTAAGGTTATTTAAATTTGCTAACCAAAAATGACTGCAGGAAAGCTAAGATTTAAACACGGAGATTTTTTTAAATGTTAGTTTAATGAATTTTGCGCGATCCGTTCTCGTGGACTATGGGTTGTAAACGACGGTGCAACTCTTTTACCTGCAATAACAATGGACCGAGAGGAAAAGAGACCGAATTATTGCTATCTCTCTCACGCAAGGCGCGCAACAAGCCAACGCGAAACAAGTACCTCAGTCGTACTCACATTGTGTTTACTGCTATACGCGTGTCACCATTTTGTCTTTACCACACTCGCTTTGCCCACGGACTCCGCTGCCTACTTGTTTGACTACTTTGCTCGTTTATTGGACTGTGTTTTTCATTCTGATTTGGACTTTTTTTACGTGGAAGTGTAAAAAATGAGTTACACGTTAAGTGAATATGCAGAAATGCATTATTTTTATGGAGTTGCACAAGGAAACGGCCATGAAGCAGCGCGACTGTATCGCGAACAACTTCAACGTCGTGGTGGGCCGCAACCTGAGCGATATCCCGACCATCGTGTTTTTATTAACACGCACAACACTTTGATGGCAGGCCGCATTCCTGGTCGACGCGGCAGTCATGAAGGAATCCCTAGAGCTAACCCGGATCGCAGAGAAATGGTGCTGGAAGAAGTTCAGCGAAATCCGTCTACGAGTACGAGAAGTATGGCTCGTGCTCTGAACATCCCAAGGACTTCTATCCAAGACATTCTTCACGATGAAGAATACCACGCGTTCCACATCCGACGAGTCCAAGCTTTACTGCCTACAGATCACCAATTGCGCGTTGATTTTTGCCAAACCATGTTACGAAAAGAGCAAGAGGATCCTGGATTTTTCAATAAAGTTTTATGGTCAGATGAGTCACGATTTGAGCGATCCGGAATATTCAATATTCATAATTACCACACGTGGGCGAATGAAAATCCACTCGAAGTGAGAGCTTCGACATTTCAACATCGCTTCAGCGTTAACTTGTGGTCTGGTATCCTCAATGGCGAACTAATTGGTCCGTTTGAACTGCCGTCCAGACTTGATGGAGAAACATACAAAAACTTTTTGGAAAATGAACTTCCATTGTTGCTGGCAGATGTGAATCTCGAACTCAGAAGAAACATGGTGTTGCAAAATGACGGCGCCCCGTGTCACTATGCAACCCAGGTCCGAAATTACTTAGATGAAACATACCCCAACAGATGGATCGGACGCAGCGGACCAATTAGGTGGCCTCCACGCTCACCTGATCTCAACCCCATCGATTTCTTTATTTGGGGCTATTACAAGGAAATAGCATACGCCCGAGACTGTTCAAGTGAACAAGAGCTGAGGCAGTTGATTGCAGAAGCTGAACGTGTTGTGAGAGAGAACAGAGACGCTTTTAGACGATTGCCAGACAATTTCTTACGTAGGTGTAGAATGTGTATTGCTGCTGGTGGTGGCCACTTTGAAAACCTTTTGTAAATGTTAAAAATAAATTAAGTACTTTTTTCACATTATCATCTGTGTTTTATTCAAAACCACTTTTTACGTAAAACTTTTCTTACCCAACTCTGAAACTATTTGTTGGTTAGTTTTCAGTATTCTTATCATTAATTAACCTTAGGAACGAGAAAATAGCCAAAAAAAAATAATTACTCAGATGGGTAATTTTAAGAATTTTTCCACCTCGCTGTCTTTGAAGGCCGATTTTAAACAAAGTAGCCCTATTAAGTACTTCATTTTTTTTTATGATTATGAAAGCTGAGAGTCTGGCGCATTCTTGAAGCCTACTTAGGAATTATGAAGTCACCTGTTAAGATTTTTAATTTAAAGTTGAAAATTTGAGTCATAATTTACCGAACGTAAATTTTTCACTTTAGATCAACATTTTCATAACTTTCATCACAGTTACGAAGCTGATTATTTTATGCATAAAAGTACTACTTATGAAAATTCAGTTGCAAAAAAAGAAACTCGATAAAACCCTCTACTTTTTTTTTAGAATTTTTTTAGGTTGGTCAGGTCGAAAATTTTCAAACATTCAGAAAAAAATTCATAACTCGAAAACTATGAAAAGTCGCGGAACATACATGGGGGTGATTCGAATACCCCACGATACGAGGGACCGAAATTTTATTTTTGGACGTCAATGTTCCGGCCACCCTGTATGGATGGATGTGAAAGAAGTAAAAGAGGTGTTTCAGCATTGTAGCACATGGAAATCTGTAGTCTCTGCCTACTCCCTGTGGGAGAAAGGCGTGAGTAAATCGTATATTAGTAATAGTTAAATACATAATCCTATAGGTAGCAGAAATTGTCTGTTTTAATTTGGAATTGTCTGTCATTATCATTAAGAAGTAGGTATACGTAGGAATAGAATTGCTTTCTATTTTTATATTGAATGCCTTGAAGGCCCGATGGGGGAAAAATGGCAATGTGGGTGCAGTCAATAGCTCCAACTATGTCAGGTACTCCAAACTTTTCTCTGAACTCTTCTGCTATTTTATGTCTTTCTGGCTCAGTTGATGGGAAATATACCCATTGAGGCATTAAGCTGTAAAATTAAATTATCCAACAATTATCAAATAGTTAAAAGCCTTGCAATCCTTTTTTAACTGGTATTACAAAACGGAAATTGGTGTCCGGAAACGAACCGTGGACGCAGACAACAATGACGCTGAAATATCAGACCCAAAGAGGCCAAGGATCAACCTTGACAGTGACACTAAAGAGAGAGTGTTAAGGTATATTGTTAACAGTGCCCTCAAGCTTTATGAAGCCTTAAATGCATGCAATCATGTCATGAACATCACTGTGAGCCATCAAGTAATGAGTATTCTTCAAGGTGGCCATAACATCATGCGAAAGATGGCTAACTTCAAAATGACCACCCATGCAAATATGAGTTTGACAGCAACTGTCACGTTGGGCACAAACAATTTTAACATCACCTATAAGTCAGTCACTGACATAATGAGAGCAGAAGCCGCAAACTTGGGATTGGAATACACGCCTTCAAATAGGACTGACAACTCCCACTGGTATGGAATTGGAAACCCTCTCTTCAACATAATGGCCGCTTTCAAAATGCGTTACGATGAGATCAGAGTAGGTGTGTCTCGCATACCAGTGGGAAAGCGTGGGAATACCACCGACTACGTAGATATAGCTCAATACGGCCTTACACCTGCACATCATGTTTTACTCGAGGGGTCAACTTATAAACCAGAGCGTAGATCTGCTATGGCTCAAACATTGGGGCCCTTAACTGCAGTGATTGCCGCTTACAAGTCACGTGACCCTTATAGGACAAAGTGGGTGGAGGCCGTTAAAAGAGACTTAGTGCATGTCCCTAACGCGCTTAACCTTTGTAATGCCATGCAGGGTAGACGCGCAGAGGAAATCGCTCCTGCTCTGAGTGCCTTCGCTGATGTGGTGTTGATTGCTGGGGCCAGAAATGCTCAAAAAGCCTTCTTTCCGCTTTGTTTTTTAATCTATGCTCTAGGAACGCGTGAGCAACTTACAGTTTGTGGGTTAGACAGAGCCACTCCACCAATGTTGCCTTCCGAGGTTGATTTTTCAGGAAGGGGAATGTGGAGGGTTTACAAAGCATGTAGTCCTTTCCAGTGGCGGATCGAAACTGCAATGGACGACGTAGCGGCAAGTCAGGTGGTCTACCACGCTATATTCGGAACCCAGAACGAAGACTTAGGTGTGTTGCAGTCAGTAACAAATGTAAAGACTCCATGGAAACTCAGGTCAGAGATTGCAGATAAATTTAGGAGTGCGGGAAAGGAGGTAAAGACCATAAAACTGCCACAACAAATTTTGTACTCAAAGATGGCTCAAGCGAATATGACCGGACTTCTCACCGAATCTGCTTTTCAGATACGTTGCAAGCAGGTGTTCGCTGGCAGGAGGGCAGTAACCTACATTGATGCTTTTTACAAACACATGAGTTCTGAGACTCCCCAAGCTATTCAGGGCGGACTCACACTCCATGCTTTAGCGGCATTCTACAGAAGTTTGAAAATAGAACTCATGGCTAAGAAGGAGGAAAACACCATCCATGGCACTGTGGAATGGAGAGAGATTTCGGGGCTTACTAGGACGGAACATGGGCCTGTGTCGAGGGAAATTGTGAGGGAGAGTGGCCGTTACTTCTGTGGCAGACTGTGACTTCATTTATTTTCTGTTTACAATTTTTATATTGTCCTTGACCTACAAACAAAAGGTAATCGTTTTATCAAACCACTTTTAAGAGCATTCATCCTTTAGCTGTGTTTTTTTCTATTCTAAGTTTTATTTAAAAAAAAAAAAAAAAAAAAAAAAAAAAGTGTTACGTCGATCATCTAGAATCATCGAGAAACCTCGCTAATAACTGAGAAGTACGCGTGAATTCTAGTAGGTACCTAATTCCATTCTGTAGGTAGTTAGTCCGCCACCCGTCGTCGCGGTACTTGCATTTTAATTTCGACCGTATGCCTACGGCGTAAAGTAACTTCTTATTTGTTGGATAATTTATCTTTAAGTTTATTTTTTTGTTAATGTTTTTTCTGGATGCTTTATGGAATAGTAGCGAATTTTCTCGAATATCTTTTGTGTGTTTGGGGTATAAAAGGACCGGGAGAGGACGAAGCGGGACAGTCTACTTTTAAGCGAGACAACGAAAGGTTCGAAGAGATATCAAGTGCGCTAAAGTGTTCAGTTGTGATTTGCGATTGTTTATAAGTGTTTTGCGAGTAATAAAGTTATTTCGTGTGTTCAATTGGTAGTGCTTTTATTTATCCCATACCCAGCTCGTAACAATTTGGTGTCAGAAGTGAGGGATAAATAATGCCGATTCTACCCAAGGACGACACGGATAGTATCCGTACGAGGAGTCAGCGACAACAAGGTATGGACCAAAGGCGATTTGGAGACTCCCCGACACAGACACCGGGCGGTGTCCAGCCTACGTCAGAGCCAGTCGCTGGCCCATCTGGATCTACTCTAGCACTAGCGGCGCCTGACTTGTCTGCCTTAATGGGTCTGCTGCAAGACCAGGCTCGTCGTCAAGAGGAGCAGTCTCGTCGTCAAGAGGAGCAGGCTCGTCAGTTGCAGGAACAGATGCAACGGGACAAGGAGGAACAGGCTCGTCGTCAAGAGGAGCAGGCTCGTCGTCAGGAGGAGCAGGCTCGTCGTCAAGAGGAGCAGGCTCGCCAGTTACAGGAACAGCTGCAACGTGATAAGGACGAGCAGGCTCGCCGTCAAGAAGAACAGATGCTCCTGATAAAGGATCTTCACGCATCAGTGGGCAAAGAGCTGAGCGTGATGAAGGAGCAGGTACAGCAGCACGACAACCGTATCGCAAAGGCCGAAATTCAGATCGCCGATGTGAAGAAGGCCTTGAGTGAAATTAAGGTTGGAGACGGGACTGTGGCTTCAGTGATTGCTGCACCTTCGGTGCGCGGGTTTAAAGTGCCGCCATTTGACGGAACATCTTCGTGGTCGGCCTATAAAATCCAATTTGAGGCCGTTATGAAGGCGAATGGGTGGACCAAAGCGCAAGCCATGACAGCGCTCACCTTGGGTCTCCGAGACCAGGCCCTTACCATTCTTGAGGCACTTGGCAAGGATGTGACCTACGAACAGCTGCTGGAGGCGTTAGAGTCTAGATACGGCGACGCGCACCTGGAGCACGTCTTTCGTGCCAAATTAAAGGATCGTGTTCAACGTAGTGCCGAGAACCTACAGCAGTGGGCCCTGGAAGTGGAAAAGCTGGTTCGCAAAGCATACCAGTCCGCCCCTGCACTTATTGATGGAAATCTGGTTCAGGCGTTTGTAGATGGAATACGCGACTTGGAAGTTAGAGTTGCTGTGAGACTTGGTCACCACGAGACGCTGAAAGACGCCTTGGCCCATGCTTTAGAAGTGGAGGCAGTGAGGCAGGACCACCGTACGCACCGCGTCAGGGAGGTTGTCGCGTCAACTGTACGCGACCGCCCGCAAGGTTACAGCCCTAGGTGCTTCACTTGTGGAGAAAAGGGTCATCTTCGGTCAAGCTGCCCTAAGCGCAGCTCAGCAAGAGAGGATCAGCCCCAACAAGGAAGGGTGGCTGAAGTGACTACCCAGCCACAGCAGGGAAACGAGTAAATGCCAGGACTGGGGGGCGGGTGCTGGCTGGTTTTGAAAGAGCCCCGAGGATCTCGATCTCACAAGCACATGACGGGAACAGCTTGACCATCAACGGCGAAGTCAACGGAACTCCATGCAAACTGACGTTGGATACTGGAGCTTCTCACACGGTCGTCAATTCTCACCTGGCAAATCGGTTTCTTGGGGACTACTTCAATAACCACGACCGTATACAATTGCTAACAGCTACCGGTCAGCACATAACCGTCCGAGGCAAGAAGGAGGTGGAGTTAAAATTGGGTGATAGAATTTACCGGCACAATGTCATCGTGGCCGACATAATGGACGATTGCATCTTAGGCTTGGACTTCATGCGGAAATATCGTTGTGAGATCGACATTGACCAAGGAGTGTTGAAATGTGGTTCCGAGGAAGTCTTCATGGAAGGTGCACCATCAGGGAATGTGTACTGCTTGAAGGAAATTGTTCTTCCTCGCAGATCAGAAACGATCGTGCCAGTCAAGTTACCACCGAATTCTAGACACAAAGATCGGAGTGTTCTGATAGAAAGGGTGAACAATGACTTTCCATGGAAGATGGCACGAACTCTGGTAAAGGCCAACAACATCTCAGCTGTACGCATCCTGAATCCAAGTGATAAGGAGCAAGTGATTAAGAAGGGCACCTTGATCGGGACTTGCGAGGAAGTAGCTTGGATGCGTCAATTGCAAGATCTACCTACCGGAAATCAAAATCGTAGTGGAAAATTTGACGTGTCAACGCTTTTAGAAAACTGTCATTTGACTAAAGGAGAAATGGACAAGGCTAAGAAGATGTTACTTCAGTACGCCGGTATTTTCTCAACGAGTGATGCTGACATAGGAAGAACTGGACTGGTTCAGCACAGGATTAATACAGGCAACGAGTTACCTATCCGTCAGCGACCAAGGAGACTGCCAGTTGCACGGGAAAACGAAGTGGAAACCATGATTGAGGGTATGGTGAAGGATGGTGTTATAGAGCCTTCATCCAGTCCATGGTGTTCTCCTGTGGTCCTGGTAAAGAAAAAGGACGGCAGTATGCGCTTCTGTGTGGACTATCGACGACTGAACAACGTCACGAAAAAGGACAGCTATCCACTGCCTAGGATCGATGACACACTGGATACGCTGACGGGAATGAAGTGGTTTACTACACTAGACCTGAAAAGTGGTTACTGGCAGGTAGAAATAGACCCAAAGGACAAGGAGAAGACTGCATTCTCAACAGGAAAAGGGTTGTGGCAGTTTAAAGTTATGCCTTTTGGATTGTGTAACGCTCCTGCAACGTTTGAAAGGCTGATGGAACAAGTACTTGCCGGATTGATTGGCGACGCTTGTCTTGTCTATCTAGACGACATAATCATTGTGGGCCGTACGTTTGAAGATCACCTTAGAAACCTCAACCGAGTGCTGTCAAAGATCCAAACAGCAAACCTGAAGTTGAGTCCGAAAAAGTGCTCATTTTTCAGAAAACAAGTAAACTTTTTAGGACACATAGTTTCGGGGGAAGGTGTTCAAACAGACCCAGAGAAAGTAGTCGCCGTCAAGGATTGGCCAGTTCCGAAAGACAAGACACAGGTCAGAGCATTTTTGGGTTTGTGCTCCTACTATCGCCGGTTTGTGAAGAATTTTGCTGACATTGCGAAACCTCTACACAAACTTACCGAGGAAAAGCAACAGTTTTGTTGGGACGAGAACTGCGACACCGCATTCCAAGAATTAAAGAGACGTCTGTGCAATACTCCTATTTTGGGATATCCTGACACTGAAAATGACTTTATAGTCGACACAGACGCAAGTAATACTGGAAATGGGGGCGTGTTATCTCAACGGAAAAGAGATCAGGAGGTTGTTATAGCTTACTTCAGCAAGTCTTTGTCTAAACCGGAAAGAAATTACTGCGTAACAAGACGGGAGCTGCTCGCCGTAGTGAAGACATTGCAGCACTTCAGTAAATATTTGTTGGGACGGAAATTCCAGTTACGAACCGACCATGCTGCATTGAAGTGGTTATTACAATTTAAGAATCCAGAGGGGCAAGTGGCGAGATGGATTGAACTACTGCAAGAGTTTGACTTCATAACCGAGCATCGTAGTGGGAGAACTCACGGTAACGCAGACGCCTTGTCGAGAAGACCTTGTCCTGAAGACTGCAAGCATTGTGCCAGGCAAGAGACTAAGGAAGTAGTACCCGTGAGGATGCTTAGAATGGATCTCAGCGATGAATGGAAGGAGACCCTACAGAAGGCTCAGCAAAATGACTCTGATATCAAACCGATCTTCCAGTGGATCAAAGCTGGTGCTCCGAAGCCCAAGTGGAGTGATTTGGCTGCGATGAGTTCTATCACTAAGAGTTATTGGGCACAATGGAACAGCTTGGTGATCCAGGATGGAGTGTTGTGCCGTAAATGGGAAAACGCTCGAGGGGACAGCTGTCATCTACAAATGGTTGTTCCTAAAGCTAAGGTACCGGATGTTTTACGGCTGTACCATGATGGATGCTCAGGAGGCCATATGGGGGTAAAAAGAACTCTCCTGAAGATCAGAGAGCGCTTTTACTGGATCCACTGTCGAGATGATGTGGAGGACTGGTGTCGCAAATGTACCAGCTGTGCGGCTGTGAAGGGACCCCACACACGAAGCAGAGGTGCATTAAAAGTGTACAACGTTGGAGCCCCCTGGGAGCGGGTAGCACTGGACGTAGCAGGACCATTTCCAGAAAGTGATAGCGGAAACAAGTACTTCATGGTTGTCATGGACTACTTCACCAAGTGGCCAGAAGTCTTCGCCATTCCTAACCAAGAAGCCACAACAGTCGCAGATAAATTGGTTCAGGAAGTCTTCTGTCGTTTTGGAGTACCCTTAGAAATTCACAGCGATCAAGGGAGGAATTTTGAATCGCAAGTTTTTCAGGAGACTTGTCGATTGATGGGTACACACAAAACTAGAACCACCTCTTACCACCCACAATCTGATGGAATGGTGGAAAGATTCAACCAGACGTTGGAGAGATATCTGGCAAAAGTTGTGGAAAGCAGGCAAAAAGATTGGGACAAGCACATACAGCCGTTTCTTCTGTCCTATCGGAGTGCAGTTCACGAAAGTACGACTGTAACTCCAGCCTTCGCGAACTTTGGAAGGGAACTACGGTTGCCTGCAGATTTAATAACTGGAACTCCCCCTGATGTCCCACGCAGTGTAACGGATTACGCAAATGACCTGCGTAATAAGTTAAATGATGTGTATGAGCATATCAGACAATCCGCACAACAGATGTCTGAGAAGATGAAGACCCGTTATGATCGGAAGGCAAACAGTATGGGTTTTGATGAAAGTTCTCTGGCACGGTTATTATCACGGTTCCTTTACCTACTAGAATTCACGCGTACTTCTCAGTTATTAGCGAGGTTTCTCGATGATTCTAGATGATCGACGTAACATTAACATTTACATTAGAAACAAGTAGTTTAGTAAATACATTATACCTACCTACACATTTTACAATCAAATCAAGGTATTATTATTTTGTTCCTAATTTCACAACTAAAAACTTGCAAATCAAAATACAAGAAGTTAACCAACTACATACTACTTAGTATAGGTATGACCGTAATAGCACTCAACATGTGGTATGCTGAGTTAAGTATTACATACCTACTTGGTTCAAAATATAAAAGTCTGAATACTAACACTCTAATGACAGCATCCAAGAACTGAGCCAGGTATTTGCTCACTGTGGTTTGAGCTAAACACAGAGTATGGTCTTGCCCTGTTGGTCTTTGGTAGCTCCCATCGCCCAGGTGATGTATACATGTGAGAACCTGAAAAATGGGTAAGTTAGATATATTATGTAGATCATGCTGTCGAAAATATTGATGTATTTTTGGGCGTTTGAAATAACAAGTACTTATTAAAATGTACTTACTTTGATGTGAACGGGCAAACCATCCACCTGATTTAGAGGCTGCAAGTCCACGCGCAGTTCTTCACATAAATAAACCACCATAGGCTTTGTCAGGCGGAAAATCCGTTGGAACTCCCTGTCTGGCAACTCGAACGGATTAGAGGAGTCCCGAATGTTTCTTCGGAATATTTTCCTACTTTGGACCTCTTGCCTTCGGGCAAGAACATAATTATAATAATTTACTGCCATTTGATGCAGTAGTAAGCAGAAAAATATACTTATATTTTTAATTTACTTTTATCACCACCTCCGAACGAACGTGATATAAACGAGCATATTCATCTGTCAAAATGTGACATTTGTTACAAAATGGGTGCGCCCATATTAGCAAATAAGACATAGGAGTCCCAACTAAACGTCAAGAAGTTATATCACATATCAAGAAATTATCTTACGCCGCCGTGCTAGCATTTAAGACAAAACGGTTTTATCGCTCAAACTGTGATAAAATGTGTGACTCATGCATGTCACTGTAGGCCGTGCTCGCCGGGCTGTTTCACTATTTGGAGTTCCTAAGCTTATGGTTACGGACAGAGAAGACGTATGTTCGAATCCAATGACTTTGTAACGTGGATAAACGAACTTGGTTGCAATTTGCACTACATAACTCCGGAGATGCATCACGCTAACGGTCAGGCCGAGCGGTATATGCGAACTATCCTCAACATGTTACGTATACAGACTAATTACAAGAAGGCTAGCTGGTCAGATACGTTGTGGAAGCTCCAGTTAGTGTTAAATATCACTTAACAAAAAACAACCCAAGTATTCCCACTTAACCTCTTGATCGGTACTGAAGCTACAATTCCTGTGGTCCGTGCGCTCGTACGTGACGTGGCTTTTAAAGGCAGCACGCCCAACCGGGAAGCCTTGCGCGAAATCACCAGAGGTAGAGCTCGTCAATTGCTGAAGAACAATCAACATAAACAGGACGAACGAGTGAACCAAGGGCGACACCCACCTCGCCAATTTAATAATAGGTCTTTACCTATGAAATTGCCGTTTTGTATGAAAAAATTTAAACGAATTTTTTATTTGTATTAATCGAAGTAATCACCCATGCAATCAATGCATCTTTGCCAACGCAGTGGCAGTTTATTGATGCCCTTCTTAAAGAAATCAGCTGGTCGGGAGGCAACAAATTCTTTAAAGGCATTTTGTACTGCCTCTCGGGTATTGAATTTTTTTCCCGCCAAGAAGTTATCCAAATTCTGAAAAAAGTAGTAGTCTGTAGGCGCAAGGTCTGGTGAGTAGGGCGGATGACGGAGAGCTTCCAACCCCAGTTCTTGCAACTTGGAGACCGTCTGCTGTGCAGTATGAGGTCGCGCGTTGTCGTGCAGGAGCAGCGGAGACGAGCGATTGACCAATGCTGGTTGGAGATGTGCCAGCTTCTCCATCATTGTGTTCAGTTCTTCACAGTACACATCTGCAGTAATGCTCACCCCGTTTGGTAAGAAGCTGTGATGAATCACACCGGCGCTAGACCACCAAACAGTGACCATCACTTTTCTAGGGGTAAGTTTTCGTTTAGGGCATTGTTTAGGTGCTGAACCAGGATCCAACCAACTTGCTGAGCGCTTGCGGTTATCAAACAGAATCCATTTTTCATCGCAGATAACAATGCGGTTCAAAATTCCTTCATTTGTGTGTCTGTTGAGCAGTGCAAGGCACGTCTCGACGCGTACTTCGCGCTGGCGATCATTGAGTTCGTGGGGCACCCATTTGTCAAGCTTTTTTACCTTGCCAATTTGACGCAAATGGACCAATATTGTTTTGACGCTAACGTCGAAAGCTGCTGCTAATTCAGCCGTAGATTGTGTATCATCAGCTTCCACAATCGCCTTTAATTCGTAATTGTCGACCAAAGTCTTCGGACGACCGCGAGGTTCATTTTTCAGGTCGAAATTTCCAGAACGGAAGCGAGCAAACCAATAACAGGTGGTGCGTTGGTTTGTAGTGTTAGCTCCGTAAACGTCGTTGATGTTGCGTGCCGCTTGTGCCGCGTTGCTGCCACGACGGTACTCATATTCCATAATTACTCGAATTTTTAACGTATCCATGATGACGAAAAAGATTGAAATGCGATGAAAATGTAACACTAATCAATATACAAATGACTACTTTTGGAAAAAAAACCATATTTTTAAAATAAAATTAATTTGAAATTAGAATTCTTAGCCAAACAAAAATTATTTTGATTTGAAATGACCAGTACTGCAGAACGGCAATTTCATAGGTAAAGACCTAATATTAACGATTGTGTGTTCGTTATTAAGTTTTCTCAGGTAACGGGAAAACTCGATCCCGGTATGCGTGGCCCCTACAAAGTGGTAGAGGTGTTACCTAGTGGACGCTATACACTGCGCTTGTTGAGCGGTGGCTACGGCAAGACAACACAGGCCGCGGCTCAACACATGGTGCCATGGCAAGGCGAGTGGTATCCAAACACTTGTGCCGCCTTCTTCGAGAGTGAGTATTTTTCTCCAACTTGCTTAAGTGTAAGTGCTAGTCGCTGTGGCACTAGTCACTCAGGCGTTTGTCACTTGGCGTTTGTCGCTATACTTTGGTGCTTGTTGCTATGGTGCTTGGTGTGGCCTAAGCTGTATAAGTTGGCTAGTGTAGTCAACTTAAGGTCCGTTTGTCGGACGTCTCTCATGTATGGATACGGCCTGCATGTTAGACAAGCTTACACGTGTACGAATATGGTCTGCGTGCTAAGCGGCTTGACGTATGAATACGGTCTGCGTCAAGCATGTTTCAGATAACTATGACTAGTTGTCGAAGACTGTCAGCACGAGGTGCAGGGAGCTGCCCCGAGGACAACGGAGACCTTCAAAATAAAGGCCTCAGTTGGGTTCGAATATTACAAAGAGAGACTTTTCTACATAATTTTAGAATGATGAATGTGTGGTCCCTGTATGAATCCTTTGATAGATGATAAGTAAATGAATTGAAAGATGGTGTACAGAACGTTGTGAATGGCGAAATGTGTTCATTTAGTCTTATTGAATTGTCTTCTTAATGTAATTTTGTGTGCAGGTGAACATGCTGAAGATGATGACACTGCGCCTGCAGCCGGATCACAGCATGTGGCTGACCCGTCTATGCCTCTGCTGGATGACGACGTGGAACAAGCACCGTCGACGTCACTCGCCGCGAACTCCGACCACACTCACTCTGCGTGACTCACTCGTGTCGAGGACGACATACAGTCAGGAGAAGCCGTGTAAGGAACAGGCAACCCCACGTCACCGGACTGCCTATAAATAGCGTGTCAGTTAACTGTCAAGTCCCTTTTTTTTCGTTGGCGGTCACGACGTACAGACGTCTCTGCGGTTACAGGTCACGTGAGCTGTTTTGTATTTTCAAAGTGTGCAATCGTTATTTTGTTACTTTGTCATTATAATTGGAACCAATTTAACTTAAAGAAAGCTGTGATGATGTTGATTAATTTAACTTTGATTTATTAAACGGTTTTCTTATTGGATTGTGTTTTTTTTAAATAATTTCCACTTCTGAAACTTATACTATTTAACCTAACATTTCGATAGTAAAAAATGGTTACAGTGAGTCAATCTTAGTAGATAAACTCGGAATTTTAATTCGATTCCAGATTTGACATTAGCTACTGTCATTTTGTGAAATAATGATACCACTATGAGGAGCGTCTGTTCAAAAGGTCGTATTTCACTTTTCAACTTTTTTTTTTTTTTTTTGAACTCATAGCAGAAAACTCCATCAAATAAGCGTAAAAACTTGTCCAAAAGGAGCGTATTTCCCAATCAAAACAGGCATATTTCTTCTACAAATAGCATCTTTTATTTATTTTTCTGTTCAAAAGGTCATATTTTTTTCCATACATAACAACTTTAATAAAAATCGTTTCGTTTTTGAAGAAATCACAATAACTTTCCCAATGCGTGGGCATAGTTTTTTGCCGGCAGACCGCATATTCGGTAGAATAGAAAAAGATATTAGGAAAACACCTATTATTACACACATTTGGGGTCGGCTTGTATTTATGCTTTTGCGGTTGCACAACGACACGCTTTGCTTATGCTTTGCTTGGTAGTATAGATGCAGGTCTGCCTTACTGCCTCCCTCAGAGGCGGTAAGGTGGCGGGGTCTTGAGGGAGAGCGCTACGGTCGTGTAGATCCTCAAGGCAAGTCTGGTGAGTTCGCCTTCACGCGGTTGCCACCCCGTTCTTGGTCTAATTCCATAAGAAATAGACGTAACAAAAACCACCAGGCGCGTTCCACCCTACCTCACCGCCACCATCCGTGACTGAATGGTGGTGGGCTTGGTTGCCGCTCAAAGCGGCATCGAGCAGGTACAAACAGTCACCTGCGCTAGGACCTGCGCAGTTGAGCGCCGTAAGCGGGGATGAAGGAGTCCTGGGGGGTTGAGCCGAGCGGCGCTGGCGGTAATGTGTCCGCAAGGCAACACGCCCTCTTTGGTCCGGATTTCAAGCGAAACGGTGGCCCTGCCCAATAGCCGGGGGCAGGGAAATGGCCATAGTGTCCCGTCAGAGGGTCACGGTGAGGAGTGGGAGGTCCGCGGAGGTTGTCTTAGGATGGCCAAAGCGGTGGTGAAGGTCATGCTGACGGTGTAAGTGAGGGTTGATCAGTTCAGAAGGGATTAGTCAGTCCCCTATGCCAACCCGATCAAGCACCCGATGTCGCACTGTGAACCAGCCTCACGCTCCTATATCTCGATGGTAGTCCTAACGTTCGAGCTAGCTTGTAGCGAGACGTTCCCTGGTGCGGGCTCCAAGGAGGGTGGGAAGCCAAAGAGACGAATTACATCACACTATACTATGGACAACAAACAATCTGACGCCACTAACACACACACAAACACACCATCCACTCACACACATACAAAAACTACGGACACAAACACTCACAATGCACACACACACACCGGAGCGAAGGCGAAAGCCAAAACTCCGAAGAAGGGTGCTCCTAGCACCTCTTCGGCCCCCGGGAGTTCGGCTGCAAACGCGGCGGGCTCCAGTGCGGGCACTGGTCCGGCTACGGCGAATACCGCGGCCAAGACCAACAAGTCCCACAATAAGGGTAGGACATCGGAGCTGCATGGGACCAGTACCGATCCTTCCCCCCTTCAGGGTGCTCAGCCCCCCGCGACGGTTAACGCCGGTGGTCGGGCTCTGCTGCCAAATCCTCCCCCGCCCATTGCTCCTCTAGTCGCCCCTCCCCCGCCGGCCGACACTGGTCGTTCGGTGGAGCTCTGCACCCCTGACGACGTGTTCGCACGTAACTGGCAGGTGCAGAAGGGCAGGAACAAAGGTAAGAAGAAGGGTAATGCTCCGGCATCACGTCGCCAATGTGCGGACCCCGCAGTGCAAGCTGCTCAGGCCCCCTTGGCTAGTGGTGCTAAGAGAAGGAATAGGCCGAACAAAAAACAACGGCTAGCAGCTCAAGGGAAGGGTAAGTCCCGTCAACTAATGCTGGCGAATGCCGCAGGTCAGGCACAACCGACCGTAGCTAACGTCAACTTTTCCGCAGGCAAGCGGTTGCAGGCAGAGGACGGCAATAGCCAACCAGGACCTAGTCAACCACCAGCCGGCGCAGTGGAAGGACCAGCTAAGGCGGTTACGGAGCGACCTGTTCGGAATGATCAGGCCGCGGCTAAGCGAGCTCTCAACGAGACCTCGTCGCCTCGAGGGGAGCGCAAGCGGCCGCGGCTTGATAAGTCCAAGCGGGTCGCTAATCGGAGCTATGCCCAAGCTGCAGGATCTGACCTAGACGTCGCAGTCACATGCGGCCAGACAGGTCAGATCAACAAGGAGGTGGCGGACCAGATCCTCGAAGCTCTTCAGAGGAAGATGCTCGCCGAAGCTTGTTCTCCTGACGCGGAGGAATTGCCGGTGCCCGTCTTCAATGCGAGGCCAGCGTTTGCAGATGGGGCCCTCAGGCTGTGGTGTGATAGCGAGGTCACCCTAAACTGGCTGAGAACGCTCATCGCCGAGATGCCTCCTCCCACTGGTGCTTCACTCGTGATCAGGAGGCAGGCTGACATAAGGCGCCGCGTACGTTGCGGCATACTCATCCCGGACGACCAGGGTGTTTTTACGGACCCGCACAACATCGGGCGCCTCCTATGCCACCAGAATCGGTGGCTGGACATAAGGAGGTGGACTATGCTGCAAGCCAAGAAGCAGGAGAAGGCTTGCTTCATGGTAGTTGGGGTCCCTGAAGACCAGATCCCAACATTAATGGACGCCGGACGACGACTCTCTTTCTGTGCCGGGAGGGTTTACGTCATGTTCCAGACGCCGAACGGCAAGTTTGTCCATGTCCCTCAGGGATATCCGGCTGCAGAAGCTACCACATCGGGGGTAACACGGGTGGAGGAGGCAGCTCCCTCCACGAGCACAACGGTGCTACCTACGGACGTGCCTGCGGGAGCAGCGCCAGTGGCCCCAACAGTTGCCGGTGTGGAGACCGTCCTTTCGTCGGGTGGGGAGCTCGATGACAATATATTGTCATCGGCTTCTGACCTGGAGGAGGGCGGCTTCGACCCCGACTTTCTGTTTGCTGGGCTGCGGCTCGAGGGAGACGAGGAAGGATCGACCAGTGATGGCGTCCCCTTCGCTAACCTGTAAAGTCCTGCAGGCAAACCTCCACCACAGTCAGACCGCAACGGCTCAGCTACGGAAGTGGCTGGAGGTTCAACACACGGCCATAGTCCTGATCCAGGAGCCGTGGATCAGGGCGGGACGAATACAAGGACTTTCCAATCTTGGGGGTAAGCTTCTATTTAGCTCAGAGCACGATAATCCAAGATCGTGCATCTATACGACGCGTAACATAAAAGCACAGCCACTTACGGAATTCTGTTGCAGGGATATCTCTGCAGCGAGGCTGCTATTACAGCGCGGGGACACGGAAGTAGAGGTGGCCTTCGTCTCGGCATACATGCCTGAGGCTGAGGAGCCACCCCCGCATGACCTCGCCCGCCTCGTAAGACACTGTGAGTGCACACGCTTGGAGGTGGTCATAGGGGCCGACGCAAACGCTCATCACCCTCTGTGGGGCATGAACACGCAGAACGAAAGAGGTAAGGCTTTAGTTGACTATATGTTTACGACAAACCTAACCCTACTAAATACAGGTTCCGAACCAACCTTCGTCACCAGACGCAGTCGAACGATTATTGATCTAACTCTGGCATCGGAAGGCGCAGCGGCCATCATAACCGGGTGGCAGGTCTCGAAAGAGGCCTCCTGCTCTGATCACAGGTGGATCCGCTTTGACATCCCAGTCTGTGTGACACCTGTACTGCCACGCCGCAACCCACGCAACACGGACCGAGCTGCCTACACTCGTATCCTTGAAACCAAGCTTGCGCCAACAAAGCACTGGTCGACCCTTGAGAACTCGAGCCAGATCGAAGAACAGGTAAGTTACCTGTCGAAATCACTGTTAGACAGTTATCATTCATCCTGCCCTGAAACCACTGCGCCCACAACACCAGGCAAGCAACCATGGTGGGGACCTGAGTTGGAACGCAAGCGCAGGAAGGTAAGGTCAGCCCTAAACAGAGCCATGAACACCTGTGCTGACGAGGATTGGGACGTCTACAGGGCGGCCAAATCCAGCTACAAAAAATGCATCCGGCAGAAAAAATCTACTGGCTGGAGGAAATTCTGCGGGAAAATAGAATCCTGCCAACAAGCAAACAGGGTAAGGAAAATACTAGCACAGCAGAACTCTGCTGGACCTGTAGTGCTCCGAAAACCTGACAACACGCTTACCACTACTCCAGAAGAGGCGATGCGCGTCCTCACTGAAACTCACTTCCCAGGTTGCGTCTTCACGCCCACAATTGACTGGACTGAGGTAAACCAAACTCCAACAGGAAACGACTGGAAATATGCTCACATGATGATCACGCTGGAGAAAATCCAGTGGGCGATCGGGTGCTTCCATCCTTTCAAGGCGTCCGGTCCGGACGGGGTGTTCCCTGCACTACTGCAATGGGGTGGACCCTCCATAGCTGAAAGACTGGTGCCCATATTACGGGCGTGCTTAGCCTTTCGGTACATCCCAAAAGGATGGAGGGAAGTGAAAGTCATATTTATCCCTAAGCCAGGTAAGAGTGACTATAGTAACGCCAAATCCTACCGGCCGATCAGCCTGACCTCCTTTCTCCTGAAAACCATGGAGAAGATATGCGAGAGAGAGCTGAGGGATGGCGTTCTAAAAGCAATACCTCTTCACGCAAATCAACACGCATACAGCGCGGGTAAGTCCACTGAATCCGCTCTGCATCTAGTGGTTGGCCGGATAGAGGAAGCGATCCATCAGAAGGGTATCTGCCTGGGTACTTTCATAGATATCGAAGGAGCCTTCGACAAAACAAACTTCTCCAGCATCAGCGCCGCTCTTTCCCGACACGGGGTGGAACAGGTACTGATAGACTGGATTACCAATATGCTTAGCAAACGAGTCGTCCGCCTTGGTGCAGAGCAGCAGTCAGCAGTGATAGCCAGAGGCTGTCCCCAAGGAGGAGTACTGTCGCCCCTCCTCTGGAATCTGGTGATTAATGACCTCATCGCGAAGCTCAATGCTAACCACTTCTACACTATTGGGTACGCAGACGATCTCGCCATCCTCATCTCGGGGAAGGTGACAGGGACAATCTGCAACCTCACTCAGCAGGCATTACGCATAGTTGAGCGATGGTGTGCTGAGTTCGACCTCTCAGTGAACCCCACAAAAACTGAACTTGTCATGTTTACCCAAAAACGAACGCTAGGCCCTCATCGCCTACCTAAGCTATTCGATACTGAGCTCCAGGTAACCAACGAGGTCAAATACCTGGGAGTTATCCTGGACAGTAAGTTAAATTGGAGCAGTCATCTTGACAACAAGCTTAACAGGGCCTGCATCACCTTTTGGCAATGCAGGAGGATGATAGGTAAGAAGTGGGGCCTATCCCCTAAAATTATACTTTGGCTTTACTGCGCGGTAATCCGACCCATGATCACCTACGGGGCAGTGGTCTGGTGGCCCCGAACCAAATTAATCACAGCGATAAGCAAGCTGCAACGTATGCAAAGGCTCGCCTGCATGGCGATCACAGGCTGCATGAGGACAACTCCGACCGCAGCTCTCGAAGCGATACTGGGGCTTCCGCCGCTCCACCTGTTCATTCAGCAGGAAGCAACGATGACGGCGTTGCGCCTCAATACGCTACAACTCTGGGGTAAGAAGTGCACGCAGCATACTGCGGCACTAGAGGGAATCCAAAGTGAGTTCCCCCTGGTGAAAGCTGTTAACGATCGAGTACCCAAACAGTACGTATTCGATAAGAAATACAAAATCCAACTCCATGAGGACCACCGCTGCGAGGGACTTAACCCTGCAGAATTAAGGATCTTCACGGACGGATCTAAAACAGGTACTGGTACTGGAGCCGGGGTCTTCTCGGAGGACCTCAACATCCACATAGCCGTACCTTTGGGGGCCCACAACACTGTCTTTCAGGCAGAATGCATGGGCATCTCCCTGGCGGCATCTGCCATCTTGGCTCGGGAGGTAAAGGAACACTCCATCCGCATACTCTCAGACAGCATGGCAGTGCTGCTGGCATTAAGGAGCCACACGGTGAATTCCGGGCTAATACACGAGTGCCACCAACGCCTGAACCAGGTTGGTAACCTCAATAATATAACCATTCAATGGATCAAAGGACATAGCGACTCCCGAGGCAACGATGCAGCGGACGAACTCGCTCGAAGGGGCTCGAGCATGGCGGCGGTGGGCCCAGAACCCATCGTGCCGCTACCTTTCGGCTATCTTCGCACGCTGGTAAGGAAACGTACCAAAGAACTTCACGCCAAGCTGTGGCTAGACCACGGCGAGTGTAGGCAGGCCAAGAAGGCGCTTCCCGCCATCGACGCTCGCCTCACCAAACAAGCGCTCCGGCTAACTAAACTGCAGCTACGCACAGTAACGGCTGCCATAACTGGACACGGTACTTTTAACAAGCACCTCTTTGTTATAGGAGTCACAGATAGTCCTCTGTGTCGAGCCTGCATGGAGGAAGAAGAAACAGCAGCCCACGTGCTCCTGCACTGTCCGGGGGTTGCCCCATACAGGGCCAAATACTTCGGTGACCCAGGTACTCTCCGCGAGATTGCCAGTAACACCAAGGGGTTGCTGGCTTTTCTCGGGGAGCTGGGGTGGATCGAGTGATATTCCCACCCGCACGTAAAATACGCGCATTGAGCGTGGAGTTGCGGACACCAGCCCGTTATACTTATACTTATACTTATACTTATTATTACACACAGGACAGGATACATAGAAATCATAGAAAAATATGGAAAAATTCATGACCTTGGTTTTGATTGGACACTCAAAGATATAAAAAAGTTAGAGCTAAATATATAAGTATGTTTATCAGTTGTCTAGTACCCATAACACAAGCTCTGCTTAGCTTGGGACTAGATGGCGTTGTGTGATAGTTGTGGAATATTATTATTATTATTATTAAATTACAAAAAGGTTACAAAAATTTAAACTGCTAAGAGAATTAAAATTAGAAAAGTTAAAGGTCCAGGAGGTCGATTCGAAGATGTCAAAATTTGTGCATTTGAAAACTATCGTTTTTAATCTGGTCAAGAAGAATTTGAATCATTATTGAAACGTGGTAAACGACATCCTAAACAACTGCAAGAACAACCAACAGGCAAAGGTCTTACAGGAAATTAAAAAAAGATGTCACATTATTATTAGTGAAACAATTTGGTGAAGATTGGGACTCAGTGATCAACTGGGCGGCAATAAACTGGGCCACGTGGACCAGTTGTACATAATTAATTATGCCTACTATTTTTGTGGCCAACTGGGCCGAACGCGCTTTGATCTTGCGGACGTGATTTTATTATTTAATTTGCTGTGGTTAAGTGGGCCGAAAGTATACAGTACAGTCAGATACAGATTGTTTCAGTAATTTCAAATAGAATAAATATTTACCTTGTAGGTACCATTTTGTTTTTACTTAAATACAGTATCTACAGCCGTTACGAAAGTAGAGTGCGCTTTCTTTGAAAATAAACAAAGCTACTACAAGACTCTCAGATTACAATGAAAGAAGTAAGAAGGCAACAAGGTCCCGATATATTTGTCTCTTTCTACTATTGTATCATGGGACGCGCGCGCCTGCGCTGCCCTTTGCCGGCAGTCTGGTTCATGTTCCTGTGGCGTGAATGTGTTTTTGATAATTTTATATATCATTGATGCTATTCAACGTGGAGAGTGTAAATAATGGAACATAGTGGAGGTAAGATTTATATAATTACATATTCTTAGCATAAAAAAATATCACAAACTTCATTCATTACGTTAAAGAAATTTCAATAAGAAGCTATATCTGCTCTTATTGGCGGCCGCCATTTTGTGGCGTCGTTATTACATTGTCATTACATTTTTAAGAATTACTAAGAATGTTTTACGGTTATAATTTTAGTAATTTCACAGTTTTACTATCCAAGTATATTTTACATTATTTGTGCTTATGTGTTATGCTTGGTTAAAAACTTACGTTTGAGTTTGTTATCGGTTTACCCACATTTTCGTTTTTATTTTTATATTTTTGTTCGTGCTAATATAAGTACCTCTGTGCACTCCAATTGTTAATTTTAGTTTCTAAATTGTTTCTCAGTAAGTGAATTTATGTATTCTTTATGAGAAATAAAGTTGTTCTTAAACCTTAAAAATATATGCTTAACTTATAGCGCTTAATTGATTACTCTAAATTTACTGTTTCTTTTTTTTGGATAACTAGATTTATACAATAATTGCGATAACATATTTTTGATTTGTGCAATACTCTACAATACGACCTTTTTGATGAAGAATATACTTCTGCTTTGCTTAACATTACTTTTAATATAAAAGTTTTGTTGCACATAGTATGCGCTATAGTATGCACATATTTTAAGATTACTAGCAATTTAGATTTCAAATTACTAGAATTATTTTAATCATCCAGCAAAACTCAAAGGCTTTTATTAGAAATGGGTTCATATTAGTAGCGTAATGTGTAATTAGGCTGCCGCCGCTGATGCATATATATATAGATGCCATGAAAATATTTACAGGTGAACCAGGGCCATCAAATTCACAAAATTGTATCCAGTGGCAAATAGTAACATCGCAACGAGGCAAACGAGTGCTTCTTCGTGCAGGCCATAGATACCATGAGAAAAGGCGAAATAAAGATGGTTCCTGTGTTTGGAATTGCACTAAAAGAAAAAAATGTAAAGCTAAATTAATTATTGCCAATAATAATACCATTACACGGGATGACAAACATGACTGCGAGCCGGATTTTGCTTCAAACGAATTAGAAATACAATTTAACAAGTGCTGTGAACAAATCAAGTCTGATTATACTATTTCAATTCCAAGAGCTTATCGGGAAACTGTTGCGGGACTCGTGGATAGTGGCATTGATTTCATTAAAAAAATACCAACATTGGAAAATATTAAGCATAAGCTCCATCGTAAAAGAAATAAATCACTTGGTGTACAAAAAATATGTTTTAATTCTATCAAAGAAATAATTGTGCCCGAAAGATATCAACATTTTTTATTAGCTGATTACAGTAATGGACCCAGTAGAATTATAATTTTCGCTAATCGAGATTGTAAAAAAATATTAACTAATCCAAATTTAACAATTTTATGTGATGGGACGTTCAAATTTTGTTTAAAACCATTTAATCAATTATATAGTTTACATGTAGATTTAGGTAGTAATGACACATACAATAATATTATACCAATTATTTATGCCTTACTGCCGAACAAAAACAAAAATACGTACATAACTATGTTTAAATTAATAAAAAGTCAAATTCCCCAATTTTCACCCCAATTATTTATACTTGACTTTGAACAAGCAGCTATGTCTGCTATTAAACATGTTTTCCCTAAGACTAAAATCAATGGCTGCTATTTTCATTTTGCGCAAAGCTTGTGGCGAAAAGCCGATGAGTTAAATATCACAAAATCAAAATTAGCCAGAAAACATGTTAAACGATGCACTGTTATGGCTCATTTGCCTAGAGAGGCTATAGACAATGCTTGGCTATATATAATGGCACAATGTCCTACAAACAAAAATGTCGTGCTATTTAACGATTACTTTGTGCAAACGTGGTTGAATGATAAGTCATTCTTTGCAGACAAATGGTGTAGTAATCATTTGCATCGAACAACAAATATGATTGAAAATTGGCATTCGATTTTAAATAAAAAAATTTCAAGTAAACCAAAAAACATTGCGCATTTTTTAACAATACTTGAAAAGGAAAACAATTACTATGAAGTTTTATATACCAACGGAACTAGTATTAGAAAAAAACTTCCAGAAACCCAAGAAATAGACCAACATATATCGCAGACGATTGAGGAATTTATTAGAGGGGACATTAATATTGATTTATGCATAGAGCGCCTTGTTTTATGATTTTATTTTAAAATTGGAAATTACTTAAACTGTGATTTTTTTTTATTAATTATAAGATTTTAATAATTACTGTTGTACAAAACCGATCTGTGATTTTAAATATTTTTATTAAAAAATCAATGTTGTATCCTGTTATGCTCATAATTTTTTAATTGAGACTTAAATTATATTAAGCTAAGGTAGTTCTATTAAAATTATACTGAACTGATCTGTGATTTTTAGGATTAACCAATTTTATTTGTATTGTGTTATATGAATGTTTATCGTGTATATGTCAATTTGTGATTGCAGTACTGTTTTTTAAAAATTATATTCCTTATTTTAAAACTTAGATTAATAAGAAAAATTATTTACATGTTATATAAAACATTTTATTGTAAGCTAAGCTTTGTCTATACAACTACATTTTGTTGATTTTTGAAATATATACATTGATTGATGATGTTTTGTTTTCCTCTCAAAGTCCCAACACAATTTACCTTTTGACAAATTTATTTTGATACACTTGTGTTCGTAACTATACCAAACTGCCTTAAATTTTTATTGTCGGCCCACTTAACCACAGCAAATTAAATAATAAAATCACGTCCGCAAGATCAAAGCGCGTTCGGCCCAGTTGGCCACAAAAATAGTAGGCATAATTAATTATGTACAACTGGTCCACGTGGCCCAGTTTATTGCCGCCCAGTTGATCACTGAGTCAAGATTGGGCCTCGATTGAAGATTTACAATGGTATAAAAACATTCTTCTGAATGAGCATAACACAATCAATGAGAATGAGGATCATGATCATAACCATAACGAGGACAGCGAATGCATTTGCATGGAACCTGACATTGGGGACATTAGAGTTTAAGGGATTGAATAATATTTTGTAATGATTAATCATAAAAAAATAAATGATGTGAAAAATAATTTTGTATGTTTCAACTCCAAGTAGAGGTAGATAATAAACATAAAAGTATTGCTTATAGGATTTTTTCTTCTGACAGAATGCCAAAAAACTTCACTAGCATTTCTCATTATTTTGTATTTCCAAAAAGTCCATTCATAAAGCCATATTTCTAAGTGTCAAATCAAAAGGGCGTATTTCTAGAAGTGACAAATCAAAAGGTCGTGTTTCTGATTTTTCCGATCAATAAGTCTTATTTCTGAACTAAAATTAAATAAAAAAAAGTTATGGTGTATTTTTTTTATTTTTAAAAATTCATGTAATATTGTAGTCTTAATCTTCACAATGATCTGAATTTAATTTAATTTTAGAATTTTTATAATAGGAATTAGATGTTTTTTTCTGTTTTTGTAAAGTTTGTTTATCATAGAAATACGACCTTTTGAACAGATGCTCCTCTGGCGCCAGCGTTACTTGCGATCTATATGTCAGTTTCGACGAGAAGGGAGACTAAGTGTACGGCCTGAGTGCACGCTCTATCCGAGCGTCGGGCGGGGAGGGGCGTGCAGCGTTCATGTTAAACACGTCACGTGTTCACGGGGTAGCACGTGTTACACGTGCTACCCGTCGTCGTAGTGGCTGTCCTGAGTGCCGGCCGATCGGAGCGTGGGCAGCAGCGGGCTTGTTTGCGTCGAGCGGGGCGTAACGTGCAAGTTCAAACCAGTTTGTGTTTTGCAGCGGTGATACGAGCGTTCTTGAAGGATGTCGTTTGAAGAAATAATTTCAGAAATACAAAATAAACCTGAAATATGGTTATCTTCGCATTCTTTATACAAGAACAGAATAGTTAAAGCAAGAGTGTGGAGGGAATTAGCAATAAAACTACACATTGAAGGTAAATATCGTTTTAATAAGTTTTATTGCTAGATAGGTAGGTATATTACGTACGTTTATTTATGTAGGTATTTTACAAATTCATTCTATTTTGCCAAAAGTAATCCGAAAATTGCTGTCTAATATTTCTTGCGGCCAAACTAGAACTGTTATTTCGCCTGTCGCGATGGGATGATATTCCGGAGTCTGTACTTGTGTGGTAATTGTTATCATCGCGAACAACCCCCTCAAGGTCACGTTTGATATTATGTAGAATGCACGTTGTTTTTATAATTAGACAAGCATTTTCTGGGTTGGTTTCTATGGGTTTACTTAAAATGCGCCACTTTGCATATAGAATGCCAAAAGTACATTCAATGCACTTACGTGCACGTGAGAGACGTTTGTTAAAATTCTCGCTTTGTGTGTCCAAATTTCTTGATGGAAATGGTCGCATTATATTCGCTTTTAAGGGATATGCTTCATCAGCAATAAGAACATATGGTACACGTATTGCTGTCCCAGGTATAACGTCCGGTGATGGGATATGAAGTTGTCCATTCTGCCGTCAATAGCATAGTTACAGTAAGTCGGATTTTTGCCAAAAATGAGTTAGATAAATAGCCGTCATCACGATAACGAGATCTACAATTACATCTTACCCATTTGTTTGTATCGCTTTTTATACCAAATTTAACAATTAAAAATTTGCAGTATGTCAAGCATTTTTTTTACATCACTAAGCATAATTGCAGTGGGTACACTTACTGCAGAAGTTCTTATTCAGAGTCTCTCGGCCAAAGTACAGTATAACATCTATACCACTATTAAGTTAAGTCATTTACTGCATAAAAAATCGATAGGAGCCTAGCAAAAAGACACTAAGAAGATGTACTGTTTTGATCCTAAGCAGAACTTATCTCCTACTCTTTGTCCCTCCTCAGCCCTCCATTACCCTCTTAAACTCTTGAGTCCTCACTTGAGTTCTCTCCTTAACTCAAATTCAAATTCAAATTCATTTATTTGCAAAAACACGTGTAGATAATTTACATAGTAAATGATGTAATTATTGGTGTTAAAATATGTCTTTGGCTCAACATGTTTGACCATGGCTGTCGTAGAGTCCTATATTACTCTTGAGTTCTCACTTGTGTCCTCTTACACTCTTGAGTTCTAGTCTTCTTAAACACTCATTAACCCTTATTTCCCTCCCTTTAACAAAATTTTATCATATAAAATAAATATATTTATATTTTTTTTTATTATTTATATTTTTATATTATATTTACATTTTTTTATTTTACACGACTCATCTCTTTCTTCTTTCCCTCTTCTAAAATAGAGTTCCTTTTCGGCTTATTAAAACTCTATTTATTTTCTAATTCATTCATCGGTTCTTAAACCATTATAAGATTATCTTAATCTTCCTTTATGTCTGTTCTTAACACAACTCTATGAAGTGTTGTTAGGTTCAAGTTACCTAACCTTCGTGTCAACTAACTCTACAAGTTAGTATGACTCTTGTTTCTAACTATCGACTCTAAAAGTCGATTGTTGCAGCTGACAAGTAGGTATTTCTAGTAGGCTATTGCCCTTGGCGTTTTACTCGGAGCTTACCGACTACTATTGCGGGAGCTGCCCTGACGTTAACTCGGAGTTTACTGATTGCGGTGTTGATATCAACTAAACGTTGATTGGAGCGGCTAACAACTCCATAAAAATAAGCCTTTGTTAACTACTTTATAATTTTCATCTAATTTATGGGTTTTAGACGAGAGCGGATTACAACTCCGAAAATAAGCCTTAAAGTTATTAACTTATCAGGTTGAGTAGTGATCATTGAATGTGAATCCTACCTGACCTAACTACGTAAGATGTCGGTGTGTTTGAATGAAGTATGTACGTTTTGTGAATGCTGTTATACTTTAACCTTACAAAATTTTTGTTCTAGGCCAAAAATTTTCTCGGGGTCGTTGGGGAAATATAGTATTTGCTATATTCCCACTTATCATTATATATATCACATACCATTTATCATCCTTTTTATAGTTTATCTTTATTTATACAAAAAAAAAAAAAAAAACTTTTACACTGGATTCCACACCGAGATTATGTCCGGTTGATTTTACGATCGACTCTACGCTGAGAATCAACGCTACTCATTTCTGTCGTGATTCAGTCAATTCTACACGGGAATCTACGTCGAGGTTGTCCTGTTTCTACGTATGGATTCTGCATACATATAAATCTACAAAGTTCTACTGTCCAGACCAACTCAAAGTGGATCACCATCATTCATTACCAAAAGTGGATCACCATCTAAGAAGCGGATCTCTCTTCTCTCAATTAAAAGTGGATCACTAACTAAATTTTCAAAAACCTCCGCCGCCTGAGTGTGTGATAGGTAGGAAGGTGTTTTATATATTCTTTTGTATTTTTTATCTTATTAATTAATATGTATTGTACAATCTACCTTAACTCTTTTATTTTTTTATTAGGGATCGGTAGATTCGTTACAGTTTGATATGCTCTTCAAATGATTCAGAGATTATTATTATATCATCAAGGTAACAAATAGGTAGCCGAGCGACCCATCGGAGCTCTACACGGGTGAGCGTAGATAGAACTAAAAAATGGATAGAAAATCAAAATCTTGACAGCTGTGTTGATAGAGACGTCATTGCAGTAGTGAGATGGCCGTTAGCAGAACCACTATATTTTTTTTTCATATAGAAGAAATAAATAACTTACTTAATAGCCATCCATAAATTTCAACCCTTGTCAAAAACTGCCTATTGAAATATCCATGGAAAGAAATTACTTAAAAACAAAAGATAAGCAAACGCATCCAAGCCACTTAGAAACAAAAAATCTATTGAATTTGGTTTAAAATAATACTCGAAAAGCAATAAATCGTACGTTAAAGTAACCTTTTATCCGGAGTCTGGATATCTGTTAAGCAGATGTGTGAATGGACGGGACAGGGAGGCGCATACGCAATGTTATTTGGCGGGAATCGACACGACGCCATGCTTTTGACCAATGAGCAGGCGTCCTGCACAAAACAGCCAATAAGACAGATTACTCGCGTTTGATGGCATTTTAGGAGGAGCCTATCTGGATGTTGGGAGGGTGATGCGTGGTCCAGGTCACACGGCGTCGGAGAGCGAGGAAGTTGAGACAGCGAGCGAGATGTTTGCGGAGTGAAAATTAGAGTTAATTTGATTGAATATTGTTGGTATCTTAAAATAAAGTTTAGAAGCAGTGTAACTAAGTAGTATTAGTGAAATAGAGACGGAGAGAGAGAGCTGAAGTTTGGTAACGTATTCCAAGTTCAAATTTTGTGTTAAAGCAAGATCCCAAGCTAATTTACTTCAGTCACCAAATCTGTTTAACGGCCCAGTAAAATATGGAGGCTGCTACAAACTTTGATATCTTATATTCACTAAGACAAGAGACACGAGAGCACCTTTGGTCCAACCTGGACAAAGTAGCTATGATACTATTCTTGATAATGGTAATTTATCTCCTAGTGATAGCCTGTGTAGAGTTTTGGAGGCGATGGAAAGGTGGAAACTGTGGGCAAATCGTGTTGAATTGTATAAGAGATATACATCACGCAGACCCTTGAACTACACGAAATGGCTTAAGCTAGAAAGTTGAATACACTACTGTAAATTATCATGGGATATTGTGACTTATGTACCTTGAATAAAACTGTGTAACTATTATGTGTGCTTAACTCCTCTCTCAGTTTGTCTTACGATTTATATAAACTGAAACATAATTGTCAATATTGTGTACATATGTGTGTAAATCTAAATTGTGTATGTCAGTGTGCTTAATGCGAGTTTTTTGGACTCATCGAGCGCGTTAACGTTCACGCAAATTAGTATGGCGCTGGATAAGCGCCACCCTGCGGCATACAGGAGAACTAAATTTTGTGAGTGTACGTTTTTTACTTTACTTCGTCGATAGTGACAATCTAGTACTTGTCGGAAGTGAGGCCCATTTCGAGCACGTTTGCATGAAAACGCGAGTGTGAGTTAAATTTTGACAGTTTTGACAGCTCGATTAAGAAAACGAGTCACATAGCGAGCGTTAGACTTGTCACTTAAGATTTTGTGGTGAGAGCGTCGTGATAGTGGTGTAATAACAAAGATATTGAATTTAATTTCATATTGTGATAATAAATTACAATGGCATCTCGCTTGTATTTCGCTTGGAGGATGTTTGAGACCGCGAGAGCAGAAGATGAGCGTAATTTAACGTCCATTGGTCGTGCAAGAGCACGTAACTCGAGCAATCCGCTTAGAGACCTTCCGGAGGCTGAATTTAAGAGAAGATATAGGCTTCCTAAGGTGGCCGTCAGGTTTTTGTGTCGAGAGCTGCGGCAGCTTGCTGGTTTAAAGTCTACTCAACGGGTATCCTTGGAAAATAAGGTAATCAGTGTGTACTTTTGAAACACTTTTTTCAATCTCACAATGGCACAATGTTCTTATTTTCTTTGTATTTTAGGTCCTTACAGCCCTGTTTTTTTATGCAACTGGGTCTTACCAGCGCCCAGTGGGAGTTGCTAAAAACGTCTCACAAAAAATGTGCAGTGTCTAAATTGAAGATGTTACCAAGGCTCTGACACACAAGAACATAATAAAAAAATATATTCGATTTCTTAATACTTCAATTACCAGGCAAACAATCAGTCAAAGGTAAGGTCTACTATAACTTTGCTGACATACATACTGCAAATAATTATACAATATCAATGACATTGTAATATGAAAAGCATATTATGTACCTATGTTCTTTGTTTCAGGTTTTGTGACAAATATGGAATACCCGGAGTAATTGGGTGTATTGATTGTAGCCATTTCAATGCCTCCCAATTCTGTATGCTCGTTATTCTACCCCGGGTATTAGTAGAAAATTTACTTAGATCTCCATGCCTAAAAAGTAACAAACTTAGTTATACAAAGTTCACAGATTGGATCAAGGTCACTACACACCAAAATTTATAGACTACACTTACTGCTCCATATACTACTCTGTGTAAAAAGTATCGGGAATATGTCAATAAAAAGACCTGCGTAAAAGAGGTCGTTCTAATTTTTTTACTGCATGTTGGTAGCACTGTACTGATTAAGCGCGCAAAATTTGAGCGGGATCTGTCATTTAATTTGTTTTAAACTACACTTTTTGTTGGTGATAGTTTTGAGTCCTCGGCGATTTTTACAATGGAAAATATTGTTGAACAAAGAGTGTGCCTTAAATTTTGTGTTTCGAATGATATTTCATGTGGTGAATCACTAAAAATGTTGCGAAATACCTACGGCGAATCGTGTATATCGAAAACAAGGGCTAATGAATGGTATAAGGCTTTTAAAGAAGGCCGAGAAGTAGTAGTAGACTTGCCTCGTTCTGGTAGACCTTCAACCGCTACGACCAAAGAAAACATCGACAGAATCAAGAAGCTAGTGCTCGAAAATCGACGTATGAGTCTGAGAGAGTTGGCTAGTGAGGTGAACATATCTTTTAAGTCCGTCCACAACATTCTCATTGACAATTTAGGCATGAAACGCGTCGCCGCTCGACTAGTTCCAAAAGAGCTTAATTTTGTTCAAAAAGCGCAGCGAAAGCATGTCGCTGAAGACATGGTTTCCCGAGCTTCTACGGATCCGACCTTTATGAAACGTATAATAACTGGCGACGAGACATGGGTTTATGAGTACGACATGCAAAAAAGCCAACAGTCTTCAGAATGGCGTCTCGAAAACGAGCCGAAACAAAAAAAACCGCGGCAAAGTCGCTCCAAAATCAAGGTGATGCTGACAGTTTTTTTTGACTACCGTGGTGTGGTTCACTCCGAATTCCTTCCAGAGGGAGAAACAGTGAATAAAGAATATTATTTAGGCGTCATGAAGCGTTTGCGTGAGAGTATCCGCCGAAAACGTCCAGATTTGTGGCAACACAACTCATGGATGCTGCACCATGATAATGCACCATCACACACAGCCATTATACGGTGCCAGTGTTAGCCAATTAATTAGTAATATTAGATTGACTAAAATAAATCCCAATTCTACTGTTATTTTATTATATGGGAATAGTTTAAATGTATGGAAAAGGGACATCATTGAATGTGTCCATTTGATGTTACATCTCAACAAGACTATTAATTGTAAATTCATTTTCTGTGCCTTGCCTTACTCTCAATATTTGTCCGTTGAGCAAAATAAGTACATTTATGATTTAAACTTGTTAATTTATAATAGGACATGTCGTCACAGTGACGTTATTTTGTATTTTGACTGTAATCAATTTATATCTGATTACAGACTCACTGACTTCACAATGTTTTTACCACCTAGTTCTAAGCGACGTATTGCTAACCTTTTAGCATACAATATACACAGCGACACTGGTATGTGTTTACCAACGTTTTCTGTTAGTAGTGATACTAATACTGCTTTTGTTACTAACACTTATACAGATACTAACACTTTTATTGATACACCTTGTAGTTTAAACTGTTAGGTGCGACAACAGGTAGGCCGCATATGTTGAATGTTGTTCATCAAAATATGCAGGGATTATCTGGCAAAGAATTAGAGTTAAGTTTGTTTATGGAGAATTATGATGTTCAGGTTTTATGTCTAACTGAACATTGGTTGAAGGAACATGAAGTAGTATTTATCAATGATGATTTCTATACCATACAGAGTGCATTTGTGAGAAAATCTGCTATTCGCGGTGGATCTTTAATTCTTGTATCAAACAAATTAAAATGTAAACAACGTTTAGACTTAGTTAATTTGTCAATTGAGCGCACTATTGAGTTGTCTTGCGTTGAACTCGAGCGATACATAGTAATTTGTGTTTATAGACCCCCTTCTGGGGACTTTACTCATTTCGAATCAGTAATGGAGGATTCACTTAATAAGTTAAAATCAAGTAATAAATCTATAATTTTATGTGGAGATTTTAATGTTAATATTTTAGATGTTACTCCATTAAGTATCAGATTTCTCAATTTGTTTAGATCATTTAATTTAGTTAACCTGTTTTTTGAACCAACAAGGATCACGGCTTCTTCATCAACTTGCCTTGATAATATGT